>JAKEPQ010001009.1:13347500-14670625 GCA_024500445.1 Entomyzon cyanotis
GCCCACATTACTGAACAAAGCGCCGTGTATCTGTTTTGAATTGGCTCCTGTCAGGACGTCCATCATAATGGTGTCTGTAAGTCTGAGAATGTAAAGCTCCTTGCTTTGTGGCCAACCTCTAACTACTAATAAGGGTTAGGGAGAAAGTTTCCTTGGAGGCGGTTCATCCCCTAATTGTTTGCACAGATTTTCTAAATCCCTTCTCAGATGAAGCTGGCATTGAGTCCTGTCAGAGCCAAAGGTTTAGCCCACAAGGACAGCAGCAGCTCCTGTAGTCCCACAGCCGTGGCTGCCAGTGCTCCAGGGCCCACACTCCAGTGAGAGCTGGGGGGCACTGGAGACAGCGCTGTTTGCAGAGAGCTTCAGTCAGGGCCAGCTGCCAGCACAGGCAAAGCAGAACTTTGTCAAGGGTGACAGATGTCTAGCGGCAGCAAAAAAGGCTCTGCAGCTTCCTCAGTCTGTTGGAGGTCCTGTTCCTTAGCTTGTCACCATGGTCTTTGGCAGGGATGGGCAGGAGTTGTTGAGCTTAGGGCCTCTTCAAATGCCAAGATGAGTAATGAGGGTTCTACCCTCAGTCTTTGTCATACCTCTGCCTTTTGCCATACCCTCCGAAGACAGAGAGTCTGACCTCTCATCCAAAGGGAGGCAAAATGCATTTTTGTCTTCTCTGTTGAGAATCCATGAGTCCCTTCTGATGCAGTGACCTACAGCTCCTTTTCCAAAAGAACTAGGACTGTGGGGAGGTGAATTTGTGAATAAAGAAAAATAGGGACCTACTAATTGTGAGATGCAAAACTATTACACTGAGTGGTTTAACAATAACCACACCTGCCTGGAGAAGGGGAATATGCTGAATATACAAGGAGTGGCTGAGATCACTTGATCGATTCAGTATGGAGAAGTGGAGACTGAGGGGAGACATCGTAGCAATCTACAACTTCCTCACAAGGGGCACAAGGGGCACAAAAGGCAGACACTGATCTCATCTCTGTGGTGACCACTGACAGGACCCAAAGAAGTGTCCTGAAAATGTGCCAGGGGAGGTTTATGTTACATATCAGGAAAAGGTTCTTCACCCTTCACCCCAGAGGGTGGTTGGGCGCTGGAACAGGCTCCCCAGGGAAGTGGTCACAGCTGGTATCTCAGCTTGGGCATGGTTGCCTGGCTTGCAGACCACAACTGGCCCAAAGCTGACCAGTTTGAAAAATGAGCAAGATGGGCTCAGGTTCCCCTGAATTCAGCTACCCTGGTCAAGAGTCTGTCAGATTTCTGGGACTGCTAAACAAGAGCCCAGTGAATACCAGGTGTCCAGCCTGTTGTAGACATCTTTTTTTCCCTAATCTTTTATCATGCCCACAGTCTGGATTTTTTCTTCCCCTGTCATCAGAACCCTTAAAGTTGGAGGTGCCACACACATAGGTAAGACACAGTCAAACAAATGAAAGTCTTTACTTTGGGGTTTGCTAATATTTCAAAGCTTTTCCCAAATATTATGAAGGTCTACAAAAGTGTCATTTCACAAATGATGAAACCTGAAGGATGCAGATGTTTAAAGAATGGTCCAAAACAGCAGAGTGGGAATGAGTGTGAGAATACAGATGTAATTGCCTTAGGGTTTGGGTCCTAACCAGAGGATCTTAGGGAGATGCTGTAACTCCTTTAGACTGTGATATAAATTTATTTGTATTTGCATATCAGAAATATTATCATAACACACACCAGGACTACTGCAATAGTATTGTAGTAGTAACTGTAATATTACAGCCAATTAATAAAAAAGGCAGCATTCTAGAGATGTGAATGACAGCCTTTGTTGTCACATGGTTTGGGTGACAGTGGTTGAGAATCGGCAGTGTCAAACCAAGAAAGTTTTAAAAGCTGAATGCCTGAACTGGCAGTAAGAGTTCATAAGATAAACAAGAAGAAATCCTTTTATAGTGAGAGAATATAATGATTCCGATAAGATCTTTTTAAAATACTCTCACTGTGACCACAGTTAAATGAAGTAACTGGCAGAAACATTCAGCATAGTCATTCACTGTTTATTAACAACAATTCTAACTACTCTAAAGTCAGATCAATCTAAACAAAAAAATTATTTTAAATCAGCCTTCAAAGTGTTCTGGAACATCTGGTAGAGTCTCCCTTCTGCAATACTCATATCTGATTATGAAGCTAAAATTAGTTCTGAGGTCCCCACCACAAACTGTGTTTTCTGTAATGACAGATCAATATGCATAGAAACTTGCAAGATGATATGACAAGATTGCAAAGTAGTATTTCCTTTCTGACCCTTGATATGTAATCAATAAATCAAGGCAAAGGGTGAAAGAGGTGCAAGGGGGTGAAATGGTCTCTATATGGTGATTCTCTTTATAAGAAGGAAAGTGTAGGCTCAAGCAACATCAGCAAGGTGGGATTAGTGGGCTGGGATTCTGTGAGCCTGGGGGCACAATGCTGCTTGCTGGAAAAAGTCAGAAGTAACTAGAAGCAGTAATGCTGGAAGTGGTTTTATTCAGGTTCAACTGGCTTATGCATGGCTATGCAATAAGGAAGATGTGTCTGGAGTATTTCAACCTAAGAACTGAGTCCCAGTGGAAAAAGGAAGCTCTTAGCTAGGTACTGTTGAAATAGCAGGGTGGAAAAACTTGGACCTCAAGCTGCCCAGCCCTGATGCAGGATCAGGTATCCATACACATTCCTGACAGGTAATTTTTAACTTGCCATTATAAACCTTATGTGAAGGAAATTTTACATTTTTTCAAGGATCTTACTGCAGTATTTCACATCTTCAACTGAAACCTGTGTTAACATCTTCAACCCAACAGTGTGCAAATGCAGAACTGCATCAGGGATCCAAAGTAGTAACTTGCCCAGATGTGGTCCCACTAACTCAACTCTCCCTGGACCATGCTGTGCTGTTCCCATGGAATTGCAAACATATGGCCCAGGACGGGCAGAGGAAGAGGCTGGACCTGACCTGCTATCCTTTTCCCAGAGGCCAAAGGGTGCATATTTCTGCCAACAGAGCAGATCCCAAGCAGCTACACACTTATAGCTCCTGTGAACCCTGGGCAGAGTCGCAGAACTACAGGGGTTTGTGCTGCCGGTGGGAAGGGCAGTGTGGGAAGGTGCCTTCCTGCATGTGCCTGGAATGGTGCGGAAGACACACATCATAACCCTGCACAGGACAGCAAAACTGGGACCGACCCCTGCTACTGCACAGGACGCAATTGCCTCAGGTGAAAGCAGATCAATCAGCCAAATCAAGTTTTCCAAAATACTTGAAAGTTTAAAAAGAGCTGGAAAATGAAACCCCTGAAGATGCTCTCTTCTCTCCACCCTCTCCTGGTGAGAGTGACACTAAAAGTAGAGATTCTGAGTTAAGAACCATTTACTTGGAAAAAATGGGCCCTGCAGTACTTGGGAAGCTGCTTAGTCTGAACAGAAGTCGTAGTGCTGGGAAATGCTGGCTTTGCTGGTGCAATGGCAGTCCCTTCCCCAGGGCAGTGGAGCAGCAGCAGCAGCAGCAGCAGCAGTCACCCTTTCCATGGCTTTAGCAGCAGTTACAGCTTCAGTGTGTTCAAGGGACCAGTCTATCTTTCCTCACTGAGGTAAGACTGACTCTACTTCCAGCTTCCAGCAGCTCAGCATTTTCTGCTGGAATCGCTCTTCCCTGCCGTGATGTGGTTGGTATGGAATTTAACAGTGCTAGAAAACTCCATCCCTCTTTTTCCTCTGTACCCAGGACACTCAGTTTTCCTATACAAAAGATCCCACAATGCATAAATCTGGAAGGCAGGAGACTGAGAGAGTGCCATATGTTATGTGAACAAAATTGTGACTCTTAGACAAGGCTGATGTTGACCAATGCATCTTTCTCAAAACACAAGAAATATATAAAATTCTTCCTCAGCTTGACCAGTTATGAGGAGGTTTATTGTAAAGCTGTTACTGGAGAGAGTCCAATGAAGGACTATAGACTTCCTGTAGGGACTGGAGCATATATCCTGTGAGGAAAGGCTGAGAGAGCTAGGACTGTTCAGTCTGAAGAGAAGGCCCATGGGGTTCTCACATCAATGTATGTAAATAATATGACCAGAGGGTGCAAAAGAGGATGACACCAGGCTCTTTTCAGTGCTGCCCACTGAGAGGACTAGCAACAGCTGGCACAAACCCTCTGAATGTCAGGAAATACTGTTTCACTGGCATAGTTTACCGAAAGGTTGTGGAGTCTCAATCCTTGGAGAAATTCAAATGCCATCTGGACATGGTCCTGGACAACTGGCCCAGTTCGTGCAGCGGGGTTGGACCAGATGATTTCTGGAGATTCCTTCCAACCTCAACTGTTCTGTGATTCTGTGACCTTGAGATGAAGCATGAAAATATTTTTTGTTTTTTGACATGCTGTCTTGTACCTGTTTATTGAGGACTCCATTTGTCTTAGTACTGATCAAACAACAGCACTGACTCCTTACTATGAAAACCGCAAATCCCAGTGTTATGGCAGGGTACAAGCCTTGGTATCATGGCTCAGTTTAAATCAAAATTTAAAAATAAGAGGTTGCTATATAAGTAGAAAAGCAGTTTCTTGCATGACTACTCAGAACTGACTCAGCCTCCTACATGTGGGACTGCTGCCCTCTGGAAAGGGCCTTCTGAGCCGTTTTGAAATAGGGGCTGGCGTGAAGTGACATAAAGGCCTTTAGATTTAATTTGAGATCGATCACCCTGCGGATCTCTTTTGCTTTCATTCTGTCATTTTACTGTCTCCTGAAGCACTTTATCAAAATCAAATGGTATTACAATGTGATTATGATAGTTCCATGACTACTTCCTCTCTCTTTAAGTTACTGCTTTTAGTTGCATGGCTTTCTTCATTATTTATCATTCAAAAATCTCTTGCCCTGCCTAAATGAAATATTTTCTTAAGGGGAAACTTATTTTGTCAGAATACTATGTTACTCCTGACTGTGACCTATCGATACTCATGATGCATAAGCCCATACATATATTTTTATTATAAATAATGATTTTCCCTGTTCTTTCATTTCCTACAGAATCAATAATAAATATTTACTATCACCATGCTTCACTACAGAGGATACTTCAGTTAGACTAAAACTAAATGTAGTCTAGGTAGGGAGGAGCCTTTGGGAGTGCCTCCCTACCTAGAACTGAGAGGAGTGTGGAAATTAAGGCCATGCTTTATGCCACTGATGGATTCTCTTCTTCCTTGTGCATGCATGCTTTTTTTAAAGGACTTGCGTAGAAAGTTTACTGCACGCAAAACCAACAAAGATGGGCCAGAGTGTATTTTTCCAATGCTATTTTAAACATGTGGTTATGGCTCTGAGAGACAGGGTTTCACCAGCCACACCCTTCTCCATTTCCCAGCTTCCTCAAATGCTTCCTCGGTGCTAGGGCAGATTCATTCCACATGGAGCAATTGTGCAATCTTACATCATTCCTCACTCTTCGCCTCTCCATTTTCTTTATCTGCCATGAAAAGTGTTGCTCCAATATACTCAAGACATAATCAGAGCCTTTTTAATTAAAGGTCCTAAAGGAGGCATTGCTATAATGCATTTACATGTTGCCTACCTATTAAATAACTGACAGTTTCATCTCTAACATATCTGAATTTCACATTGGCCAAATCAAATTTTCAGCAATACTTTTACCACTGGCAAAGATTGTTGAAGGATAATTCCATGAAGTTTTGTGGGATTATTTCCTTATATGATATTTAATTTCTTGTGTAAATAGTCTTTGATTATCCTGTACTTTGATATATTTTTTCATGTATTTGTATCCACAACATGTTGAAAGAAATAGTAAAAACATTATTCTGATAAAAGACTTTCTAGAAAAATACAATATTTTTGCAATGTTCTTAAGAATTAAGCAGAAAATGAAAAAGTTTACCAGTGGGGTATTATATAGGTCTGCAGAAAATGTGGGGGGAGCTGAAGTTAGGAATAAATTACAAGCATGAATACAGAGATCTTTCACTCTGACATTTTCCTAATTGCCACTTCACAGTTTTTATTGCTACTGTATCTGCTCATTAATACATGTGTTTTAATAGACATTCTTTTGGTACAAGGAAATAATTCTGTTTCATGGATGAGGAGTTAAGAAACAGAGATTAGGCAATTTATAAGAAGTCACACAGGAAGCATGTGGCTATCCCTACATCTCTTGAATGCCAATCTTGTGGTGCAACTACAAAAGCAGCTGTTTGCCAGAAAAAAAAAATCAGTGGATGTTGTGCTACACTGCTATATTCAATATTGTATAACATCAAGATGATTATTAACTTTTAATATATTATTAAGGATACAATGCATAGCCCTCTGTCTACTAGCCATGAATCCTGATTTACTTAAGTTCTACCGGTTATGTTACTACAAATTGCTGGTGCTCAGAACACAGACACATCATTTTGGAAAGAAGTGAATGGATGATATTTGTTCTACATATGTGATTAAAATTATTCCCCTCCTACCATTGTAAAATGCAATCCGGTAGAAAATTGTTTAACTTAACTCTAGTCACCAACTGTGGTTAATACGTGTTTGTGAACACCCACTGTTGCACAGAGTACAGATTACCTCTACCCAAAATACCTCATATTTCTCTAACACCTTCAATTGTGTTTCAGAAATATGCTGATAGAACATAGAAAATGATTGCTATTAAAAGATAATTTTCAATGGCTTTAGACAGATGGTGTTGCTAAATTCAGTTGACAAAATATAGTTGTTCATACAGCTTTTTTAGATTTAGCATGTATCTTTGATATTATGTGAAAATGCTTCTATAATAAGGACATGGGCTACTTTGGAATTTGTGTGGGTTCCCTGACACATCCTATCTGTGGCAGCTGGAAGACCCCAATGTTCAAGCATATTGAGTTCTTCAGGTGGCAGTCCCTCCTAAAGCTCATTCAAAACTTCCAAATCAGGTTTTGGGTTCAGTTTTCTACTTGTCTTTTTATTAGCATACCTCAACCCAAGATCCACTAAGTTCTAGGATACCTTGCCATGGGTTTCCTCTGCTGTGTTTCAGCTGCTGTGTCACAGCCTCAAGAGGGGATGCCTGATGGGGATACTGTGGACCTGAGCCTATTTTTATTCTTTCATCTGTTGTGTCTCTGGCACATCGCTGCTGCACAGCATCCACCAGCTCTTGATGGGTTTCAGAGACCCTTGGAAGGATCCTCTGTTGTCTCCTTCCATCTTCAAATACTGGTTTTTTTCATTTCTTATGTATGACCATGAAGTCTCTCCCTTTCATTCTTTTGTTGCCTCTCATTATGTTTTCTCCCCAGTTTTGTTTTACCTCACATACTTTGGTGGGAGGTTGTAGGCAGAGGATGTCCAGTTTTGTTAGGGACTGGCTAAGACCCATTACTTTTGGAGGATAATCCACTAGGAACAGTGATCAACTTCAGGTACTTTGGGAAGAGCTAGGGACAGGACAGGCAGTCAGAGGTGTTTCCCAGATTACTTTCATGCACACTCACTGATTCGTAGCTTCCTGAGATGAGCACAATTCTTGTTGTCTTTTGAATAAGATGAATTTTCTTAATACTGCTTTCAGGTAAAGATCATTCTGAAGGTATTTAGGGGAACTTAGGGGGATGCAGATTTAGGTATGGGTATAACTGTAAGCCTGATTCTGGACAAAAATGTCAGAAGATCTTCTGAAAGGAATCTTCCTAATAGAAAACAAACCCAACTTCTTCTTCAGAAGTTCTGTCTGTGTTAACAAATCTGGTATTCTCTACAGTAAGATGGTGATCCATGTAAATTAGGTTCAAGGTGTTTGCAGAAGCATCCTGTGTTAGCTCTCATGCCCCATGTGAATATTCATACTGATTTTAAAATCCATTGGTCACCTCAAATAATTTCACAGAAATTTCTAGAAAATAAAAGCTGAGGAGCCCAACAGTATGGCATCAAATCTGAGTGATGTTAAGTGGACAATTTCTTCCTCTTTGATTCACTGGTTGCCTATTTGCACAATTCTTACTGTGGGTACTTGAATATATAGGAATAGGAGACCAGTTGGGGGGGGGGGGGGGGGGAAGTGGTTAGAAGCTTGAGAAACTTAAAAAGTGAGGCTGTCAGCAGAGACATTGCAAGAGATGTAAGCAGGAGTACATGGAACAAATACCAAATAAGCAAACAGCGCTCAGTGCTTAAATGATTACAGAATGGTTGTCCATTGGGTGTCCAGCAAGTTAAGCAAGGCTGGGAAAAGAATTTGGATCGTGGAACAACTTTTTCATGCTGTTGTTGCTCAGACACTGTGCTGGAGTAGTCCCTGTTCCTTCCAAGCTCTGATAGAGAGCTGACAAACAGTGTTTGTTATGCAAGCACAAGGGAAACGAAACCAGAACTTGCAAACTATTGGATTTGCATTTTATAATAATAATAATTTTCATAAATTGCACTGTATTTCCCAGCTGCAACCTGTATTCTTAAGGAGATTCTAGAAAAACATGTTGGTAAGATGTGATTCAACACTGGATTTCTAATCTGCAAGAGTGTTCCTATCAGTTGTTGGTAATTAGCATCAGAAAGATGTTACCAGTAGCACAAATCCCATCTTCTCTTTCTCCTCTTTTGGGCATCTATTCATGAGGTTTGACTAACCTTGGTAAACAATGTAACGTAAAATTGTAGTGTTTGATTTCATGACAAGAAGAGGGGAGAAGCTGTGGTTAGAGTTAGTCAGTCTGAAGTGACATCCTACCACAGCTGATGCAATTTTCGGGTCAGGTGAGTAGCCAAACAAAGAGGCAGTACATTCCTTATTTGACACACTCTTACCTCTGATCAATCTACCTCTGCTAGCCTTTTACAGCAAGCATCATCTCCCCTGTTCTTATTTTGATGGGTCTAGATTTGTTTTGAGCATTTCCATTATTTCTTTTGCTTGTAGTTCACTTCTTGCTTTCAATATTTCAGTTAAATACCTGATTTCTTATGTTGCTTGAGCACCTCCTTTATTTCTTAGACACCTCTGTTTACTTAAAGAGAGGTTCCAGCTTTCATGTGAATTACTCAGATGAGTGAGGAGTAAAATGCTTCAGTTGGATTCTGTTAGTAGCCTTGTACAGGTATGGACAGATGCTGAAATTAAAGTAAACTTTTGTTCACTTCACTGGGTAGGTGATCAGAGCTTCTTTAGTACAAGTGACTGTATTAATGGCAAGGAACCAAAACCTGGCCATTGTCTACCTGTAAATTCTTAGACTGATAATCACCTAACGCAAAAACCAGATTTTAAGACTAGATCCATTACTGGCCACTGACGAAATTGCATTTTCAGCTATTTATCAGCTATGGAAACATGGTAAATTTAGCATTTTCCTTATTTCCTTTTTTAAAAATTAATATATGCCAGGCAGCAGAAATGGAACTGATGTGGCTTCATGTGATGGGCAACTGGTGGTCATGTATGACTGCACATGTGGATTTCTAAGAACAACATGTATGGCTGTGTCTTAGAGAGCTGGGATGGACCAGATTATTTAGATCAGTGTAGTGACAAAATAAGGAGCATTTAGATGTAAGAAATAGGCCAGTGGAAATCTGAAGACTTCTGTCCTTGACAGGGCTACCTGCAAGACTCCAATGCCTTTCTGGGAATAGTTCCTATAAGAAAATGGTGATGTTTTTTACATGTGTGATTGTGGGTTTGTTTGGGTTAGGGTTATTTTGGGGGTGGAGGGGTGTTCAATCCTATAGTTGTACTTCTTAGTACTTGACACTAGTTTAAAGGCATGAAATAATAGTATCTCTTTATTTTGTTCAAAGTTGAAAAGAGAAATGAGAAAACCTACACCTGTATTCTAAATGAAAAAAGCAGGACAACAGCAAAGACAGAATTGGGAGTAAACTTTTTTTAATCTTTTTACTAAGTTCTTAAAATTTACTGATGGAAGAATCCAAAGACTAGGGACCTCTTGACTAAGAAGAGAGAGACTGAATTCTAGTCCCTGGCTAAAATCTTTTGGATGTTGGAGTAATTTGAATTTTTCATTACCTCTGACAGGACTGAGGTAAACTGGCTGAGGCTTAATCTGGCACAAAGGAGCAGCAGTGGTAAACTGACGGGTCTTGATTTGTCAATTTGTTTAACGAAATGCTAAATAGGCGTTGCAAATGTACACCAGATCTAGGATTTGCAGATTCTTATCTCCCAGTGGGAGAGTCCTTACTTTGGAGGCTATTCTTATGGAGCTGCGAGCCCAGAATCAGCCTTCATCTAATGGAGGAGAAATGAGAAGAGCTAAAATGGATAGCAGAAGCAAAGACATGTAGAAATTAGTTTGATACTGTAGACTAAGTTTTTTTGGGTTTTTTTGTCCAATACAAGAATACATTTTAAATGGTGATAATTCCATAAAGTCCTCTGGAGAATTGATGAAAAAGTGGTGAGGCTAATCAGACATGTGAGAAGGGAATTCTGCAATTTACCAAAACCTCAGGAGACTCTGGCAAATTTACTTGTTCCTTGCTTCTACAAGACCAAATAAAACTACAGTATGTTGTCCTTGCAAGCTGTCTTTTCCACAGAAAATGGAAATTAGCCCTGAGTTCAAGCCTAGTAATTAGTCAAAGCCTTAGAATATGTCTTCTCAGATTGCCTGGGTCAAGCAGGTTCTCTATTTCATCACAGGGGCAGAACACAGTTTTAAAAAGTTTGCTCTTGAAGTACTGCAAGCAAGACTGAATAACAGTAGTAAATGAACATACAACATGATAAGGGATACTAAGCTGTATTTACATTTTCCACTCTAAAAAAATGGAGGAAAAAAAAGAAGGGTGGTGGCAGGGGAAAGCAATTCATTGTTTCTAAAATTTGCCCATGTGAACATAATATGTAGCTTGTATATCAGCTGCTGCGATAATAATTAATGACTTTAAGTGTGGCTACATTATTATATACCTCATTTCTAAATTACCTAGCTTATTCAAACAAATCTTTCCAAAATGTATCAATTAGATTAGCTCAGTGCATCAATCAGCAGCATTCAAGATTGTGCTGACTTCAGTTTTTGTGGTGTCTTCTTTGCAGTATCGTTGCCCTTATAAAAATTATTTCTGTGGTCTTTTCAGATTTCCACAGTTGGCTGCATCCAAATTCTTTTAGCAGTGGACATTTTGGGTAGTGAGGGATAAGTATTTCCAAAACCACATTTAATTTATTTATTACCTCATCCTAGAACTTATTTTACCCTAGGGCACAACCAAAACATATGTAACTAATTATCCTGAGAATGTCCACAGCTCCAGTAAGTATGATTTTATTTTTTTTTAATCCTTCTATTTTTCATTCTTCCTGGTGTCCGTAAAATCCTACCGAGACATTTCTGCTGGATAAATTCAGCTTTGAGTTCATGTGCAAATTCGTTTATATTTCAGAATAGTCTGTTTCATCTTTTGCTGTTCAAGTAATAATCTAAATCTTGGCCCACAAACTTTTTGTCTCTGTCAAACATTTCAGGGATATCAAAAAAGAAAGTAAGTCACAAAATGAAGGCACCAGGGCCCAGATTTATTCAGTTTAAATTCCCCTAATATCCCCATGCCTGGTGATTCCTCTTGGCTATACACAGCTGAAGATGCAGGGCTAGCCAGAAGGAAACACCAGGCAAGAGGAATAAACTGGAATTTAGCCAATACAAATCAGATTTTGTGTATCTGATTTGGATTAAAAAAAACCCCAAACCATAAAACCTCTGGATTCTTCAGGACAGAAAGCTGTCTTATGAGTCTGAAGTTTGTTTAAATTAAGACTTTTTCACTATCTTCCTTCCAAAAGTGGGAAAGAATAAATACAAAATAGTTGTTGAACTGCAGCATAGTCATAGGAGGAATAAATTCAGGCCATTCTGATTAGGGCTATTATACAAAGTGTTTAAAAAATAGAAAACAAACCCAAAAATCTATAGTAGAGTTTGGAAAAACTTTTAGGCAGATGGCTGCTAAATCTCTCTCAGACATAAAGATTTTCTTCATTGCCACAGAACAGACTCTTCCAACTTGCTCATGGGAGTCAGGAGAGTTGTATGTTAAAAGTATGGTGGCTCCAGTTCAATGCAGTGTAAAAAATCAAACCTGTTCAGTCTAACTATTAGAAGCAGCTTAATTCTCACGGAGAGGAGTTCCACCTATGCTAATTTCTCTTACCAGGAAGCTTGGTAAATTAGCCCGAAGCAGCCATCACACAGTCTAAAAATTGAATGTGCATATTAATATAGAGGAGGTACCTTCAGGTATAATTTTCTTTCCTGAAGATGCAGGGGCTCGATGCATTTCATATTTAGGCTCTTGACTGAAGGTAAAATTCCTGCCTCAATGAAGGTAACAGCAGAGCTGCCCTGAGTTCAGTGAGGCAAGATTAGCCTGATTGGGCTAATAAAGGACAGGTACTTCTTCAACACAAGAGCTGTTTCACTGCAGCACTTGGTGTACCTGACAACAGAAAAGTGACTTTACAGCTGAAACATATGGAATTTCCTGGTAAGCCTTGCCATGTGGATGCAAGTTCTCATTGGAACTGTTTGGTTTTAATCTTGCAAACAAGGGGATTTAATATCTGCTGCTTTACATTTATAAACTCCCTCATAGTTTTTTTTTTATAACTATTAAAAGGAATTATGTAGATGCCTGCTTTTTTAATTAGTCATATTGCAACAGTATGCCTGGTTCCATAGAAGACTTACAAGTCAGCGTGCCCTCTGAAATATTAATATTCCAGACAAATATAGCAAAAGTAGGTTTAATGGAAGACATAGAAAAAGAACTCTCTGCATTTCTTAACTAATTTTGATGCTGAGTTTTCACTTATTGTGTTTGCTGGACTTCTGAGGGAAAATTTTCTTTGGAATGTGAACTACATTTGAGAGATTTTATACAGAAACATGTCTTGCATGGTCTTTGTCTGTGCATGTGTCATGTGTTTTTCTTGTTGCTCATTGAAGCTAATGAGTCTATCCACAAGAGTAAACATAAGATGATAAAAATTTCCCCGTTCAGACCCTAACTCACATCTCAAGATGTGTGACCAAATGTCGGACATTCCACTCAGAAGTCCAGATGAGCTCATCTCAGATAACTCACTATGTTTCCATCTGGTTTAAATTTGAAGAAAACTATTTAGTTGGAAGAAGAAAAATACATTTTGTATCATTTTAATGCTGAACAGATTTACTGACATACTTGCTTATTTAATCTACGGCTTTGGAGAGTCTAATGAACTGAGTAAGATACATATCTTGGCTCCAGTTCTGTTCTAGGATACACCAGAGAAGCCCCAATTGACTTAAATGGAATAGCATATTTGTTAATGAATGCAAAATGTATTCCAGTGAAAAAAGTTTACAAGCATGGTATGAATATAAGTATTTCAAACTATTGCAAATTACTTAACAGTTTGTCTGCATTTATGCCTTGTGTGTGTGTTTTTTAGAGGAACAATAATGTTTAGTCAATAAAATAGTCTATTTTTCTTAATATGAGGAATTTAGGCATGTAACTCCCAGTCCCAAAAGCTGAAGAAATAATAGGTATGTGGATCATCCAAATTCTGATGGGAGAGTGAAATCCAGTGTTGCTCTGTACATCACATTCTGTGCTGCGTGTGCCAGACAGGTTACCTTTGATATAATACAGCCCAGGCCTGGGGGTGCCAAGCACCTATAAAAGAGTTCAGGGCCATCTGCTCTGTTTCAGAAAAATGGGTGTTCTCAGGATGGTCCAAATATTCTTCCTTTCTGTTGTACTGAAAACACAGAGGGGCAATTGGCATAAAAAACAGATCTCCACATAACTCAACTTTTATAGGGAAATTAATGGTGACCTTATCTGCAGAAACTACCAGGTAGCAGGAAATGCTGTAATCCAGCTTAACCTGACATCACAATTGCAATAAAAAATACTGTTCTGTCCATCTCCAGATGCCTACTAGTTCCCAGTTCTGATCCATCCATTCTTCCTGTCACACATGATGAAAAAGATCAAGGGAGAAGAATAGCTAAAGCTATCCTGTACTTCATGTGGGAAGGGGCCATATAGAAAAGAGAAGGTGGGAAAGAGAAGGATAAACTGCCTCAAAGGTGAGATCCATGTTTTCAGAGGCAGTTCCATTTTATGCTGATTAAAGCATGTCCCAGTACACTTGAGGGGATATTTTCTGCTCTCAGAAGTGGACAGGCCATACTGCCAGTTCAACTACAATAAGATCTCATTTTACTGTCTCTGTCCCAAGCTTCACCTACAGCTCAGTTGTTGGCATTCTTTCTTCCATGCTAAATTATGTATATGAAACCCTGAAAGTATTACTGCAGAAAAATAAATAGAAAGGATTCAGAAGAAAAGTGAGACTGATTTTTGTTTATGAGTTGGGTTTGTTGTACAGTTCAGCTTACTAAAATGTTTTGCTGACAATTTATTTTTCTACATTTGTGTTGTCATCAAAGTTGTGGCATAAAAGACTTGATTCTTAAGCTTCGAGACTGGAGTGCTGTTTTCAGTGCAACCGATGAGAGAAAAGTTTAGAGAGCTGCTTCTTTTCTCTAAAGATTATACAGTAATGAATTATAGAGAGGACGTTTTTTGGGCACTCAACTATAAAATCTTAAGAGTCTTTTGACAGTTCTTTTTTTGTCCGAAAATGTAATTTCGTTGCAGCAGTCAAATATTGAAATGTCAGTTCACCAAAATTTGGCAAAATAGCTTCTCCAGATGATATATGGAGGGAAGGAGAGACAAGCTAAGAGAGAGGCCTTGGCTTTCTCCCAGCTATGGAAAACCAAGTTTCCAACCCCAGCCTGGTTAGTGAAAGCTCTCCAGAGGACTCTTGTCTTTTCCTGGGGAGTGCAGCCACTGTGAACCTTCTCTGGGGGCTTTGTCACAGAGTTGTGCTTTGTTTTCAGTGGAAAGGTCATGGATTGCATTTGCATGAATATAGAAAAAAATTTTGAAACTAGAAGCAGTTTAATGAAACGGAATTCCAATTTTCCAGTCAGCCTTCCTTGCTTCATTTTGTCACCAGCAGAGCTCGATGAAAAACTAAGTAAAATGAAGTGTTCTCTAAAAGGAAACAGACTCAAGGGAACATATTTGAAACAGGTATAAATGCCAAATTTCCATTGCCATAAAATGCCATTTAGTGGCTGAGAAGTTCTGTCCCCTTCATCATGGATAATCTGAGGGTGGGAAATTTTCTTATGAAGATGCCAGAGCATTTAACTGCCTTTTAAAGTATCATATTGAGGCAGAAGCATGCATTCTACCATGTGCACTGGTTGCAGCAATAACAGGCAGTCAATTAAGAAGGCAGAAGCAGAGGAGGGACATTTGCTCAGAGTTCTTTTCAATGAAGCACTTGGATATAGAGATTCACAGGTGTTAACATGATCTTCTCTTTTATGACATGATGACAGACAGTCACCACTAATAAACCACTTCAACATTTTTGGAGACCTGGGCGAAGAAGGAAATGCAGTTAACCCTCCTTCTTTTTTCCTTTCCATTTAGCTGCAGCAAGTTCTGGTGAATGTTCCTTTACTCCCTCGTCCTGAATCTTTATGGTGCTAACTGTCCCTTTGGTGAACAGATAAGAGATAATTTTTCTACTCCTACTTAAAACTGACTCCTAGTTTCTTGAGGACAACATAAGACAGAAAAACATACTAAGAGAGGGAGAATAGGACAGCAAAACAGAATACTTTTCTTATTCTGCTTCCTCCAAGCTTACTGCTAGACAACGTAAAAATGTTGCAGAAAGCCTTATCAGCCACTCTGAGACCTGGCAAATTTACACTAGTGTTGAGCTGCCAAAGGCAGTGCTCTTGGTTACCTTGCTGGTTGCAGGGTTGCAGCGCTGTTGCAAAAGAAACAGTTTAAGATAGACTAACTAAACAGATGGCAAGAATAGAGAAAGATTAACTGAATTGAAGAAGGAAAACGAGATAGCAGGGAGAGGTTGGGAACAGTAACCTGAGCCTGACATGCTGGATATCATTCCGAAGTGAACAGAAACTAGTAGAAATGGGGTTATCTTTTGGATCCTTCCCATCAACTCCGTCTGCCCACATCATCTCTTAGCATTAAGAGAATTAAGGTTCAATAATGCCATAAAGAATCATCAAGTCCCAGCATATGGTGGGCATTTTGTGCTACGAAGGTAAATCTAGCTCCTTTCAGCCTTCTTGGAATGAAATTACCGACATAAAAGTGCAATAAGCAAAATAGGATTATTCTTTTGTTGTTTGCCAAGTAAGCCAAATTTCCTGCTCATCAGTTTTGGAACATTACTCCAATTTTTAAAACGTAATCTCTCCCAGCATTTCACTCAGCAAGCATTTTTCTCTGAATTCTTTAGTCCTTTTGTCTATAATCTTTCCTGACTTTATAAAGTATTTTATATAAAGGCAGAGGCAGACTTTTGTTATTTGGACATTGATATTTCCATGCAATATATCTTGTCAGTTTTGGATTAGTGGTTTTGGTCCAACGATTTAGTCACTTTTAGCTTCCCTTAAAAATAAATAAAATATTGTTTTACAAAGACTTTTTCATTGTCTTCTAAAACATCAAATATTGTCAATTATCAGGAAAGGGACACTGAATGCTGATATGCCAAGCAGTCCTACAGGTTCTGGGATAGTTGTCTGTCAGTTTTTAAAGGCCTATTCCTCTCTCAAAAATATCCTGCAAGATATCTTGTGAACATCTGATGGAAGTGGTGTCACTGTGGAAGTGTCACTGTGGAAGTGTCACTGTGGAAGTGTCACTTGCATTTCTCCTTAAAGATTTGTCATAAGCAGAAATAACTTAAGGATATATTCAGACAGTAGTCTCAACAGAATCAGTTTTAAGACATTATCCATGCCCTCGGCAGTGTATCCAGTACTCACCAAAGTGAATGTGTGATACAACAGGGTTCAGCCTGGGCACGGGGAACTACCTGGAACCCTGGCCAAAAACTGTGCAACTGGGGCCTCAGCCTCCACGTTGGCCTTGCTCTCTGCAGGAAAGCTAACATGGGCACACCAAGGCTTGCAGCAACCAGTTCTTTCTGCCATCAAGTGAAAAAAGAGTAACAAATGAGGACATTATGCAAAGAACACTACAGGGAACACTAAGCAAAAATTGTTCTTCAGTTGGAAAAATGTCATCAGCAGATTTCCTCTTTTTGCTTCTGTAAATTGCAGCACTAGGAGAAGGAGGTGGGGGAGAAGAGGGAAGCGGGCTTATGGCCAAAAATTTTATTGGCCATTTAAATGGTAGTCCAAATATAGATTAGGAAGTCTTCTGTTAAGAAATTTTTTTTTTCAAACTTGTCTCAAGTTCATCAAGGTTTAATGCTGGTTTTATTACACGGTTTGCCTCAGTAACACAATTCCGAAATTAAAATAGCCACCCTCTAGAGCATACATTTGTACAACATCTATTTGGTAGTATTAAGAAGAAGAAAAAAATCTTGTGTGACTTCAGTTGGGATTTGCAAAGTATCTAATGTTGAACTCTAAAAGAGAACCTAAAACTAAGAACCAGCTTTTAAAAACAGAAAGACTTGCACTCAGGAGGGGGGACTTAAAATAGCAGTTCTATTTTAAGTCTTACAGAGGAAGAGAGCACTCCATGATTTCGTTACCTTATGCAATCAGAATACTGCATGAAATTATTAAAGGAAAAGAGTGAGCCAGTTCTCTAAACCATAAGTAACTAGACATCGTTACTTAGGAACAGAAATTGAGAACTGTTAATAATTGGGAACTGTTCAAGGACCTACTGCTGCTTTGTCTATGCACAACATAAAGGAGAAGTAAATGGAAACAAGTTACAATTCAACATATACAGGTGACAAATGCAAGTCAAAAGAGTAACCAAATTGTTTAAAGACAACTCTGTTTTGTGCTTGCAATGGAGCAGGAGCACATTCTTTTGGCTGGCAGGCAAATAGTGTCACACTGTACCATCAGCTGCCTGTGCACAGATGCGTGAGTGCCTTCAGCACAGCATGTCAGTCACAGGGACTGAAGCACAAGTCTGGCAGGTGCTGGGTTTATGGGAGGAAATCTGAAAACGAAATTTCAATTCAACAGGTCTCATCAGCTTAAGTCACATTTATAGCCCTGTCACTGCAAGATGCCTACCTATGTATCTAACTAGCTAGATCACTTGCCACCTTTCTGCTCTCTTCTCTTGCGCCAGTCAAGGTGAAATGGAAGGAGAGCAAGGGAAAAAAACACAAACCAGAAAAAAACAGAGACTCCAAAAGCCGTTGCAGAAGGGAGATAATTTTGAAATGTTTTCTATGAAAATATTAACACTTTTCCCTGGCTCGGGTGAGCGCATGAAACAGAAGTGCTGTGTTCTGATGCTTCCTACTCTATTCAGGTTGCAGCCAAGGACAAGTATAGGTGGCTTTTTCTGCTTGTGGATTTTTTGACAGGTTCCATCTTCATCTTTTTATTTCCATTAGAAATCCACACAGAGCAAACCTTAAAGTTTCCAAGTGTCTCCTTAGTAACTGGCACTTAAAACACAAAAATCTCAACACGGAACTCATTACTTGCTCTCTGCCCTCCCAAACTCCCAGTGATACAGAGGATTCTAAGAAAAGGAAGTGGGATGTGCTAGGCACGGTCCAAGTGAGGAATCAGCTCCATGAAGAGCTAAATGTAGGAAAGATTCTGATCAAATGGAGGTCTAGCAGAGGAGCTGTCTCTCAGCTGCTGTTATGAACACCACTTTTTCTTTCACTGCAACAAAGCTCTAATAACAGTCCTATCTAACTTCCACTTTTTGTGTTTTCATTGGAGAAAAAAAACTGCCAAAAGGAAATTCTTTTGCCTATGGCCAAGTAATGTTATTCAAAAATCCTGTGTTAGATGGGGGTTGCTAAAATCCCTTTGGAATCTCCCTTGTGCAGTGTTTCAGTACAAATGCAGCATGGCATTATGCTAAATCACCACGGCTGAATGATCTCTGCAACCCGTGACAGAAGGAAAAAAGATTTATCATATGGATTGAATCACAGTTGATAGGAAACACTAATACAGAATGTATCTTCTTTAATTAGGAAATCTTTTGTCTCAGGTACTCAAAAAATGAAGTTATTTCATGTAAACATTTTACATCTGAGCAGACTTAAAAATCTATCAGTACAGAATATTTTAAAATTGTAGCTTCCTAGGGGAAATTCAATATTGTTTTAGGGCCAACACACTGAAGCCAATAGGATTTTCCTCTGTAGAATCAGAATCAAACGAAACACCCCCAAACTCTCCCCTTGACTATTGATGACAGGCAGCAGAGCTCTGCAAAGGAAAATAGAAAAAGAGCACTAATGAATTTTGAAGTGAGCCTGCCAAGTTGCAATACTGTCTTCCTTTAAGTCTCTTCTAAGAATTTTTCCAAGGTATTAACAGGAAATAAATAGCTTATGAAAACAGTAGTATAATTTCAGTGGAGCCATTGACATACCCAGGAGCCCAAGTCAAAGCTTTTTCATGTGAGTGAGAGTCTCCATAGCCACTGGCAGAACAGCAGACATTTCATCAGTTTGGGGGTTAGTTTGGCAAACAGATGTGGCTACAGTTGCTTTTTCTGCCCCAGCTTCCTCTGAAAGTCTTCACTACGTTTTTTTGGATGATCCTTTCAGTTCCTTTGGGTACCTTTCCATGCCGTGATGACCAAGCCAGCTCTAAACCTTTTCATACCAAGACAATTTCTTAAGCCAAATTTCAGATACTAAAAGAGAATCCCTGAATGAGAAATCCTGGTTTCTGGAAGCAGGATAATCTCATTTGCAAGGCATAAGCTGCTTTCCAGCAGGGCTGATTCGCTAAGCAAGCATGGCTGCTCTTTTCCCAGTGCCCGTTTGGCTGCTACATGATTGAATTGGGTTGATGTGTCCCTGCACTGGGCTTCTTACTTATAAGCCCTGAGTGTCTGCTCCTCATGTGTAAAACGAAAGCAGTAATAGCTTCCTCCTGACATGCACACACGTAAAGGAGAAAATGTTAGACCATGGAAGAGCATGTGGGCATTTCTTGTAAAGGTTACTAGACCTGTCTAGTATCTCAGCTCTCTCTTTCTGACATCTTTGTAATTTCTGAACCTCATCAGTGCCAAATAGCCATGTGATTTCATAATTTTATGCACAGTCCTGCTTTTATCCTGTTTTCCTCCTATTAGTCACATCATTGCTTGAAGAGCACAACGGTCCAGATGGATGATGAGAAACAGGAGAGACAGAGTTATCACAGAGCTGGTGCTGGGGCTCTGTGAGTTACAGAAGGCTTCAAATGCAGAGGAAAGCTGACTGGGTCAGAAGCTTTCCAGCCACTTCCTTTTTCTGCTGCTACCACAGCAGGGTATGAGGTGGGATATATTAAGACCTATCCCGAAACTCAGATGAACTTGACCATTTCATATGTTTCTACTGGTAGACCAGTACTGGCAGTGCCATTCAAAGAAGTGACACTGGACAGGAGGATGTCATTGAGGTGCTTGCTCAGCTAGGAGACTGGATACACATATCCAATGGCTCTGTATATGAACAAAGAAATATGCAGTCCTCCAAGGCAAGGAGAAAAAAACTTTTGAAGATTGTTAAAAGTGCAGGTGAAACTCTTCTCTGTACCCCCTCTCCCCTTGCGTGGGTAAGATGTCTCACACATAATGTATGTTCCACATGCTACTGACTCATTTTCTTTCTCTTAATAAGATCACTTTTAAAGCAAAATTTCAGTCTTTGAAAGCAAGTCCCTGCCCTTTTATATTTAGCAAAAGTGAACTACTTCTCTAAAATCTGTCTGAATTTCTCTGCAGTAGGTTTGTGGAGGTTATATGACAGACCTGACAGTCATAGCGAAAGAGGAATATGACCTGCTCCATACATGAACCAGGAAGTCTGCTCTTTAGGTAGCTGGAGAATGTCAGATGAAAAAGCTGAATAAGTTCCTTTTTCCACTTCAAGCTAAAAAAACAAAGTTCAGCCCAAAAGCCAGAGGGGTACAGAGGAATGGGGATAAAGCAGGAGACTGTCAGTTCTGTAACTCAGGAGGTCAAAGCGCTGCAAGATCATTGCAAGCTGATACTGTAAACCAGATCCAACAAAAGTCATGCAAGTGCTTATCATACTACTTAAACATACTCTTAACCTTTTTTGCACTTACTCTACTTCTGATCCACTTTGTAATAGCTCTTTTAGCAATACATTTTCTAGAGAAGAGGCCTTTGTATAAGAATTGTTAATTTAACAGCCCCTGCCTGATACTATAAAAAACCAGAACAATGTAATTTTACATTTTGCCTGCCCTTCATGACTAGTTTTGAGAAATCTCATATCACAAAGTGAAAAGACTAAGTATTTACTCTCTATTTCTAGCTTTTTTTGCTCTGTAAGACAAATGGCTACAGTTTTGGGCCTCAAAAGAGAGTCTGAATGTCTCTGTGGATATTTTATATTGTACAGGAGGTACATGCTGTGAAGCACCTCAAGGTGGCCGTTTTCTAGTTCTTCAGTTCAAGCATGTGGCTAAAGTGTGTGTTGGCTCCCACCTGCCCATGAATCCGTCCAAGGAAGTAGGTGGGGAGACAGTGAGCATCTGAATCTCTCTGAATTGTGACCTGGCATGTGTGTGTGCCAGTGGAAATGCATGGCTAGGAAAAAGATGTCTCATATTTGTGGGCCTTAGATGAGGACCTTAAGGATGAATGATAATCTCATTGATTATTTTGGCCTCTTAGCAGGAGGATGGAGCTAAGTGGTGGAATTTAGTATGTAAAACACCAAGAGAAGACAAGTGATTGAGTTGGCTGGGAGTTTCTGTAGCTGGCATAGCTTCAACAGCTTCTACAATAGGGCAGTTCCTGTTTTTACCTTTCAAGACTGATCTCAAAAAAAATGGAGGGAACTCAAAGAGGATCCAAGGCAATGGTTGAAGAACTAGAAGATATACAAAGACTCAAAGGAGCTCAACCTATGTATTAAGTATGTAATAAAGTTAGGAGAGAGTCTGCAAGTTGCGCTCATTGAAGAAGAAATAATTTGACCATAAAGGGCTTTCTGACCCAATAGAAACAAGTACAAGACCTTGATGTGATCTGAGACCTCCCCTAAAAGTCCAACAGAAAATAAAGTTTTTCCCAACAGTTCTGGTTTGGTCCAGCTGAGATGATTGTGGAGGGAACTGTTGCTTCTGCTGAATCCAGTGCAGGCACTGCCTCGAGCAAGATGGGCTTTGGCCAAAGCCCTGCTCTGGCCGCAGTGGCGATGACACTATTGCATCAAAGGCACTGCATTAGAGAAGAAGCCAGACAAAATACATAGCAGACAAGTCACCTGCAAATTTCTGGGTGATTAAGAAGTCTGGATTGATTTTAGTATCATGGACTGGGCTTGGAAAATAATTTTTTTTAACATGCGACCCAAATGCAAAAAGGGACAAGTAATCTCAGAATGAATCAGGTGAGGAAAGTTGGCTTTTGGTTTTTTTGCTTTGTTTGTTTGTTTGTTGTTTTTGTTTGGTTGGTTTTTTGTTTGTTTTTTGGTTTTGGGGGGGGTTTGTTTTGTTTTGGTTTTTTAATGAGAAAATATTAGTGGTATTTGTCAAGAATATTGGTAAGATACTATCTGGAAAATTTGTTCACTCATGTTTGAGAATTCAGACTTGTGCATGAGTAAAGCAGGCACCTGGATGAAAATTGCTCTGGCAGAGCAGGCATGAAGGAGCTTGTCTTGTTTATCATAGCAAAAAAAAGTCTGGGATGTGATATGATTGCTTTCTGGAAATACATCAGAGGGCTGAGCACCACGAGAGGAGAAAGATATGTGAACTAACAGCATCTACAGGAAATGGAAGATCAGTAGGTAGATGGATAGATGTATAAATAGACACTTTCAATGTGACTCTTTCTTGTAGTAGTTGTATAAGAGGCTTGAAGAGTTGGAAGCTGAAACTAGAAAAACTGAATTCAAAACCAGACAAAAACTTTAGCTGTGATGATAATTGTAGAAATTTATCAGTTTGCAGTGGATTCTGTCTCAGTGGAAACTTTGAAATTAAAATGGCACATTTTCTCTAACAGATACATTTTCGTTCATTCCTGGTGCTGCTCTTGAAACTGATTCATGTACATCCTATGGCTCATATTTTGCTGTGTGTCAACTGGGTAATTCTCAGAGTGCCTAAAATCTTGTTGGTAATACTCCACGTCTTTACTTTACAGCTCCTTTTAAATTGCAAGAATAGTGTAAATCAGGCTCTTTGGGAATAAAAATTGGGTCCTATGCTTTAGCACTTCTGTGAAACAGAAATCCATCTTTTTATCTGTCTCTAATCTGCCTTCTTGAATGGTTTTATTTCATACATGCTGATAGCTCAGCAGAAGGCTGTTGTTAGCTCACAATAACAGATAGCCTCTAGGTTAACTTCTGGAAGTAACTTTGGAAACTATTTTTCAGGCAATGCTCCAAAAAAAAGAGGCACATGTTGAGGAACTGACATAACTTTTTAACACCACAACCAGCATATTTCTTCATGCAAACCCAGCCAAAACAAGTTGCCAAAGTCAATATTGATCTAGTCCTTCATCCAATCAACAAATGCCATTGTTTATAAGATATAACTTTTCTTGGTTAAAGTTCAAAGCAAAATGCCAAGGATTTGCAAAACTATTAAAATGAGAGCATTTAGGTTTCCAGAAACTCTGGCTTGCTTTCAGTCTCAGTGGGTATTCTGAGCCATCAGAAGCTATCCAAAGAACCTCTGCAGTTTTTATATAGAACCTAACGGTGAAATGACAGCAAAGAGAACGTGAGTGCATGCACATGTGCATATGTGTGTGATATATGTACACAAAAAGGTTCTTTACAAATATTATATTAAAAAATGGTACTTCAGATTTTTTTGCATCACTTAAATTCAGTTTGAGACTAAGGAAAGATAATTATGCAGTATGATTAAAAGAAATTTGGAGGTCCTCCTGTTCATTGATAAAAATGTCTGGTCTTCCAATCCATCAAAATAAAAATTATGTTGGGTTCAGAATTCCATGAGCGTGGGTTTTATAATTATAAATCCATTGAAACATTGCATAGGCATGAGATTTGTTTGACCTTTTCCTTTAGATGTTTCTTTCGCAGAACCTCTCAAATATTCCTGAATTTTCCATGGTAATAATATATCCAGAATTACACAAACCCAGAACAGGATATGCAAGTCTTTATCTCTCTTAAGATTTTCACAATTCAAGTAAAGGGTTACATTCCAGAATCTGGGCTTCATTTTGTGAGACACCCTATAAGAACTTCAGATATTTAGACAGGTAGGCTATAGGCCAAAAAGCCAAGTTTTCAACTAATCTTCAGTAACCCCAGTAAATGGGACCTGCAAATTTCAAAGTTTTCAGTTATCATCTGTGCTCTAATAGCACTGTGAAGGTGTTATTTAAATATTACTGCATACTGCTATCTAGCCTTGGCCAGCCTTTAGGTAATGGTGAAGCCTTTTGCTTAGAGATTGAATAGTATAGATTCAATATCTATACTATTATATAGATTGTATAGATTATATAGATAGTATAGAGATTGAATAGAATAGATTAATTGTTTATTTTCATAGTCTTTAAATTCCTGGAGACATAGTGTAGGCTGCTTTTTAACAGGTTTATATGATACTCTGAGGCTGCTGCTTTGCTTTTTCCTTTAGGATTTTTGCTTTCCTAGCTTGAGGGTGAAGTGGTTTGAGCTGATTATAATTTCCAGTAAAAAACACATGTGCCTATTTGCTAAAAATTCTGATTATTCATTGCACTGGGTGGAGCTACTGTTGCCATCTCCCCACTTTTACCATTTCAGTGGCCCAAGACAGTCTCTGAAGCACCCTAGCAGTTCCTTTTTGTGCCTTCACGTACTTTATCTTGTGGCACAACAGAGAGCAGTGGCTTAAATACTTTTGTGCCATTTTCTTACTGTCTTTTTAAAACTCCTGGGTTTGTAAACAGGCATGGCTCTGATCATCACAAAACTGATGCAAATTGCATTAGTTTCACTTATCTTTTTTTGAAGTAGTCTCCTTTAAAAAAAAACATGGTGGATGCAATCCAGTATCTGCTCATCAGGTTGAGATGAAAAATTTTGGTACAAAAATACAAAAAGTCTATTGTCTTTTTTAGGTATTCTGGGAGTCCTTCAGGTCTTCTTCTGGGAAAAAAAAAGGAAAAAAAAAAGGACTTTGCGCTATTTACTGATGAACACTCAGAGAAGATAGGTCTAGTTCTTCCAGACATTGTGCCTTATCGTGGTCATGGGTTTGGGCTTCATCACAATTCTAGCATAGACTCTGTGGTAGGATATGCATTTCAGGCAGGTAGTGTCACAATTTACAAAAAAACTCAAACATTTTCTGAAATAAACACCTTTGTCAACCTAACTATTTTTGTGTAGCTCCAAAGCAGACCTTGGTAAGCAGAAAAATACAAAAAATACCCATTCACCCCTAGTCTCTACCAGCAGGCCAAACATATTTTCTTTATTAGGAGTAACTTGTTTTGGGTTTAGAGCAAGCAAAGATAAGATCTGTTCCTCCATCCTGCCAGCAGAGCCAGACCTCTGCCCAACATCATATGAGCTTTCCATCAAGCTCAGCCCAGAAGTCTGCCTAAACCTACAAATAAGGAGTAGGGTGTAGTACCATGAAGAGCACCCAGCAGCACCTTAGATACCCCCAGGCATTGAGAGTGCAAGGGACAGAGTAGAGCACAAGCTCTCACACTGGACTGGTCACAAGGGGCATTTCACAGCACGAGGGGCTCTTACAGCCAGGTGGGCTGGTAGGGGGCAATCAGTCTCCTGCTGTGGCTGCTTAAGCTGCCTTGTAGACTGAGTGGTTTGCACTGTGAGGGCCTCAGCTGAAAGTTTCATATGCTTGAAGGAGATGAGCTGCTGCTGTCATCTTCCAGTCTTTACATATGCAAGATGCTATATGGATGCAAGCAGTGCTGGACTGGGTACATGCCAGACCATCACTACGCTGACCAGGGGAGGAATTTCACCTTTATCTGTTAATAACCTGTTATGAGATTGTCTACCTTTTCCTGATTCATTTTTTTTAAAGTGAATGCTACATAAATGTTCCACAGTGATTATTGTCACTGTGATTTATAAGACTGCATTGGGTTCATTTTTTCAGCATTTTAGGTTCAACTATGTCTCTACAGCAAAACCAGAAAACCCCACCATCCTCAGTATTGCTTTTTTGAAAATCTTTCTGGATCTTGCTTAAAAGTAGTTGTAGTATTCACACTTTTTCTTCTCTCAGATACAGAAGGCCATTCTGGAGTGGACATCCAATGATATATTTTGTTTTCAGGGAGATGTTTAAAAATATTTGAAATCTATTGCCTGTAAATATTCATACTATTCCCTACAGAAAAGCTTGTTCCCAGAAGTTGCCAGAGGTGACATGGAAGTTCAGGAATGATAAATGCTTCTTTTTGCTGATGATTTCACATTTTCTTCTTGCTGCTGACATTTAGACAAAGTTTTCTGCTGACTTTAGAAAAAAATTATTTTCCCTTTCCAGACATTCCTGGCCAAAACATCATTTTTGTGCTTGCTTTAACATTCTTAAGTTCCCAGTTGTCCCAAACAAATTCTTTTTTATTGATCTAATGATTACTAGGTTCAAATTCTCCCTGATTATTCTTTCACTTTATGCCTTATATCTGTAGCTGTAATAGGAAAGCTGAATTGCTTCATTTTAATACTTTTAGTCATCTTCCTTTCTGTCTGCCTAGCTGCACAAAAACTTTCATTTTACTTTAGGCAGGTAGCTGCACAAATTCATATGGGTTTTTTCCAGCTCTTGTGCAACCCAAATTAGCAATACTTTCTGAATGTACAATTCTCAAAAGTACACCAACCCCATCCGTTTGGTGCCTTCATTTATGTGTTGTTTTATAGCAATATGGTTACAGTTTCCTCACCACTCTTACATAATCAGGCATCTCTATTTCCCTGATCACATCTAGCATTGTCCATCCTCTTGAGTTCTGGGCTTGGTTTCTCTCTTAACATCATATGTAATTTCTTTAGTTCTGTACAAAGTCAATTCAGACCAAAATTAAGGTTGCAATGGCCACAAATGAATATACTTTGACAGGGCCTTAACTTCCTGGAACAAACATTCAGTATAAGCCTTATGAGTTCCAGATTTGCACAGATCTTTAAACACTGCTAATTCAAAAGTTTTGAATTTACTTTTATAACACTGAGACAATTAAAAGCAGGCTGGACATCAATGGGATGGGATGGGACCAAATGGGATGGGATCAAAATCTGGGACTAGTTATTACACCATTGTTGTTAAAACAGCTCTGGCTGTTTGTATTTTGAAGCGAGAAAATTGAAAGTTATTCTGAACAAAACCAATGCTTGTGAATGCTAAACTTTTTAACTCAATTTCACTGCCTTTGGTTTTTCTACCACGGAAAAAACATTCCTAAAAAAATAATGGCAAAAAAAGTCTTCTTGAGTGTCATTATCTGGCTGCCAATCAATAAGTAAGCAAGACGGGAACAAGTCTGCAATAACACAGGAAAAGGAAAACAAAACATGCAGGCCAAATCCTAGCAGATCTGAAAAATTAAACCACTTTTACCTCAAAAGTCAAAACAGCTGGGGAGGTGCAACAAAAATATTCAGCAGAAAAACCTACTGCACCTCGGTAACTTGGAAACACATGTTCCATCTACTGCTGCTAAGGAAGAGAATAAATGACTGAGTTTCACAGTAAACACACATTTTTGCAAGACTTTTGATACTCTTCTTCTTGTTTATCACTTAAAATGATAAGAACCTGTACACAGCTTTTCCAAATGACCAAATCTCTTAGGGTGGTAATACAGACAAAGAAAACTATCTTGGTTTGAATTCATTCCTCCACTCCCCAAATAAAAACCACAGCACAGACACTTGCTTCTTGCTGTTTTCTGGATTCCTTGGATCTGCACCAGTAAAATAACTGTTTGCCTGTGGAGTCAGATTTCTTATTCCCATGCTTGTACCTTTGCGCATTCAGGTGCAGTTGGTATCAGGAAAAATGGTTTGCAGCAATAGAACTTACACTAAACTTTCTGTCCTGCTACTCCAAACACTCTGTCATAGCCTGTATCCTACTGACAATAAAGGGATGGACATACTTGCCAAGAAAACTAAAATATTAAAAAATAACAGTCTCCTAGTTTTCAGCCCCACTGTCTCAGAGTGTCTCATTCTGCCATACCACACTGTTCTTTTCTACTGTAGCACTCAAAAGCAATAATACTCTACCAGGTCTTGTTTAAAGCCTTGAAGCTTCAAATACCTGCAAGGTTAAAGACCCTATTTCTGAACGCTTGGCTGGAGGCAAAATAGACAGCTGAAAGCATATGCAATGTGATGAAGGTACACTACATAAAAGACTCTCCCCCTTTTCCCACTCCAAAATTAATTTTAATATAAGAACAAGAATTTCTAGCAGAAAACAGTCATCCGAAAACTTCCTCATTTTGCTTTTCTGTTCATGCCACTCTTAGTACCCACAAGAAGGAAGCAATGGAAATGAGAATTTGTTCAGCTTCATGGAGGCATAATACTTGATACACTACATTTCATTTAAATACATTTCATTTAACACCTTGCATTAGGGGACAGAAAGGACTATATAAATAACAGGAAGTTTCCTGCTAAAGCAGGAAGCTATTTTTAATTCTTTTCAGAAGCCCTGCAGAGAGATATGGTAGCAGTGATGCTGTGCTCTATTTCACCTACTCATCTGACCCAGCACAGTGGCTGTAGGGGCTTCCTTGTTTGGTTACCATAGCACCCCAGAATCATCTAAACCTATACACTGCTAACTGCAGAAGGTAGAGAAAACAGCACTGAAACCAAGGCTGTGCTAAATGTTCAGACAAATGTCAGCTTTGGAGCCTTCTAAAACTGGATTGAGATGTATCTTTAGAAGGTGGTATAGTCCTTAAAGCCCCGTGGAGTGGGAGCCTGGAAACCCTGGGATCCTTGGCCCAGGCCAACCTGAATTAGCACTGCAGCTCCCTCTGTGGTAGGATGCCCGGCAGGCATGCAAATTTTGGCTTAAGCTGGGGTTGGAAGCTGACTACAATAGAGATGGAGGCCAAAACAAAGTTAAAAGTCTGAGCTTTCAAAGCTTTCTAGCTCTTGGCTGGAGTAGGATCCCAAATACCTTCTGGCCCCAGGGACAGCTTGGGCGGTGGGCTGTTCTGGAACTGTGGGCTCTAGGACCAGAGGCTCCTAGGCAGAAACCTCACAGCAATGCCTCTGCAGCCCATCAAGACCAGGTAAGAGCACTTCAGGTCTGACAGATTTCATAGAATCACAGAATGTTTGAGTTGGAAGGGACCTTAAAGGTCATCAAATTCCAAGCCCTCTGCCATGGGTATGGACACCTTCCCCTACGCCAGGGCTGCTCAACGCCCCATCCGAGCTGGCCTTGAACACTTCCAGGGATGGGGCATCCCCAGTTTTTCTGGGCAACTTGGTCCAGTGCTCACTCACTACTCTCATGGTATCAAATTTGTTCCTGATATCCAAACTAAACCTACCTCTTTCAGCATAAAGGCATTACCCCTCAATCTACCACTACATGCTGTTGTAGAGAGTCCCTCTCCATGTTTCTTGTAAGCCCTCTTCAGGTTCTGGAAGGTGCCATAAGGTGTCCCCAGAGCCTTCTCTTGTCCACACTGAACAACCTCTGCTGTCTCAGCCTGCCTTCCTAGGAGAGGTGCTCCAGCCCTCTGATCATCTTCATGGCCTCCTCTGGGCTTGCTCCACCAGGACCATGTCCTTGTGTTGGGGCTCAGAACTGGATTCAGTACTTCAGGTCGGCTTTCACAAGAGCAGAGTAGAGAATTTTATAAAAAAGTTTTCTAACTTTCTTTAAAAAAAATAACTGACTAGCTGACCTCTGAACCAATTCTTCCATCTTGGCCACAGGGATGCATTATGTAAGAGGAAAATATAAATGCTTCAGACTGCATCATAATTTCACAGTTATTAAATGTGTCTCTAAAATGCAAGAAAAGTAATTTGCTGTGATGCCATCAATCCCATGACTTTTAATGCTACAAAATAAGATGAAAACTCTTCTTACTCTTCTTAATTATTTTGCTATGGCCAAGACGCAGATTTTCTTTCTAATAACTGGGTCATTATACATTAACAACTATTTATATATCATGTGTCAGCTGGAAGTGAACTAATAGAAGGACAACAGTGTAAGAACTTGCCTGAACCAGAAACCTCAATGGGTCATTTTGCATTTTACTTTACTACAACTGTAATTAATTCTTTTTCCATGTCACTGTTCAAAGGACCCAAGTAGAGCAGTTCATCGTGGGAACTGAATACAAACTGAGAGTGCTTGTACTCCTGAAACTAAACTGCAAAGTAAGTTGAAGCACAAAGTATCTATTTTTTTTAAGATTATGCAGTTGTATGCTTACACTGAGACAGCGAAATATGTATATCAAAAAACATTACAAAACATCACACTGAAATACAGTGATTCCATTTAAGATGCAGGTTGGCATAAAAAGAAAGCAGATGTTAAAACAGCATTCTTGTGGATCTTGCTTGAAGGCCAAGTCAATACCCTTATCTCTGAAAGTAGCCAATGCAAGTTTCTCTGACAGTATAATACTCTGATGCTTCTAATTTCCTACTTTGGTAATTTCTGTCTTCACCAAGCTGGCGATCAGCCTGTGAAGAAGGACTGATGCTTCTAGAGTCTCTCCGCAGCTGGTAATGTAGCAGTGGAAGCAGATGCAAAGACATTACAGCATGTAGCATCCATCTGTTTATTGATTCATCTTTATTCCTTTGATGCAATATATGAACAAATATGCAAGCAACATTGCCCTAACAAATAGACCAAATAATCAGTAGGCAGGAGGAAGAGCTGAAGTTCACATGCCACCATAGTTATTTTTTTTCTCTTTCCACAAGATACATGTTTTTAAACACAGACCAAGCTCATCGTGCAGCATGAACCTTACACTCTTCCCCTTCCCCCATGTGCCTACAAAGCATGAAAGTGGTGGGAAAATACTGTGACTGCTTCTTACTGATTACAGAACATTTTTGTGATAAAATGGTTTGGGGGACTATCAGGATGAACTCCAGCTGACTGCTTTCAGTCCAACAATATTCCATATAGTCAGGAACTAACCCTTGAAGCATTTCCTTCTTTCCTTGAGGTCTGCAGTGAGAAACACTGCCTAGTTATCTGTACATCTTGAGTGCTTCTCTGTATTTCTTTAAAGCAAGACAAAGAGGCATTCAATAGGAATTTGCTTTTATTATATAACTTCTACTTCTGTTTTTGCCATTACCACGTATCAGCTCTGTTTTCGCTCCCCAGCCAATTCTTTTCATATTTGCCAGACCATTCAAGTGCCTGCACCCAGTCCCAAAACAAAGTTTAATGAGTAAGTCAGTATTACTTCTTAAGCAAGCAATCAGTTTTGATTCATCTCCTTTCAGATCTGTAAGGGAAATAGTGAATTAAAGAAACTAGTGGAAAGAAGCTCTCGTGCCACTACCATATGCTGGCTGTGAGCCACAGTCTATCTGACATTTGCAGGAGTCATGAGTTTGAAATCAAGGTGGAGGATGATGGTTTTTCTGTGGAATGATTAACAGTGTTGGTTAATCACTTTCAATCTTCTTCTGCAAAGAAGTCAGACAGTTCTTTCAGAAGAGCTAAACTGAGAAATATTCCAAGTCAGTCTGCTAGGGTGACCTCAACCAGAATTAGCTCATCCAACTTTTCATCCTACTCTCAAACTTGTAAAATGTTCAAAGATAGGGGTGTGTTTGGGAGTCTGGCACCAATGGCTGTTGCTATCTGAAGTAGCTGAGACCAGGATTAGGTCTTTCGGATGAAGATTTGGACATGAAAGTCCATTTATTTCAAGGTTGTTTTCTTTTTCACGGCTGTTGGTCTGGAACATGAAATTTCTGCACACCAATGTCCTACCATTGCCAGCCTTTAGGAGAAAACATCTTTGATCCTCTCACAAGGAAAACACAGCAGAAGATGATAACTTCCACCAACTTCTGACTTCATAGCATCATTTTTTGTTTCCTCATCAGTTGTGGTTTTCCTTTGATATCTGAGCCTACAAGTATTACTTTGCTTTTCCTGTATCATTGACAACTTCTTATGCCTTGCAATGTTGTATCGGAGCATGTGACCTACAGCCAGAACCTCTGACATGACCCTATGACATATAACTTCCAAGTGACCATGGAGGGCAGAGGGAAGGAGTGTATGCTGTAATCTGTAGGCTACATCAGCATCCAATAGGTGCTATTTGGTTTGCCCTTCTCCAGGACTGACACAGTAAAACTAGGATGCTAACTTTAATCCTCAGCGTGTCTCATTTAGATGTCAAAAGCAGATAGCTTTTGTCACTTTTCTACATGTGTAGAGAAAATAATCCTTCTGTTTTGGTTTTACACCTGGAATTTGATGCTGGATGTGAAGTGAAGTGAATTTATCATTGCCCTACTTCCTCTGTAGCATTCATTGACATCTTTGTGTCAATGCTTCTGATGTGTCATTTGTGCTTCTGATGACTAAGATGTCAGAAGAAAATCTGATGCCAATAGTACTACATCTTCTCACATGGAATTTGTACTAGAGCTCCTTATCTCTGTGACAGCTTGCATGTGAACTTTTTTTCCTCTCTGGATGACGCTAATATGAATGTCTAATATCTATGCTGATATTAAAGTTTACATTTTATTTTTGCTTAAGTAGTATCTCTTCAGGCGGAAATAATATTAAGGCTGTTATTGTAAAATGAGTCAGCATTTTCAAAACCTGCAGTCTTCAGTCCCCAAATGCTTAACCCTATGAGAACAATTTTGTTTTAATAGTAAAGGACTTCCAAGGCTTGGGCCTGGACTAGTTGGAATTGTAGTACTTGAGATGCTGATGTAAGTTTGCAATTTTATTTAACCTTAAAAAAAATTCCAGTATCATGTGTATATATGAATAGCTGAGAGAAGACAGATTTAAACACACTAAATTAGTTTCACACTAATTAACTTGCTTTGGCATCTATTCCCTCTAGTATTTTGTGTCAGAGAAGCTGTGAGCTCTTCTGGCTTAGCTGGCCAAGAAACCCCTCTCTCTGCTACAGGCAATTCCTAGACACAGGCAGCTTAAGTCCCAGTTCTCCAGTGCTCATATGTTTTAGTTCCAACACAGAGCTTGACCTAAAGATGAGAAATATGCCCAGGTTCCAAACTTTATCTTCTTTTGGCATCAATTTGTATTTGAATCACAAGTCCCTGACTTCACTATCATTAAAAGACCTTTGTCACACAGAACCATAATCCCAGCTCCAAGCAGCGTTACATATTTTGAACTTGTATAAAGCACAGTATCTTCCCACACCTTCCACTTTCTCTCTGGAAACATCTCCTGATGTTGCCTGCTTTGGTTGTAAGGACAGGAGCCATTGCAGGTATTCCTCTGGACTTATTGTAGCAGAGTAAAAAGAGCAGTGCAGCAACTTTCTAGGAAGGGGTTTTTCAAAAATGAAAACAAAGCCCATTGACTGGAAGTGATCTAAATGTGATTCTAGCCACTGCCAGGTCTCTTGGCAGCGTAAACTGCCAGCTTTCCTTTCCTGTTTTTTTTCCTGATAACATATGTAAACAATCAGTAGTACACATCAGAAAGTTTTTCTTAGGCTTACGTAGGACCTGCACACACACAATACGGGATGGCGAAATCTTCTCCATCAGACATAGGACTGGATCTGTCATAGGGCAAATTTGCATTTGCAGGACATAAAACAGCATGATGGTAATGGAACTATTTGCAATTCGGGGAAACAGATGCTGAGGACAGGGTCAGATGACTGGAAGCTTCTGCCCAAGGCACAGCGTGACATGAAAATTGCGTGGTCCTGGCTTCTCACACCCATCCCATGGTTCATTCCCATTTGCCCCTCATAGGTTGACAGAGATAAAGAGATCATTTCTGCAAAAGCCAAGGTTTTGTAGGGTTTAATAAGGTCTTCATATGTTTTTCTCATCCTAGTGCATGAGGTCATTTGATAAAGTTGTCAGGCAGCACTGAAGCTACCGAGCTCTGTTGAATTTCATGATGCACATCAGCATTGCTCACAGCTATTGCTTCACATTGTACACACAGGTACCAGTAGGGCCATCAGTACCTCTTCAGAGGGATTTATTTTTAAATGAAAACTGAGACTGTGACACAGTCAAATGAATCCCAGGGGGATTTGGCTCTAAACTATTAAAGGAAATTAAATGTATACTTGCAGGTAAGCCTTTCCTACTTTCTTATCTTAAGTCTTCCATCAGTTCTATACAAATTTTTAGCTTGGCTGAAGCCCTTTAACTCTTTGTGCTCACCAAACTACCTATTTGGAGCAGGGATGAAACATGTTATAAAAAGACAGAAGAGACCAGAAATTACTGAAATTACAGAAAAACCAAAAGCAAAAGAAAGCTAAAAATATGGGAAAAAGTATACCCCAAATCTTCTCCTTCTGAAATGATATCTCGGGAACTGGGGGACAATGAAACTTGAGCTGGGTAATTAAGCTTTCTGCCTTGTAAACTCTGACCTGGGATGCTCCAAGGTTGTTCTGGAACTTACCAGGTTTGATCACTGAAAGACTTCACAGGCATTGGAGAGTGTAACCAAAAAATATGTTGTGTTGCCTTTTTTGTTTTCTTCACCAATGTAAATGATATAGAATTATGTCTATCAAAGTGTCCTTAGAGACCTTGTGAATACCCTTGATTTGAAAGGAAATGTGAAAGATGATGTTAAAAGAACCCCTGGCTCAAACAGCTGATCCTTTGTTATTCTGAGCATTATTTAAGCAGAAGTAAACAATACCGTTTAGACACAGTAGAAAGTTCATTAATATTCCAGATAATTTACACTGAACTATTAAGCAGGAAAATATGGTTTTTTATTAAATGTAATTTGCCAGAATATTTGAAACTCTGATGTTGGACAGAGAGCAAGGTGAGTACATGGCAAACGGATATGCCAAAGTGATAAGTCACAGACAAAATGTGCTGTCCCTGTACCAAGAAAGTAGTTATAAGTCATCAATTGCTTCATCCACACAGCACCTCTGAATTCCAGACTGGAAAGGAGAGGCATAAAGAAGAGGCTTGAGCATCCAAAATGACATGCAACGTGTATTCTTCTTATTACACAGAACTTTGAAAATATTTCACACACAGCTGTAGAGCACATCTACTTTGTAGGTGACTGTAGGCAGCAGGAGATGGGATATCCACAAGGCCATGCTGCCCCATACTCAAGCCCACTTTTCTTGGTCACTGCATCTTGTCACAAATCAGAAAGCCAAGCTATCTACAGATGCACCTTCATTCCCATTTTAAGACCTATCAGGCAGTCAGATTTCTACTGCTCGTACTTGATGGCCAGCTCTGCTCCAGAAGGTAAGAACAAGAAAGAGTCACTAAAAGCTGAGTTGTTTTTATTTCATTTCTTGAGACTGACTCATACTCTCCAATTCCTTGTCCTTAGGGAAGATACAAGGAAATGATGTCATTCTTTTTTTGGCTTTTTTTTCATGCTTTGGACTTTTTTCTTTTGGCACAATTTGTACTGGGCCTGTTTTGTAATTAGTCTGTATGGATTGTGCTAAAGTAAAAGCCTGAGCTGTCTGTCTCTTTGTAGTCACTTGCAATAGGGATGTAATGGTAAATAGTTGAGGGTAAGGAGTATTGATCTCCATGATACACCAGGTGACCCATTAACTAGGGAGTTCTGCAAGCTCTCTTTAGAGATCAAATTTTAAAAGGATGACCAAACTGAAATTTTAAAAGCCTGCTAATTTTTAAAAAAATCATGTGTTTGAGAGATGCAGTTGTGATAATTCCTGCAGCTCTTGCAGTAAACCTGGGGTGGAAGGGGAGATAATTTACATTTTTTGTGTTTCATTAAAAGAAGAAAATCAGAAACACCCTGCAGATTAAGCTCCTGGTCTTTTATCAGATGGAACTGAGACCATATCTCTAAACAATCCTGTGGATCACCTCCAATTCAAATGAAAAACTAGATCTGAAGCTATTCATAGACCATCAGGAAACCTTTGGTTTAGCAAAACTGAGATGGAAAACTTTACAAAAGTATCTCCTTATGAGGAGACAAATACACTTGTGTTGTTCTAAGACCAGGACTAGAAATGGGAGATAATGTGCCCAGAGGCAGAGGATGTCCAGGACGTGGAAAATATGGGTTTAAGTCCTCTCAGACTCAGAAAGGGGCTGAGCATGGCTGTGTCTGAAAGTTTCCTAAACTAGAATGTTATTTCAAGGCATGAGTGGAAAAGACATTCTAGAAGCTGGTTTTAATTAGGGTGTGACGTACTAGGAGTTTGGAATCACAGCTGACTGACAGCTCCCCGGGAAGCAGCATCTTCCAACTCTCTGGGCAAACTTAGCCTCTCATCTGGGGATAGGAAAAGGTATAGTTTGGGACACTATCCTCAAAATATTATTAGCAAGAATATGGATCAAACTGAATATTGCACAAAAGTGGATGGAAGACTTTTACAAGGAGAAATCTTTCCTGCTCCTGTGCTGATGCCAAACACAGTCCTTAGGAGAGCCCTGGCATTGTTGCACCAGAGCTGATCTATCTGTTAGGTCTTTACAAACTGACAGACATAGCTCTGGATATGTGCAAGTGCACAATCACAGGTGGCAAAAGAACCCCCAGGTCACAATAAGGAGACTCTCAGTGAGCTCAGGCACATCAGTGGCAGCAGAGGGCATTTGCTTGAATTTCCTGCAGTGCCCCTCATTTCAGGCACCACCATTCCCTTGGCCCAGTAGCAAAGCAGCGTAAGAGGTGGATTGTGGGTACAATCTGTGGTGTGAACAAGGGTGTACTCTATAAAGCTTAAACAGAAGCTGAGATGAAGTTCTAATAGCACATACTAAGAACTTTAGGACATAACTGCTATTTTAAGTAACCAAATCCCTTTATGGATCAGACCCCTGTGAAAGAAATTCAAGAGAATTAGCACAAAGCCACTGGAGTACACTGCAGTAGGAATTCTCTTTTTTTTTTTTTTTTTTTTTGCAATTAAATGCTTTTTACCACTCAGTTTGCATTCCTTTCTATTGGCATTCTGCAAACATGCAATCACTCAAAATATGCCTGATCATTTGTTGAGAACAAATGCAAAAAACACATACGTAAGAATTAACTGAAATTAGATTTTGTACTTACACCAGCAGCTGCAGGAGAACCTTATCTGAGGTCTAGAAATCCAGCCAAAGAACTGAAATTACACAAATAAATGTGACTAACCAAAAGTAAAACATTCGGTGCAAAAAGTTAGCCAGCAGTAGTAAATGAAATTCAACAGCATTTTAAGAGCAAAATAATGATTCATTCAAATAAACAAACTGGAAATCAGAAAGGTAAACTGTTAACTATTGAACCCTATTCTGCTCTTTGAAACATTAATATTCCTTTGCTCAGGTGGGAAACTGCATGGTAATGACTAGACAAAAGCTGAAATCACTGACAAAGTGAAAGTTAGCATGCAGAAGTTCTGACTCCTGATCTCGTGATCAATACCTCACTGTACGATATGCTATCAAGCACATTGCTTTAAATGAAGCCTACATGATTCTAGACCTTTTTCTTTCACTCTTTAAGCATTCTCTTGAAACCCTATGTAGCACAGGGCCTTCTTTGATCACAGAAGATTAGTCTGTTTTCCTGATTTGGCAAACCCATCACTTTCTCTTTTTTGGAGAATTGAAATAGTGGCAGCTAGGAAACCAATTTTTCCTATTTTTTATGTGAGAACCACACTTTTTATCACTTGATAAAATCTACTATTCTAAATTGCATGTAAAGCACACATGTAAGGATTTCTCTGCTTACATAATGATTCAGTGTAGCTTGCTTTGTCTTTGCATCATCAAACACACAGAACTTACCAGAGGTTGCTGGCCAGAAAAGTATACAAATACATATTTGAGCGTTACCATGCAAAATTTCTCGGTTTGCACACTGGAGAAAAATATGCAGTGCCTTCCCAAAGCCACAAAAAATGTATGGTTGCCTATATATTACCATTTTGGTTCAGAGCAGCAATGCAGTTTTGCAACAAACTCCACCCCTGACTATTCCCATTTATTGCACGCTGGCTCAGCTCCCAGAGCAGTTTTGGTGCACAGAAGCACTGAATTCCCTTTGCAGGGAACTAACCCAGAAGCTCTGCTCAGTGCACATGAAATGCACTCCAGTGAGGATGTTATGAGTCCAAACCAACCAGTGGGCCTTTGGGCAGCTTTTGGGCAGCTTGCATGGTGAGAAGAGCCAATCCAAGGGATCAAGTTAAAGGTAGCCTGAAGTTCAAATCCTTGAAATGTTTATTACAAACATGCTGATTCTCAGCACTAACTACTTCAATATGGTGATCCATTTCTGTTATGATGAATTAGTCATTAATGTAGACAGAGCCAGTCCATGAGACAAACATAAAAAGGAAAAAAAGAAATTCCGAAAACTATCGGGTAGGTTTTTGCCCAGTATTTTGAGAGGTATCTCTACGTGTTTATTTCTCATGCTGGTAGTTCCTCTACAGCCCTTGCTATCATCTCCTCCTACAACATAAAATATACCACTAAGATTTTACAGATGAAGCAAGATACCTTTGCTTTAAATTAACCTACATGAAAAAAATCTGAAATTATAAACTTGAAAATATGGTACCAGTTTTTATCTGCTATATGGGAACTGAACAGATGAAATAAAAAAGAAAACAACATCTCATTCTTAACGTACTACACAGTGGGTGATTCCTGATCAGACAGACATGATGGTGGTCTCATTTTACGACTACTAAAGCATCTGTAGGTTCTTTCAAAATTATAACACACACAAACTCACTAATAAAAATGTCACAAGAAAATCAGTTCTACACTGCCTACAGAGAAAGAAAAATTGATCACTGATCTAAATACTGGGGATTGTGTAGATGCCATGTGTCATGCTTAAATCAAATTTGCTTTGGAGAAACAGTTGGGTTTTTTTACATAAGTAGTAAGTACTTTACAGAAATAATTTCTCAAGACTGAAAGTAACCGTCAACCTAAGAAAGCAAATGGAAGCATTTTATTTTAAATCTGAATGATAAACAAGAATTTTTTAAGAAGGCTTTATTAACTGCAAAACCCCTGTCACCAGGACAGAAGCCTTCCTTTGCTTAAAAAGATAAGCTCATTTAATATGATGAAAGTGCAGTGCTCAAAGGTAAATGCACACAAATAGAGCTTACCCATTTCCAACTTGGGCAACACACAATTCACCCCCTTCTTCGTTCCTGGCTGATATTGCTTCTTGAAACTAACAGCAACAGTTCTATTCTTCTGTCTCAGTTTTTACGGTGTATTTCTCTGACCTTTCTGAAATTATAAAGAATTCCCAGAAAATTGGTAGATGCCAGTGCTCTCTCCCAAGTACTATTCATTTTTGCACATTACCTTACCAAATTATTCCAAGTAAGAGCAACTATCTGGAGTGAAACGGTGCTGAAGATGCTGTGTTCACCCCATGTATGTTTCGGGGGATTTTAATTTGAAGGAGCTCGAGCTGGACCCATGAACTAAAAACTCCATGAGCCATGTGAGGACATTTGGGAAGCCACTTCCAGTTTAGCTGCTTTGTAACTAACTTTGTAACTTTAATTCTGGTACCCCCAGATCTCCTGTCATGCTGAACAAGCACCGCAAGCAGGAACAGCTGGGAGATTAACATACCACGGGCACATCCCCCAAGCTCTTGGTGCCCCTCTTGGATGCCCTACCTTATGACCAGGCAGAGAGAGGTAAAAGAAACAAAACCTAGCCATGCTGCTTTGGTCTGAACTATTGGTGATAATCTGGTTTCACTCTGCTACTCATTGTCATAGCTCATGGAATGAAGTACAAGGGAAGGGAGAAAACAAGCCAGCTCCCTGGCTTTGTGTTGGGCAGCATTTGTTTTCTCTCCAGTTGTTCTGAGCAACAGTAAGGCACCATTCTCGTGGCTTATAGGGCTCTTTAACTCTTTCTGCTTCTCTCAGAAACAGAGGATGAGGGTAGGATCTGTCCCATTCACAGTGCCATGTGGTCCCCGTCTGGGGGATCTGGCATCTTCCAGTCACTCTGTATTTCACAACAGTATTTGTGAAAGTAGGGGACTAAATTAAGTGTGTCTGTATCTCAGAGAGGCAGTGAAAGCAAACATTAGTAAAGTTTTACCTCTTTTTCTCTAGCCTTCCTATCACAACTATACTCTTTGATAAAGCAGTGCAGATGTGTCAAATATTACAAGGAGGATGTTTTTTATTGCTTCTTTTGCAGTGATTAGCATATATTTCCTTTGATTTTTGTCCTCCTGTCTTCAGTTGCTCCCTCATTCCCATTTAATTCTCCCCCCTTCTTTCTTTCACTCCCTTGCTTGTTTTGTCTCCCTCAGGTTCTTTCATTGTCACATTGTGCTCCTTCAAATGCCGCACACATTTTGTCAATGGAGTCTCTGTAGTGGCTGGAAACTGAGAAGACCCTGTACCGCTGCTTGCCAGGCAGCAGGGGACCAGGGATTTCTCAGTTTCCAGCTGCTTTTGAAGCAGCACTGATTGGTTTCTCTTGCTGCTGCAGAAAAGGCTGGCACACGGGAGCAACAAATTCAGCATGTCCTTCTGGCCTGTTTTCAATAGATCTGCAAGTGCCAGAACAGAGATGGGGAGCAATTTGATACTGTCTGTTCAGCCATCCCTCTCTCTATTTACCAAAGCAACAGTCTCTTTGCCTTTTTACCAATTTTTCCTTAACTTCTGTAATTTCTCTCTCTGCCACACCTCTTTCCAGTCCACAACTGCATCTTAACCAGAGTTTCTGTAGGACCTTAAAGACATTTTTCTATTGTGCTACTTTTGCAGCAGTATTTAAGCTGAGCGAACACATTTCTATTGCTCAGTGAAGTGCTACTCACTCACCAACACAGTGCAGTGGCTTAAAACGTGCAAGTAAAAATAGAATAATATCAGCTGCACTTGTAATCAACATAAGGGACAAAACAAAAGTTTCCTAAGTTTATTGAGGCAAGACAACCCTTTGAATATTCCTCTTAGAAGATTTCTATAACAACAAAAAATAATGCCACAAACAATGGGATTGCATTTAAATATTAAATGCTTTTTCTCCCTCATGAAGTTTTAAGTATCTCAAATATGTTTGAAGAACCTCCTGTATCATGGTTAAGAAATACCATTGCAGAGACTTCTTCAATCAGGCAAATTCAAAGGGCAAAATACAATGCTATAGGTGGGTAGAGTAAGCAGTGAGAAGGGATGAAGGACAAAAGCAACAGAAGTCCACAATAACCACATATATGCCCCAGGCCAGCTGTAAATCACTAAAACATTGCTTTCATAAAAATACATAATTGTATTTTAGGAATCCATTATTTTCTCGTGGTCATTTTTCTGGCCGTTAGGCATTAGAAACTGGCAGACATAACTGCAGATGAAATTCAGAGAACAGGTTGGAAGAAGGCAGGTTAGTAGATTTGAAAATGAGTTCAAGGCAGATATGTTAAGAACATATAGGTGGTCTGGGGGTAAAAATCAGGCCAAGGCTCCACCAGGCAGTAAATCCAAAGTTACAGCAGTTTTGATAATCCTGTATCAAAAATGTCATTGTCTCTTAATGCAATGTACCCAACTGGCACAGCTTAAGGTAAAAGATTTCATTAGTTCAAAAAGGCCAAACCTTCCCTCTATGCAATTTGAGTTTAATCAAGTATCACTTTTTCTCCCATAGCTGTCATTGATGCAGCATAAAGAATAAAGCTGGCATGAACAGCGATCATGTGTCTGTATTATGTGCACTGTGTGACTCAACATGCTGTGCCTGATCTGGGCTGAATTTATGTTGCCCAGAGATCTGGTAACTCACAGAACTACTCTTTATAAAAACATATCTACAACCTCAGGGGTAAAGGGTAATGTTAATGAAATAAAAGAGGCAATATGAAACGTTAAACTGTTATTCTGGGCTAGATTTTCCCAAAAGCTCATCTCCCACTTAAGTACCCAAACAAAAAAGCTCCCAGTCAGCCCCTGGATGCTACAGGGTTTCAACATTAGACTCCTAAGGTGTATGCATAACTGGATACCCATTGGGCTGGACACGGTATAGATTCATTTCATCTAGGCAATTAAGAAAAATAAACTGGACTATTATTTTTCACACGATGACAGACTTAAAACATAGAAGTTAAGAATATGGTTTATCCAGGACAGCATTTAAGTATGCCCCAATATGATTGAGGAGGAGGGAATATTCCACCAACAAGACCTGTAATGTTCTTCCTGAATACTGAAGTCACTTATTTATCTGCAGAATACATGAAACCAGCTCTAAATTTCCCTGACATTATTTGAAGAATATCACAGTATCTTAGAATGGTTTGGGTTAGAAGGGACCTTAAAGACCATCTAGTTACAACCCCCCTGCCATTGGCAGGGACACCTACAAGAACAAATTCCTCAATGTCTGAACTGTGTCCAGAAGGATGACTGAGAACCCAGTCTATTCCCTACGCTAATCCAGTCACTGGCTGGTAGAATAAAGCCTCAAGCACAGGTGCAAGCAGGCACTAAACGAGATGATTTCCATAGTGTAGCAGCTCTCTATGGTGGACTAGACATACAGGACAACACATCACTTCTATTGGGCTACCAACGCGAATGACTTTCAGGCCCCACACATTTGGAGCAGATTTACATAAATTACCTACAGGCTGGAGACTTTTTGTCCTTTCATTTTGTTACTAATATCCTTGCAGAGCCACTCTGTCAACTTCCCATCCCTTGCCTTTTCCTCCCCAAAATCAGAGACACAAAATTATTTACACTTTGCATACATTTTATTATGTAAATGCATCTAAGCTATACATTGACTACTGTTCTGCAACTTTTATTTGAAACTCAGTTCCACAAGACCAGATGTTAAAAAAAATTATTTCTTTTAGTTCTGACCCACTGCCTGCCTAATTGCCTGCCTAATTGTAGTACAAACCTGTGGAGTACAGCTCTGTGTGGAATGGCTCAGGGAAAGTGTCCTCCAAGTACAAATATGTAACTGAGCTGGTGAGGTTTTCCAAGGAAACAAGCAAAGGCTGCTCTGCATGCCCTCACAGGCTCCAGAACCAGCTCTGCGGCTCCAGCAGCTGGGATGTCCTGGTGCCAGTGAGGCCGCAAAGGTGGAGTCTGGAAGATGTGTGTGTAGCTACCTGGTGGTCTCCTCTTCCATATCATGTTTCAGGCAAATCATCCAAAAAGGCTGTCAAACATTACATGGACTGGAGAGGTTTCATACAAAAATGACGAGTGATGCTTAGTAAAAAGCAGCTGAGGATAGGACCTAACAAGAGTGTGTTTACTTGTGCCAAAACCACTAATTATCAGATGAAATGTCAAAGATTATGTATGCGGTAGTGCTGTGACAGACACTGTAGCTATGTGAGGCCGGGACTACAGCAGTCCTTCGTGTGTTTTTGCTAGTACAGCATAGTTTCTAGTTATTTGGCAATGAGCCTCACTTAAAAAATGTTCTGGGTGCAGCTCCACCTGCCCTTTTCATAGCTTTCCAGAGCTGCTGCCTACTTCTCTCACCCCATGCTGGCACTGCTGCCTGTTTTAACAGTGCTGATGCTGAGACCAAACTAACAAACTCAGCTGAATGCTGCTGAGTTTGTCCCAAGTAATGCAGATGCCGCTGCACTGAGCTCCATTATTCCCCTGCTTCCATTCTGGTGCAGCACCAAAACACTGGACTTAGCTCTGCAGCAAGCTAGCCCAGATCAATGAGAAGTTTGTAGTTTTTACCTTTATGCCTTAATGTACTGCCAGGAAACCCACCTGGAGCTCTAAGCACCAAGGGTGCCATGCCTGTGTGCATATGTTCAGCCAAGGGTGCAGGACAGCATTAAGTGAAAAGTTTGCAGCACCTGACAGTAACGTCTGATGTGTCACTCCAGTGGTGGTGAAGCAGCCGTTTTTAGCAGGAGAAATGAATTACTCACTAGCTGTTATTAGGCCAAAGAGATGCTAGAACTGCTCATTTGGTTTCAACATCACAGTGACACAGTTGTACTCATCCGGTTTCCAGGAACTGTTCAGTTTACGTCAGTCAGGGCTCTCCACACCTCGCTCCAGCACATGGCATAAGCCCCAGAAAAAGAGATCTGCATGGACAAGCTGGGGTAAGTGGCAGAGATTATCTTGCTGCTGTTACAGAATAACATATCCAAGTTTTCAACATTTATGATCAAAGCTTTCCCCATTTAACGATTTTCTACAGAAGACTTTGACAATAGGAAAAGGGGAAACATAGAGACCCAAGCACCCTTTCAGCAATGCTGCGTCAATTACAAATACAATGATCACTACGTCTGGGCTTATTGGTGACAGTTTTTCTTCCCTTCAATTTGTGTTACGGCCTGAAATCACAAAGCTGTGATCCCCAAGAACCTCCTTTGTAATGCATATCAACTTTCGTTGTGCCCTTTTGTTCCCAATGTGATGGAGCATTGTGGTGCCTGTGTCCAGGGAGCAGGTTCGCTTTATTGTTCTTGTAAATATGTACTGCGGGGCGGAGCTCGGTGGAAGGCATTGAGTTTGTGCATGACTGACGCCGACCCGGACAACTGCTCTGACCCCCAGCAGATGGTGGTGCAGGGACTGCAATGATCTGGAAGTAATAGCATGTGCCATTTCTTTTTGTTTGGAACAGACAGCCAGACCCTGCGTTTCCCTCCCCTGCGCAGCAACAGCTGTATATACAGTAGGGACTGGTGCACCCCTAACTGTCACTCCAGTCCTCCTCCTCTGCCACTAATCAGAAAATCTTGGGCTCTGAGACTTCATGGAGATTAAACACTATATGAACACCACATGGCTCTTTCCAATGACAATAAAATTGTGAGCACTGGGGCATAGATCAGTTGCTTTCCTAGAGAAAAGCGAGTAACAGTTATAAATTATCTACCACCCCTATATTAGACTTTGCAGTGCTGGACTTGCTGGTTTTTAACCTCTGCACAGAAAGAGCCAGGGTACAGGAGTCAGTATTAATCCAGAATTTTAACTTTTAGACTACAAATAGCCCCTCTGTAGCTTTAATAAATTTTACTTGTAATTTGTATTTATCTGAGACCAAAATAAGTGTTTGTTTTGAAAGGAAGGTATAAAATGGGTGCAAGTCCGTAAGAGATGTTTTCTCAAAGACCATGGGAGATTTACTGCTTTGGAATGACAGCAGAACAGTTTGCATTTGATTCTGTAAGTAAGAGGCCGATTTTTTTAGAACTCAGTGTATATGAGGCAGCTCATCAGAGGTCAGAAATGACAAATTATAGCATGTTGGAGTTAATAATCACCCACTGTATGTCTGGCCTGTGTTACCAGTCTCCATAAAATTGTCCTGATGTCCAGAAGGGAAGTTCCTTGGGATGGATGGAATAACTGCTCCATGCTCCTCCCCTCTCAGCCCTGGCTGAGACGGCTGTCAAAGAAAGGGGCCGAAAACCAGCTGCACTCTAAACATTGTTTTCTGGCTGCTATAATGCTTCTTCAACACTTTCAGCTGGCAGGTCAAAGAACAACAGACTTGCAGCACTGGAAATGAGGAACAAAGGTAGGGTAGGAGTAATGGCAAGGAAATTCTTTAGACTTTTTCCTCATTTTATACTGGCATAAACACCTCTTGAGGATTTTACACACAAGACCTGCATGTTCAAACTGTGAGACCATTCCTCTGTGAGAGCAGACACCTTAATGTTGTTTCATTCAGTGCAATCTCCATATTTCTGTGCAGAAAGAGGAAACCTCTTCTGGGTTTGCCTCTCTCAATCTCCCCACATTAACAAAATATTCCTGGGGGAACCCAAAGTCTCCCACGACACAGCATCTCAACACTGCTCTCAGGTTACAGTCAGCGTCTGTTTCTGGGCTCATGCCTGAGATGCATATGTCTCATTATCTTTAATTTCAAAATTTCAACCTAGACTTGAGAAATGACCTAGTAAAGTTTGCTGAGACCAGCCTAATTTTTGACAGGCCCCCGTCTTTTGAAGAAAAAGCAATGTTAGGAAATCCCTGTTCACCTCCAGTGTAAAACCATGTTGGGTTCATGATGCATCAGGGTTAGGTCAAAAGAAAAATCCTTGAATTTCTCTTTGAATCACATTAATGAAAATTATTGTTCAGTCCAAATTCCTTCCAGACTTTCCTCATCTTTATTCTAGCAGCACTACCTCAAACAACAAACACTTAAACAGAAGTAGCTTTACTATCTTGACTAATCCCATTAGCTTTAATGAGTCTAATTGCACTAGTAAAATTATGCATGTACTTAGCTCTTGGCAAGGTCAGTGCCAGTAATGAGGAGAAAAACAAACTGATAATGAAACCATGAGTAATAAGAATATCTGGATATATGCATTTCTAGAAAAAGATATGGCTGTCTGAAACATTAAAAATGAAACACCGCTTGTTAAGATTAAAGAAGAGAGAGTGAATCCTGAACCAAGACTGACAATAAATAAAATTATAGAGAATTTTTTTCATTAATTATCATCCATGACACGTCTTCAGTCACCTCCATAACAGCTATAAGCTCATTACATTAGTTATGACTTACCCGTACATCCATTCATTTATATGAGGCTCATCAATATGATATCCAAGCACTAATGAACTTTAGCATTAAAAAGTCATGCGTAATTCCCAAAGAGGAAAAAATTCAGAAGGTGTCAGCCACCCTGGATCTGAGCAATGAAATATTCCCAGGCAATTTGTATGGAATTTATTTTCAATAATCCCTGCCAGAAATCGCCTATTTTCAGGATGAGGATTATGGAAAATAGTCTATGGAACAGCAAAATGATAGTAGTATGAAAGTTAGACTAAGTCCACAACAATTAGAACTTGTGCAACCCAAACAGATATCAACATGGCAGTATTACAAGGTAACTATTTTTTAGGATTACATGTTCTTTGGTGATGCCTTTGGACTATCTTCTATTTCAAGAGTGTATGGCTTCCTCAATGTTTTAAATAAACAGCTCCAAACCAAGTATTATCTTTATAGCCTGCGGCCATGGACCGTCTGTAAGCTACTAAACACACAAAATTAGTTCAACTTCTTTAGGACCAGAACAAGGCTTACCTGTCACTAAATTCCCCAAACAGCATTTATATGGTATCCAGCTTTACACTTGTGAAGCAATTTCCTAACTCCTCTCTCTAGCCATAAACAGAATTCCTGTGTGCACATATTTGTATGAAGAATTATAGGTTAAGGATTTCTGTCCATATTTCCTTCTATTTGACATACTGTGTGATTATCATTGGGACTTTCCTAGTGCATAGTAAAGTCATAATGGGATGGTTTATAATGGCAAATGGGTTTTTAGTGTTAGTTTTGTCAAAAGGTTATGTGCAGTTTGTGGTTTTCTTTTATAGTAGGCTGATGAGTTCCTTTTTTGTACCTTGTTATAGTTAATCTGAAATTCCCTTAAGCATTGTTCTATTACACCATTCCCTGTAAGTAAGAAAAATGTGTATAATCAAGAGTGCGGGTTTCTCTTGTGTTTTGTCGAATCAAATGAATTTTCATTCTTTGTTTTCCAAAAACAAATTTAACTTACATGTAGAGGTGAAGCCTCTCAGCAGAAATTTCTCAAAGGGCCTAATGAATGAGAGAGCAGACTAGCTAAAAATATCAGCTCTAACTCAGTCACTGAATTACAGGCTTAGGTATGAACATATGTCTGGCATTGTAGATGGTGATTAATATTATTTAATATTAATTATAAATTAATTAATACACATCAGGAAAACAACATAACTGCAACAGTACCTCTAGTTAAAATTTTTTTGCAGAAAGACATCTGTATTCACACCGATTCAGAACTGTAGCATTGCAAATTCGATCTGCATTTACATAGGAATAAAATCAATAAAATATCTGGAGTCACAATCTTTAAATGTTCCTTTTACTTTGTTAATTATTTGTGATAATTCACAGTCTAATCAACTAGTTCAATCCTCCCCATCTTCTTGATTTCAGTATGATGCAAGTAACTTCCTTTAGGTGTCTTCAGCTCACAGTCAGTCCTACAGAATACAGAGAGACTCAAAAGGAGCTGTATCATCTCTTGTACGTTTTGGAAACATGGAGATTTTTACAGTTTATCCTGCTGTAGTCCTTGTAATTAATGACTTTGTAATCCTGCATCCTGTGTTTTAATCTTGGAACTGGTTTGGTGGGTGCACACATTAGCCATTGTAGCAGGTCAAGGCAGCACGGAAGCCACGCTCCGGGCAGCACCAAGCAGGGCCCTGGGGAATCCCCACTCTGCCATGGCTGTGAGTGCTGGGGTGCAGGGGGTTGGCAGTACCTAGTGTGTGGTGGGCAGGCTCTGCCAGCCCCCAGGGCATTTTACCCTCCGGATGATTCACTCAAGTCTGGTGGTATCTGCAGGGGCACCCTGAGGATGAGAGGGCTGATGGCAGCAGCCAGCACTGCAGAGGGTGGTGTGTGGAGAGCAGGGCTAAGGGGATGACTGGTGCCACACTTGACTGGCAGACAGACATCATGTGCATGATAGCTGTGTAAGAGAGGTTTCTGAGGTGGGCTTTTTGAAGAGCCCAGGAAAACTAAGGAGGGATACAGGGTAGTTTACATGCAAACAGACAAAAAACTTCACCCAATGGAAAATAAATGAATATACTATTCTGGGGTAGGGTAAGAAGCAAGACTTAACACAGTGCAGAGTGTCATAAAAGGGTGTTCTAGAAAAGTATGTAAAAATAAGAAGTTACAGAAGTCAGTCATCAAGCTGTTCACACTGCTAACCTACATAACCACATGATGTTATTACTGTTAACCACATCTTCCCTCCCCCTCTTCCTTCCTAATGTTTCCTATACTCCTTTCATGTTGTCTTTACACTAAAAGAACACTCTGGGAAAGGACTGTACTTGCTTTCAAGGCAACACCAGAGTGGAGGCCAAAGCCGGACTGTAGCCTCTGGGGACTCCCAGACCAAGGCATACTTATACCTGAGCCTGCATCAAGGCACAGATTTTTCCTTTGCTCTACCATCCTCTTTGAGACTATGACACACAAACAACAACTATTTAACAATGCTCCTGCCGCACACTGCTAACTAGCCTATTCTTTCTCCTCGTCATCCTTAAGACAAACTTGCAACTCCTCTGAGCTGTGTTGAACATCAGCATCCATTTCAAAGAGCAGAGGTACTTCTGACATTGAGCTGGCTGGCTAACAGCTTAAGTGATAACTTTTGCTGGCACATGCACTGAAGTTCAGATCTAAGAGACGTTCTGTGGGCAGCTGCCTGTTTATTTTCTTTCCTAGACATGCGGTTGAACCACACTGTACATCCTGTGCTTATGAAATTCCAGCAGGGTTGTATCACAGCACCTACCACTAGAATGTGTGATTTACACCACCACATACAAACTGCAATATCTCAAGATAAACCTTCTGCTTATAATGAAGATCCAGATAACTGTGGTTCTCACTACCTGCAATGCTTTTCAAGGTCACTAGATTTTAAAATAGCTGGGATTTCACAGGACACACTGAGCTGGTTTTTTTAAAACGGGCTGATCTGAGGAGTCTCTTGTCCCCTTGCCTGTCTCTCACATGCTTGTGCTAAGCATGTAAGAAACTTGGATTGCTTCTACACAAAAGGGTGCAGGTCTGTTGTTTTCTCATCTTACTCCAAACCAGCGAGGCAGGAAGCAGTTGCCCAATGAGAAGCATATTAGGTAGTGCTGTGCCCAAAGGAATGAGTTTAGGGGAAACCTAGAGCCAAGGCTACGCTGGAGAAAGTTTGGCTGGACTGGCCAAACAAGCTGTTGAAATCTTTGGCCTCGTTATCACAGCTTCCATCCCATGCTCCCTGCTCCCATCTGCCCTTCTCCTCCAAAGCTGGGCTGCTTGAGCACTGCCAGCCAGCAGCTCCTGCAGTACCATTGGTGGGACAAAACTCCAGACCAAAAGACCTCCTCTCCAGCCACACAGAGAGCCTGATCCCTAACGATTCCGTGGGCTCTTGCTCGGCTCCTTGTCTTTTCTCCTCTTTCCACACAAAACAAGACTCAGAGGACAGGGGAACTGTGGGGATTCCAAGATGAAGCTGCTGAGATCCACTAAGCACTGGCCAAGTGGCTCTGTCCGCATGTGCACGGGTTGGTGAATCCAAGTAAGTTTGAGGTGGTCCCATCCCCCAGTTTACAAGTGAGAGTAAACTGGATTTCCTACTTTACCAGCCCTCCATTTTCAAAGGTGACTAATGATTCTGAGCACCTAGCTGGAGTCACCTGGCATAACATCTGCTTGGAACACGGGTGAAGCCCAACACTTGTGGAAATCACATCCTTCAAAGGTGCCTCTAAGCTGTGCTTCTCCAAATTGTCTCTGAAGTGACAGGCCTGATTCAGAGCCCTTTCACCAACCTCAGCTGAGCTTAAATCAAAAAGTCAAACTACTGATTTGCATAGCAAACACAAAAATTTAAATGGTGCAGAGCTGGTATTTAGATTTGGTTTTCTTTTACCTCAGCTCTGGAAGTGCTTATATTCATTACAGCCCGGAAAGTGAGGTCTAGTTCCCTGAGGTAGCAGATGCTTTCAGTTTCCAATAAAGTCAATAGGAATTGTTCACACTCTATGTGAAATACAAAGTTTTAGCAACAAGAAGAAAATTCAATGCATAAACAATATTAAAAAACCTTTGGTGGCTTATTATCTTTTCTTCCACTAGCTACTCACATGAAGTTATTGTTTTTGATTTGAATAGTATTCCTGGCCTTTTGAACTGCAGATCATTTATAATTTAAGAAAATAAAATCAATCATTATTTGTTTTATAATGTACCACTGTTAGTGATGGAAAGGACTACAATGGTTTGTATAATTATTAATTCTTCGAAATAATATACCTGCTCCAGTATCCAATTAATCTCGTTATTAATCAAAGTGGCTTCTTTGTAAACTATTGAAAGAGGCTAGACACTGCAGATTATTGTGTGCTGTATTTTTAGATTTTCCAGTTTGATTCAAAACACACTAAAAGAGGGGCCCCATAAAATGACCATCTAGAGACAGTCCATGGCAAACATCCAGAAACTATTCTTAATGGAATGGAGTTAGCATGAGCTGAGATCATTCTTTAGCCTTGGGAGAAAAAAAAAAAGAGATGTTTTTAGGAAGAGATTTCCAAAGGGATTATGAGTTGCTCTCTGCAAACAATACAGAGGATTTCCAGTATGCATTGTGCTTTTGCCGAGAACTGTGCCTACAAGGGAGCCAATCAAAGTCCTCTTGCATCTAATGAGGAGGGGGAAATCATGATGGGGAAAGTCCCTTAATGACAGTAGACAATAGCTGTTTGTACAGGGAGATGTACAGAAAACGTTGTCACCAAGCAATCTCTTAAAACATGATTTTACTTATCTGAGACATTATTCATTGAATTAGCATCAGCGGTGAAGAGAGTATGTGGGAGAGAAACCCAAAAACTTATTCATGGCATTACTGACATGCTATCTTTTCCCGTAATTTGGAAGACAGCAGAGGTACAGAGCTAAAGTAATAAAAAATATATGGGCTTGGAATCTCAGCAATCTTTGAATCAATGTAACGTTTGTCCCGAAGTTAGACTGACATGTTATACTAAACACACAGAGGAAGTCGGACGGACAGAATTCTTGATGTGAAAGGATTCGTTTTCAAATGTGGTCTCCTAATGGACAATCCGCCCCTCACCTTGAAGTGGTAATGTTCTTAAATGAATCCAAAATTAGGGTCTTCTCTTTTTCTTTGTGGTATCAGAGCGCCGGAGCACACGGAGCACCCCGTGCGGAGGTCCCTGCCGTCCCCGTGCCCACAGCCGCCTGTCGCCACACGCTCACTCAGCCGGCTGCGGCTCTGGCACACTCCGCTGCTTCTGTTTGCTCAACAAACGCATCTTACGCACTTCGGTTGCAGATGAAAACAAACTTATGAAACCGGGCTTTTAATGTGAAACCGACTTCTAAAAACACTGATGTTAACAATTCCACGTAAGGAACCGAACAAGTGTCCCTACGGGCTGTGGCCCCAGCTCCCAGCCTCCTGCTTTCTTACGCACCGTCTGACAGGGGAGCGCTTCCCTTCCCGCCCCGCCCCGCTCCCAGCGCCGCCCCGCCGGACCCGCGCTCCGCGCACGTGCCGGGCCCGCAGGCAGCACGAGGCGGCCGCTCCCACGCGCGCTTCCCGCGGGGGTGGGAGAAAGAGGCGGCGGCGGTCGTGGGCCGATCCCCGCCTGCTAGCAGCCGCCCCGCCCCTCCCGCCGCGCCCCGAATGGTCCCTCCCCCCCGCCCCGCCTCGCGCCGGCGGGGGCGAGATGCGCGAGCGGCCAGAGGGAATCCCTCGGCTTCCCCTGAGCGCGCTCCGCTCTCGCGAGACTCGCGCCGCTCTCCGCAGTGCCGGCTGGCGGCGCGCTCTCGCGAGAGCGGCGCGGTTCCCACGCCCGGGCTGTTGTGTCTGAGGGAGAAGCCCGGGCGCTGAGTGGGCGGTGCGCACCGCCCCCTCCCGCCCCGCGCGTGTCTCGCGGGCCCGCGCACGCGCGCTCCGGGCCGCCGGGAGGGGGCGCTCTCGCGAGAGTAGGAGTTTTGGCGAGAGTTTGTGGAAGATGGCGCCTGTTGTGACAGGGTGAGTGCGGGGCGTTCGCGGCGCCCGCCGGAGCCGCCGCCGCCCGGGGCTGCCGGGGCGAGGCCGCGCCGCGCCCGCCCGCCCGCTCCTCGGCCGCCGCTCGGGAGCACGACAGGCTGCCCTCCGGACGGCCCGCGGGCGGGCCCTGCGGCGCAGAGCTCGCGGGGCTGGGGTCCCGCCGGGTGGGCGCACGGAGGAGGCGCCCCGGGTGCCGGCCCGGCAGCGGCCGCGCTCTGCGGCAGCCCCGCGGCGCGGGGGTGCTGCCGGGGCTGGGCGCTCACTTGGCTCTCCTTCTCCCCGGCACGGACACGCCGGTCGGGACTCCGCGCGGGGTTAGCGCTCACCCCGGCTGCTCCGGAGTCGGTCCCGCTCCGAGGGTTCCCAGGGGAGCGACGGAGCCCAGCTGGGAGGGGACCTGCGGCCGGCACGGGCTGTTCCCCCTTCTCGTTCGCCCCGCTCGTCCCGCCGCGGGAAGGGGTCCCCGGGCTACCCCGGCCACGGGCCGGGAGCGCTCGGACAAAGGCTTTTGCTGCTGTGGTTGGAAGTTGAGCGCGGTGCCCCTCGCACGGCGGGGCTGGCCGGGGCCCGGCCGGCGCTGTCACTTGGCGGCGGAGCGCTCCCGGTCGCGCCGAGCGCGGGCGGGCTCTCCGCCCCTGCTAGCAGGACACCCGTTCCCTCAGGCTGGGCGACAGAGGTTCCCTTTCTTTCCTCTCTGCACACCATTCCCAGGGCTTTGTTGAGTTTTAGTTATCTTCCTTCAAATACTGCGGTGCAGAGACGGGTAGCAGCCTCCTTAGCCCACTAAGCCACGCTGGAGCATAATGAATGGTAGTCTCCATCCCTTTCAACCACACTGGGTAATATTTAATCATGGCTAGCCAGCTGCAGCATGTGTCACTGTAATAAGTGACACCCTCTTAGCTACCTACAGCTGATGAATAATAACAGATCCATTGCTGGTATACAGTACGCAGTCACACCTGCAGTGTTACATTGCACGTTGCCATCCTCGCCACATCTTGATTGCTGCTGCTTATTTTAAGTGCTGTGTCCTTAATTTTGGACTACGCTGAGCACGTGTGACCTCCCACTATGTGTTGAGGGAAGAGACAGTCAGGAGAAGAACAGGCTGTTTCTATACTCCACCTGTTTGTTCCAAATGAAATTTTGACTCGTTAAAATACCGCTGTGTCTTTCTGAAATGTGGACCTTATTTTAAGATTTCACAGTGTGTCTGTGACCTTCTGTCTTCCCTGTGGGATTACATTGTCTACAGCATTGGCTCTGTGGTTAGAGAGCAACAGCCTGCTTGGGGGTGGGGTGGAGTTGGTGGTTGATGCTTTTGTTCTCGTGGAGAAGGTGGCATTATGGTATTTTGTTGTTTTGTTTGGCTGCAGTAGTGTTTCCAATTCCTCACTCTTGTTTGTCAAAAAATAAATCGAAGCTTTTGCGTGATTTCTCCCCTGACGAAGGCATCTTGTGGCTCATACACAATTTCCCAATTAAATGCTCTTTAGGGAAGCTAATCTTGTTTGATATGATTCCTGGAGTGTACTATTTTAGATGTTGGAGTTGAAAGAAGGGAACAAATGCTTTTAAAATTTGCTGTAACTATTAGCCTGTACTCTAGTTAGCAGTTAAGTTTTTCCACATTTCTGTTAGTTTACTCATCTGAATATTTGGGTTCCATTTCCTTTTGTTTATTGGTTATTACAGGATTGTCAGAAGTGTTGTCATGTTTGTGACATTACTTTTATCCTTCTTGGACATCTGTTAAAATGTAGACAAAACAACTATAGATTATTTTTTTTAAAAAATCAGTGATCAAATAATGGCAGCAGTAGGAAAAAGTAGCGTTTTAACAGGAGTGAAAAAATTGTGTGTAGTGTAGTATTTTAATGCTACATTTATTGATTAAATCTCTAAGTCAAATAATTCTCTGGAAAAATAGTTTTGTTTTCTTATTGTTAAATACTTCCAGTGTAGGTAAAATGAAATATGTTAACTTTTGTTAATGTTGTAGTTGCATTGTACTAAGGAGCCTGGGTTTTTTTGTTTTTTTGAATTATATGACCTTTTTTTGGAGTGCAGCTCTGATGCTGAATTGTCTGTGTGTATTAGGATTAAAAATTTATGATTCTCCAGTAGCTGGTATTTTGGGTTTTTTTTTTTCAAAATAGTTAGTACAAAGAGTTTTCTTTCTGGGCCGTCCTGTAAAAAGTTACTTGGACCGTGGAAAAAAAAAGTGTTTAAAATGAAAAAGCACTAACTGAAGAGTGTAATATGCAAATCCTGCATTGCTTTTGAATGGGCATCCCATGGGCAATCAAACTTTGAGGTAAAGCTTATGGTTCTTTTGCAGTCATTGTCACCTGAATGAAAAAAAAAAATCCTGTGAAAACTGTATGCCTAAGCTTAAATTATGGTACATATGTTTATGCTGTGTTGGAATGGAATAGGAGGAATTTACTACAGGAATTTTGGGGGCAGTCAGAGTGTGCCACCACTTTGTTGTTTGCAGCATGTGGCACACTTGTGCTGCTGTATCGCAAGGAGTGTTTTGATTAAACTTGCTGATGTGTTCAGAGTGACTGAACCTAAACTGCACAGTGTCAGGACAGGATACAGTAAGAAAGTGCACAGAAATATGAGACAAGTAACTTAAAGTGAATTACTATTCACAACTATTACTTAAAAGAAGTGGATAATTTATGGCTGGGATTATAGGATAGTATTTTTGGGGTTTTGTGGAGTATTTTTGGTTTTAATTGTGAACAATTTAGGGAAATATCATTTTAAGATGATAAAATTAATGAAAATGTGCTTCTTTAATTATATAACATTTTGAGAGCAAACCACTCGGTTTTAAATAATTGCTGATACTACAAAAATACCTGTAAGCATCAATTAGTTTGAAAATTGCTGTGCTAGGTGTAATAAAGCCATATGATGGAGAAAATCTCTAATGCCATGAACTTAATTTGTAATTTGGAAATTACATAGAAGTATCGAATGGTGTCTTCTCAGTTGCCTGGGACAACCTGATCTTTAAAATACTAGAAGCCAACTTAGAAATATAGTAGGCATTGTCTCGAGTACTTGATTACCAGCAAAAACCTCTGTAATAGCAGTATATAGTATAGCATTTGGATTATTTTTCGAACAGGTTGAGAAGCCTTGAAAAAGACAAAAATAACTTGAGTAGGCTTATTACTGGTATGATGTTTTCCATAGGCACTGTACAGTAGAAAATTGTTTAGTCACGCTTTTCTAAGTAACAAGCTATTGAAGTTCCATGTCTGAATTAGTCATCCTGGAGTTCAGTGGTATGAGGGGTTTCCTGACCCAGAATATTTAATGATTTAAGGGTAAGGGAAGACTCTTCAGATCTGTGATGGCACAGGAGAATGTTTGGCACCAGTGCCGTGAATTTTAGTGTGGTGGTGTAGATGTGACAGCCACCTGGTCATTTTGTTTGTTTGTTTGTTTTTAATGAGAACTATGAAAAAACTTGCAGGAGGTTTCTGAAAGACGAAGGTGCTGCTTTGTAGAGCTCTCCCAACCACAAGGGCAAGAGAAGAGAAGTTCAGAGAAGAAAATGTAACAGTTTATCAGAACTTTAACCTCATCCACATCCTGATTAGTAATTTTAGAATGTGGGCATTGGCCAGTGGGGGTCTTGAAGTAGAGAATGAAGTGGATGCTGCTCAAGAGATGGGGGTGGGGGGAAGGACTTGTGTGGTCTGGCCATAGGCTTAAAAAAAGCTGTTGAGAGAGGAATGTTCATAAGGGTCAATTCTGGATCTTGAAAGATGAAGAAGGGTGCCTCACTATTTCAGATGTGAACTTCTGTGGTATGTGATAGATTTTAGCTCCTAAAGGGGTATCTTAGTGATGTGATGGGTGTTGCTAGGATCTCAACACCAGGTTATTGTAGGACCTTTAGAGAACCTGCATTTGAGGGCAAATGCTTAGTTAAGTTCAGGACTTGCAGTAGTGGAAAGGAGACTGAAGCAGTGGTAGAACGAGTAAGACCTGTGTATTGCCTATGCTGTGCTGATAGTGAGGCATCAGTGTGGGGATAGAGAGACTTAAGCTGAGGTATTGACTTGGACAAACATAGGAGATAGGGAGCAGAAAGGATATTTCTGATTGATGGCAAGGAGTTCATAGTGGAATTTGAATCCTGGCCCTGGACTGAGTAAAGACGAATGGAAAGGGATGCAAGGTGGAAACCCATGAAGTGATTCATAAAATAATACAGGTGAAGGAGGAGGCTCCTTCAGGAGGATACACTGAAAGAACAGTTAGAATGATAAGGGATGAATCATGAGAGCAACAATGCCAAGGAGATGAGGGAGAGTTAATTCTGGGCAAGAAGCATTGCTGGTAGTCTTGGGTGATTGACAGGTCTAGGAAGACAACAATTACCTATTGATTTTGAGCCTCATCATAGGGTTAGGCTGCAAGAGGTGTTAGTCAGAATGGCTTCAGTGAAGGTTAAGGAATGGAAACAGGATTATGTAGACTATAGGACTAGAATTCATGGATGCGTTCTTCAGGCTACAGTTTTTACTGTCACTGAAAGTTTGAACAGTGCTTATTAAGATTTGAGCAATAGCATAACTGCAGCTATTGTATTGTGTATATGCACCTGATGAGTGTTAAAGATTGGGAAAAACTCGTTTACAATCAAATGAGTAGATGGTTTTGTGTGACTAACATTTAAATCATTATCAAGGAGCATGCGCCGTCCTGAGTCTGACTTATTGGGAAATCCTTGTGAGCACTGTATTCTTGAAGTAGTCTTCTGAAATGCTGGCAAATAATCTTTTAACCTTTTGAAGTTTCAGTAGGAGGAATTTTGTAAAGTTAAGGTCTTAATTTGGATTTTATTTGCTTTCATTGTTTATTCATTGTATTAAGTAGCTCTTTGTTGTTTGACTTATTCTGGTTGATAGAAAATACAAAGAAACTTTGAAAATAATCTTTCTGTGGCTTGATTTGACCAGAAATAATCTGTAGACTATTGTATTTGGCATAGTATGTGTGCACTTGTTAAAACCAAGTAAAAGGCAATATCCAATGCTTATATCTCTTTGCAGAAGTAACTCTCTTTTAAGTATTCTGTTCTATATTGTGAGCTACATAATGATCATGGCTTTGTGAATGAGAGTGAGTTTCTTTGCTCTGACTTGCTGATTTCTACTTTGCAGTAGTAACTCATTTTAGGACTACTTTTCATTATTTTGAACTCCAATTGCTCTGTTTAAAAATGCTGTGAAAAGAAGAGCAAGTTGCCTGTAGGTACGTACAGAGTCTTCCTAAAAGACTTGTGGTGCCCTCACAGGTGAAGATTTTGAAGAAAGGTTTTATAGTTACTAATTCATTTTTGTGAAGATTACAGTTAAGGTACAATGCATACCTGTTCTATGCTGTGTTTGGTTTTTGATAAACTTGAGGAGATAAGTTGTAATTTGGATTTGTAAAATACGTATTTAATATAAACAAGTGTTCTATCTTAGGCAGCTCGCTAGAATCTCTCTTGGAAGGAAGAATGTAGTTTATGCATAGTATTAGTTTCAAATTTGGAGAGCAAATCATGTCAGCAGAATTTGGAAGTTTCGGGACATCAATTTTCTGTGATTTCAATACTTGCAACCCTAAATTCTTTGAATATTAATTGCAAGCACTGACCTATAGGGCACTAATGTGCTGAAATACTGCCTCCCAAGAGCATTTCACAGGGAAGGTGTATTTCTAAGTGGTTTTTGGTTGTTTGGTTTTTTTTTTTAATTTGTTATTTCAATATTTTTTTAAATTGAGCAATTGTGTGTGCCTGTTTTGGTAGAGTTGCTTATTTTTTCCTTTTGTATTTAGATGAAGAAGAGAAAAAGGAAAATGTCACTAGCTGTATTGCCAGATGAAATCTTAATTCTGATGAAAAAGTGGATATGCCTTTTAAGTCTATAGTATTTCAAGGCAATTTTATAATTATAATTAAGTTCTTCATCTTAGTGAACTTCCATTTTTGTTATGTGGAAATGCTTATAACATTATAATACTATACACTTCATACTTGTCTTGAACATAATTGCATTAATTAATAATTAAGATTATATGGGGTAAGGAAATAATACAGAATTATGGTTATCTCTTCTAATTTAAAAATTCAGAAAAGGAAACAGTCAATACATTTCTTTGAAGGGAAAATTTTTAATAGAAGCAGTTTCCATATCCCTATATTTTTATTGAATCTTGGAAAAGTAAGGGCTAAACTTAGTTTATCTCATTTCCTGGGGTTCTGCTTATGTTGTGGTGCTCTTTACTCATAATTTTTGTGTGTGTGTATGTATTTTGTGGTTGCCACCTTTTAAAAAAAGGTTCTTAAGTAACCTTTACAACCTGGAGAAACTCTTTTGTAACCTTTGCTGTGTCACATCACAACCATTTTTCAAAGCCTATTTATACTGTTTAAAGTAATTTCATTTCCTGAAAAATACTTCATACTGTTCAACTGCACTTCAGTTATCCAGATGGTGATATACGTTCATGTGTCTTCTTGCTCTTATGGTTGCAAATGCATAAACTGCATATTTGCAGTGGTAAACTTTTTTACTGAGAAAGAAAAGAAAGTAAGGGTTTCAGTATGTGCAGTGTGAGAAATCTCTAGATTAAGATATGTATTTGCAGATACATATTTGCAGATACATACATATTTGCAGATATGTATCCTTACAATAGAGGCTATTATATGTGTAATATATTTTAATATTATATATATATAAAATTATTGATATAATATTATGTAATAAAACAGAGTTTAAGATAAACACTGTTTTTGTTAGTATTTTTATTTTTTAAAAGCTTGACTGGTCTGTAAAATTTTACTATAAGATATAATTGTGATAATGTTTTCCTGTTTTGATTAATAAGATTGTTTAATGAATGACATGCTGCTGGTACGTGATTTGTTCTCTGAAGCAGTCTGAACACTTCAGTCAACAGCATGTGTCTTCAGGAAGTTTGCAAAGCTCTTTTTAGAACATGTCTTTTTATGTAGATAAGTCTTGAAACATTCGTGTTGAATTGAAGTACATATTTCCATGGTTATTTAAACTAAGAGAGGCCCTACGGAGTGATCTTGGCTAAGTGGAAGGCTGAGCAATCACCAGAGGTGAAATTTAACAAGGGCAAGTGCCAGGGATGGGGCAGCTGTGGTTGTACGTAGACTGGGGAATGAGAGGCTGGAGAGCAACGCTGCAGAAAGGCACCTGGGTGTCCTGGTCGATGGAAAGTTGAACATGAGTCAGCAGTGCCCTGGCAGCCAGGAGGGCCAAGCATGTCCTGGGGAGCATCAGGCACAGCATGGCCAGCCAGGCAAGGGAGGGGATTGTCCTGCTCTGCTCTGCACTGGGGCAGCCTCAGCTCCAGTGCTGGGGGCAGCTTTGGGCACCACAATGTAAGAAACATGTAAAGTTCTTAGAGAGCATCCAAGGAAGCACCATGAAGATGGTGAAGGGTGTAGAGGGGAAGCCATATGAGCATTGACTGAGATCAGTTGTCTTGTAAGTTTGGAGGAGACCCAAGAGGAGACCTCATCACAGCCTATAGCTTCCTTACAGGGGGAAGCAGAGGGGCTTCCCCCTGAGCTCTTCTCTGTGGTGACCAGTGACAGGACCCAAGGAAATGGCCTGAATTTGCGTCAGGGAAGATTTAGGTTGGATATCGGGAAAAGGTTCACCCAGAGGGTGGTTGGGCACTGGAACAGCTCCCCAGGGAAGTGGTCACAGCACCAAGCCTGATAGAGTTCCAGAAGCATCTGGACAATGCTTTCAGTTACATCATGTGATTCTGGGGGTGTCCTGTGCAGGGCCAGGAATTGGGCTTGATGATCCTGATGGGTCCCTTCCAACTCAGGATGTTCTATGAGTCTATGATTCTAAAGTTGTTTACACTGATTCCCTTGGAAAACATTAAGACCTTACAGTGGTTGTGATTATGGTATAACTTTTCTTCATTTGTTTCTTATTCAGGAGCAAGAACTTCGTGTTGTTATATTGCATGACTAACTTGTATACAGTGCTATTTAATCAATGCACTGAAAAATCCAGAACACTTCCTCCAATAGGTGACAAGCTGTATTGGGCAGCTAGTAATTTTTGACTGCTCTGTGTGAGATCACACCTGGTTCTTAATTTAATTTTTCTACTTCTTGTAGCTTAAATTAAAGGGTATATACTACAGTGGACCCTAGTTAATGTTTTGGTTATTAATCTAATTTTTATAGTTATTTAAGTAGAGGATTGAACACTTGAATTTTTTTCCTTTATAAGTACAGACAAATGTAGACATTTTTCTGAATGTGCCAGAAAAAATGTCTTTCTACTTTAATTCTTGCTAATACTGCTTGGTCTGTAGGACATTTCATCTGCACTTTGTTTTTTTCAAAGCCATACTTGTGGCATATTTCCAGTGTGTGGTGCTTTGGGAGATTACCAGGAAAACGTGGTATCGGAATGAAATTTGATCGGGCTGCCATGAAATTCAGAATTTTCCAAGCCTGAAAGAGGGAATTGAATTTTGCGAAATACTGGTCCCTGATTTTTGCTAAACTATAGAAACTGCACAGAATAAAAGATACTCTTCAGAAAATATCGTGCTTTCCTTTTCCTGGCAGCTCTTATTTTAACTCTGTAATTTAATTTTGTCTGGGAGCAGTGGCAAAGGATCTTGCAGACAGTGTTTGCAAGTCGTGGATTAGGAACTGCCAGTGTAGAAAATAAGGTTAAAGTTGTTTGCTCTGCAGACAAACTTGTGACACTAAGCTTTTATCAGTTATTGATTACAGGAGAGGTTGTCTTGATAAGGGCTGTTACTGCTTTCACTGGTGATCTTGCATAAAAGGAGCTTCCAAATTAGGTTCTAGAGTCTTGGAGGTGCTTTTACACACTAGTTTATGTCATTGTGGAAGAGTTCTAAGGCCAGGCAGAATAAATAATAATTAGCTTTATTCAGTTATTGTTGTCGTTCCAGCCGTCTGTGTAAAAGCTCTTCATGTCCTGAACATGCTAAAACAAGCGCAAGAAAACAGTGACTTGCCAAGGTCAGAGTCTGTGGAGATGTGGAAATAGAATTACTGTCTCCTGCCTCTATTCTCACACTCGGTGTAGTTATGGGCCATTCCCTGGGTTCTGACAGGTGACATCATGTCTTCTCTCCCAACTGTGGCTGTGAAAGCTGGTCAGGAGAAATCAGACTTGCTTAGGTTTTTCATCTGCATAACAGAAAGGTATGGTAAAGAAGACTTGTGACTGTATTCATCATTAGTGTGTTTTGGTTATAGTGAGGAGTATTAGAGTGGACACTAGAGAGATGCTGCTCTTACATAATTGAGACAAATGTTATGGTTAGGGCATGACCAGTAGATAAATGTGCCATGTAATAAAATGAGGTGGTGCTGCAGTTTTTATACTGCGGGAGAAATTATTCTGTATAGGTACTTATTTTCGAAATTGAAAATATTCCACCACTTTCCAAATCTGCCACCCAGCTCTGGTTTCAGTAGTGAGTGTCAGAATTCAGAAAAGAAAAGGCTTTGTTGAAAGACTGCTGTTATTCTGCATGTGTGTGCTTCTTTTCATGCTCTCTTAGTTTTATAGTAGATATACAGTGACAACTAGTAAAATCCTCAATAAAGTAATATCTTCCAGAAGTTATGGGGATATAGCAAAATTATTTTGGACATGTATTTTTGTCCAAGTATTTTTCTGGCCAATTTTTTTTTTCTTCTGCTGTTCAGCACTTCTTTGCCAGCATGGAGTCCTGGGGTGTTGTTGGTTTGCTGTTGGTTTGTTGAGGGGTTTTTTTGTTTGTTTTTTGTTTGTTTGTTTGGCTGAGGCTTTGTGTATGTTTTTTTGTTTGTTTGGGGGATTTTTGTTTATTTTTTAAATTTTCCTTTTACATTCCAAGTTTCATTTACTATTGCCTCGTTAATGTTGCTTTTGGTTTGTTTTATGTGTGTGTCACAAATTTCTCATTAATAAGGCATGCAGAGCAGTTAATCAAAGTAAGTATTTTGGGATCAGGCGTCCTCTTTGAAAGAGGCTTGTAGCATGCATGATGCATTGTGACAAATCGTTTCAGTCAGCACAGATGATACCGACACGGAATTCTGATCACCATATAAAAGGTTAAGGGATCTTTGTATAAGTACTAAATTTACAAGAATGCCCTCCTGTGTTAATTGTTTTGTTGTTGGTTATGGAGGTTAACATGTGTTAATTTGTCTGTAAGTGTAATAGAAGAATGTGTTTGGTAGAGAGAAAAAACAGGCAGTTCTCTAGAGCAAAAGTAAATTTTTTGCTCTAAGGATCACCTGGAACAGGAAAGGCATGAAAACCTATTCTGATAATCTCTTTTAATTAATAATGTAGATGTTGGCCAGGCTTATGTTCAGATTTGATAATACAGTAAATAAGATTAGTGTTCCCAGTGCTTACATTTAGATAGAAGCACTCTCAAAATACCAAGAACTGTGTTAAAACAAATGCGAGAACTAAGCCAAAACAAACGTCAGAACTTTCTGCATTTTTTTTGCAGTGGGCAAAATACCTGTATTTCACAACAGTTAGCAGGCAAAACAAAGGACTGGTTATGAAACAATGTTTAAAAAAGGTTTTACTGAAAAGTTTTACTCCCAATGAACTTATTGAAGTGATAAATCGTTCTTCAAATGGCAGCAAAGGAAAAGTAGACCAGGCCTTAACAGTGATTTGCGATTTTTAAAGACTACTAGAAAGTACAGGGCAGCTCTTGTTACTGGATCCCTTGTGCTGTAAGGGTAATAGTCGTTCTTTTCGACTGGCTTCATCTGCATGTGGCTTTTGAGACTGCAGTAAACAAAGGGTGACCTCAGAAGGTATGCTGAAGGTACCTTTCAAGATAGACTGTGAAGCCAGTCCTTATGTGAATGTTCCTTGAACGTAGCCTGAATTTCCATATGGAAATAAAATATATAAGAAGAAAAACTCTGGGCATATCCCTTGTTTTTCCAATGTTTCTGGTTTCCATGGTTTTTCTGGACAAAATCTTAACTTTTTTTTTGATTATTAAATACTTCGTAAATAATCAGAAAAACTGGACTGACCTTACTGCCTTACAGTCTCACCATATTGCTGGATGGCACTTGGAGTTAGCAGTAGACTGGTTAGACTTGTCAGTTTGCATAGTCATGAAAGTTGTATTGCATCAGTTCAAATTTAAAAGTTTATCTTTTTCAGTTTGCCTGGTTCTCTTTAAAAAAATCAAACTAAAAGCAACAGACCTGTTTGCCAGAAGTTATTAGGTAGTGATGAATATTTTATCTGTAGTGATAAGAGACTTCTTCACTTACTGGAAGTTTGTGCTTCTTCTGCATGGGATTCAAATTGTGGATATCATTATTGGAAGTACCCAGCAGATTTTAACAGTTGCACTTCTGATATTTTCTTTGTTGTGTTCAGTATTCTCCTATCTAATGCCCCTGATGGTAGAAGATTTTTTTCAGTAATGACATTACATTTTTTTTGAGATGAAAAATACTATTCTGCCATTGTACAATTTGCGTTCTTAGCTAATATTTTTCTCTTTTTTGTTTTGACAATAGTTGAAAAACATGTATAGCCTCTGCTTGACATTCCTTTCCTCTGATTCCAGTTTCATCTGGTCAATTCTGCTTCTTCTTGTTACATATAAAGCATATTGAAATAACGTAGGGTATTGTATTTTGCTTAGTCGTTTTCAGTCATGTTCTCTCCTGAATTTTGTGAGCAGCCCTCAATTAGTTTTGCTTCTACATCTTTTTTTTCTTTTTTTTTTTTTTTTTTTACCTTTAATTATTTTTAATGGAGTAGCACACCAGAATACTTTGCCTGTTATGTTTTCTGTGAAAGTTCTGTGTAAGCCCTATTCTCTTAGTTCCTGGGCAATCCGTGTTCACTTACATTTGTCCAAAGCAGTACTTTCAGACTACTTCCCGACAGTGTTGTTCCTTTTTCCCCTGAATTTTGCTGTTACTTGCTGTGTAAGGCTTGTGGTATACTTAGAGCATTGCCACCACCATTATCTACAGAGCGGGAAGTCACTGTTGCTACTCAATTGGTGTGATAATCTAACAACTGTGTGTTTCAAATCAAGTCCAAACCCTATTCCTTACTTTTTGGAGCTTGAAACTTCGCTTTATGAGTGTCTTTGATCATGAGAGGAGATTTCTAATGAGCACTTGTATGCAACTTGTCTTCTCCCTTAAGAACTCATGAGAATTGGAGAGAAAATCTCAAGGATTCAAAAACCCCACATATCTCATGTAACAAAAGACAAAACATTGACACAGAGAGAGAAGGGTAAAACTGAAGTTTTATTGGTAAAACCAAAGAAAGATCCAGTCATAATACTGTGAAGGCAGGAAATATATTTTGGGAGAGGGAAGAAGACATAGCTAAGGATCACTTTATTTTTTAAGAGGTTTTTTGGTTGGGGTTTTTTTTTTTATTTTGCTTTTGCCACCCTTCTTTCTTTTGAAATGTTTCAATCCTCTTCATGTGTGGGAAGCCATTACTATTTTTTTATCCTTTTGCTACTCCAAAGAGAATGGATAAAATAGAACTTTGAATGAATACAGACTGCAGTCTGTTGCTAGTGGCTTTGTAGGGTGTATATTGAAAGCCGTGAAGAAGCAGGACACTTTGTTCTTACTAACATGGTGTATTTCTAAAGAAACTGAACAGGGAGAAAGGATTGTTTTTGAAGTGATGAAAGCAAACAAAGTAAAGCTGAGATCAGGTTTTGAAAACTAAATTCTGTAAATAAGCATTGGCCAAAAAGTGGTGGGTGTGTGTCTGTGTATGCAGACACACTTAAGAGTGTTTGTTGTACAGCTTTAATATGCAACTTGGATTAGTATTTACTATACAGAAAGTTTCATCTAACATAAGATGGGTTAAAAGAGTATGTGTGATGTTCTGCATAAAATGGTAACTTTTCTTTTTTCCTGTTTCAGTGCTTCAATATAAGCATTAGAGTTGCTTTTCTTAATATCTTTTGAGATCCTTAGCGAAATGGTATCATACCCGGGTGTCTTAAATAGGTTAAAAATTACCAGTTTGATTGAAATAGTTCTCTCCGACACTTTTGTTCTCATTACAGAAGGGATCTTTATTAGTGATACACGTTACGATCTTGTCTGTTCTTGCTTCACAAAAAACATGTATTTGAAAGCTTAATATAAAGATGTTCTAGAAGTAGATGTGTAACAATGGTGTGCTTTTTCTTTCAACAGTGAGCCTCAGTTTACTTTTGCTGATTAAACAGCTCATGTAGCCCTTTGTCTAAAGCATTCTTCCCACTTTGTTTTGCAACAACATTTAGAAAGTCAGGCATGTCCTTTGGATATCAGAATTGCATAATGGTTCCAGCCAGCAAGACTCATGTGTGCAGCCTTTCTCCTTTGCTTAAAGGAGATTCCTTTTTTCCTTTGGTAAAAGGAATCTTCAAAGTATCAGTCTTGAAACACTGGTCCATAGTTGAAGAAACAGGAAACAAACACTTAAGCATTGTCCCAGATCACCATTGCTCTTTCAGTCTGTGTCCACTTCCTTTTCTTCAGCTGCTTTCTTAATTTCTTTCTTGGAAGCCAAAAGTAGCCTCATGCAGTTCTCCTAAGAGTTGAGTCATTTATCAGCTTCTCCTTTGCCAAATAATCTGTAATGGAATCCACTACATTTTCTCTGCTCTCAGCTGTTTATTGCATTGTCCACTTGCTTTTGACTTGCTGTCTCAGTCCTTTTGATTGCTTCTTCTGCCTGTTTTATGCAGTGTCTGTAGTTAATTGTAGCTGTAGAAACATCTTGAGGACTCTGAGTTCAAAGTGCCCTAGGACTTGCACAGTGTCATTCCTGTAAGTAACATGTATTCACCTGTCACTCATGCTGCTTGCAAACAGTTGGGTGGCATGCAGGTCCAGGGAGCCCTTGAAAGGGGGCTCTAATATACCTTAAAGGCTGGACTCTGTTTTTCACTATCAAACAGCCAGAAAAACTGGAGCCCTCTATACTTCCTGTGTTCTGGGAAGAATGGTGTGCCGATGTTGAGTATACTTCAGGTTTGTCTCAAGGTGTGCTGGCATGGTCAGCCAGGTCTTATAACTAGTAAAAGGAGCATAGGTGAATAGCTCTTGGGTGGCTGTCATGGCATTGTTTGTGTGGTTAATGAAGATTTATTTCCTAAAGGACACTGTGCTTTGTAGCTGCCAGTCTCTGTTGGAAAACTGGTAAATCCTTTCTTTTTGAAAAAAACCTGAAAAACTAATTTGACTCAGAAAACTCCACAGCACCACTCCTTCACCCCTCCCCACCAAAAAAAATTACCAGTAGAGATTTATTATGCCTTGCCTTAAAGTTTGTGGTTAATTTTATTAATAAGCATTTGTATTATCGTGCCACACTTGACAGCTGGTTTCTGTGTCTACCTTCAGGCAGCAGTGGCATTCTGTCGCAGCACTTTGGTCAGCGGTGAGCGTCTGTGGCATCTGAGCTGTGTGATTTGCAGGCTTTTCCAGTGTCCTTCCAGAATGAAACTGGGTTTGCTGACCTGTTAAAACTAAATTTTCATTTTGGGGTGGGGCAGCTCTTTGAGGCTGATAGTATTGATGATATCAAGTTGCCCTGGGATTTCCTTGCACTGAACTGAAAATAGTCACAGACAGGAGAATGTTCAGGGGAGGTACCATTTACGTTTGTATGGTTCTTACTCTTCTTCAGCTGTCCATTAATCCTGTTGCTGGAGCCTTGGCCTGAATAAGAATAACCCTTGCATCCACTAGCAGTGGGAGCAGAAGGCCCTGCACCCCTGGCTGGATTGTCTTAACTCTGTCCCTCTTCCTCATCTTTGCCTCACTTTGTAATAGCAAAAGGGAATGGAGAGGAATGGCTTATGCTGGTCTAAGGCTGGGGAACAGAATGAACTCTCTGAAGTTAGATAATGATGTGCATATATATGTGTGGAGGCAATTGTCTCTTGAATTTTCTATTACTGCAAAGACATTGGAGAAATTCTGGAGGTAGGAAAACTAGATTTTGCTATCTCAGTGTTAAAGGTTTTGTCTGATTCTTTACATTTTTATTTATTGAGGTATGGAAACATTGAGTGGCTTTTCTGTTTTACGCATGTTCTTTTATTTAGCTGTAGGGAAGTTGTTCTTTCTCCCCCTGAGGGAGTTTCCTGTGTATATGGAAAAATACAAAACAGAAGTGAAAAATACCTCAGGCTTCCAAACCTGTCACTCACGTTTCACTTCTCCCACTACCTTTCTTGTGGTACACATAGTCCAGCAGTCCTTCCCCTGCCCCATAGCTGTACCATCTATCTAAAAAGCTAGATACTACCATAGCAAATATGGCAGCTAAGTTGGCACACCAAATTATTACAATCTGTGAATCACTGGGGAAATTTAAAAAAATTTACACAGTGTTACACTTTAAATTGCCAGAATGTTTTATTAGGCTTTCTTCAGGCTAGTAAATACAACATAACTTTGATACCTGTTCCAAGAGATTTATAGTTGTAAATAAGTTCAGTATGCAACTCATGAGCTTTTCTTTGTTTAAAAACCCACTTAAGGCAGGGGCCCTGAAATTGTGTGTAGCTCAACAGCTAAGTTGTGTTTCATAATGTGTTATTGTCACTAGAAATTCTCAAGACCCTCTGTTTACAATATGGGTATTGAGCAAACAGTTTCTCTACTTCTTATGCCGAGGTGAGCAGTATGTAGATAACGTGCAAAACACTTGCAAAATGAAGTGCTGGTATTGCATTCAATATGAATGGTGTCTTCACAGTATTTAGTCTTTCCCATAACCATATAAGATAATGTAAGCAGTTTAAAACTGGCATTCTGAATTTCCTTCATTTGTTTAGACTGCATTTTGTGTATGTTATTGTCATGTAACAGGTTTGTGCATTTTTTAGTCTCAAGTTGTTCTATAAACAGTGGGACTAAAGAACGTCTGTGTCCTGTATACTTGTGCCTTGTGTGGTGAGGAGAATTTACAGGAGAGTACCATCAACTCCTTCATCCCTAATGGACAAAGTGTATTGGTAGTAGAGCTAAGGCATATGCGTATTGTCTATCCAAATGGCATATACAAAGTGATTAGCTATGAAACAATAATTTCCAAATTCTGCTTGTCTTTTTCAATGATGTTGGTATTTTGGAAATATCTATCCAACTTCCAGTTTTTATAAAACTCATAGTAACGTAGTTGTCTTTAAAAACTCTTTTCTTCTTTTTAAACTTAAAACTGGTTTATGGGCTCCAAAGTTATTGCAAGGATGGCTATTTAATTTATTAATTGTACTTATACAGTATTAAGCCTGCTCTGTGGACACAGTGTACCCTATTTTCCAGAATGTATTAATGCCTTGGAAGAAGAGATACCATTTCTCTAAAATGCTGAATTCTAAGTGGTAACTTCTAATATAGGTTATCCCCTGTTTTTCTTTAGGATAAGACTTTTTTTGTTCATTTATCTTGGCTGTGTGTCCATCTGCATATTTTCATTCCATAGTTCAGGTAGTTTAGGTTATCTGTCTGATTGTTGAACCTTAATGATTGCATTTGTCAATAATTTTTTTTTTTTTTTGGAGAGCTCAGTCTGCCCCGTTTGAATCAGCAATAAGCAGAAATTTCAGGAAGGAGATCTCCCAGTAGATTGGCATGTTCCACATACTATATACTTGGTAGTCATGTGTTGGCAATAATTTTTAAACTGGTCAAGGTATGCTTGATGTGGTGGTAGCTGCTGACTGAAATGACAATAGTACTTGAAGACACTTTTGACCATTTACTTTCCCTTCTGGCCTGAATGTACTTGGAAGGCTGAGACAATGTTTTGAAAAGAGGCTAGGTTCAGAGCTCAGCAGTTGGGAGTCTTTGCAACACTCCTTAGGCACACTTTTCTGCTGTAAAATTCTTGCAAAAAATTTGTGCCAGCACAGACGTTATTCTGGGAAATGAGTGTTGTAGCAGTCACAGGTTCAAGATCATGCAGAAGTTAAGTGCCATTGGGTAAAATTTTCTTTTAAAGTACTGGTTCCTTAACTACTTAGAATACCAAAGTCAAGTAAAATTTGTCTCAGAAACATTCTTGTTTTCAAATCGGCTTCGTGGTTTATAGTGTAGCTCATTAAGATGCAGGGAGAAGTTTTACCAGTAATTTGCATCTGTGTGGAGTTTAAACTTGACAAACCTGAAAAGCAAGCCGCCTTGAATTAATATGATTCACACAATTTCCATTTTAAAAAATGGACAATAATAACTGCTTTGCATTTGTGCTCTTCATATTTTTTTTTCTTATGGAAAGTTCTGCATAAAAGCTGTTAGGGCACAATAGGAGCATGTGTAACTATATTAGAGAACTGTAGTACTATAATACCAGAAGAAAGGATGTTAAGGTGTTAGCTTGCTGACATTCCAGCCATGTAATCTAATCTTTTCATATGGTTATTGTAAATGTACTGTGATAAGGAGGAGTAAAAGTTTATTATTGGAGTGTCCATTTAATTATCTTGTACAGGGATCATTGACCCCGTTACCATAACAGTTGTTAAAAGTATTATCATATTTGATGGTTGGCAATGTGGATATTGTTTTCTCTACCAATTTGTTTCTAAATATTTTAGTTTTACAATTAAAACTAGCAATAATTAAAATGAGCTTCTAGCTTATAAAATTTAAACAGAAATACAGTTTTTGTTTTACTTACCTATTTTCCTCTTTCTCCATCAAGTATTTTTTGAATGGGAATATGAATTTCTGTCTTTCCGATGTTGGAATGCTCTGTTAACTATTGCAGGGGCTGTAGCTGCAGTATAATTTAATATCATAGAAACTTAAAATTTAACTGTTCACTAACTAGTTCACTGTTAATTAATTCAACAACAGTGAGAAAAAGTCCTAAACTTTTAAATATTTTTAAACAATTGTTGTTCTTGAAACACAGGTTTGTAAACTGCATATGGAATATTGCCTAATTTTGCTGTCTATGCAAGTTACGGGACTTTAAAGGTTTTTTAAAATAATTTGCTTATATAAAATGCTTCCCAGTTAGAGACTTTCAGCGCAATCACAGTGAAAAAGCTTAACAGTGAAGAATGGCCTCCAACTGATTTAGTTGTCCTAGAAAGTTGACAAAGAGCCTTCTAATTTTCATTCTTTTCTGGGATGTGTTTATTGCTGTTGTTTTTATATTCATGCGATGATGTATTCATAAGCTTAATTACGAAACAATATACTTGAGATTGATTAATTCTAGGATACTGACAGCTCATTTTGCAACTGCGCTCAGTTAGTGTAACCACGTAATTCCTGGGTGATGCAAGAAAACATCTGATATCTAGGAAACCCTATAATTTTGTAACACAGGTTGGTGCCAAATACAGCTTTATTAAAAAGTATACATATGCACAGGTTCTGTGTCATCATTTTAATCTACAGAAGAGATCAATTCTGTTTGCCAGTTTGGAAGTTACTGCTTTCATGGCAACCTGCTTAGGCACTGATAACCTATTCTCTGCTTACATACTGATACAATTTTTGAATTGTTTTACAAGACTAGTGTCAGTGGTTGAGACATAGTTCAGAAACATAGTTCTATAGCTTATAGAACTCTAGCAGTTGTTTTTTATTGAATATATGGAGCTGCTTCCATATTCCATTTTGAAGGCTCACAGTACAGAAGTTGGAGGAAGAAAGGGAATGAAAGGAGAGGTTACATACTGTAATAATAGTGTTTAAAAAAAAAAGAAAAAAATTATATTGTATAAAAAAAGTTGACTGAAATGACTGAGTTGCTGGAGGAGGGAGATGATAGGGCATTGTCCCCGTTCCCTAAAGGTGTTTTTTAGAAGTGAAAAAATACAGTTAAGATATTTAAAAATGGCTCTTGAAACATGCTTTAGAAGGTTAAGCACTGCGGTCAGAGCTTACAGTTCCTAAAACAAGACCAGTTAAAGGAATGTATGAACTGGTTTTTGTTGGCTTTTTGTTATTATAATTTACATGATTTAAAATACAATTAAGTGGATCTAAACTGAAGGTAGAGGTGCACCAGGTTTCTAACAGTGCCCTGCTACCGAAGTAGGAGGTCGTGTTCTCCTGTGTGCCTGTTGATTGCACTGAGGTGGTGCTGCCATTCACTGGGTTCCTGATTGAATCAATGAAGTTTACTGTCCTTCCGTCCTTTAGTCTCTGTCCTCCCGAAAATTGTAGGTTTTTTTCTGGGTTACTGATTTGAATTTATTTGTGGAATGCTCCAGTAGGTGCTGGAGTCTGGTGTGAGGGTAGGTCAGTGTAGCTGAGGGAAGCTGCCAGGCAAGACCTGTTTGGCAGTGACAAATCATCTCAGCTGCCTCTGAAGCTGCAGTCCAACTGTGAACTGGAGCAGCTGGGACACAGGCACGTTTGCTTTCCCCAACCTGGCAGAGAGGTAGGAAAGGCATTTGAGACAGTGGTGACTTCAACTCTTGCAGCAAGACTTGTCAGAGTTGGTCTGCTTAAACCTTGGAGATGTTAGTTTACTTAGCTGTCATTTGGCATTACGTTCTGACTGTGCTTGGGATGAGAGTCTTTTAGGTATCCTAAGCTAAACTTGGACTAAGGATGTTAGTCTTTTGCTTAAGACTTGGGTTTTACAGGTCATTTTCCTTACAGAATTCCTCTGTGTGTTTCCTTGCATTATAGTTCTTTCGCATCAGAGTTACAGGCTTTTCTTTCTGTGTAATCTTTTTTGGCTTCTGTTAAAGTTGAGTTTGCTGAGGTGACCAAACAGCTTTCTGCAACCAACACAACTGGTTTCCCTGTCTCCTGCTTCCCTGTGTATTAGTGGTATGCCAGATTGATGGATTGAGTTAGCTCCTTTTGGAGGTCTGAGCTCTGCAGGTGGTGCAGGGGAAGCTGGTTGAGGAGCTTGGAGCAGGGACAGTAAGCCCCTTAGAGACAGATTAGTCCATTCTCCTTGTTTTTCTGCTCATAGGAAGCAGTTGCTGTAGCAATAAAGCTCCTTTGTGAGGGTATAGGGTAAGGAAAAGGGTGTGGAAGAATGATTACCATACTACTTTTAACAGAGCAGTGGTTAGAAATTTTGAAGCTGACCAATGACTGTCCCTGTCAAGAGCCTGTTGTCTCTTCAAGAGGTGCTCCAAAGAAGTACATGTTTGCCTTTATGGTTAGTGAGGTTAGTCTGGCTTTTTGAAAATCTTCTGCCTTTGCAAGTTCAATATGGGTCTTTACCACTTCCTTATAAAATCATTCACAATTTCTTCTATTACGTATTTTTGGCCCTAGATTGAATGGTGGCAGTTCAAAGAAAACCGTGAACCTTAACTTTTTGCCCTTCTTTTTATTAGGTTTTTTTTTAATTACCTTTTGCACAGAATATCAGTGCTTATCTTCCAGTTAAGGATAGAAATTATATTTACAGAGGGGAAACTGGTCTTTGAATACTGCAGACATTCAGTCATTGAACAAATCCTTAGGTACTATACTATAGTGCAAGGTTCCTGTATTGGCAGGAAAGTGGTCAAAAAAGTCTCCTCTTATACCTAATTTGTGACTTTTTCAAGTATTTGGGCAACAGAGATAATAATTTAGTAGCTTCTCCCTCATGCTTCAAAAAAAAGGTTTTTCAGCCTAAATCATGTTTGCAGTTGTGGGCCAGTAGTAACTGTAAAAAGCACTGGTTTGGTACTCAATAGCTCTATTCTTGTCATATTTAGAAATTTAATTTCTTAAAAGGTAACTGCTTGTTTTTTAAGGACTTCCTGATACTTAAATTATAGTTTAGTAGGGGACATATAATCACTTTCTGAGGAAATAAAAGTCAAGTTTGCTTGTGAAGTGTGTATTCAAAGGTGATGTGCAAGGTGCGTTCCTGAGGAAAATTTCCTATGTTAGATGAGCGAGAAGAGTCCTAATAATCGTAAGCTGAGCAAAGTCATTGTCAGTGAAAGCTGTGACTGTGGGGTGTTTTGTGTGGAATCATGTGCCAGACTGATTTTATGTATCACCATTACTTTAACAGTCAATTTTGTGAACTATGTGCAGGTGTTTTCCTTTTTCCAAGTATTCGCTCTTTCTTGGTTTGAATGGATGAAGATAAAACTAATGAGCATATTCCCTATGCAGTTACAATAGCTGAGCAAATGATACTGTGTTTTAGGGACTGGGATTCTGTTTGCATGCTGATTTTTCAGGCTGAAAACTCGTTCAGTTGCTAAGGTACACGTGTTCAAGTCTGCAGTTTCTGCTCAACGTTTGAGCCAATGTTATTAATGAGCCAATTAATAAAAAAGAAATACATGTGAATAATAAAGGAATCTTAATAAACTGAGTAATGTTTTATTATGTTTCTCACATTCTACACCACTCATACATTTTAATGGCTTTATCCTTTAAGTTGATACTAAGTTCTTTAGTACAGTTGAGATCTTTGAACTACTAGCTTGCTGCACGTACCTACAGCTAAAAGCAAAAGCAGGGAAAACACATCTCCAGGTGTATGTTTAGGCACTTCCTCATTAAATAAGCTATCATTACTGACTTCCTTGCCTCGCTTAGTGTGGCAGAGTTGTGTGAATTCTGTCTGGATTAAAGTTATGTTCTGTTTGGACAAGACTTTTGACTTGTAGAGTCATATACAAGTGTAGTGATTACTGCACAGAGTTTTTTTCAAATGTAGGTAGACGGCTATAAAGAAGTTAATTTGTTTACTTTCTGTAAGTTATTTAAAAGTGAGCCTGCTTCCTGATACAGTGCAAGCTGCATTTAAATTGCAGTTGTGTTTCTGTGATTTTATGGGGATTGGAAAAGAGAGGACAATGAAAGCAATGTGGGAGGATGAAAGCAGGTCAGAAGAGGGAGAGGGAGTTTCTAATTGAACCAGTGACTTGCAGTGAGAGGGCGTGACTAAATGAAGCAGAGCTTTTTGTATTGTGTTTTTGTCAGTATTATTTGATATAGTGCCAAAAGTGTGTACAGTGCTGTAGAGTGGAAGACTTGTTTCAAACACGTAACATGCTCCCTGTGTTGGAGGACTTAAATTCTTTAAGTATAGTCAGTATATAAGTATACTGAATCATGCAGTACAAAGATGTGATAGTGCATGGTTGGTGGCATTCACCCTGGAGCAGGTGGGTCTTTTTTTTGTTTTGTTTTTGTTGTTGAAGAGGGGGAATGTTTTGTGTATTGATCAGAAACTTTCTGGTTTTGTGATTTCAGGGGCTGCTGTGCCCCCTGTTTCCAAAGAGTCACAGTGCAGTTGGACCACCCATCATTCACTCTTTACAGAGGAGAAAGGGACTTTAGGAGTAGTAGAAATCCATTGTCCATGTCTGTTAGACATTCTTGATTGGTGACATTTTAATTAATTTTATCTCCTTTTGTAGGATAGATAAGAAAGAAGGTGCCTTGTGTCACTAGTGTTTCAAAGCAAGTTGGCTGAGATTGGTTCTTTGTATATGAATATGGAAACTGTTTTTATTTTTAGAAATGGATTAGCTTTTAATTCAACTGTAACCTTCGGGACAAAGTCTTTATGGCAATATTTGTCACAGTAGACACCCTAATGAGAATCAGGGCCTAAGTGCTGCTGGCATGCAAAAGTGAGAGCGAGGTGATGACTGCATGTGACTCTGTTAGTGCATGTGTTCATCTGAAGGATGAACCAGCCTGCGATGGGTGAGCTGGAAGCGGTCAGTCAGTTTGACTTCATCAGCCTTGGGAGGATTGCATTTACAAACACAGTTGTGTCTGGAGGGAGCAGCGGGGGAGATAGCTGTCATTTGTTCAGCAGTTTCTGTACCTCAGCTGTATGATATTATAGAAGAACAAGACCACAGAGTATTTAGGGTGTGAGTAATCTAAGGATTCGAGGACTCTTTACTCTGTGATGCTATGCAGATACTTAGGAACACAGGGTATGCTGGGTCAGATTAGACTGTATGGCATTAAGTTGCAACTACCTACAAAAATCAGTGAAGGGCAAAAAACCAAAAAACTTGTGGAATGTGGAGGGGGGTTTGCTTGAGCAAAGTTTATTTGCTCAGAAATTTGTAAAGAATGAAGGTTGTGTGGAATTGTAGGCTGTGGAGTATAGAGTGGGTAAGAATTACTTCATCATCTGTCCTTTCTTTTGACAATATAAACTTGTTTATTTTAGTTCTTTAGTTTGTGTTTCCAGTGTGGTGGTTGTTTAGTGCTGGATGTTACTGGTAATGCAACTATTTCCCATAATGATCAGACTTGTGTATATTGAACGCATTTTTGTTTTGGAGAAGGTAAAGTTTTCCTTCTGGCGGCTTTGTTTTAGCCATTTGTGTGGTTCATTTATTTAATGTCTTCATCTGTGGAAAAGATAAATGGGAAATGTTCTGTTTGAGCATAGGTAATTGCTTGTGTTTAGTTCCGTGTTAACCGAATTCATATATACAATTGTATGTCTTTTGCGTTAATCTCTTAGAAATCATGTCCTTGGGGTGTTTTGACTTTTTAATCATGTGTAAAACCTGTAGATCATCACTTTTTCGAGCTCTGCATTTTTACCATTGACAAATCATAGCAGTGCACTATTTTCAGATTCATTTAAAAATAAAGGATATTATTGTGGAATAAGGAACACTTACAGAAATCAAATCCAGCAGTTATCTCCAGCAGGAAACTTGTTTACAGTGATGTGAATCCAACCACTGTATGAAATGTTGTAGTGGTCTTTATATGCCAGCCCATCCTGGATCATAAATGGCCCTTTTTTTAAATACGTAGGAACTCTCTGGGTCTGTGAAACCACCAGATGGGAAAATGTTTTCTAGTGACAGATGATATTTTCCCTTGGGAGTTGTGTTCTAAAATGTTTGTAATAGACTGTGGTTGTGTAGGTGAATGCACAGAAATATTTTCCATATTTACATCTTGTCTTCACCAAAATCTGTGCACAGAAAAGTATGCCTACATTAACAGAAAATCTTGCGTTTTAAAATGTACATCTGCTTTTGCAGTTAATGTAACATGTTATCCTAAATATAGAAATCTGCAAATCCAAAACAAGTCTGATGAGGAGTAGCTGAGTTTTACCATGTAGGTTGTAGTATGCTGTTCAATCTGAATGGAGGCTTTCTAGCAAGCCAGATTAAGGGATCACTCCTGAGAACTGATCAATGTGTCCTGTACATGGGCAGTGTTGCATGTGTTGGCTTTGATAATTTCAAGCATGTTTAAAGTCCATAAATACGAACTTTCGTTGGTGCTTCTTCAGTTCTTCATTAATTTGTCTGTGGTAAGCGAATTGAAGCTGGAAATGGGCAGAGGATAGACAGTTAAAAGAAAAAGAGAAGATAGAGTCCCAGCATGCTACTTAAATCCATCTCTTTCAGCTTTTCTCAGATGATGTCTCTGTTAGTGGCTGCAAAGGAATACTTTTATATTGATCCTCAAACTTTGAGTGGAAACCTGAGCATGTAGCTTTCTTGGATCTTAGATTATCTTAGTAGGCCAAGTAAACCCTTGGGATCCTGTACTGGTGAGCTTGTAGTATAGTGAGTTTGTGGTAACAGATCACAAAGCAATTTGAAATTAATTCTTCGAAAAGTATTTTCATTTCTTATGGTAGAAAATAATAGACCCTGTGAACAGTGAGGGTCTGGTTATCTGGTACTAATTGGTGAAGGAGCATTTGAAAGACTTTCTAGCTTTCCAGGTATATAGCGGTTATTTTAAAGCTGAGGGAGAATTATTAAAAAATACCTGTAAATTACTTCTCGTTTTACAATTTTTTTCTTTAAAAGGCTTTTGTCTGACTGTTGAGTCACAAACTCTTCACATTCATTCACAAGTTACGTAGCATTGTAAGAGGTCAAGCAAAAGGTTTTACCTGACAGGTAACTGACTGTGTTTTTAGAACCGGAGTTAAGCAAAGCACAGAAATGTCTTTTGCTGCACTCCTGGCTGAAATACACTTGGAGTAGTTGAAATGGCAGTATTTCTTCTTCCCCAAACCCATCACGTAATGGCTTGTGGGATACCAGCTATTTGATAGATATTAGCAATGTTGGGACTTAACTTGAGCCTCTCACCAAACTTCATTGTCACTTCACATCGAGAGCAGAAGTTAGGTTTTCTTACATTCTTTCTTTCTGAATTGCCTAACGTATTCTGAGACGTTGCCAAAAATACATAAAAATCTGAAGTTTTTTATTAGACTCCTCCTGTTTCAAGCATTGTTTCCCTTGGATCTCCTCTGAGGAAGTCAAAACTTTCCTTAATCACTCTATTTTGTATTTAATTTCTGTGTTTATTACCCTGGGTCTTATACTGCCCTAGATTAGTGATTGCCCTATCTTATTTATGACAATGTTGAGACATTTGTGCTCAGGGAGGCAGAACTGAAACCACTGAACTGAACAGTGTGAGTTAACTTCCAGAGAAGTTTCTTTGTGACACTTGTCTGGGGGCTGTTTCCAAAATCCATACTGAGGTATTTTACTCATCTCTTGTAGCATAGTAAAGAGTTCCAACATGTTCTCCAGCAAATACCAAGGTATGTACTATGATGTGACAGGACTAATAGAGAATTGATTTTGCAGTTCAGGAATGATGTTAGGCCTTTGCTAGATCAGTCAAAAGCACCAGCAATTGCATAGGTCCAGTTGGAAATGATCTGGCAGTCAGATATTTGGTGGTGAAACTTTTCCAATGAACACGCACTCTGTGCCTTTTTTAAGTCTGGCATTTTTTTCCCATGCAGAAAGCATCCATTTTTCTTTTCTCATTGTACTAAGTCTGGCTGGGACACAGTTAATTTTCTTCATAGCAGCTGTTATGGTGCTGTGTTCTTTGTGACCAGAACAGTGTTGATAACATACTGGTATTTTAGCTCTTGCTGAACAGTGTTTGCACAGCGTCAAGGCCTTCTCTCTCTTACTCTGCCTGGTGTCTGTCCCCTCACAATGATTAAGGGGTGTACAAGATATTGGGAGGGGATACAGCCAGGCAGGTGACCCACACAAACTAAAGAGATATTCCATGCCGTATAATGTCAGGCTCAGCAATAAACTGCTGGAAAGTGGGGTTTAGAGAGGTTACCCAGCTTTTGTTTATGAAGTGATTTGTTATCAATCAAGGTGGTGAGTGGCTCGTTTCACTTTGTTTCTCTCTTCCACTTTTCCTTTGTATGTTGAGATAATAAAACTGTTTAACATACAAGCTTTTTTGCTCTTTATTCATGCTTTTCTCTTCACCTGTCCAATGGTGAGGGGGAAATATGTATCTGTGTGGTTTAGTTACCTATGGGGGCAGCTAAGCACCACATGATCTCTTCATACTTGTGTAAGGCAGAAAGGAAATAGAAATCTCAACACATGGATATTTGTTTTGAAAGGAACTTCTAAAGGTTGTGGAGTCAAATGCCGTGCAATTAACAGGGACATCTTCAGTTAGATCAGGTTGCTCAGAACCCTGTCCAATGAATGCTTCCAAGGATGGAGCATTTATTAGCTTTCTGGGCAATCTGGTTTTGGATAGTATGTTTTTGGATTCCTCAGGGTAAGGAAAGTATTTGCTTTTATTTTCAGTGTTAAAATTTTTAAGACACCAGGGAATCTTCTGACACAAAACAACCGGACAGAGAAAACAGTAACTATAGTGTATTTTTACTAGGCTTTGTATATTCTGGAGTTAAATTTGAATGTTTTGCCTTGCCACAGATTCTTCTGGTGCCCCATTTCCCATAGTGGCCCCAGGTCCATGTTTTTCATGTAGCACATCTTTGTTTGCAGCTCATGTCTTCCCATTTCTAGTCCACATTGTTTCTGCTGCTTCCCCATGTTGGCCTCTCCATCATGCTTGCTTTCTAGTCAGCTGTTGTTTCTGCTGTAGTCAAATTTGACAACTCCCTTTTGCTTTTTGCTTCTGTGGAGACCATTTACAGAAAGATCCATGCTATTCCGAGTAGATGCCAAAAACTGTGTCAGTCTGTAAGCCAAGTGAAGATAGAATACCTAATTGCTGAAGTTTGTCTCTATTTGTATGTTGTGGAAATATTTTTTTAAGGCTTCTGTGCTCAGTACATAAAGGTGAATGGTCTTTCTCGGGGACTGTTAAAAGGATGTTCTTGGCTGAAGACCAATACCGGAAAAATGTGAAGTTCATATTCCATGCAGGAGGATGCTAGAGCTGTTCAGTGACCACAGATCTTCGGTCAAAGTTGAGGATAGGATAGCATGTGATTTTTATAGAGATTTTTTTTTTCATAATTCTTTCTCTTGCAAATGGCAAAACTGTTTTGGTTAATTTCCATTTATTTATTTTTGCATCCAAAGTTGACTTGACACGTAGAACCATTGAATAAAAAAAATGAGCCAAAACAGTTACGTCCAGAAAATAAGACTGCATAACAAAAAAAAAAAAAAAAAAGTTCAGCATGTTTAGTAAAGGCATACAACTACTGATAGAGTTTCTTTGTATGTGTCTTTGTGCTCCTGGTGCTGAAAACAGTGAAAATTCATACTCCTGCTGCCATAGAAAATTTTAGTACAAATTGTGTCTGAGCTAGGAATTCCAAGTAGGATTTCACATTCTGTTATTGGCTGAAAACATTTGAAACTTGTCCTGTATATTGTGCCATGTGTTTACCTAACCTGAGAATATAAAAAATTTGAGTAAAACTATTTACTGTACTTATAAGATTAACGTTATTTCACTTGTTAACTTCCATACTTTCTTGAAGGGAAGTAAAGAGATAAAAGGAGAAAGAATATGTTCAGTTTCTGTGAATGGGAGAAAGAAGTTTAAATGGCAAAGCAGGACTTGCTAAATGAAAAGAATGGACTTGAAAAGAAGAATGGTTTGGGACATGATGTTGAAGAAACAGTTATGCCTGCAGTGCAAAATGTGGAAGTCAAATTGATTTATGCAAGGCATCAGAAGACAAAACACAGGAAATAATAGAATACTAACTGCTGGTTGGAAAAAAATACAGGACTGGGAAAAGAATTATTAGGATGAATATAAGTTGCTCCAATAGCAAGTGGTTATGGTGTGACTAACGCTCTCACTCATGTTTCCAGTACAATGTGTTAGAGAATACTAATAGAATACAGCTTGAACTGATATGAATGAAACAGCAACTGGACTGTATGTCTAGAATCACAATACAGGACACCTGAAAGAGCACTTAGTCTTGGGTAATAAAATTAAAGAACCCCAGGAAATTAAAGGAATTTGGTGAGCATTCAGATATAATAATATAATTCAGATATAATATAGCCTGTAATTAGGGCTTCAAATTATATATACTTACCTTGTTGAATAACCACTGTAAGAATAGAACTGTGATACATTTTTAGTTTCCTTTCCTGTACATATTTGTTATCCATCAATCTGCATATTTTCAAGACGAAAGAAAGGGGAAACAGAAATACTGAATATAAAAAGAAATTCCAGAACAGTGAAATCCAGTGAAAACCTACACAAGGAAAGTGTTGCAGTCTCTGTCATATCTGACAGGTAACCTTGTAGTATCTGAACTGGCTCATTTTTCAACATGCCAGTCAAATATGAAAGTTTGAAATAGCAACAATCACAGCTTGTGCAGTGGCTGTCATTTAGTACACAACCATAGATAGGTGTTTATTGCATTTTCATCTGTGTTAACATCAGAAAAACTAAAAAGACTTAGTCTTTTTTTCCGCATAGTAGTTGCTGATAGATTCTGTCCTTCAGGTTGTATTGTCAATACACATCTACATCACTTTGCAAACATATGGAGGCAGTAAACAACATGAATCATTAAATGAAATACATGGGATACTTCAAAAAAATGCATGGGATACTTCAAAAAAATTTTTTGTGTCTTGTGTGTATATTTGAGTTTTGCAATGTGACTGAAAACCTGGCATCCTGGATGCTGCTGCTGATTTGGAATATAGGAGTATACATACTGGCCCATGCCTCCTAGTCATCAGTAATGCATGAGTAAGGAAAGAATATGAAAGAAAGGGTACATGTAGACTGGTTTCGGTTTTTTTAACTCATGCTATTTGCTTTGCTGCTGGCAGAACATAGTTCAGGTTTTCCTGAGAATAAGGTTGTAAAAAAATAAGGTCATTATACTTAATAGAATCTAAAGGAGTTGTGTACCAGACTTCTGTTTAATCTTTTGAGCCCATTTCTGCTTTCAGCCTCCACAATATTCTCTAGCAATATGTTTCACTCCTTAGTTTTATATTTGTAGAGCAAGGGAAAAAATTTTAAAATTAAATTTTTGATATTGGATGTATTTCTCAATTCCTGTGTTTATGAGACAGACAGAGAATAACTATCTCCTTTCCATATTTTGCATATCTTTTATCAAGTCACTTAGGTCTTTGCATCTCTCACTTTTCTCTTGTGCTCTCATTCTCACTGATGGCTGGAGTTTTAGCTGTTGTGGTACAAACTGCAGTTTCCCCACCCCTTCCTTAATTGTTTACCCTTCTTTAGCCAAATGCATATGAAATCTATTGATTATTCATACTGACTTTTGTGGTAATTTTTATTACTCTGAGATAACTTTTTTCCACTGCTGCAAGTTTCAGAATTGTGAGGGTGTGGCAGAATAATGCCATGATATGGTGATGTTTCCGTTTCCTGTTTCATTCTTAATCAGTTTTGAATTCTAACTTCTCGGGCTACTGCTGGTTGAGCTAGGGAGGTGAGTATTTATGGCATCTTCTAAATGGTTTTGTGATGATGCAGGAAAGTGTTGTTCATTGACACCATGGCTAGGGTGCATAACCGTCAGTTGTCTGTCAGGAAAAGTAGCTGAATTTAATTTAGAAACAGTTAAAATGGGACTTAAACAAAATATCAAGGTGCAATTTCATCCTATTCTACTTCTCTCTAATGTATATTGAAAGAATAATAAAAGATCTACCCAATTTACTTTACATCATCTCTTTAAAAGGTAATGTTGCTAAGGGTATCATTTATATGTGTTCGCAAGTTGATTACAGTGACATAAATAACTTTATTTTGTGTGGTGGAGGCTGGTGAAAGCTCGTATATGATTTAGAAAGGTACTGCACTGAGTGTACTGTGTGTACTGCAGTTAGGAGTTCTGCAAGGGTACCTGTTGCCTTAGGGCAGTGTGAGGTTTTGTTTTGCCTGTAAGAGTTTTTTGGTGTTAATGCAGTTTCTGGTGTAACCAGGTCTCATCTTGGGTGGGATCTGTTGGCCGCAGTACAAGTAAGTGTTGTGTGCTTAATGCCTTATTTGCTCCAAAATTAGAATCTCTTTTTTTTTTTTTTTGTGGTAAATTGAAATGTGCAGAGGGATTGAAACAAAGACAGGAGTTGTGCTCAAAAGCAAGGAACTAATCCACAGGGATGTTGTAGAGTATTGCTTAAAGGTAATCTGTTGTCTAGTCAGTGAGTCACAGACAGTGGAACCCTCTGCCAAAAAGGATGATCCTGGGTCCTCAGGGGAGAACAGCAACTGCATAGATAGTATGGGGGAGGTGGGATACACACCTACTCACACTGTTATCCAGGGAAAATCAGAGGCACAGGTGTGCTCAGGAGGTCAAGCTAGGCAGATCCCAGAAAGGTAAGTGTTAGAAGCAGAAAGGCTTTGGATGTAACTTTCCTGCTGCCAAACTTCAAAGCTGTTTAGGTTTTCTAGTTACCTTTCTGCATTACAGGTATGACAGTGCAGTGATGCATGCCACAGAGAAAAATATAAATGAAAGCTGTGTCCAATAGACCTCAAAATTTAAAATACATGAAAAAAAATCTCACAACAAGAATTCTGCTATCATTGTTTCAGTTAAAGTAAAGCCAGAGGAGTAAACAGTATACTAACAACAGCAAAGTAAAACATGAAGGGAATTTATTTCTGGTTGGAAAAAAAAATTTTTTGTTTCCTTGTTTAAATTGAAAAAAAAATTGGCTTCGTGTTATTTATTCAATTCCTCTGTGTAAAGTGGACTACCAGTATTTTAGAAGACTTATTTCTCAAGTCTTGAAAAACTAATCTTAAAATTTGCTGAATGTTGTCACTGCCTTTTCAGGAGAGTGCTGTTTTTGCTCAGCGATATAAATGGTAATAGTTATGTATTTGTACATTTCTATGATTACTGTAATTAAGTTGGAATTTTTTAAATCATTCCACCACCAGTTGCTGTATAGTCCAAGACAGATCCATTGCATGAACAGGGGAATTTCTTGTCACATCACTTAATGATCAAATTCTTGTCCTGACGAGCCTCCAGTGCTGTTGTAGGACAATAGTAGGAAAGGGTTCTTTTCCCTATCCAGGAAGCATAAAGGGAAAGCTATGCCCACTTATAAAATGAGTTTGGCAAGTCATAGAGATACTTATGAACACTGGCAGCAAAAGTGCAGTCTCTTATGTTTTTGTTTATTTTTAGGCAAAAAGGTGTTAAGCTAAGCCTACCTTTTTGTTTTGTTTTTTGTTTTTGTGTTGTTGGTTTCTTGAGTTTTTTCTCCTAACTCATCATTTTAGCTGGTGGTTATACTTCCTCACCTGATTTAAATTGTACGTTGCTGGGTGCAGCCTTCCTTTTTTCAGGTCTTTTACTTGACCATTTTGGTTTAATCTGAGGATGTTTTTGATAATGAAAATATATATGCTGTGTGTTAATTTGGTGTCTTATGTAAATAAAGACTTCTGTGGAAATTTTTAACCTAGTGTGAAGAGTGTTTTCTCTCTCAAGAATGGTGTTGAAGTACTGAAAGAAGTACAGCTGTCTCAAAACACTTTATGGCAAAAAAAATGTTCAGTGTATAGCAGGCTATTTATGGATCAAGCTTGGCTGCATTCCATAGGAGAGATTTTTTCCTGTAATTCTGTACTGGCATGTATGAAAACGTTGTCATCCTTTTTGTAAAAAGTCATGAAGGAAAACCAGATTTTTGAGAAATTGTTCTGATTGAAAGCATTCACTGTGATTTGTCAACACAGATGTGTCTGTTAATTTCTGTATGTTGATGATAACTGCTTGTTGTTGGCACTGCTGGTCAATTCTGTCGCAAAGATCTTCTGCTTCTTTACATTCTTGTGGTATCTGACCTTTTCAAAAGTCATTCTGAGAGCAAGTGTGACTTCAATAAAGAAGGTTATCTACCATTCAAATAAAAAAAAGCCCCTGTTGTTATGGGGAAAGCTGTTGAAGGAGGTGGTTAATATTTTAATAGTGATCCATCTAGGAAATTACAAAGAAAAGACATCAAATTCTAATACAATATCAAAAATTGTGAAATTGGCATATCTCAGTATCTTACTGTAAAATTATGACTAAACACTTTTGTTTTAAATTAGCAACTACTTTTTTTTTCAGGAAATTTGGAGAGCGACCTCAACCGAAAAGGCTCACGAGGTAAGCATTAAAGAAACCGGTATTTAACAACTTTTTGAAATTACCATTTCCATTCTCAGAAAAATTAAGTTAAAAATTTGTGGGTCGCTAACCCTAGAATTTTAAATATCAAAGCTTTTCAATTATGTATGCAGTCAGCAGCCAATTTTTAACAGAGTAGTGTATTTTTAATATGAAGCTCAAAACGCATTTTTAGAAATGGTGTTGACTTTATGTATCAGTTATTGCAGATTATTAAGTAGGATGTGGATCTGCTTATGTTTTAATCTTCAGGAATGAGCTGATCTGTTTCTTGGGTAAAAATGTCTTGAGAGGTCATGTAAAGTAAAACCTGCTGCTGCCAGAATTAAACACAATGCTGTCAAGGAGTGATCTCAACCAATTTTTGGTGAAACCCAAATAATCAGAGAGAATATCAAATAGAACTATTAAGTCAAGCCATTCTGGAAGGTGTTCAGAGTGACTGGAGTACAGTGCTTGATTTGCTCCTGGCCTGCCTGGGAAGTATTTACACCATAAACTGTTAAGTAGTCACCTTCTTTTTCCAAACTGCTGTAACATAGCCTATGCAAATATTTATTACTCTGTGCCACAAACTATGCCAATTATAATTAGCTCCTGGCTTTGGAATCCACTGTTTGCTTGAAAGCAAAAAATTTTTGAAAGCCATTTGTTTTATAGTTTTCTGTGGTGATAGAGGAAGCCCCTTTTCACCCTGACAATCTCTGTTTTGAATGAAATGATAACTTATATTAGCACATGGGGTGGGGGGAGCATTTACATTTTGTGTTGTGAATATCTGTCTCACTGCATTTCTGGATAAGTTTTAGGTTAGCTTGTCATCATTAAACTTCATTTCAATGGAAAATTGATCCATACTGACTTGCAAGTAATTGAGCAAACATGGTGGTTTCTTGGTGGCCTGTCAGTCTTCAGGGATATTTGAAAATACTATGTTTTGAGTAATGAGCTGCTTTCCATCTCAAGTAGTAACACCTGTTACTATCACCCTGAAGTTACTCATAGAATTTATCTTCTTTGTTTTTTAAAAAATGAACAAAAATAGAACATATCTGCTATGATTTAAAAAGAGCAACCAAAAAAAAAAAGACTATGCAGTGAGAGCTTTTAACTAAGTTTTCTGTTTACTATAGTTACTCAAAATTTCATGTGCAGGATTTTAGCTACTAGGTATGCTAGTTGCTCTTTCCTGAATACAGGGTAGGCATCTGAGAAGTGCCAGCCATCCTTCAAAGCAGCAGTTTGAAAACCTTTCCTGTGATGATAGAGGCTGGAAACAAGCAACCTAACTTTCCTCTGAAGAGTAAGCTGCTGAAATAGATCAGCTGTCAAACAAATTTTTAAGGTTGATTTGTTTATGTAACGCTGAAAATGTGTCTGTAAACCCTTAAAAGAATTTAGTTCAATTATTTGAAAATTGCTGTGGGTTTTTTGTTTACATGCGATCTGGTTTGACTAATAGTCTGCTCATTATCATTCAAGCTCCAGCAGAACAACTCTACTCTGTTCATACTGTGCTAGTTGGTTTTAGATGTAAACTGCTATACTACTACCTTCATGAAGAGTTTTAAGATTTATCGATGAAAAATGTCATGTAAGATATCAATGGGATGGATTGGAGGGAGAACATCACTAGTCCTTGCAGGAGCTTGGATTGTACAAATCCACTCTAGAAACAGACCAGTAGAAAACGAATTTTCTTCCTCATACAATGCTAAATAAAGATTAGGTAGCAGTTTTCTGTGTGGGTTGCTGGATTTGAGTAGTTTTTTTAATAGTAGACGAGTCAAAAGTTTTGAGTATGACATGTTCTTAATTCAGTGTGATAGTACTCTTAATAGAATATTTCAAATTGTCTTATTAAAAGTTTTTAAACAACTTAAATGCAGGTAATCTATATCATAATGGAATGTGTAATAATGATTTCACAGTGAATTATGTTTTGTGGTTTAAAACATATTCTTAAATAATGGCTGTAAATAAGTAAGTCTGTGGGCTTTGAGACAGTTCTCCAGCTGTACTTTCATGGATAAACATCAGTTTTAGCAATGTCAAATGTAGATAGATCAAGTTAGTCCAAATTTAAAACAGCAATTCAAGTCTTTTCTCTGTTCTGATATCCTGCTATTTACACAGAAAATCTGCACACTAACCACTAGACATTAATCATGTCTTATGCAGGCATGACAAACACAAGAATTTGCAAAACATCATTAGCAAAGCTGAGTTGTTGTTGTCCAATCCAGCTCAACTCTGGCTCAATTTACTTGCTTTTCTGTATGAAACTCTGTGCGGGGATTTCTTTTGGAAAAGGTCTAGTCAAAAAATACTGCTTTTTATCTTCCATCATTATTTCGCTAGAAATGTTTGGTTTTCTAGATCTGTCCTAAGGGAATTCGATAGTTGACACAGCTCACAGAAAAAAGACAAAAATCCAAACAACCAAACAAAAAAAAATTCCTCTTATGTAGGGTTTTGTCCTTTTATATAAATTCCTGACAAATTCATAATTAATTTCTCTAGTAGATGACTTTGAAGATAGGTGCATTGGTGTGCATTCAACCCACAAAAGCTCCTTTAGGAACTTGTGTTCCTGCCAGCACTCTGGCACAGCTGATCCCTAGGGTGTTGAATTTGGCATGCTGCTTAATGAACAGTTAGATTATTATACAGAAGAGTGATTGGGTGTTATTGTTCTCTTGCTTCTCTCAAGGAATTGTTGTTGGTGTGTTTGAGGTAATTACAGCATTTATATAACATCTGTAATTACAGTGATGATGAACAATAATTTTTTTTAAATTTTTTTTTTACCTGATTGTCTGCAGGAAGTAGATGTTTTCTCTAGAAAACTAGTTGAAACAATATGCTGAAGAATGTAACTTTTTCTTAGTATCTTCAAAACCAAAAGAAAACTTGTTATAAACATTCTACTGATTTGGCTAAAGGCTTAAACAGTTTGTCATTATCATGAGATATTAAATTGGTCATGAAGAAAATATTTAACTAATAAAATGTGTTCTACTCAGATATTTGTGGAGTGGTACTTTATGAAATAGGACTTCAAACATGGTGTTGTTACTGGCATTGATACAATTTTACATCACAAGCATCTTTATTTTTTCTGGAAAATGCAGTAATTGTAAATGATCACAGACCCCATATTTCTAGTTTCATGCAAAATAGTTACTTCTTTTTCCTGTGTAATTGTCTTAAACAGTAAGCAAATACATCTTGACCCTGTTAATGGCAGTGGCCTTTTTGGAATTTCACATCCTTGGGTTTTTTTTTCCCTAAAGCTGTTTTTCTATTGTTATAAACAAAACCAAAAGAACTTTCAAAGCTTATATTGTGTTTGAACTTTTAGGGAAGCAATGCGAAATTACCTGAAGGAGCGAGGTGACCAAACAGTGCTAATACTCCATGCAAAAGTTGCGCAGAAATCATATGGAAATGAAAAAAGGTAAGTTTTTATGCTTTCCTGAGGTCTCTCTACAGCTGCCAGCTAAGGAAACTATAGTGTATAGTCAGGTGCACGGCACTTTGCAGAATTCCTCAGATTGCACTGTAGTCTGAAGAAACATAAAATGCTTCCTACTGAGTTATTTAATTATGTAACAAGTGCTGTAAAACTGTGGCATTGAATGGAGCGATGCTTATTTCTACTAAGAGGTTCCCTATCTGTAGGTGAAGCTTTTCTTCCATTGGACTAAAATCGTTGTTATTTTAAATGTTCCATTTTAATTCTGGAGTAAATGAGGTGATCAACAGTGAATATTTGTAGAGGATTTTTTTCCTGTATAATTTCAAATTAATATGAAAGGGAAATTGCTAGCCTCAGTAAGGTAATTTTCTGAATCACATCTGTGTTAGGTTTAAAAAGAATGATAGGTCAGTCATGACTGTATATATGATAAATATTCCCTTGCAAAAATCAATACAGTACATGTTACAATTATAGGTACTTTTCTAAGGGACAGGATCTGCAGGCATATGTGAGGATTAATGCTTTTTAGGCAAAGGTGCTTTTCCTACAGTCTTCTCTTGCAGTCTTCCCTGTGTGTTACTATTGCATGACTAGTAGAAGCAAATAGGATGCTCCTTCATATGCGGGTTTTTAGACCTCTGATGATGCAATACAGCCTTCTTTAATAGTAAATTATGCTTTTCTATGTGACATTTCACTAGAATTGTGCAGTATTGGGTTAATGTTCAGATACTTTGTATTATTAATACTTGTTCACCACAAGAAGACCATATATTCAGCATATTAATGGTTTTGAAGTTTTAAAGTTCCTTTTGCTACTGTTATGCAAGTCCTGTTGCATCATTATGTTTTTATAGCTCTGACATTAGAGATTTAAGGTATTTATGTGTGAGACTGTTAAAAACCACAAATGTTACAATTAAACCTGCAGATTTTTTAGTTCGTTGCTAACTGTCTCAATCACACTTTCTGATGCCTGTGAATCAGAGATTCAGTCTATATTTTACAGTTTTTCAGTATTCTGTGCCTGAGTACTTGTCTTTCTCAGGTCCTTTGTTTTGGGCAGTGTCCAGGTCTGCAGCTCCATGGAATTGTTTACTCACAGTGCTTTTCAGATCTTTCTGAAATTCTTGATGTGGATGGAGTGGGAAGTCAGTGAAGGAGGAAAGGCACAAAAGCAGAGAAGTGTATTTGCAGCCCTCTTGCTCTCTGCCATTTTTAAATGCAATGCCAGGCCATACTAGTAGTAAATGATAACTGTAACCCTTTGTGACAAACTCAACAACCAAAAAGATTTATCATGACAGTATAGAAACCTCTGATGGTTATCTTCTGAGATTGTATTGTCATTCAAGAGTTGCATAGTTAACTCATCACTGCAGATGAGTTAAGCGTATTATTCCCCAAAAATGAGGGGTGTGTCTGCAGATGAGAAAGTGACTTTTTAAATTGTGTATCTGTAACTTTGCTCTGCTGAGGCCAGAGCAGTTCTTGAGGAATGTTTTGCAAAGCTGTCCTGTGTTTCATTATTCTGGAGGACAAATTGCATCAAAAGAAAGGAGAAAAAAAAAAGATCAAGTATGCAATTTTGATTATTAAGAGTTCTGTTACTGTCTGGAAAATTTAGAGAAATGTTCTCAGGAATCCAAGGCAAAGCTTCATATTGTTATTTGGTAATGGTTTCTGGAAGCTCCTGTGTGCATTTCATAGTATTACCATAAATTCCTGTAGACTTGCATATATGTGTATACTTCACCTGGTGTTTACCGTGGTACCTACCTGACCTACGCAGGTTCAACATTTGGTAACCTGGTCATTGGTTTCTCACTGCTTGAAACAATTGCTAACTGGAATTGGGCATTCTTTTACCACACTTTCTGAGGTCCAGTTCAGTATCTCAGCACAGCTGCATTTGTTCATGCAGGTTATCTCAGATTCACCTCTTTAAAGAGTGGAAGCATGTCCGTTAGAGCACTTCAGAGCTTTGCAAAAGAAGATCAAGAATGAAAATAATGGGTTGTTAGTTATCAAATAGTACAATGCTGAAATGATTGCTGTTGTGATATAGGTATGAAATGAAGTGTGGAAGCAGTCACCTTATCAGTCAGGTTGGAAGGGACCACAGCCGGACATCTGGTCCGACCTAGAGCACATGGCACAGGATTGTATCCAGACAGTTCTTGAATGTCTCCAGTGAGGGAGACTCCACAGCCTCCCTGGCAGCCTGTTCAATGTACAGTCACCCACACAGTAAGAAAGTTCTTCCTCATGTTCAAGTGGAACTTCTGTGCATCAGTTTCTGCCTGTTCCCTCTTGTCCTATATTTACGAAGGTTTAATTTCTTTCAGTTTAAATATTTTCGTTTTTCCTAAGCTTTAACTTACCATGTAGACTGCCTCTGATACTGTTCTGCTAGTTCCCAGACCATCAACATCAGTAATGATGTCCTGTTGTTAACAGCATAAAGGAAAGTGCCAGTTATAAATCCTTGGATCCATATGTGACCTAAGATACTTAGTGAAACTGAATGATTAATCAGTATATTCCTTTTCTTTTTTTTGCATTTTTAAATCTTTTCTGCTGTATTTATTGCAGACTGTGGCCTTTGTTTCTTCATATTCCTGGACTAAGCAAAATTAATAAAGTTTTAATGCTACTTTATGCAACTGTACAGTCAAGTTTTCATCATTTTTACATTCACTTCAATTTCTGAAGTGTGTTCTTTAAAGAAAGAAACATATTTCATACCTATTTTTATGGAGACGTTTCCTGTTTTCCATGAGACTTCATTATGGCATAAATATAATATGGTTCATTTTTGGACCTTAAAGAATAATTTACTTTGCATTACTTTTGTAACTAGCAATTAAAGTTACAAAAGGAATTATTCCTCAATTTGACATCTCTTTCAAGTAAATAGAGGACTTTAAAAAAAAAAAAAACTTAGACAAATTTCCACCTCTTGTTCCAGTCTTTATTTAAGTCTTACTTGTTGCAAGGTCATAGAAAATACTTGCCATTAAAAAACCTCGCACATTATAATTAAAAGGTTAGCACAATAACTATCTTTCAGTGTTTTCATGAGGGTTGGTAGATGGTGAAATACTTCGTTGAAAACTCACTGTAGATGGTGCACATCTCATGTAGTGTGGTCTGGTTTAAATAGGCATCACAATAACACTATTCCAAGTGCATGGATGCAGACTTTCTAGGTTAGTTTGAGAGTTTTTGATAGGTCTGAAAAACAGGAATTAAAAGAGTTGACTTTTTTGAGCTGACCCTTCATATTAGCCTTGCACTTCACAAGATGAATGGCTTTTAGTTTAACAAAGAAGCCAGGATGTAAGAAGCTCAGGGTTGGACTTTAGTTGAATTTAAGACTTGGTGCCTGGTGTTTCCTGTTGGATGACTGTCACCTTTCAAAGGCATTCAGCTGATAGAGACTCAGATGGTGTTTAGTCCTGGTTTGGTTTTGCTTCTTGTATTTTTTTCCATATTTAACATTCACTGAAACTTCTCTCTTGAGAGTCTGAAGAGTGTGAACATTCAGCGGTTCAAAGGGCTGAAGTGTTTTGGATTCCAAGGCATAGTTCATCTAAAGACTACGAGCCAGATTGATACTTGTATCCTGCTGTTCAGCGTTTGAATATGATCACTGCTGATTAGCATGAGAACACTTTAGCTGCATCTCATTTTACAGCTATTAGTGAAGGAACTCCTGTAATTTCTGATCAAATACTTGCTTTTGCTGAAATGAATGTGCCTGTCCTCTGGATAAAATTTGTTACTAAGAGCACAGCTTTTTCCAGGGCTTACCCCGTGGCTCCACCGCTTTATCCTTAGCACTGTAGTACCTAATGAGTTTTCATTTGTCTGTTGTCATGCTCTGTTTAGTGGATGTTGTTAGTCTTTCATCTCCTATGAAGGAAGATTGTTGAGCAGTTTCATTCTCAGAACAATGTGGGTAATTGACAAACACACCTCCTGCTTGATCAACTTGTAATTGATGAACAGGTACAAAGGAGAAACTTCCCTTCTAAAGTCACTCTGGATGTAAAATAACTAGCTGGTAGAAATATCTGAATTCTCCTGAAGGCAAACACTTCTGTAAGATGAACACAGGGATGACTTGGATGATTTGAACAAGCAAACCTCTGTGACAGAAGCCTGTGGTTTGAGGAGAACACTGAGTGCATCAGAGCTAGGTAGCAATGACACAAGCTGACCTTACTTGCCTTTAAGCCCTTGCTTCCTGGCAAGTTCAGTTAGGGTAGCTTCTCTACTGGAAGTACCACATTTTCTCTGTGTTGTTTGGCCTGAATTGACTGAAGGAATATTGTGATCTCCTTTGATGATTTAGTACAGTGTTTCCAAAGCTCAAACCTGGTTCACTTTTTCTACATTGGATAAAATATTCATAGCTAATCTCTTCTATACATGAATTCCTGGAACTGTAAATATGAAGTTAAAAAGCCCCAAGACTGTAGCTGTCTATGTCTGAAGTCTGAGAAAGAGGCAGATACATAAGAAAACTCATTCAAATTGTGAGTGTCCAGAATCTTTCTTCGTGTTTGTAGTTTTTACCAAACTTAAAATTTTATCAGCTTCAAAAAGAATGATTTAATTGTTGTGGCTTGTTTTCTCTTCATCAGTGGGTTAGACCTTGTTTCTTGCAGGTATTCATTGCCATCTAGTGGCTGTAGTTATTCAAAGGATTTGGTTTAGAATAAAGCTGAAAAAGGATATGAAAAAAACTAGGGATATTTTTTCTTGTGTTACTAACCAGTAAGATAAATACAAAAGAGTACATTAGGAATAAAGGTAAATGTCCCATGCTTTATGGTGTAATATTCCTTGGAATAGAAGGGATTTTTTAAAATTTTTGTTTTGGTTTTGTTTAGTTGGGGTTTTTTAAGCAAAGCATTGCTCTGTTGATAAAGGTTTACGCTAATTTTCAATCCATGTATAACTTCATCAGGAATAGCTTATAGCTGACAAAAAGGAAATTAGTGGGATATATGCATTAACACTGAAAGGATCTTGTATTGTCATTTCAGTTTGAGGGTTCAGAAGCTGACTAGATGTGTAGTGTGCATTTTCTGGTAATCTCAGTTTGTTTACAAAAGATCAACTCATGAATAAATGCATCTCTTACTTGAAAATTTCTTCCCCATAAAATTGCATTTTCTATCATTGGAGTCAGTTCATAACCCCCACTTGAAAAGTATTGTATGTAGAGGATCACTGCCACAATTCCCTCTGTAGGTCTCTGCTTTGCTCCGTACAGTACTTGGGCACCATCATTGCCCTCGCCAGTCTAATAAAAATGTGACTCCTGCTTATCTTGCTTCTTTTCCACCCACATGTATGTGTGTGTGAGTGTGTGTGCATCTATAATTTTCTAAACATTATCGTGATTGTCTGCAGTAGAAATTTTCTCAGTTAACGCTAAAGCTGCCATTTCTTTGGTTTGGTTTTCTGTTTTCCTAAAACATGCTGATAGTTGCAGCTAACAGTAGATGAGACTCAGAGTAATTTTTTAACAACAGTTATGGTATTTACATCTAGGTGTGTGGTAATAGGGGGCATAAAAAATAAATTTATCATATAGAAAGTAAGTAGACATGTTGTACATTAATATAAATTTTATGATCCTGACCATTTTCATTGCACTGTCTTCCTCACAAACATAAGTCCTTTTAAGATAACTTTTTCTTTAGGGTAGAGAAACGTTTGAGAGAAATTAGGTCATGTCATCTGTGCTGTTTGAAATAAATGCAGTTAAAAAGTAGGAAATTAATTCTTGGCTTTCAGATCAGAAATGTGTGGTAGTAAAGAGAATTTTATTGGCATGAAACAGAAACTCATAGTGTACTTAAAAATACCCATAGTGCATCATGCAGCATCTTCATGAGGGAAGCTGTAACAGAGGTTAGAGGGCAAAAGATATGAAGCAAAAGATGTAATTGCAAGCTAAAAGGGATGCAGTGTGTGCTGTTTGATAACATTTATTACTACTTGCTCTATTCATGGTGATTTTCAAATTTCAGAATCTCTGTTTTTAGATCAGTTAAGTTACAATAAGCCATTATAATGTCAGATAACTGTAAATTTCATCTTTATTGTTCATGCCTGGGCTAGTAGAAGTATTCTCTTGCGCTGCTACTGTGAAAGTGTTAAATTTTATTTTTTGTTTGGGTTTATTGTGTAGTTTCTCAAGTTGACAGTTCCATCAGGAAATACCTGCTTTGCAGATCGGCAGGTTTCTACCTGTTGTCTTGGTTCTCTGTGTCCTGCATTTTCAGCTGTAAGAAAAAGATTGCAGAGCTTTCATATGACCCATGATTACCCCCAAAAATGAAATACAAATAGTTAAAACTGATGCAATAAGCACATGAAAAAATGCTAATTGTTAAATTTTGAATAGATTGCTCCTACAAGTGGCTTTCTTGTAGTTCGCGATTCTCTATCTAAATTTCTGTGCTTTAGAACAGTGTGAATGCTAAAGAAAGGGCAAATAATTTAGTCTTTGCTGAAATGGATAATCAGAATGGAGGAAATACAGTATTTGTTTCTATTGGTTTAGAACTAAGTTTAAAAAGCAAATTGATTTGCCTCAAAAACCCAGAAATTTTGATGTCATATAATGGGATACTTTCTACAGATTCTCTTTTGTGACTGGTCCTTTTTCAAACCAGACCTCAATATTTTTGAAAGAGGTTCATAGATATTTCAGCTGTATACATATTGGTGTAACACGTGTTTTGCTGTGTCGTACATAGAGCAAATGTAAGTGAAAAATTTTGACTGCAGATTTATAGTCAAGGAAGCTTGAGGTGTTTGCAGGTAGTAATTCTTGTTCACTTTCGTAACCACTGAGACATCGTAAATAGCAGTAAGACTTGAAATTTGTTTATTTGAATTTTGGTGATTTGTTTCTCTGACAAAGAATATACATTATTTATGTCCATTAACCAAAAATATTACAAATACTTGCATTTCTTTATATGTACTCTTAATATATGCTTAATTATAGTATTATTAACAGCACTTTGGTTTCATCTGTTAAAAATTCTGTTACTTAGAAAAACATTTTATACCTGTTGAATAAATGTGATCTTGCTGAATAACAGTAATGCTGAATAGGTGAGACAGATAAATGTTTCACAATGGATTTTCATAGTATAGCTTCCATTAATGGTGTGCAGTAGAAATAGCTATCATAGAAACAGTGAGGATGGAAAAGACCTTTTAGATCATCAGGTCCAACCAGTAACCTGGTACTGACCTCTCTTGCCCAGGACTCCCACAGACACTTCAGAAAATGAACAATATTCTCCTCTGTTCATTTTCCATGACTCAGAGCCCACAGTTCAGTTCATCCCCCCTGCCCTGACACTCTTGCCCAGCACTGTGGCAGCCTGCAGGCAGCACAACTGGCGGCTGCCCCAGCATGGAGTCTGCTCCCCCTGCCCCGAATTCAGTTGTCCCAAGCCAAATTTAACATTTAAAAAAAAAAAAAAAAAAAAAAAAAAAGCTGTGGCAAAACTCCCTCACCTGTGTAAGGTAGAAGCAATTTTTGGGTTTCAGCAGTGCCAAATTCAAAGTAAATTGAAATTCAAATTCAAATTGAAATAAATAAAATAATTAGAAACTTTTTCATGCTTCTCTCCCTTCATGCCTCCGTAGCTACCTCACACCTGGATGTACTTTTCCGCTTTATCTCTGACCACAATGAAATGATGAAAAAAGCACAGCAGCTTGTTTGCTGACTAAAACCAAGCCTTTTCAGGATTTGGGTTTTAACATTTTGCAGAAACTTCAAGACCAATGCATTGTATTATAATACTGAATTTAATTTTGAACATGCTGCTATAAGTAGCATCTAGACTGATCACAGTCAGTGCTGCTGAAAAGTAGGCCTTATTTTTTACACATACTGATGAAAATGTAAAATCATCTATTCTATTTGAAAACTGAAGAGAGATTTATGTGTGGATGGAATCAAGTCCCTCCTTGCTTATGACAAATTTCTAAATGTTTCAGAGTTGTAGTTAGCAGTTGTCCATTAAATTAGTTTGTGGAACTGTTCTGTGTATATTAAATGCTGCATCATGTTAAGCACCTGCAAAAACGAAAGACTGTAGTAACTTTTGAAGCCTTTTTGCCTTTCTGTCAGAATCTCTTTGTAAGGTAGAAAGTATTTTGCAGAGATGCAGACTGTTACCTGGCATTAAGTGAACTGGAAAGATACTCAGTGACAGTGCATCTTCTGCTGATTTTCCTTTTTTTTTTTTTTTTTTTTTTTTTTAAATAAACTCAAATGCATTAAGTGTGAATGTGAAAGCATTAGATACCCACCCGTTTGCTTATCTGGAAAACTCTGTGTAATTCCATAATGTGTTCTTAATTTTCAGGTTCTTTTGTCCTCCTCCATGTGTGTATCTCATGGGCAGTGGATGGAAGAAAAAAAAAGAGCAAATGGAACGGGATGGTTGCACTGAGCAGGAGTCACAACCTTGCGCCTTTATTGGGATAGGAAACAGCGACCAAGAAATGCAGCAGCTGAACTTGGAAGGAAAGGTAGAAAAACTGTAATAAACCACTCAGATAACTGCAAAGGATTTTATAGCTACATGGTGCATATTTCAAGGAATGCCCTTGCTTATTTTTGATAGCTTTTCTTACACTATATGTATTATGTAATCGTTTAAAAAAAAATCCCTCAAAAATATTTAGGACAATTGAATAGTTGGATTTGGCTCATAGAGTCATAGCAAGGTAGTAACCTTTAATTTGTAGGTTGTTGATACAGAGTCAGTAAACAGTTAGGTTATTTGGTAGGCATCAGTGGCTGATTAAAATCTGGTTTCTGGCCCAAACTCTGTCCCCCTCCTTGGCTTTCATGAATGGATAATCTTACCAAGGAAGTATCCGCTGCTAGAAGTAGTCTTTAAGTCCCTTTGCCTAAAAATAGAATTGCAGTTGCATCTTAAAAATTTAGTAGATTATTTTTACAGTGGTGTAAATTGCTTGTAAGTTTTTTTTTTAAAGATATTTGTGATGACTTAAACAGTTGGAATAGAATTAGCAGCAAAAGTGTTCATTTTAGCTGATTGTTTTTTTAAGCAGTATTTTATAGCTACCTGGTATTTCCAGTACAGTCTACCAGAAATGCTTTATATATGCTGAATAGGAAAAAAATAATTGAAGTTCCTTGTGTGATTTTTTTCTGAAGATTCTCTTGTCACCTAGCCTAAAAACTTAGCCAAAATTAACTTCCTTGTGTTTCAAAACCCAATCATTTCCCATCCTTTCACGAAAATTTTGGCTCAGCACATTTTCTGCCCAGGTGGCCCCTTGTGCATGCCCAGTGTAGTGCCTATACAGCCCAAATCAAATGTAATTTTTAATAGTGCTCTTGACCCATCAGAGGAGACTTTGACACAGTTATGGTCTCCAATTACGTTTCCAGTCCTGGTAAGGGGTCTTTAGAATGACCCTAGAGTAATGAGGTTGGGTGCAAAACTTCACAAAACTAAACAGTGGTCATAAATCCATATGGAAGAGATGGAAAAAACAGTTTCTCATCTGTTTTAGAAACTATTGCATCAGTTTTCCTGTTTTATTCATAATTAAATGTGCATAGTTTCTTGAACTGGGTTGACTTCAAAGAAGAAACCATAGTATGTTTTCACCTACAGAATTATTGCACTGCCAAAACATTATACATATCAGACTCAGACAAGAGAAAGCACTTCATGTTATCAGTAAAAATGTTCTATGGCAATAGTGATGACATCGGTGTGTTCCTCAGTAAACGGATCAAAGTCATCTCCAAGCCTTCTAAAAAGAAACAGTCACTGAAAAATGCAGACTGTAAGTATTTCACAGTTTTTTCTTTATGTAGCAATTAATTTTGTTTCCTCCTAATTTTTTGTTATGTATTTTAAGGTCTTGACTACAAAGGAAATACAATGAAATTTTCAGCTTTGGTTTGGGTTTTTTTGCTGTATTTTGGTACACATCAGTGTATTTTAAAATATTCCAATATATGTAGGTTATCCTGTTGAGTTTTATGTAGCCACAATTCATTATTTAGTAAATACAAAAGGCCCACCCAAAACCCCATGTAGTCTGAAGAATGAATCCTTGTAGACAAGTGTATAAATAATGTCCTACCTCAGCTTTCTAAGCTTTTGGATCTCTTTAACTGCCGTGATCTGGTGCTTAGAATGTTTTGATCAGTATCAAAGAAATTGCCTTCAGATTGTGATAAATGAGTAGCATCATGTTACCCAAACTGCACTTTGTCACATCGCAGCCACCTTCTTACTGTCTCATGCCATTTTCATGTTCTTATTTTTGTTTTGCATGGTTCCTTTAAAATAGTTGGTTAAGAAATCTGGTGACGTTTCACCCAGATTTTTTTTGCTTACCATGTTTTTCAACTAACGATATCTCTGGTGCTAATGTATAATTGGGAACGTTTTTGCTTTTCCTCCAACGTTTTTTGTCTGCATACCACTGGAGCACCTCAAGAGATACCCTGGTTTTTTTTGTTTGTTTTTCTCTCTCTCTTCACTAGTGCTTTAAAAGGCTCTTCCATCTGTGTTGGGCTGGAACCCATTCACCTATGGAATGTGGATCTCGGGGCCGCTAGCTTGGCACATGACTAAAGGCAATCTGTTGCTGTGCAGTTCACGCCCGTGGGCTCAGAGTATGCACTGTTGAATTTGTATTCAGACAGATAGTTTTGATGGACAGAGAATATCAACCAAGCATTCTTCGATAGTAAATATGAACCAAGTAGAACAACATGCCCGTTCATGGCAAAATTTTAGTTGCTCATTTTTTTTTAGGGGAGCAAACTTTACATTTCTGTTTTTCAAATGATAAGTAAGTTCAGATCTGAGAACATTTCAAGTTGCATGGTTATAATTTGACATAGTTACATGTGTCTTCCTTTCAATTGCTTGTGATTTGTAAGAATAATTTTTCTTCAAATACTTTTCAAATGATTGCTGAAAGTTGTTTTAAGTACTTCACAAGGGCAAGCTAAAGCTTCTACTTAAATAATCAGCTGTTGGAGAGCTATGAACAGAAGGAGTTTTCAGCTGGCAAGCACTGGCCCATTTGGCTAAGTGGCAAAATTCTGTGAGTTAGCATGCCTTTGGAGAACAGCCACTATGTTTGTTATTGCACTCGTAATTTTATGGCTATTTTTGGTCTGTCTCAAATATAAATATTTTCTAAATTAACCAATATTTGATAATTATTTCTTGATTTCAAGTACTCTTCAGTTAATGTTATTTTTGACTTTTTGTTACTTTTCTATGTAACAATGAAGTAATTTTATAATCTCAAGTCTGTATGTGTTCCTTGCAGTATGTATTGCATCAGGGACAAAAGTGGCACTATTTAATAGACTTCGATCCCAAACAGTTAGCACCAGATATTTGCACGTAGAAGGTGGTAATTTCCATGCCAGTTCACAACAGTGGGGAGCGTTTTACATTCACCTCTGTAAGTAAAAGCAAATCTATGTATTTTTTCACTTCTTCCCTCCATCCTCACAAAAAGACATCCTGCATTTTTTCCTCCATATTAATTGCCCATATGCAGTCTTGTTACTGAGTGTGTATTTGATGTAATAAGTTTGATGTTAAATGTTTTTCCTATCAAGAAAAATGGTGATTAAAACAAATAATTCTGAAAATTTCTGTTTCATGCAGTGGATGATGATGAATCAGAAGGAGAAGAATTCACAGTGAGAGATGGCTACATTCATTATGGGCAGACAGTCAAACTTGTATGCTCAGTTACTGGCATGGCACTCCCGAGACTGGTACTGTTTAATTTCTCCAATGCTGTAGTTAATTTATAGATGGCAACTTAATGTAATTCTGTACTTGGGTTTGCATTGTTTACAGTTTTTGGCTTTGTGTGTTGCCTTTGGGTAATACCTGGTTTGTATGGAAAATGGCATTCCGTTTAATGAAAGCTTATTTTTGTATCTCCAGAATATTTCTCTAAACAAAGAACAATTTGTAAAATAAGCATGGGGAACTTTTCAGAATTCAGGCATGCTAAAATAGATTAATCTGTCTATTCTAAAAACAGTAATGTAGGTCCCCCTGTACCAAAATACTTTAAATATTGATATTGAATAGATGAGTAAAATATTTGCAGCCAGCAGGACTATTCCATGTGTTGAGTTCATCACAGCTTTAAAAATGCTCAACTGATTTGAGTCTAAAAGCACTTCTGTGTACTCCTGAGGATATTGTATACCATTACCAGCTTACAGAACCATTTCTTCGTATTTATTAATACTATCAGTTTTAAATCGGAGATTTAAATGCCTTTGGATTAACCAGTTAAGGTTTGTGAACCAAAAAAAGTAACTACTTCTGGATACACAGTACTAGGTTTTATAAATAAAGTTAAGTATAATTATAGATTTTTTTTCCTGTTTTATGCGTTAATGCTGGCCTCAGTGGAATTTTATGCGATTAATAATCAGTAGTGGTTCATATGAGACCTTCTATGAAACTGTGGTTTGTCAGCCCATTAGGAGTTTCGTACAAGGCTTTGCTAATTCCACTTTAGCTAGAAACAATCTTTAGAATGCATCAATATAAAAACAGCCTTTCTGCAGTCAGGCTTTTGTTCTCATTCCCAGACTTACTTTGCTAGGACTGTAATGAGAAATTCTCTCCCAGTACCAAACTTAACTAAAAAAAAAAAAAGATAATAGCCTGTTCAGTATAAACGGTTCAAAATGAAAATTTCACTAGATTTTTTTTTTTTCCCCTTGAATCGCATTGTTTGACAGTAAAATCCAGACTGTGTTACACTACTGATCTGGTTCATGCACATGAAATTCAGTAAGAGGATGTCACTTTTTTGTGGGCTTCATGTTCATACTTTCTTATTGCTGAAAGGAGATGCCATCATTTATTATTCCAGAAACCTTATTTGTAAGTAGGAATAGATTGAAAGAAATTAGACTAAAGGTTCCTGTTTTGTTTGCCATTGGGAACATTTGTCTTACTGCCTTACAGGACTGATTGAAGGTGATGCAATTAAAAGGTAACTTGCAGATGTTTTATAAGCAAATGCAAAGAACTTAGAAGGAAATGTTAACCTTTGAATTTTTATTGCTAATAATGCCCTTTATTATCATTAGATACTGCAGAGGACATAGTTGGCTTTCTGATTGTCAGCTTTTAAAGTTAATCCTTATTTTAACTATTCTCCTTCAGCAGCCAGTTTGCCACAGAATGTTGGTGATCCTATCAGTGGTGAAAGCTTCTGTAGAAGCATGTTAATTACTGAGAACAGTAATTAATGATAATTAAAGATAATATAAGTAGTAACTGCTCTTTTACACTAGCAAATGGAACAAAAGTAGATTTTGCTGAAGCTTCAATTTTTTCCCACTCCTTCAGCAAAAATAGATAAAATATATATGCATGCAGCATATTGAAGTAGTACTGAGTGTCACTTCAGTATTGTGTTCTTATTTCAAAAGGATTGAGAACTATGAATTAGATGTTAACATCAAAATGAGAGACGTGGAAATGTTAAAAATAAACTACCTTTCACTTCCTTTACTGACAGTATATATGTAATAAAGTATAGAAATTGTCCTAAATAGGTATGTACTATTTTCATTCACAGATAATTCGAAAAGTAGATAAACAAACGGCATTATTGGATGCAGATGATCCAGTATCACAGCTCCATAAATGTGCATTTTACCTTAAAGACACTGAGAGAATGTATTTGTGCCTTTCCCAGGAGAGAATAATCCAATTTCAAGTAAGTTGTTTAAAACTATTTCAGTAGAAGAGAAGCATGGTTGCAAAGTTTTCCCAGATATTCCCAAAATATGTATGAATGCCATTTTTGCAGTAGGTTTTGAATGCAAGTCTAATTCTTTGTTTTGAAAAGAGAGGATGGAAAGCAATAAATTTCTATCTGTGCCTTTCCAAATCTGTTTTTCTTTCCTCATAACCTTCTTTCATGTCTGTCTAGAAAGTTAAACCTGGTTTCTCCAATGGAGAAAATGGAAACACACTAGACACTTGTGCATGTGATCATGGTACTGTGGCTTAACATGTTGGCATATGCCAGTGGAGTTGCACCATTTATTTGTGTGTCCATTTCTAGGTTACAGCAAATAGAAAACTATAGAGCTGATCGTAGTCTTGTTTCATCATGAACTCAGCAGAGTTGCCATGACTTGCTCTTGGCTAAGAGTGTAAATATAGACAGCTGTGGCAGTTGACCACAGTAACTTGAAAAGACACAGAAATTTGGGTTGTCTGTAAAGAATGTAACTGTCTCAGAAATATTTTTTTCTCCAGCAGGTGGAGAAAAACATCGTGTATATTTTAGTCTCGTGTATGTTAGCATGCTTGTAGCTCTTTCACATGGTAATTCCTACCAGACCAACAAGGACCCTGGGGTTGGCTCAGTTGGTCAGAGAAGGGTGCTGATAACACCAGTGTTCTGGGTTCAATCCCTGAATGAGCGCAGTCCTCACCTGAGTTGGACTTGATGACCTTTGTGGGTCACTTACAGCTCAGAATATTCTGTGACTCTGTGAAGACTTTGATCAAGTTCAGGACTACATAAGTATTGCAATTTTCTTTAAATATTTTGGGGCAGCTCAAATAACAAAGGGTGTTGAGAGATAATGCTGTGCTACAGGAAGATGGCTACCCTTGGGAAAGATTCAGGACTTCCTTAGAATAGCTGTACCTTCATGGGTAAGAAAAGCAGAGGTAGGAAAGTAGAAGATAACATTTAAGATTTCCCTTAATTTAAGGGAAGGAACAGGAAGGCTTGGTAAAGACTCATTTGAGTTCTGTCCTGAACTGGGACAATGGAAAGAGTCTATGAGAAGCTTTGTTCCTATTTCACTAAACATGGTCATGACCTATGGTTCAGAAGGGACTAGATCTATTTTTCTGCACACAGCAGAAATACATTTCTGTCAATACCTATTCTTGTAAAGGAGAATGGATCATCACTGAGAAGAGAAAGCTATGAAATGTGAATTACAATAACTCAGGATCAGCCTGCTATTTGATCTTTCTCAGAGTACTGTGTGGGAAGTGCTGAATGAAGAAGCAACTCCTGCTTCTCTGGCAGCTGCCTTAGTTCAGCATCCTGGAATTGCCTGTGGGGCTTATCAGGATGTCCTACCACTCTTCAGTTTCAGTAGCACTCATGGAGCCCAGTCTGTTAAGAGCTCTGAACTTTCCACGTAGGTAGGAGTTTGATAAAATGACAAACCCCTATCCTGAATTCTTTTAATGGAGTAGGTACCCGCTGCTTATACTTGTTGATTAAAATCTATTAACTTGCACATCAGGCTGTTACCATGCTTTCATAGGTGAAATCACTATGGAAAATAAACTGCCAATGTTAGCAGAAAAATCCTGTTTTATCTGGGCGTTTTATTTAGGATCAGAAGACAAAGACCAGGGAAACAGCATGTGTAGTATTATTCTCTTGCTGGCTCTTGAGCTTTTGCTGTTGAATACTGTTCCTGTCATAAAAATCTATGTCATAAAATCTCCTGTCATAAAAACTATGGTCACTGCTAAAAAAAAAAAAAAAACCCAAAACTAAACCAAAAAACACCAAACCAACAACAACCCCCCAAAATCCTGAAACTTTAGGATGACAAGGCTCTCTCTGCAGGTGGGGATGAACCTTGAAATTCAGCTGCTGTGTACCAGCCAGATCTCTCTTCCAAGACGTGCATATGTTCTGGAGCATGGAGGAAGGATATAAATAGTGCCTGACTGGATCAGAGCACAGTCCATGTATGTGTCTAGTCTAGCAGCAGCAATAGGAGTTGGTGCTTATGGGAAGCAGGTGGATCAGGTTACATTTCACAGTCCAGTATGGTTGTATTCTGCCAGTGTCCACAGTTTGTGTACCAAGTGTTGTTAAAGGCTGCATCCCTGAGTCTCATGTTTTAGTGTCACTTTGTAGATGTGTACATTGGTTTGATTACCTTCGAAAGGGCAATGTTTCTTTTCTTCAGTAACCTGTGGCAGAAAGTTCAAGAGGTTTCCTGTTCTCTGTGTAATAAACTTTTGCTGTATTTGTTTTGAATGGTGTAACAATTTCTGTGAGTGATTCCCACTTCCAGTTTTGCAGTATTTAGTGAGCAACAGCTCTGCATTTACTTAGCCATCAACATCTTGATTTCTTCTCTCCTAATTGGAAAGTCAGTCTTCTCAATTTCTTTTTGTACGTTCAGCACTCCTTGGTAATTTTAGTTGCCCTTTGTATCCCTTCACTTTTTTGTTCTCCATGACTTTTTAGATAGGGAGACCACAACTGCACACAGTATTACAGAATTAGTTGAACAGAGGATTTACACTGGCAAAATAATACCAGATAGCTTGTTCTCAGCACTTTTTTCTGGTGGTGTCCAACACTGTATCGTCACTTGTTGCTGCCACTGCACATTGAGGTGGTGGTTTCAGAAAACTCAGTGGCAACCCTAGGATCCCAAGTTGTAACTTCTCTGCAGTTGAAACCAGACAGTACATGATGTACTAAGCACGATATTACGGCATTTCAGTCTTTCAGTGCCACCTGTTGAGAAAGTTTAGTTAGGAAAGGAAAGAAAGGGTGAGAAATGTCCCTGGAGCCCTATTTGGAAGTGACAAGGAGGAATGCTTCTCCAGAAGAGTAATTGAAATCTTTCAAAGATTTCTGTAACAGAAGGAGTAATGTGTTACCGAAATGATTCTTAAGTAACAGGATTTTGAGAACAAATTCTGTGGCATTTGCCTACCACTTTGTGCATTCAGGAAATCTGAAAAAAGTCACTCAATAATCTCTTATAGGGTCATTCATTTTTTCATATCCATGGTTTTATTTGTTGTGATTCAAAGTATATCATTCCATGCAAACAAGAAGTGCAATCAGCCTGTAGGAAAGGTAGGTGTCACGCTTCAAAATAGTGTACAACAGTTCCTATATAATGGCTCCTCTTTTGGAGCTGGGCTCGTAATTCAGAAGCTCCATATGTTTCTAATGGAAGTATCATTTGCATGTCTTGAGTTTGGAGAGATCTGTAGTTACTATCCATGTCACACACTTCCCTTGCAAGCTGTTTTCGGTGCTTTTTACATGATCATACCAGAAGGTATGTCCATGTGAAAATGCAGCTTTGATTTTTAACATCTGATCTGAACAATTCATGCTAATTGAAGTTTATCTGCCACTTTGAAGAGTTAAGGTTACGGTTACATACCTAGATATCCTTAAAGCTTAGTGGAGTAAAACCGAATCTAGTTACTAGAATTTTTTAGTCACATTACTGTGCCAGTGTTTAACCTATACACAATTTTCTTATGGGTTGCTAGGTGGTGAAATTGTTCAGAGAGGCTTCTGTTGCCATTAAAAAAAAAAAAATTCTGTGTGTTTGTTCTGTATCTATCTATCTATATGCATACTAATTCAGTAATTTTTAGAAGGAGACACTAGATGATCTTTAAGGTCCCTTCCAATGTAAGCCATTCTGTGATTCCATTATTCTAATTTGCAAGGCTGTCATTTCAGCTTATCTCCTATGTCTTTGCACAGACACTGAAATTTAGGCTTGGGCTTTCCATCATTTTGTTGAGGGTGAAGAACTCTAAAAAGGACAAAAAAATCTTGACCAGATGTTAATCATATCTAATGAAAAGTATTCCACTTCAGTCTGTAGCTGTATTAGACACTTTGCATTAAAAAAAGATCTATCTTAGAGCAGCTGCTTTTAGTTGGTGTAGTTTTTTTGTTAATGCCTATTGAATAACATTAAAACTTTGAAAGCTGAACTAAAATAAAACTCAGATATAAAGTTGGAGAGGTGACAGTGTCCTAGGTGAGAATTATGGTGTTCTCACAAATACTAGTTTTCTAATTTTTCCAAAGTGTATGTGAGGGTTTCACCAGGTAATTTTTTAGAGGAGAACATAAGAAAACATGTTCTTGAAGTAACAGGCATTATTGATGGCTGAGTTGGTTTTTAGGTCTGTGACTTGACAAACATGTCTACAGATCAGATTTTAAACTTCTCTTTCTTTCTAAGGCCACTCCATGCCCGAAAGAACCAAATAAAGAAATGATTAATGACGGAGCTTCTTGGACAATCATTAGCACAGACAAAGCAGAATATACATTTTATGAGGGGATGGGACCTGTCCATGCTCCAGTGACACCTGTGCCTGTGGTAGAAAGTCTTCAAGTAAGTTTGTAGTTTGTTTTAATCAGCTGTTTGATGTGAGATTATTTTTGTCATATTCATTTACCCTTCATGGTACCCGTGTGAAATACTGTAGGAAAACAGCCTTAATAGCTTTATAAATAATAAAGTTACTTCATTGTAATAATTTTTCTTACTTACATTTCAGAATAAGCCTCTCCATCATAGGAATAATACTAATACTGTTGCGTACAATAAGAATTTTATTTCTGAAAGTACTGTGGTAGTGATATCCTTAGGACTTCTGTTTGACTATTTAGAAATTGGTTTTGACTCTTAGCCAATTATAGATCAAAGAGAGCTTTACTAAAAAAAAATGAACATTTGGCAGAGGAAAAACTTAAAGCTCCCCTTACACCTTCTCTGAAAGATTTTGTTCTGTTTTTGAAATCTTGTTGACATCTATCCTAAGTGGCCATTATCAAAACTTGGAAATTCCTTCATAATATTGAATTAATTGGCAGTATCTTTTCAGTGTGTTACTCTTCTATACTTCAGTTGTGTGGGTTGTCTGTTTGTCTTTTGGTTTTGTCCAGCTTATAGAAACAGCATTGTTTACAGCTCTTACCTGCATGTGAAGATTTTGTGAGTTTTTTTGGTTGGTGGGAGTGTTCTTTTTGTTTGGGTTTTTTGTTTGTTTTTTTTCCTGAAAGAGTATTTATTTCTATTAATACATATTTGGGGGGGATTTTCTTTTTATATTTGCTCCCTTTCCAGTTGAATGGTGGTGGGGATGTAGCAATGTTGGAACTTACAGGACAGAACTTCACTCCAAATTTACGTGTCTGGTTTGGGGATGTGGAAGCTGAAACCATGTACAGGTACAATATTTTATATTACTTTTATGGTGTTTGCGTTCTGCGGGGTGCTTTGAAGAGTGTATACTTGTGTACATACTCAAGGGTACACTTTTCTGCACTGTAGAAAGGGGTCTGGGAGTGCTAGTTGCCAGAGGCCTGGTATGAGTTTGCCATATGCCCTGGGAGCAGGGAGGGCAAACTGCATCTAGCTGGTCAAAAGAGGTGACTATGCCACTGCACTCAGCACTGGTGCAGCCTCATCACGAGCTGCACGTGCAGTTCTGGAGCCCCCAGTTTGGGAAGGATGTTCAGGTACTGGAATGTGTCTAGAGAAGGGCAGCAAAGCTGGTGAAGGGTTGGAAGGCCCTAGGAGTTGCAGCTGAGGACTTTGGATTTATCTAGTCTAGAGAAAAGCAGGCTGAGAGGTGACCTCATTGCTCTCTGCAGCTTCCTGAGGAGGGAAAGCAAGAGAGGGGGATGCTGAGTTCTGCTTCCTGCTATCATGTGCCAGGACACATGGGAGTGGTTCAAAGCTGCACCAGGAAAGATTTAGATTGGACATTAAGCAACGTTTCTTTACTGAGAAGGTGGTCATACACTAGAACAAGCTTCCTAGAAAGGTGGTCAGTGCCCCGAGCTTCTCTGTGTTTAAGCAAATAAAGGGCATTGCATCTTTGATTGTAACTTTTGGTCAGCCCTGAAGTGGTCAGTGTGTGCACTAGTTAAATATTGTAGGTCCCTTCCAACTGAACTGTTCTGTTCTGTTGCATTCTTTCGACCTAAGTACGTTGTACTCATTTGACTCTCCTGTTTTTCAGATGTGCAGAGAGCATGCTTTGTGTTGTTCCAGACATTTCTGCATTTCGAGAGGGCTGGAGATGGGTCCGACAGCCAGTCCAGGTTCCAGTAACTTTGGTCCGTAACGATGGCATAATTTACTCCACCAGCCTTACCTTTACATACACACCGGAACCAGGGCCACGGCCACACTGCAGTGCTGCTGGAGCAATCCTCAGAGCCAACTCAAGCCTCATGGCTTCCAGTGACACAAACACAAACAGCGAGGGCAGTTACACAAGCGTCAGCACAAACCCCACCAATGTCACATCATCTACAGCAACTGTAGTTTCCTAACTACTGTTGTTTGTCTGGACTTTAATTGACTTTTCGTGCTACATTCAAGAGAACTGAACAATTTTTGTGGTTTCATGGGAAAACACTTTTCCATTTTAGGTGATATGATTTGAACCTTGTTACCTGCAAGTGCTGATCTTAAAAACAGAAGCCACAATAAAAAAAGAAAAAACCAACATCCGAAACATAAGAACTTTATTGAAAATCTATTTTTCAGCTGTGTTTTTTTTTAGTGGGCAAGAAACAAAAATGTGGCTGGGATACATGTTGAGCAAACTAGAAAACATGAACACAACATAGTTTTTATGGACCAAGGAACTTGTATAAGCTTTAGTATAAAAGGTACATTTTCACCATACCTTTTTTGTATCACAACATATAGTACACTTTTGTTACCAAATAGTTTATATTTTTTTTTCCTCTGAGCTTTTGCTCTGAAGTATATTCAGGTTCCAAGCCTGACCATGCTTGTATAATCTAATTACCATACTCTTCCAGTTTAAAAAAAAATATATATTTTTGGTCTGTGGCTGGAACTGTTCCTTTTTTTAAACTGAAGTCTTGTGACTTTTTATGAACTGAAATTGTTTTTATTTCAGCAAGTAGAACCTTGTAAAGGCCAGCATATTTTTTTTAAGATTATATGAAGTCTGTGCAAAAGCTTTAAAAAATGCCTCTGCCTTGCCTGCAATACATGCAATGTATGTTAACTTTAGTGCTCTGTTTTCAGTCATTGTTAATAGTTATTTCTGTTTTCCTTTTTTAAATATGTATTTATAGTGATAATTCATGAGGTTCTAACATTACATGAGTTTTTTTCCTAAAAGTGGCATCTCAAGCAGTCATGTTAATGATTGTTCATGTCACAGGCATATGTTGGTGTTTTTGAAGGGTTGTTACTGGGTTACTCCCCCTCTTCCTTGCTCAGTCATATTACATCGAAAATGTTTCAGGATCTGTTCAGGTTTTTCTAATCTTGTACATAATTTGTATTAAGTGTAAGTTAAATGTTTTATTTCAAAAGTGGAATGTTCCCAATAACTTCATTTGGCAGCATGTCTTCTGTCTTGTTGGCATGTAACTAAAGTACCATGAGAAGTATGTGCTACAAATGGGATTGGTAGGTGATGCCCTTCATCACTTGAGAATCACAACAAGCATGTTTTTCTTCATACTGTTCAGTAAATTAGGCCAGACTTTTGTGTAACACTTGTATTGAGAACGTGCTTTCATTGTGAAGTGATCATACAGTAATAACTAGAAGTAAATTTTATCACTTAGAAATGGGCAAATAGGAAATCATAAAAGCACTATGAAGATGTCATCTCCTCCCATCCTTGTTTCCTGTGGGTTTCCCTTTCCCTGCCAACAGCTTGTGCAACATTCAAGTCTTCTCTCCAGCATAAATTCAAGGCTCATTTGCACTTTGACTTTGTTGGTTGTTGCATTTGTTTTTCATTTTGACTTTACCATGTTTTGTCCCTTCTTGTAGACCTGCCTGCTTCATTTGTATTTGAAAGTATACCCCAGTAGTTCATTTGTAGTCACAGAGCTAGGCATAGACTTGTAGGACAAGTTCTGACAGTGCGATCTTCCTCTTTAAAAGCCAAAATACAAATTTCATGGTGTGTTCAGCCTTTTCTATACCTTGAAGCAAAAGTCACAACTGCTGTGTAAATGTGAACCTGTGGTTTCCTACAGTGCATTGCTTACAAGCTTACCTGTTGACCATTTTCATAGGGTTTTTATTTCTGACCACTTATTCCAGTTTCAACACCCACCACCATTTTAAGGCATTGTCTCTGCACCATATTTGTGTACTCTGACGCTCCATTCTTCTTGTTTGCTTTAGTGCTCCGTTGTATGTCTGGAAACAATGTGTTTAAAGGAAGAAATTGGTCATAAAGCATATTTAGCAAATAGTAAAATCAGTGCCACTATCCTCCTGAAATGTGCTTGTATTCTACCACAGGCCTTCATACTCATGATTCTGTATTACGAAACTCGTTCCCGTGACGTAGTCGCAGTGCTGGTTCCTAACACTAGTGAATGCTGCCTCACCTCATCTCCATTTCAGTGACCAAGGGCAGGATTCATTGTGGCCTTATCTCTGTTTTAAACTGTTTACTGGCATTTACTTGCAAATCTGTTTACCTTTGTATGTGCTGTACAATTTTGGTTTATTGTGTTGTGGCAGGAATCGTTTCATGGTGTTTTTGTTAAAAGCACATAAATATCTTACAGTACACCTTACTTCAAGAGCCACAGATTTTCATCACTAATTAGACTGAGAATTAAAATAAGCAAGATACGTATATCAGATTTAGTGGGTATTCAAGAAACCATGATTTACACACAGCAGGCAAACCATAACAAGCCTTTTAACTTTCAAAGACTATTTGAAATAGCTTTTCAGAACTTGACACGTGCTTTTATACTCATTATTTTAAATTTTTTACATATAAATGCAATACTTTTTATATTCAGTTTCTTTATGTGCAGTAATTTTGCCCGATAGATGTAATATCCCTTGACTTGTAAAGATTTAGCCTAATATCTGCTGCTCTACACACTACAGCCAAGTGGGTGAAAAAAGAGCCTATTCTGCTTACAAGACCATTTTAAACCACATTTGTTCATTTGGCTTGTGGCTCTCTTGTTGCCAGTAGTTATTCTGTAGTACAGAAATGGTCTTCCAGGTCCTTACTGTTGTTAATGCGTCCAGTTGTTCAGATATATTATCTTCCTGAACTTTTTTTCTGTGGGGTGATATTGTTACATATATTGGCCTTGTGAGCTGTTAATCAATTTTCATGATATTAACAATATCTCAAGATTTTGATAAAACTACTTATAGAATGTTTCAGTATGAAACTCTTGTAACTGTTCAAGTCTAGCTGTTAAGTCTGCTGTTAATTCTGTATACATAGAAATTGAGTCTGTGTTCAGAATGTTGTTATAGTTCCAACTATAGGAAGAAAAAGCAAAGTGAGTGCTCTAATTTAGCTATGCCTTTTCTTGTTTTCTGTTGTTTGGAACTGCGTTTCAGAATTCAACACTAGCGTAGTCTTTAATAATCTGCTGCTGATGTTTTTCCTAATTATTTGCCCTGAGGGCATCCCACAACTGTGTTAATAATGGTATTCTGTACTTGTTTTCATTGCACAGACTTATAAGATCAGAATGGTTACCTGAAAAGACATTAATTCAAGACATGAATTTATTAATTCCCCATATAGAAAATATTAATGCCAAGTGAAACAAATTATGTATTGGAAGTAAGCTACCCACTTGTGGATGAAATGACTCCATAGAGATGTCCATCTTGAAACTAAGATGCTCTTCAATTATTAACCATATTATTTACTTTCTTTCAAAAGCAGCTGTGTTTATGAGTACTGAACAAATGTGTATACTTTCCTGTGCCAGACTTTTGACTTTGTTTTCAAGCACTGTACTGTGGGATTGAGTGGCAGCTTTGTTAGAAAAAGAAGTATATTAGGGTTTCTACTTAACCCTTTTAGGACTGAACAATTTCTTCCCTTAGAAGCTGTAAAATAAATGAGCAGTTCTAACTTCATAAACATTCTGTGTTCAGCACTGCATTTGCCCCATCTGGAGGTGCTATGCTAATGTCATTTTTTAAAAATCCTGTAGCATGTGTATACATTCAGTCTTAAAAGGGTTATTTTTACAAACTGTGCACCTGTAAAGTTTCTTAGCAATAAAGGTAGAAAAACGAGCAAGTTTTTACCATAATTTTGTAGAATTAATTGCTCAGTTCCATATTTCATCAAGAAAACCCCTGCAATATGGGCAGTTTTGAGGATTAAATAAAAGTGAAATGTAAACCACATAAAAGTGTTCTTGTCAAGTGTACTCTGTGCGTGCATGTGCATATACTGTCGGGTTTCATTTTTTTCTACAACGCTAAAGATAAAATGCCATGTTACTGTTCCTGTGACAAACGTAATCGAACATCTGTATGATGATACAAAAGTACTTATGATTTGAACAGGTGTTGCAACTTGCCACATTTTGTTGATTTTTTTCACTGTTAACCTAGGAATGTGGGTTTGCTTTTTGTTTGTTTCGTTTGCTTTTTTTTTCCCCCAAGCGAACAATGAGGTCATCTATGGAACCAGAACAACACAAAAGAAGACCAACCCTGGGAGTGAAAAGTCATCAGTACTTGTGAGGCTGTGCGCACTGGACTCCACTTATATGGGATATGGAATGTCCACCCAAAAATATAATCGGTTTCATTATTGCTTGTATTATTGCTGAAGTTAGATAAGAAACTGTTTTTTAATAATGTGTAAAAAAAAAGTTTCACTTTTTTATATAATTTATTAAATAAGAAAAAATGAACTGTCTTTAATTGTTTAACTTTAGTAACTTTATTATTGCAACTAGTGTACCTGACTTCTTTTAATTCTATTCTTAGTTGCAGACTGTCTGACATTTCATTCAGTTGCTTGATAACTAGAGCAGAAATTTAGTAAATTAGCTTATTTCTTGTTTTGACAGAATAGTAAAGTTGTTAGGAACAGCTAGAAATTACGCACTCTCAATTTGCAAGCACAAGTGACAAAGTCACTTGAAAAAAATTTTTGAGCTGGGAAGTGGGCAGAGAAAGAATACAGAATAGCAGAAGCCTACCACTACTAACTAGTTTTGTATTAAACTGATAGAAGAAGTACAAGTTTATCTCTAAGACTGCGAAGGGACCAAAAGTAGTTGTTAAGTAGGGATGCAAGAACAACAATGGAAACAAATAAATCTCTGGCTTTAATGGCTTTAAGTAAGTTTACAGATTTTTTTTTTTTTTTTAATTGAAACATCTGCAAAGGTGTTTGCCATTAAGACACATAAAATAGAAACTCAATAGTTGCAGAACTTTTGTTTCTTGGAACAGTATGAGCAGATTATGTCTCAAAATTGTTTTAAGACCCTTCAGTCATTTTCTGGAATGATAAATTGATTCTTCAGGACCAGAATAGAAATTAGATCTGAGGTTTTGGCAAAGAGAATGGTCATTTGCTGAACTTTAATGTTGGTGTCATTGGAAGACTCTGCATGGGATGGTCCTGGTCTTAGATGAAGAACTACAGATAGAAAAAAATCTCTTCATCTAAGCCTTGGCAATTAGCTATATAGGTAGTCTCGATAAATCCTATTAGGATCCAGAGAAGATTAAAATGGTGTGAAATAACTGCGCTATGGGAAAGGACTAATTTAGTTTTTACATGTAATAGGTACAATTTCAGAACATTTGGAACTACAGAACTTCATCAAGTAGTTGACCTTTCACAGAGCCCTGTTTAGATTGGAGTTGTATTTTTCTGAGCAGGGTAGAAAAAACTGTGCTCAGTTAGTGTCTGTGTAAAGGATATTTATTTCTGATATCCAGTAGCACAAGCTACTACTGGATACAGAAATATAAGGCCAAAAGCATGAGGAGTTAGAGCCCATATTACTTAAAAATACTTTTGTATTGAATATCAACTTCAATTGTGTATGCTAAAGAGAGAGAAGTTGAGGAAGTCTTGATTCTTTGTAGAAGCAAACTTGCAAGCTAACTGCTGTCTGAGAAAGATCTGATACAATCTTCTGAATTTGGCTTCTTTCAGGTTCTCCATCTCCTTCAAGTATGGAAAGGGATGGTTAAAAGTTGGATATTGTCTTTTCTTTGTGCTATTGCCTTTGTATTGTAGTCTCAGTTCCCTTATTTTTCATGTGTACTTTTCCAGATCCTTAATTACGTTTCAGTTTTTCTCAGAAAGTGTAAATTTTGCTGCATCATTTAGGAGAGGAGTTGGTGTTAAGTGAACTCCAACTTCTGAGACTATGTGCTGCCATCTCTTGGTGCTATTTTTACTGCTGGGCTATGGGGTGGAGAGAAAGAAGAAATATTTTTTAAGCTGCTTGTAGGTATATGGAGTGCAAGGTTCTACAGACCTGGCCTTAATGATCCACAGGTCTTTGAGGGTGGCACAATTTAGAACTGTGTGAAGTTGCCTGTAAATCTTTGTCTGAATTTAGAAACCCTTTGCTTTTTATTTATCTTTTAGTTATATTATCTGTCATGTTCCCCCTCATCTATGTTCATTGAAACCTTCAGTCGTCTCTTTTGTTCTATTTGCTGATTTGTTCACCAGGAGAAGTTGTCTGTTTCTGTGACTCTGATTCCTCATGGGTGTGTTCACCGGCAAGATGTGACCTAGTGCATTCAAGCTACTTCTGTGCCCTACCTTCATCTCATCTTTCTCCTTTAGCTTCTCCTGAGTGACTTGACTTTGAAGCCATTGGCATTTACAAGTAACTAATAGCGACTGCATTTATTTGTTCCCTGCTATACCAATGCATTACAACAATTAAGTAAATTGCTATCCAGTGGCCATCCTGTAGAGAAGGGAGGATTTTGGTACAGGAGCCGCAGCCTCACCATATTATCAGAATCCTTCTAAGAGCTTCATAGTTCTGTTTGATGAATAATTTCATCAACTGTATAGCAGCAGAGATATATCAAAAGATAGCAGCAGAGATCTATACATACTGTGTTTTCTGTCTTGAAATAGCCAACTGGTGACAAAATTTCGTTTTTAAAATCTCCAGGTGAGTTTAATTCTGGTTTGATCCTAGGGACATTTTTTTCTTTTCATTTTCTTTTTACTAAGACAGTTTGTTCTAGTGTTTCTTTTTGATTTTGATAATTCTAATAAAATTGTACATGATCTGTTTAAAATCCAGCCAAGGTATCTGTTGTGAAACAGGATGTGATCCTGACATCCACGGTGGTGGTGTCATTACACATGTAAAATGTGACAGCAGTGCCTTCTAACTTTGTTGGTCTCTGTCCAAGTATCTGCATGATGATTCTTTATGTACAGTGTACTTGCAGAGTTTAGTTCAAGGCTAACTAAATACTTTACCTGCATAAGCATGTCTAGTGCAGCACAGTCTAGATATACACACATATAAAAAAACCCAGACAAATGGTTGGTTTGTTTCTTGTTAGCCCTATTTTACCTTGTTGCTGTTTGTTCTCTGTTAGGTGTGCTTCAAATTCTGTTTCAGTTCTTCCACTGCAAACAATTTCGCTTTGTAGAAATTGGGAAAGGCAGTAGAGGATTCATAGTGACTGATTCTACTGCCTTAAAAAACGTAATTTGAAATTCTCCCAAAAATGTGAGAGATTCAGCAACATTGTTAGATTTTAACATGAAAGAAGTCAGTTTAGGAAGCGGTATATCTGATTTTTAGTGTACTCATATCTTGGTCCTAATGCAAAATGTTTCTGTGCTTTGCCTTTTGAAAGAAATTTCTCACACTGTTTAGCATAATTCTGTGTAAATCCTTGTTTGCAAGATTCAGAAAACAAGCACTTCAGCATACAGACAAAGCAACTGCAGAGTCGCATCTTGATGTCAGTGCAGTTTCTAACACAGCACCTGCTGATCCTGAGGAGAGAAAGTGAGTGATCCCATTGTTCTTTACCCTGCTCAGCTTTTATAGGAGCTGCAGCCTGGTCTTTTCCAGCATTGTGGTGAGGTGTGCTTGTCAAGGCAGCACAGGCTGGCAGTCTGCAGCAATGCAAAGCAGGATGCTTTATGAAACCATGAAAAGAAAAGGTGTTAAATCTTGTATTGACCAAATAGACAACTAATGCAGCATTCTCAATAAAGAGGGAGTTTGGTTTGGTTTGGTTTTGTTCCACATGAAAATGTCTCGTGGCTGTGCTGTGGAGATTACTCACCAGTTACTACAAATTTCAGGGGAGAGAGACAAGAAAATTAAACTAGGTTTAATTTCCTTCTTGAAGGACCTGAGGTGGATTAATCTTTGGGCTTGTGTATCTGCCTTGACAGTCCTGCTGCTGCTCCATACTGCTTTTTACAGAGTTCCACGGCTTAGGGAGCTGTCTGGGTTTTGGACTGTGCTTGACATGGTGACCTCAGGTATGAGACTGATGTTATGTCATCCTCCTAGTTTCACCCCTTCAGAAAACTTTGGACTTCTAAATCAATTGTTTTGGTAAACAGTTTTACCTTGGAGATTTAATAGACGTGCAAATCAAACTGGTCTGAAAGAATGGTTTCTTCTTCATTTAATTTAGAAATAATGCTGATAAGGAAATTTCCTTATTTTGGGAGGATAGATGAAATTGGTGAGCGTTTAGACTTTCAAATACAACTCCACTTTAAACTGAGTGGTTCATTTTTCAGGTTAATAACAACTTTATGCTATTTATTCAAAGAAAAAAACCCATAATGTGATTTTTATTGTTGTTTTGTATTTCTGCCTTCAGATACCTTGGCTCTTAAGCTGTCATGAGCCAAGTGCGTTTCATCCTAAAACTTATGATCTGGATGTCTTTATATCCTGGACATCTTCCAAATCCAGAGCTTGAAATTATACATTATTGAAAAATTCGACTTTGCACAACTTTTTACTGTCAGTTTACAGGTAAACTTGTAGAAAATAAATACTGGCTACCAATATAAATGTGTTAAATTAGAAAACAAGGAAGTCCATCTCCTCTCACTGGATTTTCAGATGGTGAAACAATATCTGGGTTACTAGCTACATGGGGTTGTCTTCATACCAAGGAGAAAATTGAAATACATCATGCAGTCATAGCTTTTAAAAATGATACATAAATCTTCATTTGCAGCCTATTTTTTCAGCCACCTTGAGGGATACAGGTGCAAAATACGGTAGAGTTTTGCTATTCGTCTGCTGGGATCTGAAATCATTTGCATGTTACATTACAATCTAACTTCTTTCTCTCACCTGTACTTGCATCCTTTTTTTAACAAATAAATTATTTGCAGCTGGTCAAATGAAAGTGAACACTAACAACTCTCACTTCACCTAATTTGCCAGCTGGGATTGAATTGTAAAGTTCTTTAAGGAGTGAATTACATTCCTGAGATGGAGAAGTATGATTTATTTGATGTGCTCAAATGAAAAGTCTTGTTAACTCAGGATGCTGAAGAACCATTGCCTTTAGCACTTTCAGGTCCTCAATAAGGATCTGGATGTGACAAACACTAAGCAAAAATGCAAGGGATAAGCGTGGATTTGTGTATAGGGGAAACTGGACTTCAGCTGTAGCTGCTGCCCAGAAAACCCCTACTCTGGCAGTTGTTGGATGAGGGATATGCCAGTGATGCCAGAGCTGGGTTTCTACTTGCTGAGGCATCTAAGGAAGTCAGTCAGGTAATCAGCTGAGCTTTTGAAGGGAGAGATGCAGAAATCTCAGAGGCAGAGCTGAAATTTCAGTTCATTAGAAAAGTGAAAGAACTGTTTCTTTGTAAATTATACAAACCCTCCACTGCCTTACAATAGCACTAAGCCTGTTCTGCCTGCTCTAAATGACATGAAAAATAATAATAAATGAAGCCTGAACTTTGACTGGTCCACCAAACTCTCAGCTTCTGTGGCCTTCCAAGCCCCACCTTCACCATAGATGGGTGTTTGGGGTCAGAATTATGTCCCGATGGACACACCCAGAGTAGGATTCTGGGCATATGTATTTGTGACTGGCGTGGACAAACACTTGAAAACAAATACAGTTTCCTCTTAGGGAAAAGGGGAGTTGTGCTTTATGAATGTAGTAGTTTACACTTGCAACAGAATCTGCAACTGTAAGCCCAAGATTGTCTGCAGAGCTGCTGTTTGGGAATAAATGGGGGTAGATGGGACTGACCTAGACTGAGGTTGAAGTAGAACTAGCTAGTAAGGTGTACAAGGTTTCCAGGTAATCATCAGCACCTCGGGCATTCTGCATCTTTACACCATTTCTTGCAAGATCAGTGTATTCCTTTCTGAACATTTCTGTTGCAGGTGCAAACTACCTCATCCACTCGGTCATGCCAAAAGACTTTAAATGTCTGCATTTTAGAATAATTTCCTCTCCAACACAGATGCAGTCGTACTCAGTGGCCTGAAAAGGTTCCTGCTTCACCAGGTGCTAAAAATTTTAATCCACTCTTTCCTTGCTTCACCCTCCCTTATGATACATATGTATGTGCTGTCACTCCTTCCTTAAAATGTATTGCAGAGAGTGAAATCTAGAAAATATATCTGTGAGTCCCCTTATTTTCAGTGTCCCCCATTGGCTACTCCTAACAGGTAATTAGTCATCACATCTAACTTCACCCCATAGAAAGAGCTGAAGGGCCCAAATGCAAGAAGCCAGAGTGTGCAAGATGGTCCAACAATTGAGAACGGTAATTTGTCAGGGCAGACATGGAAATCCTGAAATATTAATAAAATTAACCTTTTAAATTTGATGAAGCTGAACACAATGCATCAGGAGAAGGAATCAAAAATTGCTTTAGTTTCCTGGATACAAAAAACCAGTCATTTTGTTGGTGACCTGTGTGTGTGACACTCCCCAAGGAAAAGGGGAATTGCCGGAATTAAAGATCAGTCATAAGCAGTGAAAGAGGAAGATACGTTAAAGCTATGAAACAAAGTTGAGGGACCTCAAGCCAGATGTGAAATTTTGCAGTATTTAAAAAAAAAAAAAGTGTGTTTAAAGTGCCTTGCTGGTGTAACTAAAAAGCAAGTGTTTCCAAGAGTCCCTCCTTGAAAAGCCCTCCCGCCTGATACCTGCGATAACTGATCACACAGGTGGAGAGACTCTCACACACAGCAAAGTGCTCAAGAGCACAAATGTTCTTCCAGAGAGGACCAAGGACAAATGTAAGTAAATAACAACTCTTGGCATGCAAGTAGAGCCTGGAGTTGCACAGATGGGTGAGCCCACAGGCACATGGAAATAATATCAAAGTTATTCAGTTTGTATTATGTGTTAGTAGATTAGAAAACATTATTCAAACTAAATTTGGAGAAAACATAGACACAACATGAATCAGTTACAAAATTGCATTTTTGTGAGCTTATGTTAATTTAGAAACATGTTACTCTTGGTAGAGTTAGGAGAATAATCGAACCCTCAAGGCATTTTAGCCTAAGCAGACACATAGGTTTGAAAATTATTATCTAGCAAAGCCAGGTGGTAGCACCGAGATGCACAGCAGACTGCTGCTGTCAGTCCTCAAAATGAGGACACAGGAACTCTGTGGTGAAAAAGAACTGTTAAAAGTGAGCTGGAGGTGGGGCAGGAGGGGCAATACCTGTTTCCTTCTGGCAGAGAGTACCTTTTAACTTCATTTACAGGATGCTGGTGAAGAGTAGCCTGTTTCAGTTACTAGTAATTATTAAATGCAAACACTACAGTTTGGGGAGGGCTTTGGTTGTGGGACTTTTTAGTTCCCTTTTTATATAATCCCATGCTTCATTAGGTAGTTGTTTTACTACTTACCTGACTGCACCTGGTTTTCATGGTTTGTGAAGCTTTTGTCACTCCTGCTCTGATGGGCTATGATGTCCCTACTTCCCACCGTGGCAGTGGTGGCAGAGGTGAGCTCTGTGCTGGCTGGAGGACAAGAGGTGGAGGAGCAGCTCTCAGCAGGTCCCATGGACATGCAGGGTGTGGGGCTTTGGCCTTTGGGGCAGAGGAACACAGGTTGTGTTCTCAGCCCATCAGCTGGACTAGAGCACAATGATTCCTCTGCAGTGCAGTTGGAACTCCCCAAGTGGGAGATGCCCAGCTTGTGCTGCTGCCAGCAGGACTGTGTGCTGCAGCTTCTCCATGGCCTGGAAGCTTCTCCATCAGGTTCCTGTGCTTGGGGCACACAGCTGAGACCCTTAGCTCTGCCTGCCTGCCCTGTCCTGCTGACAGAATCCCTTCAGCTGCAAAACCCTACACAAGGCCTGTAGAAAAGAAATTCCAGTGTAGTTGTTTTTTCTTCAAATCTTCACTTTCCCCCTTGCCTAAAATCAGTGCTTCTCTACCCAGAATGAAGTTTGATTTTCCTTCCATCTTGCTGCGTGGAGGAACCTTTCTCTGCCCCCTCCCCCTCCGTGTGCCTCCTTCCCATACATGGCACATCTGCCTTTTCTTTTGTTTTCAAGGGGACAATCCAAAATTTAAAAGTGTTTGTAGTGATCTTGTCTCTCCACAGACCAAGATCATGTTCTTTCATCCTCACTATAACTTTTTCTCCCCCACCACTCCACAGACCAAACTGTTTCCCATTCACCTTCCCTTCCATTCCTTTCCCTGCCCTGTGTTTGGGCTCTGCAGAGCCATGTTTCAGCTGCAAGTGCACCAGATTCAGCTTTGATTTCAATCATCATCTTCCTAAACACTCTTCTACCAATCTGATTAATCTCACAGATCTCACAAAAGCAGTATCAGACAAAGCTGTACACCTGCAGCTTGCTCACTCTCCATCTTCTCTACACGGCCTCTGTCATTGGAGGCTTCTCAGTCTTGGCTTTAGTGTGTAGCAAAGAAAGTCTGCCCTGGTTTTAATAAATATTTGACAAATCAGTGCAGTAGAGGAGTCATGCTGAATGTTAATAAACATTTGATTTTTGTGCAAACCCCTGCCTTTCAATAAATATTCTTTTAATTTCCATCAGCTTTTACTTTTCATGCTTAAAAAACCAGAAGGAAACAAATACAAAAGGAAAAAAAAAGCTTGAAAAATACCAGGGAATACAGGACTATGCCTGACAAGCTTTCCTGGACTGTATTGTTTTGCCTCAGTCAGCTGACAGTATTTAAACAGGTTTCCTATTTAAAAAACACAAGGGCCCCATGATATATGCAAGAAGCAATATTTTCTGGATGCTTCTCCTAGATCTGCAGTCTCAGTGAAGTAAAGGCTTTGATATTAGCATAACTTCTTGTCAAAAATGCAGTGAGACTCTTTCTTATAGCTTTAGTCTTATTTGCTTTAGTTACCTCTGATTTTGGTTTTTTTTGTAACTTGTGACATGAGCAGGGGCCATATCTGGACAGCAAATAAAAAGCTCTTTGTCTTAAAGACACAGCCGCTTCCTAGTCCTGTGATGAGCTCTGTCCTTCCCCATCGGATGGTCAGAGGCACGTTGAATCACTTTTAGCACCCTGGGAAGCTAGAGCAGACATGATGCTGGTTTTCCAAAGAAGCAACAGCTGTGCCCCTGCTGATACAATGAATTAATTGCAGTGCCGTAGCTGTAGTGTTCTTTTTTCTGCTTGCGTGTGGAAGAACCATCTTTTGGGATGCCATCAGAGAAAGCCACTCCAAAGACAGAGTGTCTTGGATGACATTACTATCCTTGCATTCCTTTGCAATAACAGCGAGCCAGTCACAGCAACACTGCCAGATGTCCCCATAGGGATGTGAGCTGAGTTTTGAGCCAGTTTCAGAGAAAGGAGCAGCTCTGGTTTCTCCACACCCACCTTCAGTTTAGCTATGAAATCATGACAGTCTCAGGTGTTAGAAGGCCCATAGCAGGTTTGTGGGAGCCAATGCAGAGTTCCCAGCTGGTTGGGCAGTTCTCTCTTGGGCATTGTCATCTGTTTAGCACAGTTGTCCCTGTGGTTTCACCTCTGTGTGTCATTCTTCACTTGGTCAGGAATGAGGCTTCTTAGCAGTTGCTAAATATTCTCAGAACAAGGCCCTGAGCCAATGTCCATTCAAAAATAATAGAAAAAATTGTCTCTGACAGCAAGCAAAGAGCATGAGTAGCCTCTTGTCTTTCCTGTGGATTTAAGTTCTGAATGTGTGACTTTTCTTCATGCCTGTTTTGTAACACTGGTGTTTGTATGACTTTCATAGGACCCATGCAGTGATTTTTGTCTGCTGTTCTCATGGGTGCCTGGCTTCAAATCAAATTTGATATATAAGTTGTATTTCTTCATTCTATCAGGAAATATTTTTTTTAAATTTTAATAACTGTCAAAATAGCAGGACATCAATTAACTGGTGTTTACCCCATAGGGGATGATTCCTACTTGATGTTTACTACCAGCTGATGCTAATGAATATGTTTTGTTCTTGTCTCACCGTATAGTGGAACAACTGACATCTCACTAGCTCAAAATTAGCATTTTGGACACAACTGGGAGTGGAAGCCAAGAAAACTCTTAATGAAATAGTTATCTGTGGAGATGCAGACAAATAGCTCCTAGCAGGGATGAGTTGCCATTAGGCAGGCAAAATAGGAGCTTTACAATTCATGAACATTTCCTTTGCATTTTTTTTCTTTAGGAGGGACCCAAGGCACCCTAACAAGCATTGCAGAAGGAAAAAAATGGAAAAGGTAATGCTAGAAATGGAGTTTTTTGTACACCATTTAGACAGAGATTCTAGCATGCTAAAGGCATGCATTACCATGCTGGACGTAACCCATGAGAAAAGAGCTGAGGATGAATTGTGCATAAAAAGCTGAAGTTTTTTTTATCTTTAACTGAAATTAATAATGCATATAGAAAAATTGACTAGAAAACTGTGGCCAGAAGGTGAGCAAACTGCTGACCTACATGCACACCTGAGTGAAGTGGTTTTTGGTTGGTCTATGTGATATTTGAAGTAGAAGAGCAAGATGTTTTACAAACAAATAAAACCTAACCAAAATCTCAACTTTCATGTTATACTCTCTACCACTCTGTCTCTGATGCTGTTGCAAAAAGGCTACAGCCTCTGCTCTCACATAATCCTTAGTCAAAATCAAAACCATTAGGTTTTATCTTTCTGTACTTTCCTTTTGAGAATAGGCATCTTTTGCGACTAGAAACCCTCAGTTTAACTCAACATCCATTTCAGTATTGACTGATCCTGCAGTCCTCTATTCCAGGCCAGAAAAGCACTGTGATGAGCTATGGTGGTTGTGCAGGGATTGCAGCATCCCTGGGCTCAGAGGCAGGAGGAGCAGGAGGGGATGCAGGAGCAGCTGGGATCACAGACAGGCTCCCCACCTTGCCAAGAAGGACTTGGTGGCATCAGAAAAGATAAGGGGGTATTGTATAAGGGGGTGTAAACCTTTGGAGTCTGGAATTCCCAATCCACATGCAGTTTGACATTAAGAGCATTAAGGTGTTTTGCCCTGGCAACAGTGAAATATCTTTTCTTCGACCCCTCTTCAAGTCCTGTATTTAGCAGTATTTTAAGGCATCAATCCTAAAGTGTGCCCTAATAACAGCAGTTGCAAGTAATAGTGACAGAAGTATGAAAGGAGGATCTGGGTGTTATTTAATGCAATGCTTTTGTTTTCTGAACTAGTACATCCTGCTTGTTCGAGAGCCGATGGGTGGACTCAGACATAGGATTGTAGGGAGTGATTGCAGAACAGTTGTGTTGTGGGCAGGAAATGTTGCTTGGAGAAATGTGCTCCAGGAGTCTGTCAGCCGGAGATGACAGAGGGAAATGAAGATGAGAGTGCTTTCTGGGAAAGTAAATCTGGGAAGGAAAATAAACCTGTCAAAGAGGAAGAAATAATCAAGCAACTGGTGGTGGCGGAAAAGTAACCTAGAGACTGAGAAGCATGCAGGACAAAAATCAGATGGTGTCATGCAGCTGAAAGAGAAGAGGAAGACAGAGGGAGGGGAGAAAAACAGGAGCTTGGAGAAAGGGAAAGAAGATAAAAACTTCAGAAGTTTATGGACATTATGCACCTGAAATTCATTGGTTTGCATTTTGCCTGTTACATCTGGAAAACAGTTTGCTTTTAGGGACTGCTCGTAGTAGGATAGGATTTTTCCCCACAACCCCTGTAAACTACTGTTAAAATGAGAAGATTTCATAGGCTTTATATATGTTTATTCCACCCATATTTATTGCTGAAAATACCTTTTCAGTGACATCAGCATCTGAATTAAAGGTGCTGGGAGGATGCCACGATTCTTTAGCAATGAAAGGACACCATTTGTACCCAGGAATGACTTCTGCAATGCACAGATCAGGAAAAATGGCATTAAGATGCAGAAAGGCTGAAATTTCCTGTGCTAGGAGACCAGGGTAGAAAGCAACAAAATGACTGGATTGCAATATTGCATTTGAAAAGCTTAATTCCTACTTCCTGGTGGAATTTGGTGTGAGGCTTGTGGCTTTGGGAGTTTAATCAAAAGAATTATTATGTTGGTATAAAAAGAAAATAGGTGCAGAGGGGGCAATGGAGGGGAAGAGTGACGCACACACAGACGGGCCTTGGAGAAATGGCACATTTCAACCCTTCCCTGATTGTCTCCCAGCCACCACTCCATCAGGATCTTCTCCTGCCTCTCATTTCATCACCTCCAGATTATGCTCCCTGACAGTTAGGAGAGGGGAATCAATCAGAAACTCTGCTCCTTTCAGCCGCAGGTGCTGGAGGCCACGGGGGGCCGAGATCTGATTAACGCATTGTTGAAAATGGCTGTTGCCTTTCATCTGAAACCACTATCCTCAGACTCAATCAGGGAGAGCAGGTGAACTGGGCATGTCCGGTTATGCCACTTTACAGGTACAGGAAGAGCTACAACTACAAAAAGGAATTTACCTTTGAAAGGGCACACAGAGCTGTCCTGCAATACAGCACATAGCCAGCATAGTCACATCCAGTACATTATTAAAATGTGAGGGGTTTTGTTACTTAAACAACAAATTTTAAACTATTATCTATAATAGATTCGGGCTTTCAGATGGCATCAAATACTTCACAATTTTCTGCTGTCAATGTTCTACATAAATGCCAAAGCACCTAGGTTTGTTCCTTCAGTTTCAACACGCAGCACAGGTTTGTTGAGGGTCTCAACCTGCATCCTTAAATAATGTAAAATTTTCAATTCATTGTCATGAATTAAATCCCATAATTTAATTTGTTGGGTATTTGCAAAAGGTCAGATCGATGTCAGTAGTCTCAGTGCCGTTCCAGGAGCAGTGCTACTTTATTAATAAGGCAGGCAAAACATTGTTTCTATGGATTGTGCATGAACAGTGTTTAGAATTTTTTTTAATTTCCTGTCTGTGGACAATCTGGATGCAAAAAAACGTAATAGCCAAAGTTGTTAAGTTGTAAGGGCAAACCATTTCAGGCAATAACTGAGTGCAGAACATGCATCTGGATGCTGGAACTCACAGTATATTTCTAATTTAAAATCATTCTGTAAAGAGATCAGATTTTCCTGATTAAAAAGCTTGAGAGGGCTTATATTTAATATCCACATCTACATTCCACGCTGTGCTCAAATTTAATCTCTGTCTAATAACAAGGGTTTTTAATGATATTGATTCAGCTAGAAGATAGAAACATCTCCGACAGGATATTTCTGCAAAACAAAATAAGTGATGCAACTTCTCCATCTGAGTTCCACAGAGCAAAGGACAAGTCCTGAACACCACACCCATCCATGTGCTGCACAGGACAGAGACTGGATTCCTTTCTCAATAAAGCACCAATAATTACATCATTCAAAGCTGTTTTACTCTGTGTTGGATCTGTTCACAGGTATGTGTAGTTGGAGAAAATATTTGCTCCAAAGTTTAGGAAAACTGTTTTCTGACAAAGCCTTCCAGCCTTTGCTCGTTGTAGCTGCCCTTTCTGCCATTCTGCACCCAATTTCTGCACATGGCTTCATTTCCATGTTGGCAGTGCTGCGCCTGGAGTGACTGTGAATGTGTTTGTGAAATGTGACTGCCATGGGCACCAACCTGTGTCTTCAGTCCTGCACCTTCTGTAAAATACCTCTTCGCTTTATCTCAAGCATTTATCCCTGCGCTTCCCAGTGTGGAAATTTCCACGCGAGCTTTTGGGGCTCATCTAAAACCTTGCCACTTGCATATATGGGTGCTTTCAGCTGCACAGAAGAAAGCCATTTCTTTTTCCTTGTTCTGAAGGGTTTATTTAAGTGAAAAATACATTAAATTTATGTTAATTTATGCTACCGTTTGAGTGAAGAATGCATTCCACCCACAAAGTCAACAACATTTATTTTAATTTTTTTTTTTTTTTAAAAATTGTTTTACTTAAAAGCATTAGTTTCACATGGACAAGCCCATTCTCGCCACCCCAGAATGCCTGTGAGAGTGACACCAAAATTATCTCAACATGGATTAGCTCAGCTAAAATAATGTGAAGATATGCTACAAATACAACAGAAAGATTTTTGCTTATGAGGCATAACTAGTGAAGTGAAGACTGTGTTACATATATGCATGTTTGAGGAGAATCTATTAGCATCTTGGAAATTTTAAAAGATACTCAGAACCACATCTGAAAACTGAGCAAAGCTGTTGATGTAGAGGATGCCAATTTTTGCAGTAGAATTTATGACAAACAGAGCAACTTCAAAGGCTTTTCATAAAGTCCTTTATCTTCAGAGCCCTCTTCCTCCTCTGTACTTTTGAAGGGAAAGTGATGTAACACTCAGACAGTGATAGCACCCATATCCCATAAAATTCTTGCTGTGTTGACTGTCAGCTGAAGTGTTTCATGAACTCAGAACTAAACCGCATTCAGCTGAGGCCACAGTCCCTTTCCAAGACCAGACGATTCGCCACTCGTTGCCTGCCCTGGCACAGCTCAGGGGGGAGCAGATGCAGACATGTGTGTGTAAGAACATTTGGAGAGGGAAGCCCTCATCGTTTTCCCCTCCTCTTCATCGCCAGCCTCTCCCCGTATAGCGGGGGGCTTTTGCTTGGTGCAGCAGGTGAAGGTGGCGAGGAAGGCCATGCGGAATCGCTTGTTCATAAAGCAGTAAATGATGGGGTTCACACAGGCAGAAGTGTAGGACAGCAGGTGGATGAAGGAGATGGGAGCCCCCGAGAGGCGCCGGTCTGCGGATGCCGTGTCGAAGGCGCGCCAGGCGTTGACGCTGAAGATGGGAGTCCAGCAAATGAAAAACAAAACCACTATCACCATCAGCATGCGGATGACAAGTTTCTTGGCCATTAAGTTGGCAGAAGAGCTGTTGCTTCTCACCCTCTCTATTTTGTTGTGGCTCATAGCAGAGAGCTGTTGCAATGGCATTTTCCTTTTTCTTTTGGTTTTGTTGAGGTAACATCCATCTCCATCCTCATATTTGGCACTGCACATACTCATTCTTCTTTCTGTACATATAAAGTGCTGTTTAAATAGTTGGCAAAATATCTCTGAACAGTGAGTCAAAATAAAAAATGAAAAATGCAGTCTAAATCTAAATAAACAACATAATTCATAGCTGAACAACTGCTGCAAAGAAAGCACTGGCCTGCTTCTGAGTCAGTCATGTTATGAGCTACTCTGAATCCACTGTCTCCCAATATTCTCACATCTCATCTCTATACAAACTGATGCAAAAGGTGTAAGAATGTTGCTTAATCCAGTGTGAACAGAAGATAGTTTTCAAGGTTATATGCTTCTATTGTTATTTGACAATTTTAGTTGTGGCATTTATTGACAGAAAGGGTCCTCATCCATGGCCAGAAAAAAACCTTGGTATATCTATAATGCACAAATTAGCAATTTAATGTGTTCTGCCCCAAGTCTTTGCAAACAAGCCATAGGTGAGGTTTATTTGCTAACAGCAGAACAACTTTAATCAAGAAATGCAATTGGCAAGTTCATGACATAATTGACCACAATGATCATTTTTGCAAATAGAAAGCTTTCCTTTTACCAGCCTCAAAATGCCTGCTCATATCTTCAACTGTAACTTAAAAAACCCCATCCCAAACCTAAAGGTACTGTTACCTCGTGAAGATTTTCTCTGGCTGGCATCAAATTTTATTCCTCTGTAGAGTTCCAAAGAAATTAGACCATACGCAACCATCATTATAATCCCAGGAATAAGAAAGAGCATGAGTAGCAGGAAAGTGTACCTAAGGAATCAAAAGACAAACTGAGAACAGGGAATGGCACAAAACCAGAAAAACTCCTTTTATACAGCTGATAATTGGGGAAGAAAGGATTTAAAGATTTTTTGAATTTTTTTCATGACAGTACAAAGTATCATTTTGACACCTCTGGAAAATTGAAGATTCCCGCTTTTCCTTCTTTCCCCAAAAGGTACAACAGGAATAAGACCACTGTGGCTGCAAACCATCCTTCACTGCACTTACACAGCCCAGAGGAGATGGGCACTCCCAAAGTGGTTAAAGGGGACAGAAGCTCTCTCTGCCCATGAGTGGGACTCCCTGCTGTAACCAGAGGAGCATTGGATGCCCTGTAGCTTTGGACAGTGTAAAAACCCCTTTCAGAAGCTAAATGAGCAGCTGCTGATTCTTAAAGGGGCCCCATGTACATTAAAAATATTTTAATGGTTGTGGTCAATGGTCTTAAAGGTCTTTTCCAACACACATTATTGTATTATTTTACTTCAGAGAGGTCTGACTTCCTGAGGGCTGTGGTACATGTGGGCAAAGACAGGGCAGCCACAACCTGGATTTTCATCTCTGGAGCCATGCAGAGTTCCTGGGGAAGGATCTCAGGGCTGGCAATCTCTTTGGTAAAGGAAGAAGCTTTTACTTGGTTTCACATCTGCTACTCTCCTAGTCAGATTCTCTGATGTGAGTACAAGTTGGGGAAATAATGATGTTTAAATGCATGCGTCTCTTCTGACCCCTGTGACTTTGATGCAAACTCATAACACACTTTCCCAAGTGTAATCTGTAATGAGACCACAGAGAAGAGAATTTTGTACTGTACCCTTCCTCCTCATGCTGCCAAATACCTGAGAATACTGAAAGCATTAACACAAAGTTACTCTCTGTGGATACACCATACCAAAGTGGTGCAGACTTTAATCTTTTTCCCAGTTCAAATGACCTTCAGTATCAAAAAAATCTTTCACTTTCTCGGTGCTGGTCAGTGTTTAGTCAACGTGCAAGGACATCGTGTCTAAGTACTATTGCTGTTTGATAGTGCTGCTGTTTACTCTGCCTGGGTGTGTAGGACTTGGAACATGTCTCTCCCCTCTTGTCTCTGCCCCTGCGCTCCATAAGGGACCAAAAGGATTCTGTTCTCAAATAACACATTTGCAACTTCATATTCTGCTTCTCTGCTTCTGAGGACTTTCAAACAAATTACCAGGCATGGCAGCACACAGAGGGGTTTGTATGTGTCTGTGTTTCTCAAAGATTAATCAAGGATTTCTCTGAAAATGTCCAAGTTTATGCGTAAATGAGTGGAAGCAGTATTCTTACTAGGAGTGGCAGATGCTTTCTTTACAGGGACTGTCAGGGCTTAGCAGACCATTGTGAGAATCATTGCCATGTTGGGCAATCCTTCCTACGACAAGGGAAGTCATGCAAATGTCAAAATGTAAGCAGCTCAAAAATATGTTGGTTTTTTTGTTTTACATTTTAAATAAGCATGATAGGGTGTAAACACTTGCTGAAGGTTAATACCTGATTTTCCATAGGCTTATTGCTACCATGAGATCCTGTTTCCTACCAGATAATTATGCATTTGCTAACAGCCAGTTCTGTCTTACCAAGACTGCTGAATGACATCGCTTGGCCAAAGGAGCCGACACATATTTGCTGTGGTGTTGTTATACTTGGTGAAAGGTACCAGCTTGCTGTAGATGGGGTATGGTGACATGATGGTAAAGGAGACACACCAGGTCGCAGCAATCACTCTCAAGGCATGAGATTTTGTCTGCCACACCCTGGACTGCAGTGGTTTGCAAATGGCACTGTACCTCTCCAAAGATATGGCAACCAGGTTGAATGTAGAGACACTTACAGAGACACCTACATATATAAAATAAAGAAAAATGTTATTCTCTTGTTTTAAAGGTGATTTCAAATGGTCTTGCTAGCTTTCTGTATGCATACAAAAATTTAAAAATACAGCAAACTATTTATAAGCAAAAGTATTTATAAATACTGTACTGATTAAGTCAGTGAAGAATGTATGGGCAGTGGGTCTGGGTCTCCAGACTGCTTCAGACTGACATTCCTGCTCTGAGCTCCTCTTACTCCAGAAGTCCAAGAAAAAATACACACTCTGTCAAACCACAAAATTCTGGTAACAGGGAAAGAAGACAATTTTACTCCTAATTATTCTCTTTGCTGCTGTGGTTTATTCACTCCGCTAATTGCACTGAAATTCAAACAAAGCATTTGAGATCAGTTAATTACTCTCTTAACACAGACGTTCACAGTCTCTTTTCTATTGTTTTAATTTTTTTTTAGTGTCCTGCTTGGCTCATGATTTGATTTTCTCATTCAAGAGAATTAAATCTATTACAACTTTTTAATTAGATGCTAATGGAGCGACAAAGAAAGAGAAATGAAGTCATGAAGCAGAATCTTTGTTCTTCGAGTACCCTTAATTTCTCCTGTTCATATTTTATAAAATATAATGCAGTCTGTGTTTCCATCATTGAGGTGCCCAAGTTCATCCCTGAAAAATTATAAATATTTCTTCTTAACTTTGCCACAAATTTTTCTTTCAGTGAATGAGCTTTATTTTATTAGTCTTTGTGAATGTGGGTCAAACTATAAAATGCCAATATTGTCACAGTTGGCTTTAAACAAATCATCGGTAATTTAAAATCTGTCTTCCGTCATCTTAAAATGAAAAATTGAGCATAGTTGATGCAATGGTTGTCAGCAGTGGCTGTCAGATGAAGCCTCTGTTACCTGAACTGGTAGTGGGAAATATCCGCATTCTGACTCTTTAAATAAAAGAGCTTCATAATGAGAAGCTTTATGTTTGGTCCATTTCACTCGATTTTTTTCACAAAGTCATTTACACTCTGTGTAAATTTTTTATTTGTATAAAAAAATTCTTTCAGTAAAAACTTTTTTTTTTAAAAAAGAGGAAGATGACAATGCTTCAGTAATGTTTTCTGGTATTTTTGGCAGCAATCTGTTATAGTTGTTTAAACATGGCCTTTGGTTTTATTGGTTTTATCTACAAAAAGATGGTGATTTCCCATTCGCACACTTTAGGTGTGTACTTTCACATTACATCAAAGTTCTCAAGGGCATGGGTTGAAAGGGAACCTGAAGTTTCTGTAATCAACTAAGGGTCTCCCAAAATGGCAAAAATTTTACATAATGTTCTTCTTTCTTTTTTTCCTTTTTCTTTTTCTTTTTTTTTCTTTTTTTTCTTTTTCTTTTTTTCTTTTTCTTTCTTTTCCTTTCCCTTTTTGTCTTCTTCTTCGCTTTTTCTGTGGGCTTGTTTGTTTGTTTGTTTGCTAGTTTTGTTTTTGTTTGTTTGGGGGTTTTTTGGTTAAGAAGCAAATGCAGAAGAAATATTCAAAGTGAGACAAAAATCACTTACACATACATTCACAACCCAGGCATTTTGAAACTTCTAGCTCCTGGCTCCACAATCAAAAGGAGTATGGCAAGGCATACAAAAGTGATGCTTCTCAAAGTCAGCCTCTAAAATCTATATCTGTGTTTCGTGGTCTTCTGGTGAGCTCTGATCACACCTGGTCTGTCTGCAAAGAGTGCTTGCTTCAACTTCCAGCTATGCAAATTATACCTACTTTGGCCTATTTCTTTTTTCTTTCTTATGTGTCACTGCTGCCAAAAATCTGTGGACAGAATCTGCCCTTAGTGAGGGTGTACAAGCTCACCATTTCTGGTGGGTGATCTGAATGCTGATAACAACCTTGTCAGTGACGGGTAAGCAAGGGCATGTGCAGGGTTCTGCATTAAAATTTGATCATGCAATATCTTTGCATCCAGCAAAACACCTCTGTATGTCATTAAAGTTAAGTGTGTGCCTCTGTGTTTTGCTGGATCAGACCAAGGACACCAGAACCAAGAAGACTAGCACTACAAAATTGATTCTTTGAAATATTGGTAACTTTGACGGTGGATGGAAACAATCAGCTTTTTATAGGCCTTTGAATACCTTCTCATCTGTCTCATTAGTCAGTCTTCAAAATAGGTATAAACTTCTCAGACTTACCCATGAAATAAGTTGCAGTTTTGCAAACAGCACTTCCAAAAATAAAATCTTTTAGCAGGTTGGGAATGAGGGTGAAAGGCATGCAGAAAAGGCAGAGCATCAGGTCACTGACTGCTAGTGACAGCAGAAATGTGTTGGTGACTGTTCTCATCCGCTTGTTTCTTATCAGCACTGTAATCACCAGAATGTTCCCCAAAATGCTGAGCAGAAATATCAAACCATACAGCAGGATCCGAATTATCTGATGCAAATCTGAAAATTGCAATAAGAAAAGATCAGTTACGTAGTATTCAACCCAGATTATTATTATATATTTCAACCTTAAATAAAAAGGTAAAAGCCTTTCTGTATTCAAATTTATGAAGGTTTATGCCTTTACACCAATGTAAAATCAGTGAAAGTGCTGAAATTCTTAAACATATTCTGATCTACCTGAATTGCTTAGCATTAAACTACAACATATGCAATGCAATGTACATTTGGAGAGTCAAATGCAACTTCTTAAAGCATGTGCTTCTCATGCTACTTACTATGCATCACTTACTCACCATGGGAGTTCCTCTTTTATGCAAAAGTAAGAAAAGATTAGGCAATCAGAAAATATTTTAATACATTTTTAATACATATTTTAATACATGCTTTTTTTCAGCCTCAGAATGCTATAATTTCACATTAAATCACTTTCATACATGGTATCAGATCTGATCACTCTATTGTTATTGAACTGAGTAAAAATCACGTTTCCCCAAGTCTTTAGCAGAGATGTTTACATTTTGTGCCCATAAGTGCAACTGTTTCAGTTTTCCATTATATCCGAATTTTGTCCTCACTGAATTTTTAACTTGAAAAAACAGCACATACTAAATTTTTAGCTGCCTGTTTCTCATACTAACTTAAAAGCAAGCAGTTGATTTTGTTCTCCCTCAGAGAAAACTCCTTGCACAGCTGTTTCTTTCTATAGTACCTCTACATCCAGCTAGAACTAAAACTGTCTCCAAAAATCAATTTTCCATACATACCTTTAGAAGGATAAGGTGCATCATCCACACAGAAAAAAGTGTCATTTTCCAAGATGATATCGCAGAGGAAATCAGTAATGTTGGTACCATTCCCAAGGAAGCTACTAGCATCAACTAGTTCCATTCTTCAGTATCCACAGGTTAGCTCTGATGAAGGAGAAGGTGGGTTTGTAACTACCTGTCCATGCTTTCAGTAAACAAACATGTTTCTGAGTGAAATCTTCGGAAGAAATACAAGAGAGGCTGCTGTGCAAGGAAGCTGTTCTGACTCTCCGACAGGAGCACCCAGCACACAGAGTCCTGTTCTGGCTGAACAAGATTTATTCCAGGGGCACACAAGGCAGTTCAGAAAAGCAAAGCATGTGTGCACAAACACACATACGCACGCACACACACACATTCCCTCCGGTACTTTTTAGATCCACCCTATTCTGTTACTGCACTACTGTTGGGATTATAAACAGGCTAGAAAAAGATTACAGCATTAACCCCTTGCAAGATTGCTTCTACTCACATCTCTGCAATATTTCTCAGTCAGTCTGTTATGTCACAGCCTATAAATGAGACCCAGTGAGTGATGAGAGTGATAAATCTGTCTCTCAACTAACAATATTTAAAATGGTAAGAGTAGCTTAATAAAAAGGCAGAGAAGAGAAAAACATAGTGAAGATTTTGCATTCCTTACATGGAAATGATTCCTGTCTTTGCATTTTTCAAAGTACACTGAAGATAGGGTAGACTCAGAAAAATAAAAGCAGTTACATTTATCTCTTTTGGTGAAGTGCTAGCTTCATACAAAAGTGCTGTACATGCCTGATCCAAACCCCAGGAAGTCAAGAGAAAAACTCACTAATTTCACTTAGTGGATCAAACCTTATGAAAGTATATTAGAATTTTCAGTTAATATAAGCAGAAGCCTATACATTTCCTCTGTGCAAGAACTTATATATGACTTGAATACAAACTTGATAAAACTGATAAACTGTGGCACATTAGTTACACACCAGTGTAAAGCACAAAGATCCTGAAGGCTTAAAAGTTCTGCTTTTTTAATACATCAACATCATCCTCACTGGTGTTTTCACAAAGTCATGGGCTTTTAATTTCCCATATATAGCTTGTTTATGGCCAGAAACGCAAACTGATATTAGAAGTTCATCTCTACTATAAGTGAAAGATTAATTTCGCATTTAAAATCTCTTTTTCTTAAAAGCAGAGCAGTAACAAGTTCTTTATAACAAATCCTGACCCCTCAAAGCTAAAATACACAGACCGGAAAGCCAGGGCTTCTTTTCTAGTCTTGCCAGCTTTGTTTTATAGTATGAATAACAGGAATAGGTATGTAGGAAAGTAGATTGAAAAGTTGCATCGAAAGTTCTAATTTCTCAATTGTCCTTTGTACCTCTGGGAGTCCTGGATGCAGCTGGCCATCAGTGGTCTATAGCACTGCATGGTCCCACTGAGCACCTTGCTCTCAGGGGTGAGAGGCTGGCCAGGGCTGCAGGACAGCGTGACAAACACTGTAAAGCCAGTGCAGGTCTCTCGCTTTGGTCTCAAACGTGTGGGATGGGGTGAAGGATCAGCTTCCCCAGGACAGCAGGAGTCCCTCACTGAGCCCCAACCCAAGGAATGGGCCCTCTGCAGTGTCAAGCCATGCTTGCTAAGCTCATGAAAGATGAATGAAGCCAACGAGGCCAGCAGCCACTGCTGGAGGCTTCATGGAGTGGGCAAAAAGGCAAACTGAACCAGGCTGCACTGGACGGAGCTGCACTGGCTGTGTGTGCTGTGCAGACAGCAAACGAGCCAAGAACACAGAGGTGGGAGCACGTGCAGCACAGGCTTGAAGGGTTGAGGGATAAGTACTGAGCCATGACTGACTCCAGAAGGCACTAATTTCAACCAAAACTGAGTGCAGAATGAGTGAGGGAATGATATCCCATGCAAATCCCAACAACTGTGGAGTTACCGTTTAAAAGAAACTAGACCACCTTGTTCACATGCTCAGGACTCTGAATTTGGGAGGTGCAGCACTCCTCTACAGATTTGTCCAGACCATAGATCCAGAGATTTTTATCTGTTATTAGAGCCCTCACCAGTTTTCCTTCTCTGAATGCCAGGCTTACAAACCAGCTCAAAATTCCAAAGGTTTAGTTCCCCTGGAGTACTTTTTTAACATTGGCGTCACATTCACACAACTCTTCTTCCCTGGCAACAACGTAGTTCTAAACAATAGAATGCACATCATGGTTAATAATTTTACTATTTCCTTTGGAAATTCTGGATGAACGCCATCTGGTCCTGGGCTGAGCTTGATTCAGCATCTGTTGGTTGAATTGCCAGAGTAAATGAGGAAGAATTCACTATGAACTCTTGACTCCCCTTTTGGAGAGGATTTCTGCATGAAAAATATCAAGATCAAAGGGTTTTTTTTCCTAGGCTTTTTTTTTTTTTTGCATAGATTTACTCTAATGTACAGCCAATAGTCCTCATGTTTGGACAGTTCTGAGTTGCCTTTATAATAACATTTCTCTCCACTTCATTTAGCTAATTGCACAATAGATCACTCTCCATGCAGATCAGTATCATCCCGTTGTCTCCTTGCAAGTTTCAGGAGAGAAAAAAAGGAGGTTTTAATGAAATGCTTGCTCATCTCAGATATAATTTTATTATTCAGAAGAAACAAAAACCTGAGTGTCTGTCCCACTTGGACTTAATAATGCATTATTTGGTATGTTGAAAGTAGGCAAGAACTTGCCTAATAAAGGCTTCTTTATTAGCAACACTGATTTATTAATAAAATTGGTTTTCTAATTAAGAAATAATTTAGGTACCTTAACATGACTGTGAAGATAGGTTGGACAAAAGCATACAATAATATTTTTCTTTATATTTGAAGGAGGCTTGCTAATCTGTGATAACAAAAGAATCTGCCTGGTTTTTTTCTTTTAATTCTAGTCTTAATCCTTTTCCCCCTGTAATGTCATATACTGAACACACTGGCTTTGCAGCCAAAACAGTTGCTGTGCTCTGTCATTTCCTGCTATGTGTATGTATTTTTCTCATCCAAAACTAAACCACATCAATTCACAGTTACCTCATTCTTTTTCGTGATGAACAATCTGTTCTATTTTTTTCATTAATTTGACAAAGACCTTAATTTAAATAGAAAGTCCACTTGTAAAATGATGAATTTGGAAAAATATATCTTTAACTGGTGTCAAACTCACAAATAGTTTTAGGTTTGTTGCCAGGTCTTTTTTGTCCTGAAAAGGGAAATAAAATTAACTAATTTGAAAAATGGATATATGGAAAGTCATGGTCTACTTCTTTTCTCACTTGCCAGGTTTATGCTGGTGCTAGGGCTCTGATTCAGTGGAGTTACTCACACAGGCACAAACTGCAGGGAGACTGGGACTAGGCCACATTTTTAGAGAACAAAAAATTCTCAGGAACACACTTACTGTAAACTTTTTCAAGGTGATCTGAGTCCTATCAGTGTCTCACAGTAACTGCATTTAAACAATTTATTTCAGACTGATCTGAACACAATAACATAAGAATGAAATATAGTTCAGAGCACCTAGTTGTACCATCAGTGATTTCTGAAATACCATTCACCAACCATAGATGGGATTAAAGGCAAACAAGGTGCTCTTGCTGCCCCTGCAGTGCTTCTTCAAAGGTCACATACTACTTGTCATGTTGCTTAATAAATCTCTGGAAGACTCCACAGGTCTTCTGTGATTAAATTCTGTGTATTTAGGTCATGTTATTATCTAGACACATCTCAAGGTATGTTTTAAATTGTTTGGGGGTGACCACTTCTCATCTTTTGAAGTGCCAGTTCGTAGTGTTTGAACTTCTTGTATGTTTTCAGTACCATCTACCTGACCTACCTGAGAGATGCAATACAGCAGGTCCTGATGCCTTCATGGGCATCCAGGCAGCCTGTCCTACCACCTTCCTCACAAGACAGGAAACGAGACCTCCCAGGTAATGGCTGGGAGTTCAGTACAGTGTTCAAGGCTCTCTGATGTACAGGACAAATAAAGCATATTGTCTCTGTAAATCCTCAGGTCCAATTTCATAATGATGGTATGGGCTTATGGGGTTAAAGAGATTTCTGCTCCAGAGATTTCTGTGCAAGTGCAGTCTACAATTTAGGGAAACTGTTTCACAGAACTTTGTGTAAATCATTTGTCCAGTGTAACCTAAGTTCTCATAAAAATACTTCTGACACCCTGAGACATTACTGAAGTCTGGGCTGAGCCATTATCCACTCATTCCTCCCAAATGGTTTACCATGCATATTGCTACTCATGTTGGCACCCCTCAGTCTATCACTGAGCTCAGCTGCATCTCCTCTCCCCACACATCTGGCCCTCTAACTATTAAAAATTGAGGGCAAAAGTTACATCAATATTCTCTGAACAACTGAAGCTGATCCTTTTCCTTTGTGTCTTACCATAACAAATCCATAAGTACTGTGAGGAATGAATGTACACCCATGAAAGAGGAACATAGATATTTTTAAAAGGTGCTTGTCTCTTTTGCAGGCTATACATGATGTTGTACAACCCCTTTTTCCCCTTCACCCTATGAATATTAGTTTGCTAGGAAAAAAAAAACATTTAGGATTTAAACTACAGATGCAAAAAACAGCCATGCATACCCTTACACTTTGGGTATATTATGTGCTAGAAACCCATGCCAAGTAACCTGCATCAAGGCCCAAGAGACCAACTCTTTGTGGATTATTTTAACACCATCATGTGTTGGTACCATTAATGTTGTCCTTCGAGCATACCTTTGCATACTAGACTAACATCAGTCAAAGTCAATATCCATCACATATTCTAAGGTACTGGTCATCTTGAGACTTTTCTGAGGTACAGTCACAGCACTGCTTGGAACAAACAGATTAAAGATCAGGGTTGCCATCAGAAGCAACTCCAATAGGTTATAATGTCAGCAACAAAATGGTATAACTCTTCTTGACAATACTCAACTCCTTAGCATAGCTCAAAACCACAACAGGTTGCTTAATAAGCCCCCACTTGTAACAACTGAGAACCATAGTCCTTCATTTTAACATTCCAGTTAGGCACATAACAAGAGTCACAACTGTTTTACCACAGAGATTTTCATTAGTATATCTCACGGAGGTACATTAAAGAAGTTATTTATGTTAAGTGTAGCTGCTAGGAGGTTCAATTTAAAGATGGAAAAAACAAAGCAAAGTATTTGGCACAGGCTGCTCAGTGGGAGAGTGGAAGAGCTGGGAAAAGCAACAAAGTCTTTTCAGAGTGCTGCTGTCTGATGCTCTGCTCCCAAAAGAAGCCATGCCATCCTCATGAAATTAAGATCAAATGGATTTCCACAGAATTAGATAAAGAGATGCTAGTTTCACAACACCAACTAAGTAATTTGGAGACTGGCTGTGCAATTAGCAGAGAGGAAATAGAGAAGGTCAGCTGATGTATTATCGGGTGAATTGGTACCAGCATGTCTGAAGCCAGGGTTTTAATTTAAGATTCCAAAATTTGTATATCTTACTAAGAGAAATTATTTTGTGTTCTATGACATTTCATCTAACATCAACATTTTTAGAGGAGTATCAGTTTCTGTTGATGATAAATTCCTTAAAGGTAGTACTACTAAAATTTGTTCCCTTACAGCTGAGTTCCCAAGAGTCATCTAATGCTTGTTTTAAGGGAACCCAAGACATGGGAAGTAAGAGAGGCATTGTCTCTATTAGACAAACACTGAAAATTACACTTACATAAGAAGAATTTAATCAGCAACAGTCATTCTTTAAAGTTTCAGTTTTTTAAAGGAAACATAAGCTTCCTATGAGCAGTCATCCAATTTGACATAAATTTGCACAAGTCTGCACAAGAAATGGAACATACAATTTTATGATATTTTGGTGAATTCTCTGTTATTCAGTAGCTGAAGAGGGGCACATGGCTGCACATTTTAAAGGGTAACTGGCTGAACCTCTTCAATGACTGAATTCTGAGTATGAATTTTAGTCATTTGAAACAATCCAAACCATGAAGTAAGGGTAAAGAACGAAAATTTTACAGGGTATCGCAAAATGTCTCTCCATTAGAAGATCTATCTACCATTATTACTGGTACAACAAAGACAGCTACTGTACTCTGTAAACACCTACCAGCAAAGCCCACAAGGAAACAACACTCCTTGGAAGTATGTAACCAAAGTAGGATTCTGATATAATAAAAAGAAAAACAAAAGTCTATGTAATGTTGACAGTGGACTCAAACACTGACATACAAAGTGGTGATAGGCAGCAGCAATTTATTAATCTTGTGTTAGACCTTTTTATACTCTTTCTTCAGATGCGTAACAGGTGTTCCTTATTACATTACTGTTGGTCAGTAAACTATCCACAGTTGTCTACCTCCCTTGTTTAGGGGCACAGCTGTAATTTATTTAGGTTTAGTCTGCCTGCAGCCTTTTCCTATCTTACCACATGATGTCTAGAATTTTGTTGGTTTCCCATTGTAATGATTTTGCATGGAATGGTACTCAGACAGCAAGATGACAGGTTGTCCCCTTCAAATTGTGGGCTTATATAATGGAAGTAAGATTTTAAATTAGGCTCATGGCCTGTGCTTTGTTGTACGCAAGTATTTTATTGTTTGACTCTTGTTCTTTTACTGTGACAATCTCCAGGCCAGTTTTTTCGGTTAAATGGAACTCTGCTAGCTGGCAGTTTGGACTAATTATTGAACCCAGTAAGATGAGGTACAGGGAGACCTTCAGGAGCAAAGACAAATTACCCCAGCTGAAGTTCTCTCCTACATGTTAATTTCTGGAATGTTTAGCTTTATTTGTAAGTTAACTAAATTTTGGCCTATGCATTTTGGACTTCTTTAATAGGTATAATGCTGTCCAATAACTGTATGTAGAAAGTTGTCAGTTATAATTTTCTGAGAAAATGAGGGAGGTGGGTCAAACCCGTAGTGCTAACAAACACTCTATTTCAATTATTGTGCTAAGCTGTCCTGGAAGTATTTGATAGTGATTTCAAAACATTAGTCAAATAATGAAACACTGAAAATAACACTTTCCAGAGTTTCAGCACAGATGTGCTGTTAAACAATAGTACTGTTGGCCTTACTAGCCATGCTTTTGTCTATATAATGCTTAAGAAAACATATTCTGAGTAACAATTGCTGTAGTTAGTTTGGACTATTTGCTCGTGTTTATACAATATTACATAGTGCAGGGAGTTAATGTGACTGAAAGTGCGTAAGTTTTAAATTAATTTTCATTGTTTAGTCTTTGCTTACTTTACAAAACCCTTTTAAATCTGCCAAGAAGTCTCAACTCTCAAAAGAAGGGAGAAGCAAAAGTCCAAGCACAAACTCTGCGCTGAATTCTCTACACTCACTTTTCTGACTTTTTGATTCAGATTCAGTCAGGCTGCTGTGGTGTTCCCAAATTTCCATGGTTTATGAATCAAGCAAATCAGAAGCTGGATCTCTGGTATGTAATTTTTGTATATAGAAAAGTTACATGCTACACTCCTGATTTTGTTTTAACAAACATTTGAAAATTTGCAGTTAATCTGGATGATTTTTTCTAATGTTTTTGTGTGTGTACCTGAAGTCATTATCTCGTATTTGCAGTTTCATGCATTCTAGTTTGTCCCTTTCTGGAACCATCTGCACTGGTGCCAAGTGTGCTTTGTACAGACAAAGCAGAGCAAAACTGTCACAGATCATATGCAAATTGTGGCTACTGTGTCCCTTCTTGGATACCTTACTTCTTCACAATGTTCTCCTTCTATTCTAATGCATTCATTCTGCAATTAGAAAATGCATTCCTGCAATATGGGAAAAATGAATAAATGGAAGTAGGAAAGGTATTTCCAATGAGATAATGACAAAAGATCAGTAACAGTTGGTGTTTTGTTATTACAAGCTTTGGTTACTGAAATTCCTGGAGCAAGTAAACGGTTTCTAAAATATTGTAAGCAATATGCTAGTGAAATGCTCCCAGATTCTACTGTCACCCACTCTGGTTTTAAACCCAGTGATACTTTAAGCATAATCTTGCTCAAACCATAATCTAACAATGATCTTATCTCTTTAATTTCAATTTACATTCCAGTTAGAAAGTCAGAATTGTCAGCTGCAATTTTATACTTTGTAAAGACAAACCTCCCCAAAGTCTTCACTTAATCCTTGATGACTGCCCATGAAAGTTATTAAGTGTCAAATGGGAATGCTCTGGTGGAAAAAAGGTAACACACTATTTCATTAGCTGTTAAAACTGAGCCATTTCATACCAGAATATCTTGTTCACAAGACCTTATCTAGAGAAGGCTGGAAATTTAATCCTGGATTCTGTGAGAAATATTCAAATAAATTCTAATAAATCAGATCAGTATATAAATTGCTAAATAAATTTTCATTTTCTGTTTTAAGAGTGGTAAATGAGTAAGTCATATACCATATTATCCAACCTAAAATAATAGGAAACTTTTATTCTTCTGGTCTGATGTGTTACTAAATATGCAAAGCTTTACAGATTTAATGCTGTTTGAAAAGAAAGTGGCAGTACAAATTGATAGTTTTTGATGAAATCCAGCTTACTTACCAAGAAGGCAGTAAATTTCATTTCCCTTAATAGTACAAGGGAAAGAGAAAAAACCCAGGATTCTTCCTTGCTTACACTTTTTCCATCATCCTGACATAGTGGCTCATTTAGTTAGTGACATGATAACAACTTCTTCTGTTCCCTCTTCAGAACATCCTCATGAGTGCTTCTTTATCTATCACCCATTCTGTCTGCATGTAGTTTTTTCCTCCTTTAGACAAACTTAAGCAAAACTGTGAATTTGAAAACAGCTCTTTAAGTCTGGAGTGTTCATCCCTTAGGCAATCCAACTGAGCTGAATTCAGTACCTCCAACAGTAGTGTTATTTTCAGTTCTAAGGAGGAAATAAATGGTTAGGTCTCAAAAATTTACACCTCTTGGACAAGGTTATGAAAGCTAGTAGTATCTTACTGCACAAGAATAATTTTTAAGAAATATTTTAAATTAAATAAAGAAGGATATTAACTCATGTCTCAGTTACATTTCACTAGAAGTTAAAACTATTTCAAGGCTATATTTATTTGGGGTTTTGATGTCCTAAACCACTGCATAATGATGCCAAAGTAAAGTGTTTTTCTACCTGAATATTTATTTATAAAATCAATATCCATATATACATTTTCTCCTCCAAATCCCTTACCAAACCTGTCCTACAGGCTGTTTTAAGTATTTGTCTCATCCATATTCTTACTGCAAACCTCACAGATATATCTAGGGAAAAAAAAATAAAACAACCCCACATTTTAAAAGTAGCTTCCTTCAAAGAGTCAGTGTCATGAAGTTGTGTCAGGGGAGGTTTAGGTTGGATATCAGGAAAGGTTCCTTATCCAGAGGGTGGTTGGGCACTGGAACAGCTCCCCAGGGAAGTGGTCGCAGCACCAAGCCTGACAGAGTTCAACAAGCATCTGGACAATACTCGTGGGCACATGGTGACTCTTGGGGATTATGCTGTGCAGGGTCTGGAGTTGGAGCTGATGATCCTAATGGGTCTCTTCCAACTCAGGATACTGTATGATGATCTCATGCTTTTATTTCCCTGTATGCCAATACAGATGTGGAGGGACACGTTTATGGATCACAGTTTTGATCTAAACTTTTATTATGCTGCTTTTGTTCTTAGCCTAATTTTGCCAAAATGAAAAGCCCTTCTGCTGTTGAACAACTCCAATGAAGAATTTTAATTCTATATTTTAGGTTGATGCTATACACTGTCCATCAGAAATTCACCCTGTTCTACTTTCTATGAGTGCAAGCCTCAACACAGTTTCAAAGACCAGGAAATTTTATCCACACTAGTTACTAGTGTGTATGCATATAGTTATTTAAGCTCAGAGCACATTTTATTGCATTTGCTCTGAAAAATGTGTCCTTTGCTAAACAGTGGGTAGGAATGTTGGCCACAAGGGTCCTTCCTTTGAAGAATAATAGTGATCAATTGCATTGCTACATGACTGCTTACTTATATTAATGACTGATAGCCTCAGCTATTGTTTTTGGTTTACCAGCTTCATAATTTGTCTCTTCACTTTCTTTTTTGCAATAAATACAAACTATTTCAACAGTTCCTGAGCCCTTTAGCACATTCACCTTAGTGAATGTTTTCTAATTTTCCTTCCTGGTCTCTCTGGGAACATGTTGCAATATGGATTGTAAGATTTGAGCCTGCATCCTGCTAATTAACAAAATAATACAATTTTTAAGGTACTACCTCTGTCCTTTTTTTGATTTAGCAAATTTGTTGTGCATTTGAAATATTTCTTTACAGAGCTCTAAACAGTGATGCAAAACAGAAAACCTAACTGCATTTTTATATTTAAAATTTTTTGTTTCAATGTGCAGAGCTTCATCGGAAATCAAATCATTTGGGTTTGTTTGTGCTCCCTAGAGCTGTGTATAATATTTTGGTGTCATTTTTCCTTTTAGCAGATCCGTATATTAATTTGTATGTTTTGGGTTAGTGAAAGCAGGGTAGTCTGCTACTCAATGGCTCTGAATCCAGCCTTCAGAGTTGTGCTTCACATACGTGTGCTCTTCCATTTCACTGTTTCACTCTTTTTTGGGTGAATTTTTGAGCATGTTGTTATAATGAACTTATTTCCACAGCAAAAGCTTGATCGTTTAGTTGTGTTTCACACATGCACAACACTTCCTGTGACACACAGTATTAGTAAACAATGTTTCAGATAATTTTTTGCAATAATGTATTCCTGTATAGAAACAGAGAAACAGAGAAATTTAGAAATTAGGGCTCAGTTTTACATTTTGACTGAATCTCTTTTGAACTAATACACCATGGCCTGAGACCTATCAGAGAAGATTCTATTCCATAGCTGGTGATGATATTTAATCAGTACCTGGTGTTCTCTTTTGACGATATACGGCATTTGTCCATACAGGGATATGAAAGCACCATCAGTGGTGACAAAATGATGAGAAACTTATGAAGGTTCTCCTTGCTATGTTCTGCTCATTCAGTATTTCATTTTTGTGGCACTTTCAGCTGTCTTTCCAACAGAGCAGACATCAAATTAAGGAAACAGAAATCAAGGTAAAGGATATCTGAAAAATCCTTGTAATGGAAGTAAAAATCTCCATGGCTCAAACTACAGTGTTCCTTTGAACAGTTACAGTAGCTGGTTAACCACAACCATTAAAAATACCCTTCAAGAGTTTCTAGCTCCTCTTGGTTTATTCTTCACTTTTGGATCTTCTATTTGAAAATTTATTAAACAGGAAATGAAACAACAGAACAATCCTTCACATGGGAAAAAAAAAAAAAAGAGAGAGAAAGGATTAATCCACTTTGTCATCAAATCTTAATCAGAAGAATAAAAGGTACCCAAGAAGAGATTCTTCTTCTGCCACTGAAGTTTATAGTTCTTCCTCTTAATGATTAAGGAGAAGGAAGCTATGATCTAGACACTAAATAATGTTTCTAAGGTGGTCTGCTGGTTGTTGAAGACTTGCAACATACACTGATATGACTGTGTAGTAAATTGTATATATTCCAGGCAGTGAACAAAAGTATAACAGACTACCTTAAAACATTTATTACCTTTTCCACAGAAGACAAATTCCCTTACATATCCGCTCCTGCTATGACTTGGAAATGCTACAAAAAAGTACCTGTCATAGATATGACCTGAAATACACGGTCCTCTCTAGGGAAGCTTATACCTACCTAAAGCCAAGGTCTGGTAGGAAATTACCTAAAATCAAGAACTGAAGCAACGGGAAACTTCTAAAACTATACCGATAATCCTTGACATCACTGGTAGTCAAAGTCTAGCTCTTAAGTTTGGCCACGTATTAGAGAAAATATATTACTTTTCATGAACAACAGTCTGCAACAAGAGATGTTTTCTGCCCTGATAAGTGAAGATACATCATCTAAGCTTCCTACATTCTTCAGATTGCATCAGTGATATTTGGGCAAAAAAAAAATCTCATTACTCCATGGGAACTGATTATTTTAAAGAAAGTATTGACACTTGTCAAAATACACACTGCCACTTTTTGGGCAGTAATTTGGATAAAGTTTGAAAGTCAGGAGAGTGAGTCACTGACAGAACTTTCTTCTTTTGTCATACTTCTGTTATCAGCTCCAAACAATATATCACGATTCTGACTGCACAAGGAAACCAGTGATATTATAAAGGGGAGCTTGCAGGATTGGTCCATAATAGAGATTAAAGTTTAAAATAAGTTTGTCTAATATAAAGAGTGAGCACACTGAATAAAAGACTGAATACGATGTTCTCTGAAAGAACCTGTTTGGATGAGAAATCTATTGGAACCTGACACCTTAGTTCACAGGGGAACTTCTGCTAATGACTTGAAATGGAGGACTTGGGCTATGAATTTTAAACCATCATGAATTAAAATGGTTCCAAGGGGAGAAAGAAGAAATTAAGTTTTGGACAGGAGTAGCTCTTTATATAAAAAAAAACACTAACAAACTACACAAAAAATCCAGTTTACCTGAGAGGTGATAAAAGTACCCTGTCTGAAGAAAGGCAGATTTGGAGGGTTTGGGGTCTAAGGGAGGATGTGTGTGGCTTTTCTTTGAGTTTGTTGGGTTTTGTCCTCTAATGTCTTATCCTTTTGTTTTGGCAGAAAATAGAAAGTTGTTGGGTTGGGTTGCTCTTGTTTTTTGGTTTTGATTTGGTTTTGGCTTTTTGGATATTTTTTTAGGTTTCTGTGGCACTTGGCTGATCTGGGACACAAACATCCTTACACCTTACCCAGACTGCCAGCAGGGTTTGCCCATGCTGTCATCCTCCTGGTAGTGTCCCATGGAGCACAAAAAAGGGGAATAACCTAAGAGATCTACACAATATTTATAACACATTATCAGGCTGAATGCCATATGAGCTCTTCCTGGATATAATTAATCCCCCTTGGCACTCAGGGTGCAAAAGAAAGGGAAGAGGCTCATCTACAGTAATAAGTCCCAACAATTGCATGCTTAGCCCTATTCTGCACCATGCCTTATTCCCTTTTACTGCCAGCACTGAAGGCACCCACCCTCAGCACAGGTAAGGGGTCAGTGTTCCCACCAGCCCCTCCCCATCCCTGCTCCCCTGGCAAAGAAAGCAGCCCTAAGAGGAGGCTCCATGGCTTGGCATTTCTCACAGCAACAGAATGAAAGGTGAAGCACAGATGTTGTGAATTGCTTAGAGGAAGAGTGTCTTGTGAGCAGCTGACTGGAAGTGCTAGGATTTTGTTAGCAGCTGGGATTTTGTGATTGGGACTGTTGGGATTTTATTGAACTTGCTGGGATTTTGTTGACTTCCCTCACCCATTATGTCATCCAACACCTCTGCCTCCTTTGGTGATTGTCTGTTCCTGCAGACAACCCTGTTTGATATTAGGTCAACTAACATATTACATGGAAAAAGCCAAGCTGACTGACTATGTAATTTTTACTTTCCATTGCCAAATTCTTGATGCTTTCCAGACCTGCTGTGGCAGATTAATAAAAGACACTTGGGATACCAGTATCAAGTACAGTTAAGTGAAGTAACTTGACACAAAACACAGTAAACAAAGGTATAACACTGTAGAGCACTGCACCTGCAAATGGAGGAGGAATAGAAAGGGGAAGAGAATTGGTGTTCAAAGGTGTAAGACTGAGACACTGAGAGGGAAAGACCAGCAAACTAAAACAGAAAAACTATGACATGTACACCAGACCTCCTGATAAAACCAACAAACTACCTCTGGTATGTGTTACTGGACATTGTAAAACCACTCTATGCTGAGTGTACCGCAGTTACTTACTTTCAATTTAAAAGTAAATCATGATGAAAAAGCTGTAATTGTCAAGAACTTATCACATGAAGCAAGTTAAACCAGTCATGTGATACTAAGGGGATAGGCTAAAGCATTAGTTGGGATTTCTGCCAATGCCTGTTATTTCGGTGGTATTTTTTAACAATGACCCTGTATTTCTCAAGCTGCTATGCAGTACACTCCTTGTAAGGAAACAAAACCGAAGCACACACTTAAGCATGAGATTTCTTAACTAGGTATGGTAGGGATACACAAGAAGCTGTTAACAGCCCCCTGATAATATTCTGTAGATTATCTATCGCCCTACTCTTTAGCTTGGATTGGCCTTTACAAGAAGTAAGTTTTCCTACCCCTACTGGAGATGCAACTGACCAAAGGGAAACCCAGTAGAAGGAAATCAGACTAGAGATAGCCTAAAATACAGGGAATGAAGAGTGACAGATGTGCATACACAGAGGGTAACAACGGCAAACTTGGAGCAGAGGTAGTCAACTGCAGAAAATTACTCATCTGCAGCTGACATTAGTTTTTTGTCCTGTTTTCTTGACCTAGAGATCAGGATGGCTTCTGCAGACCTGCAGAGTCATATGCATTGCACATAAAACTCACCTGATGTATCATTTCCCCATATTCCCCAGCTGCAGGGGAACACACATTTCTAATCAGCAAGGTGGTGTGGCTTCTGTCCCACTCCATGACCTGCCATGTGGCTGAATGTGGTACCAAATGACAACAGCATGGAAAACAGCCAGAGACCATGTTGTGCTCGCAGTAGGAAGGTACCCAACCTCTGAGTCCTCACATATCAAGCAGCCCTGACGAATAACATGCTCACCAAACACAATGTAGGATTGCCACCCCTGTGGCAGTCCACAGGTTCCCTCACAAACTGCAAAGGAAAATGCTGCTGAGGACTGCTCCAGGCAAGGAGGGAGGGCTTTCTCTCATACTTGCAGCTGCAATGTAAAACTCCGGATTTCAGCTGTTGACCTGCAGAGCTCATGGTCAGGCTCCAGTTTTCTGCATGTGCTTTTCTTAGCAGGTGAAGTTCCCACACAAAAAACCAATCCTTGTCAATTTCTTTAAAAAAAAACCCAACAAACAAACCAAAATGAGGAGAGGTATTCTCTGCATGAGAACATTTTGCAGAATTTTTTTATGAACTAGCACAGAAAGCTATTACATTTCATATGCTTATTCAGTTTGGAATGTAGACAAAAATCTCATTAACTCTCTCAATACCCAGGAAAACGAAATGTGCTCACTGTTGCCCCTAACTTCAAACATGCATGTAAGAAAAGAACTTACAGAAAACTTGATGTAAATCAGAACAGACATTCAAGGCATTGGTAGACAACTGGGCCCTTGATTTCCCCATGCTCTCCATGAACTGAGAAGCGACCTCTCCTTGGTATTTTGATTAGCATCAGTGACTTTTTCAGGTTTCTCTACAGTTCATTAAAAAACTTTCTCTCTGATCTTCTATTACTACTCTTCTTTAAACGTCATTTTATCAATAAATGCTCACAGATAAATCAGAACTGGTTGCAGACAAATGAGTTCAGGTATATCACTATCATATGTACTTGCTTTTTTTATTGACGCAGCTGATGACAGCTATAATTTCTTCATATCTGTCACTCCCAACAGTAAAAAAGTTAGTCCTGATGTTTCAGAATCTTGAAACATTCTTTGTTTTACAGAAGTCATCCTCAGAGCTGAAAATGAGTACTAATGCTTGGCTTTGGAGGTCAGTGATCAGCTTTTCCATGTTATCTCCTCTCTTAGCTTATTAACTAATCGCTCTGGGACTTTAAAAATGAGTATTTTGACTTAGTAAAATAGTTTACGAAGAAAAAATTTTATTTCATGGTTCTGTTACTGATGCACATAGGAATGTATTTTCCCAGAAGGGCTAAGTGAAGTTCCTTGCATGTACCTCAGGCAGGGAGGTGCACATGGTGCCACACACCTGCTCTGCTTAATGAGCACTGTGTCAGCTCCCGGGACCGAGCCTGGGCTAATGCCTCACCACGCTCAGCAGGCAAGGGTAAAACAGCCAAAAGTACAACAAAACCTTGCACCAGTACTGGCCAACTTGGATCCCTCAAGAAGTTCCCAGAAACCTGTCCACAAAAAGGTGTTTCCCCAGGACCCTGGGCATCCCAGCAGCTGAATCCATGCACTGGAACACAAACTGCCCCTTCCTTTCCTTCCTTTTTCCTTCCTTTTTCCTTCCTTTTTCCTTCCTTTTTTCTTCCTTCCCTTCCTTCCTTCCCTCCTTCCTCCCTCCCTCCCTCCCTTCCTCGGTCGTTATCTAATAAAACTTTCTGATTGATTGCGGCCTCCCTGACTTGTGCCGTTCCTCCCGACCCGGACCGTTCACAACTCTCGGTGCTTCCCTCCCCTCAGGGCGGGACGGCGGCGGGCGGAACCTTTCAGCGCGGCGCCGCTTCCCGCCCGGACGCAGCCGCAGCAGGGCGCCCGCTGCCGCCGTTGCCGGGTAACGCGGCGGTGCGGCGGCGAAGGCGGCCCGGCCGGGCCGGGCAGGGCAGGGCCGCGATGCTGGAGCCGGACCGGGGGCTGTCCCTCACCATCGCGAGGGTCGTGCAGCGGCTGCAGGGCTCCAGCCTCCACTCGCAGCTGGAGCGACAGGCCCGGGTGAGCCCTGACCTGCTGCTGTGGCCCCACGCACGCCTTCCTTCCCCGCTGCCCCTCCCCGCGCTTTGTTCCCGGCCGTCGCCCCGGGCCGTGTGGCCGCCGCTCGGGCAGGGGCTCCGGGGCCTCCCGGCGCCACTCGTCCCCTCCCTCTTGCCCTCCTCCTCTCGCTCCTCTCGCTCCTCTCGCTCCTCTCCCTCCTCTCCCTCTCCCTCCTCTCCCTTCTCAGAGCGGTGTATTTGGTTTCTGGACCCGTGTTCATTGTGTCTCCCCTTGGGACCCAAGGTTTTCGCAGTGAATATAAAGACTATCCGTCTGAAATCTCACTGCTTCAAATATAGGTCCTGAAGCGAATTGCTTTTTTAATCTTTAATTTGGAAAGCTTTAAATTCCACCCCCGCCCCCTCCCCTAGTGGCCCTGAGGAAATGAGGATTTGGTGAAAGGAAGTGAAATTGAAAAAACACGCATTGAAGTACGTTTTAGTAGCTGGGAAAACAGTTGCTTCTTTCTATATTTAATGACTTATCTGCAGTTGAAGCCAGATTTTCATATTACAGCTGAATTTAATTTAGCATGTTTCAGATTGAAATTGCATCAATTTTCATGATCGTAATAACTTAGTCATGGTGCTGTAACAAATATTGTGCATTACTGAACTATTTTGGGTTGGGGTTTATAAAATCTTGTGCTTTTGGGTTTTTTTTAAACATTACTTAAAATTATACTTTTTTTGTGTTTTTGTTTGTTTTGGGTTTTTTTGTTGTTGTTTGTTTGTTTTGGGGTGGGGTTTTTTTTTTTGTTTGTTTGTTTATTTTTGGTCTGGTTTGGTATTTAGGATGCAATGTCCATTATCTGCCTTAGTTCTGTTGAGTTTTTAAATGAAACATGATTTTCCTCTTTGAATGTTCCTATGGTTTTCCATAGCAAGTGACATCACTGCCTGTCTTTTGTGGCAATTTTGTTTGTTTTGTATTTAAATTTGCTAATGTGGTCTCCAAATCCTTTTACAAATTTGTGTCTGCTTTGCTTCTGTTGACAGGGCTTTCTAAATATTTGAGTGAGCAAATGTGCCTGTCTTGAATGGGGCTGGAATTATGGAAAAGATGAGTGGCTGGGTTCTGCTAAATGTTGGGAAATTGAGTATCCTAAATAGGCTGACATGAGGAGTGGAGAGTCAGACCTTGTCCTCAAAACAGGCAGTGAACAGGGCTCTCTTTTATCAACTCCATTACTGCTTATAACAAACCTGCATGCACTCCCTTCTGCATGCATGCTTTTATCCCTGACTCTGGCAAGGCATGATTCCACAGTCATTTGATACTTTGCATGGTTTTTTTCGAGACAGGAGGAAGCTTGGTGTCCTCAGGACTTGGCAGGCTGTTCAGAAGCTGCTGGTGGGTGGCTGTTTCATGGAGCTGTTTTGTCCAGGTGGGCACTGAGGACCTGAGCAGTGCCCTCCCATGGTGGTGTTTGGTGTCTGAAAGGGCAGTGAGGTGCCTAAATCCCTGCTGGACTCGAGAGCAGATCTGTTATGATGGCTTTGCAGAGTACTGTTTTACTGTTTAAGATTTCTTGGAGAAGGAAAAAAAAGTGTTTATATAGGTCAGATGATCCTTGTAATCATATGGAGTGCTACGGGGAAAGAAATGAAGCAACAAATATTCAAGTCGATTCTTAGAGTTGTGTTTGAAGAGTTTGGAATAGAAGGTTAAATTTGAGGTTTAGTTTAGTGTAGTGATCTGAAAGTTCATAGATGTATCAACGATGGGACTTCTCAATCAAATGAATTATCTCTTTGAGGTTGTAGTTCAAATGAGTAGGGCCAAATGTACACTGTGTTTGTCAGGAATCTGTGTGCTCTTGATATGGAGGGTTTTTTAATTGGCCTTGCTTGCATTTATGTTCTTTCATGTACGGAAGACTTGTTGTATTGATAATGCTTGGATAGTCATGTCAGTGCTGTACTGTGCAGTTGCAAGGGCTCTTCACTCAGTGGCTTGTCTGGTGTCCATCCCTTTGCAGCTGTACAGAATTCTGAACGTTTCTGAATTTTGCGTTGCTCTGTATTCAATTAAGGCTTGATTTCCCTCCCTTTACATGGGGTATTGCTGAGTTGCATTGTGAAATATGAAATCTTAGCTGTGCTGTGCATCACACCTGAACTCTGGTTTATGGGTAGGATGCGATGGGTTTTTTGTCTGCTGGTTAACAATGCACCAGTTGTGATTTTGATCTGCAGCAGTTTTGATTTTCGTCTGCACCAGTTGTGATTTTGAAGGGTGGTCCCTTTTTAAGGGATTCTAAGCTATCTTGGGAGATGCATGCTGTATTTTGAGAAGTCTTTTGATCAATGCATCAGAATGAAACTTACTTTTGTTTTGTGTGTTTATAGTGCAGTTATATTTCACAAATATTCTTCATCTCTTAGTGTAAAAAATGATGTTGCTGATATTTGTTCCCCAAAAATATTTACTGTGTCTGAAAACACGAGTCAGAATGGATTGTAAGGTCCATTACAATATTGCCTGAAATTCTGAGAGAATATAGTCTCACAAACAGTATTTTAACTATTAACAAAATTCATGTTTTGTAAATTAATTTCTTCTTTTATTGTCTAGAATGGAGAGGTCAGAATGAACGGTTTCATTGATGAGTTCATAGAATTTTGGGGAAAACACAGTATTCTGACATTATTAGTGAGAGGTGATAGAGTAGCCCTGTGGTTATGAACTGATCAAACCAGTGCTTTGCTTGGTTCTCACTGGGAGCCTGAGCTATTGTCAAGGGCTGTGATACACAATCTCTTTGAAATAACTTTGGCATGGGCATCAAATGATTTGCTGTCACAGCTTGACCACTGGGGATACCAAGATAATCACATTTTTATCCCAGGGATTGATTTTTAGCACTAATTTTATATTCAAATAAAACCTAAAAAATTTATTAAACGTTCAAATTACATCATTAAAATATATCCTAATATCTTGTAGCACAGCAAAACATTTGAAACTGTTTACTCCAGTGTGAGGCTGATGGAAGCTCTCTGTATCTGCTACGTTATGTTTACTTGTATAAGAAAGTTCACAATAATTTTTCCCTTAGGGGAACTTCATGTTCATGGAGAAATGTATTAGGGTTGGAAAACTGTCAGTGTAATCAGGATTTCACACTTACTGAAATTTGTTTAGTTAGGCTTGGAATGATTCTTCTTTCTGTTACAGAAATGTATAAAGCAAACCCAAATCTCTCCCTAAAAGTTGCAGGGTTTTAAGTTTTTAGTAAGTGTTTATGTTGAAATTGTGGTTGTGCTTCAAGTGGTTTTTACCAAGTCACTTTGGTCCTGATAAAGTCCAGTTATGGTAGAATGGAGTACATAAGGAGAGGTGACTATATATTATCTTTCATTTAATTTACTACTTCTAAAGATGGTTTATATTTGGGGATTGTGCTTTATTGTAATTTGGGAAATAATAGTAATAAAACGGAAAAACATTGTGCGCTTGTGCAAAATCATAATGAGCAGTAATAAATGCTTTGAGAGGGTACATTTATCTAAACGAAAAAGGCTTTGAAGAGAAATTATGGTGGATAGCCTGTAAAAATATTTAGATTGCGTAAAGTTATTTGCAGAACTGTTTGCAGCAGGATAAAAATATGTGTTCACCTGATGCAGTTCCACATTTCAGTATAGTTGGATCACTTTGCTTCAGTGTTTATTCTTGTTGAGAAAAGAAATAGTTTAACACAGGAGTTATGCTGGAACAGTTTGTTCTGTCTAGCCTCCTCTTTGTAGTATGTTGCTGGTCCTCTAGCTATTTTCCTGTACTTCTTTGGGTGCTGTGGTTGATGGATCATCTCCCCTCTTACGTGATCAATGCTGCTCCAGTCTTGATGACTAAATGCCATATTCAATTTAGATGCTAATCTGCAAATAGGTTGATGTCTGTGTTCTGTTGCTCTGTGAATCAATTTGCTATTTCCACCAACTTTTTTATCTTACTGTTGTGCTATCCTTTTGCTTGCTTTCAGACATATGGCTGTTGAGTATCTGGATTTTCTTCCGTGTTGGCATCTAGGTAACAGAGAGTGTACATTTAGAGTATCACTCATGATGGTGACTGCACAGATCTCTGCAGGATACCTTGCCAAAATCAAAGGCAAAGATGTCCACACAATATTGCTAGTAGTGCCCTAGCCACCAGCAGATTTGGCGAAATTTTGAAAGTCTCTAAACTATCCTACTATTCTGTATGGCTGAAGAGTGGGGTGTGCCAAGGAATGCTGTAGTGATAGCTTGTTTTTGAAGGAATGTGGAAGAGATAAATCTTTCCAGATTCACAAGAAGCTGACCAAGACTGTAGAAAACCACAGACATCCAACACCTGGACCTTGGTGCCCTATCTGTAAGATAATGCACAATGCTAGTTTTACAGGGAAAAACTGTTAGGCATTAACAGTTATTAAAAATAATTTGTTATTTCTTGCTGAAACTGGTACTTTCATCCCTAATTCCTTTCAGGGCTCTGTATTGGCCTGACTCAGCCTCTGAATATTCGACTTTATACCTGTTCTAGCTGTCTTCACGGATTGTTCCCTTCACCTTCATGGATTGTTCCCCTGTGTTGCTCACTCTCTATTGCCCTGCTTGTGATAGTCTCCTTATAGCAGCAGACGTTATTTTTCTTATAGAAGTAAGATAGTCTCATCAAGATTTGTGTATTGAAATTGGTAGTTCTACCTGGGTGTTTGCTGCATTTTGATCATGCAGGAAATTAATTCTGTTCATGAGTACAAATCTCATCAATGTTTGGTTTTTTCCCCAATAAATCTTAGCCAGGCATTTTTATCTGTGTAAAGTTATATTAATGCTTTTTTATATAAATAAAATTTTGTCAACATATTTTTCATTCTACCAAAAAATCATAGGGGATGAAAATCTAAATGAGATTTAGTATGTTGTACGAAGCAGTTTGAAACAAACAAACCTTACCTAAAATGTAAACACCTAAATGTGTTTTCCAACATAGTACAACACAGAAATAAGTTAGATCAGTTAATCCAAAGGAAAAACAAGATTATGTGAAGACCTGGACTAGTAAGTTTGGAACATCAGCTCTGCTAAGTCCTCTTGATTCCTCAATTTGATTCCCATAAACACCCATATAAATTCCAAAGAGGTACCATACTGTTAAATTACAGCAAAACAGTTCTAGAGAGTGTTCCTTTCACTTACCAAAATGAGTATTTTCCCTTGCTGTGTTATACAGAGCTAGAGGATGGTCTGTCTTAGAGCCAGTTGCAGCTGCCAGTTGGACTGTTTGCCACATTCTCACCTTTCAGGTATCTAATTTCTGATTGGAAAACTGATGAGCAATCCACTGGGCAACGAATCCCTAACAGTTTCTGTGTCTCTTTTGTTCTGCTTAGCACTTAGGAATGTAGGAATGTATCCATCGATCCTAGTACAGAAGTAAACAAAAGGGAAAGTGTAACTGGGAGTGGTCTTTTGCAATTCAATCCTGGATTGGCAAAAATGGAGACAAAAGTGACCCCATAATTTTTGGGGCAACTTTCACATTTCTTATGTGGAAATTTGTCTCAGTAGGGCTCTTTTTTGGCCAAGAGAAGAAAAAGAACACAGGAAAGATGCTAAAGATGGATGTTTTGATAAATTAAAGATTAACCTAAGAATATTGGCTGCAGCTACAGCAGGGCTAGGAATAATGAAATAGAACTTGACTGAGCAAATGGGCACAAAGAGGTGAGGGTAACCAGTGGAGGTTGATGCACTAATGTAGTTCTTGGAGAAAATTTTCCCAAGTGTGCTGCCCTGTTTCCTTTTTGACTGCCTTTCTGCTGCATACGGGAGAGTCTCTGGATTTTATGTTCTGCAGCTGTGGAACAGGCTCCGTTGGGAACAGTGATTTACAAGAAAGACCTCTCTTCTTTTGGTCTGACAGGGAAAATGGGAAGTAGTCTGTGGACTGAACTCCTTATTGCCCTCTAATGCAATATGCTGCATCAATTTCTAGAATTTCCAGGAATCTCAAAAAAAATCTCTTGAGAGTTGTCAATAGGAATGTCACAAATTCCTTAATAAGCCAGGAGCTCACAGGTGTGTGAACAGCAGAGAATTAAAATACTGTTCTGATTGCACTTCCGTAATTTCTTGCACTGTTTACAGTGTCAAGACAACCCACTTTTTAGTGGATTGTACAGGAGCTTGCTTTTTTAATGTGATTCATAATCTGTCAATGAGTTGTATTTGTGAGTGGGTTTTTTTGCTATCTGAAAAGCATGTGTACCAGACCTGACAGGTAAACACCCTGTGGACCGTGAGATTAGAATTAGTCACATTTAACCCAAAGACAAAATTGAACATTTACAAAAGGGTGCACAGAAATTTCTGAGGAGCAGTATGGCAAAACCTGCCCTGCTTGATGTGTGTTACTTTATTTAAAATTCCTACAAGGAGAGGTACAAAACCAATGCCTTGCAGCAGAAGAAACCAGCAACCTGACAAATGTTGTCCAAAAGAGACATAGAACTTTCCATCAAAGTATGTTCAGAAGGAATCCTTCATAAAATACTCGAGTTTTTTGCTTAAAAGGGTATTTTGTGAGCTGCCCAAGAACTCCCATAAAAATCCTTGTTTCCCTGACATTAGCAATGATCCTCTGCCAGCTTTTACCATTGTGCTGCATGGAAAATGTGTTTGTCATTTGATATGAGAGTTATGCAACTCATCACATCTTATGGTCTGTGCTTATGATGACCTTTCTCAGAAGCATGCTTACAGTCTCTTTGCTATTGCAGTCAATAAACCAAGTATAAATGCCTTCCTTAGCTGTAATGGCAAGGGGACTTGAAATAAGAACAGTGTGTTGGTTTGAAGACAAACCAGTGGGAGATCACAAGTCAAGATTGAAATTAAAAATAAGTGAAATAATACAAGGAAAAGCACTGACAAAGTCAGATACAACCTAACACCCTGTTAGGGTGGTAGTAGCAGTCCAACTGAAGTAGTCCAGTTGAAGCGGTGATCCTGTGAAGGTCTAGTCTCCAGCTGAAGATCCAGTGGTAGCTCTTGTCCTCTGGGAACCCAGTAGACAGGGCTAGCTCAGGCAGTTCCAAGGCCAGGTTATATCCAGGTGGGAGCACCTGGCTCCTCCCTCCTGGGCAGAGCATCCCACAATGGGATGAGATAAGTCCATGAGTCACACGGTGGGTCCCTGATGGCCCATTGCCTGTCTTCCGGGTGGGTCATTAGCAGCTGATAACAGCTAACGGATGGCCCATTGCCGGTCATCGGGAGTGGGTCATTAGCAGCTGATAGCAGCTAACGGCCCACAGCTGGTGGTAATAGAATACTTAAACACATCTATATTGCAACCCAGGACAAACAGAAATGCTTATGCTGTCAGTCTCTGCATTATTGTCCATTCATCTTTTCAACTGGGGAAAATGGAAAGATTTTCTTAAAATTCTGCATTGTGAATTCACCTAGACCAAAATTTCCAGTGCAGAAACACTCTTTTCTATCTATAAACAGTAAGGCAAATTATAGGATTTTGGAGTTTTAGTTGTGTGTGATGGATTTAAAGCATGCCCATGCTGTCAGCAGTGCTCTCAGGGCTGGCAAACTGCACAAGTTGGTGAAAGATTATTTCTAATTTCAGGATAACTTAATGGAATAGAATCAGTAGCAGATATGCATACAACATATTGTTGAGTAGCTTTCGGTAAGAGATGTCTCATATTTCTATGTAGATGATGTGGCCATATGCTTCTAACATATTCCTGGATCTGGCACAGCTGTGCAGTAAGCAGCACAGAGATCTTCTGGTGTTATTTTCAAGTTAGCAGCCAGGGTTTTTTTCTAAACCTTTAGCTTTATTATCTGATGTTAATTAGCTATTGCCATGTACCAGGTTTAGGAGAATACGTATTGGAAGGCACTTCACAGAAACTTTTGAGTTTCTGCTTCTTGTCCTTCTGGACCTTTGTGATGTATTTGTTTTCTCCTCTTGGTCTAGTTGTAGGAATAGATGCTATTGCAGCTGGTCCTGCTGTTGCTGAAAGATCTGTGAAACCATCTGTGTGGTAGTGTCGTGGTATGGTTGTAAAGCTGGTTACTTCCTAATTACCTGTTTGAGTGCATTTCTTTACAAGAGGTCATGTATACCCCAGTAGTCACTGCTGCAGTGGTTTGGTGCACAGTTAGTTTTTTTGGTTTGAAAATGGCATTTCTTATCTGAAAGAGGTGAACTGTGGGAGGTTAAGTGAGAAAATATGAAATGTTTTCGTTTTATTCTGTCAGGTGAAATGCAGTGACTGGCTTCTAGCTTTTTACATGTGTACCTTGTGACCCATTCCTTAATGTGTGTTGTCTAGCATTTGTGCTAAGTTTTTGGGGTATTTGCTCAGATTATTAAACATATGTGTTTATATGCATTCATTGTGAATTCTGCAATCCCTTCTTCTCCCTCCTTCCTCACATACACCTTTTAGCATTGATGTAAAAGGTAAAGACATTGAGTAAGAAAAAAGTTAACTGATTTTTTTGGCTGCAATAGCCATTGCTCAAGGAAGCAGTTTGCTTTGTGTGTAACCTTAAGTATGATTATGACTTACTTTGTAACTTTAATAATGTGATTTCTCTTCAATGCTTGATGCTTACTTATTTATTTTTCATATCAGGTTAGCCTACACAAACCAGAAATTAAGCTGGAATCACTAAAAGAGGACATTAAAGATTTTCTGAAGACATCAGGTTTGTAATACTTCATTTATACGTTTGTGAATAGTATAGATTTATGTGACAATATATGTGATATAAGTGATGAACACAGTAGTTTGTGCAGCTTGGTACTCTCAGTCTTGTCACTGAGAGTAGCCAGAAGCAGACATCCAGATGATTAAACCAGATAGAGAAAATTAAAAGGGAAAATGCTGTTGGATTCCATCTGCATTTTGAAAAACATACGACGCAAAGAAGTGCTTTTATAATTTTATAAGATACTGGTGTTTTTTTTGAAAGTTCTGAGTGAAATTAGAGTTCAGTCTCTTCTGAAAATGGAAATTAACGTTTATGGAAATACTCTTGAAAATTTTACCTTTAGTTAGATTTCCAATTTGCATTTGAAGTTGTAGGCTATGTAACTGTAATGTGAGGATTTTATGATAAGTGATCTAAGATTTATAATCATCAGGAACACTCTATCTATTAATTGTTGGTTTAGTAAAATTATTATTGGCTTCAAAAAAATAAAATGCAAGTTTGTAACCAAAACTGTGTCGTAATTATTTGAACAGCAGATAGAAATAAAGGATATTTAGTCTTTATACAGGTTTCAGCTTGCAGTTTTCCATCTTAATTAGATTAAGGTTTCTTCGTCTCTTCCTGTCTGTCTGGTAGGTAGACATGAACTGAGACCAGACATAAAACTCCAGTGACTGCAAAGCAACCTCTGATTGATGTTCCGTTAGTATTAATTCCTAAAGTTGTCTTCTGGTTGTTTTTCTATTTTAACAGGTTGGGAAAAGAAGCTCCAGAATGCTGTTTATAGTGAACTAAATGTGTGAGTTTATTTAGTATTTTTACTTAATGAGTTCTATTCACATTATTTACTTTTGATCTATTTGTATATATAGGTGTACGGTGTGTTACTATAATCTGCAAGATCTGTCATAGCAAGGGTACCTGCTTCATTTCTGTTTTTAAAGTGCCATTATTTCTTTTCCATCCTAGTAAAAATATTGGACACAAGTGCATTTTAAAGAATGAGTGAAGTAAATATCACCACATTTTGTAGTTACCGTAGTATTTTCTCTTTTGCTCTATGTCCAAAGGTACCAAGGATCTTAATACAATTCTTGTGTAAATGAGGTAGTTGCTGCAAATGAGTTTTGAGGTGTTTATCACAGCATTGCACATATTTGTTGTATTAAATATTTTTTAAATCTTTAAGGTATTGGATCTCTAGGCTTACCAGGTCAGTGCTCATCATGCTTGGGATATGGTTATTAACACAAAATTTGTCAAGTTTCCTTTTTATTATTGTTCAGCAAACTTTGGATTAGGCTTCTGGGAAGCATAATTTTTCTTTACATTCTGGCACAGTGGAAAGGTGAATTTCATAACAGATATAGCCATAAATAGCCGTAGATTCAACTATAAAATAAGAAATGTGTATGCAAATCTATTTGTGCTAATTTAAATAAGCTCGTTAGAGTTACCAGTTTAGCACAATGTATCTTTAGTAGTATGAGGGACTTAATTCAACAAAATGCTTCTGTCTATTAGTGAGGATTCATCTTCATCATATCTTTCCAGGGAAAAATATTTACCTGTCTCTAGGGCTAATGCACGGAAATAAGCAGCAAAATAATGAAATTAACCATTGGAAATTGAAATTAACTATGAACACCATGATTTCATGGGCATTGTGGAAAAGCCAAGAAAAAGCATGGCTGAAATCTGTTAATATTGATTCCATTTTACACAGTGGGAGACAACAAATTTGCAGCAAGTGCAAGAACTACCTTATCAGTTAAAAAATTGAAGAAATTTGGGGAAGGTTTCCCAAAAACATATGATAGGAACTGACTGAATACGTTTAAACAAATGAAAATTCAGGCTACCTATTAGAAAAGCTATGTGTAAATTTTGATTGCTGAAAGACATTTGAGGCATTTAAAATTAAGATGGATAAAATGTTTTGGAAAAACTCATTGGAAATAATCTTCACTACTGAAAGATAAATTAGTGTTTTGGTTTGGTTTTTAGTTTTTGTTACAACGTTTATATTTTGGCATAATGCAGTTTTTAAGTGGATATTCAGCTTTGCTTAAGTCAATGCCTCAAAGTTCTAATTAGTTTGGACATGTAGATGTTCACTATTGATTTTTAAAAGGAAATCCTCAAAAAGAAAATCTATTACCTCTTGAAAAAATGTAATGACTTGGAGAGTGAAAGTTCCAGGGATGATAAAGATGGCATGTTGTGAAGAGAATACATTTTAAAATACCTGATTCGTTAATGTAATTATTTGATTTTATTTTACAATTATGTGAAATTATAAGGGAGCATTATTTTTAATACAAGACAAACTCATGTTGAAATGTTATTAATTCTTGCATATTATTATCTTGTTTGTATCCCCAGAATGGATGAGGAAAACATACTTCTAAAAATAATACTTAGTTTTAATCAACATACACTTGTGTTTTTACTAGTGCTCTCATGAAAGAAGTATATTTAGGCTTACAAATACAGGATTAATTAAGCAAAATAAAAAATCAGAATATTTAAAGTTTACTGTATTTTCTTTAAGGTTTCCTTCACCCTGTCATCCTGCAGCACCACCTGAGCATATTAAAGAACCTTTAGCCTATATGAGGAAAGCACAGGTTGGTGGTCATCAATTTTACCATTCATATTAGATCTCTAATTAGACTGTTTGAGATTTACTCTGTAGAATGTTATTGTATTTCTAGTTTTTATACCTTAGGAAAAGCACAGATTTGTAATTGCATCAAAGTTAATAGTAATATTGTATATGTGATGTTTCCTCAAATAATTCTCCAGCCATGAAAGAAGTAGGATATAGTGGCAGGTAGGTGAAAAATGTAAAATAAGAGATGATGTGAATATTTCAAAGAAGAGAATTTGGTTTACTGAGAAGAAGAAAAAGGGATGCTATAGGTCGTTTCACTTACGGTTACAAAACCACTTTTTTGAAAAGACACAGGCAGTTCTGCAATGAAAGATAACAGGTTGCAGAGACAGCGAGATCTTCAGAAAGAAGAGATATATTTAGTACTTAGAAATGTGAAAGGAAGATGAAAAATATAGAGCTAAGGAGCTTATGGCATATTGAAGGAGAATAAGAGAAACTGGTCTATAAAGATTAAATGAGGATTTTTTGATGTCAGGAAAAAATATTTTTGCTTTGTTGGTTTCATTTTGTCACCAATATATGCCATTTGGAATAAACAAAAACAAAATCCACAGAAAAATGTAAAGAAAAACTAACCATCTTCAAGAATATGATCTGACCAAAACATCTGAGGTAGGGATAAGTGTGTATTTAACTCAGCTGTGCCTGGAAATACCTTGCAGTATTCTATTACAAGACACTCAACAAATTGTGTTACTTTCACAAGCATATTGTAGTTTGTTCCGCTCATTCTTATCTCTCTGTCCTGGGTTTCAGCCTTTAGGATTTGGGGGTAAAGATTGCTTTAATCACTTTTTCATGTGTGGCGTGAAATGTAGTGCCACAATTTGCTGCCTGAAAAGAGTCACTCTTACTAGTTTATTAATGCAAAAACCACAGAGATATATCTAGATGTATGTTTGTCTAAACCAGTTTCATGGGCTATTATTTTACTAAAATATATGCAATACTTACAGTAACCAGTATTTTTAGCTGTATGTGGAAAGGCCTGTTATTCTAGTAGTTTAAAAATGGGAAGTAGTGTCTTTGCTAGTTTCAAAATTTGATAGCCCTATTTCAAAGAGTTATTCCTGTCCTCTGGGTGTGTTAACCCTGGTAGGCAGTTCAGCCACTCACTAGCTTTCCCCTCGCAAAACAGGAGGTAATCAGAAGGGCAGAAGTGAAAAGTGTTGTTACAAAGACAGTTTAATTGGCAAAGCAAAAGCTACACTTGTCAACAAAGCAAAACAGGAATACTTTCACTACTTTCCATCATCAGGCAGCTTCTTCCCCAGCTTCTTTATTTGGGACATGATGTTGTATGGTCTGGAATATCCCACTGCTCACTAGGGGTCAACTGTCCCAGCTCTGTCTCCTCCCAGTTTCTTGTTCTCTCCCAGCCTCTTTGCCATCGGGGAAGCACTAGAAACAAAGACCTTGAAGCTATGTATGCATTTCTCAACAAAAGCTGAAACAGTGATGTGTTATCAACACCCTTTTGGTCACAAATCCAAAAGACAGCACCATACCAATTACCATGAAGAAAATTAATTATATCCCGGCCCAAACCAGTAGATGCTCTTTCAAACCCTTGCTCAAAATACAGTATTTTGGTAAAGACTTGATAGTTACTGGAATGACATTCAGTCTTTTTCTTCTTGTATTGGTTCTGATTTCTTATAGGTGGCAGACTAAAGTTTTTATATTGCTTTCTTTTCCTACCTCGAAAGAAAACCAGATTTCTAGTAAAGGATAGATCATTAATAGCAATGAGTAGTAATGCTGTAGGTAATAGAATCATAAAATGGTTGGGGTTGGAAGGGACCTTAAAGATCATCTAGTTTCAGCCTTCCCTTGCAAGGATACCTCCCATGAGATCAGGTTGCTTAGAACCTCATCAAACCTGTCCTTGAACACTTCCAGGGATGGAGCATCCACAACTTCTCTGGGCAACCTGTTCAGTGTTTCACCACCCTCACAGTAAAGAATTTTTTCCTCATATCTCATGTAAACCTGCCCTTTCAGTTTAAATCCATTGCCCCTTGTCCTATCACTATATGCCCCTGTTAAAAATCCTTCTCCTCCCCTTCTGAGGGTCCTTTAGGTATCGGAAACCATTTTGTGATTCTGTGACATTGTTTTCAAATTGCAGTAACACCTTCCTCAGTTTCAGCTCTTTTACTGAATGTTGTAATTGTAACTATAGCAATCCTAAAAGTGTGTTTTCTTACTGTAAAATTTCTTCATAAGGAATAGGGGAATCATTTTGTTAAATGTATTGTTACCATCAATAAAATGACTGTATGAGCTCTGCCTCTGCCTTTTGTTTCAGTGAAGGACAGTGTTTCTGCTCGCTTCAGGTAACTGATGTCCTGAAGAGACGGCAGGGTATCTTGCTTGGAAAGGCTGTATAACCCTCACTTCTGTTTTGACTTTTTTGAATTTATTTGAATATCTTTTACTGGGTAGAGTCTTGAAAGCTGAGTTATGTCAGTTTATGAGTGTCTATAAGTGGTTTTTTACTAACATGTTGCATCCCCAATGCAGTAAGTGGATTAATGTCTGGTGTGGCAGTTGTAAGTCACACCCAAGAGTGTTGACCTCCATTGCTCCTTGGAATTAGATGGGTCTTGGTCTTGCAAAGCTGTCATCTGCCTCTTCTGTTCTTCTTTTGTAGCTTTCATATCTTTAAGCATATCTGTGCTATTCCCCTCCCTAGCCCACCCTGCTGTGTCCTCCCTTAATTTTGATGGTATCGTTAAGTAGTGGTGGCAATGGTACCAAGCTGAGTGGAGAAGTGGTCACTTCAGAAGGGAGAGTCACTGTGCAGAAAACCTTGAATATGCTGGGAGAGTGGGCTAACAAGAGCCTTATGATGTACAAGCACAGATGTAAGGTCTGGCACATGGGAAAACATAATCCAGGAATGCAGCACAGTCTGGGATCTACCTGGCTGAGGAACAGCCTGAAGGAAAACAAAACCTCACTTCTTAGCAAAATAGAAAATGCCTCTCTGTGAGAGGTTAACCAGTTTGTGGCATAGTGTTGTGTAACTGCAGCATTTAAAGGAACTTAAATATGATAATTCAGTTAAAGTAAAATGTTGCACAGAATATGGTAAAAATAAGCAATTTGGAAAACATTCCTTACAGTCAAAACTCAGATCTGTTTTGTTTATGCAAAAGAAAGTGAAAGGATGACTTGATTGTGAGGAAATATTTCTGGTGAAAGGTAGCTATTTTTTTGATGGAAAAAGGTATGAGAAGATCTTGTAAATGATCTTGTAAATAGAAGCTAAAATGAAACAATAATAGACAAGATATTTAATTTTTTTTAAGAGAACAATTGAACATCTGCCCTTCCTTTCATTTGCTTCCTGTCTAATAAACTGCAGCCTCTTTTGGACAGAACTTTGAGGAGCTTGGTTAAACAGTATCTAACTGTTGTAGAATTTGTGTCTAGAGCAAATTACAAATAATAAATAGAACTAAATGAAGTTAAGTGGAGTCTTTGCATTCATTTGATCAAGGTCTGGCTCATCATCCACAGAAAACTAAATTAAGTATAAAACCCACCAGTGGTGCTGTAATCACGGAAGCAAAGTACTAAGTCCATTGACAAGGAAGTCAATACTAATTGGCATTAATTTCAGAGTAATTAGCCACGGATTAGGCACTACTGAAGCCTAATGCAATGGTCAGAAGTATCTGATTGCTTTTTAGCTGTCCACTGAGGTATTGTCTACTTCTGGTTTTCTCTGATCAGAGAACTATTTCCTGAACATTATGTTAGAAGAACTAATTTTAAAGCGTTACAGAATACCAAATTTCTAACTTTCCTTCATTTCTGACAACATCTAAGATATGTTTTGCGGAGAGAGACTGCCAGTCTCTTCATGTCACAAAGTGGAGAAGGCATTTGCTATGCACAGTTGATTGTTAAATGTTGATCTACAGAGAAGCTTGATCATTAGGCATATATAAAAATCAGTAATTGTGAAATAAATGTCTTTTTTGAGATCTGAAATACAAACAACTAAATTTTCTGGTTCTTTATTGTGTTGTAAAGCATGAAATCTGTTTGATATACTGTTTCCATGTGTAAAGAAGCATGTAAATATTTCCTTCATGTTTTTTCAGATGTCAGTCAGTGACTCTTGCTATCCTTTTGTATATATCTGACTTCAAAAAACTGCTTGTTATTCCATGGTAAATTCAATTTTCAGGAAAAAGAAATTGCCTATAATTTATCTTTTGTGTGTGTTTTAGGGAAGCTGGGAGAAACGAATTCTGAAAAGTCTGAACAGCATGTGCACAGAACTGAATATCCCACTAGCACAGAAGGTAATGTATTGTTGATTTCTGTTGTCAAACTGACATTTTTTCTGAAATTAACCTCATCTTGTGCACTTGTAATGTAATCTTCATCTTACACATGGTTATCAAGAGCTGTAGGTCCAGTATCTAAATAATTTTAATGCAGAATAATTTTCAGAGATGGTGGCGATGAATGCATCAGCTCAGCTTGGGAGAAGAGGGAGGCTCTAGGTAGATTTTCCTCTTTGCTGTTGCAGTAATTGTCCTCTTGAGGGAGCAGCATGTTGGAAAGCTAATTACTGTGTTCGTTGCTCTTAACAGAGCATTTTGTGTGCGGACTCAGCTGTATAAGTCGTGCAGCCTGTGTGCGCGATACAGATGTACTTGGTGTGCAGAGAAGGCTGTAGTTAAACTGGTACATGAGGAGAGATATACCGATACATTGCTGATTTTGTCATTCATTCTTGTCTGGTTTTTTTGGTTTTTATTAATATAGAGGCTTTAATTTTAAAGATCATGGAGTTAGGGAGTACTGTTAGAATGTTATATTCATTCTCCTGTTATACCTCTGTGGTAGGTGGCAGTACCTCTATGGTTCATCATGAGATAAAGGATGCAGTTGTATTTGTTTTTCATGACTGCCAGGGACAGGAATTTGATAAAGTCCAACAGCTCTATGGAATGGGCTGTAAATATTCAGTAACATCAAACTGAGTAGTAAATATCCTAAAATTCATTAGTAAACACCTGAAACTATTTAATGGGCTCCTTTTCTTCCTGGAACTGGAGCTTGGGCTTTCTACAGTATAATATACCTTCAGGCTGGGGATAATTTATAAGCAAATAAGTTTGTATTGCTATTTTGTAAAATGTTGCATTAATGTATACTTGAAATGAATACATACTTGAAATATGCATGTTTTTATTCATTCTGTTAAAAAAAGAAGATACTTTTTTGTGCCTTTCAGAGGCCTGTAAATGAACAAAAAGAACTGCTTAATAAATGGAATGAAATGGGAACTGATGAGCCAGGTAAGGTCAACTAAATTTACGTGCATTAAATTTGTGTACATAGAAAGGCAGCATGCACATCTTACTTACCAGTCAAAGGTTAATCTAATCTCTTCAAGGCAAATAGATTTCAATCTTTTTTTCACTAGTAATATGCCATTATGGGTAAATAAATACTTATTTCATTGTTACTCTGTTTCAAATTATTGTACTAACATTGAATCATCACTGAGGGGTTATTGTATAATACTCCATATTCCAGTGCTTTAGAGATTTGTTCAACTAGGACACAGTTCCTCTTGTGGTAAACTCAGGCTAACAGAAAATGTTCAGAACTATGGATAATTAAGCTCAGATGTTTTATTTACAAAAGATAAAAATACCTCTTGCATAGAATAATCAGTGATATACTTTGGGAGAGCAAGGCTAACTTCCATGTTAGTTCATAGCCAAGTTCCTTAAAAAGAATTTTGCAGAGGTGCTGGTTTATATTGCAGTACCACCTCTCTGATGGCAAACACTTTTCATGGATTGTTTTGTACTACTCCCCAGTTTTCATTTGACAGCAGTATGTGTAATTCAACAATCTAAGCTGTTAAAAAATATCCTGCTTTTGAATATCATATCTCTGCCAAGTCTAAGAATGGTTCATTCTAAACACTTACGAGGATTAAGTAAAATCCTGTGACTACTGTTTGCTTCATGGAATCATAGAATGTTTTGGTTTGGAAGGGACCTTAAAAGAACACATCCCTCTTCATTGATTTGGGGTTTACAAAGCTAAATATCATCGATTGCATGATCGTGACAGAATTTGTGGTGGTTGTTGCCGTGATATTTGTGATGATGTTATTTTGATCTTTTCTCTAATCATTACTTAAATTGCTAGATTGTGTTAAAGATCTGGCATGTGGTTTTTTTATCATATGGTTTTAACATAGTGTCATTGAAATCTTACTTCAGATCTAAGTCTTTTCCGGCCCGTTTATGCACCTAAAGATTTTCTTGAGGTAAGTATCTATGAAACAATACTCAGTCATTGCCTTGTATCCATTACAGTCTTTTATGTCAAGTGTGAGAAATAATTTTTAAGTGTATTTCATACTAGATGTCATTTATAGCAAGTGAAGTTTGGCATGTTTTATATGAGTCCATGTTTGGTTTACAAAACAGAATGTTATTGTCCCTTTTTTTTTTATGCTATTGTCCTTTTTTCTTTTAAACTGCAGTTTTAAATTGTACCAGTCATAAACTTCTCCAAAGCATAGTCTGGGCCCAACTCTTTTCCTCTGAAAGCAATTCTCAACTGATTTTGCAAACCATTTTACATTTTAAATTCTAATATATTAAGCTCACAAATGACAGTACGTGAGGCTGATAGACTGTTTCATAGTAGATTGCAGACTTTTATGCAGTTGAAATTGTACGTCATCTAGGAAGGTTGTAAAAAATCAAATATGAAACAGAACTCTGGAATTTCAAGGCTTTTGTATGTAAGCAAACTGGACCATTAAAAATGGTGGCTGTGGAATCTTTAAAGTCTGAAATATCAGTATTATTCATCATTTTCTATGACTCAAGCACAGAACATCATAGTAAAACAGAAATTAGTACATATTACTCCTTTTCTTCAGTTAATCAAAATAATGTTGAAAATGTTTTGTTTATTTTGTTTTCCATCATTGTACTAACAGCTATGGTGTGTTTTTAATTTTGGATCTGTAAATAAATCAGTCTTATTTTTAGCTTTATTCACTGCCCTTCATGATCACTCTCTTTTTCTTTTATACCGTTTTTTTTCCAGAGTTTGCAGTTTCTTTAAATTTACAAGTCTGACAGTGAGATTGTATGGTATTAGAATACTTACAAGAGTGAGAATTGTAGTGGTATGATGTTATGACAGAATTTTGTAAGAGCTGGAAATTCATGTTAGACAGAATCTTTGCAGTTCAACATCATATCAAAATCTATACCATGGAATAACAGTATATAAGAGACTGTAAATTCCTTTATAGATCACATTTACTTACCTTGATGTGATTCCTTGTGCTTTAAATTTTACATTTGTGTTAGGTTTTCAATTTCTGTCTTTTGTTTTTTCTTACTGGAAAGAAGATACTTTCCTATATTGTTATTTAGTAAGAAATTATTTTAATAGCAAATTATGTAGCACTTTTGTTGGAAGCTCTGTAAGATGGCCAGTGTAAGAAGGTGGATAAAAATTCTTCCAGAGCAAAGTAATATTGAAGAATATCATGGACACTGTAGCCATCAGAAATATACTGTTGGCATTGGAATAGCTTCAATAAGGAGGTAAATTCTAGTCAAAACATTACTATTTAGCCAGCACTCAATCGCATAGATCAAAAATTATCTCTGCTTTTTAATTTCATAATTTGAGCTGACTTTTCAAAGTGGAATACGTTAGCTTCCTTAAAAATTCCAATCCTTTTTGATTTTGAAAATGTTGAGATATAATTTGGGTCTATATATATAAGTTGTGGGAAATGGTTTTCTGCTGAATGTACTGTTTGTAATACTGATGATGTTGATGTAAGCAAGGAATGACAGAGCTACAATTTTTAAGGTACTGATGAATCTTCGAAACCCAAATTATGAAAATGGAGAACAGCCTAGTTTCAGAAATCATCTGGGGCTAATTCAAGTTCCTTTAAAAGTTAAAGATATTCCAGAATTGGTGAGTATATTTTTTTTCTTATAAGAGGTTTCTGTAAGAATTATTTTTTCTTGCTAGTGAGAATTACTCTAAAGAGTAAAAAAGAATGTTAGTATCATCGTAAGTTTCTCCTTTTGAAAGTGAAAATCAATCTAAATATGTAGTTAAAGTACAGGGCATAAAGAAGTTCAATGAAAATACATTTTTAATGAAAACCAAAACATAAATAGTAAATTTTCTGCTAGTAGGGAAGTTTTCATTTTATGCCACACGGGTTTATTTGGGCCATAAATATACTTCTGTAAATGTTACTCACCAATTTTTTTTTCTGTACAAGAAACTTCAAATTTGTAGCACATCTTAATTCCTGCTATACAAGATCAGTAGCCTGACAATGAGTTAGCTTCTGACTTTCTTCTCAAAATGATTTTAAATCCCTTTATTGACAGGTTGTAATTGAAAAGAAATGTGTGAGTACTAGTGTATTTTAATTAGAAAGTAGGAGAGTTTTTCTGAATGCTTCACTGATGAAGCTCTTGGACATTTTATGCTAGTAGAAAAACTTTCACCTGGCTTGGAAAAGAGATAGGAATTAGAGATCCTTAACCTGATCTTTCCTTCACCACTTTACTAGATCCAGGTGTAGCTCGTATTTGACATGCAAACTGGTGCCTATAACTAAAACTAGAGCAAGAATTGATGTGAGATTCTATTTCAAATGTATACATTTAGAAGAACTTAATTTGGTTTAGAAAATACTTAAAGCCTTTCAGAAGCAATCTCAAGTGATTTAGAGAGTTAAACATTGTTAATTACTTTTTTATGGTTCTGTTTATTTTCAGAAAGAAGACTTTAGTGAACTAGGCTTAAATATAGGACAGCTAGGTATTGATGATTCAGCACAAGTGCCTCCTGGTAAGCTAATGCTATGTTTCAGTCATTCAAACAGAGCACTAATGAGTAGAATACTTTGAAATTATTTTTTTTTAAAAGTGTATTTTTCCTGTAGTAAACCATAAATATTTGTTCTGCAACTTTGATTGTAGTAATTTCATTAGTAAAATATAGCTAATAATAGAAAACACTGCATGTATGAAGAGTCAGATTTGGAGAAGATTTAAAATCATCACCTTAAGTTGAGCATAGGTTAAATTCATTATGTTTGAACACTTCAGGAGCTAGAGAACCACATCACCTGTTTCCAAAAATACAGAAATTATCAATAAGTATTAATCCAGTTAACAGACGTGTATATATATATGTGTGTGTAATAATATGTGTATATATATATATACACATACATACATACATACATACAAACAAACATATTTAGAATTACTATGGTCAAAAAAATATTACAGGACATATCCATATATTACTGTTCAGTTTTAAAATGGTCTTTCCACATAAAAATGGAAATCACTGTAGTATCACATGATTTTTCTTTTTAAATGGAAACTTGCCTAATTCAAAATCTATATTCACGTAGAATTGTGCTGCTTTGATCTTTGTGTTTTTGAAACACAAAATTAGTTTCTGAAAAAGGTATTTGATGCAGGTTAACTTTTAGTGATGTTAGCAGTAAACAGCAACTGAATATAATAGTGTGTGATAAAAATACAAAATACATTATCAGCTGGAGTGTCTTCTTTTTCATTTATTTTTTTGCCATTCCTTTTTGTGTCTTTATTTTCTAGAGTTCTTTGAAAATGAACATGTACGTGTTGGGCAGAAAGGTATGGATCTGTTTTTATCTGTAATAAACTGTGCATTTAATAAATTTGTATCTTAATTTGCATGTAGCTCTTTGAATTTTATGAACTTAGACTAGCACAAAGCATTATCAGTAATACCAGTGTAATTTGGATAGACAAACACTAATGCTGTTGTCATTTAGACAGAGACAGAAAAGCAAACATTTGCAGTCTGCCAGTAGCTACCAGATAAAAAGCTCCACAGTTATTTCAATAAAAACAAAACAGGAAGCACATAGATGTATCTTTTTGGTGACAGCTTAACTTATTCTACTACTGAATTTCAGTTTAAAATCAAAATTCTGTAGACACCCTTCTCTGCACACGAAGTTGACATTACTGTAATGGGATTTATGCCTTTGTGTCATTCTTTTTAACGATCATTTGCAATTGCAGAATATTGCAGTACGTAGCCACCATGGAAAATTCTCTCATTTGTCTCTCTATGCTGCTTTTTCTGAAAAAGCTCCAGGATTGTTTTTGTAGGTTAAGAAATAACCTACAAAGGAAAGGGAAAGATAAAAAGAAATAATAATTTAATAGTTTAAGTTTGCTTATAGGAGAAACATACAAGGAATGGTTAAAATCCACCAATATTTACTCTTACTGTCTGTTCTGATTCCTGCTGAACATTAGCACCATCAAAGAAAAAAAAGTAGGCAGGATACTGTCCCAAAAGTGGGCCATCTTAATTTTTTTGTGGCACTAACAAAACAGTGATCTTTCTTCCTTTCTTACTTCTTTTGTTGTCATCTTTTTGTCTTTCACTGTCAATTTTCTAATCCAAGAGCAATGGCTTAGGTACTGTCCACCTCTCTGTTCTTTTCCCATTTTTCCCAATAAATAAGCTTTCTTGGACTTCTTGAGCCATTCATTTAACTCCACATTGTCATTCTTATTCCTCATCTCTTGTCTGTGCAGAGCAGCTCTATTCTAGAGAATGCTTTAGCTTTTCCTAAATGCAAAGACTGAAAATTTTGTAAAAATGTAAGTTAAGCATCTTGACTTTAAACTGAAAGCCCAGTTCATTCAGTGGGAGTCCTGCTGCATTCTCTAATGGGTGTTAGTTTTGACTTTGTTTGCCACTGAGGTATTGGTTTTGCTTTTGTATTAGATGTATTTCCAAGTCTGTGGATTTTATTTGGTTGTGTTTAGTAAAACCCATCTTGTATTTACCGAAACTACTTTTTAATATTTTGTATGTCAGTAAGAAAAAGTGAAGTAAACAGTCATGGACACCGAGATGAATCACAGTGTTTCTGAAGTTTTGTGTAGAATGTAGGAATGTTTTGGGGTTTTTTGCCCTCTTTGTGCAGGAGCAAAGGATCATATTCAGTATTTAAGAGAAGAGGGAAGGAAAGAAAAATCTGTGAGATAGATTCCTAATTCCAAACCTCATCCTTCTAAGTCATATTAGGGCAGATATTCTGAATTTCAATTTCAGTGAGATATAGAAAAGCAAGCTGTTTCATAGATGCTTCCGAAAAATTAGCGGAAATGGATTTGGAAACTTCTGAGTAGCAGTCCAACACCTATCTAATGTCTAGATAATAACACAGAAATTTTTCCCGACTCTCTCTCTCTGTTGTGAAAGACCTTTTGTGTATGAGGGTACAGTTAATCACATAACCTTGGTGGGGAATACTTTTACCAGACTACAATAGCTAAAGATGTATGTATTTCGAGTTCATAGATTTAAGTAGCGAACGAGATAATCTCCTCTATGGTATGTACAGTACTGTATTGAGCATTCTGACACAGTAGCCTAAAGCTTCACAGCAATGACCCATATAAGCAAACCTGTCAAGAGCAAAGTATTTGTTTTTTGTCACTTTGAAGGCAAATCAATGTCTTTCAAGTAAGTCTTTGTCCTCTAGAGTAAATTTACCAATAGTGAGAGAATATCACGGTGCACTCTGGAATGGAAAATTCTGGCCCCACAGTTATCTGTGAAGATACTCTTACAGTTAACGTGAAAAGAAGGGAGACACAAAAAAAACCAGAATGAGTGCCAGTCTCCTGTTTGAACTGAGATACTACTCAGAGTATTTTGTGGCTGTAAATGGCTGTTTGTTCTGCATGATGCCAGCTTAGAAGCTGCAGCTAGCCTTGATATAGTAATGTGTACATACTAAGTGCTGTTTTATGACAGAAGGTAGTACAGCCTTTCTGATTAATGACAATTGCCTTGTTTCCCAAGGAATTACTTAGAAATTGCACTGTGGAAACCAAATCTTATTAGCTAATGCTTACAGCATGGTAAGCCAGTTTTTAAAGTTAAAAATTAAGGTATTTGATAGAAGTCTGACACTGCTTCAACTCTTTACCTGCTTTGTTTCTTACAGTTTTAGCAGAGCAAGATAGTGCTGCAGCTCAACAATATGTTCGTCAGGGATGTCCAACAGCACTCCGAGCTGATCTGTGGGCCCTCATTCTTAACGTTTCTAATCAGCCAGAGGTAAGGAGCAAAGGGAGGGTAAAATGTGAAGACGAGGTGAGAACACAAAAGTGCAAGCACATATCTTCTAGCGATCATTTTTCCAAAATAGAAATGCTCTACTGAGTTGTCACAGAAACTGATAAACATTTTATGATTTAAAAGCTGTATCCTGTGGTGAAGTCTTTGCCACTCTTTTTAAGTTTTTAATACATATGTGAGCAAAATACTGTAGAACGAATTATTCAGTTGATCTGACTGTCTCCTGAGATTTTCTTACATGATGCTGACTTTTTTAGAAGGGGGAAAGGAAAAAAGATCTGGGAAGAAGACTGAACCTCCTTTATCTTTGCTAAGTTTTGTAAAAAGAATATGTGTTATATCTTTTTCCTGGTTGTTTGACCCTGTCATCATATGTGTGTGCATACCATATAAATTACTGTATATATTATGGCATATACTCTTCATATGTAAAATCAAAAAGAGAGGAGCTAGTAAGATGTGCGTTGTTTCCATGTTCCCTTGTACAGCAACAGTTTTTCATTGTACCTTATATTTGATGCAAGTCCTCAACAATGAAATCTTTTGCAGTGTCTGATTACGTATGTAAATGTGTATATATATATTTAATATACCTTAAAAAGTTAAATCCCTCTTTCAGATCTTTGCATGATTGGGAAAACTTTGACTCAAGGCTTTTATATGTGCATAATATTTTACCTTATGCTAATTTTTCGCACACTTAGCAAATGATACTTGTCAGCTATTCATGAAAAATAAACTATGTACACATACATTATTCTGAGGCTGAGTGCAGTAGACATTTTCCTTTAGGAGACATTCTACAGGGTGTAGAGCCTTGAGACTGAACTGAGAAGACTGTGTGCAGGGAATCAGTAGTGAGACAATACTTTGTGATGGTGCTGAATGAAGTCTAGAAAGATGAAGCCAAGTGGCTAGAAAATGGTAATGATAACATCAAGACAAAGTGGTAAGGACAGATAAAGTGATGCAGACTGGGAAATTAGTCTACTACTTTGAGATTGTTGAAATAAAGGATTGAAAAACAGTGGAATACAAAATGCACCCTCACTCCCCATAAAAAACAGAAATCATGAAGTTGGGACAAGATGCACTGTGCTGGAGAAAATAATTTAAGCTATGAAGTAAGTGCCTAGCAAGGTCATGCAAAACTGAAACTGTTCTAATGTAATAGCTGTCAGAATCTTCTGTCTTCTTTTCCAAGACTATTTTTTGCATAGCATTTGTTATCCTGGGTTCTAAGTTAAAGTTGTTTTATGGACTTTGAGTACTAAAAACATAAATGCATTTAGAAGATAGATTTTCTGAGTGAGACCTAGCAGACTGCCCATGGATCGTTTAGGATAGCATGTGGCTTACCACAACTATGTTATAAGCTGAATAGCCACGTTTCGGTTCAAGCATTGCATTTACTAGTGTTTCACAGAAGTAAGCTGTGACTACTGCCAGAATGCTAACACCCTGAGATGCTCTTCTTGCATAGACCAAATACATGGCTTTATTTTTTGTGAAGTACAGCAAAGCAGCTTCCATATACATGTAGCTGTTTTATGATCTGCTGAATTTCATATAGACTTTATGGATTTATCTAACACTTCTTTTCTCTACCTCTTGTGAATGGTTTCTCTGCTGGGTTTGAGTTGTCTGTTTGCATACATTCCTTGCTGTAATAGTTCTGATTTGCAGTTTAGGCTCTATTACATTTATAGCCGTATGAATCTCTAAATCACATGAACCTTGAATTTCCTTTCTTTAATGTAAAAGATTATGAGAGTTTGGTGTGAGCAGCATTGTGTGTGCTAGCATCCAATATTTTTGTTTGGAAAATTTTGTTCAGTGAAGCTCAGACTCTGTTTAGAGCTAATATACAGCCAAGCAAGGGATGATACTAACAATCTAGCATTGCAATCATAAAAATGATAAACTGTGAGCTAGTATAAAAGATTATTTAGAAATGTGTAAATATGTTGGCTGACAAATGAATTGTTTCTTAACAGTAATGGTGTAATGGTACACTTCAGAGGAACTGTGTTAAAAGAGCCTTTTAAAGGTTGCAAAGACAAACATTTGAAAGGTGAACATTGTCACAGTTAATATTGTCTGTGTAAACAGTCCAATTTGCTATATATATTTTTTAATCATATGATCTTGAATCACTGAATCACAGTTATTTCCTGTGGGATGTCTGTCTCATTGCACGAAATGGGTGGCCCACACTTACTGAGAATGTTTAATTTCTTTTCTTTCTGTTTGTAGTGTTACACAATTGTTTATTCTCTGCATGCTACTGAAAAAGTGCTTAAGAAAGAAATTTGTTCATTATCTGATAGACTTTTTCTTCCCCTCTAATTTTTTGGGTTAATAGGTAGAAAATCTTAATTCTGAAAATTCTAGAATGCAAAAATTATTAATACTTTACTTTGCTGTATCTTTTACTGAATGTAATTTTCAAGGTTTAAAAATGTAATAAATAGGTGAGGTGGTAAGTTTGTAATGCAGCATTAGGTACATCTGCATTATCAGAAGGATTTTTTAGATTAGGATCAGTAGGCAAAGGTCCTCACTGTACCATCAAACAGCAGAAAACCCAGCTGCAGTAACTGACTGTCATCATTTTGGCTGGAGAAGGATGTACTTTACAAGTAGATTTCACAGGTCCCTGGTGAAAGGATAATAAGCTTTGGACCCTCTTCAAGGATTTACCCAGGAGGGTCTTCCTTTATGTCTTTTGTCTATTTTCTCTTCATGTAATCTGATTAGGTTTTTCTTTTGTCCTTATTAGATTTGAGAGGCAAATACAACAGTGCAATCCCATGGCAAGGGTAACTAAGAATGGGTCATGACCACCAGTTCATGGTGGGAGTGTAGCTCTAGTGCCAGGGATTTAATGGCAACACACAGGTGGACTGTGCTGGCACAGAGGCTGCTGAGTAATCCAAACCTTCGTTTCAGAGAAGGTGAATAGCCAGTTTCTGCTTAAAGTAACTTTGCTGGCTTCTGCTGAAAGATGCTCTTCTCTCTTGCCCATGAGCTCCATTCAGACCTCCCCTATGCTCTCAAGTGGATATAATGTGAATGTTTTGGGTGAAATTTTGGGATGTGGCTTTCTAAGGTCAAGAAGGCTCATCACTGCAATGCTGAAGTGTACTTTATTTCAGTTTGGAAAGATGAGTGTATTTGGAGATGTGGTACAAAAAATATATAATTTTCAGAAAAGCTGCAGTCTATATAAAAATGCAGCACATTTTTGAAAGGGAAAAGTTTAGAAATCAGTGTTGCACGAAGATTTGGCAGGCAAAGAAGAAATGTTGAATCAGATGAAAATTGTAAGATTTTTGTTTTATAACTGAAAACATTTTAAATAACATAAGAAATGCAACACGTTTTTGGACACTCCTGAAACTTGCTAGTAGTGGAATTTCTCATCTGAAGAAAGGCAGCCAATAAATAGTAAAGGGAGACCTGAATCTTTTTTAAAGGCTGAATGAGGCTTTTAAAATATTCCTCATTGTGTGAGAGACTGATCACCAGAGACTCCTGTGTCTTGAAAGTAAATTTTGTTTAGGATTCAGATCTAAGGAATAAATATATTAATACAGCATCAGTCACAAGCCTCTTGTCTTACAAGGAGACATGGACAAGAGCCGCTTATAGCCAAGTTGTGGCTGAAAACCTAGCATGATTCCAAAGCCCAGGTTCATTTTGCATCACAGCAATCACAATTTAAGAGAGAATGAATGGTTTGGGTTGGAAGGGACCTTAAAGATCATCTAGTTCCAACCACTTGGTCATGTGTTTTGGTTTTGGTTTGTAGTTTCTTTGGTTTTGGTTGGTTTTTTCTTTAATATTAGCTTCTTGTGTTTAAATATAGACAGTCATTGGAGATGGCAAAAAAAAGATTATTCATTTGGCAGTGTTACACTTGATTAGACTACAGTATTTTTGCCTGTGGGAGGCATCAGTACTTAATAAATACAGCTTTTGTCCTCATTTCAACTTAACAGCTTAGTAATATATTAATTCCAATATTTTCTAAGTGTGTGCTATCCAACATTCTCTCCCTCTCAAAATTTCATCTTACTTCCACTTGTTCTTCAAATCTTTACTCTGGACTTGTCCATTTATCAAAGAAATCAACAGTAAATCTGTAAAGCTTGGAATATACAAATATTTGTGTGGTGTCCATATAGATACCTTGAAATCAAAATAGTTTTGTGAAGTGCGAAGGATCTTTGGGATGGCTGATTTAATTTATCTATTAGTTTAATCAGAAACTATTATTCAGCTGTAGGTGTAACAGCAGAGAGGTATTTAGGGATTTGTGAGTTACATGATGACAGTGCAATATTTAATTCTGTTTCTCCTTTGCAAGCTCTTTCTAAGAAGATAGAATAAGTAAAAGATGCTTCCCCATCATTTCACCTGTGTGTATGTTCTGTAGACATTCAGGAAGTAACTGGAATTTAAAACAAGGTCCTAGTTCTTTGTGCTTTTCACCAGTTCTTTATATATATATTTATCATTTCATCTTTGCACAAATTTAAACTGTTTGCAGGTTCACACTAGTTTGGTGTCAAATATTTTCAGCAACTCACTAATGCTTAAAGATAAGAGAGAGCCTATTGGTGGAGAGGTGCAGAGAGGTAGAGAACCAAAAGTTGGAAGATATAGGACTTTGATTTGAACTAGTTCCTTCATTCTTGTTTGATTAATTATCTGAAGGGGAGGTCATTTTATAATGTCTCAAATCTCAATTTTTAGGGCTTAAACTGGAATAAACCATGATAGATGCTTCATAAATATGCAGTGCTTATTCAGTTTGAATACATGCTCTTTTTTCTTCAATTACTGAAAATTAATTTTTTTGGTTTAAATATAAATTCAGGTCATGTCTCAGATGATGGTAATATTTTTAATTTTAGGACATCTTGTATTATGAACAGCTTAAGTCAAATGTGATTCAGCATGACCTTTTAGTGGACAGCCTGATTTACAAAGTAAGTAATTCACTAAATGGTGAGTAATTTATGTGCTCATTACACCGGTATCTTCTTCTTGGTTTTTTTTTTTAACAAGGAAAATACTAGATGATTTGGTCTTGAGGAGTTTAAAAATAATTAGGAGGAGTTTAAAAATAATTTGGGTGAACTTATTACTGTGAACTCCTTGTGCCTGTGTTGTCTCTCATGTAAGACATTTGAGTTGAACCATTAACTTGTAAAGGAATGGTATCTTCAGTCGAAGGAATAACTGGGTTTGTGAGAAAAAACCAACAGGGTATGACTGCTTCCTTTTCAAATTTCAACTCTGAATACCGAATCATCAAGTTAATATAGTATTTTTTAATTTTATGGAGTCTAAACTTAACTATAGTTCTTTGAATGAAAGTGAAACTATGTGTTCTATCATCATGTTAAGTTTAGCCTAAATGGGAGTCGGAAGAGAGGTCTTTTAGCTTCAAATTCTTATATTTTTTATTACAGGATGTAAAGCTGACAGCAAGCAATGATGACTACTATTTTGTATTTGAGGATTATTTATATCAGGTATGTAACCATTTTTTTGGTTAGAAAATCTAGGAGGTATACTCCAGTGGAATTGTGTCATTGGAGAGAGGACTGCCTTTGTAAGGCAGAGTACAGTGGGACAGATGCATCTTTTTGCTGCATTACATATACTTTCCCTTCTGAGTAACAAACTTGTACACTTAAACAGATTAAGCAGGGCAAGCTTCTAAAACTCCTACTGTGAAGGAACATACGCAATGTTTTTCCAGTGCACCAAGCTGGAGAATACAATGTCAGCCATATTTTTCCATTTTCCAGCTTTGCAGCAAATAACCCCCAACAATTAAAAGCTGTGGTGTACAGAGAAATTAAGACTTGAGAAGTATATTCAGGGTTCCATTTTAACAAACCTCTTGCTTTACAGTGACCTACTGCAATAAGCATAAAAGATACTGTATTAACATATTTTTAAATTAAAGACATTGATTCTGAATAAGGTAGTGATAGGTATGTTTGCTTGTAGGATTGCTCCCATTGCAAAGCTGTTTGTAGCAATCAGGAATACAGCTAATTTACAAAGAATTATCTTTGTTGCTGCCTATCAAATGCCCATAAATAGAAGGAGATTACAAATTTCCTAATGTGTAGTTGATTGCAGTGTCAACATAACGCTAAGTTTGCTGCATGACAGTTTCCACAGTGCTTTTGATTTCATTAGTCACATCTGTTAAGTTAGACTTGCTTAATTTTTTCATTTGGAATAATTTCTTCTTTCATAGGAATTTTTTCATTTGGAATAATTTCTTCTTTGATCGGAATATGTAAAACTGCTAGTAATTTAACTAGGCAAGAAACTGTCCTTAATGCTGCTTAATCCACATAGATATAACAGTATGCAGTACTATTTAACCATACTATTCATGTATGTCTACATATAGTTTAGCATACAGGCATTTTAACATTAGTACTTAAAACTATAACCTCATGAAGTTGTCACCTTTTTTATTTGAAAATAGGTACAATATTAAGATCCGTATCTGAACTGACAGTTCCAGTAGACACAGGATTATAAACTAAGAAGTATGAACTAGTATATCATTTAATCTTTTGTTTTAAGACCATCAGAAATAGATTTTGTTCATCATTCTCAATGTATAACCCAGTTGAACATTTTCCCTTTTTTTACTCTCTATTGACTAAAAGAATAGCTACAGAATGAAAATTATGAAAAAAACTAAACTGTCTTTAGTAATTTGAAGGAGATTCACTAAAAACCTTTGAAAATTTATGTGGCTAGTTTAACTACAAAGCTTTGAGGCAGAGAATATCTTGGACTTCTAATTATTTGTTGCTCTAGTTTTGTTTGCTGTTTTGTGGTATTCTTCAAACTCTACGCTAGAAGAAAGTTATCCATTTTCCTTGATAATTTCCTCTTCCAACCTAATTTGCAAATGCTTTGCTGCCAAATTATTTTGTTCTATAGCCCCTGGAAAAATTCTGTAGTATGAGTCACAGTGATATGAGATACTGTTTTATGATTTAATATGATAAATGGAATTAAATATTGGCTAAATAAGATAGATAATGAAAATGTTAGTTTAAACCAGATACATTGTTTCTCTGTTTACACTGGGTTTATGACTTGTTTCGTGACTAGTTACTGCCTCTTAACTTTTCCAAGTCCTTGAGCAGTGTGTCCTTTTTCTGTGTGTTGTGGAATAGATAAAATGTCCATCAAAACAAGATAATTTGGGCTTAAAATAATGATGAGGTTATTTTGTTGGATTATTGGTCTCTCTTTAGTAGCATGCAATACTTTTCAGGAAGAATACTGAAATGAGGTAATTTATTTCCTTTAATATCTTTGCTTTCTTAGTCCCAAAGTTTACATATTTTTATTACTTCTTCATAACTATTGAAATAAAATACAAGTACTTTTAATAAAGTAATTTCTTTTTGATAAAAGCTTTGACTTTGGGTTTTTTTCTTTCCCTCAGTGATTTAAATTCAGAGGTTTTCTTTTCAGTTGGATTATAAATGTCCACTAGTTTGCTGAATATTTCTGTACCTGAAAAGGAGTTTGTGCCATTGTTTTCTTTAGCACTGTAATTTTGAAAATTACACTGAGAAAAAATAACACATGGATTACTAAATTTGTAAATTCATTATTTCAGGCCAGAAGTTCAATTTGAATACTTTAATGTTACATTCTGCATAATGAATACGTGCAAAGAACCTCACCCAGAATTTTTTGGGTGTAGTCATAACTTAGACTTGAGCTAGAGTCCATCTCTTATAAAGATGCAGAGTCTTCATTTAAAGACTTCCAGATACACATACTGGACACTGTATTCCTAAAGAAGAGGGCCTCAAATGAAGGTTACATTCTTTCCTCTATGAGAGAACATAGTTTATGTCCTTTTCAGATTAGTTTCTCTTTCACCTCGGTTAACATACACATAGAATTACATTTGCCTGTGCATTGTCAGTGATATTTTGGCAGCTATGAATATGATTGTGTATTGCACAAAAATAATATTTAGCTTAAAATGTTTGAGATAAAGAAAGTATTTGTTTTTAAAAGATGTTTGCATTTGAGAAATAGTTTTGAGGCTCAAAAAAGAAAAAATATGACCTGCTTTCTATAAAAAAAAATTTTAAGCAATAATGTTCAGATGTTTCATTTTGCGTGTTTCCTTTTGACAAATGCTGATATGTGAGATGTATTTGCACCAATTAGTGGGAGGGAAAAATCCATTAATTTTTATTCACAATAAATTATATTGTGAAACACCATCTAAAACATTTCCACCTTTTACACCTTGACTAGAGTTAAACTCTTTAAATCTTTAAGAGCAGAGTGTCCTGGATTCAGCTAGGGTAGAGTTAATTTCTTCTCAGTAGCTGTTACAGTGCTGTGGTTTGGATTGGGAAGGAGAATGGTGTTGATAACTCACTGATACTCTATTTTTTTGCTAAGTTGTTTTTATCCTAAGGACTTTTTCCTTGTCTCATGCTCTGCCAGTGAGGAGGTACACATAAGAAACTGGGAAGGAACATATTTGGGACTGACCAAAGGGATACTCCACAGCACAGAACATCATGCCCAGTGTATAAACTGGGGGGAATTACCTGGAAGGATGACCAGTCTGGGTTTGGGAAGGGTCTAGCCTTAGTCTTTTTATTATCATTTGCCATTATTAGCTTACCAAACTGTTCTTGTCTCAGCCTACATGTTTTATTTTGATTCTCCTCCGAATTCCACCGGGGTGGAGAGGGAGAGGAAGGAGGTTGAGCGAGCAGCTGAGTGGTGCTTAATTTCCAGCTGGGCTTAAACTACCACACAGAGTGATTCAGGTGTGCAAAAGTCAGCAGTGAATTGAAGTCTGCTGTATGTCTGCCCTCTCGTGTACCTTCTTTATAGTGCAGCCTTTCAGTGATGAAAACATGACAATTTTAAAGTACACTACTAATTATTACATTTTTTATGACTCCAGATAGGATGAGATTCTTTATTGTTACTTTTTTCTATGAATGCTTTTACTGTTTAATTTTATACTCAGTGAGTAAAATAAAATTAATAGTTTTTTTCATGTATGTAAACAATAAACCTCAAATACACTTTTCGGTATACAATATGCATTTCTGAACTTTAGGATACAAGGTGCACATTATAATTTGTTTTTTGAAAGAGCTGAATTTCATGCAAACATTTTGTAAAGATCCTGGGAATGAAGCAAATGTGAGTTCTTCCAGAGCTGCACACATCCGAGAATGTAAATATTTTATTTGCTTTTTCACTTACTCGGACATCCCCATGTCATAGTAACTGAATAGAAAAACAGTCTAAAAGGTGTAAAAGCAGCCAGGTGCATGCACAGTCACATGTTGTAGCAGAAGTGGAGAAACACCTGCTGAGAGAGAAGGAGAAGATTTGAAGAATGTGGATATATAACTGATAACAAATGAAAGTGAGGGTAAAATCATAACAAGTTCAAAGTGAACCTGAAAATGTGAACAGGAAAATTAACTAAATTGGTGAGAGATGTTATTTAAGGCAGGTCCTTAAATTTGTTTGGCATTGCTTTGATCCAGTTAGTCAGCTGACTTTCTTTTCTGCAGGTGTTACTGTGTTTTTCCCGAGATACATCTGTATTGGAGCACTTTACTTACAGTAGTGCCACCCCACCTAAATCATACATACAAGGTAAAAAGAGGTGTTTTTAAAAAGATTGTGTAGATTTTTGTTGACTGCTGCAGTAACGCAGTATGTGAATTTGATTTGTGTTTATTACACCTAGTAGACTGCACTTAAAAGAATGTTAACAAAAACTCCATGTATCCAGTTGACTTCTGCACAGATACTATTATGACAGTTTAGAAGCTGATCACATAAAGGCCAGATTGCAATGTTACTCTTTTTCTGAAGTTTTCTGTGTATAATTCTGCAGTGTTTAACCAGAAGAAATGAAACACAACTATGAAAATACAGTAAAATCTTGACAACGTCTGTCTTCATCAGAGCTAAAAATTTAAATAGACAATATTGTCCTCTGCAACTCCAATAAATTTAGCAACTGGAAGTCGTTGTAGAATGTTGTCTTTCCAAAGCAGTGAGTTTTGCAAATATTTGTAGACAGGAGCAGAACATGTTGCTGAAGAATTGGGGGCTCTGTTCAAAGGTGTGGGAGAGTAGAGCTTTACCAAGTGCACTGAACACTGATTTTTTTTTAAGTCATGGTAACTTCCAGACTATTAGCTTATTTTTGGATGTTCTTGGACTTGAGGTTTCATTATTTTTCTTAACAATCTTTAAATTTCTTGATTCAGTCCACTTGTTTTCTCTGCCAGCTTCTGATGCCATTCCTCTGGATGTTTCCATGCTTCTTAGAACCTCACCTGCCTTTTTTTCCCCCATCCATTTTTTCACCTTGTACATTGCCGTTTGCTTGCTTGGTCCCCAGTGCCTGTGTATTTAGCCAAATATGATCCCTAAGTACTTCCTTTTGAGCAGGATCTCTGCTGACAGTATTCTTCTTGCTGCTTCTTATGTCACTAAAAGTAATGTTTGTTTTCTAATTTTTAATTCCTTTTTATTGCTTTTTTTACTCTCTTCAACTTAATTATGGAGTTTTCTTTACCTACTCCTTGAAATGAGCTAAGGGTGCACCTGAGAGCAGAACAGCAGTGGGATCCCAGGTCTCGCTTCCGACACAGAGCCGTGGCAGCCCAGAAGCACAGCTACGGGAACATCCTGCATAGTCCTAAACAAATCTGGGGAATGATGTTGCTGATACCTAAATCTGTGCAGTGTAAATCCAAAAGGCTTGTATGTCCTATTTTTAGCTAATTTTCCAAGAGATGTACTTTATACTAAAAATACTCTCCTCCCAGTTTATAATTCCTGGCTGCACAACAAGCAATCTATAGAAAGGAAAAGGAGAAAATATTTTTTAGTTTAATGAAACAACTCATTTGTGTGATTGGAAAATATTGAATTTTGTTTTCATGGGGTAGTAGGCAGGAGTTTTGCAGGTTATATTTTATTTTATTTTAGATAGTTCATGCTATAAGAAAATATCAAGATCCAGATTCAGTTGAACCTGACAAAAGTTCCATGTGCTAAATTCTACTATGACAAGTGAACAGAATGGACAGAAATCAAAAGGATCTCTGAACATTCTATGAACTTCCATGTAATTAATTAAATTCTTAGTTGAATGTTCTCATTTTAGAACTAAAATAATTGCAAGTTTTAATTAGTTGTAATTACGCTTAATAACGCATATTTCTAAATAAATTGTTAAATTTTATTATTGGATTTTATTACTTTCTATAGTTAAAATATGGTTTACTAATGTAATGTGTTCGTTTTGCAGGGAAGATAAAAAAGTTACATGATCAGTCTATGTGATCAGTGATTTTTGTGACTTAATTAAATGTTTTGTATCCAGCAGATTACTTAAATATGTGTTTGTTATATCAGAACATCCATCTTTCTCTCTGTTGCAGACTTAATGAGCCCTTGAATATTTTTTATCTGTGGCTGTATCTATTTAAAGTCCTAAAAGGAAACTGTCCCTAGGTTGGTCTGCCCTTTTTCCCTCCTAGAGCTTCATTGTCTTCAAGGTCTGCAGCAAACACCTTTAGAGCTCCTAAGACACACCCAAAAAAAATCTCAATGGAACAGCGTTGCTGATGTTTTCCTGCTCTTTTTTGTTGTTTGTCATCCTTCTGTATTGGTGCTGCGTTTCAGTTTTATATCTGACACTGTACCTGTCTCATTTCATTGCTTGCTTGTTTTAGACAATATTAGATGGTCAGTAATGTAATTAGTTATGATTTTTGTAATTGTAACTTAAAATCTACTTTTAAAATTTAAATTATTTAAGTCTTTATACCTTTTTACAGCTTAATCACATTTTCTTTGTGATTTGATGGTTCACAGGAAAACTTGGAATGGAAGAATATGCTGTTTTCTATCCTCCAAATGGTATGAATTATACTATTGCCTCCTCTAGTGGTAGATTGGAAAGATACACGATTTTTTTTCTCGAATACATGATGACTTCTTTTGCTATTAAAGTTATGTTTTGCTGTTATTCTGTAAAGTTCATTAATTTAAAGGAGTAAGCTGGACTGAAGCTACTCCAATCCCACATTCAGCCTGGTGTAAGTAGTCGCAAACAGAGTTTGTCTATGTGTGTGAGAAGGAGAAGGGAAACAACTGGTGGTGCAGCAGCTTGTATTCAGTCTTGTATCAGCACTTAGAGGATTTGAATGATCTGTGCTGAAACTGGCTGACCTCCCAGCTTTTCAGTGCTCAACAAACCACACCCTAAAGTCTTTTCCTTTCAAAATCCGTGTTTTTATTAAAACTTCTGACACAACTAATCTATGTAATTTTAAGTTAATATCATTGCTGTTGTTATAACTTCAGTTACTAAAATTGTTTTTTTGAGCTCTTACCTTGACCATTTCAATCCCTGTTGAATCCTTTCCCTGCATTAAGTTCAAGAGCTCTTTGCTCTTGCTTTCAAGGCCTTACATCACCAATCTTAAATCCACGTCTCTGGCCTTGTCTTTTATGTCTTCTGTATTTCAGTGGAGTCAGTTGCAGCACATACTTCTGTTTCACTTTTTTCTATGTTTGCCTTCACAATTTCTTGCAGCTTTGTAGCCATGAATCATTGTTCTTATGATCTTTTGCCAAAGCAGCTCACCCTTACCAGTCTTATATAAAATCTAGTGAATGGGAGCTAAGATCAGCTGGAAAGGAGGAGAAAGCTGTCATGCTACACCTGCCAAGTCCTGTGAATGTTCTGAGTACTACATGAATTACTAGAGGTCTTGGCCTCCTTTTTTCCTACTCCATTCTTGTCAGTGCATGACATTTATGGGTTGTCATTTATCTGAAATTAGGTTCTGATATCAGCAAAGATTCTATGTAACATCATGGAAACTGAGCTTTATTTGGCTTTCTAGGAGCTGTAGCTTGTGTTTAAGCATGTAATTGGTTGTACTGACGTAGGTGATACTGTACTTAAGAATTTACAAGATGGAGATCTATGCAGGTGCAATAACAAGGAAGTACTTTATTCTTGACACAGGCTGATTACAGTTTGATAATGTGGGGGGAAAGAATTATTTTTGCATGGATAAAGAGGACTATAAAAGAACAGAAAAAGAAATATTTTTGTTTTGTAGGTGTAATTCCTTTTCATGGCTTTTCTATGTATGGTAAGTGTGACTTTCCTAAACTAAAACCTCAGGATTGCTTTTCCTCATACTGCAGTTTAAAGCTGTATATTCTTTTCTGCAGCTTTTTAACTCGTGTATGTGCTTTTTTGTGTATGAAGATTGTTGTATATAATTTTAAAAGTTTCAGGCTCTTTTATTTACTTACATTACAGCTCGCTGCCATGTGGGAATTCCTTCTTTGAAAGCTAATAGTTGAGCTAAGTTATGCATCTTAATGTATATGAATAGAGGGATAAAGTTTACCAACATAGTGCTCTTTCCTTGTGTTTCACTTCTGGATAGACCAAGTTATGCATTAAAAGAGTTCTTAAAAACAAGAATAATGTGAAAGGGCTGTTGCTTTATCCATTTGCCTGCAAGGGGTGTTTAAAGCGCATTACATAATAGAATGGTCGCTAATTTGCTGCACAGAGGAAAGGACAAATATCAACAAGATTTTTAGGAAAACAGAAAAATCAGCTTGGGTTACAGATGTTATTGCAGCTATTGTAGATGTACTTCAACAATGTGAGATTAGATGTTTTGGCTTTTCAGTTTTTTCTTTTGGTTTATCAAAGGTGTTTGTAGCATCACAGGGCAAGCAGATTGTAAGGTTATACTTAAAATGCTGTGTTTTGCTAATAATAGAGTTTAATGATCACACAGTCCTTAAAATAATTCAATATAGATCTGAAATGCAAATTTGAACTTGAGTAGGGAATCTAAAGTCTTCGAAGTAATGAGCACTTAAGTTGCAAACTCTTCCTTGGGACTCACTAGGAGGTGTTCACTTGTTCCATGTGAACTGCTTTTCAAAATGTTTGGGTTTGACTCTGCCCTTGAGAACAGTGTCTCCCAAACTCAGGTGTAAGTTTTTCTCCTTCCCTCCTGTCCTTACTCTTTGCATGGGCTCAGAATATGCTGGCTCGGAGAAGGAGGAAGGGTGAAAAGCAAGGCAGCAGAAGCATGGTATTGTAGCTCAAGGCTGTGGGTACAGTGGCTGGGACCAAGCAGAATATCCTCTGTATTGCATGCTGTGCTGCTATATGAGGAAGTATCTGGTTCCTTATGAAAATCCTATACTCTTTTTCCTGTTTCCGTGCATACACTGTCAGGGTGCTAGCAGTCAGAGGCTGTTCTGTTACCCTCCTGGCCTTCATGTACATATGCACACTGACAAGTCTTCCACCTCCATCTTCAAGCACCAGAAACATAAACGTGGGTAACACCCTCTGCTTTTCTTATGCCTGTGGAAATACACCTTCTGTGAACATCTCACCCTGCCTTAGCACCCTACCTCTCATATACAGACACCATTTTTTTATTAACCCACCTTCTCTGATTCCTAGATATGAAAATAAATTCACACATGCATCTATCTGTATATATATTTAAAAATGTACATATATCTATGTGTGTATGAGTACATATGTATGCAGATAAATGTATCCATATCCCTCACTTAGTGTTAATAAAACTGGAAGGGAAGGTGAGTGTAGAGATAGACACTATGACTAGTGTCTGCTAAAATGAAAGCACCTGTAAAATGAAGCAGTCAGCATGATGAGTGTGCAGATCAAAAGGCTGTTCGCAAAAAGGTATAAGGACAGCTGTCTGTGAAAATGCATTGAGTGAATGGACTGTCAGTCTCAAGGAACTGGTTATGCTTGTGCAGCAAATACATATAACATTTATCTGTATGCTAGACTTTTACAAAATAAGGAAAGTTTGAGAGCTGATGTTTTGCAAATTAAGTCAGTTCTTATTTTGACTCAGGTGTACTACAAGACTTCTAAACAGTATACTACCAAATATCACAGGTTTACAGATCTTATTAGAAATAAACAGGTCATATCAATAATCAGTTTGTCATACTTGGTGATGTTATTGTGGCAACCAAAAGCCGTTCTTTCAATATTTTCATTTTCACAATATCCATCTTCAAGCAGTCTTGCAAGTAGGGCATCAATTTGGAGCTGGTCACTGGCCCCATGGCACACTGGCAATTAGTTGAATCAAAAGCTTGCACTGTTCAACATCCCATTGCCCTACACCCCAGAGATGCTCTCCTTACAGTGTATTTCTTATGGTTCAGGAGCCAGCACTGTAATAAGCAGGTTCTGATTGGTTTAGCTTCTTGAAATATGTAGAAATAATACCTGAAATGTATCATATTCCCTTTTTTGACTTTTTACACTAAATGATAGACTCTCATTGGATACTTCTTTCTCAATAATTGATTTAGTACTATTTTTCTAAATTGTGGTACTATGAATTACTTGGATTTTCCTCATACTTCATGCGCTTAATCATTGAACTCTTTTAGCAGTTTACAGTGTTGAGTCAATTGTAATTCTTTTATCCTTTCAGTTGCTCCACTTTGTTTTCTGTACCATGAACCTTCCAAATTGTATCAGATATTCCGTGAGATGTATGTGCGTTTTTTCTTCAGACTCCATTCCATCTCTTCTCATCCCTCTGTAAGTTCATTAGGAATTAAATCCACTCTCTTGATACTCTATTTGCTACAGAGCAATAATATACAGTAACATAGTTTTCTATGCGATTGAAATGTATCCTTTTAAATATAATAAAATATTTCAGGCAAGCTTGGGAAAATGATTAGGTAATTCCAGTCTGGATATTGTTGTTTTTTATGTCAGTGTTAGTCTTTGCTATGGAATATCATGTACTTAATTAAAATAGTAAGTTCTCATTCTCTGATGATGTGGAGTCTTTTGTGAGAGTCAAGTTTTTTAATCTAAAAAGTTTCTCAGTTCAGGGAGTCACATAAATGCAAACTCACTTTCATTAATGACATGTAAGTGGACACTGAAGTATTGTCTGGGGTAGAGGGACTAAAGTATAGTAATATATAGGGAGATACTGTTTCAGTGATACCAAGTTAATGTCTGTTTCTTTAACTACAGTATATTTTTATGACAGCACATGCTTTTTATATAAACTAGATGAGTTAAAATAATTTGGCTGTTTGTGACCAGGACCAGCTCTCTTGAATATTGGACAGTTGTAAAAATTGGCTTGTCTTCTATTTCTGAAGAATTAACAAAGTAAATATTTCTTTTTTCCTTCAAAAAGTGCTGAAGAGTTATATTGCTTTTTGAAAATATTTCCTGGTTAAAAGAAAATCCTCTCCTTGATATACCATTTCAAAATGTATTGTGGTTTCCATCTTGAATAGCAGAGAAAGGGGTCAACCCAGGGTCCATTCACCACCATGGTAATTTTTGAAACAAATTTTGAATTTTTTTTATGTTTAATTTTTTTGTAGTTATTCCCATTGGTTTACTAATCAGAGAGGTACTTTTTCTCACATCCTTTATTTTTAGTTCAACTGAGAACTGTTTCATCGAAGTGGAAATATTTCAAGTAGGTCATATTATTAAGTAATTCAACCCTGCTGTACAAACACCATAAGTAACTCAGAGTTGAAAGAGATATCAGAGCATACTGTGTTGCTAATACATACACAGAATTGCCGGAGTAAGGCTTTAGTGACTGAAGGTACTAGAATTGCTTGTGCCTTTCTCACCTACGTTGAATATTATATCATTAATAGTATTTCATTGCTTGAATTACAAATTCATGCATCCTTACATGCTGATACTGTTTTCTCAGATTTGACAGGAAGAGTGTTAGTATTCAGGTTATGATCTTGTTTCTTTAGGGCATTGTATCATTGTGTTTGCTTTTTGAGACTCTTCTACAAACCCATCTGCCCCAGCTCTTTTATCACCTCCGAGAAATCGGAGCTCAGCCGTGAGTACTTCTTTTTGACTTGTTACAAATGTTGTAGATTGATTGGTCTGAAAATGTAATTCTGTAGTATTTAAATTTAAGATCTGTGGGAAATTACTTAAAAGTATAAAATCAGTGTGCCATTTTTCCTTGAGAGTCAGATGGAATGCTTTGTCTAGCCTGTGTATGTATGCTTTGTGCATTTCTTCTGTATGCTTTGTGAAAAAGAGAGAATTGCTCTGTGAGAAATGTGCTATGCTGCATTATTCAGCGAAGTTTCAGTAATTCATGTTGGATCTGGTGGCACTAAGTGAGGTATTTCCTAGGGGACAGAAGACACAGAGGTGTGTGAATTGCAGCAGAAGGTACTGGAAAGGGCAAGAGAGCAAAAATCTGTCATTTGGTAGTGAACTCATGGCGCCAAGCACAACAGAACCTGAAAACCTTTTTGTCTTAATTGGTAGTCATCTTAATAGCATAATAGCAGAAAGGATGAAACATTGAGGGTGATAATAGCTGAGGATCACTCTAATGTAATTGTTTGATCAGAATGAGAATGATATTAGTACTTTATCAAATGAGATGCTAAATAGTTTTATGATGGCTGTTGCAAATTAAAATATTGATTATTACTGCAGCAAGAGAAAATGGTTATTCTTCCTGGAAGAGAAATGTGGAAGGATAATGAAGTATTTCCAGTTTATAGACAGTCTGATCATTATGGGAGGCAGAAATATAATAACCGTTGTTTATCACTTGTTTGTAGGCTACGAATTTCATTTAAATGGATGGTACGAGCATTTTCTGGTTATTTAGCTACAGACCAGCTCTTGCTTCTGTGGGACAGAATCCTGGGATACAATTCTCTAGAAGTTCTTGCTGGTAATAGAGTTATTTTTGCAAAATGCATGCAGTCTGTGTGAATGTAACACAAATACATGTTAGCTTCAGTGTATTTTGTGATGAGAAGAAAATAGTTCCTCTTTGAATGCAGACAGCAGGTTACATACATGGCAAAGCATATATCATCTAGAAAAATGGAATTGCATGAGTACTTAATCTTTAATAAAAAATATGTCAGGTAATTTTTTTTTTTTTTATGGCAATGCTCAAAAAACACTAAGTGCTCTCTGAACAGAACATTGGATGTTCTCCCAGCTTCAGTGGTAGAGGAAAATGAATTCATCACCTTTCACAAAATACAAGATGCATGTTATTTATGGCAACTACTTCTACAGTACTTCAAGTAATTGATTGTCCTTCTGATTTTGCATCTTTTAAGACACTTCAAAAATGTTGTACTTAATTAATGTCCTCATATATATGAAGGTTTAAGATGGAGGTTTTAAAGCAAACATGTATCTTCAGTTGGGTCAGTTTCTAAATATGAAGTAGGTGAATAGAAGAGAAAAGGTTTTGGTTCCATTTATACATCTGAGACAGCTTGTCCCTTTTAATTAAAAACTAGTCATCTTAAACTCAGGCATTTTCACCTAGACTTTTCTGAAAGAATGTTGTGTTTTTCCTGTCTGTTTGAAAGAGTGACCAAAGAAACTCAAACACAGCCACCTGTTGTATATTATTCTTCAGAATCAAAATAATGAAACTTTATATCAAGATTAATTCTAACCACTACTTACCAGGTCAGAAACTTAAATATTGGACATTTTCTTTCAGTCCTGGCAGCTGCTGTGTTTGCTTTCCGAGCAGTCAACCTGATGGAGGTGACATCACTGGCTGCAGCTGAAGTAAGGATAAGTTTCACTTAGAGGAGATTGAAATAGTTTCTGATGCTTTGCCAAAAGGAGTAACTTAAGCTTCACATGGCACATGGTGCATAGTGCAAATCTTTCTGTCTAAAGTCTTACCTTAGATAAAAAATAAGGAAATTATGAACATGCAGTACATAATACTGCTTTTCTGGAGTAAAAGGAAATAAAGCATATTTGCTACAAAAAGGGAGTGTTATAAAATTATTTCATACAATTAAGTTTTTTTTTTCTTTTTTAATATATAATCTGTGGGATAGGTAGTGGGATATATTGTTTTTGAAATATTGAGGAGGTTTGTACCTTTTCCTCAGTACATTTTAATGGAGTTGCTTCTGTTCTACAAATTACAAAAATTTTACAAGATTACTTTGCCAATGTGAATCTGAAATTTGACTGTGTACTGTTGCAGCAAATGAAGAAAACGAAGTCATTAGGATGAAGATTATTATTATTTAGTAACTTCCTAATTTTTTTTCCAAAATATGGTGATGTATTTTTTCCAGACTTTGAGAGTTTGTGATCACTTTCTTTAGGGTTCTTTTTAAACGTACTTTCATGAGAAGACATTGATTATTGAGGCATTACACTGGACTTACTTCACAAGTACTAGCCAAGCCACAGGATAAGGATTCTTAATTCCCAATTATTTTTAGAAGCAAGTTGAAATGTTAGACTCCTTATTGACCCATGATGCCGTGTATATTTGAAGTAAGGCTAAAGGCTAAAATAAAGTTACTTGGGTAATATACATTGGTAAACGTGTTTTTTCTTTTAAACGTCAGAATGAAAAATTATGCAATAATGTACTAACATAAATGAGTATGATTTGTTTTTAGCCATGTCCATATCTAATTATTGGCAGTATTGTAATCAGTATTTGAATCTTTTTCTGACTTCTTAACTTGCTTTAAGGAAATTTGATTCAAATGTCAAGTTTAACAAGCCTTTTTGATTTTCATCCTAGGCTGTACTTGCTGACCTTTCAACCCTGAAAGTTATGCCTCTTCTTCAAATATTCTTGTTTGCTACTGTCACTTGATCTGCTTCAACAATACTGGTACCACATTCCAGTCTTTCTGGAGAAGCTAAGAATCAACTATGCAATATCTGCATAAAACCAAAATTAGACTCTATGTATAAGATCAATTTAGAAATAATTACCTTAATATTTTCTAACTAAAAAAAACTTTGCACACAACTGTGTGCAGTGCATGCTAATAAATTTGATTGTAAAAACAATTGTTGTTACTTGTACACTGAGAATGACTACTTGTGCAAGTAAACAATATGAATCACTGTCTAAAATGCATGTAATATTAAATTAAATGTAATTTGTGATCTGAGTTTTGTGATGTTATTGTCAGAGTTGTGAAAGCTCTTATTCATTTAATATGAAGTTACTTTTTTAGGCTCATAGCTTAGAGGATATCAGCTCAAATACTGTCAAGTGAGAAAATAAAGATAGTTTTACTTGTAAGATTATTTTTTCTTGTTTTCTAAGGAAAAGATGAGATCATACACCAGTTTTTCTATCCCGATCTTATTTATTCTTTTCACAGAAATTTTCTTCATGTTCTTTCTCATGTTAACTGCTCCTGTTTATTCTTTTCATACACAGAGATGTAGTCACGCATTCCCCGTTCATCTTTGGTTAGGTATACAGCTATCTCAGGCATCTGCTGAACTCCTACCCAGAGTCCCATCAAAGGCATAAAATACGTTCCCCTGCAGAGAAGGCCTGAGCATAGCTTCCTTCAGAACTTGTTGGAGCCAGTCCTTGCATGAGACAAAATATTCCCCTGAGAACAATGCCAAGAGTCCTTTGCTGTGCCCCACACCCTCTCTGGGAGAGCAGTGCTACGCCTTTGTGATTCAACAGCCTCTGTGATTCAACAGCTCAGGCTTCAGTGCAAGCGCCCTGCTCATATAGATGTGTGATGGATTGTCACTACAGTCAGGCTGGCATCATCTGTTTGCTGTCATACCTTTTTGTGAGGTCTTCCTCACAAAATTTGGTTTGTTTAATACCAAAGTTGGAATTAATAATCTGATTTGATTAAGTGTATCTTAGCACCTGAAAAAAGCTCAAAGTCAAAAAAACCATAATGGGTTATATAGTCACTGCATTTGGAATAGAACTTTTTTCTTGGCCTGGTTTATGTACATGTAGTACATTATGTACATGTAGTTGTCATTATTTGTCATACATACTGAATGTAAGTCAGTGAAACATGAATCCTTCATAGTTTGCTCAAAATCTGACAAGTGATCTAAGCTGTGTTTTCAGATACGGTTATGAGCTTTATGTCTGTGAATCTTCTTGTCTCTGTCAGGATAATGTAGTAAGAAACTTACTGAGCTAGTAAATTTATAAGGCTAATTTACAAAAGGGTAAAGTTGTGGACTTGATATGATCACTTCCTGTATAAAGAACCAAACTGCTTAGCAGATACAATGTGTGAGAGAATTTGGGGAAATTTTGCTCTGGAAAACTGAGAAAATGGATGTTTTCCTTAATATTTGCAAGAAGTGGTTTTAAATGTTTAACTAGAGGTTTTTCTATGCCATTTATTTTTAAAAAGACACATGACAGCTTTTATCCTTTACAGCAAATATTACCGTGTTTTATATATGGGAAATGAAGGCATAGAAAGATTAAGTGATTTGCTAAGGATTACAGAGTAAATTCCTAAAGGAGGTGAGCAGTCTCTCCTCTCTTGAATTTCTGTTTACAGTTCTGGATACTCAGTTTGTGTATTAACCACAAGATTTTATTTCATCTTCAGAACAATGCATAATATACATCTAGCTCTAATGCTGCAGCATTTTGCACTTCTTAAAGTCAGTAAATTGGGTAGCAGTTTAGAAATTAAAATGTTACAAAGCAGTCACAAGGACTGTGGCTCGATAAGGTCACTACAAGGTTACCATGGTGTTTTAAAGAATTAAAAGTATTTACTAAATAGCAAGGGAGATTCCCTACAGGCCTGCTGACCCTCTAATTCCCTTTGCTTTGTGCTAGTACATGGTGCAGAATCTGAACAGTACCTTAATCTTTTCCCGACTGGGATTTTTTAACACTATTTTCTCCTCCTCTTCTTCTTCTTCTTCTTCTTCTTCTTCTTCTTCTTCTTCTTCTTCTTCTTCTTCTTTTAATAATTTTCAATAATTTGGTAAATACTTTAAGTAGGGAGAGATAGAGACTGTTGGAATCTTGTTTGAACAAGCAGTTCTGTGAATGACAAAATATGGTCTGTGTTCATCTCCCTTGCATTGCCTCCACCTTCCCCACTGGGGTACTTAAACTGTTTGTGACCTTCACCAGTGTTTCTCCTGATGATTGGACAGGGAACCTTGTGCTTTGGAGCTCATGAGGGTTCCCATGCATGTTCTTGTATACAAGAATACTGAGCATAAATGCTTTAAAATAAGATTAAGATGAGATTAAAAAATGAACTAGATCCTCACTTTAAGCTTCAATTTTATGGTTAGATTTTTATGTGTTTTTTTTTTTTTTTAATGTTGCTTTTACTGAAGTGTTGTTTTCATGTTCCCCTCAGTTACTCATTTACAAGTTCCTGCAAAATACTCGGTTTCAGATTCTGGTTGGTCCTTGTGTCTTTAATCTCCCTTGTTTAAATCATACTAGTTTAATTTAATTTTTTTAAATATTAAAATGACTGGTTTCTATCTTGCAGCTAGATACTTCTCTGTATACATAGGTAGTATCAATTATTTAATTCTTTAACTTTAGAGATCAGTTCAAAGTTCTTGACATTTGTAGCCTGTCATTTGACTTCCAAATTCCTAAAGTGCCTTTTTCATTTTTGCTGTTTTAAGTAAAGGCATCTAAATTGATAATTACATTGGTTTAAACAGGCTCAGCTTAATGTCCAATGACTTGATTTAGTCAAATTGTTTTGGTCTGTTCCACCCTATCTAAGTTGATATAAACAGACATCTCAGTACAAGAACCACTTGTCTCCATGTTTACAGATAAAGATCAATTTTTTTTGCTGCTTACCTTAGGATTCTGGCTATGGTCTTTCAAGGTTTCTTGAAATGTCAAATAGACTGTTGTAAAAATGCAAAAGTAAATAGACTTGTCTAAAAATGTACCCAAGTTATCTTCCTTCAGTACTTCCAAAAATATATTGAAGCTCGAATCTTGATGGCTGGGTCATGGAACAACTGAATAACTAGAACAGTTTATAATTTTTAGTGGATTTTTTTGGTCATAGTAACAAATTTTATTATGAGAAATGATAAGAGTATAAAGACTGTAAAACAGTTAGATATCCCAGTAAAGGGAGAAGGCTGCAAGGAGTCTCCAGTTTAAGACACATTTCTACTTGTTGCCAGAAAACTGCAAAAAACATATGCTGAAGCTTGCACCTATTTTACTATCTTCTAATGAATTTTATAAAATTCTTTGAACAAGACTGAAGGGATTCCATGAAACAAAATTGCTATATAAAGATCAGTTTGGGGAAAGCAATACAGTTAGCTGCTAATTAACAAGAAAATAATTTTTTAAAAGATAATGAAATACATTGCAAAACTGAAGGGCTGTATCTTCAGTGAGGAAGGGGAAGAGCCTATCAACATATTTTAACAAACCAGTAAAATATTCTGTCCAGTGTTTTATTTGAGGAAGTGGGGGAGGGAGGGGACGGATGCATCTGGGACAGTGGGAGCTGCTGGGTGCTTCCTTTTCCCTCTTTTCCTCCAGGCTGTTTCTGTCCATGCCTGGCTGCTTGCAGGTGGCTGGATCAGCAGCTTCAATCCCCTCAGCCCACACAGGAAAGGCAATTAGCTGAAGCACATATTTCAGATCAACAGAGCTTTGTGTTGCCCAGCCAACTCCAGCAGGTTTCCTCCAGCCCCGGAAAGCTCCACTGCTGGGCAGGGAGTGCAACAGGGCCAGGGCCAACTGAGGGCCTCTGGGAATGGCCAGCAAAGGGCATGAGCCAGCCTTCCTGTTGGACTGGGCAGCACAGGCAGGAGAAACAACCCCTGGGAATAATTCCCCCTCCAGTAGCCATAGGAATGATACTGGGTTTCAGGGGAATGCTGAAGGACAACTCCAACACTTGGGATTTGGGGTTTATTTACAGCTTTAGGAAGAGAAAAAATACCCTTCTGGAGGCTTCAGGCTTTTAGCACAAGGTCACACTTGTAGCGAGGCACTGCATGCCTGTGAGCTGAACCACTTACTGAAACAAATAACCATGGAAAAATCTGAAATCTCTAGAATCCAGAGATTGTGTGCTGCCATTTGAAATCACTGAAAGACTTTTTTTGTACACTTCATGCTTGGCTTTTTCAGTACCTTAACAAAATTGTTAATGCAGGGAAGGTCATTTTGATCCAGCAGTGTGACAGTTGTGCTCTGCTTTAAAACAGTGTTAAAATGTCTCAGCTTAGTATTTTTCAGTTAGGCAATTAATAGTATACCTACCAAATTATAGCATTACGGGCCAATTATGCTTTGGAGAAGCATCTCAGGATACTTGTCTCTTCTGCAGAGGACACAGGGCAGCACAAGTCAGGAGGTATTTACGGGGACAGAATGAGTCTGTGGTTAGGACAAGATGTTTGCCTTGGGTTCACCATGCTTTGTAAGACCACCATCTGACTGTGTTAAATACTGACCAGGGATTGGCTTTAAAATTAATACAAAGGGAGAAATACTGCTTTTTGGCAATTTTTTGGAGTCTTTGTTTAAGCCCAGGGAGGTTCACCTGATTCTGTGTCTTATCAGACATTGCTGGTTACAGTAAGGAAGTGAACTTGAGGGTCTCTGAAGAAGGTTGCAGTGGGGCCTCTGTTTGCCCACATTTCAAAATCAGCATGTTGTAGATGTTGGACTAGTGATACGTGCAAACAATTGTCTCTAGAGAATTTGATTTATGGAGGATCACAGTGCTTTGCCAAATGACATTGTTTTTGGCTGAACAGTTTGAACAAATTTTTTCTTTTGGGATTATGACCAAAATAAATGGAATATTTAACAAAAGAGTTAAAGATCACAATTTGTGCAAGATGAAGCATGTGACCAATTTCTGTGCTTTGCTTTAGACAAAAAAGTCTGTATCATGGTGCTAAGAGACAAGTTGGAATCCAATAGTCAACGACTAAATATTATGTTTTATCCACCTAATATGTTTTAGTAGGTATCTGATTGTTCATTTTATTCAAGAATCATGTTCTCTGAATGTTGCATTCTATGGGGTTTTTTTCTGAAAAGCTCTATTTAAGATAGTTAAAGCCTAAATAAATCCAATTACAAATAGTAAATCAGCACAAATATATGTTATAAAAAGCAATAATATTTAATTTTCTGTGTTCAGTACTACTTCTTATATAAATTTTTTCATAGTAAGTCTAGTGTCACAACATTTTCCCTTTTCTCCCTTTTTTTCCAAGTGCATCTGGGTTACAAAAACATAAGCATTGCTTTGAAGCCCAATCGTGGTTCATTAATGTTAACATCAAGTTATGACTGTGGAAAACTGGCGTAGTTACAGCTTGTGAAGGAAGCTCCAGTTGCTAGCAGCACTCACAGTAAAGTCCTCTCCATCATTTCTGGAATTAAGACATAATTAGATGTTTCATTGTAGTTTATAATACGTTCTAACCATAACCAGTTCCTGAAGGCATCACAGCCTTCTGTGGCACAGTGGTGTTAGGAGTGTTAATGCTGTTCACCATTAACACAGAGGCAGGAGAGCCCATCTGCTACCTCTACCTCACGCTTATGGAATGCACTTCCACTGTGGGGAAAGTGATCCTTGAAGGAAAGGGTGTGTGGATAAAGGTGCTCAAATGCTGCAGACTGTGACCTCTGCAACACGAAAAGTGATCATTTCCTATTTGTATTTTTAACAAAGTACACTTTCTTCTACTGACTTTATATTGCATCTTTATTTAACATGTTTTTTTAATTTGAAAAGCTTGAGTAAGTTTTGTTAATTATACATAAGATAAAATGTCTTTTTGATATAAATATTGTGTAAATTTTGAAACTCAGACTTGTACCACTAGATTTTTCTGTTCCAGAGCTTTATCTTCTTCTCTCTTTGCAATATTCAACAAACATCTGAACATAGTTTTGTCTAATCTGGGTTTCCTGTCTATGGGAATTACAGTTTACAGATTACAGAAAATAGGAACCTTTCTGATTAGGGTTCTCCTCTTCCCCTGAAAAATCTAATGTTTGTATCCTGTTACAAAGAAATCCTGGAAAAAACTTTAAAGATTTGGTATCAGTCCATTCCTGCATTAGGTGGTAATATGGATAAGGGGTAAGTATTATAGTGGAGAGTTGGTTTACAGCAAGTATTATTTAGGCAGCTAATCAGTATTCAGACTTGAAACCACACAATTAAAAGATGGAAGAAGTAGATGTTTGGCTTTGCAACAATCTAGGTTAATAAAGACCTAAATAAAGACTACCTTAGATACCCAAATCTATCAAAGACCTTTGTGTCAGTGCTGTCCTCCCGAAACAGAAAGAAGTGATGCTCAGGGTGTTTCCTTGAACATCCTAGGTCACCATTCTAACTGCAGGCACTGAGGAGCTTTATGGACAAGGGTAGTGCAGCATTGCCTGCCAGGATTTCCATTAGAAGGGAGTTATGAGAGAAGCAGGGAAGTTGTAGACACCATAGTCAGTGCAAATTTTCTCAGGCTGGATGGTAGCCTGTGTGTTCACTCAAAATTGGAAAAAACCTAAGACCTTGGTCACCTTGGCTTTGAAAGAAATCACACACAGAGCAGTGTTAGTGACTAACTTGCAAGTAAGTAATGGAATATATTGCCAGGAAACTCATCCCTACTAATAGACTTTGGATGAGGGATGGGCCAATATGGAATATTGCACAAATAAACATCTTTGTTTTGTATACACTAGATGTTTACACAGTATTCTAGAACATGAGACTAGGACAAAGTGAAAGTATTGTTTCCAGAGAAAAGACAGAGAATGTTAGGATTAGGGTTATGGTTAAGTTAACGTAGCAACCTGGGCAAATAAAAAGCTAAGTAACTTACATGATATCTACAATAGTAATTTGTAATGTGAGAGGCTTGGCACTTTTTTATAGTTCGTCAGATTGTTCCTAGTCTGCAAAATGATGAAATTCTGCCCTTGAACTTTATAATTTTGGGTTTGTTTTTTTTTTAAGTAAACTGTGGAGGGTTTTTTTTAATATGAAAAGCAAGAGTCTCTCTGACATGTAAGGTCCATCTTTGCCTATTCAGATGAGATTTTTTGTTTTCATTGAATAATGAACTTTGTATATTATTATATGTATTTGTATTTTCCTGTTTTAAGAGCTTGAACTGTAATTCTCAGTTTTTCTGTGTTTTCAGCTCAAGGCTACTATTCTTCTTGCTAGGCAATTCTGAACATTATTATAAAATCTCAGTTCAGTCTGTTTTATAAAGTAAAATATCACCATTTTTTCAGCACCACGAACACATGCAATGTAAAATGTTATAGAAGAAATAGCCCTTCATAGATAGAGATTTTTTGCTCACAAGTTCCAGAGAGTTTAATGAAAAATAGTCTGAGTTGAACTGCTTTTTTAGTACTCTTTTTGTAGAATTTACAGTAGATCTCTCAGAAAACTGGGCACAACCCAACTGAAATTAGTATGTTCTCGATGCAAATGTAAGCCATGTTTTCTCTAGATGGAAGTTTTGTTCCTTCTTAGAAAACACCATGGTGAGATTATTAAATGACAAGTGCAAGATAAATTACTCTTTCCTGACTTCAGTCCAGATGTTTAAACAGAGATGGTTACTGATACTGCTCAGGAAATTGTTCCAATGCAAACAGGTCAGTGCTGTGCACTCTGCTTTTGGTGGGACCAGGCCATTCAAAGGCAGGGCTATTATGGAACGGAACTGTCCTTTCAAGACTCAATGCTTTATTAAGATTTTAGTGAAGATTAATTCTAGGCATTTAAGCTTTTTATTTCCTCCATAATGTAATATATTTTAAATTTTAAATAAACTTGCCCACTTATTTCACTGTGAGTTTTCAGTTAGATCTAAAAAGGCAAGTTGATAGCAGTTAAGAAGTACACCACTCATTCTTTTCAGCTTAAAACTCTCAGGACAAGGCAACTGCCCTGCTTTAAAGAACAACACCCACTGCCATAGTTTGTGGTTTACTGCAGTCTCTTTCCAGTAACTCTCTATAGGTGTCACATCTACCTCAAGCCTTTATAGTTCAGAAGGCATTACTAACGTACCAGGTGACCTGTAAGGTCCCTGACAACCCAACCCATCCTATGATTCTATGAATTTTTTGGATCTTGTAGGTAACTGTTTCTTGAGCTTGTCTGTTTTTATGGATTACAGAAATATCAAAATAGTGTAGAAGAGACTTGTTCTGGTGTGATACCAAAACTTTTAGTATTGAATGATCACAGACACTAATTTCAGGGGAAGGGGAACACTGCTGGTGTTAGCACAGATAATCCCACTGGGAACACATCTTAGAACCAAATAGTTTTCTGTCTGTAGTCATTTTAGTTCTGAAGATATTCTCTGAAATTACTACAGAGTAAATATGAAGGCAGATAGTAAAATATTAGGAAAAGTTTACCCATACCTGTTGCTACTGGATGTGCATTCCAGCTCCTTCATGCTGTGAGCAGTTACCTTTATGGTTGTTTTTTAGGTGTATCAGCAAAACCTAAAAGAACATGAAATGAAGAAGTTAATGTGTCCCAAGAACATGAAATAAAGAAAGGTGCTAGGGGTACTGTTAGTTGGTCATTTCCTAATGGAAAAGAGACAGAAAATACTCACTTTCTTTTTCCTGAAAGTTGATTTACCTCTCCTTTCCATGTTTGAAAAGAAAAGCTGTCAGATCTTAGATGCTGATCTTAGAAATGGACAATCTAAAGTTTTCTTTACTGTCTGTTGATTCTAAAGAGGTTAAGAGTTGACTGTCTCTGATTTACACTTTTAGTTGAGCCCTTCCCTGCATTTCCTATTAACTACCATGAATGGTTTAAAATGAACTACTCAAACTCATTAAGCAGAAGATAAAAAATATTACCTGTCCTATACAAGTCGTATCAGAAACCTGACAAGCTTCACTGAATGCAGAACTTTTTTCCCACCCCTGACCAAAACTGTCACAATTTCATAATGAAGACAGATAAAGGAATAAAAAAAAAGTCCAGATCCAAGGAAGATCATGAAAGCTGGTTCAACTCCAGTGCTCAAGGAAGCTTAGCACATTGCACACAACCTTGCAAGTACCACAACCTGCAAAGCAAGCAGGAACAAAAATTAACTGTGTTCTCTTTCTGAAAATGTAAGCAATTGATGAGATTTTACTTTTTTTTAAATTTATTTTCATGAGAAGTACAGCTGTTTGTACTAAGTCATAACACCAAATGCCCAAGGTTGTGTTCTGACAGTAGGAAAATGGTCTGTATCCAATGACCTTGTAACTGAGGATGTGGTCTCTGATGCTTTCTCTCTATTACCCGGTTCAAATCATATAAAAATTGAGGTAAAGACAAAATATCTGTTACTTGATTTTCTCAGCAGTGGTTTCCATATCTCTTTCAACTTTCTGGGTAATTTGAGACCAGCTTTCTCTGCCTCAGCAGAATGATCTTATGTATTAGGTTCCATGTCACTCACAGTACCTGGCAGTGCAATGGCAGTGAGCTCCTGTTTGCAGGATGTGCGATTTGCCTGCAGAAATTCCAGGAAACAGTCTGCTTTCTGTGACCTCAGAGCAGTCATTTCACTTTACCACAAACCATCTGACAATAGAATTGTATTTACATGATACACATGTTCACTAGGATTTTTATTACTCTCTGTTAGTCACAGATCATGAGAATATAATCTCCCACTCACCAAAGCTCTGGCCTCTGATTGAGTGATTGCTCATTCCACTTTTCAATCAACAGCTTCTAAAACTATCAAAACTACACTTGAAGTAAAAGCTTTTGTCAGTTTCTTCTTACTTCTTCTGCAGGTCATAAAAAGTCTTCATTCTTATCCCAAATACTGTCTTAAACCATCAAATTATTTACATTGTAAATAATTAATCCGACAGCATTTGTTCTGACCATGATCATTCAGGTAAAGAGCAGCTTTATCTACTATGAACTAAGCCTTTATTTAGACAGAAAAAAACCACTCTGAAAGTTACTGCTCACATTATTTTTAATGTCATAATTACTTTATAGCCACTGGGAAGATTAAAACTGGTCCCCGGAACACCTCTACCAGCCTGAATAAGGAGACTCCGTCCTGACAGTTCATGTTATAAGTGAGTAGGAACTATTTTCTCTGAGGGAAAACATACCCAAACATGTCCCAGGAAGCACTCTTCAATACTTGCTGCAATCATGAGAATGTGCTAAATTACTCTGTCCAAATATTTTTTTTAAATTGTGTTTTTTCTATTTTTTTTCACACAGTTGGTCAGTATGCTTGTTCTAAGGTAAAAAGTAGTCATGTGCAGTAGTGACTCTCATCACCTCCTGATTGTGCTTTTCCTTGTTTCCTGTCTAGCAGGAAGGGAGGGAATAAGAAGACACAAAGCACTGACTGTCTCTGCTTAGGTAATGGCGGATTTATAGATTTGCTGAGATTCAGGGAAAGCAAAAGAAAGATTTTGTATATATTGGGATTATTTTTTTTATTTGGCGGTAAAATGTTCTGTTCTCCCATCCCTCTAAGATAGCCTTTTTCAGTGAGTCAAGTCTATAAGCTCTCATTTCTGTCTTGAAATGGGTTGAATTCTCACGTTGCTTGAAAACTGAAAAAGATAGCCAGCAAATTGTTTTTAATGTATGAATTTGTTGTGTTAATATTGCTGTTCATTAAACACCAGGAATGGTTACACTGGTCATTTGAAGACAGTTTGAACTACAAATGAACCCACTATGATTTTACTGTGAATGCAAAATTACCACAGTCAAAGTCTTCTTAAAATTTAATAAGATGTCTGAACTTTTACAGTCTGGCAATCAATTTTGGCAAAACCAGTTGTAGTGATGTATGTTCTGAGTAGATCAGATGATTAGCTCTGTCACATCATGATCTCCAGGATTGTCCCTTGGTACCTTTTAACATATTTCTGATCACGTAAATCTGTAATGTAATTCATTTCCACAACCATTTTTGTGTTGCTCCAAATGGCCTTTAGCTGTCAAAATATATACCAGCCCATCGCTTTGTTGTAATCTAACTGACAAACCAAAATATTCAGCCAGATAGCAAGATCCCTCCCTGCTCCTGCACCACCAGTAGGATTGTGTCCCGGCAAGCTGTTTGGCTCCCACTACAGATTCCAGAAATCAAAGTGCTGCCTGAAATATTTTATTCACTCATTCTGCCATTGTTTTACTTCAGACTCGGTATCTCCAGATGTGCCTCCAGATCTTGTGTAAACAGATTGAGTCTTTGTTTATTTTTCAAATAAACAGAATCCAACCACAGTTTGCCTAGCCAACATCTTCTAACTGGAATGGCGTCTTTGTTCCCATAAAGAACTCAACAATTTGAAAAAAGGATAAGCAAAGCTTCCATGCAAATACAAGATTCAGCTTTGCTGAACATGTGTGTTCCAAGACTTCTTTGACATTTGTCTTTACTCCATAAGTGTTAAAGGAAAAAAAAAATCTTCTGTAACACTTGTGACAATGCTGTTTGCAAAAAATATCTGAAATTATTAAATGTAATAAAAAAGTTCTTTGCAGATCTGCAGCTCCGGTTTGCCCTTAATAACTGCTGCTTCTTTCTTGTTGAAATAGATTTTGTCATTTTTGCAGCATTTTAGCCTCTTACCAGGCAATTTGCTCATATGAGGGATATCTAGACTCATGGTCATCGATAAGAAGATCCGAAGGGCTACTACTCCCATCAGATAAGGAAGATGTTTCATTCACTTCCATCCTCTATGTTCCAATTTTCTTATCAGACTGAGATAACATTTATGACCCATAGTTTCTTAGTCCATTAACAGCTGGAAATACAGGACCACTGAAAATGCTTTGTATAGTTTCGTCTTGAACGAACTACTTTCCCTCCCCTAAACATAAACTTCAGTAATCCAGAAATAACTGAGAAGGTGTTCCTAAACTGACCTTCTCATCCTGGCAAATATAAAATTTCACCTTCATTTGAGATTTTATCAGCACGTGAAATCTGAAAACTCCAAAGTTTTATAATTTGGGTGCAGATATGACTGATTTCTCTAATCAAGAGAAGACATTTGAATTTTACTCTCAAGCCTGTTCAAAAATGAATGTTTCTTTTCACAGCACTAATAGAATCGAATGTTTCTTGGACAATTTACCAATAATCCGGTGGTCATCATTTATCTGAATCTGAACTATTGTCAGTTTGTACTTGCATTGTTTTTTAATTTAAAAAAAAAAAGTTATTGCATTAATTTCTAAGTCTTCTTTCCTATAATGTGACCTTGTAGCTTTTTTTTTTAAAGCTTGTGCTTTGGTTCTCTTTTCCCCAACAGGTTTCTTTCTCCTCTGTTATTATTAGTCTGGTTCATTTTTCATTTTCCCTCATCAGTCATCTTATCTACCCAAAGCATTCACAGCTTGTAGTTTGGAGAGACTGTAAATGGCACCAAAGAGCAGAAAAAATAATTTTTTTCCTTTATTCTTTTGTTCAAACCTGCTTCAGGGTTATTTTAAGGCTGGCTGAATGTATATATTGGAAAGAACTGTTGGGTTTAAACAACACTGAAGATTATTTCCTCTCCCTTTTTCTGTTCAGATAAATCAATGTGGTGATTAAGGCTAGATGAATGATAAAATTGCTAACAGAAAAGGCAACTCAAAGCAGTTAATAATACATACTAAGAAAAAGGAAAAAAACCTTTCTGCTCTGAAGATCAGTGCAAGGGTGCAGGCCAGGACTCAAAAAAGCCTCTCAGGTTATCCATACAGCAAAGAATACTCTGAAAATTCGACCAAGACTGTAGGAGTCTATTAATACTCGCCAGGATTCGTGATAGAAAGGAACATAAATGGCTGAACTCTTAGGCTTCGAGACCAGTTTGCTCCCTACAAAGGGACAAATGCGGGAAAGGCTGGTGCAACATTCTGTCAACAATGTAGCACATGCCAGTGCCACACCTTCTTCGGGGAAGGTGGTCGTATTGAGAGCAGACCTTGAAATAAAGCAACTTTAACTCTTGTCCACACTCTCAGTGTCCCCGGGCTCTGGAGCACCGGGAATTTATGGTTCCATGAAGCCCATAGAGCCACGGGCCACCAAGGCAGTGCTGACCAGGCTGCCCATCTGCCACACTGATGCCTCTGTCCAGACGTTTTTGGGTCCAGCATCCATGGTAATTATACAGGAGAGAAGTGACACCAGCTTTGAGGTTTTCCTCATTTCTCCTGGGTTCCTCTTAGGCTGGCAACGATGCACAGATTTTAGATATGCCTCTCTGTAGCCTTTAGCGGCTCATAGTGATCAGTATCTCCATCCTGTCCCACCTCTGTGAGTTATCACGATTTCTTCATTGCCCTGTTTCTCCAGAACTGAGTATCTTGTGAAACTGCACACAGATGTGCTGGGTTGGATAATTTGGATACCTTTAGCATAATCCGTGCTGAGAATGCTTTTGCTGCTGTGTGCTTTGTCCAGTGATCCCATGCCCAGACTCCATTCATTCTCCATTCACAACAAATTCCAGCCTTTCTATTAAAACTGTCTACATCCCGAGGTACACAAAACATTCTAAACTCTAATTGCAAGCATACCCAGGAACAACACAGCTCTGCTGATGAATGGGGCAGGTCACCTAGTGATGAAGAGCTGTGAAGAGGCTGAGATGCTCAAAGCCCTCTTTGCCTTGTACTTTACTAGCAAGGTCAGCCCTCAGGGCTCACCGTTTGGCAAAGTTTGGAGGAGACTTCCAGTAACTGTAGAGGAAGGTTGAACTGGGGATACTTTAGCAAATTAGATGGTTGCAAGTCCTTAGGGCTGGACAGGAGCTGCTTGTAAAGGTGCTGAAGAAGTTGAGTAATGTCACTGTACTGCTTCCTATCACCTTCAAAAGGCTGTGGCAATCAAATGGGATTTCCAGTTACTGGAAAGCAAGCAAATGTCACATCCCTCATCAAAGCAAGGTGCAGGAAACTGCAGAACAGACATCCTTACCCAGCATCTCTCTCTGAGAAGATCACTAAGCAGATCTTTCTGGAAGCCACAAGTCAATTCAGAAAAACCAGCAGAGTTCCACCAACATGATTGCCTTTGGTCATGAGATAGTTGGCTTTATGACTGAGGTGATAAGAGCAGCACACATTGATTTTAGCAAGGCTCATGCTGTGACATCCACAGCATCTTTGTAGTCCATTAGGGACTGGGTAAGTGGACACGGTAGATGGCAGTCTGAACCACTCTACTTAAAAAGTAGTGATCACCAGTGTGAAATGAAACTGGCATGTGGTTATGAGTGATGTTCCTCAGGGTTGAGTAGGGGAATTAGACCAGATGGACTCTAGAGGTCATATATTTTTCTCTGATTCTGTGATAATGCCTTGCAGGGCACTCCGTAGAGTTTGGGTCCTCATATTGAAACCACAAATTAGTTAGGTTTCTGTGGATTAATGGGTTAGGCTGCAGCCTTTCCTTAATTCTGAGCTCATGCAGCTGATTCTGCATGATAGGAAGTGGCAGCGCATCATGAGGTGTTTCCAGCTAAAAAGCTTCTCAGTGCAAGATCTGCTATGATGTCCTGACCAGCAGTGATGTCCCCACAACTCCACATAAGCCTTACTTGCAAACAATCCATTTCATACTTCCTGATTTTGGGACTTGTAGTTGAAAGCAGGAGGTGAAAATGAACAATATTGAAAGAGGATTTTTAGTAAGGATCACTCTATGTTTTAGGCCCACAGCATTTTCTTTGAGTGTCCCCATCTCACAGCTATTCTGATGCATGGCTTTTCTTTACAGTACTTGTTCAGTCCGGATCTTTTAACTCTCAGTTAATATAGTTCACACTTGTCCAGGAAACTTGCCTCTTTCATGTACCCTTTATACATACCTCTCTCTTTGTAATTTAATATTAACTAATTAATTAAATTAACAGCCGGTTTCTTTGTTTCCATCTGAGACATTTACTCTGCTCCAGCTCCCCTCCCTAAAGTTAAACAACACTGAACAAGCTTTCTTGAGATACAGGCTTTTCATTGTTCTCTTTGCACAAGATCTGGTCAGATACTGTTGGTCTTTAAAGGCTGTTGTATTCACCAGCAGAAATGATAAGGCTGTGCACAGACTTCACAATTCAATCAGAGTTCATTAGGTTTAGACACATTTCCCAAATATTCATGTGCTATATGATTACTTTAACGTTTTGGTATTTTTTCCCCCATAAAAATATGTTTCGGCTGGGATGGAGTTTGCACTCCAAATATATTGTTAGAGAAATTGCTTCCTGCTGCATTTAATAGTACTGTAATGATTTCACAGTTAGCTTTCTGGATTTTGCTGAGCCGTGGAAGCAGCTTGTACCACTCCATTTCATGCTCCTGTCTCCTGTAGGGTCTATGTAGCAGGAAAAGGCTTTTCTCAAGACTCTCAACCCCTCTTCTGCGATTTCTTAGGTAGTTGCAATAGTTAATTGGAAATGTAATGTTTTTATAGCTTTTAGAATCCACGCTGCATTGTTTTCTCATGTATTTTGTATCTAAGATATTAGATTTAATTTGGTCTCGAAAGGCTGTGTTATTCTCGTTAAATGGGTCTGAACAGAATGCTGGAAAATACCACAGCTTTGGACAGGACAAAGCACAGACTTTACTGCCATTCAGTGGCTTAATGGAAACATCTTAAGAAAAAGTCTTTTTTTTTGGTCAAGATTTTAGGCATAATAAAATCGTGGTTCATTCTTCGTGTAGACCTAGTTTTCCTGGTTTCAGTTGTGTGGGATCAGATGTGAAACTGTTCCTTTTCTGGTTTTGTTGATGTTTTGAGAGTGCTGCAGTACCCACCGAACCGAAACTGCACTCAGCGCTCCGCAGGTGTGTGCACTGGTGCCACAGGGCAACTATAACACACTTCAAGGGCTCGTGGTTTTGCCCCGTAGCCAAAATATCTTTTGTTCACGTTGTGCCTTTCCTGAATCCGGCCCAGGCGGGCTGGATCTGAGGGGTTCCGGGACAGCCGCTGCGCTGCGGAGCGGAGCGGAGCGGTGAGAAGCGATGCTGAGCGATGCTGAGCGGTGCGCTGCGGAGCGCTCCGGGAGCACGGCCGGGGCCGCGCGCCACTTGCCGCCCCCTCCCGGTGACGTCACCGCGCGGTGACGTGTCGCCGCGGCGCGGGGGCCGCCGGAAGCGGCGGCAGGCGGCGCGGGGCCGGCGCGGAGCGGGTTCGTGCCGCCGGAGCGGCAGCGGCGCAGCGCGGAGCTCCAGCCCCGCTTTCCTTCCTTCCGCCCGACCTCGCGTTCCTGCCTTCGCTCCGCGGCAGCGGCGGTACCGATGAACGGGCTCCGAGCGCCCGGCGTGCGGCCGGTGCCGACCTGCCTGCTCCTGCTGGGGCTGCTGCTGCCCGCCGCCGCCGCGGGCGCGGGCTGCGAGCTGGAGGCTGCGGACGGCGGCGGCGGCTGCCGGCGGGGAGCACGGGGAGGCGCGGCCGCCTCTGCGGCGGAGCCGGTGACAGGTAACGGCCCCCGCGCGTCCCGCCGGCGGGCGGGCGGGCGGTGCGGGGCGGGACGCCGTTCTCCCGGGGTCCGCCGCGCTCCCGGGCGCCTCCGAGCCGCCCGTCGCGGTGCGGCTCTGTAGAGGGCGCCGGGCCGGTGCGCAGGGGGTCCGGCTGCGGCGGCGGCACTGCGGTACTGCCCGGCGCGGCCCTTCCCGGGAAGCGGCCCGCCGCAGGATGTGTGCAGGATCCTGTTGAATAGCGATATTGTTGAGATCCGGAGCCGCCGCTTCCGCGTCGCTGCCGCGGTGCCGCCCGTGCGGTGTCCGGGGCGCCGCAGCCGCGGGGCTCCTGGGGCGGGGATGGGCTGCGGCGGCACGGCCCAGCGACCCTCCGCAGCGGCTGGCGAGTCCCGCTGCATCCCGCACAGCTCCCGCACCGGCTGAGCTGTCCGTCCCTGCCCACGGGCGCTTAGTTCTCCAGGAAAGGGGAAAGCATTCCAGCCTCCGCTTAATTCTTTGAAGAACAGTGAATACACTCACATTGCCGTACTTAAGGCAGTTGGTAATGCCTGCAATTCGAACTAGCAGTTGTGCTGGAACGTTTAAAATAATCTAACTTCATCAGGCTTTGATGGCTCTGAATTGCTTATACACATTCTGAATCTACCTTGTAATGAACAGGAGGAAGCTTTACTGCCTTTAGACAGTTCACTTAAGTAAATGGGATTTGTGGGTAGGAAATTCTCGGAAACATTTAGAAGTTTGTCCTGTCTCGTAATGTGCTTTTCAAAAAGCTCCATAATTAGGAGGAAGAGCATGGAAGGTGGGCAAAACAAGAAGAACCCATATCCCCTCAGAGCCAAAGCAGTGTGCATTTCTTATCAGAGAAAAACTTTTGATTTTGTTTGGAATAGTATCGACACCCTGAGCTGAAAGTACTGAACTTCAGCCAATGGCACATACCTGGGTTTCTTCTCAGCCCAACACCCTAAAGACATGAATTTGAATTATAATGAATGAAACTTCAGCAATATTCACGCAGTAACTCCAAGATGGGGGTGCAAGACTACATGATCTATCGGTCCTGTTTGAGGACATGACATTTCTGAAATCTGAATTGTGCAGTCTGTTGCCTTGCTGTATAAACGAAGGAAGTTGGAACATCCGCAGTCTGTGAAGCAGCAGTCGTACCTCCCGCAGGTGCTGGTGAAATGCTGTATGGGAATAGCTCTCTCTTTCTTTGTGTTAAATTTTTTGACTGTGATTAATCTGGTTGTAGGTGGTATTAAATGATTCTTACTGTGAATAGTGCTGACGCTGTCTACCTTTTTTGCTTAATCAATTTTGACATGTCAGTCTTTGGAAAAAGAAAATTTTTTTCGTGTTTTATGGACTATAAAAGTACTGAGATGCCTATCAGTTGTGTTCTCACCCTCCTAGCAGTGACTCTGGTGAAGAAATACAATTATTTGAGAAATCTAACGTGCTGTAAGTGGATTTATTGTATTACATGACAGTATGGTCTGGGAAATACGTATGGCTAAAAGCCATCTTAGAATTGGTTTTAAATTTTAGGAGGTTTCAACGTAGATCCACGTCCATCCAGTTAATAAACACAGTGTTTCAGTTTGTCATGGAAGTTGTTTGCCTATCTAAACAACTAACTCCCGCATAGTTTTAAGTTACTTTTTGCAAAGCTGGAGTAACTCTTGAAAGTTTGGAAAAAAACCAGATGACTTGTTCAGGGGGTGATTTTAGTTGTATTATCTATCATTTTCTTAAAAAAGAAAAGTTGCAAATGTGCTGTTGAGTTAGGAGAGAAGGCCAACACTTGTCTGGAGAAGAACAGAACTAACATTTAATTCAGTAATTTTGACAGGTTTGAGAAGTACAGTGCAGAAAATAAAAAGCTGCTAAATATAAAATGCTTCACTAGGAAGAGGCTATTGGATGCTTGAATAGAGGTGTTCAGGAAACAGAGCTGTAGGAAATAATTCAGACCTCCTAGTCACAAATTGGTCTGAATAGCAACATGCAGCTGACAAATGTAGATGCCATACTTGTTAAATTACAGAAGGCTTTTTTTTTTCTTTTTGATTGCACTTTTGTGTCTAGTTTTGAGTATTAAATCAAAAAAGTACAGAGGAAAGTAGCAATGTAGATTAAGAGGCTCAGAACCTATGACTAATTTTTTTTTTCATCAAAGTATTGCAATATTTTGATGTGGTTCAAAAGTCTGTGGGATGGGTATGTATGTAAGAAATGGTTCACAGAAGTACTGGGGATTTTTTTAAGCTATTTCTGTTTTTTTGCTGTGGTTCAGATGTAGGTTAAGAGGAAGTAAGTTTTAGTGGGTGTGATTTAGATTAAATATAGGCTGGAAAGTTTTTACCTATAACAGTCAAATTACGTAGATTGTTAAACAGATTCCCATTATTAGAGGGTTTTATTGGGTTAGAGAAGTAGCTGGCAAAGATAATCTAAACACCTGACAGAAAATGGATGTACAATGAATTTTAGGACTAAGGAAGAGCCTAAGATTCTATTTTTGCCATATTTCATCAGGTATTCAGGTATTTACTTAATTGTTTATATAGATAATCTTTACTGTTATCTTGCCTGTGTATATGTGCCTTTTTAACAGTATTTTTAAACGACAGCTGAATATGTAACATGTGACACTGTGCTTGAAGGGATTTAGTCACGATTATGAAAATTGGACCAACAAAACTGTGTCTCCATTGGAGGGAACATCATGAGGCTGTTGGCTGTTCACTCTGGCTCTGCTTGTTCACTACTTAATTTGGTAGAAGGTTCAAGGAGCCTTCTGTTCGGAGCTTGAAGAAAACACTGTTTTTTCACATTTTCATATTCACCCAATTTTAAGTTGCTTTGTAATTCTGGATAGTTGTGGATTCTTTTCATATTTAATTTTAATCCATGATCATGGATTAACTTGTCTGCTTTTGGATGAGACAGAAAACCTGCAGCTGTATTTGGCTAATAAATTTCTCTCAAATTATGTTTTACAATATTTGAGACCAGTTTTAACTGCAGCACTACATTGTATTTACTAAAGAAACGATGGACAACATAATGTAACCTTTTTCTTAGTCATTCAAAGATTTCTCTTTTAATTGCATTTCTATTCTGGAATTTAGCCATCATCTTAACACTCTGAGCTCTTCAAATTAATCAGACTTTGGCATTTGAGAAGTGAAGGTTTCTGGAAAACGTGTTTTTAGCTGCAACTTTGCAATTGGCTTAGGCTGTTCTAATGTGGGTGGCTGTTGAAGTGGGGCTTTTTTTTCTTTGGCGTTGACCCCAGCTGGCCGTGCATACAATATTGTTACAAGAGAGCTAGTTGGAGTAGGCATGCTCATCCAACTACTGAAATCCCTCAAGGAGGAAAGGAGTTCATGCTCCCTTTCTGCTTTGCACCACCTCATTGCCCCTGATGTTGTGATGAGCACTGAATGTTGCTTTGGCTTGCAGGAAAGTGACAAGAACCACAGGTACCAGGAAAGAGGATTAATTTCTTATCAGACTCTTTCCTGGCTTGCTTTAAGGCCAGCACCAGTGCAAAGAAGAGGGAGGATCGTGCGGGTGGGGTCAGGAGAGGGGAGTGAGGATGGTCTGCTTCCTGTGATGACACCTGGTGATAGTCTGAACAGAGCTGACCATGGAATTTCATCACTAAGGTGACTGTGAAACTGCATCAGTGACCTTTATGAGGTCTTGAATAATGTATTTGAAATTTGGTGGTTCTGTGTGAGACTTCATGTGTTGTGAACTAATACGAAGAGGATGATGAATCTGTTCATGCAGCAAAATGCTTTTGCATGACTGTTTTGGCATACACTGGTCTTAAAAGTCTGTGAGCTATGAGACTTCTGTTGCTTCCTTAGTAAACTGCTAGTAGATTTCTCTAGTGATGAAGACTGAGTGTTACAGGGTTGTTTTTTTTTTTAATTCCATTACTTCAGTTTACTCTAGTTAAACTCCTTGTAATCTGGTTTTACCATTTCTGGTGGGAGGACAGAAATGTCAAGTCCTGTCTCCTTTAAAGGATATTAACTTCAATCTATCAGTTACTTTTTCATAGCATCTCCATGCAGTCATCTGTCTCTGAAATATAATTAGTTTCTCAGCTTAATTAAATTTTTAATTTCTTATCTTATTTTTTATTTTTGGTGATGAAAAGTAGAAGAAATTCAGGAGGGATCTGTGTTTGGATAGCTCAGTCAGCAGTTGCATTGTCATAACATGAGATGCAGTTAAAAAAGCTGTGAATGGCTAGATTTGTAGATGGTTTTGAAACAAATATTAAAAAACAATTAACCAGGAGAAATCTTGGCCTTTATGTAGCTGACTGGCATTGGACTTCCACTAAGAGATAAGATATCAAGCACTTGTAACTTCCTTTGCCCTTAGTTGAATTTTTTTCCTTACAGCCTTCCAGTGTTTTGGTTATTACTCTTCAGTACTTCTGCTAGTGTGTTCTACACCTTCTGGTGTCCTGTGAGCTTTTTTTCTTCTCCTCTTCTGAAGGTTGTCTTAGTGTTGTGATATAGACAGGTTATTTAGCTGATATTTTTTTCTTGTGTTAGAGGAGTGGTATGTAGCAGACCCTTTCTTAAAACCCCCAGTGTCACTCCCTGAAATGTTTGAACTCTGTCATCTCTCCATCAGCAGGTTTCTGTGTTGCCTTTTCAGCTATAAGCTTTCTGAAGAGAGCTTTGCTTCTCTGAAGATCTCCTACCAGATTCTGACAAGCTCGTCCTACGCAACTTGGGCATGACTCATTTTCTTCTGCCTAACTCCAGGGATGCTTATCTATCATAACTAGGTTGAGCTGCCATGTATTTGTCAAAAGAGAACTGTGCCCAGTGACAGGAGCAGTTGATCTGGGTAAGATTTCCCGTGATGGTACTACACAATGAAAACCACCTAAAAATACAGGGTTTTTTCAGTATTTGTATGAAGTTAGCAGTTTGAAATCCTTCTAATTGATTTTTAGGCTGTGTGCTCTAACTTGTACATCTTTTTTGCATTTAGTATTTGTTCTCAATCAGCATTTAGGGAGAGGAATGTATAGTAAAGAGCTGTGATGTAGTAAAGCTCAGAAAATTACTAGTCTTTTTCTTTACTTTTTAGTGTGTGGTCAAAGACTCTTCAGAAGTCAAAAGTGTATTATTTTCCATGAGCATTGACTAGCTTATTGCAGAAATCCTGATGTATGAGAAGACTTCATTTGGATTAGTCCGTTACATCCTATCTGTGAAATGGGCTTTTTAAAATACAGGAACTTGAGATGTTTATCTTGACCACACAGGACGTGTGTAAAGAATAAATAACCACTATGTTCGTTGTCCTAAAATAAGCACATACACATTTTTAGAAACTAAGGTGAGTTTGAAGTTATTACGTAACTTTATGTTATTCTGCCTTTGGTTACTACTAAGTATCTCCAGTTACTATGGAAACTGCATATCTGAAAGGGGAGGGGTGAATAAAATTATAATGCGTTGTTAGAATTTAGGATCAGCACAAACAGAATGTGATGATCGTCAGAAAATTTGCACTTGTTTACTTGGTTTCTCTGAGCGATTCAAACTTATCTGAGGAGTTTATTTATACCTTTCTTCTCTCTGCCCCTTTCTTCTGGATTGCTCATTTTCTGTCAAACCCAAAAAACCATGGCATTTTTCCAAGACCTGGTAGAGGCGTCTTTAAAGCTGTATGAGATGTACTCTAGAATTTTAACTGAAATTTGTCTTGGAAATTGAAGATAATGTGCTTGTCAGAACAATTAAGAATTTGAGCTCACAGCACTCAGAACTGTTGACTCATTTGGTTCAATAGCATTCAAATTAACAGGTAAGAACCACTGACCTTTTTAATCTCATTCCTGTGGTCTCTTGCCAAGATTTTTAAATATATTAGGAGAAGATTTTCTCTCTCTGCAGACCATGTCATGCTACTGCAGGTGAATCTTGCTTCTCCAGTGATTCCTAGATATTGAGGTGGGAAGGCAACCCATCACTGAGTTACTGCAGCTTGTGTTGCAAACCACAAGCAGCACCACAGAAGCTTGTGTAAATTGGAGTTGTTGTTGAGGCTTCTTGGACTGTGTGAAGCTTTGACTGCTGCAGTAGCTCAAGATTTATAGGAGTGCAAAGATAGCTTTGATCCTTTTCCTCTAGGCAACACTTTCTCTTTCCTACCTTTTCTTGTGCATCATGAATCATTTAAAAACTGTCAGCAACTCAGCCCTCTGGTATTGTCTCCAGCTAAAATTTTAATACCTGATTTTTTTTTTTTTTGTGTGCGTACTGTTTTTCTGTGGTTATTGTTCATTTGTAAGAAATTGTCATGTGCTCAGCTCAGAACTTAGATGAGCTGTGTTTAAAAGCAAACAAACCTTGTGATAGAGTATTAATCTAAGAAAAGTTTTGTTAAATAAAAAATTGCTGAACACATTTTGGTTTTCTAGGCTCTGTGTACTTTCTCCTTAAAAGGAGAAACTTTCCACACATGAAGGTGTGGTCTGAATGCTACTTCTCACTTCGTGGTTTAGAATAAAGGAAGGGGTTAATTGTATGCAATTATTAAACGTGTGCAGTAATGTTACACAGATTAAGGAACAGTTTTTCTCAGTTCCATCCAATGGCTCTGTGAACTGAATAACTTTAAATTCAGAGTTTTCTGCAAGTTAAATATGTTATTTAGAAAGCAAATTTTCACACAAATGTTACTTTATTTTTAATAGTGAATAACTTCTTGTGGCTCCCCTGGAGATTTGTCAAGAACTAACTCCTGAATATTTTTATTTTCTTTTTTCTTTTTTTTTTTTAATATGTGTAGCCTTTGATGAATGAGTGAATGGCTAAAAAATCCACTTGCTAATGGCCAGTAAGTGGTTACTTTTTAGATTTACTCTGTTTTTCTGTGCAGTGAGCTTTACCATGAAATTATAAACTTTGGGTAATAACTTTTGTCAATCTACTGATTTTTTTTTTGTCCCAGCCACAGGCTTTTACTTGAAATGCATTCCTCCCTCCTGCTCTCAACAGATGCATTAAGCAGGTGGCTCTTCTGTTTGTATACCTAGATCTAAAGCGTATGCAAAGCATCTTGCGTTGCTTCTCTCTAGTACTCTGGAAATGACAAGCTTGATTAGTTTTTCCTCATTTTGAAATGTTACACAGTATTATTATTTGAAGAACAGCAAACAAGAAATATTATACTGTTAACAAATTATAAGCATATGCAAATCCAGTGTTCTGTGATGATTTTGAAACAAATATGAAAGATAGTTATTCTGAGTAGGAGTCTTCCTTCTACTGGAGTTTTAGTTCTAGATTGCTATATTTAGAAGGTTGCAAGGTAACTTGCTGTGACAGTGTATATCTATGTGAAAATACCACTGGCTTCTGTTATTTTCGTCACCTGAAGTATTAAAAATTATTTTGAAGTGAAAATGAAGTTGCTTTTTTTAATGCCAAGTACCTTTCACTGTTTTGCTAAATATGAAAATTAGACTATGTAATATCACATAGTTCCAAAATTTATATTGTCATGTGTCAGGATGGAAAAGGATATATTTATATCCTTTGCTACTTGTGATTTTAGTTGCAAATGAAATGCACAGTGACAGTACTGGCTTTCCCAGAGTTTATTTTTAATTTTTATTTAAAAAACTTGACTTTGCCAGTACTTCTTTGGAACATGGCTGCCTCAGTCTCTTGTTCATACCTGGTTCATATTTCCTGAATGTATTCACTGAAAAGGTCGGTGCCAGAGTTATTTTCCAGTTACTTTGGAAACAGCACAGTAATCTGGCAGTCTAAAATACAGATAAGAGCCACTGAAAAGGATTCCATTGACTTCAGTGTATGAACCTGTACTATGTATTCACTGAGTTAATTCTAAGACTGCATTTAAAGTAAAGTAATATTTTTGTTTTGGTCTTGGGAAACTGCACTATAACTATAACTGGTTTTACAGTGCTAGTGTTGCAGGCAGGGGTTGGAGACCTGTAGCTTTGCAGCTCCAGAGGATGTTACTTGGTACCTGGTTTAACTTGACCTTGCAGTGGGCTGTTTCTGCAGAAAGGATGCTCCTCCTTTGTGCTTGTTGCTTTCTCTCCCTCCCTGCCTGTTCTGTGTGTTCGGCTGCTCACTTATCATGTGTGGAGGTGGACTGCTTGGGGGAACTGTTGGAGCTGAAAGCTGGGGTATTTTTTCATCAGGATCAGGTCTTTGATTCTCCTCACAACAGTGTCTTGTGAGGAGAAAAAAGTGTTGGAGGAAAGTATTATTAACCATTTTAGTAGAAACCCACACATGCCAAGTAAATAGCAATTGAGAAAGGTGGGTCGCGGAGACTTGGGTACTCACAAATATCAAAGTTTTACCCAGATATTACCAACCATGAGTCTGAAAAATGACATTCAAAATTGATAAGCAAATACTTCAGCTGTCCTTAACACTTGCAGAGAGAGGCTTTTAGATTAGCAGTAGAGCTAGTAGGGCTTCTTAAAGAGCTTTGTTACTGTAGATGATAATAACTTAGCTTATAGAAAAATGGATGGTTTGGAGTGAGACCTTTGTTTTGGGAGTTGCCTCTGGTTTTTGCCTGTTACTTATTTGGTTTTTGCCTGTTGACTTATTGTAAGAGAGTATATATCCCAAAATTAAAATTGCTTGCCAGGCATAATTATTTATTTCTATGAAGTAAAACTGATGAAATGTGATTTTATTAATACAGGGTAATAAGAACATGTCCCATTCTGATTTGGCTGTAGATGTTTGAAAGCTAAAAAACCCCACCTATCTGAACTCTAAATGCATCCAATTGAGTACTTTTAAACACTGTTATAAAAGAATCCAAGTAAAACTAGTTTGTTTTGTTTATTAAGTAAACATCCTAAGAAACTATGCATCTGTGGTGTGTAATTCTTTTGTCTCTGAAGCACTTGGAAGCTTGTTTTATGTTGCCTCATGTCTGTTTATAGTATCCTATGAACAGTAGTCAAGGCTCTAATTTCTCTTGATGTTTATGGGTGGTAAGACTTCCTTATTCCAATGAAGTGGAAGCTCTGTATGCAACCTGGTCTGTGATCATGTTCACAGAAATCACTATTTTCCTTAAAAACAGTGATGGACAATCACAGGTACCATGTTGTCTTAATGGAAAAAAAAAAAGGATGCATCTTCACAGTACTAGATGGTTACAAATGGAGCATCAGAAATTACTGGAAGTTTGGTGTGTAGCAGGGTGATGAACTGGGACTTGATATAAGCTGCTGTTGCTCGCAGAGGTCTCTAAAAGTATTTCATGATACTGTGTGACAGGCTGATGACATGGTAGTGTTGACATGCAAAAGAGTGGTGCAGGGAGAGAAAAGAGGAAGGAGCTTACTTCAGTGAGTACTTTCATACCATTAAGTGTATACTTAGAGTCAATTTAACTGATTAATTTGATCTTTGATTAGTTGTTATACTTGAGATATTTGGGAGTAATAGTGTGTTGTTCTTTGTAAAAATTCTAGTTGTTGGTCAGGAAGAAATACTACAAATTATGAAGACAGAGAAATAGAATACTAATAATTGTCACTTGAAAGGATATGCAAAACTAGAAAAAATACAGAAACATGCAGAATATTCTGAGTGAGAAGGGATCTGTGGAGATCATTGAGTCCTACTCCTAAGTAAATGGCCCATCTGGTGATGGAACACACAACCTTGTTTTTATTAGCACCATGCTCCAACCAACTGAGCTAAAATGCTTGAATCAAGCTTGCCAGTGCATTTATATATATATTTTTGTCTAAGATAAGAAAGTAGGACTTGGTATGAAAAGACTTGCCTATGGCTGTAGTTCAGAAGCTAAAGGTAGCTGCTGTTTAGGCCTTCAGCCTGTCTTCTTCCTCATGCTGAGCTATTTCAATTTAATTGTTGGTTTCATTTTTTTGCTGGAAAAATATGCTGAAATCAGCTAAGCAAAAGTTGAGTGAACACTGGGCTGGAAGCAAGGAAGGCAAAGAAAGTGGAGGAAGGGATGGAAAAGCACTCTGACAGCCAGATGGGTTTCGAGTCTTAGGAGGAGATAGCAAGGGTGTGGTAGACCTCTTTGAAACAATGAGTGTTATAAAGCAGGCAACTATGGGAAGACTGGTACTTATTTTCATTCTATGAGACCTGGAGGCATTAATTGAAAATCCACAAAATGTTTGAAAATAGATACATCCCTGCCCTGCTTCCCAATTTCCAGGGTGAAGTGGGAGAACATGTCTGCATGAGCAGGTACAATTGAGCTAGGAATCTCATTACAGTGGACTGTTTTGCAAAAGAAAAATGTGTTGTTTTGGGGAAAAATTGTTGTTGCCGTCACCCTTTTTACCACACCATTTGCTGCCAGATGGTCCATGGCAAGATTGAGCTGGGTAGACACCTTTGAGTAAGTGTGGCCATTTCATGTGTTTTTGCTAATCTTCTGTGAAACTGCAAGGTGTGGTTGTGTTAAGACAAAACAATTTGACAATATAGTTGCCCTTTCCATTAGCATTCAATTTTTCTTTTTGTGCAAACGTTTAAAGTGACTGCTAAAGTAGAAAGAATAAAGGTAAAATGCTTAAAGGAGAATGTCATAATGTTGTAGGAAGCTGCATCATAATTCGTGTGGTTAGTTTCTGGGAGGTGTAACTAATTGGGTGTTTTCAATTTGAGGACTGGCAAAATTTTTGATGGCATTGACTCACTTATAAAATTGATGTTACTGAACTGTGTTTCTGCTGTTGATTTGTGTTGGTTTGAAGTCTCCTAACACTAAAAGTTCTTTCCTGCCAGAAGTTAGCGAAATTGCAATGGCTTTTTTGATTTTTATTTTCTTTTATCATACTTCTCTTTCTGTGCCCAAAAGGCTGTCAAGCAGCAGATTAGCATTCTTATAGAAGCCAAAGAGCAAGACAGCCATTGCCTTTTTGCCCAAATTATTGCTTTTATTCTGTAAATACGAATGTAACAGTCGATTATTCATTTGAATAGATGTTTTTTACACTTTAGTAGTAAAAAACTACTACTACTACATAGTAGAAATGTTTTAATAAGTGGTTCCTTAATTGTGGTCATTTGTTGTTTTGATACTGTATTTTTGGGGTTTGTGAAGTGTTTGAGCAGACTTTAGGCAGAGGACTTAAGCATATTGACTGAATATAGGGAGTTTTCAGAATACAGTAATAGTGTAACTGCTTAAAGACTAGATATTGTGCCTTGCTATCTGTCTTTGGTCTTTTACCTTCAGATCTGACTGTGGGTGGAGATTTTAGGCAGCTGTAGCGTTTTAGGTGATAGTGATGATTTTGAAGGTTGATAACTGATTTTTGAAGATCTGTCATCCAAATTGCTTTGGAAAATGGTCATTTACTCTGTAGTTCCTACCAGGCCACTCTTATTTGTAGGATGTTGAGGGAAATAACTAACTTCTCAGTTTTTGTGATCTCTTGTATTTTTTATTCTGTCCACCACCTGCCCTTCCCCCAAAGATTTATAAGGGCTGTTGGAATGAAAAGAATTGTTTCACTGCTTCTCGATGATTGTGATTACTTGAAGTGAAACTATCTGGTCTTGTCGTGGGTTCTGCTCTGAAAACTGACTGCAGAAATGTTCCATGAATGTGTCTAGTTCACTTTGCCTCCTTCAAAATTTTGTTGGTGTATACAATTGAAATGAAAGTGGAAGTGAAACACTCTGCTGGTAACAAGGACATGTTACCCATGAAAATTAAGAGAAGTATGGTGTTTGAAGCACTGAAAGTTGGCTTTGCTTTTCCAGATCTGTGCTGTAGTTTCAATGATCATAAAGGACAAGCTTAATTCTCCTATGTTAATTGGAAATGTAGTAAGACATTGGTTAGAAGCTGGAAAGGAGCATGTATTTAACTATCAAGAAAGAGCTATAATTGTTTTTCTTGGCAAGTTTTACATTCAGAATTTTGAAGAAGACTGACTTAAATATGAAATTCTTTTTTGCTTTCTGCACACAGATGAGATTTGGAAAAACCAGCTGTAAACTGCCATGGAAAACAACAGCTTATGGTACTGGGATCAACACAGAGGCTGCCATTTATACAGCTGCTTGGATATTTCAAAGAGCTTCTTTTGTTTGGCTAGGTAGTGAATTTGACATCTGTACTTGACTACAGTACAGTCTATACTGTGTGGATCTAAAGCATATAAGGCATTTCTCTAAAGTGTTCTACTTAACCCCAGGGTTGTTGGATGCCTAGTGGAGAGGATAGTTCCTGAGACTTTTCTTAGTGTTAGTAGGTGTAAGTGAGAGATGCAGTAAAGGGTGAATTATGGCATTCATACTGGTGTCAAGTACAGGTGGCAACACCAATAATGAAGCTCTCCATGTATTGCAGTTGTGCTAGGTGAGGTAAATGCTGTTCTTGTCCTGTGCATCTTGCCCAAGAGTTGGAAGTAGACTGTAATGTTTGCATGAATAATGAGCCTTTGGCTCTGACGTGTTCATGTAGTTTTTGAAGTAGCCTCACCTGATAGTCTTGGATTTCGCACTTGGAGATATTTTGAAACTTGCTGCTTCTTTGGCCTGTCTCAGACTGCTGTTAAACAGAGAGTACTTCAAAGTACAAGTTGGAGCTAGATTTTTGTTAAATAGGCAAAATCCCTTGATCTTACAGATTGTAATTTTCTGTTAGCAATTGAAATGAATATGATGTTTAATTGTAATGAAAGCAACTTCAATTATTTAATTCTTAACGTAGAAGATTTTAAAGACAATTGTTAGACTTAAATATCTGAATATGGACTGAATACTTCTATCAGAAATGATACTTTGTTTTTGTTAAGGTGTCACCATCCAAAGGATGGCTTTCAGGCATCCTCCAGCTCGTGTTCAGTTGTTGTTCCTTTCAGAGGAAATAGGGAAATAATGATTTGCATTTGGCAGGGCAGGCAGAAAGCTTTGTTTTTGCAATGCTGGGTGAAGCATTTGTGATGGTTACTGGTGGGGTACAGGGCCCAGAGCAGAGGAAAGTAGCCAGACCAGTAGCAGCTGTTACTTCCCACACTGGATGTATCCAGCAGTGAGCTGCTTCCTTCTTGGCTTTTCTGAATGGCTGTTGCACATGCCAAGGTGACTGTTGTTATACTGGACTTTGAGAATGCAGCATTGTTTGGGAGCTGGTGTTTCAGACCATGCAAACTTCAAGATGTGGTTAGAAAGGCATATTTGGGTGGCATTTACTATGCAGTTTCCTGCTTCACCTGTTTGCATTATTTCAATTTGTTGTTTAACATTGTTGAGTTCATAGGGCCCAGAGGTGTTGAACGGCATACCCATGGTGTTACTGATCAGAAGCTTTAAGGGTAGGATTCAGTTCACATCTCTTGAGGTGTCAGCATCTGAGCTCCTTCTGTAACAGACTAAACTTGTTTTGTCATGAGTTAGAAAATGCTGTTTGGACATATGGACCTTGCCGCTAAGTCTGCTCACTGTGTTGGTTAGATTTCTGTTGAGTGTGAAGAAGAAACTTAGTTCAGATGCAGGGAAAAAATATTGCTCTCCTGGCTTTATATGAGAACTGTTCTAAAAGCAGTGCTTTATTCTGTTTAAGGATATATGTTCATATGTAAACTTAAGCGCTTTTTGAGTCAGGTATTTTTGCCATATTTTTTAATGTCTAAGTTTTTTGAATGCTACAGAAGGCATAATTAATTTGATGTTTATGTTTGCAGTCCTTACTACGTGCATTCAAGTTTTGTTTTCTATGTTATTTAGCTTTAAAATGTTGCAGGGTAAGGTTTCAGCCAATCAGTAATACTACCTAGGAAGCTATAATTAATATGTTACTCAGGGAAAGGGAGGTGGTGTTAACTCCTTCTCATCTTTGATAGCCTTGTTAGCAATAATTTATTACTTTCAGAAGGTTTGAGACTTCCTAGTAGATGATTTATTTACTAGAGAAGTTACAAAATCTATGCTTGAATTCACTTCAGCTTTTGAACTGTTTTACAAAACTTCATCTGAGTTGCAGTGTAATGGAATTTTTTAGGATGAAATGTTTCATAATGTATTTGGTAAATTCTTTTTAAAATGTTCCATCTGTTGCATTTGTCTTGCCTTGCCTTCTTCACCCCATCAAATCCTGTACGTAATTTTTATGTTCTGATTGCATACCTCAGGCATCCTTAACAGGCCTTCTCAACTCGTTTGATTTACCGCTTATTTTTTGCTCCAAATTAAGTATGGAACAGGAATACTGAAAAGGTGAAGCCAGCATTTCTGTGATGCTAAACTTTTGATGCAGGAATTATGTCTTGTGTAGGTCTTGTAAAATGCTGGGTGCAAGAGTACACAGCTGAAAATGTGTAGATTCCAGAAAGAATTTCACTGCTTTACTAGATCTTTTTTTGGGGATGGGGATGTAAGATGCACAACTGGTTTTAGACCCTTCTGCCTATGTTCATAAGGAGTATCAGAAGTAAGGAGTAGTCTGCCATCAGCTCATGTGGTCCTGAAAATTCTTAGTAGAATTAGTAGAAAGACTGAAGCACAGCTATGGAAATAAGAAATAATAATTCCACCTCTGCATTAATTGCATCAGGGAACTTCAAGTTACACTTTGTACTTCATAGCAGAATGTTGTGCTAAATTAGAAATTGTGATATGCTCGCCCACAATTGTTCAGTATCATGCTACTGTGATTGGTTTAGTCACAGGTGGAATTTTGGGCTGCCTACTCTGCCTTTGAAGCTACCATAGCCCTGGAGTTGCTCTGAGGGGTTCATTCCTGTTCATGTGTGTTTTGCAGTCAGAAGGATGAGAGTTTTGGGCAGTGCCCTTTTTTTTTCTGATGGCACAGACTTGTCTTTGAAAGATATCAGAGAGACAGAGAAAACCCAGAATCTTCAAGAATTTTTGGTAACATCATTTGCAGCTTGTTGTCCTGTGTTTGAGGATCTTTAGAAATTGTTGAGAATATCTGACAGGATTCTCCTGAGTGCCTGTTCACTTTTTGACTAATGTTGGAATCTGCAGGATCTCTTGTCTGTTATCTCTGACTAATGCAATTTGTAATAGATAAACATTTATGCCTAAGCTCTGCACTGTAATTCTGAGTGCAGCTGAATGTGTTTCATGTAATTAGGGCTTCTAGAAATCTTCAGGGCAACTCTTTATATGCAAATCTTTTAATAACTAAATAATATTTTTAGACGTAATGGTTTTTCTAGTATAGAATTACTTATTCTGTCATGTAGTTTTTTAAATATATGTTGTTTTGTTTTTCTTTGGGCAAAACTATGGCTTTGGATGCCTTTCTAATGTTGTCTTCACTCTTGGTCTCTTCCTCAGTTGAATGTCCAGTGGAACTTACTAAGCAATGGGTTAAAAAAATTTCCAGAAGTAGATTTCTGTGTAGATTTTCCTTTTGTACTGTTTATAAAGCAGTTCAGTTCAGATAGAGGGTAAGTGATGTGAGGGTGAGTACTTAAGAAATCTGAGGCTTGTTCTTAATAACTATGATGTAAAGCCATTTAGATTTATTACTGTCAGACAGACTTTATTACTGTCTGAATTTATTTTGACTTTTTGTGATTTCTGCCCAATTATTGAATGCCTGTGTCATTGAATATATGCAAAAGTACTGCTATATGTAGTGAGACAGTGTTAATATCGCTGAACTGGGACCTTGCTTATGGATAGTGATGCTAGTAAATAACTGAACATTCCATGGATATGAAATATTCCATAATTAAAAGTAGCATAATCAACTTTCAGCAAAAGGCATGTCAAAGTTAACTCTTCCATTCTCCCCTTGTACCTGCTTGCTGCACTATGTGATGTCCCAACCAGCTGTCACTGTTGCCCAACCAGATTGTAGAAGGAAGAGTAACTAAGGAGAGGTTGCCAGTCTGGCTTTTTGAATGTTCTGCAGAAGGGGGATACTGGCTGAACACGAATAGAACAACTAAGTAAAAGTTGCCAGTGGAATGAGGGATGGGTTGGGAAAAGCTCTGTGAAGGGAGGGTAGCAAAGATTGTCTGTGCTGCACAATCTGTTGTAAAATTTTTTGAGTAATTTTTGCATTTGTGTACGAAAAAAAGCCCTGGGCATTAATGGCACACTATCAAAAAGATACAGAAGTCTTTAGGACAGCAGTGGTGACAGATTCGTTTTGTATAAGGTTTAAATGTTTGCATATGCAGTTTCCAGCAGTAAACAATGTGAAATGTTGCTTTGGATTATTCCTTGTCTTTCATTCTTTTGGTGTGTTTGTTCATGTAGGTAAATACTGTTTTAGCTGTATAAATTTTATAACTGTGTAAGAAACAACTATAAAGCAAAACAGAAATGCTAAATTAAGAAACATCTTTAATTATGTAGTTTATTTTTATAGGAGAAATGTGATGATTTTGAAATTTTCCACGCTGAGGGTGCCTGGCAGGTTACATTGTGTATTTTTTATTCCACTCATGGCATATTCTTGCATACTTTTGTTACATGCCTGGAAGTTCTTAGCTAATTCACTGACAAAGCGCCTTTGTGTTTAGAGTAGGTTTACTTTTTTAAAAAACTTGGTTTAGCAGAATTGGTTTTAGTGTATGCATAAGAACAGAATGTCCAAAAATCAGTAGTACTGAAAATATGCTGCAAGAAATCCTAATAATTTTTCACTTTTCTGTACATAATTTAGCCTTTCTTACAATTATTTGTTTTCTTCCAAAGATTTGGCTAACAGACAAGGAGGATACATGTATCATATTCTTCTGTTAATTCATTAAAAAAAAAAAAAAAAGAATTGATGGGATCAAATTTTGGGTGTAACCATAGATCTTCACAGACTATCAAATTACTGTTTTGAGAACAAAGTGCCTTGGGCAATATTTTTACTGCTTTCATAAAAGAATGAACTTACTTGCATTTCTACAGAGCGTATATCACTGTTGTCTGTTATTCAGAAACATATTGCTAAAATTTCACTTCCTGATAGGAGAGGGGATTGAATTCCTGTGGGATAAACTCTAACTGAAACATTGCTGTCTTCTTCTGTAATCCCAAAGCCATGTTTATTATCCATGCTGGTAATGTAGATATCCACAGAGGCTCTTTAGGGAATTGTATTTTTTTCCAGAGGTGGCTCTTTCAGACAAAAACTGATTCTATTCACAATAGCTTCTCCCCCCTCACTGGTCCAGAATAATGGGTTAAAACCTTGTTTAAGAACCTAATAATTATCTTACAGATTCAGAAAAATAAGTAGTTTATCTACTATCTTGAAATAACTATCTGCGTGGGGCTTGAGAAAGTGTATTGCAAGAACTCTAGCAGTGCAGCAATTTAATATAATTTTTTCTAAAAAAAAAATAAATTACAAGTTGCATTGTGTCCTGAACTGTGAAGATGTGTTCCAGACTGCTTGATTTTTATCTTACATAAACATGGCCTTATGTTCCATTATGTAGATCTCATTTGGAAAAAAAATTGGTGATTTGGACATGATCAATAGAACTCATTATTGTAACTGTGTATTAAGGCAGCTATGTAAAGGCAATTTTTTTTTGTTTTGTTTTGGTTTTGGATTTTTTTTTTTTTTTTTTTTTTTTGTTTTTAGCTAGTAGCTTTTCAAAATACTGTCAGTTGGAGAAAATCTCGTTTGGTTTATTTTTCTTTATTTTCTTTTCTGGGGTATGCCTTTGGTTTGTTTTTCTTTCCTTTGTTTTCTATCCTATGCTTTTTTGCATATGAAGACCTCCCCTTTCTTCCTTTGAAATGATGCTCATTCTGTTCAGAGAGGAGCAGAACAGCCCACGGTACTCAAGCAAGGAAGGTGTAATTACCCCTGCTTTTCGCTGTTTAGCAACTTTTAATAGCTGCTTATTAAGCAAATAATTTAATGGCGTTAACACCAATTAGCAATCTTTCTGGTAAGAAAGTCTCCTCTAAAACATTCCAGTATGTTTAATTACCTCAGGTGACTTAGTGTGCAGGTCAGCAATGGTCAGTTGCTCTGCCTCTCCCCCTCCTCATCTCCCTCTGCAGCTCAGACGTGAATTCTCTGCAAATCGTCATACATGGGATTTTCCGCTAACGTGTTTTCCTTTGCTAGCAGCAGAATTCAGTAGGAAGGAAGAAGATTGTTTTGCTCAGTGTCATTTCTGCAATTGAACTTTTAGCTCTCCAGCAGGAAAAAAGGAAGTCAGTGTTTGTTTAGGCATAAACTGGCTATGAGCCTCTGAGTACAAAAGAAGTGCTCCATACATTGTGTTAAATATTTCTCTGATGCATTTGTATCGTGTCTCTGAAAATTGTCATTGGTTTTACATGTTGTACTGTCTCTTCTATTACATACACCAGCTTATGAGGAGGATTTTGTATGATTTATTGGCTGTTGAATTTATCTACAGGTAAAATACTGGCTTAACTTCAGGAAACAAAGTCAACATTTTTCAGACACAATCGAATGTGGCTGGTTTTTTTTGTGGAACATATTTATGCAATATTTATTATATTGATAAGGAAAGGAGAAAACTCAAGGCACTCTGGTAGGCTGAGTTTAAAAAGACCCATTACAGGGAGGGGTAATTTTCCCGTATTTGGTAAACATGTGCTATATAGCAACAATTGGAGCATATTGTATCAGGAATCTGTTGGCTCTGTGTGACCAAGCATTCCTGTGGATCCCAACACAGGAAAATTTTCCTGATTTCTTCTAAAATCTTTTACATACCAAATGATGAATGTTTTCACTTTTTCTGGAGTAACTCCTATTAAGAAGCAACATTTTATTTACATATCATGCATATTTATGCACAAACCTTCTTTGGTAATGTTGCTTAGATTCTAGTGAGATACAGTATATCCACTTGTATATATAATTACGGAGATATTATTATGGAGATATTATCCTTTAGTTTCAACACATTTCTGGTTTCTCTCTTGTCCCCTAACAGAAGGGAAAGCATTTTCCTGGCTGTGAGTTGAGCATGCAAAAGCACAGGCTGGTGGTTTTTTCCCTTGTAAACTGCTCAGTGATGTGCTAAAAGTGCTTATGTTCACTTTACAAGTCCTGCATGAGGCATGTGCAAGCTGAGTTAAATATTTGCACCCATACAGAAAATCTCAAGACTGACTTATGAAATCATCTTTTTGTTATCTTCCTGATTAGTTAATGACTCACCAGAGGCTGCAGCTTGAGCTGGCGCTGGGCTCGTGCTGCAGTTTGCTCTCCTCTGGTGCTTGTGCAAGGGACCTGGGGCTGGCTGGGCAGGGGAGCTTTGGTCAGCTGTGAAGATGCTCACAAGAAGAGAGAGCTTTTCGAGTTAGTTTGCAGTCTCAGACAGGAAGGCACAATGCAGCAGACATGGCTGAATGTTTGGCCTGATTTCCTTGTTTCTGCTTGAAGCCTCTCTGAGGTGTGGCTTCTATCAGTGGCATCTCCATGTGGGTGTGTAATTTGCTACACTGCAGAAACAGATTAATCAGACTAATGTACAGTGTGCAGGCAGAGCTGTGTGCAGGTGGCCTTTTTAGGTTTGGGTCAGGATGATGGGGATCACTGAAAAAATTCTAACTGGCATTTTTTGAAGGAAAAAGATAACAGGAAACTGTTGCCCAGGTTTATTCTTTCGAAGTTGTCATCTGGCTTAATTTCAACAAGGTGGAAAACCTTTCTGAAAAACTCTTCCTCCCTTCTGGGTTTTTCTGGGCTACTGCAGGTGTTTTTCATATGTAGGTCAGTGGGCCTGTGCTCACTTATTATTCTGTGAACTTGGCATATCTCAATGTGGTTTACTATGTACCGATACATATGGGAATAAAAATAAAATATTGTGAGAAAACTTAAATCTTCAGATCCCACTTGTATCAAGATGTCTGTGTGAAAAATGAGGCTAAAATCCTGCTTGTCTTCATTTTAATGTATAGTTACTTGTGTTTTGTTTCTTTGGATAGCTTTTATTTAACAATTATGTACGCTCTTATTTGTGCTCATGAGTGCAATGATTTTTTGTGCATACTCAAAATTATACAATTATGACAAATTCTGATCTAATTTGAAAAGTGTGAGTGGGTGTTAAAACATGTAAAATATTATCTCCTTTTATGACTGCCATTACCCTCTTGCTGTCTCTTTTTTGGAGTAATTTCAAATAGGCCTGCAGGTAGAAAGCCCTTTCAGGTAAGAAAAGCATGTGCTTGTGTTCATTTAAGGAGTTTTTTTTTCAGTGTTTATGAAGTTACATGGGCTAGAGAGTGGGCAGGAATTAGTTGCCACTCGTTTTTAGAAAAAATGGAATACTAGCTTTTAGAGTAAAAAACTGTGAAAATCCATGTTCTGGAGCTGGTTATTTCATTTGTCACCTTACTGATCTGCATTTATGGAATTGCCTGTTCTTGTTTGACCTGGAAAGGCACATGTAAATGATGGCAAAAGGAATGATTCATTTAAAGGCAGTGCTTTGGTAGCGATGTCGGATTGCACTTGTAGTAAAGTAGATTTTTTTCTTGTTTCTGCATGTATTTGCAGAATTTTATTATAATTCGAAGAATTGTATTTGGCTCTCAACTTTCTTGTTATTAAAGTTGTGGGTTTTTTTGTTTTTTTTCTTGTTTGACAGTTTCTGTAAGTTTTTGGGTTTTTGTACTTGCAATAGTATATGCATAATTTTTGCCTCAGTCCAATGCTCTTGCAGTTCTGTCTTTGGCTTTAAATAGTGATGTAATATTTATTTTAATTGCCAAGCTAAAGGAATTTTATTCATCAGGTTTTACTACAACACATAAACCTTTGTAAGGGATCACTAAATCAATAACCATGTGATCTTGTATCAAACAAGGGAATTTAAAGAACCCAAGTGTTTAAGTTTGTTTGTTTAAACTTCTCTTGAAATAATTACATTTCCTGGGGAAAAAACCAAACAAAGAAGCTCTTCGTGCAGAGATTAAATTTTACTGTCAGCAATTTATATTACCTACTGACTTCTATATTCTCAAAACCTGTAGATTTAAAAGCCAAATGAAACTTGCAATTGTTTACACCAATGCACTTAGTAAACTTAAGCAATGTTTGTTGCATTGATTTCTCTGTGTTAGTTTGCTGCTTGAGACTGATTAAGTACTGTTACTTAAAAATGTTAATAGTTTTAACTCTGCTTCCTAGGTAAGCTACTCCTGGCAAGTGTTAGAGAAAAGGTTTTAATTGATTGTATTAAAGCCTGTCTTTAGGTAATGCCCAAGTTCAGTGTGCAGTTACATGGAACAGCTGATGCTGTTCAGAAAAGGTTGGAATTCTTTTTGATGTTCTGTTTAAGTCCTGAATTTGCTTCAGAGTTTGCACCTTCTGTAAGGTGTTGCTGTGGGTGGCTACAAACAAATGAGCTCTGAGCTGAGTGTTTTTCATTTTAAGGTAGATCTTCTCTCAGTTTAAGAACTAAACTCTATTGGGATAGATTTGGGTTTTTCAGGGTGTTGGTTGCATTAATTCTGCATATTAATTTCACTTCATCAGTTATCTCATTTTGGTTAGTTCTCTATTAGTGCATTTCATATATGCAATCATTTCTACAGCTTTCCAGTCAAAGTATGAATAAAGTTGAAGATTATCTAGGGTTGCAAATAATGTTTTTGTAAATATATCGTATTTTTGTAATGTGTTTTTGTTAGACTGCTCTTAAGTAGATTAATAAAACCGATGGTTTACTATCTTGTCTCTTTTTCTACCATTTCCATACCCTTCTCTTTCCCTTCCCCCTGCTCTTGACTGCAACTTACCTAACAGCATCCTGAATCTTATTTTTGATCACGACTGCAGTTGCAGTGCAGTAACTTACGTAACACTTTTTCATTAATTACTTTTTTGGCTTATAAAAACAGTAAAAACATTTTGAAAAAACCCTGTCTTCCATTCTCCTCCTGCACATGAAAATTGCTATTTCTTCTTAAAATATTTTAAAACTTGGTAAATGTCATGAAGCTGTATAAAACTTTTAAAATGTGTTAGTCCCCAGAGAATCTCAGATGCCTCAATTTTTAAATCACTGAAAACAAAGGTGAGGCTCCTTATCAAAACAACGTGGAATTTTAATGGAGCTTTAGAAAAAGACCAGTGTCAGAAAGTTTCTTTGCTCTAGCTGTGGAACAAATGTGTAAACTTTGCAGTAGATCTCACTTTGTGGATTATCATTTATTTGGGGCTAGACATGGCCATGCAGATTGAGTTTTAGTTTTTTGCCTTTATAAGGATGTGCATACAAAATGTCTCCTTGTGTAAAAAGTATTTCTTTAAGAAATACAAGATGCAAAGTAACTGTATACAACATAGTGTAGCTTTAAAAAACCCAAAAAAACAACAAACCTCATTCTTAACAAACATGTCTGTTCTTGTTGAGATGAATTCTTTCTTCTGGATGGTTATTGTCCTATTTTCAAGCTCTGGGCTCCTACCGGCATACCAATTCTTGATACCCTGTTCTCTTAGCATGCCTTAAGTTCCACTGAAATTCATCTCTCTTCATGATATACAACATTGGTTTTAACCAATGTGATGGTAAGAACATACAGATTTTGCAAAGACATTGCTTAGAAGTTTATTTGTATGCATGAATACAGACATTCTTTGCTATTGACATGAGAAATACATGTTGGAAGGAAGTAAAACCTGTGCACAGATGAGCCTATTTGGGATTTCATAAGGATTTCCCAAGGCTTTCTTCAGCCTTGTCTTGTTGTTTCTTCTGTTTGTTATCATTTACTTCGTACTTTGGGACGTCGATGTGCTGGGTCAGCAACTTCTTTACTACAGAGTGCTTCCTAGGAGCATTTTAGGAAAATAGGGGGAGGATACAAGATTTCATAAAAAATGATGACACTTTTATTTGTATTTGTGAATTGAAGCCCTCAGTATCAAAGGGGAGAGGAGAAAATGATGATGACACACAGTTGTTATTGTAGAATCTGCCTTTCAAAAGATGATAGATGCTGATTGAAAAGGGACCACTGAATGTCAAACTTGTGCTTTGGGCAAGAATGTCACCATTGCAAAAACACATAATTTGGCCAGCTCCCAAAAGCTGAGAGAAGTAAATTTGTAGACTTGCTTAAAAAATGGATTTCAAATTAAATTTCTGACATGCCTAGATGGAAGACTTTAATGCCTTGACACCTTCTCCTTTAAACAAATCTTAAGAATACCAAACTTAAATTTTAAAAATAAAGAGGACAAATTGAGAACTTAATTATTACTAATTTAGTAGGAAAGTGGGTCAGTAGCATAGTCTGGTGTAGGCAGTGTGTAATGTTATCGTAGGTAAAGGAAGTGAGAAAATAATTCTGCGAGTTAGTTGCTTATGATACGATGAGCATACTAAGCTTCCAATTTGTGATGATACCACTTTGAAGTAAACCGTTAAAGCCGTGGCTTTCAGAGTTGGGTTCTCTTCTCGTGATAGCCTCATCTATGTCACGTATGCAAATACTGCTGTTCTTTGATCTGTCTTCAGTGGGTTTTCTCCAGAGAGAATTTTTGAATAGGAGTGAAATTTTTCTGAGCCTATTCTCCTAGTTTGAAAAATTTTGATTTTTTTTTTTTTTTTAATAATGTTAATTGAGTTTAAAAATATTTTAGAGGCAATGCTATCTGGCTTTGGTTTGACATTGGTAGTAAAATTTCACTTGCATTTAGGGCATGAGAATAGACCTTGGAGATAAAACCTGGAGTATGTATGTTCCTGGTATTTGATTAAACCAAAGCAGAAATTACAAAGCAGAGTAGTATTACCAAACATGCTTCTTAGAAATGTGAATGAAGTACTTCAGATGTATTTTATTGTCTATGAAGGCCATAGCCCAGCAACAAGACACATGAAAAAAAACCAAGACAGAAACCCCAACATATTTGAAAAGAATTCTGACTTAGTAAAAGTGTTTTTTTTCCTATACGTTCTATTTTTATTGTATTTCTGTGAGAAGCAGAATCACATTTCTTGTGAAATTAACTTCCTGTGGTTTTTGGAAATGGAATGTAATTGGATGTATTGAAGAAGAATTAATCTTTCATGGTTCTAGTTTATTTTTGTTTATGTTGAACGATGGGCAAATGGCTTGTTTTAACTTTAGGAAGTTGCTTCCTTTTTGATATTGAAAATGATGGACTGCCTGTATGTGTTGATACTTGATACATTAAGGTAATGTAGTGGAAACACTTGCCTGTTGCAGTTTGACTCAGTGCCTGTTTTCCTACTACTGTCTGGTGGGGAGAGCAAATAGCAACAGAAGCTTTGGCAATGCCGTGCAGAGATACAGCTCCATTTGCACTGTGTGTCCAGCAGTTTAAAAAAAAACCTAGGATATTGTTTTTCGTGCTTTAGTGTTTTCAGCTGTGGTAGATAGGAATCAATATTAGTGTTTGAATTCTTATGAGACAAAACTATACACTGAAATTTTATGTTTAAATAAATAATATGTATATATGTAATAAAGTATTTGTAATGAATATGACAAGTGTCATCATGTGGAAAAAGCATACTGCTCTTCATTTCATCTTCTCTTTTCCCAGTGTAGTCAGGAGCATACAGTGAGACTAAATGAGGACTTAAGAGTAGATTATATATCACTAAATGTCATTGGTTACCTTTAAAGATATTTTATACCAACACTCTTTTACAGTTGGTTATAATCTCAGTTGTCACAGTCTTAAATTATGAAAGATCTTTATGCTTTCTTGCTCTTTCCTTTGAGCTTTCCTTAAGTATAACTGTCTGTTTCTTCTCCTCAGAAAGCTGTCATCTTGTCTGCCAATAATTAAACTTTAAAAAAGCCCCTAAAGAAAGCAAAAGACCCCCAAACACAAACTCATTTGGCTTTGTGTAGCCAAGTGTCATAGTTTGTCAGCTTTGGGACAGATTCTATTATGTCGGTTTTTTTTATAGCCCTGTGTATTTAGTTCTTAATGCATGTTCTGGCGCCAGGGTTTTGGAAAAGGGTCAAAAAAAATGGAGCTTGAATGAAGGCACAACATAAATTACAGCAGTGTTTGGGGCAGACATGCACTTAGCAGACACCTTGAGCTTGCTGGTGTGTCTGTTTGTAGAGATGTGGTGTCTCTCAAGGCCTATAGTTTATGATGTGGAATGACTGCTGCCAAAGTGGGCTATGCCTGGAGCTTGTGACTTCTCTAGGCTCATGGGGAGGGCCTTGGAGAAAGGACAAATTGTGAGCTTGCTGGCAGGGGTGTTTGAAACTGTTCCGTCAGATGTTGTGGAGTATTTGAGTTTGCTATTTCTTCATCTTCTGCTATAGTGTTGCAAATGTCTGTTCTAGGTTTTATAAACCACAAAATACACTCGAAAAAGGCTTGGAAAAACACTTGATAGTTGTTATTTGCAACAAGTTGTCTAGGACACAGCCTTGTCCTACACCACCTAGTAGTAAAAGCCAGGATCTAAATATGAAGTGGAGTTTTCCACTCAAGTCGCATAGATGTTGTTCCATTCCTTTTTTTCAGTGTATTGGTCACCTGCTGTGCTGCTGGCTAGATTCAAGTGTAGCATAGGGTATGTCAGGACCAGGGCTGAGCAGCAGCACTGTGGCTGTGCAGGACATCTCTCTGCCTTCTGCGTGGGTTTCCCTCCTCCACCCCCGTGGAAGTGTTTGTGCAGGCGCACAGAGAACACATTCAGACAGAATCAGTTCTGATCCTTCCTGCAGCATGATTGTACAAATGTGCTTGCGTTGGTACCAGGAAGGAGACAGTACAGGGACACAAATGAACAGCAGGAGCATGAACAATTAGGAATCCTTTTAGCATTAGTCTTTGGCTTATTCTACCTTAGAACATATGTGAAATTATTGACTTGGCTCTTCCTTGTGTCCCAGATATGCTCATGCTGTTGGGGAGCAGCTGACAGAGTTTGAAGCTGTACAAGTAGTATTTGGCAAGGTGTGCTGTTCAAGCAAATGTAGAGCTTCCCTATTGTTTTCTTCTGTATACAATGACTTGAGGTTTGGCTAGAGGTGGAATAGTACTACTTTAAACCTGTATGCAAATTGTATCTAACTCATTTGGATGATAAGAGCCATGTGTTTGTAGTATGAACTTTTTGTGAATCAGTCTGAGCTAAATCTTAACATGATAGAACTTATTCTAGGTTTTGGAGTTCTTTAATTACTGAGTTTCCTCTTTTTCCACACTGAGTGATTCCATAGCATGACTTTATGCAGAGCATATGCTTAGTGTATACTCATTGAGTTAGAACTGTCTTCTATTTCATTCACCAGTTCAACAGCTATGAAATACACATTGGTAAAGTACACCATTTGCTACTGTTTTTATGGGCCCAGAAACACATTTCTAAGAATGGTATCAGCCAAGTTGTATTTAAGGTATGTGTAGCTATGGTTTATTCTAACATTCTGATAATTGTAAATCTTACTATCTGTGCTAAGTTTGAGCAAGAGCATAATGATAATATGGTATCTCCAGACAGGATTGACTCTTTAATTCTTTAATTTTTTTGTTAGCTTCTTTATAAGGTTGTTTTTTCAAAAAGTCTCTTTAAATGTAATTTACATGAAATAAGCCAAGGTGAACTGAGACACCATAAGTAGATTTGTCAGCCTGGTTTATCACTTGGTGAAATTCATCATGAGAAAAATATTTAGCAGCATATTAGTAGGAGCAAAACTGCCAGTTATGCAATCTGGAGTTGGAGTGCTAACAGCAGAGCAGTTCACGTAAGCTTCTGGAAGTAAGATAGTCCTTAACTAGCCAACAATCTGTACTACTAAATTTTCACAAAAGCTAATAGGATTATTTAAAGAAACTTAAAAGAAACAATAAAGATATTTGTACATACTTAAAACTAGTGATATGTTGAATGGGGCTAAAAGGAAGTGTTTCATTATGGTTTTATTGATTAAATGAATGTATGCATTGAGTGCCTTTGTATTTCTGAAGGTATAAACATGAGCCGGCAAATTTAATACTCAAATGCTAGAATTCTAACAGATTGTCTATTAAAAAAAAAGTGTTCTGGTGCTTTATTTTAATCTTCCTTTATTGTAAATACTATGTTACATCTTTTTAATATAGATTTCAGTTGTATAATTCTGATATGATCTCTTAAAGTATAAATACATCTTGACAACATGTTGTTACAGGAACTGTGAGGGAACTGATGATGCTACAGATGGTGCTCACAGAGGATTAAATTTGATTCCTTGGTTGGAACAGTTAATAATATGCGTACTAGATCAGATGGTGTAGAAGAGTGAAGTAATTTAGTAATGCCAGCAATGTCATGCTTACATGCCTGATTCATGGATATAGGATATGATTATGAATCACGTGTGAAAACAAATATATCGGAGGAAACACTGACGTGATTTAAACTTTAAGTTTAAAGATATAGACATATATAGATAATTTTAAATGAAAATAATTAATTTGACTTTATTAAACTCCTCTAATTTTAGAAAATTTCAGTTTATTTGTCTGAAACTGTAAGATGGTTTTTAAATTTTAAACCCACATTTGTAAAACTTCCTATGCCTTTTATTAAACTTTAAAAAAAAAAAAGGTGGTAAAATCCTTTTCTCCAGTGCTTCCCCACCTTCCTCTTTTCAGTCTTAAAAGTTGTGAACTACCTTTTCAGTATGAAAAAATCTCTAAATTTTTAAATACCAGCCATATTATCATGGTTGCTATATTTTGCAGACACTGTATTCCAAAAAGGAATTTAGTGATTCATGCTCCTTCTAGCTCTTGAGCCATACTTGAATAGAAATTAGTACACTGAATATTGACTATAGGCTTTCACCAGGAGTCTGGAGATCAGGCTTCCAGGTTAATGTGTTAATAAGGATAAAATTCTAAGCAAGAAAACGAGGTTTTAGTAAGAAAATGGTTTACCGGCAAGTTTGCTTTCGAAATCACATGGACATGTTATCAGACATTTGAAGGTCACCTGTATATATCACTTTTCTCATTTCCTGACCAAATTAAGAAAGTGGCTTAAATGCTATGCTGCTGCTCTTTCTTAAGAGCTGACAAATTCTTGGGCAGATTAAAGTATATAATCAGGGATATACTGCATCTTTTTCAGCTTCCTGCTGGTAGAAAAGGGAGAAAGCTGTTAGAACAGCAGTAAAGAACCAATCAGACCTAAAATACACAAAAAGCTTAGAAGTGGGTTGTTATATGTGCTTGGATGCATGTTATGCCTTGTCACCAAGTACATATAAATACAAATCCCTAACTTTTTTCGTCAGCTTAATGAATGTTCTATTGACAAATGAATTCAAAATTCTCTAATCCTTTTTCTCAAATAGCTGTAACTTCTAAACACGTGTGGAAGATCAGACTGTCCTTTTTAATTCTGTTTGAGGGAAGGATGTGTTTATTCCAGGTGAATTCAGGTAATATTTGAAAGTTGTAAATTTTTTTTTCTTGGAGCTATTATAATTTTAGGTGTTGATAATCACTATAATGTGCAGAGTACATCATGCATTTCTGAAGATGCATTAATCGGTCTTCACTACCAAATCATGAAAACTTACTACTTTAAGTATTTCCCTTCTTGGTCTTGTACTAATAAATGTAAGTAAAGTCAGAGACTTTTCTATTGCTGAGAGTAAGTATCAGACATCTGGCATCTTTTTTTACACTGAATATCCATATGTGTTTGTAGATTTTTATGCTGTGTATCATAGAAGTACAAATAAGTTTAGAAGGAGGAAAAACCAGAATTTTAGAGGGCTTGCGTAAGATGCATCTCCCAGTTTCCTCTCGTCCTGCTTTGTTAGGGTTGGCAGGAGTTCCTCTTCTAAATCAGTCTACTTTGACCATTGTATACAATAATTGTCCAACTTCCTCTTCCCTTCAAACTGTGTAATTGCTCTGGGAGGGTGTGGGAAGGAGATGGAAAAGCCATGAATTCATCTTCTTGATTTTTATTTAGTCAGATAGAGCAGTGTTGTAATTTTAATAATTAATTTCCTATCAGTCTAAATGAAGAAGTATTTATACTGTTATTTTTGTCTTGACAGAATAATCCTTGGCATGATTAACATAGTCAGCCCCCTTTTTGCAACTTCCTTTTTAAACAAGCATTGCTGATTTGGAATAGTTGCTTTTAATGCAGTTAAATTAAAGCAAAATTAATTTGCCATCAAATCCAGTTCTCTAGAGAATTCCTGTCATATCTTTTCCTTTGAGTTACCATTTATCTGGGTACAAAGTTCTTGAATATTTTTCTAAGATAGTGTGTGATGTTTTGAATGTCTTCACAAGTGATCAGAAAATTAAGTGTCTGCTGCTTGTTTTGAAGCCTTTTACCTAGGAAAGATTAGAAAAGCCTCAATAAACCTGTCTTAACACTTGATTTTGCTAATAACATTATTTGACTGAATTTCTGCTTTAAATAAATCGATCTCACTGATATTCCTTTTTCCCCCTCTGTGTATAGAGAATGAAGTTGACGTTCAGAATTAGACAGCTTTTTTGTGGGTGTGGAGAAAGCAGAGATGAGCTAGTGATGGTTTAGGAAAAAAATCAAAGCCTTGCTTGCCTCATCAAGTTTCCATGCGGGGGAAAGAATCTAGTTGATCTGTATATATGAAAATATACTGAAATAGGAGAATAAATGGACACTTTTTAATAGTGATAAAAATCAGATTTGGATCTCTCATGCAAAAATTGCTTCTATACATATGGAAGTTGTAATGATTTATTTTAAGGCCGTTTGAAAAGTCATTTTTTTACTGAAGGTGTTTAATGGATTTTAAAAGAATCATGGTAGTCTTCATGGAGCTTATCTGCAAATAGTTTGGGGCTTTTGTTGATTTTTTTTTCTGTTAAACTGCAGTGTTACCAGTTACACATGTATTCAGAAGCAAGTGCTTCAGATACCTGACTTTGCAGTCAAGAGTTTCATCTATGAATTTATTCTACTGTTACTGCATGAGTTTATAGAAGTTACCTAAATTTCTAATGTAGAGCAATGGAAAAACCTAATGCAAAACTTAACATTTGCAAATTCTTTGAGGACAACAATGTTATGAATGTGCTTTTCTGTTGCACTCCTCCCCCTTGCCCTGCTGTCATTAGTATTATTGCATTTTCCTCTTCACAAAGCTCATTTAAGTAACATCAGTGTTGTGGTTAGAAGATAAGGTATTCTACACTTTCTGTCAAAATTTTGTCTGTTTTTTAAAAAAAATGTTTTTAGTGGAAAGATGTGCTGCAATGATGGACTTTTATTTAAATAATTAGAATGAAAAATAATGTCACAAATTACTTTGTCAAGTTAACTGTTAGATGCTGCTCAGCCTACTTGCCATATGGAGGAGTTTAATTATTAAGAGTAGGAGTGATTTGCTTTGGGAGCTTTTAATTGAAAGATTAAAAGAAGCTCACTCTGAGGCTAAGTCTCAAGCATTTGAAGGTTTTAGTGACACCTTACGTAAGGATTGAAGATAAAAACGTTTGTTGCCTTTACTGTGAATAGCTATTTTGAACATCAGGTAAAATTTCTGAAAACTCTTGCTTTTTGGTATTTTCATTAATCCCTGTTGTATCTGACACTCTTGATTTGTACTCAGGTCTTTAAAAATTGTTGCTCTCTTTCAGATTTTTTGCCTTGAAAGGTGTCACTGACTTGATTAAGAAACTGCAATGTATTAAAGTACGTGTGAAACTGAAGCACAACAAAATGTAGGGAAATAATAATCCCAGTTAGGTGAAGATACATATGGCAGGGATTTGGAGGTATTGTGGACACCTCCTTTGTGTTTGGAAAATGCAAAGAAATACACTTCTGTCATCATGGCATACTGAAACAGTTATTTTAAGATGAGAGCGTATACTTAGGAAGTTGATGCTTTATAGTGCTTGCCTTTGCTGTGAGGCTTCCCTTTATCCCAGATGGCTTTTTAGGAATGAGGAATCATAAACGTAGCACAACATGGTACAGTAAAAGGCAAGCATGGAAACCCTTTGGGCTTCCATAGGACTGCCATATGTTACTGTTAAAAAAGCTTGCTTTTTTAATTTTTTTTTTTTTTGTTAATGCTGAACATCCTCAGAGAAAAAAAATGATTGTATTAGTCAGTCTGTTCAAATGACTCCCAACTGTTACTCTGCTCTGAGTGAACTAATGGGAAAATTTAAAGGCTTTTAAATTTAAATTTTGAAGTACCTGATTCCAGGTACTTGTGAAAAATAATAAAGCTTTTGTGTGTCCCTGTATTCTTTAAAAGGCTTTTTCAGGTATTGAAAAGTTCCAAACTGGAACTGTGAACACCTGGTTGGAGTCATTCTGTCAGGTTAGGCACAGCCATGGCTTTTGTGCTCCAGTGTCCATATGCAAAAAGGGGTGTGTGAGAGAGAACTGCAGGCTTATTCCCTGTTTGTTGGTCTGTAATATTTGCAGATGTTTAGGGGGAAGTAAATGCAAGATGGATGAAGGACTATGAGGTGAATATACCCTTTTGCTTTGGAACCGCTTCTGATGGTGTGTTCTTAAATAAACTTCAGGGGCTTTGCTGAGATGAGTGCTTGAAGATAAGGGTGTAATTAATTTTCCTTACTGCCTTGTGTTGACAACATCACATTTTAAGTTTAACTTCTGTTGTCTTCAGGAAATGGAAAAAAGAGCTGTGAATTTAACTTTAAAGGGAAATGTCAAACTGAAATTTTTTGTAGTCTCACACTATTTCAGTCTCATTGATGAAGACATGAGTGGGGGGAAAGGGTGTGAAGTGTTATTTTCCCTTCATCTATAAATACAAAGTTTTCTTTACCTGGGGTTGGATAACTGTGCTTGTTTCCTTTTCAGACTGTCTCCTATGGGAGACTCCTATGGACTGGTGAAGACTTCCCTCTTTGCCTTTGAGCTGGGAGGCAGTTACTGCCTCAAGGCAGGAGGAGGGTTTCCTTCAAAATCCTCTGCCAAGTTTGTTGAGCCACAAGTCTGCCACTTAGATTTTTAGGAACAAATTCCATCTTTATTATGATCTGAAACTTCAGGTGGTAGTTCTGAAACTTCCTCGCTTCTGAGCAGCATGAAAAACTGAGGTATAAAATAACTCGTGTCTGGAGTGACATCTGCTGTGCTTTTATGCCTCTTGTCCACCTTCTCTCTATTGTTTCCTTTGCTAATTCTTTGGTGCTTTTCATTAAAGGAAAACTCAAATTCCAAGCTATTGGTTCACTCCCCGAGTGAATTTATCATCTCTGTTCTTTCCTGTGAGGATGATTTTGGACTGAGTGCATTTATGATTACACTCCAGACTAGGAGGAAAAATTGGTCTAGACATTAAATTAGGTTTGTCCTTAAAGTATGAGAGAAGGTTTGGAATCCCAGAACACCTTCAATAGTGTCAATTCAAAGCGAGAAATTATCAACTAGTCTTATGACTTGTTGTGGGGCTTCAGGGCTCTATTTACAGTGTTTGCGGTGTCTTGAGACTTTTTCTTTTGATTTTTATCCTAGAAACTTCACAGACATCCAGCTCACTAGCCACACTTCATCTAGTATTAATTTGAATTGGTTTTGCCATGCAGTTGGGGCAAACTACTGCATGATAGAATATTCTGCAGAACTGCAGATGATTAAATTTCCATCAGCTGTGTTTTGGATTTGGTAGAGCTCCATAGGTATGCTTGTGAAACGCTTTTCACTTATTCTTTGGGTTGTGGCTTTGTAGTTTGTTTTGAGATTGTTCTCTGAAGAAGGGGCTGATGACCAGTGTTGTCAGTCTGTCAGTCTAAATGCTTAATTTTACCAGATGAAAATCCGCTTGAAAGTAAAGCAGGATTCTCTTTAGAGTGGGTTAATTTTTTTTACAGTTGACATGTGGTCCTGCTCTGTTTCTCAGTCCCAAAAAGAGCAATTGGCACTCTGTCGGCTCTTGAAAGAGAGAGAGATCAAGTGTTCTTGGAGCCAGCACATGGGACATTTGAAGCACAAGCAGCCTGTTTACTTCTCTCAAGAAAAGCCATAGCTCTTTAAAATGCCTTCATGCTTAAGTATCCTAAAAAGGCATATTTAAGATAAGAACCCTGATTAAGGAACCAATCAACCTCGGTTGTGAGAAAATGTACTCGGAGAAAATGTTTTTGATTTGAAAAACTGGGATTTCAGCTGAACAAAATGGAAAAACACTGGAGTGCTTGCAAACTGTGAACACATGTATATGAAATTTAATCCCATGTTAGAATACAATAAAGTATGAATTAAACAAGTTGGGTGTGTGTGAGGGATCTGTTTATCTGTTCTGACAATTACACTTTCTTCTAACTTAAGATACACTGTAGATCAAAACCTGTAATACAAAGATTGTTCTTCTGATATGATTATATTTAAGTAAAATAATATTTTTTGTTCATCGCCATGGGAATTTAATTATTAGAAGAACTTTGAGGTGATTCATTATTATGGCAAGGGAAACCTTTCTACACCAAGCACCCTGTGATTACAGGGATAGGTTCTTTAACCTCTCCAATGTTAGCAATTTTTCATTGCAAGGCAAAAATCTAAAGGCTGAGTATTGTGCAAAATAAACCTTTTGTAATAATATGAAGATGGACAAATAAAATAGATATTTTTAAATGTTAAAAAGATCTACTTCATAAAATATCAGTTGCATTCCAAAGCTGAAAATTATATTGTTTGTGATTGGTCTGGTTTAATGTTTAGTAATTAGTAATAATAATTATTATTTTCCTAATTAAATATTTAGTAATATTTAATATTTAGTAATTTAGTAACTAATAAATATAGAAATCTGTCTTTGAATTATATGAAATAGTTCTACAAGCAACACCTCTCAGTTCTTGGACAGTGTCAGTGGGTTTTTTCTGTTGACTTTTTTTTTTTTTTTTTAATTGATGCATGGGAAGAGATAACAGATTTCTGTTAACTTCTGTATAATAAAACTTACGTATGAAGTAAGAATACATTGACTCACGTCTGGCTGTGGAAACCAATCCTGTTAATTATGTGTCTGAGATTCCAGCTATGTCATGGTTGTTATCTTTGCACTTCCTGCTTTGTAGCCTTATGCATTCCTTTATTTTGTTTTTTTATTATTTTAAAATTTATATTAGACAGAAAAGCAGAATCATGCTAATCCAGCTGGTATGAAATCATAGAACAAAAAATTTATTTTTCTCTGAAAATGTTTGATTCCTCTCTTTTTCTAGATGTGCTTCCTTGAGTTATATAAGTGGGCCTTTTAATAAACACTGCAGCAACATGAAAGCTTACTCCTTTGATAGACTAGAAGAAGCAAAAATTACTCGTATGCTCCCTCAATTTGTATTTGCATTGATATGATTTAAGTGTAGTGTAACAGTTTATGGAACTAGTCAGTGCATTTTTATAATGGCAAGTACAGTGGGAGTTCACTACCTTATTAAAGTTCAACTTCGAAAAAAATACTTCTGTATCCTTCTCCACCTTCTGTTCTTTGCTGGTGTTCAGTACATCAGAATTAATGAAATAGCTGCTATTAGTTAATGTCAAGGTCTGTGCAAGGCCAGCGTGGTGATGGTTGATCATCATGCTTTGTAGAATTTTGGAGCATTTGGCATGTGCTTTGTAGAAGGGAAAGAACACAGATTTAGCAATTTGATGTGGTGCAAGCTGAGCCATCAGCTGTGTGCAAATCATGAGCCTTCAGTAATGAATGCAAATGAAAATGTACTATTTTTGACTAGGAATCCTGCTCTACCGTGACTGCAGTTTGTGATCAGAGTATACAGGACAAATACATCGTGTACTACTATCAGCTGAATTTTCTTTGCAGTATGTTTCCTGCTCTTATAGTCCTCCTTGAGTATTTTGTGTTCAGTAGTACCACCTATTTAGAATTTGATCTGCAATGTCATTACCATCCCTTTTTTATCTGTTTAAGAAGCTATGATTGTAGACATGACAATTCTTTTACTTTTCCTCCACTGCTCTTTAGTCCATACTTTCAGAAAGGAGGCTGGGAAATGTGGTGACTTAATTTGCCGTGGCACCAACATAAACTAAAGGTCGATGATAAAAGAAAAAGTGGAGATAGTAAGTTACTGGGATGGAAAAAATAAACGGAAGAGTCAAAACTATTCCAGCCTATTTTTTGTGACTCCTACTTGGATAAAAAAAGAGTTGATTTACACACACAACCCTTTCACTTTTTTGTAAGAAAAATTTTGACATGTATGTTTACAGTTAAATTTGTAAATACAGTTTATATTTAAATTTTAAATTTACAGTTTATATTTTAAATTTATAAATACAGTTAACATGTTTACATGTTTACAGTTAAATTTGACAGGTATGACCTACTGATTATGTGCAGTGAAGTACAGGCACACAATACAGAAATTTAAACCCTTTCTTTTGCTTGGGAGCTTTATATTCTGAAGGGACAGTAAATAATATTTGTGTTGTTTTGGGTTTTTTTTGTTCCTTTAGATCCCTGCAGTTTACTCAGCCCACCATGCTTCACTGAGGAGGATCGATTCAGCCTAGAAGCTCTCCGCATGATCCATAAGCAAATGGATGATGACAAAGACGGTGGTATCGAAGTAGATGAAAGTGATGAGGTAGGAGTAAAAAAACTTTACTTGTGCATACATGAAGTCTTTTTTATCCTTTTGTTTTGTATGGCTGCTCTTTATCTTTCAGCACTTGAGTAGTCATTGCTGTTTTTCTTAATCCCTTTCCTCAGACAAATATGGAAGGAAAGTCTAATTTCTCTATTTGCCTGAAATGGGATATTACTGTCCACTGTTCTAGCCTAAAGGAAAGTTCTGTATGAATGTGTATAAAAGCTGCTACTTTTGTGATTGGTGTTAGAGGTAGGCAAATGGTGATGATTTAGCTTGCAGTGAGGTTGATGTGATCCATCTCTTGGTGTTACAGTTTCTTTGCTCAAAGTTTTCTTACTTAAGGCATCACTGGGCTTTCCTATTTACCTTAGATCTGTTGCAGGCACTTCATGGTGCAAAACAATACCTGTTACAGACAGCAGTCTAGAAGAAAGACTTCTGTTTTTGCTTAGATTTTACAGGCAAGTAGTAAGAATATTGTGCTTACAAATGGTAAATTGAGTGTTATAAACTAAGGAAGGTTATTCAGACCTGCCTGAAGTTTTTTGTGTCTGTGCTTGAATTGTTTGGTAGGTAGGCTCCTGGTGGTCCTGGCAAAGGACCTTGCGTTTACTCTACTTTACCATTGGGATTCTCAAAATTACTGGGTAGGAATGGAAATATCTGTGTAGTTTCACTGTACTTGCTTATTTTGCTTTCTGGCCATTGTTAGGCACAGGCTTGAACACCAAAGCGGGTGAAGATGCCCCCTAAAAATGAGGGTATTGTTTTGTGGTTCACTGTAGATGAATAGGAGAAGAATGACATACCTGTTTTGTCATCCCTTTTTGTAACATCTAAGGGAAGACTGTTCTCCCTGAAGGAGTTAAATGATGAATTATCATTGGCAAATTTAATGTGATGCTACTTACTTTTCTGTGTGCCTGTGTGCAAACAGCATCAACAGGCCCCATCCAACCTGACCCTGAACTCGTCCAGGGATTGGGTCATCCACAACTTCTCTGTGCAGCCTGTTCCAGTGCTCTCTGAGCGAAGAATTTGTTCCTAACACGTAGTCTAAATCTCTCCTATTTTAGTTTGAAACCATTCTCCCTTGTCACTTATCTGCTTGTGTAAAATGTTGCTCTCCCTCTTTTGTATAGCCCTCCTATATGTACTGAAGGTCGCAATAAGATCTTCCTGGAGCGTCCCTGGCCACTTCTCTTTGAATGTAGCCCAGGATGCAGCTGACTTTCTGGCCTGTGAGTGCACACTTCTGGCTTGTGTCCAGCTTTTCATCCATCAGCACACCCAAATCCTTCTTGATAGGGCTGCTCTCAACGATTTCTTCTCACATTCTGTAGTTGTGTCTTGGATTGCTCCAACCCAGGTGCAGCACCTTGCATTTGGACTTCATGCAATTCTCATGGGCCCACCTCTCAGGTTTGTCCTGATCCCTCTGGATGGCATCCCTTCCTTCTGTTGGTTCAGCTGTGCTGTTCAGTTTCATGTCATCTGCAAACTTGCTGAGGGTGCACTTGATCTCACTGTCTGTGTTGCTGATAAAGGTATCAAAGAGCCCCTGTCCCAAGAGAGAGCCCTGATAGGTACCACTCATCACTGGCCTCCACCTGGGCATTGAATGATTGACCACAGCTGGCTGGCTATGTCCATTCAGCCAATTCCTTACCCACCGAGTAGTCCACCCTTCTAATCCATCTCTCTCTAACCTGGGGATAAGGACGTTACATGGGACTGTGTCAAAGGCTTTTCAGTGGTCTAGGTAGATGACTTTTGTTGATCTTCCCACATCAACCACTGCAGTCACTCCTTCACAGAAGGCTACCAGATCAGTCAGATGCTATTTGCCCTTAGTAAAGCCATGCTGGATTGTCTCAGATCACCTCATTGTATGTGTCTTAACATTGCTTCCACAAGGATCTGCTCCATGATCTTCCAAAACATAGAGGTGAGGCTCACTGGTCTTTAGTTTCTCAGGTCTTCATTTCTTCTCTTTTTCAATAGGAGTGATGTTTCCTTCTTTGCAGTCACCAGGGGCTTCACCTGATAGCCATGACTTTTCAAAAGTAATGCAGATAGTCTACCTTTTGTTATTGCAGAATGTTTGGGACAGGTGCATTTCAGTCTGCAGGCCAAAAGATAAGTGATGGAGTGTGAGTTTCCTGAGGAACTTCCCAGCACTTTGATTGTGTCCCTTGACTTCCACAGCATTTTTCATACGTGGAAGTTGAGAAAGTTAAAAGAAAATACTGAAATATTTATACATTGGAAACATTTTATTAGTATTCACAAGATTTGTCCTGGTTTTCAGTGAACCATCTTTATATCTGACTTTAGGTTTCTTCCTCTTCCAGAGGAAGCAACAGAAGCTACTCTTAAAACCTGTTTAAATGGCTGAAATTATAACAGTTGATGAGGCATGCTGTTCAGCTGGGGTAATTAGAGACGAGTGAAACTGTATGTTCAAACTACACATTGTGCATAAAGTAAGATGACTTAATTGTAGCCCTTGTTTCTGCTAGTTCATTTTTAATTATTGAAGAAATATTTAATAATCCCCTCCCTGCAAATTAGCGCTTTTCTATGTGTAATTTCCATGCAAATCAGTGATGAATAAGTATTTGCATAGAGTGCTTTCTTCTAAGGCATTAAATGCAAACCTGAAATTAATGAGAAATGCAGTTTAATTGCAAGTTCAGCTAGTAACCTCTATGTTTTTCTTGTAGTGCTTTTACTAAATCTTTACCATAATCTTAAATGATCTACATTTACACAATATAGTTACATAGTTACCTGATTACAGTAGGTCTGAATATGTACTAAATATGTCCTATAGATATTTCAGAACCAGATTTTTTTTTGTTCTGTCACAGTGGGTAATGCTGCTTATCTAGATTAATAATGAGGACTGATAATTAAAACCCCCACTTTATTGGAAGTGAAGCTTACATGAAGTATGGGGATTTTACTTAACAGCAGGGAATGGATTTTCTGTTTTATGCTGCATGGTTTTTACTTGGAAGACTCCTTAAGAGCAGCATATTGAGTATGTTGATTAGATGTTCATTAGCTCTTTATTTGGCAGGAAGAATGTGACAAAGTAGAAGAACTTTCTGCTGTTTTACCAGCACTACAACAGTGTTACAAGGGTATATTTACACCAAGGAAGGAAGTTCTTGTAAATAAGTTATTTTGAGATGGGAAGGTAAAAAGAGCTAAAGATGTTGAACTATTTAACTATTTTAGTTTGCTAATCCAGTTAACTCCCAACAGTTATTCCAGACATTTCATCTGCATGCAGTTTATTTTTTCTAATGTTTTTGTGCTCTTGTTTTATGTTGTAGCTTGTTTTTACTCTGTAAAATGAAGGCCCATATAAAACCATTCTGTAGAGAAGGAGTTTTTTCTAGGATATTAGAAAATTTGAGCTAAGATACTTTTTATTTCCTCGAAAATTGTCTGATACTGGAAGACCTTTGGACATACGTTGTATGGACTGGAAAAAAGCTTGTATTTGACCTTGATAAAATTGATGTGGGGAAACGCGATCTAAATTTTTAGCATGGGATTTAATAGTCATCAAAACACGAAGGATTTTGTTGAAATCTTTTAAGGATGTTAAAGGGGCTCTACTCCGAGCGTGGAGTAGTTATTTTTTTCCTTATTATTTGGTATGGTGCAGCAGAGAAAAGGAAAAAGGAAGGAAAAAAGAAACCCTATGCTTATTGTGAGGGAAGGCTAATATGCATTTTCCTATCAGATCTAGCTGCTGCTATTATTACTTTATTATTTACACATCAAGGATTGCAATTGTTCAAACTGGTTTCAAGAGGTAGGCTGTAAACGGGTAACTGCAAGGGAGAACACTGCATTACTAACTGAGGTTTTAGTCATGTGTTGTGGGAGGCTATCTGCCTCAGGAAGCATCTGCTGCACCATGGGAACGTGTTTTGTTTTAATGATGAGACACAAGCAATAAAACAGACTTATCATATGTTCACTATTTACATAGGTTTTTCCTGTTGCCAAAGGACTTCCTTATGTAGGTCTTACATTAAGTAATTTCCTCAAGGAATCTCTCTGCAGTACTAGAATAAGTTGATGTTTTTGAAATATTAGTATCTTACTGTGTGTCTAATGTCTCATTGAGCTAATGGCACAAATGTACAGTTCTGCGTGGGATCTCTGGATAGATCACTTCATGTTTTGTTTAAGTATTTTTAAGGAGTGAACTGGAATTACTACTTGATAAAAAACCCCCAAACTGAACAAACACCATAGAAAACCACCACCACCAACCCCCCCCCCCAAAAAAAACCCAAAAAGCCAAACAAAAACAAACAAACAAACAAAAAAAAAAACTACCAAAAAAGTACAGTAAGGAGAACAAGAGACTGCAGCATTGGAAGCATCAGAGAATAGTTTTTAGAAGGATGGTCAGAGATTGGAACCTCAGAGATGATATGCTGAAGTGCCTGACTTAAAAATGTTGTCTGGAGGCAAGAATCAAACACAATCCAACTTTAGTGGCCTAAACCAGGGAAGATAATTTTCTTCCATACAGTGATTAAAATAGGAAAAGTAGCTAGTATGATCTGGAGTAGTAATAGTATTAAGGCACTTTGGCTGTAGTAAGTTTGAAAGGGATACACTTCATTTTGTTCTCTGGAAATACATTCTCAGCAACGTGTTAAATGTCCTTTCAAGTTCCCTTAGTATTTTGGTTTTGTCCTTGTCATTCATGTAATAAAAGTCCTTAAACTGGAGTTCATATTTCTGTAAACAACTTAATATTTTGGTATCATCTGTTTAGGTAAAATTCTGCATGTGGAAAAATATGTGCTGCAGTGGTTCAGAAACTGAAGACATTCCAACTGTTTTGTCATGGCACTGAGATGGCTCCTGAGTGTGTTTTACATCTCACTGTGCAAGACATTCTGTTACAAACATTGATCTTTCAGAAAAGTATTTTGAGCTTTCTAACCAGTGCAGCAAACCTTTTCTCCCAAAGCTATTGGGTTACTTTGATTTCCTTAATTTGTTGTGGCTCTCTTAATAGAGGTATTTTTTGAATTAATTTTTTTTGCATTCAACTGCTAATGTATTTGCCCCCAGGCAGAGTGTGTTTTAGTCTCCTGAAGTTTTGTGAGCAGCTCTGAACGTGTCTAGACAGTTTGTTTTTTTGGAGCAGGATAAGGAGCCAGGTCTGGTGTGAAAACATTGAGGGTGTTAGTTCACGGCTGTGCCTGTGCAGAGAAGCCCTGTGGAAAGGCAGCACGTGTTATCCTGGGTACAGTTGCATAGGAACCTGTTCCAATGTGGTTTGGATCAGATCTACCTCACGCCTTGCCTCCTTGGAGGTACTTAAGCTAATATGTAGCTGTCTGCACCTCTTTATTTAGTCCTGCTACAATGAATTGATCCCTTGGAAATTCCATCTGGGCTTTGAAGAGATTGCAAAGTTTACTTTGCAGTAGAATAGCTACGCTTTTGTTTTGAGCTGCAGTAATCTTTTTTCAATAGAATGTGGAGATTACATACGGTATACTTGGTAACACCTCCCTGGCTATGTCTGACATTTTTCTAGTAATGTTTTATTATTAATTTTATTATTAATATTATTAAATATGTTTTCTGATTTTACTTTATAGCCTCTTTAGAAGTAATTTCTGTAGGGTAGGCAGTTCCACCTGAATCGTAGTATGTTGCCTTTTAAAAGCACATTTGCCATCGCAATTTAGTCAGTATGTGTGACATTGCAATAGCTGCAACAAGTCTTGTAGCAATAGATGTGAGGAAATTTCCTTAATTTCCTACCTTTTCTCCTACCTTTTCTACCTGTCTCACACTGAATGGCTGTATCTGAAGGCTTGTAGGAAATCTGCAGTTGTAACTTTTGTGGGTTTCCCTTTGAAGGAATAAAACTGAAGGAAATAACACTGAGAAATAGATGCTTAAGGGAAAGAGTAATACCTAGCCAGGAGATGTCATTAATTGCTCTTAAAGTAAACTTGTCAGTTAGAGGGTCTATTTTAAGTTGATGAAACTGAAAATCATAAACTTGAGCCTTCACCCAGAACAAAATATAAACAGCATGAGAGTGCTTCCTGCTGCAGTTAGTGAGTGTAGTCAGTTTTACTTTTCCACTGGTATTCTCAAAAGTATTCAATTGTTTGTTTGCCCTGCAAGCCTCTTTTGCAACATTGAAATTTTAACTTCTTATATAGTTGCATTTGGCTTTAGTTTGCATATGTTCTCTCTTGCAACTGGTATTGGATTTTGATTTTGGGGGGGTCTTTTTTCTTCCTTTTTTTTTTTTTTTTCTTTTTGTGGTCTCACTTCAGGTTGGTCTTTTGTTATTAGCTGACTGGATTTTGGGGAAAGTTACAGTACTAAAAGCTTTTTGAAGAGGAAGGAAGGTGGTGGTGTACCTGATCCTGAGACTTCTCCAGGGCTCCGCAAGTCCTGTCCCCTCCAAGCAGGAGAAAGTTTCCTTTGGAGTTATTACACTGCTGACCCTTGGACTTTGGGATGTTAGTCTTTCAGAGGTGCAGCTATTATAGTAGTTTTGGGATCAAAACTCCAGTTTCAAGTCTAGGTGTGGTGGTTTTTTTTTTTTATTCTCCACTTGTTTTTGAAGTAACTACTTTGACAAACTATTATTTTTGTTTCATGCAGAGTTTTTAGGTAACTTATCTTTTGCTTTCTTGGTTTCAACTTTGTAGTCTTAAAAGGACTTCTCCTTCCTGAGTAATTATGTTGGCTAAGATAATCCTTAGATGTGTTGTTCCTAGAGCTTATTCTTTTAACCTCCCTATTTAGAGTTATTTTTCTAACCTTTTCTTTGTATACTTAATGGCTAGGGCAACAGAGGAGAGATTAGCTGCTACGACAAGGAACAGAAAAATCCTCTTTTTAACTAGAGTTGTTTTGTTTTTCTGTCTTTCTTCAATTTAGGTCTCAGTTCTTTTTCTCAAAGAAGCACTTCAATATTAGGCCACTTTAGAAAGAAAGATCTTTTAAACAAGAGAAAGATGTGTGATGTTCTTATATAGCTCTTTGTTAGTAAATACACTTATTGTTTGAAGCAGGACGGCCTGTGTGCAGCACTGTGCGCTGTAGTTTAGCGTTTGACCTGCGGTGTCAGAGAGCCTCTGTGAGGGAGTCCCCGCGGTTACTCTCGCTGGGAGCAGTGGGGTGGCACAGAACACAAGAGGAGCTTTTCACTTGGAAGAAGTCCCCATAGATGTAAGATCTCTTCCCCCGAGGAGTGACTGTGCTGGTGGCTAAGTGCTTAGCGGTTTGTGTGCCGACAGTCCCTTTTAGAAGAGGGGCTAGGCAGATACTCGGGGTGTCTCGGTGAGCTCTGCTCCCCTTTCCCGCAGGCCTCGTGCTGCGGCCTTGAGCCGCGCTGCCCGAGCTGCCGCGCTGCGCCCTCTGCGGGCGGCGTGCCGGAACTGCAGGGGAGCCCATGTTCCTCTGTGCGCCCGGCTGGACCGGAATCTTCCCTCAGGAATTACCGTGCTCGGTTTGCGGAGAGCCGGAGCACCTCGGAGCCTTTTGTTTGCCAGCTGGCATCTTTCTCCTCTTCTTTGCTTCCAGCCGTGTGAGTAGTGCTGTTAACAGCGATTCAGATATTCCTTGACAGCACCTATAACTGAGCAGAAGTTCTCTTCCTTCGATATTTTATTTACTGACGACTGTCGGTGAAGATAGCAACTTTGTACAAAAAAAACCAATCTGAGTTTTAGCTGAGAAGATGAAAATCGGCCTCAGCCTGTATATACAACATATTGTATCTCTCTTCAGAAACTTGTTCTCCTTACAACACCTGTTCTTATAAAAGATGTCCTTGCCTGACATTTGGACATCTCCAAGGGCAGTGCATCAGCAGTCACCAGGAAACTGAAAAGTGTTAGCACTTACCTTAACCCCCATGTGAAGAGAGATACTCCTTACTGGGAGGGATATACAATAGATTTTTTTGCTGTATTTTTGGTATGTTTTTTGCGAGTTCTCAAAAGATATGCTGGGGATGTAATTTGACAGTAGATAGTTGCAGTCTGGAGGGAAAGGTAAGGTGGGCAAACATCAGCTCTTTCCAGCTGTTCCATCTGTGAGACTATACTACAATCTGGAAGGGCTTAGAGACATTAGCGGGTAAGAAAATTATTTTGTTTGTTTTCTTATTGTTTAGTTCCTGCTCTTCATCCTAAACTTTAATTATTAACCATGGAGTGGGAACGAATAAGATAATCCATCTTTTGTTTCGTGTTACATGACAGTTGTAGAATTTGCCAGCTTCATGGTAGTATTGCCAATATTGGAAGTATTCAGAGTTCCCACTTGGATGATGGAATATACAACAGATATTTTTACATTTGCATACAGTTACAGCATACAGTTCAGTGCTTATTAAATATTTTACTGTTGCTGATCCATGGTTTTTAGAAGTTCTGTAATTGCCTTTGTCCCAACAGGCTGCTATTTTCAGTTCCCATATATTTCAGAAGCTCCTCATATATTTCTCATGTATATATGCATGTGTGTGCATATATTTATTCATGTAGCTGAGTTTATGCCATTTTAATATACATTGGGAAGAGGAGTTAAAAATCCTTATGCGGTTCACATGGGCTAAATGGAGCTATTTTAGGAATCAAAAGGCTTTACAAACTAATGTTTGACAATCAGAAAAAGTTTTGAAGTAATAGATAAATAAGAGTGGATTTGCATCTAATAAGTATTTGGATACTATGGCTCTGTGGTTGGTTTAGGGAAGGCAACTGGTATTTTATCCCAAGTCCAACATTTAGAGGAGAAACTTGAATCCCTTCACATAGTTTGAGATGCCCTTACATTCAAGTAAAAAGATTTTAGTAAGGGAAAGTTGGTAAGTGTTAGCTTTTGCTTGTGTATTTCTGCTATTGTACTCTACCTCTTTTTATTAAGAGTTAATATTATTGTTTAACATTGGCTACTTTTCAGTATCTCCTGCAGTTTCTGAATGGTATAATCTCTAGATTTTTTAGAAACTGAGCCTTTGCAGTAATCTCTGCAAAGTCATAATTATGACCTGGACTGAATTTTCAGAATTGGGCTCTTCTTTAATGCATCACTAGCTTGGCTTTCTTCCTCACCTCTGCTTGAAGTGGTGATGACATATGATCAGCCATATTAAAGGCTGGTTTTTGCCTTAGCTGTCATGGCTATCTATAGCTGGTTTTGTTTGAGCAGCTTTATTCTCAGGAGCTGAAGAAAGCAAGCTATCTACTGTGGAAGATTACTTGGTTTTCTGGTACTGTTTGTACTAGATATTAGTTTTCTGATACTAATACTAAGGTCTTCACCCACAGAGACTGTTCATACAGTGCTTTCAGAGACTGATACTCATGGAAGGTTTCCACTATTAATGGGAGGTCATTTGCCAACCAGTAGTTCAACTTTTCTAGGCCTGTATGAAATAAAAAATAGAGTGGGTTTTATAGTTCCATTGCTCTTTTTGGGTATGTATTTGGAGAGGTGTTTGTAGGGACTTGTAGAATACTGATACAACACTGCCATCATAAAGTAGTATCCTAGAATTATGGAACAGTTTAGGTTGGAAGAGACCTTAAAGGTCATCCAGTTCCAACTTCCCTGTTGTAGGCAGGGACACCTTCCACTAGATCAGGTTGCTCAGAGCCCCATCCAACCTGGCCTTGAACACTGCCAAGAATGGAGCATCCACAGCTTCTCTGGGCAACCTGTGCTAGTGCCTCAGCATCTGCTATGATTGCATGATCTTCCTTCTTATCATGTTTGCTAAAAGGCTTCCTATTAATTACAGAAAATGAAGCAGCTTTATGTAATGCTTCTGTGCTTGTAGTGTAACCACTGAGGAATGATTAGCGAGCAGAAAATTGGCCCTCAGATGACTTCTGTTTTTTAATTTGATGAATAGAAGTCAAATTTTTGTTGTCTAATCAAAAGACTTTAATACTACTTAGTCAACAGCTTACTCTCATCCCTCAAGCAGTTGCATTTAACTGGTATAGCAGGATTCAGGCATTACTCATCCACAAATGACTGGCACACTTTCAAATCTTGCATGGTCTTATTTTCAAGGAGGCGAAATTGGTTAAATGGCATCAGAATAGATAAGTAGGACTGTGTAGTGCATTCCTGTAATCACTGTAAGTCTAAGGCATACTAGTAATGTTAAACTTAGTATATTAGCAACTGCGTTGTCAATGTTTCTAAGATTTAATAATCGTGAAAAACAAATCTTGTAAGAGTGTTTAACTTGCTGTCTGAGTCTTTGATGTAGAAAACTCTAAAGAACTCTCTGCTGCTTGCATGGGGAGGAGATAGCAAAGACTCTACCTGAGTTCTGTGTAGTTTCTGTTCAGAAATTTTCATTTTGGCATTTAAAATAATTTTTTTCCCTTCAGTTTCTAAGGGAAGATATGCAATACAAGGATGCCTCTAATAAACACAGTCACCTGCACAGAGAAGACAAACATATCACCATTGAGGATCTGTGGAAACGCTGGAAAACATCTGAAGGTAGGTGAAGAAGTATAGCTAAAAGTGATGGTGATTATTGACATAGATATAATTCAACAATTTTTCCATGAAGTATAGAGTAGTGAATGAATGACCTCTTGAAGCATCTTCATGAATCTGTTTTGACACTGTTATTTATAGGCACACATAAACCTAAGAACTCATTTAGTCCAGCTAGAGATAATTTCCTCTTCATGTGTTTGGTGTATTGTGAGTAAACTAAGATAGCTTACATGATCATCTGTATGAGGTTCTAATTTATCAAGGTGACTGGTGCAAGTGCTGAATTCCAGATGAGCATGTTTTTAGTTTAATAAGCCCTAAGGGTTTCACTCAAGCAATTTTAAAATATTTATTTTATGTTGTATTAAGTGGAACATTCAATGCACTTTTACTTTGATTTGAATCTTATTTGGGCTACAAAGATCTAGAATTCTTAGTCCAAAGCATTTTTGAAAATCTTCTTAATCTTGGGATACAGTAAAATGTACTGACAACCCAACACCACCAGCCCTCCCTCCCTCAGATTTAAATGAAACAAGTAAGTTGAGCCGGCTATTCCAAGTATCAAAAGACAGTATTTAATCAACAGTACAGTGTTCATTGTCCAATATATATAGTGATTAAAAAATAATTCTAGAGATCCAGGATGTTAGAATTGTTAGGAGAAAAATACTTAACTTCCTCACCCCCTTCCTCACCCCACCCCTCATTCCAAAGATGTTGTGCTGTTCTGGTTCCAGCCAGGACAGAATTAATTTTTAGCAGTAGCCAGGAGGGGGCATGACTAAGGCCCGGGTGTTATTCTATACCACCTCACATCATTGCTGGGAGCAGGGGAAAGGGAGTCTCTCTCTCTTCCAGGGAGAAGGGCTTCATGGGAAGAAACATGGGGAACGGACAGGTCGGGTATTTGCTTATTGTCAGGGGCTTCCCATGTGAGTAGTTTATTTTTCTAATACCTTTTGAGATTATATTGCTGTTATTGTTAGTTTTCTCATCTCATTGCTGTTTCCAGTAAATTGTTCTTATCTCAACCCATGATCTTTGCCTTTTGGAACTCCAACTGGAGGGGAGGGGAAACTGCACACACATTTTTAGTGGGAGTACTAAATTTGAGAATACCATTCTTAAACCACGACATGTTCTAATGGTGAGAATAGAGAGATCTAAAAGTTGGTATAGGTCAAACAACTGAAAGTAGGATCAAAAGAGGAATGAAACCAGGACCATGCCATTGGTTCATTCTGTTAATGCAAAAGTTGTGCAAGTGCAGTCTGAAGTAATGCATGAAGTGTTTGGTATGTAGTGAATATCTGTTTTAACCAGCAATTTTTAGCCTCATCTATTCAAATATTCTTTAAGTACTTATTCGCTGAAGATCTTATTCCCTGAAAGGATTGCAACTAAATTATCAGAAAAAAACCATCTCCTCACAATTGTTGATGTAAGTCATGAGTAACTGCAAAAATTTAGGCTATAGTGATACCAGAAGTATAGTTTGTCTGTTGTGTATATCTTTATTCCAGGTTTTTTGAATGTAGTGAGCAGTGGGAGTAAGACTCAAAAGACTTTGAGAGGGATGTCTCATCTCATTGTGTCTGCTTGTAGTGGCTTTATTTGTGCATCCTGCTGAAAGAACTGAAGTTGCACCACAGGGAGCCCTTCAGAATGAGACTCCGAGCAGTGTTAACAGTGATCTGGTGATCGTTAGAAAGCATGAAGGCCCTCAGAAAATGAACTACTTTCATTTGATTTTAGGTAACATGGAAAATGTTACCATTCCTTTCTATATGTTTTAGGAATTTTGATTTGTTTTCTTACGTGCCACTAGTTTATAGTGCCAGTTTAATGCAATGTGACAACACTAAACAAGAGGACGGAGGGTAGTGTAAATTACAATATCAGTAATTTGAGACTTTTCAGCAATCTGTTGGGATATCTGTGTGAGAATTACAAGCTCTAGTGCTCTTGACAGTGTATACAGAAACATCTGGATCTATTGCTGCGTAGTTTATGCTGAGTAGAATTTCCTATTCTTTGCCAAAAAATTTGCTTTATGTCAATGTTTGTCTTAAATATTTAGTAGCTTGAAATGTCTTAATAGCTTAAAGGTGTTCTCTGTTTAATATATTGGTGGTGCAAGACAGATGAGATTTGAGGGAAGTGAAAACATGCCACTGCTGTTTGGTGTATCCTTTTAGGATTAAGGAAAACAGAGGTTTCTTTTAAGTAATTGATTGAGAAAGATTTTATACAGTGAATGTAACCGTGAGGATTGGCTGCATTCAAAGCTCTAAAAATTGCCTAATAAAAGAAGGAGCTTCAGAATATTGCTTTTTAATATTTCTGGCACTGGGCAGGCTTTTGGCGTCCCTGCCTGGTGCAGAATCCTTAAGGCATAGTGTAGGCTGGTGTAAATTAAAGGAAGTTCAAGGCTGTTACAGGTTTCAGCTGCATGGAAGGAGTCATATCATAGCTTGAATCAGCATCTCGCCTATTGCTGCTGTGTTGCCACTCTGTTTAAATGAGTCCTTTGGTACAAAACAAGACTTTAATTTAATTTAGTTTAGTTAGAATGTGCTTTTTGTGACCTTTGAAATTTTTTAATCTCATAATGTAATTCTACAGAGAGTGCTCTATTTAGAGGAGTGACTATGAACAAGCATAGCTGTTTAAAATGTAGAAGATGCTGCTCTCTGAAAGTCTTCTGACTTCTGTTACTCTGTGTTACTATTCTTTAAACATAAAGTGTATGCTTGTTGTGTGGTATTCTTTGACTGTCTCCTAACTAATCATTATTTATACATGCACTACAGAACCTTCCAGCTATTCAAAAGTAATAAACTTAGTAGCTACTGTTAGGTTAATAGCAAAGGAGCATCTTCAGTATTTTTTCTACAAGGGCCTTGAAGAGGTAGTAGTTTTGAGTGTGGAAAGGGGGGCAGATGAACATATGGTTTGATGGCTGAATACCCATCTTTGAATGATTGTCTTTGAAAGTTCTCTCACTCAAAGGCACCTGCATTCTCTTTTCACCCCTGTAATGGGTTATGCTCACGTGAATTTGTTGTCTGAAGAGAGGGGTGTTGTAGGTATTTGGTTGCAGTAGTAAGGGGATTGTAAAATTAGTGCAGGGCCTTCAGCTGGATAGTCCTCTGACCTGTCTCAGTGAGTAGATTTGAATGCTGCATTCCTAGTGATGTTGCATTGTCCTTTGGGACTTGATTTTGTCGTGAAGTAAAAACTGTTGTGGTCAAACCTGGAGTTCATGAATGCTTGGCTATTGTCAGACTAATTTGGGTCCTACAAAACCTAGTAGTTGCAAACTGCCTTTTTAAAAGAAAAAGGTAGCTTTTACCATTGTAGCATATTTGAGCTTTAATGTATAGTATCTCCTATAGACTGTCCTATAATACAAAAAACCTTCTCCTTGTCCTGTATGGGTACCTCTTTTTTTTTTTCTTTAATTCTTTTTCCTTCTCTGTGGAAAACAGAAGGTGAACTAATTTCACCTTCTGGTACATTATTTATTAGGGCAAAAGGATACAAAAATGGCTCTATATTTGCATGTGTGATCCCCTGTTGTATTCTGATGTACTGCTGCACAAGTGTTCTTGCAGCAACTGGCACTAAACTGCATACCGTGAACATGTTGTTGTTGCCTTGCACTCTGATAATTTGCTGTCTCAGGTTTTAAATATCTGGAGACTGGAAATGCATGCAAGCAGGGCTTGGCTAAGGATGAGTTACATAATGCTGCATACTGCTGATGTTACTGCTGAAGGTCTTAAAAACTAAGTTTTCAATCCTTTTGTGTGCTTGATACAGAACAATCTTGTGTGCCTGGTCAGCCTGTTCACAGCTTTAGGCCTAATATGTGGCTGGTGTTCACTCCTTGCCATAAAATACTCTTATAAAATGTAATTTGATTTCTGAAAGCAGCAGGATGCCCTTAAGAATGCTGAGGCTGACACTGTAATGTTATTTTACTTCGTGCCTCCCTGCCCTGAAGCATTGTGCTACCTCATAAATTTAACTTGAAAAATGATATATAGTCTGATCTTCTAATCAGCCATTGGCATGGGCTAACAAGGAGAAACTTTCATACAGGGCCAGTTTAAACCTACTTTTGCTGTCTTCACCTTCAGGTGTGTTGGTAGAGCAGTTAAAAAGCAGTAAGAAAAAACCCCAAGACTTAAACTTTTGGTCTGCAGTAGAATAGCTGATGGAAGTCTAGAGACTGAGTGCTGCTCTGAGGTGTAAAGGCTGTTGTTTCTACATCTGCCTGCCCAGAGCATGCTGCTGACATCCTTTCTCTGAAGATACTTCTGAAAAGAGAGAAGGATGTTATAATTACTCTGTAATGCTGTATGTATTTAACTTACTATAATTGTAACTCTGCTGTCTGAAGTCCTGCTTTCTGTTTTGGTGATTGAAGGAAAAGTTACAACCTCAGCTAATTAGTGGTAGTTGGCACATTCTAATTGGCAGTGCTGATCAAGATGAATTTCAGCTGGCCTGCTTGCCCTTCAGTACACCTGGTGTAGATCACACTTGCCTTGTGTCATGTTTCAGTGGACTGTAAGTGCTTCTTCTGGAGAAAGGCCAGTGCTGCTTTTCAGTGCTGTATGCTGTTGTAGTACAAACATGTATGTATGTCATAATGTCTTATTGGAAACAAGTCAAGTAATACTCCCTACCAACGTATGGCAAATAGAAGATATCAACAAAAAGAAACAGTCTAAATGGTTTCTCTGATTGTTAGAATAGGAAAGGAAGAGCAGTGTAGTTCAGAGTCTGTGTCCACCTGGAAAACTTGGGGATTTGCGGGCACTGGTACTAGATTTCTGTCAATGAAGAATTAGTTTATATAATAAGTCTAAACTTCTTGTGGAATATGTGCATGAGCAGAGATTCAGAGCTTGACATCCCAGAATAAGAGATGACAGTATGTATTGATAGTTTAAATGGTTGAGTGGGCAGTTAAAAGGACACAACATAAATAAAGAAATAATTGATATTATTTTTTCATAAATGGGTAACAGTGTAATAATTCAGAAAGTATGAGTTCCATACTTCCATGAGTTCCATACATGAGTTCCAAAGTCTATCTTGGGATAGACTTTGGTTGCTTCTTTTGCAGTTTCTGTACTAATGGAGGTATAACTGATATCTTTGGGAAAATTTCCTTGATATTCTATGAAGAAAACATCACATCAGTCTATGCAGCACAACAGATGTGATTGGCTCTGTGGTAAACCATTTAAATGTGTACCTCTTCTCTTTCAGGATAATGTGTTTAAAATTACTACTGGATTATAAAAACCTATACATTTATGTAAAATTTGGCAGTGTCTACAAAATTCTTTCAGCAGTAGAAGTGAAAAGTCTCAATGATATTTTTAACCCTTCCCCCCTAACTTATAAACTCAATGAATAGTGTGGTTTCTGAAATTGAGTGTTCTGTACTGTCAGTGGTAGTCTGCAGTGTGTAGTGGCTATTTGAGGTGGATTTTTTCACATGTCACATCAAAGCAGCGCTTTTACCTTGGATCAGTCTAGGAACATATTTCTAGAATGCAGTTAAGGTGATATTTTTCTAGATGATTTTACCACCCTTTTGAGACTTGTAATGACCAGTCAAATGACTGATTTCTAAATCTGATTTCTTATTACTCGCAAAGCAGTTAAGAATCTTTACGATGGGAAAACTGTTTGTAAATGCAGCCCAGACATTTTGCATAAAATCTGTGAGCAATATGACAGAATTGAGTCTATTTCAAATCAATACCTGACTATGGCTCTGAAGGAGAGAAGGAAGTGCGACAGCATACTGGGAAGGTGGTGTAGCCATTCATATGGATAGATAACAAGTGGTTTGCACTGTGAGTTTGTTTCTTAAAGCTGTGAGTCTGTGAAACATGTTCTGTCTCTGCCTATCTGGAATGATGATAATCTGAAATGTTTAAGCTTATTTTTCAGTTGTGCTAGTGTAGACAAGGGACCTGGAAGTCCTTATTTCAGTTTCAGTGTGAACTGAAACCTGAATTTCAACTCGTAAAAATTTCCATTGCCTGCAGCTTTACCTGTCAAGTTTTCAGCAGTGCATTATAAAGGATCATTGTCAAAATTCACCACTGAGAATGTGTCCTAGTGATAAGGTTTCTACTAAAATCTCTGCCCAGCACTGTCACATGCAAGTAGTTCTAGATAGAGAAATATTAAAAAAAACCAAAAAACTTTTCATGTGAAGACATGTCTGTCCAGACATATGCAGACAGACTTTTGCAAACTCATAAATAGAGTGAACAATTTCCCTTCAATTTTGTCAGTGTGAACCTGTAAACTGTTGTAGCTGGCTGTAAGGGCCAGAAATGGGATTTTTTTTCTTCTTCTTTCTTTTTTTCTTTTTTTTTTTTTTTTTTTTTTTTTTTTTTTTTTGTGTGTGTGTGATACCTGTGGGTAGTATTTTCTTAGCACATCTGTAACTCTGAATGTTTATGTAGAGTGTTGCTGTTACTAAGGAAAATTGTTAATTGTTCTCTACATATTTAAATAACTTTTCTTAGTGGGAATTTTTGCATGTAATTCCACTTTTCTTGGGCATGTTTGAGAGAGATTTAATAGTTTTCCTGTTAAATCTCTTCTGTCTTTTGGTGTTTTCTTTCAGTGTCCTCTCTCCTCTTGTCAGCTCCCATTTTGTGGTTAGTAGGTTTGAACCTCTAAGAAAATTCTTGTCAAAACAAGTTCTTAAGGTATCATCCTGGGACAGATCTCAGTACATTGCCTCAAATGGTTACAGCACCAGCTGATATGTGTTTAGTTCTGCAAGGGGAGTAAGGACAGGGGGATTGAGGCTGGAATCGGTTTAAGTAGCTGAAAGTCGCAAGAGATCACAAGTTGCTGTCCTGATTTAAACCAAAGCAAAAGACTAAATTGTTCTGTGAAAGTTTTAATAAAGAAATACTTCTGTTGGTTCCATGCTTGGTTGTTTACAGTTTGCCTAAGCTTTCACAGGGGAACATATAATGAAAAAGGCAAAATGCCAGAAACACCTTGGCAATACTAATTTTTCTGGAATTATATTTGGCTAAACTCTCTTGGTTATTGTAACCTGCTTTTCTACTGCTTGTCTTCTATGCTGTTGCTTCTGACAAAAACTTAAGGTAATTGAATTTTTCTTTCAGTTCATAACTGGACTCAAGAGGACACTCTTCAGTGGCTGTCAGAATTTGTTGAATTGCCCCAATATGAAAAGAATTTTAGAGACAGCAATGTCAATGGAACAACACTTCCCAGGTGAATGTATCTTCTGGATTAGTTTCAAATAATTCCCTATAGGTTGCTGCATTAGTCTGTATGGTAGGAACAACTATGTGAACCTAAAGTCTAACAAGATATGGTCAAATGCAAGAAAAGAGTAGTGTCCTTGCAGTTTTGAAGAGGTGGCTGCATTTTTTCTCTGCCAAAATATTGCAAAATACAACTTTTGTAAAAGTTTTGTTTCTTTCTGTGGAAGCACTTATCAAAGGTCACAGAATTGTGTGGTAGCAAACTTTCTTCTGAACGTCTTCCAATCTATTGAATAGGTATGCATAACAATGTAACTGTAGAACATCTTTCCTGGAGCATAAATGTCACACCTCAGTATTGCATATATTTAGGAGTTGGTGTCACAAGTCTGTAAATATACCTTTTACTATGCCAAATGGATCTATTTCATGATTTTTTCCAGAAAGAATAGGTAAATGATTTTTATTTTCTTCTTTTGCCACATGCTGATACGCGATTATGTAGCATTACTGTTGTACTGTATTTCTCACTCTCAGTTGCATAGCTGTAATCTATATAACTGTCGGAAATACTATTGATGTCTTTTTTTTTTTTGCATAGACTTTGAATATATAGACTTTGCATAGATTTTGAATATAATTTATGGCATTTATGGAAACGTCTTGTCTTATCATTAACAGGATAGCAGTAAATGAACATGCTTTCATGATCTCTCACTTGAAAATAATTGACCGGAGCCATAGACAGAAGCTTCAGCTCAAAGCCTTGGATGTTGTTTTATTTGGACCTCTCACCCGTTAGTAACTTTTTGGCATTTTTTTCGTATCTCTTAATTGTAAGAATTCAACAGAGCATATTTTCCATGACACTTGATACTGTAGATAGGACAGCTTATCTGTTTTGTGGATGTACTGATGGATTGCTTGGCATGCATTGTGGAACTCTGCAATGAAATAAAAAGGGTTATTTAGCTGCTGTGACCAGGACAAAGGTTCACTTCTGTGTGTAAGATCATGTAGAAATTTTAGTATGACCCCATTTGACAGATGGATGTTGGCTTTTGTGTCACAAGAAGTGTCCTTTAAATATTTTTGACTGTTTAAATTACATTTATAGCTAATGTTACATTCACTTCTCTGTTAGCTTGGACAGTGCAGCTGGGATGCTGAAATGAGAGTGGATGACCTTCCACAAGAAGAAAAAAAGGAGATGGTGTTACAAATCCAACACCTGTGTCTTTTGTGCAGACTTGAGTTTATGCGCAGTTAAATTTAATGCAGCAGTTCCACATGTGACCCATTTTAGCATATGCAGCCATGTTCACACCACATCACCAGTGCTCTGCATGCTCTGCATGCTTGCTTGTACACAGTTACAGCTCTGCTCTGGTCCTGTGCATGTCAGCTGTTCCTTATCTAGTCAGGCCAGATCTGAGCTGGGGATTTTTAGGGGGAAAAAAAAAGCACACCTTGTATTAGACCTATAATGCTCACAGAAACTGTCTTTACAAAGTTGCAACTATAAAAATTGTGCTAACAACGATGTGTTATGTGAATCTTGGATATGATAATTTGACAATCCAACTTTTGCTTTTAAAAAGTGCTGCTGTTACCATTTTAAAATGTACTTTATTTTTTCCAAATGCATTTTAAACTCAGCATAGGATATTCAAAAGGGTGCAAACTAGGGAGAACTTGCTCAAATGTAATTAAAGCTCCTATTGGCCTGATAAAGTGCAATTGCAGATCTCTATTTTAACTCTATTAAAATAAAGATATAGATTTGTACTGTAAAGGGGTTTAGTAAACTTTTCTCAATCTAATGAATGTTTTAGTATATATTAAGTAAATTTTATTAGAGCAGAGCTGCTTATGTTGTATGGAAAATGCTCTGGAATACATTTGAAAGGTAGTTGTTGGACGTGGTTGGAGGTAAATGAGCTGGAATTCTGATTAGCATCAGGTTCTGTTACCTTTTAGGCCAGGGAGAGGGGGGAGTGCCTTAGTCTGTTGTCTGTATCAATGAACTAGTTAATGATGGTGTTGTTCTCTGCACAGGTCCCCCTCACAACTGGATGAAGGATTTTATATTAACAGTTTCTATAGTTATTGGTTTTGGAGGCTGCTGGTTTGCATATACACAGAACAGAACCTCAAGAGAACATATCACAAAAATGATGAAGGACTTAGAAAGTCTCCAAACAGCAGAGCAAAGTCTTCTTGACTTGCAGGAAAGGTATAAAACCTAAAAAACAAAAAAAAAAAGTAAAAAAATTCTCCTTTTGTTTTGAGGTTAAACACAAATGCCGATCCTTTACAGTCATAAGTTATTTGTGTTAACTGCCTTTGGATTTTATTCACCTTCCCTTTGCATGGAAATTGTGATTACAGTCGTGCTGGTTTTTTTGGGTAGAAATTGCTTCTGGATATTTTAGCAGGCAATACAAACTTGTGGATGAAGGTAGAGAATAGAGGCCCAATCTTTTTTCCTACAGATTTACAAGTATGTATTGTTAATTTCATATAATTACAGTTTACTTTGAATAGTTGCATACATGAGAATGAGAACATTTATCCTCTTTTTAAGATCTTAAGATTGAAACAGACCTGAACTGTTTGCTTTCTATTGCTTATATAGCAGTGTGAGAGTTGATAGTCTGTGGTACACCTCTAACTCAGTTGTCTGTAGAGACTTATTTTTGATACTATATTTTTATTGATGGTTCACGTAAAAGTTTGGGTATTTTGCCTGGCGTGGATATCACGTTGTGTGATGTAATTGCTGCTGATTCATGAAGCTTGCAGAGTCTTTATTATCACAGAGTGGGTGAGGTTGTAAGAGACTTCTGGAGTTCATCTTGTCCACCCCTCCTGCTCAAGCAGGATCATCTAGAACTGGTTGCCTAGGACCATGTGCGGGTGGCTTCTGAATATATCCAAGGATGGAGACTCTACCACCTGTCTGGGCAACCTGTGCCAGTGCTCAGCCTTTCTCATGGTGAAAGTGTTTCCTGATGTTCAGACGGAACCTCATGTGCTTTGGTTTGTGCCCATTGCCTCTTGCCCTGTTGCTGGATGCATTTTGTTATTCTGAGGACTGCAACTTTTAACAAATATGCTGTATATTTTCTCATATTTTTGTTCAATTGTGAAGGCTTGAGAAGGCACAAGAAGAGAATAGAAACGTTGCTGTTGAAAAGCAAAATCTGGAGCGCAAAATGATGGATGAGATCAATGATGCCAAACGTGAAGCTCATCGCTTAAGGGAATTGAGAGAAGGAGCTGAATGTGAGCTCAGCAGGCTGAAATATGCAGAGGAAGAGTTAGTACAGGTATCTGCCAGCTGTTTGTAATTTTAGAGTTGACCTTAAATTTTAGTTTTATTAGATCCTTAGTAGTGTTTAAAGGTCCTAGTTTTAAAGTAGTGTTTAAAGTAGTGTTTAAAGTAGTGTTTAAAGGTCCTAGGTCCTAGTTTTATTAGATCCTTAGTAGTGTTTAAAGCAGCATTCCCCAAATGCTAGGTTTGAGTGGAAAAATTCTAAGAGCGGTTAACGATCGTCTGTCAATTGTGCCATTATCTATTAAAATAATCCTGAAATTATTAGAAGCTGTAAAGTTTGTATACTAGCTTATACTGTTTTTGCATTCACTGAACAAAAATATATACGAGAGCTTTTTTTGTCTTATTGTCAGAAGAGAATAGCTTTGTCTCATCTGAACAGCAATAAATTTGGATTTATTGTACTAAAAAATTAGCATCTTACAAAAATATTTAAGATTTGAATTAGGAACTATATATCATTGAAAAAAATATGGAAAGTCATATTCTAGATTTCAGAGATGCCAGGTCTGCCTACCTGGCAACAATTGGCATGTACTAAAACTCTGTCAAGCTTTGGTATGTTGCTGTGGGATATAAAGGTGCTTATAATTCACCTGTCAGTTCTAATGATACTTTTGGTGACACTTTTATTTATTCTTGATTGCTAGGTTCGTATGGCTTTAAAAAAGGCTGAGAAGGAGTTTGAGCTGAGAAGTAACTGGTCTGTTCCTGAAGCTTTGCAGAAGTGGCTTCAGTTAACACATGAAGTTGAAGTACAATATTACAATATCAAAAGACAGCACGCAGAAATGCAATTAGCAATTGCTAAAGATGAGGTAATAAATTATTCTTCAGCCTTTTAAAGATTTTTCTGATCTGTTGCTAGAGATATGGAATAGTAAACACAAAGTAGATAAGCATTTGTGTTTTTTCTTTCTTCTCTGAGTTGTTGTTTGTTACCTGTCAATATTGCTAATGTTTTTTCATGTTAAGTATGCTACTAGTTTTATGCATTTCACTTTACTTTGTATTTTAGGCAGAAAAGATAAAAAAGAAGAGAAGCACTGTATTTGGAACATTACATGTTGCACACAGCTCCTCCCTGGATGAAGTGGACCATAAAATTCTTGAAGCAAAGTAAGAGGGTTACTAGGACAGGATGCATATTCTTCTGTAATTATTTGTTCCTGGAACAATGGCATTTTTGCAAGTTATGGAATCGAATGTCTTAGTGGTTTTGTACTTTAAGAAAAGCAGTTTAAAAAATATTAAAATGTGAATATTTCAACAGCTGTAATGCTTCTTCTGGTGTGCTGGAATGAATGTGTTGCTTTGTTTTATCATTAAGAACAATGTATGTAATTTTAATGTGTGCTCTTCTTCAGGAAAGCACTCTCTGAGTTGACGACGTGTTTGCGAGAGCGTCTTTATCGATGGCAGCAGATTGAGAAGATCTGTGGGTTTCAAATCGCGCACAATTCTGGGCTACCAAGCTTGACCTCCTCTCTCTACTCTGATCACAGCTGGGTAGTTATGCCTCGAGTTTCCATTCCTCCCTACCCAATTGCAGGGGGAGTTGATGATTTAGATGAAGACACTCCTCCGATAGTTTCTCAGTTTCATGGTAAGTGATGGGCTCAGTAAAAAGAAAGGGGAAAAGTTGTGGGGGCATGGGATTTTCAAGTCAGGTGGGAGAAGAGTACTAAAATAAAACAGAATTAGGTCAAAGTCAAAAGGACCAAAATTCTATGTAGCATTTCAGATACTAGATCTAGTGGGACTTGCGTAAAGTGAAAACTGGATTTTGCAATAAGGATAACATGAAAAAGCCTTTATTCTGTTTCAGTGGGAGAGTGGGGCAAATCCAGCTAAGGTTTTGAAAGTGCTTGTGAACCTTGGATTGTTACTCAGACAAAAGTTTGTAATGAATAATGCTGAGTTTCTGTTAGCACATTTATTCTTTCAGATGGAAGGGACGAAGTTAGTCCAGGGTCCCTTGAGCTTTGAGGAAGATCACACCCTTTGGGAGGCCCCATGCTACATAGCCTTGTGAACATTCTTTAGTGGCTGGAACAAAATCCCGTTGTTATTCAAGGGAAGCTTTCAGGCAGAATGTTTGTGTTTGGATACAGTGGGTTGTTTGAGTGTCAGGCAAAGACGCTGAGTGCTGGAGGGAGGGAAATCCAGCTTTGGTTAAACTATGATCACAAGATACACTCTGGGGATTCAGACCACCCTTGTATCATGAGTCATTGTGTCAGAACAAGAGCCTGTTTCATGGAAGTTGTGATTAACTGGACTCTAGAGGCAAATCAAAAAAATGAGCTCCCATGTAGCTGTATCAAGCTGAGGAATGAGTAGGAAGGAAAACTGCCATGTGGGTACATTTTTCTACTTCTTCACAGAGAAGTCTGTGGTCTGATTTCAAAAGGAAGAACTCCATTTATTGTCATGATTTTACAGATGGTCGAAAATAACACTTGGATATGTGTAAAAGACTTGTGTTTTTTTTAGTCACTCTTCTCACTTAGCTCTTACTTAGAAGTGAAGCCAGAGAAGACAGTACAGTTGATTCAAAGAACTACAATTAGAAAAGGACAAAAGTATGGTTTGTAAGAGCATACTTAGGTGAAACTTCACTGTATGCTTTTGCAGTTGTGGTTTGATTTTTTTTTTTGGCTAAAGATCAGTTCATTTGAAAATATTTCTTTCTTAGTGATGGAAGTAATCTGAATCTTAGTAACACTACAAAAATTTTAATTTTTTTTTTTTTTCTTCCTCAATTTTGATAAGGCGCAAGAACTTCATGTTGTTAAATCACACGAAGGAAGTAGCTTGTCCTTAATTTACTAGCTTTTAAAATTTCTATTCAATAAATAAAACATGGAAACACTTGGGAGTGGGGAAGGAGAGGGAAAATATGCTAAATGACCTATTGTTGAAATTAATGTTGAGGAGTCAAATTATTGTAGGTTAGTTTGGTAACTGCTGAATTATTCCCATCCTTTAGACAAAAATAACAAATGCATGTGAGGAAGGACAGAAGCTCATCTTGGTCGTGAGGCTTCAGGCAAAATGCCATGTGCAGGAGGTTACTTAAGATCGGGGCTGTGTCAGTCACTGGATCTAAAGTGGACTGGGCTATTACCTTGTCCCAGCATCCTTTGGCCTCATAAGGTTGACAAAATTTGAACTCTGTTGGACAGGCTTCTTTGTGCCAGAGCATTTGGGTTGATAAGCTAAAATGGTGTCAAGTAGTGGAGCTGTTTGATCAATCTCAAACTGAAGAACTTAAAGGGATTAAGCAATAGTGCCCAACACTGGAACAAAGTACTTAGAGCAGGAAGGGGATAGTGAAACTTCTACTTTTTGATTGACTGATTGGGATTCAGCTGGTTCCTTGATTTAGTGAGTTTCATTTGCACTAGAAAATTCTACATGTTAAATTGTCATAGCTGTATTCTTCATATTCCTGTCTAGATATTCCTACAAAGAACCAAAATGCTTGTTACTTCTCTCAAAATTCACTGATGGTGCAATCTTGTTTTTTTAATACCAACAAGTAGGACGGCATCTGATTTACCTGGACCTGTAGCACAAATTTCCTAGGGAGAATTCTTATTGTCTTATCTCAGTTCACATTTGTCCTTTGAGGAATTTTTTTGTAATGACACAAGATGCTTTCTGAGCTCCCTACATGCTTTTAGGGTCAGTAGGGAATTTGTCAAAAGTAAAATCAGAAGTTTGAGTTACATGACAACTCTCACATTGAGACTCACAAACCTTTCTTTCCTACTCAGGAGTGGAATTAAATCTATGTGATGGCAAAGGTGCATTTACTTGCTGTTTTGTGAAAGCTGTGATTTCCCGTACCAAAAGAGAGTGACAACTTGTCCTTTTTTGAGATTCCAGGAAGGGAAACTAACTTACCTGATGATAAACTGGCATTGCAGAAAATAAAATGCCTTTTGTTAGGCTAGACATCCTTGTCTACAAAAACAATTGAAAGGCTTTTTAATGTCTTATGTTTGTTAAACATTTTGAACACCTGTAGGCGTCTGGTGTGTCTTACATAAGCAGTGATGCATTCCATTAGACAGTTTGAGGAGGGGTATGAAATATCCTGAGACTTGCAGCAGCTAGCCTGCAAACAGGTCTATAGATTTATTTCTGTACAAGTATTGCTGCCTAATAACCTTTTGAAGGAGGAATTGGATTAGGAACATTTGAGTTTATCACTTCCTGTTGGTTACTTTGCTGATGAAGTCTTGTGTGGCTGTCTCCACCCATTCTTGGTATTTTTGCATCCAGAAATTGATTGTTAGCCTGACAAGAGAAAATGTTATCTAAGGAAGTTCTTGATCTTAAAATGAGGTTGAATTATATATTTTCTATCATGTTACATAAATGAAATTTTTCTTCTGTATCTAACTTACTTTTCAACTAGTGCAGTGTACATCAGTTGGCTGTTTGATTAGTCATACCTACACTGCAAAACTTTTACATATTCTTTTAAGCTCCAAATCACCACACAAGTAAAATACAGGACATTGTGTAACATACTAATTTCAGTACCGCTATTTTTAGTTTATAAAGGGTTGGGAGTTTCAGTAGAATCTTTCTCTTTGTTCTCAAGAGAGCATACTGAGCCAGAGCTTTGGTCAGGGTAGTATTTTGCAGGCACAAAATCTCTGCAGTTGCATCTTGATTATCTGCTTAATCTAGCTGTAGAATGTATGAGGTGTGCCAGTCTTTCTTCCTCTGAAATGGTCAAGCAATGTCAAAGTTGTTTAAAAGTCATTGTCACTGAAGCAGATATCTGCTACTTAGTCTTCAGCGTAGATATTGTTAACATCAATGTCACTTGGAGGGTTTTGGTTTGCTTTTTCTCTGCCTCAGGGTCCATTGTAAAACCTCCCAGCACACTGGCAAGAAGCAGTAGCTTGTGTAGATCAAGACGCAATGTTGTGCCATCATCTCCACAGTCTCAGCACGCTTTGCACTCCCCTGACCCTGACATCCTTTCTGTGTCGAGCTGCCCAGCTCTTTATCGAACTGAAGAGGAGGAGGAAGCCATTTACTTCTCTGCTGATAAACAATGGTACGGAGATTAGCAAACAGCACTTGGAACTCTTGATAGGATTATTGAGACTAACAGTTTAGAATTAGAGATTAAACCAAGCCAAAAGTTAAAGTAATCTATAGGATAATATAAATTAACATAGTCTACATGGAACAGAGAGTTCTTGTCTGGTATGTGTATGTAAATAGCTAGCATGTCATATACAGTTAAGTAATGTTACAATCCAGGGTGCACTGAACTAACCCTGATTCTCCATTACAATATGTTACTGGCTTTTACATCTGAAACTAGGATCAAAAGCAATGTCAGCTACTGGGCGAAGAGGAGATGGATGGTAACACAATTCTTACAGCATGTTGAGCGTGTACCTACTCTTGTTACATGGCCTCATAGGAAAAGGTTAAATTCCTTTTGGAAGGAGCAAATGAGCTTGTTGAAAGGTAGGGACACTTGTCCTGAAGAAACTTTTTGTATACGATAGGCTTAAATCTCCTTCTTTCATTTCATAACTTTTCTGACTTCACGTGCCAGAAAGGTAGTTTTTGTTCTTTGAAGTGAGATACGAATGACTGATCCTGGGCAGATGCTGCTGCCCACAAAAGCAAGATTGCACAAACTAATTCCCTTAAGTTTAGATAATAAAATGATGTAATGCAAGTTGTAACTTAAAATGTTTAACTTAAGTCTTTTTTTGTTTAATTAACTACTACGGAAAAGTGTGGGTGGTGCTTTTAGACTAATGTTATTGATTCTAAATTAATTTCCTTTTTAACAGTATGAAGGAACTTGTAGTTTCATTATATTTTTTCTTCTTTCTGCTCTGACTCAGGGAAGTACAGGAAACAGGTTCGGAATGTGACTCCTTAAATTCATCCATTGGAAGAAAGCAGTCTCCTCCAGCAACTCTTGAGATGTACCAGACAATTTCTCCTCAGAAGGTATCGCCAGAAGAATTCTCACTTGAGGAATCATCTACAGGAGACTCCTCTTCTCTGACTGCAGATATTTCTAGGGGCTCTCCTGACTGTGTAGGCATGGCAGAAACTAAGAGCATGATTTTTAGTCCTGCAAGCAAAGTTTATAATGGAATCCTGGAGAAGTCTTGCAGCATGAACCAGCTTTCAACTGGGATCCCAGTCCCAAAGCCTCGTCACACCTCATGTTCTTCAACCGGCAGTGATAGCAAACCCAGCCATGAAACTGCCTCTGTCCCTAGGATAAGTAGTATCCCACAGGACCTCTACCAGAATGGTGAAAAAAATAAAAAGCCATCAAAAATAAAAAACCTCTTTAAGAAGAAGTGTAAGTGAGGTGGGCAGAAGAAAACATACAGTAATGTTATAAGAACTCTATTTTTTAGGTCTTTAGGAATGTAATTCCATTTGAGCATTCCAGACTGGATGCCCTAATGGAATAATCTATAGGTCACCTATATTTAATGACTGTACTGTCAACGGTCGTGCCAGCTGTCAATGAGAAATCATTAAAAAGTTCAGACAGTTTACATTAATTTCTGCCTATTTATTTCTTTATTTTTTTAGCTTGTCTTTTTCAGCTTTTTTTTTTTAATTTGTTTTGTTGGGCTTTTTTAAGTTTATTCATAAACCATTTTTAAGCCACTTTGGACTCCTAAGCTTTAATGGACTAGTAAGCCTTCCAGGGCTTGCCAAAGTTTCTTGTTTACTGGAGCATCTTCCTATCTTTCCGTAGAACTAGGACATTTATCTACCGGACATTAACAAAAATAAAAGAAGTAGAACTAAATGAATTGCACTACTGTTTTACAGACTGGAACAGTCTCTGCAAGTGAAACTGAAAGACTTGTATTTGATTGAGAAGATGAATCTTTTCACTTTTAGATCTTTTGGGGTTTTTAAGTAGAATTTAGCATTTCTAATTGACTTGATTCCTGGAAATGGAAATGTCGTGCTTTTATTATGGGAAGCTTTGTTAGATGCATTTATTATTAGAATGGTTCAAGTCCTGCTGTAAAGATCATTTTTTTCCCAGGACTTTCACTGTGATTTTACTTCACTGCAGGCTGTATGACAAATAAAAAAAAAAAAAAAAAAAAAAAAAAAGAAAAGAAAAAAAAAAGTAATTTACCAAGAGAACAGGCTCTTGATTCCTTATGCAAGTGATGGTTGTGAAACTTGACTGAAGACTGAAAAAATTCACCCTCTCGAAATGAGGAGGGGGAATAGTAGCTTTTGTTTACAGATTGACAGACAATGGACATTTGGGTTGTGAAAGTTTGTACTGTGGTCAACATAATAAATTGGAAACATTATTGTGCTTGGGAATGTTCCAATTTTAGCTGATGCTTGTTTCAGACATGTTTCAGAGGTCCTGTTAATTGAAAACTGTCGTAGGCTACATTGCTTATGCTTACTGCTGTGTGTAAGTTATTATATTTTTTGAATTAGCTATTATTGTCTTAATGTCCTCCTTTTGTAAGATTTCATACACTTTATTTTTGTATAGTTTGAAGATTTAGCTGTTCAGAGATGTCTGAAGTAAATGGTATAATTTTATAATGCATACTGTTATACTAACTCATAATTTTAGATATAAAGATAGATATAATTGTGAGACAATGTGCTTCAGATAAAAGCAATTTTTGTGAAGCTTTTATAGGGAGAGGTGAAATTATTGTGAGGTAACAAGAAAACCTTCTTAGGGTAGCAGTAGCTAGTTGTTCAAAAACATCTTTTTTTTTTTTTTTTTTTAACAGTTGGAGACAAGAAATGTACTGCTTAAGCAATAGTGCCTTTTATTCAGTTTGAAAATATTAATACTGAGCAGGAATTTCTTCTGAGGTACATTCCAAAGAAATATTTCCTGCTCTAGTCAATACAAGCAATTTACCCAGTGATGACTAAACAGTCTCAGATCTTCCATAGGGGTGTTCTAGTCGCCTCAGTAGCAGGTGCCACTGCCAGGGACTTGTGATTAGGGGCTCACTTCTTGCCAATATGTATGTGATGTACTGTATGAAAGAATTATTTCACTGGCTGCCTACATTTTTTCTAGTAAGGAGCCTTCAAAACCTGTCGCTAATTGAAATCAAGTGATATGTGTCTTTTCTAGTATTTTCTATTTAGGTTTCACTGCACATACCCCATGTGTTAGTTCTCTCCTCAAGAAGTGGTGGTGATTTTAACAAAAGGTTTACTGTGGTTAGGGACATGGTTGAAAGAGAAGGGCTATAGAATGGGATGGAGACCTTACATTTGCAAGTACCTTAAAAATCCAGGTACATGGATTATTTTCTTAAGTGAACAGAAGCAATCCAGAATTTTATTGTCTGGCAAAGACTGATTGTAGGCCATCTCTGCAGAAAAGTGTGGGAGGAGTCAACTGTTTGGTAAAGTTTGGAGAAGATAACATTGGTGGAATGGAAAATAATGAGAACATAGTATTATTCCATTATTCTCTGAATCATCAGATTGAATAGCTGTAGCTTAAAAAAATAAAGTCATTGCAAGATGACAATGGTCTCTTTTAACAAAGATTGTACACTCTGTACATGGTAGACAACAAAAAGCAGACAGTGAAAAACACTTGTGCTGAAGAACGATCTCAGTGCTGAGTCTTCAAGAGCTGTAGTTTAAAGCCTGATGAAGTACTTGGACATCTGCAAAGGGAAAAATTACTTGATATAAATAGGGAACTTACTGTGCCTCCCAAACAACATGGAGAAGACTACTACCAGAAAAATCTTGATGCACTTGAGAAGGCTATAGCAATAATTGAGTTTAAAATAAGATCTGGGGCTGCATAGTAGATCTTTGTGTGAGGTTTGAGTAACTCTTGTCTCTATCATTGGCAAAAAAGATGAAGTGGCATTTTGGTACTGGAGAGTAAATATTTACACATGGAATAAATCTAGTCCTGAGGGGTGGGAGGGAGGGCAGCACTTCTTAATTCTGACATCAAAATCAGGCAAACTAAAATACTGAGGAGACAAAATAGACAAATTCAGTTTTCTGTAGTAAATAGAACTAAAAAATCAGATAGAGGATATTGAACTCTTCACTGGCTGTGAGTTGAAGTGTTAAATGTCTTTTAAAAAAACAACAATTTAACTATCTTCTGAAAAAAGTGTTTTAGGAAGTTGTACAGACAGATCAGATGAGATTATCATAGTGATAGATTTTGGCTTCAAAATGGCAAACCTTTGGAGCACAGACAACTCTCTACACTCTGTATCATCAGCTGTCCTGTAACTTTATAGCTGCTTCTTAATAAGTGTTAGACAACTAAAAGCTGAAATTAATACAAACAGAAGTGGTGAGAATTATGTTGGAGCACAGACTAATTTTAAATTGAGTTTATTTTTTATTACATTAAAAGGCCACTTGCATTTATTGCCACCTAAATTTGTCCACAATTTAAGTGGCTTCCCTTGCTCCTACTGCAGCTGCTGCAGAAATTCCCATCTTCAAATGGCTCGAGTCATTTTGCTGAGGGAGTTTGAGAGGACCAGCTCTAAGGTGGATCTTCACCGGCAAGCATTGAATCCGGTCTTGGTGCTGAAGTGCCTGCTGTATGCCTACACCTAGGAAGTGAGACAATGCCTCAAAATGCCTCTTTTTTTCCGGCTCCATTTGCTTAACAGTCTTACTTGAACTCGCTGGCAGTCAGTGAGTCCAGCCAGCATTCCCACCCCTGGGATTCATAGAACATATCAGTCATTCATGACAATCATCTAGTTTCCTTAGAGATGGGTTTGTGAGTTTTTTGGTTTGTTTGTTTTGTGTGGTTTTTCACTTTTATGGGTAAAATCCATGTTCTATTTTTAATTCTGGTATTTCAGAAGATGAGGCTCTTTGCTTTTTATATATTTTGTTAGAGTACTTTGTCAGGACAGCAGCCCCTTTGTGGACATTGCCCAAATGACTTCTCCCTAAAGACGTTGCTGTTTAGGTCACTTGTAAAATGAAGAAGTGTCAAATGTGTGGTTCTTTATAAAGAAGAAAAAAAATCCCAGTTTTTCCAAAACTAAACAAATGCAAACCTTTCCACAATTCTTACTAAAGCTGTATGTCACTTGATTACTAAAAGTATAAAAGTTTAGGAAAGGCATTTTGGTTGCCATGGGGAATGCTTTTGACCAGCTTACAGTGGACTTAGATATTAAAACAGTTGATTGTGTTTTGGTTTCTTGGTTTTTCTTTTTGGTTGGCTCCCCCCATCCCTCATCCCCCCACAGCTCAGTGATGGAACTTAAAATTGTTCATTGACAGTTCCAGGCATATGTCAACTTTTCTTCCTCCATTGGTACCTAGGTAGCAGGTTACCCTCTACTTCCTGAAGGGCAATTTGCTGAAAGAGGAGCAATTCTCAATCATAGTTCAAGTAGTAATGTTATAGTAAGAATACAGTTCCTTGTTTGGAAGCCTTGAAGATGATGAAGCCAAGAATACTTGATTGCAGTTTTCTGGTGATATCTATGGATGCCAGCTGGAGTTAGGCAGTAATTTACAACTGATTGAAAGCCTGAAATGATAAAGCTAGTTAGAAATTAAAGCTTTCAAGATTTTTCTTCCCAGTATATGGGAACATGGCATGCGTAGGAGGGGAATGAGCTAATTAGCATTTCTTATACCACCAGCTTTTAGAGTTTCAGGATAGTTTCATTCCACTTCCAAGATACATTGCTAGAGAGTGATTGGATTACTCCCTTTGATAATGTAGACAATGAAATTTTTTTTTCATTTAATTACAAGCATATTTACGAGCAGCAGAGGATGTAAATAAAAAAATATTTTTAAGGCCAAATAGAGGAATTACAAGTTCTTGGACCTCTTGTTTATTTGCTTATCTCCTTGTGCAATATGTTAAGTAGGGTGAACACATTTTTCTAATCTGTTCCAGTTGCTCTCACTAAAGGGGTGTGTTACTATCTCATATTTGAATCACTGCTCCAAATTGCTTGTAGGCATCTTAATCCTGGATGTTGCATCTTAAGTGATTCATGGTGAAGCCCACTATGGCTGGTTGAGTCTAAGTGCTGCTAACATTTTCTGCTAGTGACACAGATGTTGGGATAACTAATAACCAAAAATTGCCTGCAGGGTTTGCCTGCCTGACAGTGTGTAAATGTTTAGGTGACCATTCTTTGAGGCTTCAGTAGCAGTTCAAACGTATCATACACATATTCAACAGATAATTTTTACTTCCAGCCCAGTACAGATGGTGTTTATCTGACTCTCCACTTAGTTCTCTGTTGCATAAACAGAATGCACCAATTCATATAAATGGTAATAGTATTAACCTTTAAACTATTATTCCTGGGTGCTCTTGCATCTGACATTGCTTAAGCAGATGGCAGTACTTAGCAGTCCACTTCAGGCATTCAGAAATAAAATAGATTTGTGTTATCTTTTGTTTTACTTTACAACTTTGAATGTCAAGTTTACCAAATTGTGTGCGTGTGTGTTCTGTGTATTTAATGCTTCACTGAAATGAAAGTGGGAAGGTTGTTCTCTTAGATGTTAAGGAAAGGACATTTGAGCAAGGTAAAAAGAAATGCCTCTTGCTCATTGGAGAGGATGAAAAATGTTCAGAGGTATTTCATCTCCTCCTAAGGAACACTCACAACTTAGATTGCTGGAGATAAGAGGTACATTCAGTCTCAAGGCTTTCAGATCAGTAACTTTTTATCCAACAAAACCCCCCACTTTCTTTAGGTGTACTCTTCAGGGCATTACTTTCTTATTTCTAATTTCTGTTGTATTTTTCATGCAGCATTAAAATTGGTAGAGCACAAACTGGGGTGACTGCCAGACCTCAGAGCAGTTTCAGGTAACTTTTAGTAGCATGTCTTAATGTCAATTTTGGTTTAATATATGCTAAAGACATCTGAATTAAAACTTTGTCCTTCACATTCCTTTTATTTTAATTCAGCTCAGTTCTCTTTGTCCCTCTACTGTTAAAAAAGTAAACAGGTACTGGTAGTTATTTAGAGTACTACAATTTTTTTCTGTTGGGAGTTACTAATAGTTAAATGGTAAATAGTTGCCTTTTAAAGACTTGGTCACAGTTGGATATTGTAAAAACACTGCTGTACATCAGGTGAACTGGGTAGAGCATTGACTGATGTGATTTGTGTATGAGTGGTAAAGTTATCCTTAAATTATCCTTTGATCATTTATTCGTGTCTTAAGTTAATGCTGCACAATTATTTTCAGACTTGAATTCATTAAAAATTATGGTCAGTATGTCCAACCCTGCAAAAGTCAGTCTTCAGTTGTCAGCAATCACTCCATTCTTACAGAAGTTAATTGCAATCTTGAATATTTGTACTAGCTTGTGAGGTGGTAGGATGGATTCCTGTAAGTCTTTGGGTGGAAGGCAGAGAACTTGTGAAGTGAACCAGGTAACCTGAGTTCTTTATGAGCTTTCAAATCCATCTCCCAGTAAGATGGAGCCTCCCCAGGGGAATGTCGGTGTACTTACTGCTTGGAACTTTGTAGTTAATTATATTTGGCTCTTGACTTCTAATAACTTGCATGTGTGCTATGCTTGCTTGCTTTTCAATAGCTGACAAAATCTATAGGTGATCTTGGGGGTTTGTCTTAAAAAATTGCTGAAAAAAAAAAGACTGGCAAGAGAAATCTGTCAGGCTGTGAACTGAAGAGAACCAACAAAGAGACTGGCTGTTGTCTAAAAGTATTGTTTGAATAATTCTTAATGAAATGAATTGGGTAGCACGTCTATTTTCACATTGCTCTCCTCCAAGCAACAAACATAATTAAATTACCCTAGGCTTCAGTAAGGCTATTTGGGAGATGTCTTGCCTTGTTTTTATTTTTAATTTAAATAACATTGAGTAGTAGGGGGTGTTCAGCATATTAATGCCTGACTTAAAAGATTAGCAGAATTTGAATGACTTGCATTGTTTTGTTTAATTACTGCTTTATGAAAATGTAGATACTTGCATAAAGCCCATCATTGGATCTGGGTATGTTTTAATGACATAGCAAGAAGAGGACCAAGACAAGTAAATATGTGCAAAATTTGAATCTTAAAATGCTTTACTGTTCTGGGAAGAGATGTTCTCCATGCAGATTCTGCTCTTCCTCTGTTTGCTCTTGGCTTCTGTTTGTTTTCATTAGTTGAACTAAAATAAGAAACAAAGCCCTCAGACTGACTAGTTTCTGTCTCTAATATATACACTGTACTTGCTTTTAACCTCATCTAGTGCATGTTGCTAATGCTGTACACAAATGCATTTGAAGTATTTCTTTCGTGTTGTACAGCATGATGCATTTCATTCCCTTTTCTAATTTACCTCCCATTAGCTATATATTGCTTTACAACTGGAAAAAAGCCTGAATTTTGGGGAATTTAGTCTGTTTGCATATAAAAATCCTTTTTTTTTTTTCTTTTCTGTGAGTCTTATGGGAATTGTCCTGCTTGGAGAGTCTCAGACAGTATTTTCCTGTGTTTATTCATGTTACTTTGCTTTATTTTATAAGTGAAAATTGATTTTATTGATTTCTGATGTGTTGTTGCACTTAATGTTGAATAAATCTGACTTTCATTTTGAAAAGTGAAACTGTGTTAGTGAAAATGTTATGTAATGTTAATTGATCTTAGACTGTTCCCTGAGTATATAAATTTTTTTTATTATTATTATTTTTTTTTTTTTTTACATTGAGATAAGTTTTCTTGGTTCTGCTTAGGATTCTGGCCAGTATTTCTTTTTTCATGCTATTATTAAAGCTTGACAGTAATATTACTGGGAAGGGAAAGGTGGAGACAGTTTTGTTTGGCAACGAGGGTGCTACAGTTAGGCTTGTAAATGCCGAGTCTTACTGCTTTCTCTTGAAAGAGCCTTTCTGAGTTTAAGTTGCTTAACATTTTGAAGATTTGGGATTTTGGGCCTGTGTTGGGGGGTTTTTTTTTCCCCCTCTTTTTTGTTTTTTTCTTCTGAACAAGCTGAAAAGCCTTTCCAAGTGACTGCTGGAATATTATGTAGCCTTGTGATTTTGAGCATGAGGATTAGTTTGAGAGCCTGTGGCTCTCTACCAGAAAAAAAAAAAAAAAAAAAGTCCTTGAAAGTCCTTCTTGTTTCAAATTCCTTTTTACTTGTAGCAGCTTGGAGAAGGAAGAAGCTCAAGAAGAGTTTTTTCAAAGTGGCTTCTCTTGTAACCAAAAATCCCACCTGTGAGGAAGTGACAAGATTGTGGTGGGGTAGATGAGTGAATGACAACACAGGTGAATCACAGGATCAATGTGAATCATGTTTAGAGATTTAAATTAGTTCCTTCCAGTAAAAAATGGATATTGATAATTGAATCTGTTTATAAATTATCTCCAGCTGTAGTTGTCTAATACAGCCCACTTCAGAAGCAATAATTTGGTCTGTGAGTTGGTCACTGGTTTCACTTCAATTTGTCCTTAGTGTTCTTGATTAAACAATGTTAACTGTTTATCGATGGGAAAATCATATAGGCTGGCAAAGCCTAAATCAGCATCTTCAGAGGGCTAAATGCCTTTCTGTTGGGGACTTGCTGTTAATTTCTCCTGCAAATGTTGATTGAGCTATTATAGCATAGCTGATAAGAAATGTCTTATTTTACTGCAAGACTTGGCACCCAAGCAAGTGGAACACAGAGCATTCCAATCCCATAGGACATTGCTGAGCTTTGGTTAATTAACAGCTTCAGCAAGCTGGTATGCAGTCAATGAAGTTGGTTTGATTTTTTTATTTGCTGATGAACTGCTTTTGACTACTATTGAATCAAAGTCCACTGCCTTACCCTGCCAAAACTAGGCTTTTAAACTGATAGTTTTTCCAATTCCACTGGGTGATGGCATCACTTGTGAAATTCTGTAGTATCCTGCTTGCCCTAAGTGAGATGGAGAATGTGGAATAGGGTTGAAATGGGACAGGTAATCTCCTGTAAAGGCCTTTGGGCATTTAGCTGTTCCTAGGCATAGAGTGTTCCTGGTGAAGTTGATTCTGGAACAGATTCAGAAAGCTCTCCCATATATTCCCTGTTACTTCGAGTGCCATGTAAGGATGTGCTAAATATCCACAATCGTAGCTATACAGTGGAAAATATTTCTTTAGTCAATGAACCTACATGTATTCAAAGAGAAGTTTAACTGAATTTTTTGCCAGCTTAATGCTGCAGTACTTGTCTGTTTCAGTCCTTTTCCTTCCAGGTCTGTGTTTCAAAGAGGAAGTTAAATATTTAGTTCCAAAGGCCAGGTTTTGTCTGTATACTAAGAGGTCTTATCTTTCAGCCTGTGGCTGATCATGTTCTGAAGTGATTTCTGAACCTCATGGTGGATTTCCTGCTGTTCTCTTTGCTACTAAACTACTCACTCTAGTGAGTCACTCTTTTTCTCATCAGTTTTGTACAGAAGATGTTTAGCAATAGAGAAATATTCCAGAAATTGTAAGTCACAATTACAACATGGAGGTGAAGGCATGTGAATACACGTGTGGGTCAAGAAAGAGATGGGATGGGCACAGGAGAAGGGGTCTACCCTAAATTGGTTGTACTCTGGAATGCAGGAGTCTGGAAGAATGATTGAATGTACAGTTTATGCATGAGGGAAGCTCAAACACAGACTATGTAATTGATATAATTTTGGGGGTTTTCCCCCCTCCCTTACTCCTGGTCTTGTGAAATACACCCTTTTTTAAGATGTAGGTCTAAGATCCTAAGGAGGATTGTCAGTGGAAATACTGCTGTGTGGGGAAAAAAAAAAGGCCAATTCTGCTTTCTGCTCAACCAGTAGTTTGTATAAATCTCTTTTGTAGCAGTTTTCAATAAAGCACTTTGAGAAAGAAAAATAAAACATCAGAAATAACATCTGGTATACTTCTGGAGATAGAATGTCATGTACCAGGAACACTCCAAGATCGATAACTACCCTAAATATCTACAACAACAAAACGCCCCAGCAAACAAACCAACCAACCCTCCCCAAATTCCCCCAAATCCCAACTCTGTTGTGTTTAAAGCATTATCTTTTTTCAGATTGCTGTTACCTAGTTGGAGCATAAAACAGCCTGGATAACTGCTCTTTACATTGTCAGAGATTTTGTTTAATTTCTGTTTAGGGTGGAAGAAGAAGCAGAGACATAAGAAACACACAGAGTTTTGATGAAAATTGGCAAAGTTAATGTATCTCCAGTACTAACAAGCAAAGAGCTTCTGAATGTGGACTTCTTCTAACAAGGTTCCAAGTTTAAAGTGTTCTTGCATTTATACATCTAGACATTATTGAATTGTTCAGCCACAGGTGTGCTTTAAGTCTGTAGTTTCTGCTTTGATGTGTGACTTCTGATTTGTAAACAGTAAAAGGTCCAAAATTAATATGTAAAAGTTAAAATTCAAGTCAATTCCCAAACCCTCAGTTTAGAAACTTCTCATAGAAAAGAATACATCCTTTAAAGGCAAGTTTTCTGGTCTTTCTGTAGAATAACTAAATATAACAATTAGTTGTATATTGGTGATCTTGATTTCTTTTAGTCAGCTGCTCAGCCTATCAGTCCCAGCATCTCCTTGAATGTGAAGTTCTGTTTTGTACTGAATCTGACTTATGTAGTGCAATGAAAAGTTTCTGCAGTGCAGTCTATGCTCTTCAATGGATTTCTGCAGCCTCCAGTACCTAAAGCAGGTCTGAGACACTTCTGCTGCTTTGCTGTTGGCAATGTATCTCCTCATCTTACAGGCAAACTTGAGGGTTTTTAAAATTTTTTGTCAGGACTTTTTTTATTGGAATTTTGCTTTGTTGAGCCTGAAATACTGCAGTCCAGGCAGGTCTGGCCAGAGTTACTGTGCCTTGCTAGTGATCAGTTGCCTGTCTGAGACAATGGCTGCTGCTGCTCAGAACCATTGCTAATATTAGCCAGACACAAATATACCAGTAGAGGCTCTGCAGGTAGTGGAGAAAATTCTCTAATTTTGACCTAAATAATGCCAATATAAATTAAGAATTTAGAAATTAAATAATGCCAATATGAATTAAGAATATTACTGCAGTAACTAGAGCTCCTTCAAGGAGCTCTAGTTACTGCAGTCTTGAATCAGGTTATTTTCTTGAAAAGAAAAAAGTTAGTAACATTTTATTCTTCAACATCCCAAAGTAGTGTGAATACAAGGAAACACAGTAGTTCTTAGAGCTCTGCAAACCCTTTGTGACAGTGTTCATGATGTAGCAGCCAGCAATCAAGAAACTAAAAGGAGCAATGTGTTTGCATACCTGATAGGGACAGTGAAGGCACCTTGTTAGATTTTTCGGTCTTTTAATTTCACTAAAAATGTAATGTGCATCAAAAAGTGTATGAGAACAGTTAGATTATTAGTTTTGGTGATACCCTGCAGCATCCTGCAGGATACTTTATCCTGCTTTATCCTACTTTACCCCGCAGAAGGCTCTAGATGTAGTTTAGATGTCAGCAAAGAGATTTGGCAGCATCATGTATAATTTGGTGTTGAGCTGCTAATCGACTTGAATTTGCACAGCATTGGGGTTGGATGTGTATAAAATAAAGTGATAAAGACATTTATAATGTGGCCAGTTGTGCAAGGTAATCATTAGCTGCTGTGATAATAATTTCTCTTGTAAGAGCTAACTTTGCTCTTTTTGAATCATCATATCAAGAGATGTAATATAGTCTTAGCATTAAAGCAAGCTAAAGAAAAACACAGATTAAGCTCCTCCACATTTCTGATGAGATTCCAGCTGTTCAGAGCCTCATAAGGAGCACTGTATGGTAGTAATCTGAGAATTATTTTGATATTCTGTATTTTGAGAATAAAGATCCTGCAGGAGTACTGTGAAAGAGAACTCCACAAAAGCAGAAACTCCAGCTGGCATTTTCAGTTAAAGGCTATAGACTTCCCCATGCCTTGTTCTTGGGTGTGTAGCACAGAATACAGTTCAGCTGCTCATGCTCCCCATTTTATCTAGAGCTAGTGAAATTAAATGTATCAAGTGTAACCAATAATACATATTCATTGCTTTCTCCAGATTACCTTAAATATGCCCTTAGCCAAAAATCATGAAGAATATTTGCCCCTTACTTGCTATTAACTATACAACTTACTTGCCATACACATCTGTAGGTAAAAATGGTGTCTTTTGGTTTGGGTGATCAACTTTTCTTTTTTGGCTTCTGCCAGACCTTTCAGCATTCCCATGGAACCAAACTATTCTGAGATTTGTATGGAAATAGTTCAGCCTTTCTTGGCACTAATTTGCTGTAACTGCAAAGGCTATTTTGGATTTGTATCTACTGTAGTTAAGAATTCTCAAGTGCCCTATTTTCCAGGGGATCTCAGACAAGCCTGTTATCAAAGAGCTGTGATTGATTTTTTTTTGTTGCGTTACAACCAAACATTCATTTTCTTCCTTTGTTCCAGAGGGAGAAGGGGGTGTATGTTTTCCACGTCTTTAAAGATGCTCTCCATCTCCAAGTACTGTGTAAACTCGCATATGTTAGATTTTGAACATCAGTGGAGAAAGCAGCTCTGTAATTCACACATTTTGATTTGACAGTTAGGTCGCAAATATGCTAACATTCAACTTGTTGGTTATTATTGCTGCTCCTTTTCACAGGGGAAAATTAGTATTCACATTAGAGGATGACTTCTCTGCAAAAAATTACATAAACTAGGCAGGCAGCTCCATTTCTTAGCTTTTTGTGAAAAAAGCCTTTTAGTTTTTGCTGTATTTCCTGTCTGGGAGAAGCCAAACATTCATTTGAACAGAAAGGCTTGGAAATTAAACAAATAGTTCCCTCACTTTTGGTGCAGCCTGAACTCTGCTGAAACATTGGCTGTTTCCTCTTTTTCCTTCAGAGTCTTGCACTGGTGAATGACTGGTTTAGTGCTGTGCTCATGACATAGCACATTCACAATTTTCCTACTGAAGACTTGGGGAAATCTGTGTGTCCTACCAGGGTGCTTTTCCATATAAGAAAAGAGGGAGCTGTAAGGGACACCTGCTTTGATCAGTACTGTACTGTAGGGTGTGATTGGACAATGGAGAATTCAGGGGACAGAGAATAATATAAATGGCAGGAATTCAAAGATCACATTGATATTACTTTTCAGGAAGATACTGTTTGATAGTGGATCTACAGTTGGAAGCCTCCTTGAATTTTATATCTTACTGGTATGGACACCAGAAAGATTTATCAACACCTGTGGGTTTTAAGTTGGTTTGAAATACTATCCTATAAATTGGAAACACTTAAATAGTGCACCATCAACTTGCCAGCTTGAAATTATAGTTCATGTAAGTTATCTTGTGAGTTTCTACCAAATAATGTTTTCCAATTAGATTATTACTGATGTTTCTATTGAACTTCTGCCCCCCATCTCTTTTAGTATCATATGGTCAGCTTCTTGCTAAGTCCTGCTGGAAGTGCAACTAAAACCTTAGTTACTGAATCTTTAGTTGCACTTTCTTTCCACAACACTGGAGAAATACACAGAAAATGTCTATTGTGGATGAAAACACAAGGTGCAATCTCACTGTAGAAGAACATAATTTATTATGACTTATATTCTGCACTATTGCAAGTCATTTACCTGTCTTTAGTGAAAATGAGGTCTCCTTTTTTTTTCTAGTGATTAACACATAGCAATAATGTCTTGCTCTGAACCAGGAAGAAGTTTGCTTCGTGAACCTGACAGAACTTTTTAAGCCCTCTTCATCTTATGTGGCTCTGGAAATACCTGACGAAACTACAGGACTTTCAAAGCTGCTTTTAATGAACTGGTGGGACTTTGTTCTTTCTGTTTCAGGAGCCAGATAAAGCAGTCCCAGCTGAGGTTTCCCACTGCACTCCAGCTTAGTATTTGATCTGCCTGGGCTGCTGCTGGCTGTGCTTTGTGATTTCAGGGCTGTACCTGATAAGACTCAACCCTGAGCAGCTCAACCAGGTTCTGTCTAGATGAAATAGCTACTGCCTGGCATGGCAAGCTTCACAGTAGTGTGACGGGAAAAAAAGCCCCAAACCCCAAAAGCTTCCTCAAAAGAAAATTGGTATTGTTTTCTTCACACTCAACTTCAGCTAAAGGGTGTGTGTATTTCTCTCTCTATATATACACACAGATACATATGTATGTATAAAATAAATACATGACTAAGTATTTGTATAAATTCCCACTAATACCTTAGAGCAATGAATCTTTCAAGTGAAAAATTCTGTTGTTTTGTCTATTGTCACTTTGAAGTGAAAGATTTCTTTTGTCTTCTGGCCCTTCAAAGGTGAGTATCAGCAAAGGTAGTACCTTTAGATCTTTGCTCTAATGAATATAAATAGATAGCATAATACATTTAGCTAAGCTTCAGAAGCTGAAATCTAGTTCTTGTCGCTTATTTGTTTTGTGACTTTTAATGTGACAGTTCAATTGTTCTGTAAAATAAAGGCAATAGTGACTGGCTTCTTGCAAGGGGTTGAATGAATGTTAAGCTTTTGTTAATTAAAAGTGCTATTTTGAATTCTAGATGTTAGTATTTCACCAGATTAAGGGATAAAACTTCTGAGAGCTAAGCATTTTTTCTTGCAAAGAGAAATGTTGATTTTCAAAGCTACATTACACTCTACTCTGTCTTTCAAGATACTCTAACCTATTCATGTTTTGGAGGGTGGGGGATGTGGGGGGAAGTGAATGGAAAGTAAAATGAAAATCCAGGAAAAGGTATGCTATAAAAAGCTGGTTTCACCTTCCTTCATCTTCAATAGGGACTTTCATAAAGTGACATGATGGGGGAATGGAAAAGAGAAAAGTACTGAGAATGTGAAACATAAGTGGTATGAAAACATAAAAAAAAACCCCCTTTCAGTAGTGCTCTCTGTATTTCACATCTGTGTTCTAGTTATTGTAAACCCTTCTATATGTTAATGGAGTACACACAAATAGGAGAAAGGAATGTTCAAGCTTATCCCCTCATTTCTGCTCATTAGCTGACAACAGTGACATAGGTTTCTGCTAAAGCATGGTCCCTGTTTTGCAGTTTGTGTTTCCATTCTTGAAAAAGTCTTGCAGCTTGACTTAGCTGGAATTCAATGTGCTCAGTGAGCCCACCTAGTGTTCAAAAAGTGTTTCAGAGCTCTTACTGTGGCTGAGGTACCTGCAGGCCTAACCTGCTGGTGGATTGCAGTTAGTGTAGGAGAATGTCTGACAATCTCTGATCTCTTGCTGTATGTTTAGTTTGAAACATATTGGGGAGAAGTCAGTTTCTTTTTTTTTTTAACACTTTATTTTATTTACATCTTATTTAGCCACCAGAACATGGATCACACAGTCACAGAAGCTTTAGGATCAGAAGGAACCACTGGAGACTGTCTAAGCTAACAGCCCTGCTGAATGCAGGGTTACCTACAGCAGGTTGTTCAGGACTCTGTTCGGTTTGGTTTTGTATATCTCCACAGATGGAGATTCTGCAATATCTCTGTGCTGGAATTGCTCCAGTTTGACTATTCCGTGTGGAGGGCAGGGCTGGTCACAGAACCTATGATGTATAACAATATTGGAAGTGTCATCTCCTTGTACCTGCTGGCTTGGCTCTGCCTAGTGCTTCCTGAATGTTTCAAGGGTGCAAAGGTGACTCAAGTCCAATTCCTTGTCCACCAGGATTCCCCAGCCCCTCTCTGCAGGGCTGCTTTCCTTCCATTTGCCCCTCCCAGCCTGTGCTGCTGCATGGGGTTATTTCTCCCCAAATACATGACTTTAAATTTGATTTCTCTGAACTTCATGAGGTTTCTGCTTGCTTATTTCTCCAGACTGTTGCAGTCCTTTGGAATGGCAGCAAAGTAGCACAGCCATCTGGTCCATCAGCTACTCCTCCCCAACATTTATCATCTGCAAGCTTGCTGTTGGCATGCTCTGTTCCATCTTTCAGTTCATTAATGAAGACATTAAACAGTCCTGGCCCCAGTATCAGCCTCGGGGATACATTAGTGATTGTCCTTCAGCCAGCCTTTGTACTGCTGATCACAACAACCATCAGAGCCTGGTAATTCAACCAGTTTTCAATCTACTTTTTTGTTCACTTACCTATATAGTGTATCTATAGGAAAGTTAGTTGAGACTATCAAAAGCCTTGATGAAGCAAAGATAAACCACATCCACGACACTCTTCTCACCCGCTGAGCTCATCACTTTGCTGTGGAAGGCTGCCAGGCTGTTCAGGTATGATTCCTGCTCTGTACATTTGTGCTGACTCATCACCTCCCTGTCCTTCATGTGCTTGGAAATAGCTTCCAGGATTATTTGGTACATCACCTTGCCAGGGTTTGAGGTGAGGCCAACTGGCCTGTTTCTGAGTTTCTCAGATCTTCCTCCTTGCCCTTCTGGAAGATGACACTTGCTGTCTTCCAGTCTTCAGGAACCTTCTTCAATCACTATGACCTTTCAAGATCATTGATTGTGGTCTCACAATGACATTGGCCAGCTCCCCCAGCATTTATGGGTGCATCCCTTCTCAACTGATGCTGCTGCCCCTGCTCCAGACTTTTTCACTGACTTCAAGAACCTAATATTTCTGAAAGGCAGATCTTGCTAGGAAGGACTGAAGTGTAGAAGACATTGAATACCTCAGCCTTATCTGTGTTGACTGCCACTACAGAGCCCATTCAGCAGGCCTACAATGCTCCTAATCTTCCTTAAGTTGCTGATATGCCTGTTGAAGCCTTTTATATTGCCTTTTGTGTCTCTCACTGGGTTCAGCTTCAGATGGGCTTTGATATATCTAACTCCATCACTACACACTTGGACAGTGTCTCTGTGTTCTTCCTGGGTCACTTGTCCCTGTTATCATCTCTTATTGTTTCCTTTTGATAGAGGAGATTTGTCAGGAGCTCCCTGTTTATCTGTGCAGGAGTCCTTTCTACACACTGGGAGAGATAAATCTTGAGCTTGGAGGAGGTGGTCCTTGAACAAAAATCCAACAAGCTGCCTCCTCTTTTCTCCAGAACTGTACTCCATGTGGCTCCTCCAAGCAGGTCTCTGAAGGAGCCAAAAGTACTCTTTCCTGGAGTGCAGAATCTTGCTATTCCCCTTGTCCCCTCCTTTCTGGATCCTGAACTCCACGACTCATGATTGCCCCCAGCCTTCACACTCCTGTCAGAGACTGAAATAGTTCATGCCTCAAACATTGGTATAAAGTTTTGCTCATTATAACAAAAAGTGTATAAAGAAGCTACAATCAAAGAAGCCTCCCTGAAGATACCTGACTGGGACTTTGGACTGAGTCAAACTGCTGAGATTAGATAAAGGGAAACCTATTGTTCAGTCATCTCAGGCTGAGGGAAAGTATGCATACACAAAGGCCAAACCTCAGCTGCACTGAGAATCATCCCTGGCTGAGTTGGGGTGGGGGCAGAGCACAGCTCACAGAAGCCAGGTTTACACAGACTTTCCCTCAGCCAAGGGGGGAGGAGGAGGTTTGGGGCGTAATCTCTGGTCAGAGGCAATGAACACCCATCCTCTGTTACACAAACTGGCCCAGCTGTGGAATCCCCAACCCCACAGGCCACATCCACAGGACTTTCATGTGAGAGGCAGATGAGGGGGAGTCACAATCCATCAAAGATTCCCCAAAGTGCTCCCCAGAGGCCTTGCACCACAGGACTGCAGGTGATGCAAGCAGAGTCTGCTGCAAGGGACTGCCCCTCCCCTGGGGGGGACATACCTGGACATTGCCCCTGGCCTGAGTGTAAATTAACCCATTGAATTCTGTGCTTTTCCGGGGGATCACCACCACCAAGAAGACCAGCTGGAGAGGATCAATGCAACATCATTGGGATCCACAGATGGTGATCCCACTGTCCCCTGAATCTGTCTCTGTCACCCTCTTTCTGTCCCCCCTCCTCTTTTCCTACTCCTCCTTTTCTCTCTTTTCCTACTCCTCCTTTTCACTCTTTTTCTTTTTCTCTCTTGCATATTTACTATCAAATAAAACCCATACTATTGACTGACATATGGTCTTCTTTGCACCTTAATTCGGGCAGAGGTATTTCCAAAGAACCTTAATATTTGGATCTTAACAACTCCCTGAACTAAGTCTGACTGGGATGGAGCTAATTTTCTGTACCTGTGCAGAAAATACCTGTAAAGTGTTGGACTGGTGACCAAAGTGATGCTTACCAATATTTTCACTGTTGCTGAACAGTGCTAACATGGTATCAAGGCCTTCTCTGTTTCTCACTCTGCCTGCTGCAGGGCGGAGGTTAGAGGTGGACATGAGGCTAGGACAGCACATGGCTGGGACAGCTGACCCCAACTGGCCAAAGGGAGATTCCATAACATATGACATTGTTCTCAGCAGAAAAACTGGGAAGGAGTTTTCCAGGGGTTGCTGTTGCTAAGGGGACTTAGTTGGGCATTAGTTGGCTCGTGCTAAACAATTTCTTTTGCAAATTTTTTCTTTTTGTTTTTCTCCCTTCCCTTTCCCCCCGTTTTTACCTCAACCTACAATTTTTCTCACTTTTGCTAACTCTTTCCCTCAGCGCTCTGCAAAAGGGAGTGAGTGAGCAGCTGTATGGGGCTGAGATCCCTGTGGGGATTAGATCAAACACTCCCGACCAGTTGTTCTTTCTTTGCAAGGATAAAGTCCAGCAGAGCATCTCCCCTTTTTGGCTGCTTGATCATTGATCAGAGAGTCATCAATAATGCACTCCTGAAACATCCTCAGTTACTTGTGCTCTGCTGTACTGTCCTTCCACCAGACATTGGGATGATCACAGCCTGCATGAGCAGCAGGGCTGGTGCATGTGAGGCTTCTATAGTTGCCTGCCCAAGTCCACAAAAATCCAGTCCTTTGGATCAGGTGGTTGGTAGCAGACATTCACTAGAGCATTGCTAGTTTCAGTCTATGCAGTGGTTCTGGCCCATAAGCTGTCAGCTAGCCCATCATTCATCCCCAGGCAGGACTCTTGTCCACTCCCTGCAGTGCTCTTGCTTCAAGGGCAACTCCACCTCCTCACCATCATCCCCACCCCTTGCAGGAGCTGTGTGAGTTACCCCACCATGTTCCACAGTCACAGTGAGACTGTAGCCCTGCTGACTGCATGCAGCCCTCCAAGTCCTCATGTCTGCATGCTGAGTGTTGGTGTGCAGGCACTTCAGAGAGGCACTCAGTCATCCTGGCTGCTTGTTGGTAACATGACTGATGCTATAAAGACCTATCACAACACAGAACACACCAGTTATTGAAACTCAGGACATGTCCTTCAGTGTGTCTTCTGTAATGGAGATGAGATGAAAGGATGTGGCGGTGGACAATGAATGCTTACTGCTCTCTGCTCCCAAGATCCACTCTGCCTATTTACTCCTATTTCTAGCAATAGAAAATTACTTGCTCCCCAGGGAGTCAGCAATGATCAGTGCAGTATTGAAAAATGTGCGAAAGGTTGAGAGAGGAAAAATGGTCTTTGACTTCTAGAGGGAAATGTCAAGTGAAAGAACTTGAGGGATAGGGTGTTTGGAGGAAATATGATACTCAAAGGTCAAACGATTGGAAGTAGGTTAAGACTAGCAGATTTGAAAAGAAAGGTGAATGTATTCAAGGTTAGGTAGATAACAGAATATACAGAAATAATAGTAGGACTGGGAAATGCTAATAATATATAATCCTGCTAATGACATAAAAGGGAAGAAAGGTCAGAAGAAGCCAGTACTTTTTAAAAGTATCTATGCTTCATCAATCACATAAAAATCAACTGCTCTCTTCTGAGTAGTCCTTGACTTTATTTTCTTTGTGCTGGGATGTATGTAGGTTGATGTGATGTGAAATGGAACCAGAGTCATTGTGCTTTCAAGGGCTTGCTTCCCTGTACTTTGCTTCAATGGCTTTCTCTCCTGCATCCCTTGGGTGTGATAATGGCATTCTGTGAATCATAATAGCAGTGCAGGGTTTAATTAATGTTTGCAAAACACTTAGAACCTCAGATGAAGTGTGCTATGTGCATTCGGTGCAACATATTATTGCCAATAAGCAGAAGCTATTTTTAATTCAAGCAGCAACTAATTTTTGGTGCTTTTTTTTATCACAAGAGCAGCCACATGAGGATGGCCAGGAAGGGTCGTGCCAAGGTTCAGTTATCTCACTATCTCAGCTTCAAGAGTAGCAGGTGTTTTAGGAACAGATCTGCACAAAAGACAGAGGCTTTATCTGGCAAAATCTGCTAGCTTCTAGCAACAATTTTTTAAAGGCTTTGTGATCAGAAGGTTACATCCAGCACCTGCCCCTGAAGGGAATCCCTGTCCCTGCCTTTTCACCCAATGCGTGGTGAGCCAAGGGATTAACCTTGCATGCCCACTATGGGGTGTTCTCCCCTGACTGAGAGAAACCAGAGGAAGAAAAGAATATTTTTTAGTCTGTTTGGTTGCAAGAATATCTCCATCTACCACGATGACAAATGTATTTGAGTCACTAGAGAAAAAATTATGTGATATTTGGTACTTTGACATAACTGCTCATGGAAGAGCTCAGCATATGTCCTTTCAGCCCCAAGAATACGGTGATTTGTTGCTTTAAATTTATCAGAATCTTTAAAACCACAGATTCCTATCTGAGGAGGCATAAGTTCTTCATTCTTGTATGCATGACAGCTGGATGTAGATGCATTAGTTCATACTAATGAGATGTTATTATCCTGGCTTTTATTTAAACTAAAGATCATCAGCTTAAGAAAGTGCTTTGCCTTGCTGTTGCCTCACTTTCCCCCTCCCAGCTAACAGATAGTGTTTGACATATGAACTGGCAGCACTTTTTGGCCTCCAAAATAGAAATATCTGGAAATAAAAATGTGTGTTTGTGTGTGTGTGTGTGTTTATATATATATATTTATATATATATATATATTCATATTTATATATATATATATATACATACACACATATATATATTTGAATGAACTGGAATAATTTTTCTGTTCAATTGGGTTATAATTTTCTGATTTGCCCAAATAGACTAATTCCTAATTTAAAACCTTGTTAAGGGAATTCTCTCCCATTTATATGGGGAAACATCTAACTACTATGTGAAGTTGTGGAAATATTTGGAAAAGTCTGTAATGAAAGGGCCAATGAAAATGTAAATTTTCTCAGCTGTGTTTATTATATATTTCACCCGGTTCTCTGGCAATGTTGCTGATTTTGATAGCAAGCAACCGACTAAATATTTTGTAGCATGATTAAAAAAAAAAAAACCCATAATATTTGCATTTAATTATCTGCCAAAGAAGGTATCTCTTCCATTTCAAATTAGTCAAGCAGACAGTGTATGTGCACCAAAATCTTTTTATCTTGGACTTGGATTTTACTCTAGGTGGCAGAATTGCTCTATCTACAGCACACAAAGAGCAGATTAAGAAACAAAAAATGGTTAATGATATATATCTCCCTAGTGTGAATAATTCTTGTTTCCTAAATCAGCTGCCTTATTTTTCCAATAGTGTCAAATGTATCAGTAAGCAGGTACAACTCATAAGCTGTATTTTTTAAAGGGGAAAAAATAATAAAGTGTTTTCCTTTATGAAAGGTACCTGGCTTAATTAGAAGCTGCAGAATTTTTTGTAAAGTATAATTGCCATGAAATGCAGATACTTGAAGCGTTTGAGGTACTGTGTATGAACTGCCATGTATGTATAGATTCCTAGGAGGGGTAAGGTTGGGGGAAAAGCTAATCTTTCCAACAGTGCTATGTCAAATTCCCTGCATATGAAGTAAGTAAATTCTATCACAAAACACATGTTAAACAGGGAGATAGGACACTTTAGACACGTTTGTAAGGAAGCTGTTCTTTCAGGCTGAAATACATGTGTGCAAGCTGTCTGCTCTGTGCAATGTAAGAGCCTATAAGGATTGAGCCCCTCTAATGGTTACCTAGATAAACACTTTGACAAAAGCTCCGCCCTAGATTCTCTAATTCCAAGAATTTTGAAACATTGGATACAATTTCTTTGTTGGCCAGTGTAATATGTTTAAAGCATAATTTATTGTGTCCTGACAGGGTTTCTGAACTTCAGATTACAGGGGCGAAAAAAAATGAGGCAATGAAAGCTTTCAGGAGGAGAGGGGATTACATGAGACTCTTTAGGAGGTCTGACATTTGATGTCTAGAAAACCTTTCCGGAGCTGTGGAGGGGGATAGAGAATTCCAAGGATGTTCATGTTCTTCCCTCCCCAGCTTTAGTGATGCTGCTTCTCCTCTTTAGTATGTGTTTTCATTGCCTACATTGTCAGGCTCCCTCTCCACCCATGGTGAATATGTTATTGCTACTCCTAAATGAAAACTTAGAAAAAAAATCTTCTCAGTGCTTACCATTTGTTCTGGATTTTGTAGCAGGGTTGCTGTTGTGGGAGTTGTAACACTATTTTGTAGTGCTACTGCCAAGACTGATGTTACCCTTCTTTGCAAGGTGGGGAGTGTTGGTTGGGCACATAAATGTAAATATTGAAACTTGAGGGAAAGAAACAGCACCCTTTCTTTCAAAATTATGCCACATTTTACCAAAAGCTGTCTACATTTTTAGTGGTTTTAAAGGAGAGTAAAGCAGTTATAGTATTGGTTTACAAGCCTCTCCCCAAGGCTGGAGAAAGTGTAATTTTTTTTCTCCTTCTCGTAGAAAATAGAATTGTTGACTATGTGCTTGTCTTTGGTTTGTGGACTATCTAGACTTTTTTTTTTTCTTTTCTCTGATAGGCTTGTTCCAGTATAATCTGCTTTGTATTTTGAGTTGAAAGCACCCTTTACTCATGCTGGGCACAACTCTCCTTCCTGGGCGATCCATTGAAATAAAATGGAGCTGCTTTGTAAATGCAGAGAATGTAAGTTCTCTAGAAGAGTATAAATGCAGTCCTTGCCTGAGCACACCAGAAGCAAGAATAGAAGGTGGAAGGCTCCCATGGCAATTTATCCATGGATACTTCTGAAGTGTATTTTTTACTTGATTTCACTTCAATCAGCAGTTTGTAAGGCTATGTGGGAGTATGTAAGGGTATGAGAAACTAACCGATAGTGTGGGGAACATGGGAACACTTCTGTAAGATTATCTGGTCAAGGACCTTGTCAAATGTGTTGAAAGGGAGAGGGAGGAAGCAATAACTGAAACACAGAGACAGACCTGGCAGACAAACATAACGGGATGAAGACAAGAAACAAACAAAAAATAATGAGCTATCTGCAAAAACAACCTGGCACTTTGCAACTGATAAGGCTGTAAACCTGAGGGTCCAGGATGTTGCAAAGGGTCGGTGGTTGTGCCCAAACTGATGGGGGAAGGGAGTCAAAGAGGTACAATGTGGATGTAGAGAGAAAGGGATTAAAAAGGGGTTGATTACTTGTAAAACAAAGCTGGTCAGTGTGTTTGCGTGACTGAACCCCACACTGATCACCACAGCCTGTCTGATCTCCTGATTAGATCGTGTCTTAAAGATTCCCTGTAAAATCCCTGTGTGTGAGTGCTGCAAAGACCAGGTGCCAGCAGCTGGGGTGCTGTGTGATGGATTTGGGGCAGCTGGAGTCAGACTGGGGCTGTGGGCTCCCCTGGCCTGTGATGTCACCCACTGGAGCATCTTGTGCCACCCATGGGAGTGGCCGGGGAGGTCTCACCCCACTGCTGTGGCAGGAGCAGTGAGTGGGAGCTCAGTGCCCACAGCTGGAGGCTCAGAGCCTCTGTGCCTGGCTCTGGCACTGCTCTGGGGGTGAGTGTCCCCCAGGTGTGCCTCGTGTGTCCATTGCAAGCCCCACGCAGGAGCAGCTGGCCAGGAGGGAGCTGTGGGGAGGGCTGAGGCCACAGGGTCTGGGCAGGGGTGCTGGATGGGCAGAAGGGCAGTGCTGGTCCTTGGGGATGCATGAAGATGTGTATGCTCTCACCCGTGCCCTCCTGGCTCTGCCAGCTGAAGAGAAGGAGGGCAACTGGCTGCCTGGTTTGTGTTTTATGAGCTCTGCAGGTGTTGGAGGCAGCACCTTGTGTGAGCAGCCCAGTCAGTGTCTCTGGATGTGTGTGGCTTTGCCAGTGGTTGAACCCGCAGGTGGAAAAGAAGTAGGAAAAACACATCCCTCAGGCTGGGCAAAGACATGGGTCCCCATGCACTGGGCTGGCCCTGGGGATCAGGACAGAGTCCTGGGCTGGATGCTGGAGGTGACAGATGCTCCCAAAGTCCCTTAACAAAGCTTTTTGGTTAATGGAAAAATTAGGAGAACCATACTGATGAGAGTTGGGTTTTTTAAACTGTGAAAAGCAAAAGTATGTATAAATAACTAAAAATTTCAATGTAAAAGTTTCAGGAAAATATGAACACTTGAATTTATGAAAAATCCATCATTCAGCTTGGCTCAAAGACTCTTAAATATTTTTAAACAGGAATGAAAGAAAGCTGTGCCTATTTCTGAGCTTCATCTTTATTTATGTATAAATCCTCAAAGCTTATAAGTTTAGCATTTCTATAGACTATAAAAGCGGCATTTTATTGACTAAAACTTGTATGAATTTGTACTCTTACTGCTTCTAAAGAAAATAAATCAACCCTATTACTAAATAAAATTGAAGACTGCCTTCAAGTGCTCAGTTTGTTTGTAGGAAATCTGTTGTGTTTACTTTTCAAAGCTTTCCAAAATTGGTGATATATATTTTCAGGAATATTTTGACTCTTGAGGGATTTTGGCACTCTGCATGCTAACTAGTGCTACTGCAATGCAACCATTTATCATTAGAGAGTCTTGAAGGTCTTCAGCATTAATGCTGCTATGCACTGCTTGATATGACAAGACTGGCTTTTCTATAGATTACTCACACCTTGTTGTCAATGGGAAAGGTCATACAAAACTGAATTTTTCCTAGTGTAATCATATTTCTTAATTTGTAGTTTCTTAAACAAAATACTTTCTCCTTGCTGTAGGAGAATTGAACTAATCCTCCTTAGGTAGTAAGTGCAATTCTTGTGGTGTTCTATTTTGGGAGAATAGGTTTATATTATCACCTCTCTATAAAACTGTTCAGAGGTCACCTTTTGTGACATCATTTTTCTTCTACTTGCTCTAGTCATCGTGAGGAGATTCTGCTCTCTGTGAAGCAGGAAGCTCTATGCTAATATTGTTTAATGTGCTTTCCACAGGGGTTTGCTATCAAGTAACATAAAGTGATGTACAGGAGGTGAGGGTTACTACCTTTGTAGCTGTTCCCAGTACAAGAGGAATGTCATACTCTTACATGTTTTTAATGTTAATGAAGCTCTCTTACAAAAGGTTTTTTACTGTGTTTTATGAAGCTATCGTACGAAAGGTTTTTGACTTTGCATTTCCTCCTGGAAAAAGCATAAGTGAGACTTTAACACCCACCACTTCACCAAGTACTATGCACAATTTTATTTATGTGAGCTGAAAACAGTATTGGTATCTATTCCACCCTTATTAACATAGCATTAAGTAAAATTGTCTTAGGGTGTCTCTGAGATGTCAGTTTGTGTGCTTTGACCTTTATATCAATGTTCCCCTCATTTTCCTTCAGCAATATAATTTCAGTGTTTTACTACTCAAACACAGTGATTGAAAGGATTTGCCTGCCCTCTTGAAACCCATGTGCTGTGCTGGTGGCTGCCCACCTCGGTGAGCTGCTGTGCTGCTGCAGAGCTGTCAGGGAAAAACCTGGGGAGGGTGTTGCCAGAAGCTGAAGCTGGCTGCCTGGTGGGGCTGCTGTAGTTTCACTGAGAAAACCTGGAAACAGCTTAGTAGTAAATATTTGCTCAAATATTTTGCCTTTTAATCAAAAGAGAGAAGTCAGCTTTCAGAGGGTTTTTTTATTATTCTCAATTTGGGGATTTTCTCTGTGGAAAACACATTTTAACAGAAGCACAAGACATTTTAGGGAATGGCTGTAACAACGTATGTGTATGACCTGCAGAGGAAAGAGAGATGTGAGAAATCTGTGATTCCATAACAATGCAAAATAATGATTTATAGGTCTGCTGATTTTAGACCTACAAAGAGCCCTGACAGGCAGAAAAAATAATTTGAAGTTGAGTAGTTTTCAAAATATTATCCGAAGATATGTAGTCTATGCTGCATCTCAAATCCAGTTATTAAAAGGGAATATTACAACACAGTAAATGCTGAAAATGAAGTAAATGCTGAAGATGAAGTAAATGCTGAACCCTTTCTGCATTAATGGGGGTTAATAACAATAAAGATAAATATTTTGGAATTGAAAGGTGTTTCAATGGCGTTTGATGCATGCTGGAACATTGCTTAGGTATTAATCGTAACATTTCATCACTGTTGGAGTACCTAGAATGTGTCCCTAGCTAAAGTTACCTTATAGCCTTGCCCTTAAAATGTGCTGTTTATGAGACATAACTCTCCTTACATTTTGAGGGAGGAGAGGGTCTGGTAGCAGCCACTGCAGCTACTGGCAATCTGACAAGTCTTTTCTGCATTTAAGGCACTCCTGAGAGTCAGACAGTTGTTCTGCTGGCATTGCCTGTCCTTCTTCCATACAATGGAGATACTGCTTAGACCCTAATGCCTGGTTTGCCCGTGTGTTTTTGGCCTGAAGTGTTTTTCGTTATCTGGAAGAAAAGGGAATAGGACCTTGTGTCATTACATGCATTTTAAGAGACAGTTTTGTTTTAAAGGGAAGTGGAGCTAGGATCTGTCATGTTACAGAGATGTATCTCATCAATTTACAACTTTTGTAAGGTAGGTAAAGTTGAGAAAAAGAGCTTCCAGGGGTAAATAATGAACAGTCTCAGGGGATAGCTGTTTTATTCTTATCCTCATAAGAGGGAGAGCCAAGGAATCTGCTTTAACAGTGCTAGCTGTGGTTCCTTGCCTGTTGAAAGAGGTCATCTAAATCAGCCTAGGCCAAGTAAAGTGACAGGTTTTTGGGAGAGGAAGAATCACCTTGCAGCTACGAAAAGATTCAGCCTTCTTCTTCAAAATCCATGCAGATGCATCGTTCATCTGTTGTCAAAGAATGATTAATAATAGAAAATTAATTTGTTTAAAAATGGCAAAGTTGAAATTGGATAGGTGGCACATGTTGGATGCTGAAGGATCATGAAGGATTATTGTGTCAACAGGATATCGGAGATCCTTGAACAAGGTGGATCCAGTTATAGGCTGAATTTTCAGGAGCTATGGAATTTTTGCTTAGTGGCGTGGGGTTTTTTGGTAATTTTTTTAAAATCTAAGCAAAGACGCTACCTGAAAACTAAACAACTTTAAAATTTTACTTGCCACGAGACATTTCTCCTGGCTGAGAGGAGCATTTGTGCTTGCAGTCTTAACAGAATTGCAATGATGAGTATTTAAAATCCAATTCAAGGGAAAACTACTTCTAAAAAATGGAGTTGTGGGATAGACAGAGAACGGGGAGAAACAGCAAATTATATGGAGGGAAAAAAAGACTATTCCATTTTAAATCATGCTTAGTCTCATAAAACTCTTATCAGAGCAGACTCTCTGGCTGCAGGGAATAGTTTGCAGTTTTTTTCTGCAAACAGCACAAGAATGGTATTTTAAAGTTTGTTCAAAATGCTGAAACTCTCCATCTCATGCTGAAATAGGTTTTTAAGCTTCTCTTGATGTATCTCAATACAAATTTGCTTGTATTGGGATAGTTTTTTACTTTTCTGGTGTCTGCTGAGTAATACTTGTGAGTGGCTGATGTTTTACTTGGAGAGACCTATATTAGTTCTTGAATCAATGTGGGAAAAAAACCCCAGCATTTCAGGATCTGATAACAAAAATAATTTCCATGCACTTCATCCAAACAGGATCTTAAAATACAACATATATTCATATGGAGTGGAAGGATTTTAGACGGTGAAGAAACCTATCCTTCCTAATGTTGAGGATAGCTGAACTTACCTCAGGCTCCTGTCTTTTTGGCAATGAGGGTCCGCCTGCTTTACTGTAGATGTAGATTTGTAATTTTGTTAATTTTTCTTTTGTAGGCATCAAGGGTTTTCTCCTTTTACATTCTCCCCTGTGTGATGTTTGCTGGAATGGGGAAAGTAAAAGCAGGGGAGATTGAAAGTAGCCTGGTGTAAGCCCCAAAAGCAGCTTACCTGGCACAGTCACCCTTGGCTTCTCTGGGTCTGTGAATCTCAAATGAAGCTCCTGAAGCAGCACAGGTGGTTGGTCACACAGAGCAGGGCTGTTTGCTCTGTCTGGGGAACACCTTGTACCCCCAGGGAGGTGAGGTCTCTGGAGAGACTCTACAGGTCATGTACTCAGAGAAGAGAATATAAGAGTTATCAAGGGCAGCTTCCATAGTTGTAGTTTGGTATTTTAGGTACTGTATTTTCATTTTCACACTTCTTTTTTTATTTTCTTCAATATATTTTCCTTTCTTTTATGGGTCAAATCCTATTACTTCTGAAAGTCACATGGTGTTTTAGGTAACACCTTCACTCTCTTGTGTGCCTATGGCTCTGTGTGAGAATCTGCTCACACACATTCTCATGATTTCTAGGTACTATCTTTGAGAATTTTGGGGACTACAAGCCTATAAGGTATCCATTGCCTTAATCCCAATATGTGCAATGTTACTTCCAAAAATGGAAATGCTGTTTAACCTGGAGTTCTTTGTTTTATCAGTTATGATAACCAACCAAACAATAATAGAGGAAAAAGGGATCTAACATACTCCTGAACCTCCTGTGAAAATCAAGCAATCATCTGTGAAGACTCCCTTCTCCTGTGGAGAATTTGGATACCTCCACTTGCGGTGAGGTGGTATCCTAGTCATACCTACTCAGTACTGAAATATATTTTAAAGCAATTTTACCCTACTTATTAAGGTACCGCTCTGTAAAAAGTATAAATACTCCAGTGGGTACAGGAGGAGAGCAAAAAAACTGTTTCCTGATCTACACATTGAAACTTTCCTAAAATTTGTTGTTATGGTGGGGTTTTTTTTTGTTTTGTTTTGTTTGTTTGTTTTTTCTTATTGTTGGACATCAAAGTTTTGTGAAATAAACTAGGTTGTCTAAATTGAAAAGCCTATATATTTAAAAATTATTTGTGAGAAGGAAGGGTGTCGCTGTTGAGCCGCTAGCTGAGGAATGACCCAGGTTCTCAGACAAGGAAGGAGAAAAGGTGTCTTTATTATTTTGATTTCCATATGTATAGAGTTTTCAGAGGTCACCCAGATTGGTCAGCCTGAGACCTCCCCCTAGGCCCAATTGGCCAAGCCCAAACTGACCTAATCTGGAGACGTTGTTTGCAAAACATCCAAACTTTATCTTTGTTTATGAAATGTAGCAAAATGTTCTCACGAGAAAGACCTGTGCTAGCCACAGAAGGGAATCAACTCCAGTGCTATACTTAGCCAGACTCTCATGTTCTCTGTTTATCCATGTGACACCTCAAAATTAGCTTGTTGAAAATCAGAGAGAATCAATAACTTTTGGTTTTGATTTAATCTAAGTGGTGTTTAGTCATGTGAATGAGGAACAAATTTGCCTGAAGATTTTCCATAGCTTCTTTCCGAGGGGTGGACAGAGCAGGATTCTGCAGTCACTGTCACTTTCAAATGACACTGGAGTTACCTTATTTCACTGTATTAGAAAACCTCAGAAACTGTCACGAGAGCTACTTTTTATTTGGAAAGACTCTTTGGAGTTCTGGAGACTGTGCTCCATTTTTGTTAATTAAAAAAAAAAAAATCTTGCTCAGTATAACCAATTAAGAAAAAAAAAGCTTATGGTGAGCATATTAAAGATGGTATTAAACACTGCCTGTAGCAAAGTTCCCCAACATGGCTGGCCTGGGGTTGGTGATATTGAATGAGTCATGTGCTGCAGGCGTATTGTACTTTGTTCTTCCCTTCAGCTTAAATTCAACTTTTTAATTCCCCGTGCCTGTGAGCCGAGTTGGGGGGTATCATGGGCAAACAGCACTCAGGAGCAGTGGGAATGCAGGGCTGGCCTACTGTGCATCTCCCTTTGCTGCCTCTTATCTGTCACATTTGTGCTACTCATTATGGACTTATTCCCAGAGTTAACTAAATTCCATGAAAAGTTTCAGAAACTGAAAACTAAGCCGGCAGAGAAGTATGTGGGGTGGCCAAGATCTGTTGTATGATGATGTTACTAATGTGTGCAACTGGACACAATTATGCTTTCCCATGCAATTTTAATGTCTTAGCATCCCAGGAAATCAGGCAAACATGCTCTCGTTCTCTGAAAATACTGAGGTATTTAGTACAATGACATAAGCTGTTCAAATTTGGAGTTGGCATTTTTTAGATGCTAAATTCTGGTTTAGGCTCCATCTCTCTAAATAATTACTAGATCAAAAAATAGATTTTTGCCCTTTTTGTCTCGTATTGATGTTGAACATTAACACTGCACGCTAGCTGTGAGTTACATGATCAGCTCTGAATTGTTGGTTTTCATCCACATTAAACAATTACAGCTGATTTTCATGGCCCAGCTTTTTTTCCACATGAGTTGTTGAGGTGAGTTAATGTAATAACCTGTGTCACCTTAACTGTCTCATCATCATTTAGTTTAGTTTAATATTTACATAGGTCAAAATATCCACTTTTTTCTCAGGTTCTTTGTTTGCTAGAACCCCAAACTAACCCAGCAAACTCTTCATAGTCTGATGGAGAGAACAATGAATGTTGTTGATACTACTGGAAAGGAGTTTGACACACTGATGCCTGAACACTGAAATGTTTCTATCATTAATTAATTGGAAAGCTCATGTCACATTAATGTATGCCATCATTATATGATGTATTGGGTAAACCTGGAGCTACTAACACTTCTACTTATTTTACTGGCAAAAATCTGCTGCCCTAGAAAAACATTATGGAATTGGTTGTGTCTGTAATACTTGAGGCAAGATCAGATGTAGTGTCTTGTTTAGACAAAATGATGTTATATCTTGCAAATGTTGAGCTAATTAAACCTCGAATAGTGGAAAAGAAATTCCATGCAATTTTTTATTTAATCTTCAAGCCAATTTCAAGGATGTCCCCATGAGCTTTATTTAGTTATTTTCTCCATTCACTAGAGAGTTGGTTCAGATAGGTGCAAACTTAGGCAAGAAAAGTTCATCATAGGTCCTGAAGGTTTTAGGCAGGGATTTAAATCTATCTGTTGCCTGTCTGTCTCTGTATCTCTATGTCTATAAAATTGCCAATTTTTATTGTCCTCAATGCTGTATCTTGTCTTCCAAGTGACAGTAAAGTGAGATTTTTTCCTTACGTGCGCTGAAAAAAAGTAGTTGTGCCTGAATTGTTTCTGTGACAATTTATACAAGTATGCAATTATTATTTTAAATGCTTGTAAGTAGGGCTCAATCATGTTGGAGTGCAAACACAAAGCAGTAATTAGTTCTCATCTCAGAGATGCTATGTGTTAAATAGACCTGATGGAAGTACAAGGAGAGGAAGCCACATAGTGGTGGCAACTGTTCATGTTAATGTCATGATTATTTAAATGATTGGATTTATTAAAGTTTTGCTGTATCAAAAGTCAAGAGAAGGCAGCAGATGTGTGTGGGGTCCTGCTCTCTGTAGTCAGCTAGGAGAATTCTAAATATATTATGGTCATGAAGATGAACATTTTGATAAAACACTGAAGTGCAGAAATGTGATGAGGGAGGAAGCAGAGTGTCCCCTGGTGCTGGGCCGTCTGTGTTTCCAGCACTTATGTATTCACACAAGAGTGCACTGTTGTTTTACAGAGTTGCTTCCCCACCCAAAGAGACAGGGCTGGACACACCTGGGGAGTCTGAACCTACCAGAATGTGGCTCCAAGTCTTCCACCGTAAAACCAATTGGACCACTGAAACCAGTTGGAAAGGTGGTGTGAGCTAGGACCTACAGATGCTGTTGAAACAGTATCTTATCACTCTGTATGGTTTTTGGAGGCTCTCACAAGCATGTCTTGGGACATTTGGATCCTGGCCAGCCATGGATCTTCACATAACAGACATCATCTTACTGAAGGCCAGCAGTAACCATTTCTCCTACCCTTGGTATTTCACTGCTTTGCTTGGTAAGATAGATTTGTATTTCACTTGAAAATGAACTGAATGCCTTCCTGTAAGCCCACTATGGAAAGGTCTATTTCTGCCTATATTTGGAAATGGCAGTGCAGAGTAGTAAGTGTTGTTGCCCTGGAAAGGTCGAGATTTCAGTTTAAAAGCAAAACACTTGTGCCAGTATAGCTGGTGTAAAACAAGCTTGGATTTCTAGATGTTTGGAAACCTAGGGGCTGCCGGCTGCCAATGCTTCACAGCTACAGTGCTGTATGTTCTGATACATGGTTTGGCAAAGGCATAAGCTTTTACTGTATATGAGGTCTAACTGGAAACCATTATCGTTAGCATTGTAGGAGAGAATTATTTATGTTACCTATTAATTTATATGTTATGAATACTATGCAAGATAAAACTATTTTATGCATATAAAATTTTTCAATAGATATGCACATGCATATGCTTGTCAGTGCAATGCTATTAATTACAGGCTAACTGTGACTGATCTGACAACCTTATAGTATTCTCAGGTGTAACACTTCATGTGTGCTGATGATGTGAATTTCTGCAGTAATGTCTGTATTTTTTTGACAATGCCTCTCGGAGCTCTGTAAGAGAGTCTACAGATTCTGAACTTATAGTGGCCTAGTGCAAAAGATCATAAATAATTTTTAGGGAATAATTGAAATAAAGTTTGCAAAAATCCAGGCATATCTATGTTATTATGACTGTACAGCTGCAAAAAACCCCTCCCAAAATCAAATAAAATCAGATAAAATTTTAAACAGTAGATAGACATGTATAATTCCTTTGAATGCAGTGAGTCTTGAAAATAGGCTGCAGCACAATGCAGTTAGTGGCCTAATTTTCAGGACTGTTGAAGTTAAAGCTTCTCTTCTGTTATTGAGCAAGAAACTTCTATATCACAAAGATGCTTGCAGTTTCATGACAAGAATCTTTGTGAGGAGAAAATGGTTAACTGATTTTCATCTGATCAATATGAAGCTGCCGTGAAATCTTTGCTATAGCAGTTCCCACAGAGGTGATGAGCTGCTAGATGAAGGGTTTATACTGGTGTTATTTTTGCTCCTTCACTTGTGTATTATGTGTATGTGATATAAAAGGGACTTGAATGCGTTCTTTGTTTCTTTCTCTCTGCCTAGAGGAGCTTGCAAGCTTAATGTTTGGTGCATGCCAGAGAGTCTCTGGCTCTGATGACTCTCTATTCACAGAGAATCCGAGTGCTGTCTCCCAAAGACTGCGTGTAAGTTGATGTTGTTGCCTGAACAAAACCAGCTGAAGATTTTATTCTTCATGAAAGGAGTGCCTATCTTTTTGCCTATACTTTTTGTTGTATCTGAGATTATCTCTGAAATGATCTTTATGTTTCATGATTGAATAACCACATTCACAGCTTTGGGAGTATGCAGAGGCAAATTCTTGTAAACAGTAGTCAGATAAAGAAAAAAGACATACCCAGATGGGCTGCGATTTCTAACACTACAGTCAAGCACAATGAACATGCAGATCAAAAATAAGTATGGCTTGTAGCTGTTTATGGAAATACAGCTAGGAAGAAGCTGTGAGGAGCAAGGTTTAGAGATAAAAATATGTAGGAATCTAACACAAAAATGTCTTGGGGACAATAGATATTCTTTGCCTCCAAAAAGGCTTTTCTCGTCTTCTAGTCAAATGTTTTATGAGAAAAATACCTCACCTTGGAGCAGTAGTATGTTGCGATATGCCTTAGCGTGAAGAAAATCTAGGAAGGGTTAAGGCAGCTTCTCCAGATGGAGTTGAGGGAAGATCTTGTGTCTGATCAAGAAATGATCACAGGGAAATTATTTCTAGAGATGTGAGCTTTCCTTTTCTCTACTACTAAGATAAAGAATGCCTATATTGTCTAGTTTCTGAGAAAAATAAGTCTGGATGTGTTGTTAAAACAGATTTTGCTAGTGTTCACTGATCTTATTGATCTTTTTAGATAGCCTCACATGCTGTACAGAGTAACGCTAGAAACAGCCTTCAGCAAACCCAGAAGAAACTATCTGAAATGATGGAGGGAGAAGTTGCACCTGGTGACTCTGTACTTTATGAAGAAAACTTTCCTTTTACTAAAGTCCTGTCCTACGTGATTACTGACTGTGATAACTGATTATGTTAGTGTTTAATCAGCTTTCTTCTTGGGATAAGTGAAGTGCAGAATGATGTTTTATAGATTTGTAGGAAGGGGCAAAAGGTTACTTAATATTTTTGAGCATCTCATTTTAGGTCCTTGCTCAGGACAATAGCAATTTAATTCTCTATTTAGGCAGAAGTCTCCCAGGTTTCATCAAATTCTAGATTTACAGCAATTGAAGTGGTGGAATTAGTATTTTTTTGAGTCCCAACCAGAACACCTTTCATAAAGTCAACAAAACTGGAGTGAGTGCCTTGTGTGTGAGTTTTTCTGTGAAGGTAAAAATGTTAGTTTTCAGAAGTTTTCAAACTGGCTGATGCTGATATTGTAGTGCGTCTGGCAAACATCTAAGAAATACTTCCTTTAATGACAAGACTGTCTGCAGCAGTGGGCTAGGGCTGGGAAATTATCTCTGTCCTTGAGTTGCAATCTTCTCTTGCCATCTATTTATTCTATTTTCTACTTGATGCTTCTATCTTTAAAGTGGCTTTAGTATCTCTCCTGCTGGATGTTTTGAAGGCTGGCACATGTATACTGCCTTGAGCCTTTCAGATCAACAGCAAAAAGGAATTGCAAAGGTTACTAGTTTTACTATTTGCTGGCAGTCTGAATTCCTAAGGGTTAATACAAAAATAACTTTAGCTTAGCACGGTTGTCAGCCAATTTAAGGTGAAGATTTCAGAGATTAGTTCTGACAATCCTGTGGAACACACCATATGTCATCTTTTGAAAACTGAAGACGGTATTCCTTCTGGTCTTTGTTGTGAACTTAATGAGGTTAGAGAAATGTCCTCTGTCTTTTACAAGACACAAGGGTAGAAGGCCTTGATTTGAAAAATGCTGATCAACAATGTATCTTCAGTAAGAAAACAAATTGAATTATGCTGCTGGCTTTGTTTCCATGGTGCCTCTCAATAACAGTTTCATCACAAAATGATTTAATTGTAATTGCTCATAAACCCCACAATTTGTTACAAGCCAGAGTGGAACCCAGTAGGGACGACTGATTGCTAGTTTTGAGTTTCCTTACTCCATTTAGGGTATCTAGCCCTGGTGGGACACAATAATAGCTATAACAAAGGTGTAGGAGCTCTCAGCTGCAGAGCTGTTTCTGGTTGGGGATCACTGGAGGAATGAGCCACAATCTTCCTCTGACTGAAAGAAGTGACTGCCAGCATCCCTCAGGCCAATTGCAGTGTGGTGATGTTTTCATTGTTTCACTGCTTCAGATATAAACAACGTGCTGCTATGACAGAAAAGTAGTCTTTATTATGAGAAAAGAGGCTGGAAATAAATTGTGCATCCAGCTGCCTTGCTGGCTGTATATTTAGCTGTCTGTGTCTCTTAAATGACAACTCAAAAGCTGCACTACCTACTCTGATAATTTTGGATATATGTATCTCTTTCACCTACCAAATAGATAGCCAAAAATGTTTCTAATTAAAGTTTTAAATATTAGAAAATCCTGAAAAATCAGTCTGTGGAGTTTGACTGTTTTTCTTATGTACTTAATATTCTGCTTGCTAAATTAGACTAAAATACTTGTATTTTGTAAGTATATCTAGCAAGTTACAGTTGAGAAATATTTGTAGATATTTTCCTTCCTTTTTCAATAAAAATTTCCTCATTTTAAACAAAAACCTGCTTTTGTTTAAAACAAATGAACAAAGCTGTTCATTTGATCTTTTCTTTTTTAATGAAACTTAAATTTTGAACTATAGGATGCTAGGTTCTTTTTAATTTAAAACTAAACAAGGAGAATAAAGGAGAGCTCATCACTTATTTTTTCTTTCCCTATTGAAAGTATTTCAAGCAACTGAAATGAGAAATATGTCATAAATGAAACCAACATGATGTTAGAAATAAAGTACTTTTTTCAGACTGTTGGATTTGGATCAAGAGATTGGATCTCTTTCTGACTTTGCTATTGATTTCCTAGGCGATGGTGTTTAACTTCACTTATGTTTGTGCAGTAGCTCTTATAAGATATTCTTATACTTTGCATCCATATTTTTTTATTAACTGATATGTGGAGGGAGACGAAAAGTAAATAAGGTGCAAACGGAGACACTGACTTCTTCCTTATCCAAATGTTATCAAACTATGAGAAAACTTGCTTTCTGAAAAGAGTAATAACCTGCAGACTACAACGCTGATAAATCTAAATGGATTGAAGCATGCGTACATTTAAGATAAATGATCAAAAGAGCCAAGTGGCACAAAGCAGAAATGGGATGAGGAACAACAGTAATAATGAAGGCAATTAGTTTACTTTCTCTGAGAGAACAAGATGCTTGCTGCCAACTACACATCAAATTGCCTGGCAGCTGGGGATGGTGCATGAGGGGGCAGGAGCAGAGTGGTGAATTGGCAGTGGTTATCCTTTTCTCTCTTTCCCAAAGAGGGTCTGGAGCAGATGGGAGAAGGATGCTCCTTCCTGCAGAAGCAGGGCTGACCTGCCTTCCAGGACAGAGGGGACCTGCTCTGGTGAGCTGAAACTTGCTGCAGGTGGCTCTTCTCTGGAGATTCTCCTGGAAGTGCCTGCAGCCCAGATCCTTAGGATGAATTAATACTTTCCTAAAAGCCAGAATATCAGGATGCTTTTAAGTCAGATGAGATGACTTCTTGACAAGGTGAATGAGATGGGGAGGGTTTGGTGAATAGGGATGGCTATCTTCCAGAACATGAGATATGAATGTTTGATTTCTATATTGAAAATGTAGCTCAGGGTGATGGCTCAGTCTGCCTGTGATGTGAAACACAAAGTAAGAAAACAGTGATGTGCCTGCTGAACTGAGAAAGACAGAAGGCTAGAAATGGTGCCCTGGGGCTGTTGGCCTGTAGGAATGGATTACTAGTAGTTGAATATCAATAGAATTTAAATTCTGTGATGAAACTGTCCTTGGATGACTTTGTGGAAGATACATTTGGGTCTTAAAAGGCCAAAACGAGACAAAGAACAAATCCTCTCATATTGCAGAACCTAGCCTGTGGTGGAAACTCTTTTCACTGAGCAAAGCTGATATGAACTGCTTTACTTTATGCTGATAGTAAACTGTGAGGGCAAGATGCATTTGTTTGATTTTAACAAATATTATTTACCACATCTTTGCTATGTAATCACTCATAAATTCAGACAGAGTGCAAGGCCTTCCTACCCTAGTTTTAAGAGTTTCAAGTAAATGGGGTACATAAGACCTACGTCTGCTTAACAGAAACCTTTTCTTATGGGTAATTATTATCCAAATTAAAAGTACTTCTATGTACATTTTGTACAGAAAAAGCAGGAACAGAGAGATGAGCCTTTGCTTTCACAGCATGTATATGATTTATCAGGCATTGCATTCTTTCCGTGGGGAAAGGTAGGTCAGCTAAAGCATGCAGTGGGGGATGTAAGGTGCTTTTTATGGGTGTAAGGTCCTTTTTTTCACCTTCCTTTTTGTTGCCTGAGATGTTTTGTACACATATGTCAACATACCTTTTGTTAAGACTGCTTTAGAATTAGCACTATTAAAAGTAAACTATTTGATTTAAAATTTCTATGTTGCTAGGATGAGTTCTCTGTTGTGGTAAAAAATTATAAATTATTTTCACAGAAAAGACTAATGCATGAAAATACTTGTGAGAGACGACAGTTCTATGGTATTATATTTCGAAAAGCTGCCAAAAAAATACTGTATGAATAACTAGCAATGCTCTGAAATGTCTAGTGCTGTGCCTGCAAATTGCTCCTTGGCATGAAATGTGTTTTGCAGCTGTTATAAAGGTACATCAAAGCCTGGGCTGGGGGAAAATTCAAACTGGCAGGCAAAGAAAAAAGTCCTGGGTGCAAATAGTTGATCTGCCCAGAGTGAGATGAAGCCAAATATTGTTTGTTCTGCATTGTCTGACAGAAGCATTGAGCAAAAAGTACACGCAGGCCAAATTCACTGCTTGCATAAACAAGCTGAATGTCACTGGAGTCAGCTGTTTGCACCAACAGTGAATGTGCCTTCCAGGTTTTAAATGGTTCTTACATTCTTTAATGCCAAAACATAAAACAATGCTCATTACAGAGTCTAAATTAACTAATTATGCAAGTTTCCTGTATCTTGCTGCAGAGGTAGCAGGACGGCTCCTTGTTCTCTGCCCTGGTTTGTGTCACTTGGATCTGGCACAGGGACGTTCTCTGTGAAGCTGTGCAGGGACAGATGGATAAAAAGGCTCAGGGTCCTTGCCCAAATGCAAAGAGATTCCTCTGGCAAGGCCCATGGTGGGGTCAAACTGGAGAACCCAAATGATCTGTGAGGCTGCAGCAGGGGAGGTGAGGAAATGTTTTTATTCGCTCTCTCTTGACTGGGTCAGACTTGGGGCCCTTGGGTGTTGCTTCTCCCCACTTGTGCACATGCCACAGCCCTTGGCTCTGCACTGTCTGTTCAGATCAGTCCTGGGGATATTGTGAATGGACTGCTCGAAGGCCTGCCCTAATTTTGCTTTTCTTTAGCCCTGTTGGGTGAGTGGATGAGTAGTGTTGAGAGCCTACATGGGGGTTCATTGAGGGACAAGTCAGAATTTGTGTTGCTGCCACCCATGTCATCCTCCCCTCTCTCCCATGCTCTTACCCTGTTATCCCGAAAGCAGTGGAGGTAGATAAACAGGGAAATCACTTCTAAGTAGCTAATACTCTGCCAGATCCATCCTGACACAAGGGACTCAATCCTCACCACATGTAGAAATGTGATGGTAATTGAAATCTGGTTTATTTTTCAAATCCCTGAGTATTAATACTAACACATTAACTTAATTTACAAGCAAAGAGAACGGTTTTGTGTGATAACAATGGTGTAATATACCATCCACATCTGCTAGTAAGGTCCTCTGGGAACTTCTCTCTATTTAACTCTGTAATGATCTTGCTTTCACTGTTGTTGGGTTTTATGTAATTACATATCTTCCAACAAGGGCAGAAATTTGTTTTTAAAAAATTTTATTTTGATGGTTCTGCTTTAAATGACTTGATGTTCTTGAAGGACTGATACTTTAAAATAAAGTAATATCACAACCCCTTCCTTCCCCCAAACAATGAAACTCTAGTGGGGACAAATTGCATTGAGAGCTTGTTTAATTATTTTCTGATAAACTAGAATTTTGCAGAAGAAGAATGTAATTCTTGTTACTTTTAAAAAATATATACAATTCTGTGTTTTGCACGGACACAGTGAAATATTTTGCTTCAGAAAAATAATTTGCAGTTCAAATGATTTTGGATGATTCCATGTGTTCTTATCAGCTTCCTCATGGGAACTAGATGTAACTCATGAGCTGAATTGCCTTGCTTTGCTGTCTTCCATGTCATTATGGCCTGCAGGAGGGAAAACAAATGAGAATAAATATTGGAAATTCCTATGATACTGGAACAACCTCCCTTTTCTCATTAGCTTGACTCTGTTTCTTAACCTTTTGTCATTTCTTATACTGAATATTGGTGTACTCTGTGCTTTATAAAACTTATGACAAAGGCTATGCTGTGTGGCTCCTGTAATGCTCCTGTGGCTCCTGTAAAACACCTGACTGAAAATGCAGGATGAATGAAGCTTAGTGAAAGATCATGGACTTAGTCCCTCACATTCTCATGTTTCAGCAAGGTGAATTTTTAGGAAGTATTTGAGTAAGAATTAATTGTTTGATAACTGTGGAGTGCTAAAGAGGGGAACAGAAGTTTTTGATTTCCCTGGCAACAAAAGATTAGGCTCTTGAGTGAAAACTTGGCATTGGGGCAGAAATCATCATTTTATTTGAAACTGATTCTGTATGTATTTAATATGTTTGTTCTAAGGATTTAGCTTCAGTAAAAGGCACAAATTATTTGGCAGATGAGGAGCAACATTAAATAGCGAAGATTAATGTGCCAAAACCGATTCCCATGTCAATGGTGCCCTAGAAAACCCAAAACTTGTGGAACCTGGAATAGGACTTTGAGAAACAGGCAATTATCCTTTGATTTGGGATGAATCCCCATCCAGAAGCAGTGTGGAACACGCTGCTGCCACTGATATGAGGTACTGATGCTTCCCTGAAGGAAGCTGTAGCTTTTTATTTAGGAATGGAACAGAGACAAATATTTCAGCAATGCTTGAGTAAACAAGAGACTTAAGAGATGGGAATGAAAAAGTTGGTTATATAAACTTTGTATTTTGGCTAAGTAGCTTCCTTTACTGTCACAGAATTTGTGTTTATGAGCATATTTTAGGCCTCAAATTTTTGCATATAAATGAAGCTAAAATTAATTCTATACATCACATGCAGGTATTATGAGGAAAAAGAAAGACTGAAGTGATCCATTTACTAGTAACTGTTGTGTGTTAGAAATGACTCATGGTGAACACATCTACTAGGAAAAAACTAAAGCTCTCCATTTACTAGGCCATTCCTGCCCAATTTTGCTTTTGCACATAAATCACATGGAGGCTGTCCTACTACTGGTTTCTAAATGGCACTTTTTATTTCATGTTTATAGACTTTCAGGCTTACTAATAACCTCTTGAGTTTGATTCTGGTTTGGATCAGGCCCTTAATATGATCTACTTTAATGCAAGCAGACATAAAACTATGTGGAAAAATGATACCTTGAAAAACCTGTTCTCTGTCAGTAGGTCAGTTCTTGAGCTATATATCTTGATTTTCAGACCACTACAGTCAATATATATTTTTTTTTCTATAGGCTACCATTAAATCAGCTATATTTCCCAACTGTTTTTTACTGCAAAATGATATAAGAAAGAGCTTTAAATTTCTGTTATTGGAGACAAAGGCAGAGCTGCTGAAAAGAAGAGAAGAGACAACCACAGAATTTCACATAGAAAATATGAAATCAATTTGATAAATAATGGAAAACTCTGGGACTTTGAGCACTATACTTTCTGAACGGAATCTTTCTGGAGGTTGTTCATTTTACTAGGTTTTATTTTAAAAGCAATGCTGTAAATTTTGGGAGAAACTGGAGGCATAGCTTCCAGATTAATGGCATTTTGTAAGGAAGGTACATTCTATTTAATATGTGTAGTTGGATTTTTCTAAAGCAATTCAATATAAATACCTTGTAGATCTAGGTCTTAAAGTTTCATTTCCATCTGCATTGACTGCTTTAGTAGATCTTTGGATAAATGTCTAAAGAGCTTGGAAAGCAGAATAAGTATTTGATCCACCAAAATCTTCAGCTTTCTCCCAGAAAAAGATCAAGAGAAAGTACTATTTTTACTGCTATTTTCACATGTATGAATACTACTGAAAAGACATCTATAATAATGCTCAAGGAGAATGGGTGTCGCATCTATTATGCAAGTATTATAATGTTTCTAAACCAGATAAAAATAATGTTCTCAATAGACGCTACAAAATGAACTCCAATCTAATTGCTCTCAACACTATATTAAATCACTCCCATTTGCACCTCGCTAATGATTTCAGATGTTCAAACAAGCCATTTTTAAACTGATCAAAGTCTGTTGCGGTTCTAACACTGATTCATTTCACCATCTAATCAGGTCTCCGACAAATTCCTGAGTACTCATTTCCTTGGAAGTAATTTGCAAGTGGTGATACTCAGGGTATTATGAATTGGTGCAACATCCAGCTGCTTGTTAAGAGATACAGCAAAAAGGCTGTGTTTAGAAGAGCATAAGGATAAGCTCACTTGGCCAAACTCATTTTTCAAGCTACGACAATAGAGCAGACTTTGCATGTATACCTGAATGGGGCTTTGCACCTGGTTCTCAATGTTTTTGTAGATGTGTAGCTGTTAGAGCATCTCAGGATGCGAATGTGTTGGCATTCTGGTTTTTTGGAGTGACTGCCCCCACTGAGGCTTCTTCACAGGAAGTCGAGATGAGGCATTTCTCTGGCATTGTCCTTTACATCTGTGTGACAGGTGTGTGAAGATGTATCAAAGTCTAGCTTTACTGAACAGAAAGCAGTTTCTTCTAAGCAGGCCTTCTAAGATTATTGCTAACTAAAATTCTTTTGGGCTTCCACCATTACTTGTGCCAGAACCTCACAGCTCCCATGTATATCTTCAAATACTGCATTTGCATACAATTACTGGGAAGTTCACTCTCACCCTGCCTGTAAGTTGTGCTCAGACTGCGTTTTACAAAGCAGTGTCTTGGGCAACAGCTTTGGCTCTTGCAATGTGCTCTTAAAGGAATGTTTATTTGTTCCCCCTCCTAAATGGATTGGCCAGTGATTGAATAGATCACACATCTGTCTTTTTAATAAAAACAAGGCATTAGTTTGTTTACAGTAAAAACCTGTTAACGTGACCATGGAGTTAGCTGTAATTGTAAGGTGCTGGTAACCTTCAGTTTATACTATGTCATTTCATCACCTTCTCTTTGTATTTCCCTTTGAATTTCCCTCCACAGAAGGCCATTTAGCAATACGTATTGAGAAATTTGCAATATTAATTTGGACCATGTTGAACAGCTTAATGATTTTCCTTAAGCTTAAGAATTTGATATTGCTGTTTTTCCAAGGAAGGTTCAAGTACACTTTTATTTAAAGTTAGAAGTAATTGCTTTTCATATCCATTTTGCTGGTTTTATTGACAATGCATTTTCCAGCATTTTAATGGGTCTGAAATAAAGATCTGCTTATTCTACTTCGCTGTCCTTTGTAAGTTTGTAGTAGAGACTTTGCTGATGCCATAGCTGAGCTGACATCTGGAAAGTTGTGTTTGCTAGCCTGCCACTTCTGCTCAGGAAATACTAAACAATTAGACTAGAGCCACTTAGGATGCCTACATGCAAAAATTCTGGCTCTTCTTCATCACTTGTTAATTAAACAGGCAAAATTCTATCCATAGTTAAAGTTAGACATTATGTTAGCTAATGACTTGTATGCATTGACTGAAACACTGCAGAATTTTTCCCTTAGTGATCTTTTAAAAATACTTAAAGTTGAGAGGAGATTGCTAACTAGATAATAATGGTCATGGCTCATCAAATTAAGTCCAAATATGCCATGTTGTTGGCTTTGATTTAGGAATGATTTAAAGTTCAAACTTCATAAAATAACACACCTCAAATCTGAATAACTCAAAGAATTTTGCAGATACAAATGATTTAGATAGAAATAAACTTCAGAGGGGGAGGATTTAAAATAGGAAATGCCTTTAAAAAGGAATCAAAGAAAAAAAAACCTGGCAAATGGATGCTGATTTTATTGTAAGAGTTGACAATATAGAGAAAATATCTTATGAAGAGTATAGAAAATTGCAGGGAAAACTAGTGGAACTCAGGATTTTTCATATCTGTAACTCAGGACCACTGCCCACCTGCATCCTGGTTCCCACCTGCACATGCATTTTGAGAGATTTCCCTCACACAGGGAGTAGGCACCAACCAGGGCAGAGACTTTCACACAGATCCTGTGAAACTTATCCTGCAGAATTAGAGAGGGCACCACTCCTTGTCTACTTTGCCTCTGGGTCGGATCTAATGGGCAGATTCCTGATATCGGTAAGGATTTGCTAGCCTTGCTGCACTAAAACCAGATACAAGATTAGAGAGCAGCCTGCTCCAAGGGCCTGAGCCAGAGGAGTAAAACTTTGTTGGGGATGTGGATGGATCTTGAGCATTGGCTCTAGGGACAGAACTATGAGTTCCTGTTTATGACCTGCTTAAAAGGTGGTTTTAAGGCTTTCTGCAGAGTGAAAAATTTGGAGCTGTCTGTATTTAAATTTGTCCTGTGGAGAAAAGCGTTTATTCTCTCCCTTAAGAGAAAATATCCTGGAGCTTTAAATTTAGTCTTTTATCTTGCCCAACAGTAGAGGTTGTCTAGAATATACCTAACCTTTGAAAGTTGCCTTTGCCTGACACCTTTGTTCCAATGAGCTCAACTGGGAACACCAAACAGCAGACCAGTTTGGATGTACATATTTTCTCTTGCATTGAAGCACTGTGAATAATTATCTTGAATAGGTAGCAAAATTTCATTAAAGAATTATTAGTATTATTAGTGCTCAAAACAGCTAAAAGATATTTTGAAGATCTTTCAACCTAGTACTTTGACACCAAGTTCCATCTTAGCTTTTGTACAAGCACTTCCTACCAAAATTGTGCTAAAGGGAAGCTGATAATTAACAATAAATGTTATGAAAGAATATCTGTATTGTGAAATAGAGGGGAAGAAAATTTGGTACTAGCTTTCTGACTTTAACCTCAGCATTAGCAGATTTCACAGACATTTTCCACAGCTGTAGTACTTTCTCAAAGAACAGAAATAAAAGATACCTGAGAAAGAGTTGATATATAGTGCAGGTTTAAATGACATTTAATTTTCAAATTTAGACATTAAAGAACTACAGATTTATTGCAAATGAACTGGTGACATACCTGAAAATACAGCTACAAATTCATATGTATTTAAAATACTTCATTTCCTGTTATAAGCACAGTGAAATATTGAAGCATTTGATGAACAGCAGTAGGTTGTGTTTTGTTTTTTTCTGTGATTAATGCAGTGCCACATTGATAAGTGATGTGATTGCTATCTTTCCCATGGCCTGAGTTTTCTAGCCATAAAATTGCAAATATTGTGAACTTGATTTCCACTTAAAATGAAATAAATTTGACTCTTGGCAACAGAGGGCTGCATGGATACAGAAGAGTGTACTAGCTGTAGTTCCAGCCACAAAATAGTTTTATGGACAAGCTACCCTGAGCCTATTACGAGAAGAGCTACAGCAAGTTGTTATGGTAACTGGAGCTGTACAGTAACAGGGTAGGATTAAATACTTGGGCTTTTTTCCCCATGTGGACTTCTATGAAGCATTGTTTTCCACATACGAGAAAGAAAAAAACGTTTCAAAAGAAAATTAATGAAAAATAGCCCAGTTGAATGTTTCAATAAACTGGCTGTTTCATGAAATGCCTTTACCCTCAGAAATGACAGGTCTTGCCTCCTTTCGGGCAGAGATGAATATATTTACTCCACTGAAAGTCAACGTTTGCTTTGATTGGATGCTTTTTAGTACATTGTTGCTTTTTGCTGTTCCAATTTTATTATTGCTGGTATGGTGATACTGTCTCCATAGTTTTGCTTAGAGGGTGTTTGTATCATGAAATTTTGTTTCTGGGAAATCATATTTATGTTGCCATACTGCTGCAACAGGGGCCTGGAAGCTGGAGGGACTCAGAAAAGTGGTGGGCGAGATGGATGGGATGGTGGCTGTCCTTCTTCCAGAGCCTGTGGCAACCATGTGGTGCTTTGGTTATTCTGAATTCCCTTTGATAAAGATGTTTTTCTTTCATAGTTTAAAACCTGCATGAACCATGTTTGAAAGGGACTTAAATGTATATTTCTATGATAATTTTCCGTACTAGTCATTTGTTTGATTCCTACTTTTGTGTGTGAGTGTAAGACTGGTTGTTGTCACTCTCATGCCTGTTGGATCTCTTTCACAAGTACTTATGTACTATTTTTGAGGGACATGCAATTTCTTTCAGCACTATATCACAGTGTTTGATAAGTTCCTAGCATGGTCTTTGTCTTATGAGAAGTCTGGTTGCTTTTGTTTCATGAAGTACCTGTTTAAGTTCTTTTTGCAGATTAAATACGTTGACAAACCCTATAGCATTTTTTTCAGAGTCCTGACTCTGGCTATCTGAGGCTCTTTTGAATTTAAAATGCTTACTATTATGTTCCTAGAAATGCTGAAGTTTTTAGAATTTAGATTGATAAACAGGGTCCACAAATTGTCTTGAACCCACTGGTTACCAATTCAGTAGGATTAGAGCTGGCCAATTTTGTCATGAGTGGCTTTTTCCAAAGTACTTTACTCTTCACATTTGCAGTCTGCTTGAATTATAGCACTGCTCAGAAATAAGAGTTAAACTTTACTGACCATCAGAGCAATCCTCTGGTTCTCTAGTTTCTCTCCTCTTTGCACTTAAAACCTAGTATTATACAAAACACTACAAATCAAAGGTTGAGTCAATGTCTTTCAAAACAAAGGGGGTCTCTATTATGCTGGTATTTCTTGTAATGAATTTGCCTCTTCATATTCATAAATTTAAGTGTGTGCCAGTTAAAAATTTAGGACTGAACATTAGGGAACATAAAGCAGACAGTGTATATAAAATATGCCAAGATATAAAAGAGTAGCAGTGTAGATTGCAAGACATCATGCTGATAGAGAATGATAAAATATGCATGGTTCAGATGACAATAACACAAATAAAATGCAACATTTTACAGAAGTGGACCACAGCTCCTGACACAGCTCTGGCACTACCGCGCGACTGGTGATTATTCAAATGTCTGCATGATTAATTCAGTTTGTATTGATGCAAATAATCCTAGAGGAGACCTGTGAGAGCTAATGCATTTTGATTCTGTGGCTTTCCATTGATAGCACAAAACAGCAAAGAGGAAAGTAATTTTCATGATATTAATAATGCGATTGCAGAATCAGGTCATTTAAAAGAATGGTGCTGACTCAGCTGTAGTAGTGCAGGGTTGAACATGGAGATTAATTCTTGAGCATGCTACATAAAAATCCGCTGCTGGATATCTCATTGCACTAAAGCATATTTCCTCCTTTGTAGGAAATATTTAAAATGACAGCAGTTGATTTGATGCCTTCTTTCCTGCTGTTAGGAGTTCTTTTATAACATCAGAGCTCTTTCTGCTGAAGTATTTACCTTTACACTGTGAAAGGGGGCTTGCCTTTCTCCCTCCTCCTTTCCAGGAATGGAAATTGGTTCCTTCTTTTATAATTCCCTGAAGGTCAGTGAAAGTCTGAGAGTCTGAGGGGATCGTAACTGCTGTGCATGAATAGCTGTCTCAGCCAATGAATCTTATTAAAATCAGTGATGAGAGGGAGCAAACATTTCCTTTTTTTGAAAAGACATCTTCATAGATGTCACTGGAGGCAGGCTCTTGGCTGGCTTTTGCTACCTTAGGTAGGTCTAGTGGCAGATATCTGTGCTTTTATTTTGCCTTTTCTTTTATGACCAGGCCAATAAGCTTAGCAGATATGCTAAAAAGGTAATTGTTGCACAAATTTCTTGCATAGAGAGAGAGAGAGAGAGAGAGAGGGGAAAAACACGTAGCCATTGACTTTTTTTTTTTTAAGAGCAAGTTATAAATGCACCACATAAAAATGTTATTCCCTACACTTAAAAATGCAAAACATAAAAAGTTTAAGCAAAAAATGCTTAAAACAAGGCTCTACTTGTCAGTTTTCTTTTCCTTTTTTTTTTTTTCTTTCCCTGGTTTTGTTTTGTTTTGTTAGTTAGGTTTTTTATGTGGAATTCTTGGGGGCAGGCTAAAAGGAATAGGGAAATAATTTCGATACATTTGCAACAACACTGCAAGCAAGAGACTTATTTTCCTCCTCTGCATCTTGGGTGGTAAATAATTGGGCTACTTTGGCCTCCTTGCTCTTGAAAGTGAAGCTCATATTTTTGTGCTGAAAGTTGTTTCAAAATTTTGTGGTTTAAAATAGGTCAGATATGTGCCATTGCCTTTGGCTGTGTATTGAGTCATATCACACAGCTACAAACCCACTGTCTTTGAGAAAGTTGCAGTTTTCTGTCTGGGAGAACAGGCTTTGGCTGGGAGGATGGATTTTTACCGAGAGTGCAGCATGATAGCCCAGCTGCCACAAGGCCTTCTTCCACAAGTATCACCTTAAGTTTCCTTTCCAAATGCCAAGATACTTTTTGGGTAGGATTTCATGGGGGACTGTGATAAAGCCTTTGATGCTGATTCAGATAATCTGACTCCTTTGTTGCTCTTGCCAGCTTGGATTTGTACCTTGTTGCATTGCCAAGCATGGCCCCAGCTGCCCTGCTGATGCCCAGCCCTTAACAACCCCAAATCTCTCCATTCCACTTCCCTGGCCTCGCCTGCCCCTTGGCCCTCCTGCTCTGGGTGCCACCCTGTGTCACTCCTCCTGTCGCTGTGCTGCAGGGGTTTAACACTGCTGTGTGCCTTGCTGAGAGGCTCCTGCAGCTGGGAAACAGTAAAATGCAAGCCCTTGTAAAAGGCTTCTGCTCTCTCAGGCTGATGTCCAGACCATAATAATGGTCCTGCAGCCCTGAGGGCTGTCACAGCTCCCTGTGCAGCCAAGGGGAAAGGGAAGGCAAGAGCCTTGAGAACGTGCACTCCCTCGTCTTGTTTTTGAAATGAGATTTACTCAAGAATTTATCATAAATTTATGAAACACATAGTTGAATGTCAAAATGCTACTGTGTCAGACTGTACTAGGCTTTGGCTGAACTAAATTTGGGCTCTGTACTATTGAAAGCTGAGATGTGTGAAATTTGGCTGAATACGGTACAGTTGTTATCATATTTGTCTGTGCTGAAGGTCTGAAAATTGGTATATTGCCTCCAAGTTTGCACAGGTGGGAGAATGATGTGGAAGAGTGACTCATATCAATTTGAAATAGGAATGAAGGCTAAAAAATATGGTCTTAGTGTTTGTTTTTTCTCTTGGTGTGACTCCATTTTTAACCACTTTATTATCCTCTGTAGCTATTTTTTGCAAAGACATTTGCCAAGGATTAGTTTTTGTTTGGTTGCAAATACTATATGGCAGCTGGAAGCCTTTTTATGAGGCTTTCAAAAGCTGAGAAACTGGTTGTCAATGTGTGAAAAGTTCTTTGCTGGTAGTCTTAACTGCCTTTCATTAGGATGTTGTATATTTAATGATCGCTAGCCCAATGGGGCATGCAGAATTTCCTGCTGTGGTCTCCTGTAAAAATTTATTGAAGAAAGACATTGGAAAATGTTGCTGGTATGCAATGATGCATGGAAAACATTCGCATTTGTGTAAAAGTGATGGAAATCCTCAGAAACAGTTGCTAGATTAAAACTAAGCCAAACCCTTTGTGAATCTAGCTGAGTTATCTGCACACAGATATTGGCAGGTAGGGTAGGTGTTAGGTTTTTATCACTGCCTTAAGGCAGCCAGAAAATTTTCAGATCCAGGATTAAAATGCTTTTCTTTTGGGAGAGAAAAGTAAAATATTATTTTGTCACTTGTTTGCATGCATGTGCAAAATTACAGAATAGCAACTAGAAATTGGACCATACAAATAGATTCCATCTTTCAACACTTTACATGAAATTTTGAGATGTGTTGTCTATCATAAATCTTGTCGCAGAGTCTCTCTGTTTCTAGAAGTTTGTTATTGTCAGGGTCTCTGATTTTTTGGGTTTTTTTGTTTTGTTTGTTGCCATATTGGAATAGCATGGCTCTCTTGAATGCAGATGTCAAAACAACCAGTGAACTGGATGCATTGGATCAAAAAGGTCTGACTGAGGAAAATATGATATAGCTCAGGCTAGAGTGAAGCTGACACAGTTCTGAACTAAAGCTACTTAAGTGGTTTTCTGAAGTCAAAATGTTCAGGGATAAAAAGGCAATTTTTAGACCAGTGACTGGAAAGGAAGTGACTGACACAAGAGCTGTAAGAAGTAGATCCTATGTTGACCTAAGCATTAGGTGGTATTCGAGGGGTACTTTGCAGGCCAGACACTGCTGCTCTTGCTTTGAGCTAAACACTAGATTATATATTAAAAATACATTCCATGTTCTAATTTGTAGGCTTTCAGTTTGATGATGAAACTATCATCAAACTGAATGATGGTTATTCTGCTGATGTGTTCACTTTAGATTTTAGTCGTAAATCCTGGAATTGTGAATGTTTGGTCCAAAACAAACAACAGTATCAAGAGCCACATGCTTCTGCTAACTGGTCTTTCATATGGCTCAATCCTCTCAAGAGGGTCAATCCTCTTCCAGACCTACTGAATGTTTACTTGGAGTTATTATGAAAATCCATTGGGATGGTGTAGTTGAGTGTGACGTTATGCAACCTGACAATACCTAGAAAGAGCTGAGCTAAGATATGAGCAATTAAATGCATGGTGCAGTGCATTGTTCAGTTGTGTAAGGTGATAGGACTCCCATCAAAATGATCCAGGGATGGGGGCCAAAGCACAGCTATATGGAAAGTAAACAAGATACAGGCAAGGGTTTTATTTTAGACCTGAACTGTGCTTCGAGGTAGTTTCAGCTGCAGTAGAGTACTTTCTGTGAGGAGGATGAATTCTCTGTGCTGTTCTTGCATAATAATGAAAGGCTTCATTATCTGTACTGTCCTGCCCAGCAGATGATGCAGCTTTGGAGTCTACGACATTACAGCATGTTTACACAGAAATCCCAATGACTTAGGAAGTTTTAACTCAGAACACAGCCATGTTTCATTTAAGTAAATACATAAATTCTTTATTGACAGCCTGTCAGTGGGCCACCAAGATGGAGTGCAGGGCATGTGCCCTTTGAGGGACCTGGGCTTGTAGATGTAAAGAGTCATGTAGAGACTGAGGAGTGATCTAGTAGATATCTATAACTACTTTAAGGCAGGGAGTTATGAAAATGAGAGAAACAAACATTCCTCAGAAGGTACAGCTGGTGTATCAGGGGGAAATGACCACAATTTCTGCACGGGGAGGGTCAGGTTAGCCTACCCTTCTCCCCATGAATGCAGTGCAGCACGCAGCCAGGTGACTATCTTTGGGGGGTTTTCTATTGATGACCTGGTTCAGTTCTGCTGATAATACTGCTTGGAGGATGAGAAGCTGGACTGAACAGCTTCAGTGGTCTTTTGCAAGCAGCACTTCAGTGATACTGCTCTCAGTTTCCTTGACCAAATTTGAGCCCCTAAGAGCTTGAACGTGTTTAAAGGCTGGGGCCATTCAGCACTCCACCAGGCCCAAATTTCAGGAGAAAGCCTTCAGACACTGTCACTTTGGCTCTTCAGGCAAGTAAGGTCTATTTCAGCAGAGGTTGTTTAATTATCTCCTATAGGAACCACAGTGGGAGTTGATGCTTCAAATGGAAACTATACTTTTTGACCTTGACTTCTCTAAAAGAAGCACACAGCAGCATGTATATATTTATGCAGGGAAAAACAATCCTACCAGATTCTACTTTGCATATGTAATTTGGTTACAGGGAAGAGAATGAGAGAACAAGCTGCTTGTGGCAAATATAAATAAATTAATTCATTACTGCATAGCGCTTCTTGCTGTGACATTATAGGGTGTTTTCAAATCTTGTAGTACAAAGTCTTATTGTCTTGGTTTGACCAGATGGACTAATGGTCTTTTGGGTCCTGTTATCTGTAGTCTAATGACACTTTAAAATATTTGGATTCTTCACTAGACCAATTTTAAATACACAATTAAAAGACACATATAAGAGTGCTGTTTATTTTCTTGGCATTTTTTGGGTGTGATTAGTGCAGTATGAATGGAAAAAAGTGTTTGCTGATAAGTCTTTGTGAAGGTAGTACTGATGTAGAAACTAAGCAGAGAGAAAGAAACACTTGTCATGGACTACACAGTCAGTCAGGTGCTTCTTTCTCTTCATTAATTCTGATGATAAAATGGATGTGAAATCAATACTTACACTGATCTGGAAGAGCTGTTGAAGATCTTTTAACAGAACCCAAGTAGGAAAAATGTCAAGCCAAAATATCTCTAGAAGTAATTAGGCACAAATTAATCAAACCACAAAAGGTATGAACTCTGATTTAATCCCAAAGAGAAGAGAAAACTGAGAGGAGTTAAAATATTCTTGATGTCTATGTGCAGTGACTTCTGCCTGGGAATTTAGATTCATCTCATCAGTGTAAATGGTAAATATCTAAACAGGCAAAATCGAAGTGATTTCTGTGGGGGAGGATGGGGAAAGCAGATGCTGCTGTTCTAAGGACATTTGTTGCTGAGATTTTCCAGCTGGATGTATTTATTGATCTTCAATTGATTTTGGGTTTATATGTGATAGTGATGACCAATGGACTCTCTTAATATTATTTTTATAATTATGCAGCTGAAAATGTTGTAACAGTTTACCAAATGTCCAGCACACAGCTGGATAAACACCTCATGGGATGGGTGAGCAACTGGCTCACAGGCTGGGCACAAAGGGTTACAGGGACAGGGGTGACATCAGACTGGTGACCTGTCACCAGTGGGGTTCCACAGGGCTCCATCCTCAGCCCTGTGCTCTTCAAGAGCTCCATGAATGACTTGGACTTAGGACTGGAAGGGACACTGAGCAAATTTGCAGATGACACAAAGCTGGGAGGAGCTGTTGACACCCTCAAAGTCAAGGAGGCCCTGCAGAAAGACCTCGACAAATCAGAGGAGTGAGCAATCTGTGAAGTTCAACAAGGAAAAGTGCTGGATTCTGTACCTGGGATGGGGCAGCTCTGGATGTAGGTACAGACTGGGGAAGGAGATGCTGGAAAGCAGTGCAGCAGAAAGGCACCTGGGGGTCCTGGTCAGTGGCAAGTTGAACATGAGTCAGCAGTGCCCTGGCAGCCAGGAGGGCCAGCTGTGTCCTGGGGTGCATCAGGCACAGCATTGCCAGCCGGGCAAGGGAGGGGATTGTCCTGCTCTGCTCCGGGCTGGGGCAGCCTCACCCTGAATATTGTGTGCAGTTTTGGGCCCCACAATGTAACAAAGACATTACTATCAGAGAGCACCCAAAAGAGGACAACAAAGATGGTGAAGGGCCTTGAGGGGAAGCCATATGAGGAGCAGCTGAGGGCACTTGGTCTGTTCAGCCTGGAAGAGACTGAGGGGAGACCTCACTGCAGTTACAACTGCCTCGTGAGGGGAAGAGGAGGGGCAGACACTGATCTCTTCTCTCTGGTGACCAATGACAGGATCCAAGGGAATGGACTGGAGTTGTGTCAGGGGAGGTTTAGGTTGGTTATTAGGAAAAGGTTCTTCACCCAGAGGGTGGTTGGGCACTGGAACAGCTCCCCAGGGAAGTGGTCACAGCACCAAGCCTGACAGAGTTCAAGTGCTTGTACAATGCTCTCAGGCACATGATGTGACTCTTGGGGATGGTGCTGTGGAAGGTCAGGAGTTAGACTTGATGATCCTTGTGGGTCCCTTCCAACTCAGCTTATTCTGTGATTCTGTGATTTTCTGCAGCACAATTTATTGCCAGGGAAGCTCTGCAGAAGAAATTAACTTATCACAACATATCACAAAAGACAGGTAGATCCCTATACATCAAAAGTAATATTTAAGCATTTGAGAAACAAGCATTTTTATACCACTGCAGTGTTAAGATTATTAGTGAAGGAAAAGCAGAGCTCATTTTGGGTGTGCAGGATTTTGTAAGAGAGGGAGAAGTCCGTGGTTCAAGCAAATGTCAGGTAGCTAAAAGCTCAGGTAATTTCAGATTTTTTAAATGTAATTCTTAACAGGATTTTAAGTAAGTCATATCCCTTTATCTTTGTGATAATAAAAGGAACAATACCTTTTCTTCAGTGAAGGAAAAGGAAAAATCTCTTTTCTTTTCCTTCACTGTGCCACAGATCACTGGTGGTTTGTTCACTCCCGAGGAAAATACAGACAGTTAGGATGTGCAATGCTAAGTCTGTATGTGGTTAAATAACTGCAGTTTTCAACAATATCTGTTGCTGCTGTAGCTACTTCATTTGATGCAGCCAGCTGTGATGCCAGGTATCAGGTCCTGGCACTCTGTTCCAAAGCCTCAGCAGAGATCAATCCACTCCTTAAGGCTTGTTTTCCTCAGTCCAAACAGAGCCACGGGGCTCATCCGTTCTTGCTGAGTAGAGGAGGGAAGGTCTGGGGTCTGGATGTTCTCGGTGGGGCTGATGGCCCCTGGGCAGGGTCCAGCCTGCTGGATTAGGTTGATGTCCCTGCAAGCGTCCTGCTGGGAGCTGGTGCTGAGAGCTGGTCCCAGAGAGCTCCAGCCTCCCTGACAAGCTCTCCCTGCTCTGTCACAGCTGTGCAGACTGGAAGGCTAGACAGCACTAGTACCACTTCCTATGTTACATCAGTCCAGGGTCTTACTGGATTAACTTCTACTAATATACATTCCCAGAGATGCAGAATCCACTTCAGCCCCTAAAATTTGATGAAATTGACTGGAGGGAGATAATGAAATGTTTTTACATGAAATAAAATCTGCCAGAAGATTCTGCATGCTCAGCCCTGGCGCTGCTGTTAGGCTGGGATGTTGCCTTAAACGTGCACTAGGCGGCACTTTAAGACTGGTTAAAGAAAACTTAGCAACACTAATTCCACATCATCATGAGCAGAGTAAACAGTCTGGTGCAAAACAAAATATAAAAAAACCATAAGCAATTAAATATGTATTTAGCAGCAAGTGTGATTCGATTTCTGTTTTTCCTGCAGCAACGGCACTTGCTGAAAGTGGACATGCAACTGAAAATTACATTCTTGTTCTAAACAGATTGTATCTTTATCATCTTGCTCTTCTAAATAAACGGACTTCGCTTTTCAGCATCTAACCAAACACAGGATCAGGTGCTATATTTTTTCGTTAATCAGCTTGTGTCTCTACAGCTATCTGTGATGGTAGGTTTGCAATTTTTTCATTTCTTCATAGGAACTGCTGAAATGTCTGCTGTCCAACATTCTAGTCAATTTTTTTTCCTTCAACTGGTTTGATCTGACTTAAGCCCATGCAGAACTGAAGTTCCATTCCAGGACAGCCCTCTAGGGTGTCTCCTGAGCATGAGAAACTGGTTTTGCTACCATTTTAATGTCCATTCCCCTGCCAGGGATATGTGTTGCCAAAGTATTTGAATTCTGTAATGATTTGTCTTGTTAAGCATGTTAGAATGACATAAAAATCATAACTCCTAATTTTAACAGAATTTTTTCCCTCTGAATAGTTTAGGGGAGCTTAGGAATAATCAGATTAATTTGATAGGTGAAGATAAGCTAACAAAAACATAGCTTTGTGATAGATTACTTTCCACAAAATGACAGACCATCCTTTTGCTAAGAATTTGATTTTGTAGTATCAATAAGCTATATAAACTGTGAAAAGACAGACAAGAATGACTCATTCAGATCACAGCAACAAGAAAATGTACAGTATGTAGCTGAGATGACTTAATGTCTTGCAACAACAGTAGGTTTATACTCATGAGCATATAAAATAGCCAGGCAATAAATGCAAACCTTTTTTATAATTTAATTTGTGGGCTACATTGTTACTTTTTGCCTTTTTTTCCTGCCTCTACTATGCATATGACTGCAGTTCATTGTTTCTGATACTGTTACTTTTGCTTATTTTAAGAAACTGGTAGAACTGTTCAGCATTACTGGATGCAACATTTTTTTGGTCAGGAATTACCATTTTGTTGAAGCTGAAACATTTTGTGGAAATGATTTTAAAACTTTCTCAGGAAGGTGTCTCAGCATCAGGAATACTGAGGTAGTGCTAAAAATAATGCTCACCCAAGAACAGCTGACAGCCAGGCACTGAAGGCGAGTTTGCTTTTAGTTTGGTACTTATGCTGTACAGAGGCCTCTGTACACATAACCCCATATAGAGGGTTATGTAGCTGTACCTACCCCAAGTACCATCCTAATCTGTTATGTAAAATTATTCTCAGAAAAGTCTGAAAAAGTCAGAAAACTAATGCAAACAGAGAGCTCTGCAGGCACAACCCCAGGCTGCTTTCGACTGTAGTATCTGCATAGTCAGATGTTTGCTCTGAGCCATCTTCAGCCTGAAGCTTTCAGACCTGCTGAGTGTGCAGCTATGCCTGCAATAAAATGCTCTGCTCTGACGGGGACATCTGGGCACGGCACAGGCAGAGATGTGTGCTGGTGGGGCTGCTGGGGTACACATGGGGCACAGTTACTGCTTCCTCTGGGCAAACAGGAGGCATGTCTCTACAGTAAACAAGAAGAGTGTGTGACTGGAAATCAATAGGTTGAACTTAGCAGATGAGAAATGAGGTCTAATTGGTGATTAAACAACACGGTGGTTGAAACAATTAGATGTCGATCCGTTTACCTCTCTCCTTTCTGGAGGGAAAAGTTGAAGAGCTTGAATTTCACAGCTCTTGCCACATCCTGGGATCCCTCATGGCATTTGGGGCTTTGAGTGTCCTGGATGTGGGAGAGAGACAGAGACAGATCAAACAGTTTGAGTAAGAAGGGATCCTAGAGGATGTCTTGTCTGAAATGAATGTTTCAGTGTTACAGGCTCCCTGACCCCCTCTGTGACTGCTTCCTAGCCAAGTGAGACTGCTCTTCTCAAACATTGTGCTGGGACCCTTTGAACAAAGATGCAGATAGGTGTTTCTTAGGTGATGGTAAAAGTGGTATAAATTTGCAAGCTTGCTGCCTCTTTGTCAATTTTATAATCTGCTCCTTTTCTTTGTCTGTCCATGATGAATTATGTGTTGGAGAATATCTTTCAGTAGTATTGAATAAGTATGTCTTGTGTCAATATGTGAAGTTAGTTTTAAATATTCTATTTCAAATATAGTTATTAGTATTGCTTTGGTGGTTTTGGTCTTGGCAGGGATTACCAATGGGTCTTGAGTAAATTTCCCAAGTAGTTCTTCCAGTCTGCACAGGGATTCTCTGATTATGCTGACAGCAACAATTATGCAGTTAGTTTAAAGCTAGCTTTGGTGTGTGTCTATGCGAACAGGAGTGATGCAGGGCATGGCTGTGCATATGTGCAGGCATGTGTATGTATATCATATAACTGCACCATGTGGTGTAAGATTCATGAGCAGGTATGATATGTTCTACCTTTTTGATGTTGGTGGTACTTCTTATTTTGCCTTGTTCTCTTTTGTTCTTAAAATTAACCTAGTTCATCCCACAGAATGGTTTGCTCTCCTATAACAGACTTCTGTTAACATTGTTATCATCCTGTGCAATGTGCTTGGTGATAAAAAAGATTCCATTGTAAAACAAGCAAACTTCCATTTAGAAAAATGTCCCTTTAGGATTCAGCTTCTTTTTGCTTATTTTTCTCTTTTCCATAAAATGTTAAAAAATATAATGGTTATTTTCTGCTAAGAAGCTAAAGTGTGCAAATCTTTGATTTATTTTAGTGCTTGATACTGTAAAGGCATCGTAAAGTCACTTATGCCTCACTTTTTTTTTCTTTTTTTTGCCTGACATAGTCCACAAATTAACACATAGGGCATTAACTGGGATTCTGGAGACCAAACTTCAAATCCCTACTTTGTTTAATTCAGAGCAGCAGAGAGAATCTCCATCTCTTCTTTCATTTGCAGGCGCCACAGTAAATGGAATAGACTCAAGTGGTAAAGTGATATTGCCTCTTCCTCTTCCTCTTCCTCTTCCTCTTCCTCTTCCTCTTCCTCTTCCTCTTCCTCTTCCTCTTCCTCTTCCTCTTCCTCTTTCCTTTTTTCCTTTTTTCCTTTTTTCCTTTTCTCCTTTTCCTCCCTCCCCCTATTTCTGGTTCAAAACTGCAAAATAAAAAAATCTGACAAATAGAAAAATTTTGCAAATTAGACAGCCATTTTTTTATCACCAGTTCTAGAGAATATTTTTTCAGTTTTCCTAATTCTTTTGTTAGCAAATACAGTCTTGTATGTAATCAGAGGGGAGAAAGGATGCAAAAATATTACAAAAATATTCCAACACTAGAAAACTTTCCTGGGGAGTTTTCTCATCTCCGCTGTTATATTATGAAATCATAAAATTTTTTTTAGTGAAGTTTGAAATCCTCAGTGGAAAATTACTGTAAATCAGAGTAATTCTTCCTGGGAGTTTGACTGCCAGCAAATATAGCTTTGAGTCCACAGCTAATTATAATGTCTCTGCTTAGGCTTTTTAACTAGAAGAATCTACTCCATCAGCAGTTCCCAATGTCTCCGGCGCAGTGCAGCATACACATGTTCCTACAGCACTCCAGGGCTTATAGGTCATGATCCTTTCCTGTTATGGATATGAATGCATTCTTGTAATGCAGCTAAAACAGATGAGTGTTCCCATCAAGTGAACACAAGTCTACACAAGACACAAAGGTGTCTTGAAAGGTCCCTGTACTTTGGTCATGTGTTTGGGAAGGTGACCAAAGTGACCACAGAACCACAGACTCATTGAGGTGGAAAGGGATATCTGGAGATTGTCCATCCCCTTTTCTCCAGGAAGGGGTCAGCTAAGGCAGGTTGCTCAGGGCTGTGTTAAATCTGATTTTGAATATCTCCAAGGGCCAAGACTCCACAACCTCTCAACCCCTCTGGGAAACCTGTTCCATTGCTTTATCTCCTTCACATTGAAAATGTGAAGTTTCTTTCTTCTTCTTCTTTTTTTTAAAATTTGAATGATTAAATAGAACTTCATGTATTTTAACTTACGGCTGCTACCACTGAAGAGAGTCTGTTTCCATCTTCTTTACTGGCAGGATCAGATGTTGTGGCTAACACAGGTCTTTCCCATGAGAATTTTCTCCTGTGTTTTATAAACAAAGATAAAGTTTGGATGTTATTAAAACAGTATCTCGAGATTTGGATAGTTCAGGCCTGGCCAATCAGGCCTAGGGGGAGGTTTCTGACTGACCAATCTGGGTGACCTCTGAAAAGTCTATATAAGTTGGAATCAAAATAATAAAGCTCTCTTTTCTATGCCACGCTGAGAATCTGGGTCTTTTTCTCTGCTAGTGGCTCAACAGCGACAAGATGTGAGCCTTCTTTTCTCCAGGCTGAAGAGTCCCAGCTCTCAGTTTTTCCTCACGTGACATGCTCCAGTCCCTTGATCATCCTCATGGCCCATAACTGGACTTGCTCCACTGTGTCCATGTCTCTCTTGTCCTGGGGATTCCAGGACTGCACTCAGTGGCTTCACCAGTGCTGAGTGAAGGAGAAGGATCACCTCTCTCAGCCTTCGGGCAACACTCTCCCTAACACAAACCTGACTGCTGACTGCCTTTGCCACAAGGACACATTGCTGGTTCATGGTCAAGTTGTTCATTCCCTCCTTTGCAGTCTCTGCAGAGCTGCTTTCAAGCCAGTTGGCCCCCAGCTGGTGCTGATGGATGGGATTATTCCTTCCTAGATACAGGACTTCTGCTCTTCCCACTTCATGACATTTCTGTTGGCTCATTTGTCCAGGTTTTGTTGTGGTGGCTCTCAAATGGCAGCACAACCATCTGGTGCACCAGCCACTGCTCCTGTTCATGTGCACTCAGGCCCATGTTCCAGGTAATTAATGAACGAACACTGGCCCAGTATCAACCCCAGGGGTTAGGGGTTGGTGTCAGCTGGACTTGGGCTGCAGATCACAGCCCTTTGATGCTGCCATTTTAGCCAGTTTTCAATCCACCTTATTTACTATCTAATAATCTACTCTGCATTTCATCAATATGTCTATGACAAAGTTATGGGAGAAAGTCAAAATCCTTGCTAAAGTCAACATAAAAATGTCATAATAAATGCGTACTGACTAGTCTCTCCTTTTTTTTTCATATTTTTGGAAATCGCTCCTGATTTTGTTGCTTAATTTCCTTCTCAGAGACTGAAGTGGGGCTGACTACCTTGTAGATTCCCTGCTGCTTTCAGCTCCAGATGGGTTTTGTCGTACCTAACACCATCACTCCACACTGGGACCATATTTCTGTATTCCTCCTGGGTCAACTGTCCCTTCTCCCACCTCTTCTTTTTTTATAGTCATGATTTTCAGGAGCTCTCTGCTACCTGTGTGTGATTTTCTGCACATGGGAGTGGACCATTCTTGAATTTGGAACGAAATGATCCCTGAAAAATGGTCAAAGTCTGCATGAGCACCAGGACCTGTGCTTGTGAAGCTTATTAAATATGTCAGAAGATGGTGACAAAATTCAGTATTTCCTCATGATATTACTGATTTGGTCTGCCCAAAGATTCTAACTTATAAACTGTCAGCTGGCTGTCACCCATCTGCTGTTTTCTATCAAGGGCAACTTTCCCTCCTCACCATCCTGACCATCCAAATGGTGGATGTATTTGGATCCACAATTCCTAATAAGGTTACCTAATAAGCCTGCGTTCACCCATTGCAGCACTTGAGTGAGCTACCCCACATCTCCAGCCAAATGAGGTTGTAGCTCTGTAACAGACATCCAATTACTCCTGCCTGTTCCCCATACTGCAAACTGTGGTGTACAGGCACTGCAGAGAAGCACCAGTTTACTGATTCCATGGGCAAACGTGCAATCTGCTGTGCTTTTGGCACTTCATTTGTTTACATAGGCTTGAGGTGTCCTCTTCAGCTCAGATTGAGGTGTTTCCTGTCCATATCAGATTGCACACTTTACTTGCCAGCCCCACTTATCATTTCCTTCCTGCATTGGCTGTTGCCATCCTTCCTGGCCCCCTTGCTCCTGGTTTGAAGGTTTCCTTACCAGGCTGGCCAATCGGTTGGCAAAGATAATTTTCCTCCACTTGTTGAGTGGATTCTGCTTCTTCCAAGCAGTCCTCAGTAACTAAACAGGACAGCAGGACTATTTGCTTCAGTCACTGTGCCCTATGTCATGTCATTGCTGCTGGCTAGGCACATATAATGACTTTTTTAGCCCCTTTATGCACAAACTAATGCACTCTATGCCTCTCTGTAGCTCCTGCTGAAAGGGTGCCTGACCTGTCCTAATATCCTGGTTAGGACTAGAATGCCCTTTGACCAAGAGCAGTTGTGAGATCTTGTTAGGAGCTGCTAGAGCTTTGCTAGAGACTTCAGTCTCCTGTAGCGATCCTTGGAGCAGCAGCAGGAACCTTGATGCCCCTTGGAGTACCCAGTAGACCTCCAGCAATGCCAGGGGTTCAGGAAGATCTAAAAGCAGGGTCCAGAAACTGCTGTGCAAGCTGCTGTGTCTGAATTCAACACTGAGGAGTTTGGCTAGAAGCAGGTTCTAATTGCCTGTTTGAGGCATTTGTTTCCCTTCCTGCCTGTGCCTGAGGTGCCCTGACTGCAAAACAGCAAGTGGAGACATAAATGAATTGTACTTGTGCACTACCTCTGAACCAAGGCTGTAGCTTGACTGCTTCTTTTGTGTTTATCATACACAAAAGGATAGGACATGGAATGAAAGACTTCCTTTGAATTTTGTCCTCAGTTGACTAGGCTTTTTAAAAATAATTTTCTGCATGTTTCAAGTTGCTCAGAAACAGCCTACTCTGGATTGAAGAAAACCAGAAATATACCTAATATTGTAGATGGCAGGAGACTCTGCCTACTGCTGACACTTTGTACTGTTTTGTTATCATAAGTACAATGGAGGAGCACTCTTGTTGTTAAAAGTTTTCTTTCCATCTGCTCATTCTGACTTTAAGCATAAGCCTGCTTAACACAAAGGGAAGGCATCCTATCTAACAAGGAGAGGTTCAGGAGGGTTCACTGTAAACAAACTGATGGGAGAATGTAAACAGGAGCAGTGTATTCTAGTACAGATGGCTACCCCTCCCTCTTGCCTTATAATTCCCGTGTTCATAATGAGATATTTTCGTTCCTTAGAATCCTATAATGAAATGTGAGTTAGCAAGAAATGGAATTTTTTAAAATGAGGTTGAATTCTTCATCTGCTGCCCGTGATAATAGCTGACTGAAGAATTAAAACCCTGACTTCACAGCTGACCTTGCTTTTGGGCAGAAGTTGGACTAGATTGTCTCCTTCCAATCTGACTTTTCCTGTGATTTTGTGAATTATCTCCTATATGAGATTCTATAGCAATATTTTTCAGTATAGCAGTTTGGTATTTAACTGCACCAGTGTAGATCATATTGCCAATATAAAAAAATTATCGTACCTTATTTCTAACCTTTCTGTTGTCTTTCTTCCATAAGTTGTTACTGGATGAATGAAGGAATTTGTGATGTGCTCTATTTCTATCTAGAAGCTAATACTCAACTACTTTGAAGAAGATGGGGGGGCTGAAGCACTTGTTCTGTGAGGAGAGACTGAGGGAACTGGGCTTGCTCAGCCTGGAGAAGAGATGGCACAGAAGAGGTGGGGACACCTAACATCAGCTTCCAGTGCCAGACAGGAGATCAGGAAGGAGATGGAGTCAGGCCAGGAATCAGTCCTCAGAGTTGGCTCTGCTTTGAGCAGGAGGTTGGTTGAGAGATGTCCTGAGATCCCTTCCAAGATGAATTACCCTGAAATCCTCACATAACAGGCTCGACATGTGTTCAGAAGATGATTATAATTCCTGTTATGAAATATCAAATGGCAGTAATATGAATGACTTTAATTAGGGTTGAATCTTTGGATTTGATGTTTCTTGCCCTTCTGGATATGAGGGGAGACCATTATAATCTATGTAATGATGTCATCAGAGGTTTGTGAAGAGAATCCCGTGGAAGGAAGGATTGCAGCTGATGAATTCAAGGGAGTTGATGATTGTTACCACTTTTGGCCCCAAGCAGAATAGACATCTCATCTTTTGCAGGTACGGTTTTGCAGTATAGTTCCTAACTGAATATTCTGTGTCAGATTGGGGTGAGGGAAAGATGCTGTAACTCTCACTTTCAGGTTGGTGTTGCTCATGGAAGGACTAATTTGTAGCATAACTCTTCATCTCTGATATGCCTGATAACTTCTTTCTTGTTTTTTGAACACAGTTCAAATTATAGGATTTCTCCATGACTGTGATGGGCAGTCCTGTGCTTTTTTTGCCTCTCCCTCCTCAATCCCCTGAAAATGATATTCCATAGAATCAGAATAAAGGTGCAAAAATGTGTAGGATCCATGCATGATACGCATGCCCAAGGATTATGTACAATTTGAACTGTCTCTGTGCTCCTTATCCCCACTACTCAATACCTATTCCCTCCGTTACACCTCAGCAAAACATTGAACTTCCATGCTATGGTTGCTGATGTTGACTTGCAGATATGCGCTTTCAATACTTGGTCTGGTGGAAGCTGGAGAAGCTGGTGGAATAACTTTGAATTTATATCATTGAGCAGCTGATCTTCAGCTTACCTTCTTTATTTTCATTCCATTTCTAGACTAAGTGGTTCAGAGAAACCAGAGCTACTGTTTTTCAGAGGAGAATGATTAGCATAAAAGCACCAGTTCCACTCCCACCCCTCTGCTATGATGCATACATTTGTTTTGATTAAAAGGTACCTAGCATTCACTAGTATGCAGGGTCCAGGAGAAGCTGCTGCTTTTGTGCTAGGTGAAATAGTTTGCACTCCAGGCTGTATTTCCCTGCTCCATACAAGCCCAGATGGTGAGATGACTGGCAGATCTGCAGTTCTGTCTCCTCCTATCCATGAACTGTTATCTCTGTCTTGCCGATTTCATATCTGGATGAAGCCTGGGGTAGTGAATTTGGAGTGTAGAATCACCTGAATATATTTGGAGACGCAACTGAGGCTTTATTATCATTGTGGTCCTTTCTCATCTTTGTTAATGACCCCTGTAGTGAAGAAGTGAAAAGGAACAAGGTTTTCTCTCTTCCAAGATTCTTCAAAGATGGGATATCAGTCAACATATTAGCAACTATACCTCCTTTTGATTTAAAGGGATATTTATAAAATTGCAAAGAGTGGGTTTTGCAAATGGCAAGCAGAGAAAAAAATTTGTACCTGCAGAAATCCTTATTTTATTGGACAGCGTTTCTTCCAGGTAAGTTCTAGGACTTCTGTATGTATGTCCTATCTTTCATAGGAGCCTCTCAGTTGCCCTGAATTTCTCAGAGCCAAACTGGTTACCTTGTGGTTTCAGTGTATGCTGACTTTGACTTCCACTTACTAAAAACTGATGTGCAACAAAAAAATATTTAAAATTACATTTATGCTTAAACCTAAAAGTGTTGCAATCTAAAGGGTTCTATTTATTTGTCCACTCTTTTTAGCTCTAGGAACTGCTAAAGGCTGAAATATGCTTGATAAAAGGAAGAAAGATTTTAAATGGATGAAATGCTTCAACATATCAACGTTGTCTTTCTGTCACTCCAGAAAGTTGTCATTTATTGTACTCTGAAGGGCTCTGCAGATATTTCCTGTAAGTCTTTTACTTAAGCTTGGATTCATTTGAAATGGTACCAAGAAGTTGCCTGAAAGGAAACAAAGCAAGGATTTAATGAATAACATATTGAAGTAGATTTCAGAAACTTTATTTTATCTTACTTCCTCTCACCCCTCAAATATGTGGGTAAATATATGTATACCTCCCCTGTTTTTCCACAGGCTTGTCCAAAAATCCTTGCATTCCAACCTCCAGCTTCTTCGTCTTTGACTGAAACAATTCCAGTTTCTTTCATCTCTCCCACATCCTCAGGAACTTTTCAACACTGGCTCTGATAGAGCCAGCTCTCTCCCTATTCTTTGATTCCTATTACTTCAAAGTAACAGTCAACTTTTGATGTGAAGGAGAAAATTTCAGGAGGAAGAGAGGGATAGGACAGAAGATGCAGACATTTAATGACATTTTCCTGGGAAATTTCCCAGCATAATATTCCTGAAAGCTATTCCCTGAAGGTATAACTACAAAGTAAAATGTAGGTGTGATTGCGGCATACTAAGAATAAAATGAATATACTTGTATCTCTGTATCTACATATACAACAACACAGGGACTAATAACTAAAATTCAAACTGGGGGTTGAAGCACACAGCTGCCAATCTGTGACTGCATCTCCATTGCTGCATTACTGGGCACACTAAGGCTAGAGCAAATGGACATTTCATTCTCCGATTTCAAGTATAAACTGGAGACCTTGGCTTAACTTCTAGCTGCCAAATTAATGATAAAGGATTTGATATTCCAGTGGTTCAACACTCTGCCAGTTCTGTCCTATAAATAGGAATTTGCCCTTACAGAGACTGTAATCCTAGGGAGTCTGATAGGAAGGAATCTTGGTCTGACAGACTTTACCTTTTTTTTTTGGAGATGCTCAACACCTGCTTTGTCCCTTGGCTCTTTAAAACTGATTGCTGTACACACATAACTGAATTTCACACAATGCATGAAAGCACATTCCTAATCACATGACATATATTTGGAAATACTCATATCTTACAGTTCAGTCATAAACAATTTTGGAGACATAGTGATATGCTCTGCTTCTCTTGTGTGGGAGCCATTAACTACAAGAGTGAATTGTAAGTCATTCTGGACTCCTCCTTTGACAGTAAAAGTTTACAACCATTTTGGAAACTCTTCTTTAATATTTTCAGAAATTTTGAACAGCGTTTCAATTGGTTGCTTTGGCTTCAAGTAATTTTTGAGCCTCTTTACATAGTGAATAACTCATGGAATTGTTGAATGTCAATTAGAAGTAAACATTACAATTAAAGCTAGTTAGACAGAAATCAGCCAAAAGTTCAAAACCAATACTTAGCCTACCAAATTAAACTGTAGAAAATTTCATCTGGGAAGATAAGTAAGATTGGTTTATTTTTGAACAAGATGCAGTTTCTACAAAACACTTCTTGTATCATTTACAATTCTTATTTTAATCTTTCCCCAAGAATCTGGCTTCAAATTTATTCTAGTGTGTTTTCCAGTGCACTCATAATTTTGGATCTATTTAATTTCTTCCTCCTATCCTTTTTTTGGTTGTTTTTTTTTTTTTTTTTTAGAATTTCCTACAAAGATTTAGTCAGCCTGGAATATTTAATTTGTTTTGCCTTTTTTTTTTTTTTTTTAACTACTGTTTCAAACAGCTCTTCATATCCTTTCACTTCTTTGTTAACTGTATTTTATTTTCACCTGTTTAAGGCTATTTCCCCATGGAGTTTGGAGGATTAAGCTTTTGTTCAATAAGAAAAAAAATCAAGTCTCAAGTTCAGATTATAACTAGTCATGTGTGAGTATCTATAACAAGCTTGAGACGATGCTCCAATCCCTTTTTTATCTTTCAAGGGAGAATAACTTGAGCTTGCATTTCCACAAGTTGTCTGCATCTAACATATTTATTTGGGGTCACGTTTACTTGAAATATTAAGACTTCTTTAAAATGCTGTTCAATTACTCAATTCAGTGCTTTAATTTTACTGATATCTATAGTCTTTAGGTATAAAAACCCTTTAAACTGTCTTTTCCAGTTAAATTGAAATATCTTGTAAAGATAATTGGAAATATTTTCCATTGCACTGGCAGATCATGGTGCTTCTAGCTGGACAGAATATAGGAACAGAAGCAATATCACTGAAATAGGGCCGTGTAAAATAATCTGAAAACATGCTAGAGCAAGTATATTCTGCCTGGGTGCTAGCTTCATATTGCTTTTAAATGCTACATATCTTAATAACTCAGAGATGGAAGAAAACAGTCCATTAAAAATGCCAATATTAGGCATTTTTTAAACATGGCTAAGAAACTCTGTGCTCTGCTTTGTTTTCAATGCCATAGATGTAAACTAGTTAGGGTAGAAGACATAATAGTAGTCCAAAACATATTTTTGTATATTGGAAAGTGGTGCCGTTTATAAAACACTATGATTAGCATAATTTTAAATTTTTTAGGTCCTTCTTGTGTAATTGGTTTCTGTAGGTCATAACTCAGTTTTCTTAGCAAGCTCCAAAACCTACTGGTGATATCCTAAGTATGTTTAAGCCAATAAAATGATAAATTAACCTCTAATTTTAGAGATAATCCAGAAATATTTTTGCATTCCTTTTTATAACTATAATATGGCCTTAATATACTCTGTACAGTTCCTCTGATCTATCAAACATGGATCATGCATTTCTGACAATCCTCTTTGGACCCATGCTGTGATCATAAGTGCTAGTAGATTGCAGGACACTTTTGTGGCTATATCCTACAAAGCAGGACTGCTTTTTACAAATGCATTAAACATTAATACAGACAAATGTGAAGTTTTTTAGCGCAGAAGCTTTATTTGCTTGGACATGTATGTATTTTTTATTAATATTTTTTACCATACCACAGACTTCTCTCTAGATTTTGTGCTCTGAGAATGATTCCTTGGACTTAGTAAATGTTGTTTCATTTAAGACCAAGGGAACAAATGAAAATTGCTCAGATTTACATTTCAGTGAAATCTCATAAGTAATGCATGAACTGTGTTTCAGAACTGACTGGTACAGGGCCTTAAGTACCTTGTAACACTCATCACCTTCAATAAAGAGACTTCAGAGGAGAGAAGTTCTTCCCCTTTTTCCAAACTACAAAAAATCTGGAAGAAGTGTGATGGAGGCAATTATTGGTCAAGAAAAATAAAAATGTTTATTTTTAATTATCAGGGAATGTCCTGATTTAGCTAGTTGTTACTAACTGTGGGACATCACAGAAAACACTTGTGTTCTTGATGCATGATGTGCAGAAAGTCGCTGTCACTGTCAGGACTTTTCAGTATGAGTTTAATCTGAATGGATAGATCCACTACCAAGAAATCTGCTGATGGAAACAACAACACCAGCTCAAAGCCCTTATGAAAGCTTCTTTCTAAAGCTCCTCAGATATTTTGCTTTGCTTTGTTAGGATTTGAGATTCTTACTCCAGTTTTAAATTGATTGTTCCATTTGACATGGAAATGGTTTTTCCTATAAGCCTACAATAATCCACTGTCACTGTCTTTAACTATCCTAAACTTATTCCTAAAACATGACCTGCTTTTATAATAAATAAACCCTTCCCACCATATACTACTACTGCTACTACACATTCTTTTGCATGTTAAGATAATAGTATGTATCATAGCTGACCTTTATTACCTATATAATCCTTCTAAATAGGATAGTAACTTCAATACTTTTCATTCAAATGTAACCTCTCTTGTATAACATGTACTAGGTTGTCAGTTCAAGTTCTTGTGTGAATAAATCTACTGCAAGGTTACAAAAACGTAGAAGAAATGCCAAACCATAATCAATGAACAATGTGTGCACATAGATGCAATATGAAGAGGAGAGAAATTAAAGATTTCAATGACAACTCTAAGCAGCTACTGTTGACATTAGAAATGCAAGGATTAAAATGATATCTGCATTGAAATGCTAACAAGTATGATGATTTAGACAGTGTGCCCTGTTTCTAATTATTATGCATAGCTTGCATATAACATAAGTAGTTGTAACCTTTGTGTGAAGAGCAAAGTCAGGAAATGTTAATCCATGGGGAAACCATCACTTCTCTCCAACTGCCATACAGAAACTCTAGCTGAAATGATTGCTCTTGTTCTCCAGTCCGGGGGAAAACCCATCCTCTTTGTGGTCAAATACTCCCTTTCATGCTGTGTATATATTAGTCAAATTGATTTCCATGAGAGTTCTCCAGGCTGACTTGTACAATACTATCACTCAGTGCTTCTACCAAGGGAGCTAGAGTAGGGAAAATGAGTAATGTTAGAAAGAAGATTGTCTGAAAACCTGGAAATAACAATTTTGTCAAAGCTGGCAAGACTAGAGACTGGAGAACCAATATACAGGTTGTCTGGAAAGAAAGTGTCTGGTGGGAAGGTCAGAATTTGAATTTAAAGTTCACTTGGAGCTCTGGTCTTCTCTCCTACAGACAGGCTAGACACCTGGCTAAGGCCCAGTGTCACTTGGTGGGCAGGAAAGGGCTGATGGAGAAGGGTCTTAAGAATGCTTTTGGCAAAGATTTGTCTGTAATGCTTATGCACATGTCATGCCTCCTAAACGTCTGTTCTGGCTACCTTTTGAAAGCCTCATAGCAACCACTCATTGACACTTAAGGGTGACTTATAGGCAGAAGATTCAGCTAAACTGCCGTGGTTTCTGAGTGCTAGGATTGGAAATTATTAGGGAGAGAAATAACATATGCTTGATTGCAAAGTGTGAGCAAACTTTTTAAGTGAGTAGGCATTGCTATTTGATAATCTGATCATAATCCTCAAAGCTGTTGTGCATTTGCTGCTCCCAGCATCATGGTTACTTCACTGAGTATCTGTTTTTTGCTTGAAAGGATTTAGTCAGCTTCAAGGAAGTAACTACTTCTTGCCCTGGTTTTCATATTTCTGCACAAGAACTTGTGATTTGTTTTCATGCACATTGATGCATACTGTTGCCATCACAATTGATTTTTGCAATTGATTTTTTTTTCACTTGGATCCATCCTGAAGACTTCTGTTTTTAAGTGTTGCACTGCTTTGGCTTCTGTCATCTTCCTGCAACATAAATAGAGAACATGAAAAATAAAGAATGAAAAACTTAATTTAGAAATTTTTGTGTTCTTCAGCACTCCCTTGTGTATCTCATGTATTTTACACATACACTCTTCATTACATGGGCTCTCTGCCATTGTACAGTGCAGAGGTGTTACTGTAGAATGGTTTGAGTTGGAAGGGTCCTTAAAGATCATCTTGCTCCACTGCCCCTACCCTAAGTACAATTATACCCAATTGTAATACAAATACTTTTAGCTGATGGGAGAATGTTAAGATTCCTTTTAGCTTTTTATGCAAAAAAAATGAAGTTACACAGAGATAACTTGATTTGCTGAAAACAGAGTGTAAGGTGGTTCTGAAATCCTAGTTTCAAATTTTCATGTGTTCACCCCCCCCCCACCCCCCCCACTTTCCCAGTTTTGGGCTATGCTACTTAATTCCACGATTATTCTGAGGAAAAATATATATTGAGTTTGGGCTGAGATCATTCCCAGATTCTTACTGAACAAAGAATAGTTTACATTTTTTTAGAATAGCTTATGGCAATGACCTAGATCTTAGCAATAAACCTTATTTATATTCAAGAAGGCAAAATGTATACAGCGGCAATAACAGAGAAAAATCAATGGAAATATAAGTGAGTATCAAAGCTTTACAATACAGATGCAGACATAGGAAAAACTGTGTCTACTTTAGTCATACTAGGTAAGATCTGAGCAAACAAAAGTCTCTTGAGAACTAACCTCAACAAGTATAGGTACTGGATCAAGGAGGTGAAAGCTTTGATTCCTACATGGCTCCTTGAGATTTCAGTTGGACATGGTGGCTACCAGGGTGAGCTAAATCTGTGGAATGGAAATGCTGAGCTCTGGGGAGAAAGTATGCTTGAGGAGAAGAAACTCTTTTACGGCTCAGCGTACTTTAGAGTGTATCCTATATTTTAAAAGCATATCAATAACTCAGGGAGTGAATCTGTAGCTGTACTAGCAAAATCAATGCTGTGTCCTCAAACAGAACAGGATGAAAATTACATCTTTAAAAGGCAGAAAAATAAACAAACATTGAAGAAATTCAGGATCTTGAAATTTTTCATCAGGTTTTATTCAGTTACTTTCCCACTTCATACACTGTTTTTGAATTTTTATTTTTAATATTCATGAATTATTTCCACTTGACACCTTCAGATTAGGCTGTTATGATTCTTTTTCTTAAAACCATTTTATTATTTTTTTCCATTAAATTGAACACTAACAAGTATGTTTAACATTTATATAAACATTCTCAATCTCAAAACATGCAGATAGCTGTCTCCTTTAAAAAAATGCTGTGAGATGGACTTGATATGTTAAATTTCAACTTGTAGTAAATTTTTATAGCTGAATTATAAACCTCTGGGAAATGGTGGGGTGGCTTATCACAAAAATGCTAATACAGCCCTAACTCCAGCAGTGATGCTGTAATACATACATCATTAAGTTTCCATTCTCATGGAACACTTGGTGTACAGAATATTTACATTTATAATACTATAGTGTATCTTACAGTGTCCCTTCAGGTAACAGCAAAATGATAGTTTCATGTAGAAAATTATGTGACATTATTCTAATATACTCATGCTGATTTAAGCTCAGAGAAGCTTGGGAGCAGGATTGTCATAATGCCTCCCTGTATTAGCGCAGAAAGCATTCAGCACCTTTTAACTGTTAGTTTAGTAGTTGCTCAGAAAATGGTGATAATTCAGAGGACTTTTTATCCCTCTGGCTTCAACAGTAATTGCATCATACCGGGTTGTATGTTCTTTGGCTTTTTTTTTTTTTAATAAATCTAATATTCAGACTTGCTTTGTGTGGGGTTCAAATATGAAATACCTTTTTCAACCTGTGTTTCCTACCTGTTTGTACATTTACCAATTTATCTGTGTAGGTTTTATACTAGGTGTGATTTATCCTCAAATGCTTACAGATAATTGCTTTGCATTCTAACCACAGCAGGAAAAGTTCTTAGGGGGAAATCATTACATTGTTTGGAAGGAGACAATTAGAAAGTACCCTTTTCCTGGACTTATTTGAAGAATGGGAAGGAACACAGGAAAAAAAGGAAAAGCCTTTGAAAGAGTGACTGTGATCTTTTGTCACTGAGAATGGACATTAAGTAGTTGACATCCATTGATGAGGGCAAAGAGAGACTCAGATTTAAAGGGCAACAGAAGTTTGTGTGAAGTCATTTGAGGCATTTGAGCCTGGTGAACTATCCTCTAGCACTTTTTGTACATCCTGGCCAGCATGGCCATGCTATTTCTGCTTTGCTTTATTGACTGAAGATGAAGACACGTTTGTGTTTTTGAAAGAGGATTTGCCTGAATAGAGTGAAAAGCAAATTTTATGTAAGTTACTAAATGTCTTTCAGGAATTTTGAATGTAGAGAGTAATTTTTGGGTCTGATTTTTGAGGATTGGTGGCAGGACTGAACCTGCAAGACTACACAACGAGATGCGTGTGCATGTGCTGCTTACATGATGCAAGTCAACCAAACAGAAAAGCAGGAGTTATTCATAACAACTCCCCATGAGTGGAAGACTAAAAGGTAAGGTGGCTGATGTTTATGTCTCAAACACCAATAGCTGGACAGCTGTGGAGCCAGCCAAGGATTGTTGCTAAGAACACACCGTGAAAAAGAACAGGGTGTGGCTGGAGAAGGGGGACACGGGGGGATAGGGCAGCTCTTGTCTGGGACAAACATTCTGGCTCCTGGAGATAAGCACAGCACAGTACAGGTGCAGGAATGAGGCTGAGTTGTGGACATGGGCTGTAGGAGGGGATCCAGACCACTAAAGACCCCGAAGCTCTCCGAACCTTTTCCAGAAAGGTCTAAAAGAACAGACTGCACATGATAACTAATTTGCATAGAAAGTGAGAAAATTATCTCCAGGGCAGGGAAAACTTATCTATAAAAAGTTACCCCCATGAATGTGCCCCAGGATCCTGGACACCCCACCAGCTTGATTGATGCTAGAGACAGGACTGGTAATCTCCCTTTTTCTCTCTCTCCCTCTCCCTCTATTTAATCCAATTCTCTCTCTCTCCCTGCCCTGTCTCTCACCCTACCACTGTATCCAAAACTCACTGCTGTGGGTTTTAGGATATTAGGAGATACTTATACAGGCTTATACTAGGACTACCACACCAATTTCCATGCCAAGTGTATAATTTACTAGTAAACCCCCATACATTGGGTTTTTTTTTTTTTTTTGGACCCTCTGACTTTTGCATTTGCATTTGACTACAAGCATCTATGAAACTTGAGTGCTCCTTTCCCCATAAAGGTGCGATGCCATGCTATGTTGCTAAATAAGTTACATAGCTGCACCCTAGGTATGAATGCTCTGGAATAAACACTGAGGTGTAATGGCCCAAATAAAGGTCACATGCCTACTAAAAGGTAACACCTTTTGTTCTCAAAATGCATGTAGAAAGGCAACAACAGATTGTGTCTAAAGGTGAAGAAAGTACCACGGTGAATCTTTTGCTCTGAAAATGCATTTGGGCAAAGGCTTTTCCCAGAATACATGTGAAAAGCTATTTTGTAACATTCCAGTGCAATTAGTAATTTACGGGAGTTACGACTGTATCCCTGCAGAGCTTTGTTTGATCCAAAACACACAGCAGCTACCAAGTACTCTTCTGTAGAGTGCATGCAGCTATAAGAGAATGACATTTGAGTTAATTAATCTGTGGAAATACTGTTAGAGAGAAAGAGACTAATGTTGATAACTTGTCAGATTCTACTTGCTTTCTGAAAATACTTTTGTGACAAAACATTCCAGCAACAGGCATCAGTACCAGCACATCACCTTGTTAATCTGTTCCGTTTTGTTCCCCTGCATTCAAAGAGCAATCAGAAATTTTACGTTGGAATGAATCTCATTTTAAATTAAGGACAACAAACTAGGAACAAAAATAAAGCTCCATCAGAGAAAAAGACCGCATTTTTTTTCTGCACAGACTTCAATAAAATTTCTACTGGTCTCTTTAGACTTCTCCAGCCTTTTAAAAGCTTAGCTCATGGCAACAGCCACAGCACCTATAGGTATCTAATTGTTTTTGTGTTTATGGTTGTGGATAGAAGTTTTCCACTTTAATGAGATATCCTCTAAGTAATATCATCCATGACTTCATCCTCTTGAGGCACTTAACCTTGAGTTTTTTGCTTTAATTTTGCCCTATCCTGGTGAGGGTACTGTCCTTCACAGAGAGGATGTAGGACATGAAAAGCATGACCAGCATTTCAGTGTAGAGGATGTAGGTTTTCACTGGAATAGGAGGGGACATACTTGTGAGTATATGGGAAGTCTTTTTAGTGGGGCTGGGAGGTTACAGTCATTAGAGTAATCTCAGAGCTCAGACCTTGTTTTTAAATGTGGAGGTTGCCAGCTAGCTGTCAAAAATGACTGAATTAAGTATCTAAACAAAAATAACTGTATTGAGAAATTAGTTTAGTCTTATTGCTCAGTCACTTATTTTATTGTGATTAAGCTTTGTAATTTAGAAATACAGAAGAAAATGGTATATCTTCCACAGATTTAAATTGCATGATCCCCTGTGACTAGTAACTTGCACCATGAATTTCATACAGACTGTAACTCAATCAGAAGCCTATGCTGGCAAACTTTTGTCATTTTAACAATTTTTGAAAAAAGTTTGATTTATTTAATCTCAAGGGCAAATAAGTATCTGATCCTAAATGGAGAGAAAAGTGTTAAAATGCACAAATATGTGGAACTTGAAGAAATTATCTACACAGAAGAACTTGATGAACAAATTGAGGCAGTAGGTGTGAGAGTACCTTTAGATATTTAGATATTAGTCATTGTCATCAATTTTAACTTATTTTTATGCTGCTGAATATGTAGAGTTACAATGTGTCCTGGGCATACACAGAGACCGTCTGTTGATCTTTGAAAAAAAGGAAGTGGTCTTGGGCAGAGAGGTGTGACACACTCCAGTAGCCTCCCCTGTTTGGTCAAGGATGTTCGCAAATGTGGGAACAGGTTTTTTGGAACCTGTTTTTTGCTTTTTTGGAAGCACCTGCCCTTGCCCCATGATAAAATCAGTCATTAGAAGGAACAAGACAAACACCTGCAGAGCAAGAACAGCTCACATTCAGAAAATATTAGGCATTAGATGGGTAAGAGCTAATGAGAGAGTCCAGATTCTGCATCCTGACCCTATGATCCCTGCAAATGGGACCTGTGAGAAAACTGGTTGTAACATTGCAGGAAGTAATCTTGTCAGCTGAAAGGGCTAATTCTGAATGGCAGTATTACATATTCAGGATCAATGAGCCTTGACTGAATCTTTTTCTCTCTCTGTGTAATTAAAGATTCTCCTCTTATTGTGTAGGTTGATTTTATACTCTGCATCTTTGCATTCACGTAGAAGAGATTTGGCTTTCTGCAGTGAAGTAAAAAGATACACTGGATCTATGATGGGCTATGAGGGTGCTAGGGCATTGCAAGAGGGGGTAGTTAATTATTTTAGAAGTTGTAACTGGTCAGAATTTCATGCCTCGTGCTTTCTTAGTGGTACTCACAGAATGCTCTTTTGTAAGGGTGCTCCTGAATTCGCTGGGTCTTTGGAAGTTGCTACCTTAAGAGTTTTGTCATCTCACATCTAATAAGTTGCTTCTTTTTTTCCTCATAAATGACAGAAAACAAATCAATCAAAAACTTTGCATTTGAGACATACTTTCCTTCTTCTCCTCACTGCTGTCTGGGTAGTCACTGACTTGTTTGTCTCTTCAGGTAATGACCACAGTGATATAGTCCAAATTTCCTTCTTGCTTTCTCACTTTCCACCAGCCTTTTCCAAACATAAATGTGCAGTTAAGAGTTTTTGAGAAAACCTCAATTTTAATTGCTAACACGTGTTGCTGTTGAGCCGCTAGCAGAGAAAAAGACCCGGGTTCTCAGTGTGGCATAGAAAAGGTGCTTTATTATTTTGATTCCAACTTATATAGACTTTTCAGAGGTCACCCAGATTGGTCAGTCAGAAACCTCCCCCTAGGCCTGATTGGCCAGGCCTGAACTATCCAAATCTCGAGACACTGTTTTAATAACATCCAAACTTTATCTTTGTTTATAAAACACAGGAGAAAATTCTCATGGGAAAGACCTGTGCTAGCCACAAACACAGAATTGCTTTTCAGGCCTCTCTCTGTTCATTTGTTTTGCTAGAGAAATTTATTAAGGGGAGGAAGAAGACAAGAATATATAGTCTCAGTTTGCACTGCCCAGTACATGAAAGATGAGACAACTATTTTACTTAATTCTTCAATAAAGTCTTTTAAACACAGTGATCTTTTTGAAGTCATTAATTAGTATCATATTAAAGCAAATTAACATTCCAATTTGTGGTTTATTCTATGTTTTTTTGTTTTGTTTTTGTTATAGAAACAAAATAAAGAGTTTGGAATAATTAGAAAAGAGAAACAAAATTGACCTGAAAAACTATCTTGAATATTTTGGTGTCAGAATTTTCTTTTCCCAAAGGCACTTAAGATCTGAAAGAACAAAGTAAACATCTGGCTGTGATGAACTCATGCTCAGAAGCAATGACTTGAAATTTACTTACACTGTTGAATATCAGTGGAACTTTGTATTACACTGTACAGGTAAGAATTAATTATCATTATAATTTCTTAGCACATTTTGCAAGATGTTTAACATTTTGATGGGGTAGCCTCCTGCATTTTAATATTCTGTTATTATCTTGGTGGATTTGGCCAGATATCAGTCCTAAAAACCAAACTAATCTCCCCAACAGGAGGGGATAGAACTCCACAGGAAGTGGATCCAACTTCATCTGCTGTGCCCTTTCTGTTTATATCTCACTTTGCCTTTCACAACAAAGTTGATACTTTTCACTAGTTTAGGAAGGTTATTTGCTATTCTGGAGACAATCTGAAATCTTTGGAATGACTTTTTAAGAAGCATAGTATTTGAGTATGAAAATTAAATGTGTACCTTCCTTCTTAAACAAATTCTTCTAAACTGCTTATTATGTCTCTGTCAACAAAATGCTTACATGTGAGCTCAACTCTGTGGCTCAAAGCAGAGCTAGTATTATTTGGAGGCATTCTAAATGGAAGAGAGAGAGAACAGAGCTGTAACTTTTGTCAAAAATATTGTCAGGAAGTTATCTCAGGTTTGAAACGAAGTGAGAGGGAGCGGGGAGAAAGAGGCATTTGTCACAGAATATCTGTTACCCTAGTGAAAAGGTCACTGATCTTTGGGATTGAGGATCCTGCTTCAAATTCTAGTCTTACAACAGGCTTGCAAGCTAAATTTTGAAACGAAGTAATCTTTTTATTTTTCTGCCATAGACTTTCTTGTGTTTCTGAAAATTGTAGAAGGATGAATTTCCAAGTGTAGGTTTTTCTTTGTACATCACCTCAACCAATTTCACAAGTACTGCAACAGGTGAAATGCTCCGCCCTCCTCAGAGCATGACACTGCTGTTGTAAAATGAAGCATTTTCTCTGTGTATGGCAGGGACATCTGGGATCTTCCTGCCTATTATCACTGAAGTGCTGTAGATACCATTGGGGAAGAATACCATGTTTTTGCATCTTCCATTTTATCTGTGTATCTATGAGGCTCCCTCTCTGGGAAGCTTCATAAGATCCTCAACACTGCTATTCCTGTTCCACTTCCAACTGGCACTTCATTAAAAACGTCTTTCAATATACTATGGTTTGAGCACTGTGAAGGCTAATATCAGAGAAGATAATGGATTTTATACCCAGCAGCTGTATTCCCAGTTATTGTGATGATAGAGGCATGTACAATACATTTCTAAGTACTTCAGAGACTAAAGCTGACCCCTTCTGGGATAACTTGCTGAAAGGTCTCCCTAGTGTCAGTTTGTCAGCATAGTTTTCTTTCTGAAACCTGTAATTGAGAATGGGGGGAAAAAGTGCATTTTTCAGGAACTCCTATAGAAATGTAAGTACCAAACTGAAGGTAGCAGTGAGCAAGGTTGCAATTGCTAGTGGAAGATGGCTTGAGAATAAATTGATTTTAAAACCAGCAGTTTTATAGCTCCCTTCCTCACGAAAATAAAGACTTGGTGCAGGTTACAAAAATTCTATCACAGCAATAAAAGCTTTATAAAAATATTTGAAAACATCTTATTTTTATAGATCTATAGCTTTGTAAAATATAGTTCCAAGTGAAACATATAATATTAGTTTGAATATAACATTCAACTAACATTGCTGTCAATGCAATGCACGTACCCCAAGCAGGTTCATATTTTGGATCTGTGCTTAGTTTTAATTAGGCCTAACTCCAAATTTCTTATCCAGATGAGTAAATAGGTATTGTATTGGAGCCCAGAGATATTTTTGCATATGTTCATAAGACACAGTATTGTTATCTCCTATTATTCCTGGATTAGAAATAATTTACTTTTGTGTTCTCTTTTGTCTCTGTTGATCAAGTGTTTGAAATTATTTTAATGCGTAAAGAAATGCACGTACAATAGAATCCCCTGTTACTCATATTTACAGTTTAGTGGGGATGTAAGAAACTCAAATTTAAGTGTCTATTCTGGCCCTCCATCAAAAGCCCACATCTCTATTTCTCACTTTACAAGCAATGACTTTAACTGTAAATCTCCTAGTGTCTTTGGGATTGGAAATGTATTTGAATCTCCATGGTTATGATCTGAAATATAATTTCAGATTTGAAAAAAAATTGTCTTTTTCTTGCTCATCTTTGGAGGGGCAAATAGGGGAGAATGTTCTCTATGGTAAAAAAGGGAAGCTGTTCTCATCTTCAGTCAAGACTGGGTTCTTCTAAAATGCAGAAGTTGGTCAATATGCTAGTAGTGTAATGCTTGAAATTCTTGTTTGTCCACTTGCTTATTAACCTCATCAAGAACTTTGTGGTAGCAAAATATCAGCTGTGTTCTGCATATATCTCAGCACCCAACAAGTAGCCTTCATCATTCTTTGCTACACAATTTATTTTTACAAGTCTTTTATATCCTCCATGCCCAGAGGAGAGAGTCTAAAATTAGACTCCTAAATTGCTAGGTAGGTAGATAGGGATTTTCAAAACCTTGTAGTGACTCATAATCAATTCCTATTAAAGTAATTCAGATTTCTACATTTTTAATACAAGTGAGAATGCTTTCAAACACTGGGCAATAAGCCAAATAATAACACACTGCTTATGGACACTTTTTTGGTAGAAGAAAGACTACTAAGAACGCAGTACATTATTAAGTTATGAAAAGTAGGAAAAAATCTGTTATGAGAAATATAAGGCAAAATGCCCTCTCCCACTGACCATGATGTTCAGTGCCAATAGACTACATATCATATCAACAAATAGCTGTAGATGTTAAAATAAAATGAATTTTCATGGAGAGTACCACACTTTAACTTCCACCTTTGAAAAAAGTCTCAAACACAGTTTTTATATAGCATCCAAACCCTCTTCATTGGAATAAACTGAAAATACAGTATGTCAATTCAGTAGTCAGTCTTCTGACAGCCATAGACCAGGGGAATGCTTTTTTGTTGGCCTTTTTATGTTTGTGGGTTTTTTTTCTTTTAATACTTTAATGAAATACTTATGAAAACATCCCCTTTAATTCAGAAAAGAGCATGTTCATCTGAATCCCTCCATTTCATGCTGAGGTTGTTTAGTTATAAGGTCCAAGCAGACTACTAAGTTGCTCTACTTTAGTGTTACTATTTTGGTTTTCTTTACTCAAGGTGTTTTTCACATCTCTGATAATAAATGGAGCTTTTCCATGCATTCTCGAGGGAATGGATGCTTTCTGTGCTTTGCTGATATTGTGGAAATGTAGCTGCAAGTTAGCCACTTAGTAGGATTTTCCCATCATAAGTTTGTCAGTCTGTTAGGTGAAGTACTGACACTCTAAGCATTAGGAGTTGTGTACTTTGAAATCACTCTTCTGTTTATTTTTTATCTCAGTTTTTTTGAAAAGTTATCTTTTGTATCTATGTTTTTATGTTAGAGTAGCCACTTAGGCAGAAAATTAGTAACTACTACATGAAAATTATTTAGCTGTACTTAATTCAGTATTACAGAAACCCTCCAACTTTGGTGGTGAAGTGTTTTTTGTATCCTTCAACCCCTACATTTCAGATGAGATTTTCACTTCCAATTTTGCTTAAGTGCCCTATATTGTATAACTGAAGCCATTCTTTATACTTTCTATTGTATTTAGCTTATCTTTTCAGAATGCCATGATGGTCATGTTTACAGTTCAGTAGGCAGATGCTTTCTGGAGGTGACTGGGTATTTCTGAGCACAGATAATGAATTGAGAGAACTTTAATCCTTGGACTGTTGCTTGAATTCTATATCAATGCACAGCTGCTGAAGCTGTGTCTTTCATGCACAGTGAACCATGATGAAGGACCCTTTGAATAAGATAACTTGTGTACAAGTGAATGCCTACAGTGTAGTTATTTAGCAGAAGACCAAGGCTTGATTTCATGTTTAATCACACTGAGAAATTGCAGGATTCCTTCAGTCAATTCCATCGCTTCTAGAAAAACTTGTATTTTAGCAGAATATGGGGGAGATGCATATAAATACTAGGCTGACTTTGCCTTCAGTCAGCTGAAATGTGGGCAGGTACTGCAGAACTCAGCCTTGAAAATGGAAAAAACCTGTGTCAAAGTTTTCGTATAAAAATTTCTCAGGAGAAATATCAGGAAGAGGTTGAGTTGACCTTGAAATTAATTTAGACTCTGAAAATTATCTGTTCTCAAACAGCTGCTTGAATTCTGTCAGCAGCTTTGCTCTTGGACCATTTTCCAGTGATGGGCATCAGCAGCACTAAAGGCATTGTCAGAACTGATTGCAATTGCCCCTTGTTAACAGTCTCAATAAAAAGAGACTGAATGCGCCTTAGGACTAGGTTTCTCTTCTCTCCAAAGGTGGTCATCTCAGTGGATGCTGAAGAGCAATAATTTGTTGATTATGTGTATGCTATCTGATGTGAAGAGCAGAGTGCCTCAGGCTGCAGCTCTACCAAATAATAGATTGAGCTTTTGAGTGGAGAGCGACAAATAAAAAAGTGCTCAAATGCAAAGCACAGAAGCAGTATAGCCTCACTCTGCTGTCTCAGCAGTTTCTGTCCAGTCATTTAGCCCCTGTCCTCCCCCAGCAGACATAGATCTGGCAAAAGCGTTGTATCGCTTGCTGTGTGGGTGACTGGAGAATTATGTAATTGTGTGCTCGCACTTGATCCAGACCACATTTGTTCCGCTAGTGGGTCAGACAGTACGCACATTAAGTAACGATGAATGTTGAACCATGACTCCAAATGTCCAAGACTCTTTCTCCAAAGCACTCAATTTAAAGTCTAGTAGGGTTTATTTCATTTATATAAAATAGAAAAAGCTTTTTAGGGCTCAGTAACTGACTTCTCAAGCTATATATTTCCTGTAGAAAAGACTGATACAGTTGCAATTAAAAATTTTAGAAGAAGAATGGAATTTCAACTGGTTCAATTTTTAGAGTTTTTTGAGCATCTTTATTGTTCACACCTTTCTGATTTCAGGGGAAATTTATTTTTTGCTCACAAAAAAAGGAGCAGGGTAAAGATTGAGACAAATATCTCAGTGTTGAAATTTACTTCTTCTGGAGAAAAGCATGAAGGAAACTAAGGAGAGGAAGTAAAATTGAGAGACTTCTTTCCATCTGTCTTTCACAAAATGGGCCAAACATCAAGGAAAAGGACTACCTGCTAAGAAAGTTTCTGTAAAACAATTATATTTATAAGCTCTAATTCTCATGACTTCTGATATCTTTCAAGCAGATGTAATTCTTTTGGTAATGCATGTTTATTTAGGACCAGAAAGTCCTGAGCTCACATCCACTATCCTGGATATGGCTTATTATGGCCATTGCTGAAGGAGTGAAATGAATACCACAGTCCTGTTTAGGATGTAATCCTGTAGTGCCAGTTCAGATATTGCATGAAATCCTACTGGAAAACTGCTCTGGCACTCTTTAGACATTTTTTTGAGAAATCCAGGCCAATAGCCCTTATCTCAAGGAAAATATTTTAGTGTATATAATCACTCCTTGCATAAGGAGCTGCTGTTTCACAACATAGAAGATAAGCTTCTTGATTACTTCTTGATTCTTCAGCCCATAGGCACCTTTTTGTTATGATTACTTGTGCTGTGCTATTTTCTTTAGCAGTTTAAAGACCAGCCTTTGTTTCTGAAGATTATAAATTAAATCAAACCAACAAGTCAAAGTCAACTATATTTACATTGCTAAGACTTTTTGGCATTTGCTGCAATGGTAGATGTTGAAATCTGCCACAGGTGCTGGAGTTTTCATTTCTCGTCCTTGCTCTAATTTCCTCTATTCAAAGTGACTCATCATCCTCAAAAACAGGGTTGCAAAATTCTTTGATATTGGGACACATATGATTAATACATACTACAGCAAAAGGCTGCTAGGAGACTACTATGTATCCTATGTTATGTAGTATAATAATCATATTAAAAAGTTGTTGCTCTCCCATTTGAATTTAAAAAGTGGAAAGTATCTTTGAAAGACATGGTGCAATGCAGCATACAATATCAAGCATAATGTTATTCAGATTTTATACATAATACCAGCCTCCTTCCAGACTGTGTTGATGTAACAGGCCAATTAATTTTATAAAATGATGCATCATTTGTAAAGTGAGATACTTAGGGTGAGACAATTGTGCCAAAGGAGAGATTGCAATTTCAAGGAGCCATGCCCAAATGCTGTTTCAGCATATCACTAATTAGCATGCTACTCCAGACCGTCCCAGATTAATATCTTCTGCTGTGTGTACTGTATAAAGCTAGTAATCATGATTGATTACTGAACAGAGTTGTTGCAAACCACTGAAACCATATGATAAACTTGCTGGAACAGAATGGAGAATTTTTCTGTGCATGTTCTGTTAGCAGTAAAATATTGAAAAGTGTGGTCTGGAGTTAGGGCAGGCTTTAGTGACTAACAGACCTTGATTAGAAGCTGTAGAATTTTCTTTGGTTGTTTTGTTTCCTTTTTAACATTAAGATGTGACCTTTCAAACTTACACACGAAAAAGCAGTGAGAACCACATATGTACACACTGATAGGAAATGCTCGAGACATTAGGACATTCACTGCAAATGATGCTACATGAATTTGTCTCAATTAGTTCTAATTACAGACTTCAGTCATCTGAGTGCCTTTAGTGCCACTCACTGTTTCCAGGGATACATTTCCCTTGTTGGGGTTGTTCCATTTTGAATAACTAATCAAACTTCCATTGAACAACTACTCGAACATCAATTTGTTGCATCTGAAAGTATTCTAATCACTGTCATACAAACTCAGGCTACCTCTTGATGTGGGTAAATGAATTTTTAATTTTATAAAGTAGAACAGATCCAAGAAAGACTTCGAGACATCTACGTCAAAGTAGCTAACAGCCTGTTTGGCAAAGGCACTAACCTCATGTGGGAAACCCTGTCTGAAATCCCTGGTCTGAAAAGGGTATGTAAGAGGCTTGCAGCCAGGCAAGAATGGCCAAATCTTTTAGCCACTGACTATTTTAGAGCTGGACTTCCCAAGAAGCAGCTCCTTCTGAGAAAGAAGCAGCATAACATGATTAACAATGTTCAATGTTTTAGGACCCACTTAGTAACTCCAAACCATTTTTCCTTTTCTCACCCAGCCAAAACCAAATGAAAATATTTTCACAGGGATCTTCCTTTACAATCCTAATTAATATTTCAGGGTTTTTTTAAATAGCTCTCTACCAATTTTACAAAATAATAATATCAATAAAAACCCCATGTACAACAAAAATGCAGCCACGACCTCGTTTTATATATTAGTATATATTAAAAATTGCTCATGTGCTAAATTTTGCTGTGAGCTCTGAGATACTGTGCAAAAATATGCCAAAGAATATAGGTATTTCTTGTAACACCTACTGTGTGCTTTCACAGAGGGAAAACAGACCTTGCCCCTATTTACTTGCCTATATGTAATTGCAATAGATTTTAGCTACTCTTTTGTCCTTCTCTGCAGTAATAAGACCCAGGAGGGATGCATAAATTAGCTTGCACAACATTATGGTATCCTAATGTATGAAACAGTTGAAACATACCATTTTTATCCTCTCTGTTATTCTGTCAAGTGGGAAACGTTTAAATGTTCTTCTCACATATGTCTGGGTGGTTCTACTGTGCTTTATGTAACAATCAGGCTGGTTTCTTTAGTGCCTTGCTGAGGGGAGTGAAAGTGAAGACACTGGAACATGACAGAATAATGAGTAAGTCACGGGTTTTGAGATTGCTATATTTGCCAGTTGATTCCAGCATCACCCACCCTCTTCCCTCTGCCTTGGTGAGAGAGCATATTTCTTCCCTTGTGAAACAAAATCTGTTACTTTGGCTTGTCCATCCTGAAAAATAATTAGAAACATACTGGAATATACTCAGTAATTAACCTCCAATGACAAAGCTTCAATTTCAGGTAGAATCTATCCACTATATATAGTCTTTGGTGAGTGTGTAACAATTGTTATGCTCAATAATAAGGATGGATCAACAAGGAAAGACAAAAAAAAGGCAAGAGCAAATTCAACATATATGGAGATTCCAGTATGAACAGGATACTCCATATTTGCCTCTGACTTCTGTTTTGGTGATGCTTCATTGGAGGCTCTAAGGGATTGAATATTACCATTCAGCCATTGGCACTGTGGACTCTTCTTGTTCCTGCATTGTTTTCCATCTCTCTTTGAAGACACTTGGAGAGCTTTAGTGGAAACAGCTCAAGAAAGAGATGTAAATATGGACTCAATGCAAATTGTGTAATGCAGATGGTAGGCCTACACCTCTTCTGTCATGAGATTAGTCTGGGACATCAGTATTCTAGGAAAAACAGTCTGTGGAGCCTCGTGACCACAAAGGAGCTTGTTTTAGATGGGTGTTGAAGAATGGGAGTAGGTAGTGGGAAAGGATGGAAGAAAGGAATATGCAGGCTTAAGAAAAGCTCCAAAAATTGTCAAGCAGTCATGGAGATTTGAAGGAAAGGCAAAAACATTCACAGCACACGGTAAATCAGTTCCTAGGAGAGCTCCAATCTGCCTAGTGCTAAGAAAGCTAGGACACAATCCTTGTGCCAAACATGCTTAACTGCAACACATAAGGCAATGTGGCATTGTGACGGGCTGTCATGAGAGAACTTGCCCACATAGGCAGGATAGAAGGATACTTAGCCAGCTGTATAAATGTAATTTTCTGCATTATATAAGATGTCCTCTTATTTTTGGTTTAATTTTCATTTTTTAAAATTTAATTCCCTCACATTCACCACTCCTGCAACTGTTTCTTTCCTGATATTGACAAGTATGTAGGAAACATATTATGCATGCAAAGGAATAGAGCTGACATTAAACTTTCAACAAGGAAAACTGTTCCACATCAATACTCTAAACTATATTATGTAGCAGACGAACTACTTCAGCTCCATCAGAAAAAACCTGTAGTTTGTAGTAGTTACTCCTCCTAGACAACAGGCTAACAAAATTTGATATGGCCCTTTTATTTTTTTATTTAATCAAATATTTTGATTAAATATTTGATTTTGCAAATCAAAAGATTTTGCAAAAAATAAAGAACACTTAATTTGGAATGTGCAAACGAATCACCTGATTTTTTCCAATAATGTAGTAAATTTCTTAAGGTCTAAAAAAGTGGATTTTTCTTTTTGAAAACTACGTGATGCCTTATGCAACTTCCATACTTCCAGGGAATAAGATTAAGAGTTTTTATTTTCTAAGCAAAAAAGTCACACAAAAGAAGGGGAAAATAAAGCCCTCTTAAGGCAATGATCATCAGTGAACATCTACAGACACTTGAATGAGAGGGTGATGGATAGTGGAGGCCAAAATCCTAGTTTGTGAATGACACAATGCCTTGAAGTAATTCACGTATGAGATAGCAGCCTCAGCTGTGAAATTAGTAACCAAATTGTGAAGGCAAAATGGATTTAGGAAATCCCTCAGGTGCCTGTAGAAGGTCTGGCAGCTTTCCATTAATTTGCTGACATCTAAGGAAGATGCACGTGAGTCTTAATGGGAGGAAGATTTCATCCTAGGATCAGTAATCTTTGATTTATCAATCAAAGTGTTGTCTGGTCCTGCTGTACTTACCTACCTAAAACAGATCTGGGAAAAGTTTTACTTCAAAATCAAACCAAAAAATGCTTCCCACACCCTGCCCTCCTTGTCCAAAAAAGTCCATAGACAGTTCAGTGGTCAGACTGGACACTGGATAGGTATGGGGATAGCCAAGGAAAAATCATAGCTCGACAGTGTGAGAAGCAAATGACAGAATCATTAATAGCCAGGGAAGGGTTTGGCAGCAGTAGAAAGTAATCTGGAGGTAGCTATAAGTCTAACACTTCACTACCTCTTGCTCATTTAAGAGCATTGTATGGTTATACAAGTATATACTGTAAACTGTTTTAAAATAATTTTTGTATTTTTAAAGTTAGATTACGGGAAATGCACCTACCCAATAATTATGTATAGAAGATTTAAAATGAGTGCTTGTTTTATCCAAAGTGAGTAAAGCTGATATTTCACTGAGTATCTCTAGTTAGCAGATAATGTCAATAGAATAGGATGTTATCACAGGATAATGGTCTCCTGCTGCTTGATAAGTGCTGAGTCGAAAGCACAATGTTTATTTTCAAGGCAGGGGACATTGATCCTGTGACAACTTTCTATTTCAATGACATTCTTGCTATTACATTAGATTGATGCACTTATGACCATTTTGTTTAATGGATGTTAGTTTTGTAAAGTGACAGCTGCTTATTGTGTGACTATTCAATATGCTATCTGCAGTCTGATCAGCTTCAAGAAAAGAACTTGAGTGATAAGCATAAAGGATATAGATTTTTATTTTGAGAAAGGGGGACCCTGCACCTATGAATGAGATGCTTAACTTTTTTATTCTTAATGTCTTCTGTAGAATAGATTGTTTACTTTGCAGGATTGCCTTTTGATGTAACTCTCGCAACAGTAATTTTGTCTTGAAAAAAAAAAGTAAGAATGAACATTGCTTTGCAAAACCTGATCCACTGAATGTTTGAGCATTTCAGCTGGGAGCTTTTCCCAGGTGAAAACTGGTAATTTGTTCTTTAGAGAAAAAACAAATAACAAAAATGCTTTCAGTACTGGAATTACTATTTTACTACTCTGGAGTAGACTATGTAACACATTAAAACCAGACAGCAGATGAATTCCCAAGAGTAAAACAACCTTTTACTGTAAAACACTTTCACTGCAAGCCATGGAGTAAAGTTCTAGTGTGTGCTCTCTCTCCTTTTTACATTCCTGAATATTTTAGTGTCATTACCAAAGTTGAACTTTTAATTTTTTGTACTTTGTTTCATCTTGTAAGAGAAGGGAAAAGGAGATTTTTTTTCACTACACTGAGTTTTAGGCCTTAGAAGATGTTTCATACAAACCAGGTTGTTTTGCATAGCTGAAAGATAAAGTCTAGTGAACAAACATCATTTAGCCTTCAGAAAAAAACCCCAAACCAACCTTATTTGAGTAGCAGCAAAGGAAATCCCTACTTAATTTTTCAAAATTGGCATTGCTTTCATGTGAGTAGCAGCAAAAACAAGAGAAGGAAGAAGAGTATAAAAGAATCTGATCCATATTCTCAATGGGGAAAAATGCTTTTCTGCAAATGTAATATCAACTATGTCCAGCAGTAGTCCTATTGATTTTAATGGGTCAAAGTACTTCATTACATTGAAAGTCACAAGGAATGTGACCTGGATGATCTAGTGGCAAAGCAGAGGACTTAATTATTTCCATTTTCTTGTCAGTGCAGTAATTTTACACTGCACATTTATGAAAACGTGGGAGGCATAGTGCATGCATTTGTACATGTGTGGGAGAAAACTAAGGAAAAGCAATTAATTGAAGCCTCTTCACATGCAGTCAGGAAGCACAACATCACGGTACATTTTATTAGATTGCATCATTTAGAAAACCATTCTGAAAGTGTTAAGACAGCTCAGTTTAGAGGGGCACTGTAATAAGTAAATTTCAAGCTACAGATTTAGTGTGGATATATCTCAATACCATGTTTAATACCATGGCAGTCAAAAAACCTCAAAACATGTAAGAATGTGTTTGGTGATTTTTCTGTCAATCCAGGTCAGATACTGGAAAAAGACTTTCTCACTCCAGCATTTCTACTTGTTTTTTTCCTTGAAATCTATAAAATGATACAGAAAACACTTTGAACTCTGCAAAAAGACTGAGTTTGGTGTAAGAGAGAGATGAAGACTGGCTTAGGTAATGTTCATACATAAATCATAAGCCAAATTTTCTACTGATAGAAGGTTTTTATTTTATTTATAGCAACTGAGAAAATGTTTGTATGATTTTTTTCTCTTAGATGATCCCTTTTTTCAAGTGTCAGTAATCTTTCACAGCTGTAGGAAGTCCACCATTTCCTTTCAATGAGAAAGACATTTCAACGACTGGACAGTGGTTACCAAGGGCTATTTTACAACAAATAAGGAGGACTAAGATTCTGGTTGGTCTGGCTTGAGCTAAGGAAGATAATATGTGAGCATTTTCATGTGAATAACTAGTTTTAGAGAACTTTTGATAATCTTAAAGAATACTTTTGAAAATCTTAACAAAGGACATTATCTGGATTTAAATACTTGTAGGCAGCCAGAAGATTATTTTAACTCTCCAATTTTGCCATTTATGCAGTAAGAATCATGTTAAAATCATCTCAGGTGACAGGTGGATGTGTCAAGGTCTGAAGAAACAACTATTGGATAACAGTCCTGAAAATTAGAATTTTTAATTGGTAAGATAATATTTTATGGCAAAATGAGAAATTATTCTTAGCCTGCTGATGATACCAATGTACATGGAAATCTGATAGAAAGGAACAGGGATATAAAAAAAAGCCTTGGCCTTGCTCATTTAGTCACTTACAGTTCTTTACAGTGTTAGATCTCCTCAATTTTCGTTGGTGCCACAGGGAAGCTGTAGGTATGAGGACAGAGCTTATCCAGACTGTATTGACCAAGTGTCCTGGGAGTAAATGGAGGACTCAGTGAGACAGAAGTGTTTCCTGCCTGGATCTGCTTTGAAGTTGTTACAGGAGTTCTGGAGAGAAAGGGAGATGGTGTTTTCTAAGCTTGATGGGGGAAATAATTTCTGCAATGTTTCTCATGAAGGAAACAGGCCTTGTCTGTATTCTGTAAAAAAAAGAAATCAATAAATATTACAGTAAGAAAATCTGTAACTGCCCAATACTGATTCCTGCTGGGACAGACTGATGGCCATAATACCCAGAAAATACTTCATCTGTGAAATGGAGAACAAAGTTTACATATAAGTAAAAAAGGATGTCACCTGATCATGATGGTTAGGAACTGGAGCTGTTTCCATCCATTTCACATCCTTGGAAGAAAATTGTCTGTTGAAAGCAAAGACAAGTCATTAGTTCCTGTGATCATCCTGATTCCAGCTGAGCTGTGCTACTCTTGGAACAAATTCTGAACTTGTATGAAAATGGAAGGGAGAAACCAGAGCAAAATTATTTAAGCCTTATTCTCACTGTAGAAAACAGAGTGGGGTAAGGAAGACTTTTAGCAACCATAAATATATGTGTGAGAGGTAGTTGAACCTGAGAAGACTTGTGAAATCTTAGACAATGAAATACTGCATAAAGAACTTTCTGTCTGAGAAACAGTTTGCGTATCAGAGAGATGAATTAATTTACTACTGACAAAAATGACAACTCAATCTAACAAGATACCTGTCAAAACTATCTCTCTGTTCACTTTCTTATCTAGAATATGTGCCATAACCCTATAGATAAAAAGAAAGACTTAAGAGAATAGTTGGAAATTAGCCTGATTTGTACCCACATGCTTTCATTTGCGTCCACTGCTATCAAGTGATTGACAGCATAACATAAATCAATTTTTTTAAACTTATTAATATGATATGAACTGCAAAAAGATTAAAGTCTCATTTACATAACCTGAGATGAAAAGAGGTGAAATATTGTAATTATCTTTTCAAGCTAAATTTGCACTGCCATTTAAAATTAACCTATGCAAATGACAGGTTAAACCCCAGGAAAGCTCTGGCTCTGTTTGAAAAAAGTACAATCAATTTCCAATCATGAGTGTGTTTTCATGCTAGCCCTTCAATTAATCACTTGAATCCATAAATACATGCCAATATAATGAAAATTATTTTTTGGCCTTGTTTTGTTTTTTGGCTTTCAGCCCCCCAAAAAATACTAGGTTTTGAAGTCTGCATCCTCACTTGCATTGAGTAGCACTCTAAATGTAATGTGAACAATCTATAGAGTAATGTGATGTGTTGCTTAGCCCGAGTGAGGATAGTTAAGCAAAATTATTTCCATGAGAGAGCTGAGAACATATATTTTTTATAGTCCGTAGGTGTATGGGATGATTTTGGTAAGATTTGCATGAACAAGAGTTTTTTAAAGGATCCTGGTCCTGCTGTGAATCAGAGAAGAAAGGAAATACGTATTTGGCTTTTTTCCCAGCAGAATTATAAATTCAAGAACATATCAGTTAGGGACCTCCATTACACCTTGGTTTATATGTAGTCTGAAAATATTTTCTAAAAACAGAAGAGAGCTTACATTTCCATGTAATTTTCCCCTGGCATGGGAGGAACTCGGATACAGATGCAGACACAGATAATTTTCATTAGCAAACTGACATGTTTCATTGGGTGGGTCCAAGAAAATTGAATATGTTACATGAGCTATGAACTTGGCCTTAATCATGTGCCCTCTAGGCAGATATTTCACACTTGGCAGTTGGAGGTCTCCTTAATCATGGCCAGCCTCAGTATTTTACAAAGGGCAAATAGAGAGATAGGAATTTTAGTGAATACTGACCAATGCCTAAATCAGTGCAGTAGGATGGGTCTTTGATATTGGGAAATTTCTTTGTATGTATGAAATACTGGGCCTGAGACTTGTGGGACAACAAATGATTTTCACTGCTTCTGCAGAGAAGATAATCCTACAGGGGTTCTGTTCTGTCTTATTGGTAGCATCCACAGAAATTGTCAGTCAGAGACAGTACTGGGAAGTGAAAACCCCCAACCTTCCCAGCTGGTAAATTTTCTTTTTTCAACATTTGAGGTGGGTGTAATTTGAAAGTTGTGTAAACAGTCAATTTTGTTTTGGCAGCCAGTCTACTGGCAAAGGAGCAATGGAAGCCTGGTTTGTGATGGGTTTATATATTTTGTCTCCTACAACACCCTCCCATTCCACTGCAAGAATCACAAACTCAGCAGTGAGATATTTCTAGATCTCTTCTGTGGTCCTGAAGACTATCCTTATACTGTTGCCAGTTTCTGTCAATCTCAACCTGCTTTCAGGTTTACTTACTGGGTGAGAAACAGTGTATGTCCTGTGGCTAGTCCAGAACACAACACATACAAATTGATCAGATAGTGAATATGTGCTGAGCAGCCCAGCAGTCATCAAATACTAAGTTCTGCCTGCCTTTTCTTCAGTGGGAGCACTAATACGGTCTCTACCATCTTGTGAGCCACCAATTTTCACAAAAATCACATAACAGTTTTGAGCTCTGACTGAAAAATTTGATAAAAATTAGTCGATGGGAGAGGGGAATGTCTGACAACCTGTGCAGTCATGTCAGATATTGCCTTGCCAAATCAGACTATAAAATTGAAGGGAGTGGAAGGGAAAGAGAAAGGGAGAGAATTATTCAAACAGTAATGAGAGGAATATTTCTTGCTGAAATGAAAGACTGAAACATTTAATTTAGTTTGACACAAAAGGTTCCATTCACCGTGAAATCAAATATTTTGTTCCAAGGCACTTGTGAGAAAATAAAGAAAATGAAAGACTATAGTCAGAAGCTGACAGAGGAAAAGCCTTACCCTTGCAAAACAAGTTCTCAGAACTATCTCTACAAAACACTAGAGACCTGAGTTGTACTACTTCTATATTTGGAAAGGGGATTAATTCCTATTTTTCACCTTTCTTGGCACTGCTCAACTATCCACACCTTTAAGGTATCTGAAATCCCACCTTCTCTAGTTCCACTTTTATAAGATGCTTTCGCAGTCGCTATAGGTGCATGTGAATGTGCATGTCAGAGAGAAGGAGGTAAGGGTTATAAACAAACTAAAACAGTGTCTGCAAGAATGGAGAGAAAATGAGAATACTTCTATCCACGAGAAATAGTGTTTGACACCCAGGCTCTCCAGGGATTAATACACATGCAACTGTAGGGAGAGGAAATTATTTGGTTTGGTGTGGAGTTTAAGGTATTGCTGACCATCTGAGAATTTGTATCAGGTGCTGAGCATTTATGGACAAGCATTTATCATTTAGGACTACAAACAACATAGTTCTTACTCTGATTATTTTTGACACTCTGTTATCAAAAGTTTCTTTGCACTTCTGATCTTAAAACCTAGAAACAATCACCTGAGGCATTATAGTACTGAGGTGTCATACTGATGTGTTGGTACTTTTATATAAAGCATCTCAGGCCAGAGGTTACTGAGTTGCTGGTGGCTAGGTCTGAAGAGGTGGGAGGAATGCCCTTTGAATTTCTGCTTTAGCAGCCCTGAATGCTGAAATGCTCCACTCTGACTCCACGTCTTGGGAGGATCAGGTGAAACTAGCTTTCCTTAAGAAGCTGAAGATAAAGATGAAAAGATTTAGTGGCTTGTATTCGTTTGCCCATGGGAGGGGGCAAGGAAAGGGCAACTTCAGGTGTTAGCCTGAAACTCCCAGTTGTCCACCATAGAGAATAAGAGAATAATTGCTTCTCCCTACAATTGCCCAGCAAGAAGAGAGGTCTCCTTAGAAGATTTCACTAAAGGGATTTTTTGGCACATCACATTAAAGAATATCCTGCTGAAAGTGGAGTTTGTTTGTAAAACTGTGAATAAGAATTTTACTGTCATTTATTTGAGAACTTCTGTGATATGTGCCCACTTTTACTGTTTTCCTCTAGAAGGACAAATGACTCAACCCCAAAAATGTGTATCTGAATATTTCTTTGCCTAGGAGATGTTCTGTACCCAATTTGTTTTTTTCCTGGCTTCATAATAAGGTAATTTAAGTCATTGCCTGAATGTAAGTGAACTGTGATGCTGTCAAAGTCTGAGCTCTGAATCTTATAACTGATCGCTTATTGGTTTGACAGAATGACCTGATGATGCTTTTGTATCTTGTCCTTTATCTATGTTTTTCCTTATGTAATTATTGTCATGTTAAAAAACTTTTGGTGATACTAGACTTTGTTAGACAACACATGCAAAATTTTTTCTACCCCAGACAACTTGGAACTTAAAAGTGTAGGTTTTTGAATGCTTAATTCTTTGTAGCCTTGAATGCTACAATTTTCAGTCAGCAGGCTCATTCTGTCTACCTGTGACCACAATAAGTGGCATGCAAGGGGCCCAAATGAACCCTAAATGTCTTATGTCGTACACTCTGAGGGTTATAGGTGGGAAAATGTTGTGCTCTGATAAAGCCTTCTGTCAGTCTGTTGCTAATTAAGAGGATCTGTGCCTGCCATTAATGTTGAGAAAGATTATGAAAAGACAGAGTGCATCTTGCATATAACAGATATTTTTGTTCTCTAAAGGTTACACTAATATGTCTGTGGCTTTCAGATGACAAAGGTCTGGCATTTAGACAGACTGGGTAGGGCAAGTGAAACAAATATGGCCACACTAAAATTTAGAGTGCATATGACCACCAACACAACTACACAGAGGCATATCAAATCTGAGCTGGATTGGACATTCATGTGTCTTCATATTTCTTTTACTCATTTCTAATGGGTAAAATGATCTGCTCTCCAACAACATGCACAGTGAAGCTGGTGTCTAAGTGCTAGAGTTGCAGAGTCTGCAAGCTTTGAGGTATTGGCATCATTTACACGAGGCTGAGCTTTGGGAAAGAAGCAAGTGTCCAGTTATAAAGGTATAGACTTCTGTATCTAAAGAAATGACAAAGTCTGGAGAAAACTAGAATACTGCCATACATATAGGAGTATTCCAGTTTATTTACCAAAGAACTCTTCCTAGTCCTCTGGTAAATGCTCTCCTTAGAGAATAATGTCAGTACACTGCTTTAAGCCTTTACAATGTGTTTCTAAAGGACTAAACTTTGTGCAAATAATCAAAGTAAGGAAAAAAGATTCTTATGAAGGGATGATTCAGTAAATGTAACACTAAGAAGTGTAAAAATTTTCCCTAAAGTGGGCGAGTTTGCTTGTCAGGATTCTGTGAGCTCTCTGTATTGTCAAATTTTGTTTGTCAGAGTAATTTGTAAAGGGCAATAATGAATCCACTGAAAATTACTGATTGACATGGTGATTTAACCATAATTTTTCTTCATAATGATTTGAAACACAATTTTTAATTTTATAAAAAAAGATAGGAATATTCCCTATGAATACTTTAGCACCAAAATTACTTACACATAGCATAGAATTTTTGTTCTGTAGTGACCTTTTTGCCTTGGATTAATGTCTAAAGGTCTGCATTTTATTCTGTCTGTAGTCTGAAAAATTTAAATTCTGAGTGTATCTACAAGAATGATCATAGACCATAAGCAGCAAAGGAGGAATACATTCGCTGGGTTATCATTTCAGCACTGTGTACACAATATGTCAGAGTCTGAAACTTTCAAATTAATTACTAGTCCTGGCGATGCTGAATGTGTTTTGTTGCCCTTCAAGCTTGCAATTAATATTCAGACAGTTGTGAAGGGAGGATAATTTGGTGATTTTCAGTTTATTCTTCCAGGGAATAAACAAGAGAGGAGAATACATATTTCTCTTTTACTGCAGCTCAGAATCAGTTGATTAAGTTGTGTCTGCAACTGTACACAATCAATGTCAGTTAGAGTACAACTTTATTAAAGTTTTCTTGAATTTACATAACTTTCAGAACCATTACATGTATAATTTATCATGATGATGCAGTATCGTTGTAGGGTATTTATAAGCTTTGTGCAGTGGGGCAGAATTTCAAACCTGGTCCTTCATTAATTTTTAATTCAATAACTTAGCTAAACTAGGTGAGCACTGATAGCAAGAGCAGCAAGAGCTTTACCAGTCTTTAAATGAAAATGCTCTCTATGTTCTCTGCAACCCTGCGGGACAAAGTTTAATGTGCTTACAAAAGTGTGTTTACCTTCAGCATGTTCACTAAAATTTTCTTCCAAATATTTTTTATCAGCCTATGGTATGATGTTGTAGCCAAACAGCTGCAGATTTAAAGCATTTAATTGAAAAAAAAATTTTAAAAAATCATGGGGGCTTTGCTTGGAAAGGGAAGTGACGAGGAAAAGCTGGGGTCTCACATATATATGAAAAAAATCTCAAGTCTCATTTTCTCATATCACTTTTCTAGCCATAGCTCAAAGAAGGTCTTATTAAAGGAAAATATTTTCTTCTACATTTAATCGAATAATGACAAATAAAAACTTCAGGAGTTAAGGATGGTTGTAAAAATAACTTAGATCATAGAAAAATAGAATAGAATCACAGAATTGTTAAGGTTGGAAAAGACCTCTAAGATCATTGAGTCCAACCATTAAGTTAGCCTAGAACCACCATGTTCACCACCAAGACATGTCCCTAAGTGCCCCATCTTTTAAATTTGTCTTTTAAAACCTCCAGGGGTGAAGACTCAACCACTTCCTTGTGCAGCCTGTTCCAATGTTTGAAAAACCTCTTTGTGAAGAAATTTTTCCTAATATCCAATCTAAACCTCCCCTAGTGCAACTTGAGGCCACTTGTCCTGTCACTCATTACCTGGAAGAAGAGACTGAACCCCAGCTCATTACAATCTCCTTTCAGATAGTTGAAGAGTTGTAGGTGGCCTTGGTGAGAGTGGGAATTCAGCCCTTATTTTTTTAGCTGTTTTTAAAAATTTGTGTCTAATTCCACACATGCTCTGACTCCTAAAGCTATACTTCCTGTATTGTTTGCGATGCTTTGCTTTCTGTATAGAAATGATGATCTGTTTCTAATGGTGCCTCAGTATCAGTGAGGAAAAAGGGTTCATTATTGACATTCCAGTAATTGGAAACTGTTGGGAATAGGAGACAAATAGCTGGTCCTACACTCATTGAAATAATAATAATAACAATAAAATAATAATAATAATATAGTAAATTTCTGGTTTTTATGTGTTCTAAACAAAGCCTCAAGTGAATGAAAGATCTATTCCATTCTGTTACGGTCACACTTGGTATGGGTCACTGGAAGTACTCTTTCTGGATTAAGTTGACTTCTTGATCTCTCAGAAATGTGGATGTTCTTTAGCCTGTGACTCTGTTCTCATTTAATAATATGCATAATTTCTCATGTAAAATACTCCAACATTAAGTAGAATGTTAAATACAAATAATGCTATTCTGGGAGTGAAAGAAAAGGGTAAGAAAAGAAAGCAGCTTAAACCTCTCCCCTCTCCACCCCCAAACCTCCCTCTACTCTGCCAGAAATAGAAACCATGATGAGAAATGATATTGTGGCTTTGAGACTCTCTTCGGGCTGCAGACAAAAAAGAACAAAGTTAACCTTGTTATATTTTCCCTTCCATAGTCTGAGGAAGGCCACATGGTTGAGATTTCACTTCTCATTTCTATTTCCAGGGTATATTTTCTCATCCTATTTATAAAAAAATGGATTTTATTGCTACGTGTTGATCCAGCAGCTGGTTTGTTTTTTAAATGAAAATGTTATCTGTTTATTATTCAGATACAACTTTAAGCAGTTTTACTCAGCATATTTGAATTCAAAATCCCATTAAAGATGCAATATTCCTCTACTACTTTGTCCCCCACTGCGCTGACATTCAGTTTCCCCATTTTGAATAGAAATATAATATTGTATATCTGTTCAGGCTGATGTAATTTCCACCACTGAATTACCAGTCATTGGACTGCCTGTTCACCTTCCTATCATGGAAATTTTGTATTCGCACACATTTTTCTCCACATTTACAAAATGAATTATTGGTCTGGCTATCTTGCAATTACTTTACAGCAGCACTTTCTTTTTAAATCTAGAAAACTTGTCCCTTTGCTTCCTACCATCTGATGGAAACAGTAAGAATTGCTGAGTTAAGATAAACACCCTCATTTTGTGGTAGGGAGGGGAGGGGGATGAGAAGCAAAATGTTAATTTGTTTTAAAGTTAAAAGTACTGACCCATGCACTGAAGATAAGCATATCTAATTTTAAATCTTCCATATCTATTGTAATGTCTAATTGCATAGTTAAATGAGCTGTAAAAGCAGAAATGCCGCTGTAACCTCTAAACAATTTTACACAGTTCTAGAACATTTGGGATAACAGAAGAAAGCTTAAAGAAGCTTTTCTCCTCTAGTAATGTTAGTACTTCAGAGGACAGTGTTTATTGAACAGGAGAGACTTTCTGCTTGGGCAGCACTTTGCCGTTACTCTGGACACACTTTAGATTTAAGAAGGCAATTGAATGCATCATGAGGGCTATGAACACTCTAAAAAGGTCCAAAAACATTAGTGGATGTGTCACTCAGTGCTCAATTCTCGTCTCGGATTGATGTAATGCTGGAATAACTTGATTGAATTCAGAAACTTTATTCTAAATTAACATAATTGCTATCATAATTATTTAGCCTACAGAAGCATCTGGAGCCCCTAACTAGGTCAGGGCACAATTTCACTAGGCTTTCTGCATTACACATGCACATACACAGATTAATATGTCAGAGAGCTTTATATATAGACTGCCTCTGTCTGAATACTTTGCTTGGGGCAAAATAAAACAACGGAGAGGTGAATCCACTAGTCTGAGTGGTAGCCTCTGTGAGTGACTTCACAGAAAGTCCCACAGACTTGCTGTGCCTCTGCTCTCTTTCTAGAAAATGCTGATGGCAGCTCTTCTCTTGTTTTATGAGAATAATTGCATTTAAAATTGTGAAGTGTTCAGGCACCATGGTAATGGGAAGATGCATAAGTGTTGTGGATAGACAAGGTAATCTGCATCCAATTGTTCATGCTTTATAGTCCTTAATGACAGATACTTCAGGGGAGTTGCTTATATCCTGAGGATGAGATGTGCAAGAATATTAGATTTTTTTACTACTGAGGGGTAAAAAGGAAAACACAAAGTAGCTGTAAAATAATAACTTTTCTGCAGACTGTAAAAGACTTCAAGTTTAATAACAGTGATGATTGTTTCTGAGGTTAAATGAAATCACAATACTGTCTCTACAAAGTGGGAATTACATACACCTCATATAGCACAGCTCGCATTTCCTGTAAATGTAAAGTATGACTTTTTGTTTCTACTCAGAAGTTTGAGTCTAATGTTGCTGTAGGCAATAACCAAACTTCTAGAAAAGAACATTATGTATTGTTCCTTAACTTTGCCCTGTCTGAATTGTCATTAATTTGTTGCGCCTAGCAAATGGAAAGTACTAGGACAGGAGCTAAGTGGCAGCTGCATCAAATTAATTTGGGATTCTGAAGTATCTTAATGTTCTTAGGGTGACTGGTTTCAGTGAAGCTAGGATATAATTTCAAGACACTGGAAGTTGACCTGATTAAACCTTCTTTTTATTTCCCAAACTTTCAAGAATGACAGATACTGTCAGAGAGAACTTCCTAGGTTTCTATGCTTTTAGGACCTGACAATGTTTGCTAGAAAAGGAAAATGAATTATGGAGAGGGAATTTATTTACCCCTTTTTTCCAGCAAAACCAGAAAGGTTTAGACCAGCTCTTCTGATAACACATCTTAGTACTTCTCAAGAGTACATGACCAGTTGACAGAGTGACCAAATACATTGTGATCATTCTTCTGATAGCTGTGTGAAGTACAAAAGTTTTATGTGCTTTTTAGTGATACAGAATCCAGACTTCGAAGAAGTTCCTTATCAATCTTTTGTAGCAGTACTGTCCCATAAGGGATCTGGGTCCAAATTAATCTATTCCCCAAACAGACCATTTACCTTTTAATAAACGAAAATGGAATTTGTGTCCTTCCAAATTTCCTACTAGTGTCTCTTCACTGAGCAGTTTTTTTTTTTTTTTTGCTGCAGGCTCTTCATAAAGCTTAAATTAAACTTGGGATGGCCCAGTGCTGTACTATGAATGATGGAATTGCAGGAACATGACTGTGCAACAAAAGGACTGACCAAAGTTTTCTGCATCTAGTTAGCTGAGTTTAGATATACTTTTTTAATGAACAGCCTTAATATTGCTATGAACACAGAACTTTTTTTTTCTTTAATTTCTCGCTTGTCCTGAGTTCAGTGGCAAAACCTGGGTGTACAGGTGAAGTCTGAATACCAAAGTCTTCTGGATGCTTGGTTTTTGTTTCCTTTTAACTTCCTATAAAATACCTATTTTTCCTTAGATCTTTATCAGTGCCCGATCAGTCTGCATTTTAAATGCTTCAATACTTTCTCAGGATAATCTTAGAAAGTGTAGTTTAATAGGTCCTCTGATTCTCTAACCAGGACAGACTTGCATGGCTTGTGCATTCTTGATGCAGTGGTGATTTTTTTTTTCTCAAGTTTTATATCATGATCTAGATGTCTGCAGCTGGAATTTCATAGAAAAATATGTGACTGATACTGTGCCTCAGTATTATACAATCAAAAGTAATGCCTTCTTGAAATACTAGTGTTTTGAGGAACTATTTTCTGAGTAAACAAAATGCTTTGGCTGCGAATTTCCAAGGATCATGAGTTTCAAGGGAAAGATTGTGAGGAATTCATTCAGGAAGCTATATGGTAAAAGATTAATGGATTATTTGCTTTGAGAACAGCGATAAGAAATGTAGGACTCTGCTTTTAAATTTATCAGAAAGCTAACTATGTAATTGAGTTAAAGTGTGGAAATGTCTTAACTTTGATTGTTGCTTGCCACTGGATTTCTGAAATGACGGAGATTTTTGCAGTTGATCTACAGGAGACCAAAGCCTTGGGTTACTGTGCCATATAAAGTAAGCAAAAATGTTTTTTTTCATTGTTTTGAGATGTTCTTGTTGCTGGTTTTACTTATGCCACTGCTACTTATGTACAGTTATTGTAGTTAGCCAGTGGTGGAAAAGATAAAATTAATGCTATTAATTCAGCCACAAGGTCTGTGATCTGTGAGCAATTGAGCAACATGACTAGGGGTCACTACCTGGATTAATGACGCTTCATATCTTGGATTGATCATATCTAAATGTTAATCAATTCCAACCAAATGCCTGATGCTGGTTCTTTAATTTTTCTTTTTCAATTTGTTTTTTGTTAGTAGTATGGAATCAAACAAAGATATTAAGCTCCCATGTCAATTAAACTGCTGTTGCTACCATAATTAGCAGCTGCTTCTTCTTATGACAGGTTTAATTAGAACTATCTATATTCGTTTTTGCACAAATGTGGCAATTTGTTCTTGATCATTTAAAGTAACTCTGCATTGCTTGTATAATTTTACTAATAGATAGCATCCCAAGGCTTCAGTTATCTATGTGATGGGCAAGGAAACCGGGATGAGTTACTTAGAGGGCAAAGTGATTTACCTACTGGTATAGAAGTATTTTGAGACCAAACCAGAGGATGGCAATGACAACTAAAGGTGGCATTCAGGTCAATAGAAAGATAAATTTAAATTAATTCCCACTGAAAATGCTTTCTCTATACTTACCAAAACAACTTCTTTTCTGATATTGAATCAGAAATTTTACAGACCAAATAGTCCTTTTGTGTGTGATGCTTATTGGACAAGGAAAATTGATTTGCCTTTCTCAGTGTCTTACATTAAAATGATTTTTTCCCTCTAATCTCTTTTCTTTCAATAAAATTTCTGGTCTTTGTGCAACCATTTAACTCCTAGATTCCTTGATCACAGCTTTCCAATCATTCTTGGAGATAGAAAATTTTTATCTGAAACAAGAGGGTTTACAGAGTGACCATATGCCCTGTTATTGTGGCATGAATTACATAAGTGATTTTCATACTCCTGATTATATTCCAGCTGCTGTCAATGACACACAGTGTCCTTTTAAAATGCACATGTAAGAATAAGCCTAAAGGATATAATAGTAGGGTTGAGAGAGGAAAGCACTGCTTTCCCCTTTTCTCTATGCGAATGAACAGCATCTCTTGCTGTTCTCTGGTGGTCACTGAATCTCTTTATTCCTATACAAAATCGTGTGAGCAGGGATGAGCAACACTGTGGGATAAAGATTTTATATCTGAGTCATAGAATTCAGAGACCAAGAAGACCTATTTCATGTTGTAGTTCCTCTTTCTGTTCTGGATAATTTCTATCTAAATATATTTTTCTCTCACTGCTTTCAGAGTATCTGCACCAAAATAGTACACAAAAACATGAACTGGAGTATGAAAGAGAGTTAATATTTTATCATAGTGAGCTCTAGGTGCCTATGACAGCAGTTTGAGAAGCTCTTTTAAGAAGTCTGTGAGTGTTTTACTCTAGGATTGTACTCATGACACCTGCTTCTTGCATAAAGATTTTTCTTCTGCTTGGATGAAGCTGTTTGCTTTTATTTCCTCTTTATTATTGAGATTTGACTCTCCTAAGAAGAGCAGCTTCTTTAGTATAAGAGAGACTGATGAAAGGAAAGACAGTCTATAATTTCTCTCCACCTTTCTTTAGGTCCTGTGGTTCTCATGAGTTACTAGAATGAAGTTGTAATGATAGTAGCCATACAATATGTTGCTTTTGGTTTCATTATGGAGTATTTAGTTTCAGATACCCAAAGCTGCTAGTGAAGACAATATGCTTGTCATCAAAAATAGGTTTTTGTCAGTAGACTCACAATCAAAAATTACAAGTTTGGCTTAGTAGTTATCCAAAGCCTTCAAAGTTCTTGTTGTCTAACTTCATTGTATTGTAACTACAATTTCCACAAACCTAATTGCAAGGAGAAATTGTACAGAGATGGTCCCAGACAAGAGGGAACTTTACAAGCTCTTTTTCTGGAATGCAAGAAGGTGTAGGTTTTTTTTTCTTTCTTTTCTTTTGTTGTTGTTGCTGTTGTTTTCGTTGTTGTTTTATGTTTGATTGGTCTTTTTTAAGGGGAAGAGGTGGGGCCAGCTGCTTTTATGCTACTATTTATTTTCATGGCTAGCTCAGTCTGCACTGATTCTATCTTTAGACTTCAGCTTCTTCTGCATAAAGTAAAAGATTTTACTCTGCCATCTGAATACCACTCTAGGGTCTTTCCCTTAGACTACCCCCCCCCTACCCTCACCATAAGAAAAAGCAATGCAAAAGACAATCTCTGGATTTGGAGAGGTTGTGCTATTTCTTTTCCCCATGATGATTTTAGAAAATTTATTAAAATAATTTGCAAAAGGCAAATGAGAGCATTTTTCTGACTCTAAGAATACTATTGAGTGGATTTTGCGCTTATTATTCTAGCATTTCAACTTCTAAGGCATACTTCTCATTATCATACTAGGGCATGTTACAGAGTTCAGTGACCAGAAGCATCAAGAAGTAATTAAAAAAAATCTCAAATGATATCTAATTAAAAACTGTTCCAGGCAGAATGAATTAAATAGTCTTAAAGTTGCTTACTGCATCCATCTTCCTGATGTCTGAAGGAGCTGAGTTGCAAAGGTGAATCATATAATGGTAAAAAGCCCTTGCAGTAGGCAACTCCAGAAATGGAGCAATCAACAATAAACTGGAATTACAGAATATTCAGGACTGGTAAATTACATCATCAAATCTCTTGGCAAGAATCTCTTGGCAAGAAACATTTAAAAAAAAAAAAAAAAAAAAGTTTTATTTGCTACGAAATCCAGAGCCATAAGAGACATAGATAACTTTGTGGCAGATGAGGTGGCATAATGACATCAATCAGATCCTTGGGTGGAAGCCAGCACAAGGTCTTAAGAGGAGGGCTAATAAATACACTGATATACTAGCTTAGTTTGATATCTGATCAAGCCATTTTGTCAAATGACATCCTAATATAAATTCCAGTCTTTCTGCTGGAAAATCTGTTGAACTCTTTTCCTTTCATCCCATTTTACTTTTCTTTTCTTTCTTGCTCCTTCCCCACTCCAAATGCAAGTCTCAAGAAATGTGTCTATTAACTATATCTGCATTATGAAAGACTACCAATCCAAATTCTCATCTGTTCCTTCAGCATAATTTTGCATCTGTAAAACTACTGAAAGATACAAGTGGAAACCAAGTTCAGAGTTACAAAGCTAAAATCTCCAATGTAGAATTTAGTGACAATGACATAAAAGAATCAAACCTGGTTGGCTTGGCCAAATTAATTCCCATTAAGTTAATATTTTAAAGAAGCAGTGGCTTTGCTGTCTGCAGAGTTTGGTAAGCAGTAGTTCATAACAATACTAGTGTTGCTATCTGCATAAATTACCTATGTGCAAGGAAGAGTATCTGATACTTACAGTTTGCTGTTCTTCACAAAAGAATACTGAATTATTTTAAAAAAAATCAGTAACTCGCTATCCTGAGATGTATGGACAAATTATACCTTACAGTTACTGAACATAATGGAGCTCCCATTCTAAATGCTATTAATTTGTTAATTATATAGATACAATAAATAAAAATTGATTAAGCTCTGAATAGACAGAAAGCAATGATAAAATATATTTTATTCACTGAATGATGCACTACTAAGTAATAATTCTACTGCTAAGTCCAAGAATGGCCATCTATGACTTGATACACTGTGGAATATGATTTGTATTATTATTTTAAAATTTTATTTTATCATACTTTGAAGAACTCTTTTAGGATGCTGCTGTTTAACTAATTGCTGTAGCAAATGCCCTGTTACTTAGACCCTATGGCTGAGAGCATTATGCAGACTTCAGGAGCCTAGGGACAAAAAGTAAGTCTAGCAGCAGAGCCCACTGCACTGAAAACATATAAATTAAAAAGATTAGAACTGACTGCTCTGGGCAGTGTAGAGTAATGATTTTTAGGCCAACATAAGATTCCAGATGCTCCAGGAAAATCCCATGATGAGCAATGTCAACTGATGTCAAATGCTACTGAAAGATCTAAGATAATAAATGTAGGAATGCCAGTTGGTGTTGAAAGCAGGTGGTTAGCCATGCTCCACAGGGCAATCTCTATGCTGTGAAAAATCCTAAAATCTGAAGAAAATATATTTTTTAGGAAACCCAAATCCACCACCAAAGTATTACTTTTCTCTAAGTGCCCCTGAAACTGCAAAAAAACCCTTTTTCTAGTATTAAAGGAAAAAGAATTGCCCTTAGATGTAAATATTAAACTTAGCACTGTATAAATATATATTAAATTATAAACCAAAACTTTATACATAGCAAGTTTTTATGATATAAAAATCTGTCTTTCCAGTAATAATTATTATATTCATTAATGAGTGCATAAGGTTTGGTGATTTTTCAGAGGAAAAAATATCATTAAGAAGGTGTTATGGAATATTTGATTAAGGAGAACAGGTTGTAAAACAGGTGCAGACAGAAGCATTTAAGAAGATCGAAGATTAAATGAGAATTTTAAGTTATGTTTTATCCATGATATGAAGTGACAGAAACGTGTCTGGAGGAACTTGAGTAGATTCACCACAGGTCTACTGTTTATTTTGATTAACAAAAAAAGGAAATGCAGACTAGATGCCAACCCTCATTAGTAACCTTTGCATAGTGGAAACCAGACAGATAAAGATGACTGAAGAATATTGTGCTTATCATGTATTATCAAACTATAGACAAAAATATCTAAAATATAAATTTTGTTTTAAAATACAGTGAACCAATGCAATGATATGGGGAAAAAAGAGAGACTCTAACAGTTTTGCCTTATAAGGCAAAATGAGCTGATAGGATTTGGTTTGCTCTTGAGGTGGATATATCAGGATTCCATTACAGTCTTGTGTTTGGGTTTTTTCTTTTTAATTGGCAGGGGATTTGTTACTGTAGCTTTGAGGCTATGTGTTATGGTGTAACTGTACATTAAGGAGCAGAGAATAAACCTTTTTCTTATTCATTTTAAGTGACTTAGTAGATATAAGACAACTGAACTGTGGGCATGGTGTGCAGGATTGACTGGTGCAGGCATAGTAAAGCTTACTAAAATGTGGTCAGATCTTAAAGACTGATGGTGCAGCTAACCAGTTAGACCACTGAATTTTATTTTTTTACAGGGATCCAGCCATTATATTTCTTTACATACTGCTCAGAGGGAAACTAACTGTTAATAAAAGTCTGTGGAAAAGTTTTATGACTTAGTCATTGGCCTTGGGTCATATCTAATGAGCATGAAAAACAGCTTCTCTTATATCCTCTAATATTTTTCCTACATAATTCTTAAAATTCTTTTTGTATACAGAGCAACCAGCTAATCTCAATGCACTTAAAAAAACTCCAAAGTATTTTCAGTGGATGTAAAAAAAAAAAAAAAAAAAATCTTGTCTCACCCGGAATCTGAATAAATCTGTGAATCAGTTGGCTTACCCTACCCAGGATCTGGCTTCTTTAAGAAGGTTCTATAAACTAATCTACTACATTTTTAGATTGGTTATATTTTGGTTATCTCTCAAATACTACTTTATTAGGCAGTTTTGCCTAATTGCTTTTCTGTAATCAGGAACTGCTGGCTAAGAAAAAAGAATTGTCATATCTTGAGATATGGTATCCAGGGAGGTCCATATCATTCTTATAGGATTATATTAAGAGTGGATTAATTGAATGAGTCCCTATTCTTATTACAATCTCTCCTTATTAGAATGGATTAATTTATCACATTTTCTCTCCTTTTCACAGTCTTTGACATAAGAATGAATTATCACACTTTTCATTGGTGTTTTTCCAACTGGGTGACAGTTTCCTTGCTTTTCAGCCTGTTCAGAAAAGAGAGGAAAATTAGTAACTTGTAATGAACTTGTATGTGTTGCAAGATGGACAAATATGGGGGGTTCTGTTTTACAATGGACTGCAGGGAGAACTCTGTGCTCCAGAAGATTCTGAATACCTGGCATATTTCTGTTAGTGGGATTCAAGAAAAGATGTAGAGGGGAGTGTAATTGAATGCAAACTCCGTCTGTAGTCCATTTTTACTGTGGTTGACAGTCATAATTTTAATTTTGGCTAAAGGAAATTAGCTGAGACATAAGCAACTACTGTTGTGTGCTGACTTTTTTCAAAATCTTCATGCCCACAGTAGCATATTTCTTTGGATCAGTCATCTTTCAAGTCCATGTAGACTATGGCAAGTGGGTTATGCTAAGGTGGCTGATCCTCATAGGACTTGTGCTCCAGACCCTTCACCAGCTTCATTGCCCTTCTCTGGACACAGTCCAGCACCTATCTTGCTATGAGGGGTCCAAAACTGGATACAGGACTAGAGGTGCAGCCTCACCAGTGCTGAGTATGGGGGGACAATCCCTGCCCTGGTCCTGCTGCCCACACCATTGCTGATACAGGCCAGGTGCCATTGGCCTCTTGGCCACCTGGGCACAGCTGGCTCTTGTTCAGCTGCTGTCAACCAGCACCTCCAGGTCCTTTCCTGATGGGCAGTTTTCCAGCCACTCTGCCCCAGCCTGTAGCATTCCATGTGGCTGTTGTGATCCAAGGGCAGGACAGGGCATTTTGCCATATAGAACCTCATACCTTTGGCCCCAGCCCATCAATCCAGCCTGTCCAGATCCCTCTGCAGGACCTTCCTACCCTCCAACAGATCAACATTCATGCCCAGCTTGGGTTTGTCTGCTTTCTGAGTGTGCACCCAATCTCCTTTTCCAGATCTTTGATAAGGTTATTAAGCAGAATTGGTCACAACAATGAACCATGGGGAACACCACTTGTGACTGACCACCAACTAATTTAACTCCATTCACTGCTACTTTCTAGGTCCAGCCATCCATCCAGTTTTTTAACCTAGTCAACATTGCACCCATCCAGGCCATGAGCAGACAGTCCCTTCAGGAGAATGATGCAGGAGACAGTGTCAAAGGCTACTAAAGTCCAGGCAGACAATATCCAGAGCCTATCCCTCATCCACTGAGCAGGTCAGCCTCTCATAGAAGGAGATCAGGTTGGTGAAGCAGGACCTGCCTTTCACAAAGCTGTGCTGGCTGGATTGTGCCACAGATGCTGTGTGATAACACTCAGGATGATCTACTGCATGACCTTCCCTGGCCCCGAGGTCAGGCTGAGAGGCCCATAGCTCCCAGGAGGTGCCTCAGTACAGTACTTAAAGGCACCACAAGAGCTTCAATGAGACCAGGAAATGCAAAGGTACAGCTGCATCTGGCTGCTTTCTTCAACACAAGTGTTGCAATGCATTGTGATTTGACAATGAAGAATCAAGGCAAGCAGACTCCCTCCCAGAAGGGCTAAACATTAGCACCTTCAAGTTTATGAAGGGAGCTTCAGAATTTGTTCTGTGACCCCGTAGAAACCCTTTAAGAATGTGTGTCACAGAGTACAACAGATCTGCTTCTAAGCCTGTGCTCTGGGAAGCAGTATAGCTATAACTGTTAAGGTAAACCACACAGCCTAGAAGCATGCAGGAAATGTTATTACCATCCTGTTTTATAGTATTAACATGTAAATAGTGTTTGATTTTATGTGTTTTTTTCTCCAACCAGAACTAGGATGGAGATCATACATTTTTTGAATGGCTCAATCACTGCCACTCCAGCAGAATGAGTGTAGTCTGGGCACTGTCAAGGCACTATAGACTCTCTAAGATGTAGACCTGGATTCTGTACTCCAGTTTAGGCATGCAGAAATTCCCACTCCAAAATGGGTTGCATGGGTAATTTTCTCTGCTTTTTCCTCTTACATTAGTCTGTGTATTTTATGTGCTTCAGAGGTGGTAAGTCACATCTCATGCACAGCCATGCACAATCCTATATTTTATATTTTGTTTGTATAAAAAGCGGTAGAGGAAGAATAGAATAATTTCCTTCTTATTTCAGCTAGTTATTAGTTTGTGCTATAAACATGAGGAGTAGTGACCTTTGTAATTTATTTATTCTTACCAAGCTATTTCTTTAGTAATATCTTATAGGGCTGAAGCAGTTATGGCAATTATATGGTGCATAAAATCTATTCTCCTTTATACATATGAAATTTACTTAGTTTTAATTTCATACAGTGTCTCCCCATGCTTGTATTACAAAGCCATATGAATAAAAATAGTCTTCAGAATACAATTATAGGCATACTGTAGACATCTAAGTTTAGTGCCTTCCATGCAAATAAAAAAATGGTAATTTTTCAAATGGCTTTTACGGAAACATTCCAGGCTCTTTTTTTCTTTTATTTTTTGGCCATTAAAAATAATCCTCCTTTTGTTGTATTTTCTAACTCAGTTTTAACTCTATCCTTTTCAATTTGATGGCTGGTCAAAGGAGGCGATGCCAGTCAAAGGAGGTGACTACCCTGCTGTGCAGGGCACTGGAGTGGCCTCATGTTGAGCCCTGTGTGCAGTTTTTGGCACCACAACAGAAAAAAGCTATTAAGCTATCAGGGAACATCCAAAGGAGGGCCATGAGGATGGGCAAGGGCCTTGAGGGGAAGCTGTGTGAGGACAGGCTGAGGTCAGTTGGTCTGTTCAGCCTGGAGAAGAGGAGACTGAGGGGAGACCTCATTGCAGTTACAACTTCCTTGTGAGAGAAAGAGGAGGGGCAGACACTGATCTCTTCACTCTCCTGAGAGAACTCGAGGAAATGGCATGAAGCTGACTCTGGTGAGGTTTAGGTGGGATATGAGAAAAAGGTTCTTCACCCAGAGAGTGGTTGGGCACTGGAACAGGCTCCTCAGGAAGTGGTCACAGCCTGACATACTTCAAGAAGTGTTTAGATAGTACTCAGGCACATGGTGTCACTCAGGGGGTGTCCTGCATGGGGCCAGGAGTTGGACTCGGTGATCCTGATGAGTCCCTTCCAGCTCAGCAATATCTATTATTCTGTGATACTAGGAATTAACTTTGCATAATATTTTCCTCCTGACAACACAACCCTGGATGCTTGACTGAGGATCTCTCCACTATCCTGGTGTCTAGGAGCTCACTAGGCCCTATGATGCTTAAATTCCTCAATGATTTCTTCAAATTCTTTTTGTAATGTTTAGAGTGGAAGAGGAAAGCTTAGAAACCAGCCATTACATCAAAGTATATAGACTGCTTAATTATGTTCACACATTAAATGGCTGATATGAATTATGGTTCTGGTGTCATAAAAATGCTCATTATTTCCTGTTAAGGGCTTTCAAGTGATATGATTTCCGGATCTTGGCCCAGAAGTTTGGAGCTGTAGATGCAATGGCTGTACCTCCAATGACACTTCACTAATTGTTTTGGCATGTAACAATAATTACATTCTGTTGGGGAATTCTCTTCTCCTGATTGAAGTGCACTTCGTGTGTGTGGTGTGAGTATGTTGTTACATGCCCTGTCTGTCAGAACAATAGCAGCTCTTTACTGTGTACCCTTTTAGCTTGAATAGCTTCTCTGAGATGAAGAGATGTAGTTTTGTGTTAATTGAGGACTGCAGAAGCATATTGAGTTGCATTTTTGCTGTTTAATTTTTCTTTAGGAGAGACTCTTGTGGTACAGAGATACAATTAGGTGGAAACAAGAATGGTTCATTTCCATTCTTTCTCTTTTTATGGCCATTCTTGAAATAAAGATATCGAACCTTGAGACTCTATGAATCAATCTTTTTTCAACCAATGTTCTAGTTATCTCAACTGATCAAATCAGGCAATCAGACATAAAATCTGGTTTTTCCTTGTTATTAAAGTCAATGGATAAGTTTCCATCAGAAAAAATCTAAAAGACTTATATACTTTAATACCCTTATTAAACCTTCCGTTTAATACACAGGTAATTTCTTTTGCTCTTTAGCATCCCTAAGAATATCTTTTTCCTTAGTTATCTCCTATCAATTTTATTTATGCACTTGGAATAAAATTTGTTGCTTTAGAGATATTTTCCTTGGAATCATTACTGCAATGAGGAACAAAAGTGAAAAAGTAACTTGTAAATGCTTTGAAAAACACTTACTTGATATAGTGACTGATTCCAGAAAAAACATCCAGTATTTGCTTCTCAGCACTAGAAACTGTTCCATCAGTTTTGACAGTTTCACTTGGAAGCCTATATTGCAGCAAGATCCCAGGATCTGTCAATAGTATCTGTATATAAATGACAAGTCATTTCAGTTTGCCAGCTGTTCAGAAACTGTCTGACCAAGCAGACTAAATTAACACAAATCCTGTTGCAGATTAATATTTAGCTGAGGTTATGGACCCTTAGGAACACGAGGAACCTGCCTCTCCTCTGATTTGAACTCTGTGCTTTTTATCATTATTCCATGGTTTTGATCTTTTTAGTTGAAACAAACAACACTGTGCTGTTTGGGTCTGTTGACCTTAATCTACAAATCAAGCTACTATTAGCAGACGTCTGCATGATGGTGTACCAATTAAAATTAGGAGAGTAAATTCCAGTTTGCAAACAAACAGCAATTTGCATAGCTCTTCAAAGAGAGGAACTCAGATGTTTTAGGCACTCAGTGCCATTAATCCTTGAGGCAACTGGGAAAGGATCATAAATGGTTCAAATGCAATAGGAGCTTTAACTTGATTTCTCTGTAATAAATGTAGATTGCTTATGCAGCTTTAGCTATCTACCAGATACCTGAGATTTCTCCGAAGTTAGCCAACTATTGATATGAATATTTTGCTTCCAGCTATGGTATTCAGAGAACTGAGATGTATGTGATGATTATGGCAGTTGGAAAGCAGACAAGGTGAGAAATAAATATTTGCAGCTACTGAATGAAACCATGGTTAAAATAGTAGTTTACCAAAGTGAAGAAAAGCAATCAAAAATTCCTGTTACTATTGACTCCAGCTCACAGAGAAGGCAAGGGAAACGAACACGAGTGAAAATGTGGAGTCAAAAATTTGCCTTAAAGAATCTATAATGGCAGGACCTTGTGCCAGCAGGTTCCCACCTGGCAGAGGATTGAAGCAATTCTCTAAGCAAGGGCTGAGAAACCTTTTGTTCACTCTGGTTGCCAGTAGACCTATATATGGTACTTTTTGTTACTAGTTATTTACAAGTGTTCCTACAGCTCCGCTGGGATCTTTGAAAATTGTCATCAGTTCCCTGGGATTCTCTGAGTTGAGAAATGCTTCCCTTCCTGTGACTTTCCTAGAATATTTATGCTTTTAACGTGCTGAGACGATTTTCAGCCTTGCTCCTGTGACAGTGACAGCAGTACAAATGCATGGGGGATGAGCTGTGGCAAATAGAGGCATTTAACCGTGCAGTGTCTCCAACCACTGAACTGGGCTTCAGTGAGAATCCTTAACTGGTTCACATCTATTTTTTAGTTATGAGTTCTCCATCTTTTTGAACTTCAAGCTTTTGGGCTGTTAACATGTATGGAGAGTCTAAATCAATGAACTCTACCACACAACCATCTAGGCACTGTTACAGTGCGGAGTCTGTTATTTGCTGGGTTTTGTGATTTTTCTTTCTTCTTTTATTTTCCCCCCCCACATGCTGTTATATCAGGGTCAAATTTGTTATGAGGATGAAATCCAACATTTAATAGGGATTGTGTTTTTACAATAGGAATTTTCAAATAGTTCTCAAGTGAAACCTAAATTGTGTTATTTGTGAATATCCAGTGCAATTGACATAATTTCCTTATAGTACACTTGACTCTCTGATGACAACGATCCATTAATAATTTGGAGTCTACAGAAAAATAGTGAAGCTGTGATTGTATTTCAGGCCTGTGATTCACTAACTTGGAATCATTTCCTAGAGGAAGGAGACCCTAGAGCTATTTGTTTCTCTTTGCCTCAATTCTCTCATCTGTGAAACAGTAATAATACTTGCTGTGTGATTGGAAGGTCTACCTCATTAGTGTCAATGATTGCCAAATAGTAGGCTGAAAAAAAATGGTGTACAAATGTTGCTTTTTATGATTTTAGAGATTACATGTAACTATCTAAACAGAATGACATAGCTTCACATTCTGAAATAATTTTCTCTAAATAACCATAAGAACATAATTTTCAACAGGAGATGCTTGTGGTTTGAACAGTTAGAAATATTAGCATCTGAAACAAATTAAAGAATCATCTACAGACAAGCTTTTTTATTAGTAGTAATGAATAAATATATTTAAAAGACATTTCATGCATAATTGCTCCACAGACTCATTTCCTGGGCTTCACTTTTAACACAATACCTCGCAAGTTACCAGTTCAACGTCTTGTGCTTGAGTGCAGATAATGCATTTGTTCTATACAACAAAAAGTTAAAAAGCACAAAAACAAAAGCAAAGAAATAAAACCTAATCTTGCAAGTGTGATATGTATTGCCACATGTATTTTAATGCTGCATTAAAACTATACAATTCACTGTAATTATGGGATTCTAGAGGTACTACAGGAACTGACAACAATCCAGTGAGATACTGGAAAGAACAGCAAGGTGCAGGGACAGATTTTAATACTTCATAACTTTTCACAAGGTAGCAGTGTAGACCTCTGAAGAGACTTCCAGAGAAGACTGACAGATTGCTTGTTTGTAAGGTGTCCAGGACTGGACTTTATTCCATGTAAATTCTACCACAATGATTCTAGGAAGAAAGACAGTATAATTACATATTAATAGCAATATTTAGAAGTGAAGGTCAGTTGATCAGAGCAGGAAAAGTTGTTTCATCAAAATTTGAACTATTTTGAGCATTGTTAATGTCTATACACATGTACAGGCACATATATATATATATATATATACACACACATTTGCTAGACTCAATGCATTAAAAAAATGATTCTTTGGGATCTTAAAATTTCAGCTTAATTATACAAGACCAAATACAAGAAAAATTACCCTGGCTGGACACAGGAGACATGAGAAATGAACAAAATCTGATGACAGCAAAATAGAGAGATATATAATATATGAACAGGAAGAGACTTAAGGGTTTTTTCCCCTTTTGTATGGTAGCACTGATGATGGAGGTGGGGGTAGCTGAAGTAACATGGTGCTTGGTAAAATGAAAACAAAATAAAACCTTAATACCCAAGCTAGCTTGCACAAGTTTATAAAAATTCTGTAAATGGCTGCATGGATGTTGCCAAACATAGTCACTCCATATTCTGGGCAGCACTGAATAAGAGCATGCTGGAGGGACAGCTAGAGGGAACAGGTCATTTTGACAATTTTGCTTTTCAATGGTTTGCTTGTTCATTCTCTTCACCATTGTAATCACCATACATCAGTGGCTGTATGATGTCTCTTGTGTAACATTTTGGGCATAAGATATATGCTAATGTTTTTGTAGTTAGATTAATCAGTTATATTTACTGAAATATAAAATGATGACTTTGTACTTAGGTAAAAACCCCACCAACACCCCAGAAGTGCTTGTACAGTATTTTCTTTCAATTTGCTATAACCAGATTTGATATGTAATGCAAATGCTGTAGTTTTAACATTTAGCACATAATCTTAACGACAGTAAACTGAGTTTGATGTATTCAGTATTTTTCATCACCAATTATTTCCTTCACACATTAGTGGGAATACTTTTATAAACAGTTTGACCTGTGTGTTTCTGGATGATCCAGGGAAAACAGTGAAGCTGTTAAAAACTTTACTGAAATGTACAACAATAATGAGGAGTGGGACACATTTAATTATAATTGTGAAATTAGACTGACTGTAATTTAGACATGATGGTTGCTTTTCACAAATCATGCTTAGATGTTCAGGTTTTTTTTTTTTTTACCTAGTAGAATCTTCTCTAGCTTGTTCAGAAAACCCAAGTGTATTTAGAATAAGAAATGTTCATTTATTTATGGCTTTTTATTTCAATGCTCAGGTTAGGTTCTTTGTCCCTCTTCCTTCTTCATATAATTTTTGCCTGATTGTCATGAGAAAATGGTCTAAATGGTCTTTTTTTCCCCCTGGAATTACTTAGTAAAATCCATTCTTTTCTTCTTTGTCTTCTGTGTATATTTGTATTTATTTTAGAGTTCGAATATTTCTCATTGCTTTGAAATGTAAAAGTATTCATAAGTTTGGGTTGCTTGATCATTCTATGTTTACCTAAAAATTACTGTCACCTAAAGTAGCTATTATGAAGGGTGAAATTAGTATTGTAAAGTCCCTTACTATTCTAATCAAACCCCCAGTTTCTGTGGACTTGTGTAGTCAGTGTCCTGCAGGTCAGCTACTGACCTCACTAATTTTTTTTGACATTTTAAAGCTGTAAAAACTAAGATTTTGTAATGAGGTTTGTAGTTCCAAAAATAGCTGTTGTTGACTAGTCATCTAAGAATGGCTGAACCTCTTTGTTAATTTCAGTGAAATATAAACAGTGAATGCCCAAAGATAAATATTCCATTAGAGGTTGTTTAATATACATAATTTATAATTTTGATTAAAATATAATAAGTATTTTAGATTTTATAATTTCTTTATTGTAACTTTCTTGGGTCTGGGTAATAAATGTTTTCTTGCTGTGAAAAGTCTAAGTAAAAATCTTTATATTTTACAACATTATTTCATTTGCTATGAAAAAAAGGGAAAGAAAGACTTTCTGTATCTTAATGGACAATCATGTGGGATCTGGGCAGCCAGAGTTCATGAGCGATAAATTCTTTGTAAAGAGTGGAGTCATGCCAGCAACAGAAAGTGAATCCCATCAGACAGAGGGATAGATACCACCCTCACATCTCTAGCCTGAATCAGGGGAGATATCTCTGTCTCACATCAGAAAATCTAGTCTGGACCCAATAACTTCCACCATTCAGATCTGGTATGCAAGTGCTCTGCAATTTTATTCCAAATTTCTTTTAGTTTTCAAGCTGTAATAAAAACTGTTTTCCAGAAAATCCTTATTTAATCAGATTACTTTTGTTATCTTGAGATTTGATTTTCCAAGTTGTAGCTGTCTACAACACAGTGCCATACAAAATTAAGATTAAATGACATAGCCCCAAAATTTTTACAATCCAGTTAATGCGTGTTTTAAAAAATATTCCAGAGCACAGGGCTTCAAAAATTCTCTTAGATTGTGGCTATTGTTTCCAGCCCAAAAAAACTAATTCCTGTGTTAGAACCTTCAGATTCTCTAGGGACTGACAGTAAAATGAATGGAAATAATCTATATTATTTCCACGTAATAAAACACACATAATTCTAAAAATACTGACTTTGTTATCTAAATCACAGGAGCACTTGGGCAGTCTATCCTTCTACATTACCTGCGGTTGTTTTTAGCTATGGCATGGTCAGAAAATCTTTCAAAAGTTTTACTCTATTTCTGGCTCAGCAAAATGGTAAAATCTTCCAATGATTGTAAATGATGGAGTTTTTTCCAGTCATTGCAGAAATTATTGCTGATACTTTGTGGTCCAACTAGGGACACACTGTCCTACAAAGATTAACTAGTAATCATTTCTTCATTTATTCAGTGGCAGTAGTCCCAGGTTTAAATACATATCACACTGTTGATCCTAGCAATTATCGTTTGAACTAAATCTACACACAAAATCTCATTTATTCAGAGCTATATTAATGAGTCAATAAAGCTCTGATGAATCTGGCTCTGTGTTCCTATATACATAATCTTGAAATTTGAGTTGCAACCAATAATTCAAAGGAGGTTGTTTTTTTGGGTTGATTTGTCTATAGTCTTTCGTAAATTTCAAACTTTTCCAGTGTCCAATGTAAGATTCCTTAGACTTGGGACTTTAATAATAATAATAATAATAATAATAATAATTTCCCGTGAACTTCAGATGACACATATCTTGCTTATATTTATATTACTGCATCAGACATCAGTAAGTGTCAAGGGTAAGCAGATTATGTCCACTCATAATTTGTCCAGAAAAGGATTTATCCAATTTTTTATCCAATTTGTATGTGCGCTGAGGCAGCAGGGTCTGGGGGGGCTGCACGGGCCGGCTCCCCCCCCGGACTGGGTCCCTGGTCCACGTAATTCCACCGGATTCGGAGCAGGCGGCACCCGGGGTCCCGCAGCGTGGTGCGAGTCTCCCAACCACATAAATTCAGCAGGAAACGAAGTAAGACGAAGAAACGAACTGGAACTCCATCTCTGTTCTGTCAGGGAGGTCTATTTGGGGAAGGAAAAAGGGGTTCCAGGGGAAGGAGAAGGGGGTATGTCAGTGGCTGGCAGCCCAGAGATGCAGGACCTCTCTCTGACGCACTGGCTTTTAAGGGGAAAGGAAGGGGAGGGACTGTCTCCCTTAGAGCCAGTCTTAGGAGGAGGAGGGGAGAATTGACAGGGGGAACACACCAATAGGTTTTCAGGTACAGCAGAGTGCATATTTTAAAATGAACCAATAGTATACAGAGCAGGGAAAAAAAAGGAAGCACACGGAGATCTGAAAATTGCATTACTACAGTGCACACAGAAGAAACATGCACTCATAAAGAGTATCCCATTATTATTAATTTGGCAATGCTATAAGACTGTGGGTATCTTCACCTGCCACAGTTCTATGAAGTGTTTTTCTTTATATGACTTCTTTTTATGGTTTCAAATAAACTGAACATTTCTGATCTTACAAAAGAAAAATCCCCCCCCTCTGGTATCCCTGATGTCACATATTTTGTAACCACACATATGGCATGGAAATCTTGAGACTTTATTTTAACATAATACATGCTTGATTCTATTTATTTATCTTGTAATTTCTGGGGTGTTAAAGAAGGATTTTCATTTACAGCTCTGCTGGTTAGTCAAAAAGAGTATTTTTTTTTCAAGAAAAGATGAGATTCTTATTGATTCCATCAGCTTAGGGGATTTAGGAAAAGGTAAAAATTATGCAATAAAATGTTATGAAATTTTATGACAAAGATTTGTGAAAAAGCCATAGCAGTTAGGCTTTCTTTTTACAAACACTTCTTCCACCATCGCATTTTTTTTTCTTTTAATGAATTTTACTGAAGAAAGACATATATAGTTGTGCATGGTACATGATGCTTAGCTGAATGTGAGCTAATTATAGTTCTACAAAGTGGAGTTTAGTCAGAGAAACTTAGTTTTATTCCTACAGTTTTGCATAATTGTTGTTTTTTTAAGTATATGGGGAATAAGAAATTTGTCCAGTGACTTTTTTTTTTTTTTTTTTTTTTTTTTTGCAAATTAGCTTACTAATTCAAATATAGTCCAGTATTTCTAGACCGTAATAGATTCAGTCAGTTAGGGTGCATCTTCCTTGGCTGTAAAGTAGACCCTTTTCATACCATGGTGTGGGGTCTGGCTGAGAAGCTCTGAATTATGTGAAGTTGAGATCTGCCGCTGTGAGGAACATTTTCAGTAACTTTAAGAATTCGATATTATTAGTTAGAATGACTGCATTTCCCATGTATCCGTGGCAGTTCTGTGTTCTCTAAGCACTTACTCTTCCTAGTGTAACATTACCTATTATCTCCCTAACAATGCCTCAGCTTTCAATGTCTAGTTTGTATAAAATAATGAGATTTTGAGTTCAAAGACTGTGTGGAAAGTTTGTGATTTGTCAGCTGAGACATATACATGGAATAGTATGAGCACCTTCAGAGCTGCTGTATAGTATTTTATTGCAGAATAAATATTAGTGAAGAATCTGAATTGCTCGCTTTTCTTCCTCCTCTAAATTTGACATGCAGCTAAGCAAAAAGAATTTTTCCTGTTTATCAAGTTTTTGTGAAGAATGCAAAAATCATTCTCATTTATAGTAAAAATTAAAATTTTTCTTCAGATGTGCTGAGAGTTCATTAATTGGAAGAAAACATTATAGGACAGAGTCAAAATGGCTTTTAAAAACTGAAATTTAAAAAATGAAATTAGCATATATTTTCATATTTTCAGAGTTTTTAATTGAAAATCAAAACTTGTTTTTCTGGTATTCCTGCCTTTGGATTAGTTCATGTGAATCCACATTCATTGCTGGGGGGAAAAAGGCATAGAAATAATAATAATGCTAAAAAAAAAAAGTAAAATATGGTGGGCTTGGGTTTCTTTTTTTTTTGTTTTAACAGCTCTCTGAGGGAGGAGCAGGGACTCTGCCACATCACACATGCACTCCCTACCCCCAGGCCATGTGAGATGTGCCCACGTTCTTTGTACAGCTGCCTGGCTACTGTGAAAGCCTTCCTGCTTCAGACTCTGGCTGTGCTCACCCCTGCTGAGCCAGGAGAGACAAAGCCCTGAGTGTCTTGATATTGATCACCTGTTGTGACACTGCCAGTGCAGAACCACAGCCTGCCTGCCTTCCTTCCTTCCTTCCTTCCTTCCTTCCTTCCTTCCTTCCTTCCTTCCTTCCTTCCTTCTAGGAAAAGAAGGCCCTGGGACACCCAAAGCACCTGGTCCCATTAAAACACCCTAGCCTGGCTTCTTGCCAGCAACATTTCAAGCATTCCAATGTTGTTTTCTTTTCAACTTTTAAAAAGCAGATCACAGTGACAAATTATCAACCTATAAATTTGAACTTCCCATTAATCTGCAATTAAGAAAAGAAATCATTAAAAGGGTAAGTAATTTGTGGGTATTTTTGTTTGTGCAACACCCATGACATAAATTGTGCAGTAGGTAGTTATTTTATACTTGTTCTTATAATGAACACAACATTTTTCTCCAGCCTTTTTAATTTGTGATACATGGACTTTGCCTTAATTTTCATGTTTATTTCTTTCCCTGATAAAATTGTCTGTTCCCTTGTTCACCTGCTAGATGGTATAGCATTGATTCTGTCTGAGACTGTCGTAGTGTTCTTTTCGTCCCAAGTAAATATTAACAGAGAGACTCTTCTGCACGTACACTGTGTTGTCACCTTTGCTGTATGTGAACTATTCCCAAATCCCATGTTATTAAGTGAGGGCTGAGGTATGAAAGAATGAAGTATAAAAAGTTTCTTTAATATTGAGAACGAGGTGGATGTTACCTAAAACATGAAACTTCAGCTGCATAAATTGAAAGTAGAACAGTAACTTCATACAATTAATTAAAACAAGGACAAGATGCAACTTGGCATGGTAATAAATTAAAAAATATGATATAGGTTACAGATTATCTTTCTGTGTTACATGCACTTCCCTCACTGTAATTCTCACGTAGGATACCCAAGTACAGCTTCAGAGGACATGTTCCCCATAAAAACACAAGATTAGGTTGATGCCATGTACTCATCCAGACAATCTCTCACTTCTTGTAAACAGCACATGGGAAGAAAATAGGATGAAAAGGCGTATGGATTGAGATCAGAAAGGGAAGTCACCAATTGCCATCAGAGGCAAGAGAGTCTTTCCTGCAGAAAAAATGACTATAATTTTTGCTAGTTAAAATAGAGTTGGATAGTGAGAAACAAAATCAAAACCACCTTCCCTGCAAGTCTCCATGCCTTTTCCCAGGCTCAGCTTCACTTCTTCCCTCCTGACTTGTCCATCTACCCTACCCACGGAGCTTTGCAGGGAGCTGGGGAATGGCTGCAGCAGTTAATCCAGAGCACTTCCCTGCTGCTCCTTCCTCCCTACACTTTTCCCTTGCTCCAGTGTGGGCCCTTTGCTTGGGCTGCTGCTCCTGCCAGGAGAACCTGCTCCAGCATCAGCTGTCCAGAGGCTGCCATTCCTTTAGGGAATATCCAGCTGCTCTTGGGTAAGGTCTCCTGGTCTGCAGTGTGGACATCGACTCAGATGTGCTCTTTTCCAGTGGCTACTGGGAAACACTTGCTCTGCTGTGGTCTCTTCCAAGAGCTGCAGGAGAATCTCTGATCCAGCACTGGGAGCAGCTCCTCCCCCTCCTCCTGTTCTGACCTTGGTGCTCAGAGAGCTATTTCTTACACTTGTTTTTAACTTGCTCCTCTCTTTGCTCTTTCTTGGATACTTTTTCCTGGAGGTCCCGTGCCCGTGGCTGCAGGCCTGAGCTGTGCCCTGCCTTGGGGCAGCAGCTGGAACCACCGAGGCTGTCCCTCCAGCCCCCACTGCCAGGCTGGGGCATTCCCACTCCTACAATCTCCCTGCTCTCTTCTGTACAGTCAAACTCCTGCTTTTTCTGGGCCTCGAAGTTTCAAATCTTCCTCAAGGAAAGTACAAGCAGGTACAGTGTGTGCTACTTGATTCACAGCAAGTATATTATTTTAATGTGAGTTTCAACTGGAAGAACACACTGAAATTAACATTTGATGTCTTGTTCTTTGATATCTGGCATTTTTCACAGGCAGACTATAAAAAAGAAGTCAGTTATTGCTATTAGACATATTTTAAAAGAATTCTTTTTTGATGCGTATCTCCGCTCAGATTATTAAATTTAAATCAGTGCTGCTATCAGTTTGAATACTAATGATACATTCTGCCAGATGGAAGTCTTTAATAAATTTTCACTTTTCTCTAACAGTTAGCTGTAAATCTTAAATAAGAGAATTTTTGGGTTATGCCAGCTTTAAAGCCTTCTGTCCACACTAATTTCAATGTCATCAGTACCTGGGAGGCAGGTACTCTTTAATTAAATGCCATCCTTTCCCGTTTATTGAGATGCATAGCAGTAGCATAGTCAAGGCTGTTCTTTTGGTGGTTTCTGCCAGCCACTTTCCTGCTATATGTGTGTACCTGAGACAGTCCTTCATTGTTTCAGTTGATGTATATACTCCTTATATTCAGACTTTTGAGCTCTCTTCTATTGTTTTATGTGAAGCATAAAATACGGGGGCTTGTGGAAGAGGAGGGGGAAAGGGGTAGGGAGCTGCCCACTGACCAAGTAGAAATATTTCCTCCAGAAACAGAAATATTTCCTGCTGATTTCAGGTGATTAGTGCACTTTGGAGGACATTGACACCACAGCATGGGGGCAGCTGTTAGAACCCAGCACCTCAGGTGCAGAATGAATGAAACTTAATAAATGAGTATGTCTCTTTTATCAGTGCATTTGATGGCCTGTCTTTATCAGTCAGTGATATTTTTCTCCAGAGTCATCTGCTATATTCACTTTTAGACTTCTGAATTTTTGCATGGGAACCATACAGTAGCTAAAATCTACACTCTTATGGGGAAATGAATTTTGTATAGCTTAACTTTTTCTCTGCTGCATTCTAGCTAGCTGGGAATGGCTTCTTCTGGGAAAAAAATGTCTCTCATTCTGCTAAAAGGATGGGGAAAGGTAAGTTGGACCTCCTGACTGTGGTGGGAAGGGAAGAATAAACACTAGATAACAGAAGAGAAAATGAAATCACAACATTCAAACTTTCTGTACCTTGGGGGAAAGAGAGAACTAAAATACTTATGTGAGTCAATAACTATTCCCAGTAGACTCCTTGGAAAAGCCTACAGGTAGAGCAAAATCTTCAGTTATTGAGTTATTTTCTCACCAGTCTGTTTCACTTATTGATTAGTTTTGTCATTAAACTTCAGAGCTGCACAGTTAAATCTGTTTCATCCATGAACCAGACTCTCCAAATAATTCTATTATCTAAATGATTATCTGAAGTGCCAATTACAAGAAAGTAATTAATAATATTGTAATGCAGAGAACAGGTTCTGTTGAGATTTGTGGTGGTTCTTTGTTCATTAGTTTTCTGGTTTGTTCTCTTTCTGCTTCAAAGTTAGTAAAAAAATGCTCATTGAAACGTCTCCATCATGAAACAAAAGATGTCAATTACAGAAAAATACGGGCACCAACAAAACATTTCAAATCATTTCAAGAAATTTTCTGACATAGTAATGGTAATTAGTATATTTCAGTTTCAACAACCGTAATTAAACCTGACCTTTAAGTTAATTATGTCTTGACATTTATGATTTTAAACTAGCTTTCCCTGTGGTGATGATGTGTTACATACAGATGCTAATAAGTAGTTTCTGTAGTGTGAGCAAGCAGATTTCAGATGTGCCTACACTGCAGTTCAGAAAGCTTCATACACATAGCTTCAATGCATTTGTGCTGTTTTAGTTAATGCTGTTCCTAGATTTTGTGATGGCACCCTGACATTCCCTCTTATGCAACAAATCTCACTGGCACAATTTTGAAAGGAGCTTAATGAGCAGTAGTACATGCTGGTATTGTTTCAATTCACTATTTGCCTTAAACTATTAAGTCACAAGGCAAATTTGAAGTGAATAAGTCCATCTCTTATAAAGGCTGCAGCATAGCAAAAACAAAACTAGTCAACCATGGGAGTTGCAAACTGGGAACATATGACAGAATAGAAGTTGAGAACTGTTCATGCTCATGTAGAACATTAATTCTAGCTAGGTTCAAGATTATAATAAAAGGTGAGATTCAATAGCTCTAGAAGAAACCTCAATGATGGAATGCGTAAGGAGAAGCATTTCTGAACAGGAAGACTTTGCAAAATGTCATAGCCAAGCTGTTTTTTAATGAAGATAATAACAGTGAGGTTGAAAAGCTATCTTTATGACAACAAAACCCCCACTAGTCTATTACAGAGAGATCTATCTTGAGTTTGAAAAATACCAGTAGACTTCAGGAAAGATCTTGGCCATTTTGAAAATCCAAGTGGAGCCTTGTTTGGAAAGCTTGATAGCTTTGTCTCCAAAGACATGTGCTTCATATGTGATGAACACTGGATTTCACAGCCCTAGTGCTAATACTGTGCTCTCAGAGTTGAACTCTCAGTTTGATCAAAGAAACCCTAGCTGTCCCTCTTTAAAAGCACAGCAATTTATGTAGTTTCCTTCCTGATCCGTACGTTCATCTGCTTTGTATACATCATATGTTGAGAAATCTCTGCTACCTGCTTTCAGGCTCATAACCTCAAATCTATATGAAATTATTTGTATATTGTAATTCCATACACCCCCACACCCCCACACCCCTATATCTGTATCTCTCTGTATATATCTAGGTATCTGTTTCAAGTGAGATCAACCCAAAATTTGAAATGATCTGTGTTTGTATGGAAAGCTAAGTTGGCTAAATAATACAGCCATACCATTTTCTATTTTTGGTGGTTCTACGCTATCAAAATATATGTCTGATTAGCACAAGCTACCCAAAAACATTTCCCTGAAGCCCACAATCAGTACAGTGCATGTATTTATGGGGAAATCAGAAATCTCACCCTATTATCCATTTCTTTTCTTTCCTATGCTGACAGTTTCTCTAAAAGTTTTCTTAAGCTGTTTGTTTATTTGCATAAGTTATAATTTATTTTCTGTTTTGTTTCTTCACAAAATTTTGACATGTTTTTATGGTGGGTCACTTATGATAAAGAGAGGGTCAACAGAAAATTTTACTGAACGGAAATAACTAGTCTTGCTTTGGATATCTGGACCATGGCTGCCTGACCTGTTCATTGACTGTGTTTTCTAATTGGGTTGTCATTGCTATCCAACCAGCAGTGTAATGTTGTTAAATGCTAGCTTAGAGAGAACATGAAAATCAATCTGCCAGTAAAGGGCACAGCAACTACCATGCCTATAGAGTATTGTGTGTTTGGCCTTGGCATTCTAAAGAAGCTTTTCTATTTCTGCTGCTCTGAAGGAATACTGTAATCTATTTCCAAACTGAGTGACTCACAGCTTTAGATACTGTCTTTTAAATGCCTTCTTGCATTGCATTAAGAAGTGTTTTTTGATGTAAGACAAACTGTAAAACACATATGTTTAAGAGGTATGTTATAAAAGAATGTCATACTTCTTGAGTTGCGGTGCAAATAGTTGTGCAGTGCATCCTGACATTTTTGGCCATAATTACTGCAGTTTTTCCTTTCTGGAATAAAGCTTTAGACAGCATGGCATCTACTTGAACTAATAGAAAATATGAAAAAAGCAAGTAACATTGTGCACTAAGTAGAGAAGCAGCAGCTCATTTTTTCCTGCATAAGTTTCCTCCTAGCTATGCTGTTTTTGGCATTTTAGAAAAATAAAACAATTGATCTGATCTGAAAACTGCATGAAAAGCAAGAATGCTTTCATCAAAGTGAAAATGAAAAACACAAGCCCTTGAATTTCCTATACTTAAGTTTGTCAGATACCAAGGAAGTGAGCCAAACATGTACTTGGATTGGAGCTTGATTATAGAAGTGACTTGGAACTTAGCCTGGAAATAGTACTGAGCCACCCCATCTGCATTGCTCTGTTTATCATACTGCTTTCTTTTCCTTTACATCTTATGCCCTGATGAAAAGGTAGAAGGTGTTTGCTCTTTCCTTTCTGTTCTTCAAGTAGTAAATATCAAAAGCCTATTTTAATCAGGTAAAAATAGTTTTATTGCAATGTTTGTATCATTATTTTCAAATCTAATACCTGCATTATCTCTAGCATATTGATATCAATATGTTGATGTAAAAAAATACAGAAATATCTCCAGAAATATAATGTAAAATATTAAAAATACCTCAAGAGGTGGTGGTTGGGTTTTGGCACAGAGGGTAGTCAGTCGTATGCTTGGTGTACTGTGTATTGTATACCTCTTTTGAAAATGATCCAAAGGCCTCAGAGTCACTGAAGCTCCAATGTCTTTTTAATTTTTTTAAACGTTTGCTCTAAACAGCTGGGAAAGAAGCAACTGAAAGAGAATATGACCAAGGTCATTAGAATGGCAAGTTCTTGTGGATAACCAAGGAAGAACTATTTTCTTAAAAAAATAAACTCATGTAAGACTAACAGGTGGCAGTACAAGGCAAGCAAAAGGAGACATTTCTTTGTGAAGCATATAGGTAACATGTGGGACTCCAATGCCATGGGAAGCTTGGGATGCTAGATGTCTACAGAAGTGCCAAAATCAACTGAACAAATCCTTGCATGGGGGCAGAGCTATTAATCAACACGGATGTAATGCCAAGCTCAGGATGTCCATGATTCGTTCATTACTGGAAGCAGTACTCCCAGGAAATCACGCTGTGCATCTCCACTGCTCTGCTTTCCACTGCTCTGAGCCACAGCCACTAATGGGTGGCCTGATGAAAGAGACCTTTGGCATGACCCACTAGATCTGCTTGTGAGTTCCTAAGTGGCTCTCTGAGCAGCACAACTGGTGAGTCTGTTTTTCCATAGCTGTGTGACACACATTCGATCCTGGCAATTGAAAAATGTGAGCTCTGACTGATGTTCTTCCCACAGATTTGAGCAGTAAATAGTGGGCCTATCTGTTGTTTTATAAGATCTCAAGAATACTGGGATGTACTGCAGGTTTTATTCTCAGGGAAGTAGTATCTTCAACACAGTTATTTTCATGAAGCGTGGTAGGTATTTTATTATCTCTGAGCTCATTCCCATTTTGGGGGAATGTAAAGATAATTAACTTGGAGAAAGTGATCTGAAATTTTGATAGTACAAACATACACGGAGATACACATAGCCTTGATCATATAAACCTTGTTTAATTTAGAAAGGAGGCTGAAAACAAGATGTCTGTTTCTCTGTAACAAGCATCATAAAATACAGGACAAGATGCAGTTTAATATTAATCTAAGTACTGTACACTCACAGTGTTATAAACCAAACATTTAGACAAGGTCCACACCCTAAAAATCTCACCGTCTAATTAGGAAGGTTTCAGTACAAACAATTAGAAGCCTGACAGGGGAAGCAAAAAGGGTCACAGAAGTTTTATGAATGTGAACAAAAAATAGCTGCTATAAAGTACGCAAAAAAGACAAATGATGTGAAATTTTCTTCCAGCAGTGCACTGTGTGAAAGATTATCTTCTGATAAGAACTAGGCAGCTCTGATTTTCCTTATTCTTACAACTTTTTTAATGATGTGATATTGCACTGAATACTATGCCCTATATTCTGAGGTTCATCTGTCTTTCATTGGAAAATTCCTGTGAAATCTTGGATTCAGTTGGTTTTACAAAAGCAGCATCTTTTCCTTCATGTGTATTAAGCCTACAAGGCTTTTAATCAAAATTGTAAGATGCCACATGGTCCTTCAGACATGGAGGAAATGTACAACTGACACTAAGAGTGTGGGTCCAGATCAAGGAGTAGGGGGAATTTTTCCCAAGGACATTGATGCAATTCCTAATATGTAAGAGAACGATGGAACCTGTACTTCCTGAAATAGTAGGGCAGATTTCAAGGATACATCAAAATGTGTGCTCTGTAGTTTGACATCTTAACAACGTCTTGACATGACCACAATTTTTATGAGTGACCAAAAGCAATGAAGAATTGCACCACAAATACTTACACCAGAAGACATTTATCTGAACTCGAGTTTTGTAGCAAGTTTCCTACTGAGAGGAGGGAAAAAAAGGATATTAATACTTCAGCTAAATTTGTATTAGACTAATACCAATTTGTCATTTTATCTTTATTTGATGATTTATTTATGAGGATGATTTAATTTCAAGACCTATACTATTTTCTGAGCTGTTACCATTTGAAATACTTCTATACCTCATGCTGTTAAGCCTTTGAACATACACACAATATACTTCTCTTACATCTAGCTTTCTTACATTATAGGAGAAAGCAAACATTTTTAATTTATCAAAGAATGTCTTTCATTTCTTGCCTGCATTTTGTTTCCTTTATAAATAATTTTTATGTACAGTTTTAAAAATATAAACAAATCCTCCATGACATTCTTTCTGATCATTAGCGTTCACAGTCTCTTAGATCAAAAGTTTTGCTGGGTTTCTTTGTGAACATGAAAAGTCCTAATCCACAAACTCAAGAAACTTGCATTAGAAATATTTTCCTTCCATTATTTCTGATCTGTCTCAATAAATATGAAAGGTAAATGAGGAATAATGTGGTTCTGTTCTGATATCCTTTGAATTAATGGACACCACACAGTTTAAAAGAAGTTGAATATGATTGGAAACAAATGGTGAATTTTTCTTAAAATTCAAATTTTTATCTTGGTACTGTAAGTGTTGCTCATGTCACATAAAATTATTTTTTTAGCAAAGTGCAATTCAGTTGTAATGATAATTGATAAAATAAGTGGGGTACTTCAGGGGACTGACTTACTATTCTGCTTGCAGGTTGCTCACATTTTCAAGATTAGAAGCGGAACAAAATTTAATGCAATGAAAGCAAATGGCTGCAAAAGATGTCTCCCTTAATAGGTAGCTAGTGAATAAATATGATTTTATGGAACATTTAGGAAGAATGAAAATGTCTGTTCTTTCTCTTTGTCTTATATTTTTTACCTTCAGAATAAATTGTCCCCCAACTTCACAGCATAGGGAGCATTGTGAAAAAGATTGTGTTTCTTATTGCTGTTTTGTCCTTATTATCTCTGCCATTTCCTCAAAGCCAATTCATAAATTCCCTTCGTTCATCCTTCTTATATCCCTACTGTCCCTGGCCCATCATACCTATAAATTTTATATTGTTCCCATCCATCTGTACTTCAGAGAATTCCCGGTGTAACTTTTCATCCAGTGAACTCTGAAATTTTCCCCTTTGTCAAACAAAGGAACCTAATTTTTATTTATTTTTATTTTTATTTTTATTTTTATTTTTATTTTTATTTTTATTTTTATTTTTATTTTATGGATGTATTGTCAAATTTAAGTAATTCAGTTCTTGTGCTCTCCCATGGCAGTGCACTGGCCAGCTTTGCTGAGTGTGTAATTTTTGGGCAAGAGAGAGGTGAGACCACTTTACTGCCTCTGTGTTCAAAGAAGTGTCTAAATAAACATGCAGATTGCAGGTTGGTCACATCTTTGTGCCTTTACACGACCTGGTGCATTTGCTCAGTGATTCAGGGACTCTATTTCTTTTTACTGTGGGCTCATGCCCAAGGATATAGAAAAGATTGGTGCCTGGAACCTACCTCTGTTTTGAGGTTTTTTCCCCCTCTATTGTGACAGTAATCACAATTGTACAGGTTAAAACATGGACCTAATTAGTGTTTGGGGCAGAGCAGAAGCTCAATAAAAGCCTTTCTGAAATCATCAGTAAAGAGCATTCTTCATTCTGTTCCTGGACTGCAGGTATGAATTATGTGTCTAGCCATTTAAACTGCCTCTTGGTGTCTTCCAGAGACCAGTTTATATCCAGTCTGAGAAAGGTATTTCCACAGAGTACTTTATCCTTTATGGGAGATTTTATGATGAGTGTCTATCTTCCATTTGATGGTGGAGGGATCTTTGATTGGGCAGCTGTACTGTTGAATGGTATGAATTCTGCTTGAAAAGTAGAGCTGTATATTGCAGATGAGGCTGAGTCCCTTTAGTCTTTCAAGTCCAGTGATTCCTAATAATGTTAGGCACAGAGGGATGTTTTCAAAGACATTTAAATGCTTAGAGGTACCTAACAGGATCTTCAAGATCACTAAAGAAGACTGGACATCTAAGTTCTGTTGATTTACCTGTGACAGGTTACTGTTTGCTTATATGTGAGGGTTTTTTTATCATAATCCATCTCAGCACTTTTCATAATCTTGTCCACAAGTCTTTAATTTCCAGGGAATTTAGCATATTTGTATCTATTCTATTAGACTATATCCAGGTAAAGCATGTTAAATCTCAATCTTTAGATTGTAAGAAAAAGAGTTTTCATTAAACTCTTGCACAAGGCCAGTTTTGTAGTGCAGTCTGGGGGGCTGTCATGTGGAGTCATCACTTTTCCAGAAAACTGCTGGTGCTTTTATACTTCAGTTACCATACTGTGATTGCTTTACAGTTGGGTCAGCTGAAAAAATATGTTTGAAAAACACTGTGCTCTTTCAGGAGAGACATTTTCCATGTAGTGGAGCATGGTGCTTTAAATATGGTCGACAGCAAAATTGTGTGCTTTGAAGGACTGTTGCTCTGAAGCAATACTGTTTATTCTTTGTTGTTATTCCCATGACAATAAGAATCCATTCAGGAACACTTTCTGAATGAAACTTCTGCTGGTGCTAATGGGATGACCACACAGGAGACATCCAGTCCCACTCCTAATTTACCTTCAATAGTTTCTTTAACCAGATCAGCATTTATTTAAAATAATGACTATCTGATTTATTCCCATGTCCCAGTTTTCACTTCGCTCTCATTCTGTCAGTCTCGAGTGACAAGAATTTTTCTACTTGTCTTCAGTTTCTTTGGACAATAGATTTTATTTTTAAAAAAAGTTATTTTTATTTATGTTTAGGTGTATTTAGGGTACATTTTTAAAAGGACTGTCTGTGATTAAAACACACACTTGATAGAATTTGGAACAATTTCTATCAAATCCTAGATAGACACACCTATGCTTTGCAAGTTACTACACATATAAAACCTCAGCTCCTTTTCAGTGTCATTTTGTCTACCTTGTTGTTTCCCACTTGCAAAGAATAAATGGACAAAAGTCAGTTAATTAGTGGCAACACATATAAAAAACAATAACTGCTTAGATTGCCTTATGCTGACAGTCCCTCTAAGTGCAGTGTGTTACCCCTTAGGGCAGCACTCAGGGCTGTGTCTTCATCCTGCTGCTCTTGGATGGTTCCCTGTGGACACCCTGGGCTGCTCATGCATCAGTCAGATTTCACAGCAGTGAGAGTTACAGCCTGTGAACTTCCTGGCAATAAGGATGCCAGGGCAGCATGCTTGGGGAAGAAAAAAAATCCATGCAGATATGATGATGCTGTAATTGCACACTCAGTTAGCTGCTAGGAATTTATCTGCTCTGGTATGATCACCCAGAAACTGTATACATTGAACACATGCTATTAAACCTCTGTCTGATTCCATTAGCACATGACAGAGAGACCCAAATCAGTTCTAAAGGCATCTGCAAGCAGCTGCTGCTGCAACAAAGATAGTATTGGCACAGCTTTTCAATTGTGTAAAGAATAGGCAGCATTATTTTAAACTTCCATCTTCCAATTGTGTCTTATACACAAAATGCTAACTTGAATAATTTTTAAAGCTAATTATGTAACAAGGATTTCACAAAATAGGTCTGAAATACTTAAAAGGGATATTAAAAAATCCAAAATCCTGATATGACAGCTGCAGTAGTAATACCTATTGTTAAGTTTTTCTAGACTTTCCTCTGTCATATAAGCTCAAAAATACCTGTTTTACTTTTCAAATATCTTCTTCTTTTCATGACCTAGGAGCAACATTTATTATATGCTATTAACATTCAGTAGCTATGCAATAAAACCAGCTGCCCTTGAGTAAATGTTTTTTATGCATGATATAATGGAATGATTTCCTACTGAGTGTGTTAAGCAGCATTTATTTTTTTTGTCTTACCTGAACTATGATGGACCACAGGCTTTCTGAATGCAACTGAGGCAAATTAAGCCTGACCTTTGCTAATGGGGATTCTAATCAGTTGGATACTGAAAAATAATCTGTATTGGTGCTTTTCCTGTAAACTTGGATTTTCATGCTCTTCAATGTTGCGGTGCATGCCTGCAAGTTCTAGTGCTCAAAAGACCAGCTGCAGGGGCCTGTGACAGACCAACCATGAGCCCCTGCGGTTGAAGAAATTATTTCTAGAGACTTCTCCTTTGTTCCCTCTTGAGTTGTGTATCATTGGTTCATTTGAATTGTGTCTCTGTCCCTCTTCCCTCTGACTGTCCCGGTTGGTCTGCGCACCAAACCACTCCCCTTTTCCTTCCCCATATAACCCTTTGTCACTGGCTGTTTGGGGCTTGCAGCCTCCGGACTTCCAGCCCTCAGCCCATCCCCGTCTCTCCGTCCCTTCTCGCCGTCCCTGGACCCTCACCCGAAGACCCTCAAATAAATCCCTGGAAGCCTGCAGACTGCGTGTCGTACATTCTTCTGTCCCACCTCATTTCCTGCTTGCCTCTGTCCCCCAGGGACTCCGCAGAGCGGTCAGTGAGCTTCTCTACCAGGGCACACCTGGCAGGTGCGCGGCATGGCGGCTCACCCTTTCTGTGTGGCTTCGGGGCGTGCCGCCTGAACTCAAAAGCGAGAAGCCACACTTCAGCAGATATATTCTGATATATTCCACCACAGTACACTGATGTGGTTATGAAGAATTTGGGGACAGTCCAAGTTCTCTCAATGTTGTGTTTTATTTTAATGTCAGACTCTGACACCTTTCTGCAATTGATTTCATTTCTCTATGCAGTGAGATCTACCTCTAACCTTTTGCTAACATATGTAAGACTTACTGAGATACCAGTAACATTCATGCTGTTAAAAATAATTAGTCTTTCTTATAGTGGATGTTGTTGAGAGCAGCATTCACTAACAAGTCCCATAAATGGCTTGTTTAATTACATATGAATGAAAGAGTTACAGCCTGTAATTTGAAAGTCAGTCATAGGGATAACATGAACTTTAAACCTGTCATGAAACACTAGAATTCAAGACCCAATTGTGAAGTAAATATTGATTTCATTTATCTTTAATGGAAAATTATTTCTTTGAAATATTTTGATTAGATTCTGATAGCCTTTGCATTGGTAATGCTGTTCTATGCAGTTTCCCAATTAAAAGCCTCTGCAAAGGTGTTTAGGACACATTGGTCTTTAGAAATGTTAAGTAAAGGCTATTTTATAGTTGAACTGTTCTCTGCGTATTTCATATGAATAGATTGACACCTGAAAATTGTAAGCTGGGTGCTCAAGTGCCAGACTGGTTTCCTGAAAATAAAGTCTTTGGCTGAGTGCCAGTACAGGACCTAATGTCTGGATTATACACTCCAATAAGGCCCTAATCACCTTAGAGCCATATCCAGATGACATTGTCTCAGCCTGATGATCACTGTGCATGATCATGCTCAGGTATAATGATTCTGACTTTAGTTTTAATCGATAAAGTGAATTGTCAGTCATTAGGGTAGTCTTGATAGAGGCAATTCTTTAAATCAGTCTGAAAATGGAGTTGTTTTTTTTCCTGCTGCTGTGTCTGCACGTGGCTCTTAATAATGATTCATCCTTAGTTTCCTAGCTTGAATTTGACAATAGATTTGTTTTGTTCCCACTGGGCCACTTCAGAGAGTTGGCTCAGTGCAAGCAGGAGCAAGTCCAAACTCTCTTGATGCAGAAAGAGCAGTGCAGGCAGATTAAGATGAGAAGAGAAAAACATGAAAAATCCAGTTAATTGATCTTTTGCAAACATGATCAGTGAAATCACGCACTCTGTTGAAGGCAAGAGTAGCTTAACCAGTAACTTCAGAGAAGAAAATGTTTTATCCAGTGCCTAAAATGTCAGGTCATGTGAAAGGTAAAAAATAAAATTTTTATGTGTTGTTTCTGAGAACAAGAATACTTTTCTTCTTTTGGTAGTATCTGGAAAGACCAGACAAGGACGTAGTCTAAAATTTTGTACATAGAGAAAGTAAGGAGCAAACCTGGAGTTAAGGAATTTTACCTTTCAGATAAGAACTATAAATGGAAGTATTACACTTGGGGACCACAGTCTCAGAAAGGTTAAATTACTCAAAAAATGTCTGTCAGAGCCAGGAGTGAACACAAATGTTCTGAGTTTTAGTCCAGTGTGTTTCAACTGCAAGGCAAGTTCTTCCCACTTTTAATATATGCTTTCTTTATGGGTTTTAGTGTGATTTCAGGCTTAATGAACTGTTTGTAACAGATTTTAACAATACCAGGACAGTTGATTTAGTTGGAGTTCGTGCTGGAACATAGATATATAAACCTGCAAGTAGCAGATCAAAAAGAAAGCATGGGGGCACAAAAGCATGCTTGCTAATGTCTTGGGACAGAACGCAGTTCAAAGAAATTCTCATGCTTCTGTATCAAGATCAAATTACCCTAGTTGCATGAACAAAATGTAGGATATGACTTCAGCTTGAAACAGGATTGGGAAAAATATGTAGCTAATGATTTACCTAGCTTCCAAAATCAGTTTGAGAGAAGGAATGTATTTTGGCAGTTTCCTTTTGTTTCAGCTTTTTCTTATTGTTTTTGATATAGCCACTTTTTCTTTGTTGTGTGTATTTGTGTTTCATCAGTAAATTAGAAAATACTATAAATTATACAGTAATTTGTCAGATCATTATTTGACTGATTTCTGTGGAACACTTTAAAAAAATGGCACAAATTAAAAAAGAAAAAACTGAACCTAAACTGATCACAAAAGATGGCTTTTTCTTTCCCAAAGAAAATATGCATTTTCTTCATGAGAAGGAAAATTCTTTTCCTGAAAGTGGAATTGTTTCTATATCTGCAGAAAGTGAAAAATCATTATGTGTTTCTGTGTTATATTCTGAGAAACTTTGGGGCTTATTCTAATGTATGATTTAGTTCAATTTATGATTCAGAGTAATGTTCAGTGATTACTTTCATGGAAACCAATTCAGAAGGGCCATTCTTGTAGTAGAGACAGTGACATTTCTATCCTTGTAAAATTAAAGAATGCAGATAAACACTGTTTCTAGGGAAATATTATCTTTTCTATTGTATAATGTACTGTAATTAAAAAACTTAAATACTTGCAACTACATATTCCTCAATGAATGGACTAACTGTGAAACAAAGTCTGATTTTTTCACTGAAAAAACTCTTATCGAAAAGCCTGAGCTGTAATTCTGCAAACTTTTCTCTGCTTGAGTAATCCTATGAAGCTCAATGGGGCTACACAAATGCATAATCACATAATTGAAAACACAGTTTTAAGTATAGTTGAGCATTTAGTACACAAAGAAAACAGACATTCAGATAAAATAAGAAAGTAAACCCCTTGTGTCAGATCCACAATGGATTTTTCAGAAAGGCACACTTGGAGAATTTGTGTTGTCATCTTTATGCCTTTCACAAGATGTGTACCTGTCACTGTCCTCCAGACAAAAGAGAAGTGAAATCCACAAAGTTCTATGAGTTTTTAGAGCTGCATTTCCCTAGTAATGCTTTAAGCAACTTCAGTGTTTAAGATTTGGAATATGGAGTCCCTTTCACATGACAGACTGTGGTACTGCCAAGGCAAATAACTTCATATACTTTCTGATAATGTTGTTTTAATCTATTTTAGGTAGCAATAGTATTGTAACTGTAATAATCTGGGACTAAAAGTGATGCAATATTTATAAGCAGAGAGAGTATACATCTATTTTGTAATGTCATATAATTGGAAGGATGCAAAAAATTTCTGATTGTAGATTATAGAAGCAGGTTTTGTAATTTAAACCTAAAGAAGAGTTAATGTGTGCAGGGCTGCTTGAAGAAATTGGAAGACCAGCCTCTTTACTCAGCCTGTTTTAACTTGGACCAGTGGATATAATCTTCAGGAATCAGTCAGGTGAGACTCCTACCTGTTCAGCCCTTGATTTCTCTGTTTGCATCCATTACTAGTGTGGACACTAACTACATGGCAGTATTTCTAAATAGTAGAAAGACAACTGAAATAAACTTCCAGTTGAATTCATGTTCATAGGTGTGATTGCCCTGGGTAAACAGCTTTCAGTGGATCCTACCCTAAACTAGCTGGCAAAGTTAAGAATAAAACTGTAGGATTCCCTTAGTTTTAATGCCCTTGCTTTTGTTGGTTTCTGAAATGGCTTTTCCTAGTTGTGCTCTAATTCCTTGTTTGTATTTGTAAAATCATATCCTACTAAGTATAAAATTAATAATTGTGACTTATTTTCTAAGGAAGATAGTGTCGCGCATTCTGGGTCTTAATATAAGAAGATTTTTTTGTCCTTTTTATGAAATTTTAATGAATCAATGAACATATGAAACTCATGGGATTCACTCATAACTTGAAAATTTCTGTCTGACAGTTTCATGCTTGAATAAATGTTAATGATTTTTTGTCATTTCATTAACTCTTGAAGATGACCCCTAACTTTCATCAAGCAAGGAAGAATGCATACATAACAGTGATCTAATTGAGGCAGGTAAATTCTAATTGTTTGGCTGTGTTATCCCCAGAAATTAATGCTTTAAAAATAGTATTCTGATCATCCCACTAAATAATAAAAAGAAATGGAAGTTGGCAAAACTAACATACTCACTGATAAATTGTCAAGCAAGGTCTATCCATTTTCTGTCAAGATCATAGTGAATTCCACAGTTAACATCTCTCTGCTTATATTTGGAGAGAAAAAGAATTGATTAAAAAACGAGAATCAAAATTTCTCATTTAAATGAAAATATTTCATGGAGAAAAAAAGCTGTTTGAAAAATCAGTTCCATATGTAGTTCTTTTGTCTCTGTGCTAAAATTCTTTCAGCTCATATTTTTCTATTGTCATTGATTAAACTTGTGGTAAAGAAGTAATTCTGAGTTCTAAGTATATATTGCAAAAATATAATAAAGTGGCAGAGAGTATTTTAAGTCAGGTATAGTATTTTGAATCATTATTCTAAATATTCTCACTTGAACTTTAAAGAAAAATTCTTGAGAGAACAGGTTAATTATATATATTCTTTTCAGTTTTGTTGACAAGGTGTTGACAGTCTCCTACTACCTGAAGGGAGGCTGCAAGAAAGCTGGAGAGGAACAAATTAGAAGGGGATGTAGTGACAGGACAAGGGGTGATGGCTTTAAACTGAAAGAAGGCAGGTTTAGATTAGATATAAAGAAAGAATTCTTCACCGTGAGAGTGGTGAGGCACTGGAACAGGTTATCCAGACATGCTGTGGATTCCCTGTCCCTGGAATTGTTCAAGGCCAGGTTGTATGAGGCCTTGAGCAACCTGGACTAGGGGAAGGTGTCCCTGCTTATGGGTTGGAACTACAAGACCTTTAAGATCCTTTTCAACCCAAACCGTTCTATGATTCTTCATAGGTGAAAAATAATTGGGAAGAACATTAGTTTGTTTAACGTAAAGTGTAATGACATCAATATCCACCAAGACATTCAGTAGCTCACAAATTATTGACTCTAGATCATTACACTTGCAGCTGTGTTCAGTTCTTTAATGAAACCAGCCACTTTAACAGCAGAAAACGTACAGTCAAGTAAATGATGACTGAAGTGTCTGCTAGCTTTTTCTTTAAATGGTGATTTCAGTTTTAATTTTTTAAAACTTATTATATGGAAGATTAAAGCACATTTTTCAGTGTATCATTTAAATCAGTCATGACTAAGTTGATAGCAGTGGGCAATGTGTTTGAATATTTCATCACAAAGTGATGGAGCATCTTATCTTGCTTGTTAGAGTGCTTTTACTCACCAGTCCATTCTGCTCTCTTATTTGACATGACCTGAATAAAGAATGACCAAAAAGTTCAGCAAGGACAGAATAAAAAAGCTATATCAATAGAGGAAAAGAAGTATTTAAAGTCCTGATGATATTATTGCCTTAATTCAGTCAGCGCTATGGAAATAATTTTCTGAGTTATTCAAAGCCATGTAATGATGTTTGGCTTGCACAAATATAATTTAGTAAAGCAAAGCAAATATTTCTTCTTGTAAACAGAAGCTAAATATAGTTAAAATTGATTTTTTCCCTGTAAATTATGGAGCTCACTCTTCAACTTAAAATTATTTTTTTGCACTCCAATCTCTTGTCAGATTAGGGAAGCAACTTTCTTTTCTTCGTGATTCTCTTGAGATCAAAAACTTGTTTGGAAAACCTTAAAGACATTCAGAAATGTAATTTTTTTTCCTCTAAGTACTGTAAATCAGCTAGAACACCATTTTGTCTATAGGCCATTAGAGTCAGTACAACAGGCTTACTCCCTGACTTACTGCTGCACTGAAGTGTTTAGATTGTTCCTTGGGACAGCATCAACAAACTGAAATTATCCATTGACAGTGCATCCTCTACCTGACATGCTTTTCCTACTGGCAGTGTCCCTTTCCAAGGGATGCTCTTTGCTACACCTTGATACTCTTTCCGTGAGACTCTAAAGCCCAGGTCAGCTTAATGTGACAATGGCTTTTATCAGATCAATGAAACTTTACACAGTTTAGATTTTTCTTTCAACTTTCAGATCTGGAGAACAAAAATCATGCAAAATTCTCTGTAGTGTGTCAATACCTGCCAAGAGTCAGGAGCTCTCTGGGTTTAGGAAGAGCATCTGGGAATCCAAGGGGAAATATGTAGCTGTGGCTGGGAGTACCTCTACTGTCTGCAGCTGTTACTATTAAATCAGAATTTCTTTTGTTTGTCCCATATATCTCAACAGCAGCTGGTATTGTACATTCTGTGAGAAGACTGACAGCTTCTAAATCAAACAGAAAATCAATGCAATTTTTCAGTTGGGACTTTGTGACCTGTTTTTCAGATGACAGAAGAGATGGCATCCAATGTAACTTCCCTTTGTCCTGCACAGAAGTCACCCTGTTGACTCCCTTTGCTCTGCAAGGGAGAGATAGAGCCTGAAACATCACCCTTAGCAGCCATACAGAAAAAGAGCAGATGTTGAAATGTTTTACTGCCTTATGTTGTCACAGTCTGTCATCAGTGGATTTTGCTCTCTTGACTGGTGATGTTGAATTCATATAATGCCTAGAAGCCTCAAAGCAAGAAAACGAAGTGAATATGTTGCTTGTCAGCCGGCAATTTGTCTGTATTGGCTTTTCACCATAGATCTTTCATCAGATGCATTCAGTTTGGAAAACGAATCTATTTATCTTTGTGTTCACTCACAAAATATGTAGCAATAAATAGTATGAAACAGTTCTAAGTTTATACTTGTGCTTACAATATTATGAATATCATAGTATATTAATTATAGTAAAGAATATTCAACATAAACCAACATTTGTGTGACATAAACCAGCATTTTTCAAAGAAAACAACAAGTAGTTCAATGAGCAATGACAATGAGCCTGGCTCTTGTGAAGTTGTGTCCTGAGAGTGAGCACCTCTGTGCATGTATATTCACACTCAAACTGTACCAACAAATAGGCATGAGGGGCTGTACTTGTAGTAGTGTTAATGAATGTGAGTTTAGATTTATAATTTTTCATAAGCTGGGAAATTAACACAAACTATCCCCTATCCTGCTGCATATTTTCATGGAAATTAGGGGGAAGAGAAAAAATCTGACACCTTTCCTCCCTGGAAACACTTGTTCTAGCTGGGCAATAGTTAAAGAACTATCGAAGGAAACTAAACGGACTGGTAAACATGAACTGAAGGGCACGGTGTGGTGGTTTTGATTGGCCCAAAACATCAGTAAAGTATTTTTTGACATCTGGGAGAAATTTGGGCCCCTCAGAAGCTGTTGTGGTAGGCCTGGGGAGCTGTCTGAGGGGTGGGGAGCGGCACAAAGATAGCTCCTGTGTGTCCTGAGTGTAAGTTCTGGAAGTTTTTACATCAAGTCCAGCAGAGCCAATCTCTGATGGCTCTGAAGGTGATGGACATGCTGCTGGCCAAGTTTGGGCCAATTGGAGGTGCTGGTTATGCCTCTGTGAAAACATATTTAAGAAAAAATCAAAACAAGGCAGGCATGCACTTCTCTGTAGTTGGAGGAGGATATATGAAGGGATAACCACATGGAGAAGCCAAGGTCAGTGAAGAAGGTGGGGGAAGAGGTGCTCCAGGCGCTGGAGCTGAAAACCCTCTGCTAGCCGAGTGAAGGCCATGGGGGGGGGCAGGAGGTCCCCCTGCAGCCCATGGAGTCCACAGGAGTGCAGAAATTCACCCACAGCCTGCGCCAGAAGAGCAGCTGGATGCCTGGAAAAAACTGTGAACCAGTGGGAGTCTCATCTAAGAGTTAAAACTGCAAAGGCCTTGCAAGGGAGAGAAAGGCCTTGCTCCTGGCATGGAAGCAGCCTGGCCTTGGCTTGGGAGAGTCTGCACCTTATGGACAAAGAGGACTCATGTTGCAGCAGAATTCGGGCAGGATGTTGCTCGTGAGATTGGACCCATGCCAAAGAAGTTCCCAGAGGACTGTCTCTCATGGGAGGGACCCCACGGCTAAGTAGAGAACCCCTCTCCCTGATAGACTGACCAGAGAACACCCCTCACCCTGTCCCCTGTCTGTGTTGCTGGTTTGGAAAAAGGGAAGGGGGGTGAGCGGAGAGACTGCTTCTTAAGAAGGTGGGGGGTGAGAGCAAAAAAACTGTCTGGAGAAAGAGAGAAACTAGTAGAGATAAAGAGTATTTGTAGTAGAAGAATTGTGGTGATGAATAGATTTATGGATCTGCTCTGTGGACTGAGAAAATACCCCACATCCTGCCTCCCTACCTGGGTTTGTTGGTTATAAAAGAGGAAAGGGGGTGAATACTATGGGTTCGTAAGAGGGAGAGGGGGGAGTGAACAAAATAATGTATGAAAAGTTTATTTTTGCCTTGCATTTATCCTCCAACTCTGTTAGGTAATTAAATCACTTTTTGCAACTTTAAGTTGGAGCCTGTTTGCCCTCTTTTTTCCTCTGTGCGTCCTCCTACCAGTGTCCTATCTCATTTGACTCACGAGATTGGTGTGTATTTTTACAGGTTTTTTTCTGTAGCAAGAGAGAGTTGAGGTGCCTGGCATTTAGTCAGGGTCAAACCCCAACACACGGCATAGGTGTTTTTTGAAGTGGTGATGGAAAGGTTTATAAAATAAACTACATATATAAAAGTGAGATACCACAGTTTTGTAGATTAAGGACTGTTTAAATAATTCAGAAAATAGTCAAAATGAATAATTTTCTGCAAACAGAACACTTCAGAATTCACCTGACTCTTTAAGAGGGCTTTAAAGTGATAATTAAGTGTTTGAGAGGAGCTATAATACTTGGGGGATTATTTTACACATGAAGACAGTCCTATTTACTCTGCATCAGTCAAATAGGCATAATTTTGAAATTTAAGGATGTTATTAGAGAAAGCTGATGATTGCCAGAGCTCCTCAATATGCCATCAAGAGAAATATTCGAGATACCATGTCATATCATTTAATTTCAGTGGAAAACAGTGATACAGAGGAGTGGCATCTGCTGAAGCAGGTTGAAGTTTGGCCATGCAATGTAACGAAAAAACCTGTCCAAAACGAGCAATGCCATCAATTAATGAAGTGTCCTTCCTGACTATGTTTACATGGCATAACACAGGGAAATGCTACAGCTGGACTTGAGCGTCCTGTCAAGGACTGTGAAAGCAATATAGCAGTGTTAGTGTGCCACTATCGAGGTTAATGAGTGCTTCTCAGCACACAGTGTAAGATTAAGGGCGGTTATAAACACAGTAGTGTTTGTGTTTTGTGTCTGCGCTGGCCAGGTATTTTTGCAATGCCTTGAAATGAGTTCTACAGATGAGCACCTTGGAAGAGACATGCTGTGCCCTCAGCAGTGACTGGCTGCTGTTGCGTGTGGTTATTCATGGAATCCATTGAGATATTGCGACTATTTTGTATGAACAGTCAAAAATAAAGAAATCAGCGTATTTCTAGCATTTGACACTAACATTTCAAGTTAATAAAAAGAAATATATTCTAACTTCAATGACTTAATGAGAAATACAAGGTATTATATATTCTGTAAATGTTTTGTCCCATTCTAAGAAGTAAGAGATGCTCCAGATCCCTATTCTTGTGGCAGATTGTTTTTATATACAATTTTAAAAGTCTGTTTGTATATAACTTGATTTCTGAGTGTTTTGATCTGTTTGTCCAGAATGTCCAGATTTTTTGCACAGGATACATATAAACTGGTAATGTGAAGTACATGAGAAGATAGTGATAAATGAAATAAACCCTGAATTTTTGATTGAAAAATGCTTGATTTCCTCATCTCTGTGCTGTTCCTGTCTGAGACAGCAGTGCAGCAGCTTAGATTTGACAGCCACGATTATGAAATTGGCATGGCGAAGAGAATTTTTTTGTTTAAAAGAGTTAAATGCCAGTTAGTGTTAGAGCTACATTATTGCACACCTCCACAAAGAAACATTGCATCCCCCAGGGAAACACGTTGGAAAAGAAACAATGAAAAAATTAAGTATAAAATATATTTCAGTCACAGTGATTTCTCATGGCTTTTGTGTTTTAACAATTTCTAAGAAGCACATGCAGATTGTTTTTTCCTGCGTTAGTTTTAGCATATGAAAAGGACTTTAAGACTGATTGCCCACCAATGTGAGTTTATACACTAAATCCTGAATTTATCTTTTGTAATGTGAAGAAACATGGAAATTTTCCAAAACACTAACTTGCACCACACAACTTACAATATCAAAAATGTGCAGATCAGAATTTAAGTAAGCTACACATTTATTGTAGGATGGATCTGACAAGATCTGTGGTTAACAACATGTAGTCAGTGGTAATAGAAATAAAAACATGTTTAGTCATCTTCTTAGGCCTAATTAGGGAATGAATACCTAAGAGAGAAGAAAAACAGTCTGGAATTCAATTATATGGGAAATTTAATCTTATGTCTGACTGCAAAGCTTTGTATGTTTGTATGCAGTTTGTAGCATTAAAGTTGAAAGAGAAATATTCCTGTATTCTTTATCCCAGATTCATCCTTTTAAATTTTTTTTTCTCTTTTTCTTTTCTCTGCAGTTTCATGATAAAATAGTTCTTCAAAACTGTCTTGGGTTTAACCCTCTGTATCTGCCTCTTGTTTTCTGGTTTTTGGCAGGTTTGAAAACCACAGGCAGGTATGAATTTCTCTTTGAAATTTCTCTTCTCTGTTCATATTGCCAATTCATTTACAGGACCCTTGTGTAGTATTTTTCATTGGTATGCATAGGAACTCTTATGATGAAGTTTAAATATTTATCAGCACAAGCTAGCTATGTAAAATGTTAGAACTTTTCCTAGTATTTCTTTCACATGCAGAAGAAAGCTTGGGATTATTGAGTGGTATATCAGTAGTGTTAGTGTTAGTATCACGCTGTATCAGGTCATCATCTTTCATGGTACCCAGAAATACACAGCAAATATGGCAAAGATGTCAGAGATGTTTGGTAGTCACAACCTTGGCAGTCAGGTCACCAAACATTGTGGTGTCTTCCAGTGCCATGGAGTGTTTCACTAATTAAGTAAACATGGCTTTGCTCTGTTTTTGGGTGATGGTGCATTTAGATTTGTAATTGCTGCATGATATCTTGTTGTTGCATAATATCACCTAAATCACACAGCTGCTATTGTATGATTTTATTAGGCCATTTTCCTCAGAAATCAAAGTATCATTAATGTATATTCCTGCAGAATTTGGTTGAATAAGAGTGCTCATGTCTTGCTAGAAGAATGAGTAGCTTGGTGATTTCCTCATGCAACCATAACAGAAAGGCCTCATAGAGAAATTTAGGGAGACCGGCAGTAAATTCTCTTTCCCTTCCCTCCTGTTGCCTGTTTTTCTTTTAATTTTTTCTTTTCAATCAGTGAAACATTGTTTTAGCTGTTATGAAGTGGTGGAGTGAAATCAGAATCCTGCTGAATTAAAAACAAAATGTGACACTGGAATAAGAAAACAGAAAACCCATGGTAATGAAACGTCAAAAAACATGAGCCAGGGAGATTTAACAAGCTATCACTATGATAGGGTTTAGGTCAATGTAGTCTGTAAATATCAATCTCAAAGTAAATTTTATGTCAGTTTGAAAATCATATATTTAAAAAAAAATTCTACAGTTATGTAGATGCTGATTATCTTTCTGTGGCAGTATTGGGTGGGGGGGAAGTCAGAAAAATTAAATCAAAACCTACTTTTATGTTAAGAGTAGATTCTGATATCATCTAAGCCAGGTCATGCTGGGACTAAGTGTATTGAAGTAAATGCCATGAGATATTTTGAAACAGATGCATTTACATCAGAATAAGACTTGCTCTTCAAATTTCTCTTTTGGTGCCTGTAAAATGGCTTAAACACTGATATTAGATTTGTGGTGTAAAGATCTTATATATAAGCAATATATATATTATCAGCAAGTAGCAAATAGATAATTTCAAAGGGTATTGTGTATGGTGGTGACTGAAACCACCATAATCCTCTAACAAAGAAAAATGATCAGGTTGTGCTTGTTCTGTATATATGGGGATCCCCTAGAAGTCAGCTTGATCCCACAGAATCAAGTTATGAGGCAATTAATACATATGCATTCAAACTGACTAATGATTTCACTCTAATTAAAGTAGAGCTTTTGTAAAAGCATCATCATACCCATACTCCTCTGCTTTCATTGACTTGGAGATGATCTTGTAACACACGTGATTTTCTAAAGCAAAACAGAAATTAAAATCCCTCAATGCTCACACTATTGTTTAGAAAGAAAAAAGGCCCCAAACCCCTGCATAGAACCACTCTCTGTTCATAAAAAGCTGAAAATGTTAAACAAAGTAAGTTAAAGACATTGAGTGTTACACTCCCAGGCTGGTGGTAACACTTTATGACTTATAACATGCACAGCAGAGCAGAGTAGCTTTTGTGTGGAGTTACTGGCACATTGTATTCATTCTGATGAAAGAGTGAGAAAATGTAATGACATTTAATCTTTGACTTGCACTGGACTCTGGAATATATCTATTTTTACTAATTCTACATTGCCTATGCTTGCAAACTGAGAAAAATACAGCAGCAGACTAAAAGCACAACAAACAGCTTGAAGAAATTGTTCTCTCAGTGCAGAATAGTGCCAATGTGGTTATTATGTATACAGCTATCAGACCTGCCTTCCTGTTCATTTGTTCTTATTCTTTCTTTTTCTTTCTGCTAAAAAATTATCCATTTGACAACTTTTGTTTACCAAGTTGGAGGTCTACATCTCTGTTGAAGTTGCTTTTAAATATTTTAAAATTGACCTGGTAAGTATTTCTATAAATTGCAAAAAAAAAAAAAAAAGACAGAACCAAAAGTCTTTCTACCAAAGCCCTATGAATCTGATCTATATGCCTGCGTAAATTTTGAAATGTAATAAAGTCCTAAATTCCCTAAGTTTGCCTCATATAAGCCCCTTGGTTTCATGTGGGAGCCTAAAAACTTTAATATATGTGGGCTCTGAAGACTTCAGAAAATATTAGCAGAATGTGGCAAAGAGATTCACATTCAAGGTATCTGAATTTTAATTCATCTTCAAGTTCGGTAGGAACAACAACTACTTGCTTTAGTAAGAATATTTATTTGACTAAAACTGGGCATGCTGGGAAAGCTGTATTCAAGATAGAGTTGCAATTTAAATGTGGAATCCATTATGGTGACATAATACTTATTTGCTGTTTGAGTTCATCACACAATTCTAAAAAACAAAGCAATATAAATAAAATCTTTAGAGCTTAATGGGTAATGTAACATCTAATGTCCTGACTGTTGTCACATGGTAATAGTATAAATCTTTACAGTTCAATTTAATTTAGGACTCAGAAGAAATCCATTTACAAGCACTTTAGCTGTGTTAGGATGTTGGTTGCACTTGCTTGGTGATTTCCTTAGTATTTACCACAATGACCCGAGTTACAGAAATACTATTTCAAGTTAAGGGAAAAACCTGACCTGGGTTCAAGCTGAAAACAAATGTTCTGACAACTGAAGTTTAACTCATCTGTCAGTATCTCAGAATTCTTTGCAAGAAAATAAAGTTGGTTTTTTACTGGTATGTTGGTTCTTAATCTTCAATAGATACATGAATACTGGGAACAGGAGAAAGAAGCTAGAGGGAAAAAAAACCCTAAATGAGATAAAGACAAGCAAAATGGAATCTGAACTTTAACTGTGTGTAATAGAAACGGGCAGCTTCCTGAATGGAAATTCTAGACCAAGAAACACCTCTGTCTACATGGAAATCAAGATGCTGTTTACAATAGTGGCTTCATATTTTAAGTATGATAGGAGAGGTATAGTGAACAATTATTGCTATTTGGATTAGATAAGAAATAGCAAATTTACTTTAAGGAAATTGTCAAAAGGTCTGGTGCAGTTAGAAGCTGTTATCTAGTAAATCAAATAGAAAAAGATGACAGGTGGTTTGCCATCATTGAGAAACATAAGAAATAGCTACCCTTTTCACTGCACATACGAATAGATTACAAAATGCAATTTATTCAGACTGGTAACTAGGGGAGGGTGCACACCCAGTCTTCCTAGCAGAAAAAGACATCTGTCTTATCCATCATTCATTGTGGACTAACAGTGTTTTGTCACATTGCACAAGATCAGTACACTCTCATTTTCCAAAAGTAGGAAAACTTCCAGAGGATTTGTTTTGTCTCTGTAATTATTAATGTATCCTAACAACATTACTTGCTATCTCTGAGATACTGTATAAACATTAATTAATTACTCCTTGCCATAAATCTGTGAAATAGATTATAATTTTCAACATTGCCAGCACCATCATTTTTGCTGAGGGTAAAACTGAAAATTAGAGACTTTTAAAGGCAAGAATGACTTTTTTGTTCTTCCTGCTTGAATTATTTCCTGCGGACTGGTTTGGTTTAAACAGCAGTGGTAAAATGCCCATTTTTCTTCTGTAAGAGATCTTGCAGGGATAGGGATAATCTGAGAATGTGAAGAACATCAAGACCTTATTTCCCACTCCCTGATGGCTCATGACATTATCAGGCAGGTAATTATTATATAAGGGAGGGCATTGCTTGTGTCAAAGGCAGGGTTTGTAACAAGCAGTCAGAGCCAACATGAAAGATCCATTTAATATCTTGGAAGCCATGGCCAGCTTTTGGAAATGAAGCCCATAAAACTCCTTGGGACATTGAGAATTTGTTACCAACCCTCCCAAGCTGCATCAACAATTCCACTGAGTCCTGTTGGAGCATGGTACTCAGATTTTAAGCCTCAGCTACTTTTTCCTGCTACTACAAGTCTAGTGGGCAAAACTAGTACATCTGACAAACTTAAAATGAAAAGACCCTTTGCAGAAGACAAATAATTAATTTATAATTGGAAATACAAGGACCAAAAATTTTAGTTGAAGAGCTGTATTAACTCACCCACAGATGAAATACAAGCAGTTGACTCTGAAATGATTGTTTACTATCCGAATTTTAAATGTTCTTGTTTGCTTTGGAGGATTTTTTTGGAATTTTTAAGAGAAAAATATTCATGGAAATCTGAATAGTTGACAAACAAGAAAATGGTAATTTTTTTACAGTTCTTACACAGCAAATTGCCTCAATGCAATGAATACTCTGCTCTACACAGCTTATTCAGTTAGCGTAATTGTAAAGAGGAGTAAATATTTTGGTTGTGCTGGAGCTGTCAAACAGAAATGAAAGACGGAAAAGGCATATTAGGTCACCTTGAGGCCAAATTCACAGGTGCTGGAAGCTGGTATAATTCCACTGACGTCAATTCTCATTCTTTTCACTTGGACCTGTAGATGCTCAGCACCCCTGAAATCCTTGATGTGTATTCAGATTGTTCTTTTTATTACAGCACAGTTTTTAGTGCATGGTTCCCTACATTTTTGCTCATTAATATGGTGATGTATTGACTAACATAAACATTCCTGTACTACTGTATGTTTTCACTTCTAGCATATTTAGCAGATTTAGTCTTTGGCAACTAAATGCAAGTAGAATGATACTTTTATACCAGAAACTTAGCAGAATCAAACCAGCAGCATGTGCTAATGCATTTACAGAGGTGTAAATTACCAACATGGCTTCAAGTCTTGAGTGTTTTGATTGTGAGGGAGTGAAGTGAAAATGTGGCACAAAAGAAAAATGCTTTGCAGAAACAATCAATAAGTAATGACTTTTTAAACAAAAATTCCAGTTCTTTTGGATTCATTGCCACGGAGATATACTTCAAAGAATAAGCAGAAAGTTTAAGAATAATTGTTGACAGATTTCTATATATTATATATGGAAATTATAATTTAAATATAGTGAATAAATTATAAATTGATCTATTTACCTTTTTTCCAATTGTTCAATTTTTTTCCTTTTTCTGAATTGTCATCTAGTGGATTTCTGAAAGGGTGCAAAGTCAGAGCAGCATAAGGTAGAACTAAGCAGTCAGAAAAGGATATTTTAGAAAATGTTAAATGCATTTTAAATAACTAGCAAGTGGGATAGTTTCTGGGTTAGAGTTGATGCTTAGAATCATAGCACAGCAGTAACTTAGACAGTGAGATGGAGAAATCACTTACACTTGTATCTACTCTGAGTTCCAAGGAAAAATGTGGTTACTATAGCAACTGCCACATTACACTTATGCAGTCTCTGGAATAGATTAAATTGCTGAAAACCTCAAGGTTTTGTTTGACTCTGTTGAGAACTGCAGCTAAATGTGCTGAAGTTACTTAATCAAAGGTATGTTAGTGCACATATTCTTACGTTACTTCCTGAAATTTTTGCTTATTACTTTAGCTTAGTAGTTTTTGGTTTTTTTTTTTTTTTTTTTGTAGCATATACTAATTCAAAATAACTTTGTCATATTCATTTACTGTTTAGGTGGAATCCATTTGGTTAGATGTACAGGTAAGGTAGACACTGAATATATGAAATATACGGTAGAAAATTTTCTGCCATGAGATATAGACAAGGGGTTTAGAAAATCAAAGTATTTCATTGCTCCAGGAAGTTTGTTTGGAGGCCATCCTAAGATTCTATAAAAAAATTAATCATTAATTACTATGGCAGCAGAAAGCAAGTCATGTGTTTTGGTTTTGATGGAAACTAACTCTGTGTGCTAAGTGTAGTTGGTCAACAATTGCAGGTAAAGTCATCTAACATACATTTAATATTTGAACATAATTTTGTGTTTTATAAGTTCTTACATGCAGTGATTCTGACGAGTGATGAATTATGCCTCCCTGATGTGTTTAAACACTTCAAAAATTTAACTAAGATGCAGGGAAATTTTGCTGCAAATATTTTTGGATGGTGTACATGCAGAACAAAATACAAAATAAACATAGGGTGCAGCTGTAGAAAACAACATTTTTCTTTGAACAGCTGAGATGCCACATCATCACATGCTGTGCCAGGAAAACTATAGATGGTTTTGAATTATAAGCCTTTTGGGGCTCCCCAGGCTGTGACTTCTGACAGAGAAAGCAGTAGACATACCTAGAAGGATTTAAAACTGAAATCCTGAGATTACGTGCACTTGTATGTTGTATTAGCTGTTTTTGTTGTTATTATAGACTATTCCCTCTATTCTAGGGAGTTAATATTCTAGCATTGTGGTTGCTGTCAATTCTTCCCCCTACTTAACGAACAGCTTTTGTTTTCTCCTTCTGCCTCTGTTCTGGGCTTGCAGCGATGGGGCAGGGAGCAAAGCACCTGGCAGAGTCAGGGCTCTTGGTTGCCTTGGTGCTGTCTTTGTTCCAATGTGGCATGGAAAACTCTGCCTACTTTTCATGCTTACTTATTTCTCCCTCTCAGTTCAATTTCCCAAAGTCTTGAGCATGTGGCAGTCCCTCCAGAAAGCAACTGGGTATGACTCTTCTAAAGGTCTGAGTTTTCACCTGACCTCCTCACTGGTCACCTATTACCCTTTTTGAATTTAACTCTTTCTTTAGAGCTCATTTTTCATTTTTGCACATTTCCTTGGCAAATCCTGATAGTCTCACAAGCTGTACTTTTTTCAGATGTTCTGTCTTTACTGTATCTTCTTATTGTTTTATTTATCTATTTGGTGATTATTTGATGACATGACTGTGTGGTACTCCATTTTCTGTTCATTGCTCAAAGTTTTAGACTGAAGTAGTGCTTTCTTCCACCCTTCAAGGTAATTTCTGTTTTCCTCTGAGAGGACACAGCAGTCTGGTGCTGAAACATTAGCAAGTCTTTTGTAATGAGTGACAGTTATTTCATTTACTTTCTGTACCTGATACAATAACTTTTACAGCTTATTTGAATATGTCATTTGGTATTTTACCTAGAAATGCTGCATCATTTTCTTTGTAACATCCTAACTTGTAGATTTAACAGCACCAGGTTATCTAGGATTCCAGTTATTGGCTCTATGTGTTTATGAAATACGTTATCATAAATATTCATGATTTCTTGTGTGTATTCAATATCAGTTTGCAATGTTAATCCTGCCTCAGGACCAACTTCCATCATGACAAGTACAAGAAATGTATTCTTCTTGCCTACTTTGTGAGCTTCATAAATTAAAACCTTTGAAATACACACAAGGTAATTTGCCTTGCTTTGTCCCCTATGGTATTTGTCTCAATACCTAGTCATTGAGTTTTCATAGGAGCTACATTTTTTTTCCTTTTCAGGTAACCTGGGTTTTTTGTCTTCTTTGTCTTAAACTGTCGCTTTATTCTTTTGTTATCCACTTCATTTTGTCATCTTTGAAAACACGTTCCTGTGCTGCCACTTCCACGGCAAAACACATCCTTGTGTTGCATTGGAGATGGTTAGATGCAGAGTGATTATTTCAAGGTGGGACACTGTTCTTGTTTAGAGTGCTAGGGAAATTAAAAGAAGAGAAAAATGGCTTCTAGACAGAAGGAGGCTATCTTCAACTCTCTTCACTGTAAATCCAGCTTAAAGCAAAGCATATATAAAACTGCAGTGTACCTTGGGGAAACTATTCAACGTATGCTTCATTCACTTGGGTTGCTTTGTTGTTGTTATTTTTTCCCCCACAAGCTTCTCACTTTTAGTCAGTATTAAAACCTGGGTTTGGCTGTAGTAATACTGTTATAAATTCTGTGAAAATGTGTGACATCCAGCTTAGTTTTCTGTGGAAGACTTTCTGAGCAGACACAGGGATACAGTTGAGAATTACAATTAGCTGAACATTTCTGCTCAGTTTTCTTGATTATAGGCATCAGACATATTTTTATCTGTATTTCCATTAATTTACTTTTTACCCATTTCCCATAACCAGATAGCTTTGGAATTAAGGATAATTTTTAAGGCATAAAATACTTGAAGAAAAATGCCTACTTACTACTTTTATATTAACGATAAATTCTCAATATCAAATGAGAATATTTTACTACTAAGAAGTCCTACAATTTTGTATACCCCACTTTTCATTCACTATTAGCAAGATTCATACTTGTCAGAACCTGTCAGCTTGTTAACAATTTACTGTTTTTTTAGTTACAGTAAAAATGTAGCTCATTGTTTATCCTGCAAAATTTTTCTCCCTCCTATTGCTAAAATTATATCCCAGTTGTGCTTGCTACTGTTTTTTCACTTCTAAATACTAGAAGCAAAGGTTGAGAAAACGATTATGTATTCCAAGGACTTTTAGAAAGAGTCTGGGTTATAAAAAGGGCAAACCACAATTTGGTCCACAGGGGGATGAGGACTGGGGCTATTACAAGGTGTCCTCTGTGCCAATAGCCCCTGGCTGTGGCTGTGTTGCACAGTCAGTTGCAGCTGGCTCCGAAATGGACCCACCACTGGTCAAAGCTGATCACAGCAGCCACACTCAGGGTCTGTCTGTATAAATGTACTTAAGAAAGAGTAAAAAATGCTGCATAGCAGCTGTGAGAAAGGGGACTGAGACAAGAGAAAAAATGTTGAAACAACCCTGCAGACACGGAGGTAGGTCTGGGAAGGGGAGTAGGTGTTACAGGTGCCAGAGCAGAGATTCCCCTGCATCCCAAGGAGCAGAGCATGGTAATACAGGTTAACCCCCTGCAGCCCATGGAGGACACAGGTGGAGCAGATACACTGCAAACTGCAGCCCATGGAGGATCCCAGGCTGAAGGAACTGGATATGTCACAAAGGAAGCTGCAGCCCAGGTGGACACACGTTGGAGTAGGCTGGCAGGAACTGCGGCCTGTAGAGAAGCCACACTGGAGCAGTCTGCTCCTGAAGGACTGTACTCTGTGCAAAGAATCCTTGCTGGAGCACGTTGGGAACAGCTTCAGTCCATAGGAAGGACCCACACTGAAGCAGTTTGGGAACAGCTGTATCCTGTGGAGTGGACCCCAAGTTGGAGCTGGAGAACAGAGTGAGGAGGAAGGAGGAGCAGAGATGAAGTGTCATTAGGGACTGACCACAAGCCCCATTCCTTATCACTGTGCCACTTAGAGCAGGGAGAAAGTTGAAGAGTGAGGAATGAAGGAGGGAAGTTGAGCCTGGGAAGAAGGGGATGTGAGGGCAAGGCACATTAATTTGGTCTTTTTCTCACCATTCTAGTCTATTTTTAATTGGCAGTAAATTAAAATAATCTTCTCCAGCTAGAGTCTGTTTTGCTCATGGCAGTTCCCTGTCCTTATTAAGCCATGAGCATTTCCATCTTATTTTATCCCCCTGTTTTGCTGAGGAGGGGGAATGGAGAGTGTTTTGGTGGACATCTGGCAGCCAGCCAAGGTTAACCCACTGGACACAGTCCACTTGCAGTGTTGTAAGAAGTAGAAGATATCTTAGGTTGATGGCTTACTCGTGTGCAGAAACAGTTATGTTTTCTATACTTCCAATGTTTATTGCTGTACCATTTGCCTTAATGGAACTGATACTAAATGAAGTATATGTAAGTGAAAAGGGAGGGCACCCTGATATATTCAAAATGTATTTTGAAGGACACACAAAGGGAGTACCTTCCTTCTGCATTCTAGACAGAAATTTTTAGCACAGAACATGTAAGTGGAAAATTAGAATGCTTTTACAGGTATGTCCACTTAACCTACTTTTTCCTAGCTAATCATTCATTCTTTTATCTCCTGCTGATCTGTTTATCAATAAATTACAATCTCTTCTTCCACCGATATTCCAGATACTAAAGTGTAACATTGCAAAATCACCAAGGGCAAGCAAAAACAGCACAAGGTATGGGAGGCTTAGAAAAAGGGAGAAAAGAAAGAAATATGAAAATACAATGGGGTGAGGTAAGAAGAAAAAGAACAAAGATAAGTACTTAAATATGGAAAAGGACAGGGTTCAGAAGAAAGAAAAGAAAAATATTCTGAAGTAACAAACAGTAGTTATTTACTTAAAGAAAAAAGTGTATCTCTGAGTGTTCATGCAGGTATGTGTCTAGAGGACTCCTGAGACACCTGCCAGCTAATTTTTCAGAGGCAACTATAGCAGTGTACTTCAACCATCAACAAACGTCCTACCCAGATGCCACAAATGAATGTTTTCTCTGCAGTTTGTGACTTCTTGGTACCTGTGGTAGGTTAGATCTCACTTAAAATTAGCTGTTAAAATTTGTGAATCTTTAAAGGAGCTGTTGCAGGGTTAGTAAAGCTGAACAGGAGCTTTTTGTTTGTTTTGAGTTTTTTCAATGTGTACAGATCAGATGAGTATTAGGGTTTTCTCATTAATCATGAAGGGAGACATGGGAGACTAATTATTTACATAGCTCAGTCGTAAGTAGAAAGACATCTCCTTCCCCATTTCTCTGTAAGTTCTGTCCCTGTCCCTGTCCCATGCATTCCTTGTCCCATTCCCATTTCCTTCAACTTTAAAAACCTATTGCAAAATTTTGTCCCCCTCAAAGTGAATGAGAAACTCTGAAAGTAGCCATTTTCCCTTACTGACCCCACTTATTTGATATACACTGGACCTAAGTCATCCCTGGCATAATTCTGTTGCCTTTAACTGGGAAACGTGTGCGAGTTGTGGTTTAAACAGGTTTGTTCAGCTCATAATGTGTAATACTTTTGGCTTGGAATATTAATATTTTGTTTCTGTATGGTTTTTACAATGGAAGGCATCTCAATGAAGCCTTTCATAGGCAAAATGCTACAGCAGGTAGTTGCAGTTAGATAATATTTGGTGTATAACAGCTCATTTCAAAGTAGAAGAAAAAGTAGACTTTATTAAAAAAGTTCATCTTTTGGCAGGAGTAGATGTTTGTTTTCTCAATATCGCTTTCTGTGGATTGCTTTTAGGTTTTTTCCTTAATTTTCTTATTTTTAGGAGCTATGCTAGTTCTATTGTATTGATACCACATTCTATGGTATTTTCTAGATATTTGTTGGCAAAAGTGCTGTGTGTGACTTATAGATGGCAAGTACACATAAGACTGTAAAGCCTCAAAAAATCACAACAAATCTCAACAAAGACATAATTCACATGGAAATTATTTTTAATGAGATTTTTAGGTCAATGTTACAACTTGTTTTATTTTAGAGCTTTTCAAGTAGCTGCTGCAAGGATTATTTTATAATGCAAATATTTTCCCCTCTTTTCCCAAACCGATTTTATTCAAGTTGGTTTTGCTTCTGTATTTTATGATTGTGCAGAAGTTATGGATGCACCCCTAGTCTGATTGAGAGTCATATAATGGATTAGTTTTAGTGGAATAAGGATTAAATATCAAAGTTTCTTACTATATTTAAACCATTGAAAACTATGTGTAAACAAAAAAACAATTTTGGATTGAGTGATCCCAACAGCTTAATGTGATTTTCAATTGCATACATGAAAAGCAAGTCGTAAAACAACAGGAGGGAATGATGGAGAGAAAAATAAGAGAAGTTATGTTTGAGAGTAAATGAAATTAGCCAGAGCATTGTGCTTCTAGAAGAAACTAAATGGTGCCATAATTAGATCCAGCCAAAACAGGAGAATGTTTTTAAACCCACAAACCATATTGATTTATTATCTTAATGCATTTGATAAATAGCTTCAGAAAAGATAAAAGCAAACAACATGGTTCAACAAAACAAACATATTTTATTCCCTCTCCCAAAATAAGAAAAATGCTATACTTAGCTTTAGTCCAAATGAAATTTTGAGATTAAATTCCCCCAATAAAAAAACACACCACAAACAAAGCATTCTGTTTTAATTGACTGAAATGTTTAAGCTGAGCAAATGCCATCATGGGAAGGCAGACTAAAAAGAGATGTGAATTCATTATAAAGAACTGTAGTCATATCCAAAGGTGGGATGTGATAATTTGTGACATTTATGCTTTTTCTTCTTCCAAGTCATTGGTGCCTCTGGGTTTACATTGAAAATATGCAAGAAGAGTCAGTCAATATGGGTAAGTAAGTGAAAAACCCCAAATTGTCACAGGTCAAGTGTGTAGAGCCAATATTGGGAGGATGTAGTTTTTTTGTTAAAAATATTTCAAGGCATATCAGACCTATACAGATCAGAGTTGGTATGATAAGATTAATGTTAAACTGCATGTTGTCCAAAGTATATTTTTCCATAAACTTCTTGACATGCAAATTTAAACTTTTATGGGAAAACTAAGGTTCTTTGTCTGTATGAAAGCTGATCATTTATACAGATTGTTCTGAAAGGCATGATTACACTTTACTAGGATGTGATGCACTGACGATGTAGTCAGAAATGTTTTCTCTGTCTAAAGCAAGTTATTACTTTTAGAAGATGTATCATGGTCTTGTAGATCTTAGAATTATAAGAACAAAAGAAAAGTGGATGGCTAACAGATCTTGTTTGTTTGTTTGTTTGTTTAGGAAAAAATAAAGACTAAAAATGTTTTTCAGTGCTGGACTCAAATTTATTACTGATCTGATTCAGCTATTAAAAAACCCACTTATCCACAATACAGGGTGACAGAGTAATGCATTTATAATATTCTGTGCTACCCTTCTGCTACCAAGTTTTGAATGCTAATAGGGTTATCTCTTGTTTGCTCAATACGATGTATGTGTCCTAGTTAATACTATGTATAGTGATTCTGTTGTATTTTCAAACGCCACTTGTTTATAATCAAAAAGGATTTCCTATTTATGTGCATTTCCTGGCAACTGCTGGTTTTTGGGTTTTTTTTTTTTCTGTTTTGTTTTGTTTCTGTTTTGCTTATTTGCTTACTGAGAATTGATTTACTCAAAAGCTATTATGTAAGTCCATCCCTTGACCAGTTTGACTGATCCAAATATATCTGGTTGTTCCACATGTCAGTTTAATCCCTGATGAGGAAAATTTGCTTGACCAAAGAAGACAGTAGAAAATTTCAGTAACTTAAAGATGCTAAGTGAGCAACAAAAAAAGCAAATGCAATTCAGTGTTAATAAACACATACTGAAGTTAAAATTAAGCCTACTGGTGCACTTTGCAGCATTCTAAGTCAAGAGTCTTGCTTGAAGAAAAGGAGAAAAATAATTGTAAGCAGTTAGTGCCCAGCTACTGTCAGGAAAGTTAGCACGATATTGGGACACGCATGAAGTAGGGTGAAGAATAATAAGAGATTATTATAATACTGTAGTTAGTCATTGTATAGTAGTGTGTGCAGGACTTTCCACCACATCTCAGAGAGATTTTAACCAGGTATAAGGAGATTCAGAGAAGGACAATAACAATTACAGAGAATCTGGAACAACTCTCATGAAAGAATATGGGGAAGGTTTTCCATGGAAAGAAGATGAGTAAGTGGGAATACAATAAAAGTATACAAAATACTGAATACTGTAGAAAGATTAGGAGCAGTTTTTCCTCCTCTTTTATAATACAAGAACAAAAGAGGCATTAATGAGAATATTTATTTACTTATATTTAGAGTAATAGAGATGTCTATCCAAGACAGGAAAAAGGCTTTCTTACAGAAGTATGCAATAAATATCTCCACATAAAACTTAAGCAGCATTAGGGTAACCCTGTTCCACAAGGACTCAGACCTACAGAGACAGAGATCTACATCCTATACAGAAAACAGTTCAGGGACATATGCAATAAAGATAGTAAATTGAAAGCTGATATTTTTTTCCCCATGCATAAAGTGATTGAATGGGAGAACTATCGTGCAACAGAAAGCAATAGGACCAAACATCTAGCAAAACTAAAAAGAGATTTCATGTTTATAATTTTAATCGTGCTATACAAAGTCATTACAATTAATTATAAGAACTTAGTAAACCACATCATGTCTCATTTCAGAGCTTAAACTTATTTCTAATGATGTGAGACCAAGATGAAACTTGGTGTAGACTGGCGTAGATAATTTTCGGTCTGGAATGATCTTACACTTTCCTGTGAAACAGTTGCATTGGATGTTCCAAGAGATCATTAAGATTTGATGGATCTTGGTGTGATCTAATACTTTGATTCTTATGTTTCTGTGTTGGTAAATATGTTGCATCTAGCTCTGGTAAAGCAGAGCTGTTATGATGCAAGATGCTGAGAAGCACAATGTTAAGCTTGCATCATTGGAGAGCAAAATTACTTCAAACAGGCATTCCTGATGTTAGGGAATTTTAGCCAGATGCACGGTTGACTCATGTATGGGGCTGTGAGTTAGGTTGTTTAGAGAGAGATGGCAATTACAGGGCTTAAAGTGTTAAGTCACATATTTTAGCTGACTATAAAAAATGTTTCAGGCAGAAACAATTTTTACTGAGCATCCATTTCAGTAAAAAGTAAAGTGAATTTTTCTTTGCTCCCTATTTTGGTTGTTAGTTTTAAAGTACCTTGACAAGTGTATGCAAAAATATGTTGGGTCAGACCCTGGTATTCATTATAAACAATTCCTCTGTAAAAGAAGTGGGATAAATATATATGAGGCACTTAAGAGGACCCCTAAGACTACAGCGTGCAATACTGTGAAAGAAATTATTGGCTGCAGAAAAATGTGTTTGAGCTATGTGGAAAGCTGTAAAGGTGTTTCTTAAGAAATACAACATAGAATATGTTTTGTTTTTTCCATACATATCATATAAAAATCTTCTTGCTGAAAGTGTGGATGTGTACAAATTAGTGCTGGGTAAGCTGGTGTGTGAACTTAGAACACATTAAAGCTTGTGCACTAAGAGTCCCTTTTTCTACCCTACAGTACACACACAGGGGTACTTTGTTTTCATCAAGACTAGTCACAAATTCAGAAGAAGTGTATTCAGATATGTATCACAGATAATTCCACTGAAACTTTTCAATAACATTTTTGCATGTTCATAAATTTTATTGGGGGGATTTGGGGATAGACAATATCTCTTGAAAAACAAATGCAGAACATAGTAAACCTATCATAGCTTTTCCTACATACAGAGTAAATACTCTGGGGTCAGTAAAGGCTATTCATGATATCAAGAATATTCCAACTGATCTGGTACATAGGGTAAAATGCACCAAAAGAGAGATGCTGTTTTAAGGAAAACAGGATGCAATTTCATCAATATTTCTGAGAACACTGGAACCTGTAAAGCCGTGAATAAGTCTTAGCTTCCCAGTTGGCAACTTATTGATTAAAGGAGTAGTTCACTAATGAGATAACTAGAAGAAGCCAAAGCCAAAAAAGCTTGCACACCCAAATATGCTGACATTGTTTAACAATGAGCATATTTGCACAGGAATGCTGGAACTTTGCTGGTTGAGGGAAAATGGCTTTACCTTCTCTTGGTTTAGTTTTTTAGCCCACTATAATATATTATTTAGCTTTATAACTAGCACAGTGTTTAGGCAGATTCTTTAATCAGACCCAATTATACTGTCTCAACAGAACTCTTAGGAGTAGCTGCGTTTCAAAGGATTTGTATGCTACATCTGCAGGTATTGACTGTTTTTTCTAGGTAAGAGGAGTATAGGATACTGTGTGATTTGTGAGCAGGTAATTTCCACAGCAATATAGAGAAATTTGACTTGTGCGTACTGAGGCCACTCATGCAATCATTTTTGCTCTATACTGTCTTTGGCTAGCTAGAAAACTATCTCACCTTGACAGAGGTTCTTGGAGAGGTTCTTGGCTCGATTGCCATACCCTTGTTGAGTCTCACATGGACTATGACAATTTGAGCAGAAAGCTTTGGAAAGCCTTTGAGCTTACAGTGCTCTTTAAATCTGCCTGTTTTCATAAATGACTCTGTTTTCTTCTCTCTGTCTAGACTTCCCATTAAACATTGACAAAAAGGTACTTTAGGCTTGCACATAGACAAATATATTCCTGAGTCTGTGCTGTAGCTCTGTTCTCTTGATTGTCCAAATTGGGAAATAGGGAGCAAGCAGCTGGGGCTCTTGAATGCCTGGATGTGACCAGAATTTGTGCCAGGACCAGGAGAGAAGAAATGCTACTGAATGCTGAAGTTTAAGCATAGCCAATCCCAATCACCTGAAGCTCCAGGATAAACATGCTCAGACACAATAAAATTCTCCATGATAGTGTAAGGCTATGGGATGATTTTCCTGTATGGACTGCAAAGTGATCCATCACCTCTGAGCTGGGATGCAGCTGGGCAGCAACGATAGAAGTGTGCAGCTGTGCTGGCTCTCTGCTGTCAAATGATACAAAGTGCATGCTGCATTGATTAATTCATGTTTGCTCTAAGTGGACCATATATTTCTGTGGCCTTCCCTCCCTAAAAGAAATAGATGGCAATATGCTTATATTTATACATTAAAAGTACTTTACAAATTGTATTAAATGAAGTGCTCATGTACATTGCCTCCTCTGACAAGAAAGCAGATGCTAATCAGTCGCTTAATGCACTGAAGAGCACAATAAAAAAAATCTAAGCAGAATTTCCCTGTGACTAACACAGAAGAGGGTACTGGGCATATTATTTATGTCCAAGGATTTTAAGTGTCAAAGATAAAATGCTCCATTTTCATTTTCTGTGGAGGAAATACAGCATTTGTGTTTCTTTCTCACACATCAGTATTGCATTCTATGATACATACTACAATGGGAAGATAATTATTCTAAGGGGTTAGTTTTAAAAAGGCTTTTGGGGGTAGAGGGAGGAGGATTTTTTGTAGTCATTTAAGAGACGAGTTATGCAACAAAAAGCTAGAAAAGCTTTGTTGTTGATTTCAGTGTGCTCATGAGCTGGGATTAATGTTCTTTGTGCTTGCTGATGTAGACAAACATGCAGTAGCTCTAAATTTATACTGCATGAACTGGAATCAAGCTCTCCTTTTCATTTAAATGCCATTATGAACAGGAGGCATTTTTTATATCTAATGACTCCTAAAATGGCACACACTGATGGGCAAGACTGGAAAAATAACAAGATAAATAAAGAGGATACTTAGCTACAGTCTATAGCAACAGTAAACGTCAATCCTGTTGTTTGAGACCAAGCAGAGTTAACTTTTTGAATTAGACGTCGGGGATTTGTTTTAATGGCTCTATATGTGTAGATACAGACATATATAGATTTGTGTATGTGACATTCACCAGGCACTTTGACTATATCTTTTGCTGAGAGAGTTTACAGAGCCTGCATTCAGAAAATTAAAAGTGATTGTTTGCAAGAATATGTAAAAACACTGGCAGAAACTGGTATGCCACGAAGCTGTGGTGATAATATTCTTTTAAAATGTGCACTAGTGGGGACACAGAGCTAATTTCCATAACTACTGCATCATCTTATGCCTCTGAGAGGAACAGTTGTGGAATTCAAAGTGGAGACATCTTATTAAGTGTTTTGGTGACAAGAAGGCAATATTTTCTATAAGGTATGAAAAGGAAGCCTCTGGAAAGTTGTGCAGGATATAGCACTTCCTTCTCATTTTAGTAATTTGAATAATGAAAAAAGCCATGACCACCTGAAAACCAACCTTTGGACACAATTACTGTCTTTGAAAATGGCATGAGAGCATAGATAATCACATAAATTTATACAGAGTTTCTCAGATCATAGTAGTTCTTTGTCATCATGAAAAGGAAATTCTTTGGAACTCTTATAAGAAAAATATTCAAAATGCCTGTTTCATATTAATAAGGCACAAGACAGAAATGTATCTGTGCTAAGTTCTGTTTTAGCTCTCAGAATATAAAAGAAGTTTACCTAAGTATAAATCTGGAAGAACTGACTTCTATTGAAATGCATATTACTTAAATGGCCACCCTACCATTCTTGCCATGCAAGAAAGAGCATTTGTGAAATTGATGTAATGACAAAACTAACAGGCAAGGATCTGTTAAGTGCAGAAAGAAAAATCTAGAGAATATAGATGTGGTGTAGCTACCTAGCTTTTGTAGCTGACCTTAGAAGATCCTATTCTGAGTTTTATTTAAAGAATGACACATAATCACTGCTTTCATGACCAGCACCTATCCCTTTGGCTTCCTTTCTAAAAGGAGAAAATAAGGATTATAACGACAATGGGTTTTGGCAGCTATAGGGTCATCTGACTTTTGTTTTGCCAAGGAGAGGAGAGTCTGGAGCTCACATCCTGGGTGACTGTCTTTGCATGCCCATTTGGCTGCCCTTTAAAGCAGCTGTTAGTGTGGCAAGGTGTGCTTCCTTCTTATTTTTCAGTCCAGGACTGGATGATCTTTCACATACACTCCAGAGAGAGCTCTGAACAAGTTGCTGGTTTTCAGTAGGTGTCAGTGCATTTACACTGCATGTATCCACTAAAAAGAATACTGCTGTTGATTAGTTGGCCTCAGTGCACTTTTTTATAGGAGTTACGATTAAAAACAGAATTTGAAGACATTAAATGGGAAGTGGACATAAAAAAATGAGACGTGTTTTCATTAAAAGTTAGGTGTTTCAATTGCTATAAACTGCATTCAACTATTTAAAAATATTACATCTTGCATTAGCTTAAAAGAATAGAATAATGGCTGAAAAGTTATTTCTTTATAACACAAGAAGCTGTGAAGTCCATTGTAGTTCAGTTACATTTGTATTAGGACATATGTTCAAGAAAAGTGAGTTTTGACAGGGTTATGATCAGTGCTAAGAGTTAGTGTCTTTGCAGCAAGCATTTCAGAGGCGTTACTTCAGATTAATATTAGTCTTGCCCAGTGGACTGAATGTCCATTTGTGTTTGGACAGTGTGAGTTGAGTTGCCTGAGTTCTTCTCCCAGAGTCATCTAAAAGACATATAGCTTATGTATGGCAAGGTTCCTCTGTGATTTGAGCCAAAGTGTAGTACTTAATCCTTGCAAAGCATGCTCCTATATTAAAGCATTCATGTAGGTGCATCCCTATTGCCCCCATTCAACACAGTAAATCTAATCAGCCCAACATTAAAAATATACTTACATGTGATCAAGGCTTGCTTAGGCACATCTCAGCTAACTTCAGCTGCTTTTATTTGGTACCAAGGCAGAGACACGTCCTTGCACAAGCACTTAGGGAATCTGGCTCTACTGAAGTCAGTACCACTGTGCCTTTACAGTTAGTGCTAAAGAGAAATGTCACAGTGCCTGTATGAACTGCAGTGGAACTTCCTACAGGGGTAGAATGACTTCACAGGTGTAGGAATGAGGAGTGTTTGATTTTACCCCATAAAATGAAAAATTACACATTTGTTTCTGTACCTTTGTAAACTAGTGACTAAAACCAGAACTGGAGATGGTTTCTCTGTGACTGCTGCTGGAATAAGCTGGAGAATAGAATTTATACATTGCACCACATGAAACAAAAACTCCTAAGGATCCTAAAATCTAGCTGTGAGATGAGCTCTCTAGGGAGCAAATAATCACCTCATTGACAATACTGAGCCGCATTAATATGCACTGAAAGTGATGCTAGCACTTTCTGGAGAGCAAATTATGATATTTCTTTTTCTCACATCCTGCAGTAGTCTCTTCATTGACAAATAAAGTGGACCTTATTAAGCTGAGACATATCTCTTTGAACAAGAGTAACTGTAGCATCGTCTGCACATATTTCAATTTCCTCATGAGGAATATAAAAAATAGAGTTGCCTTTTTTTTTAAAATGCTTTTCTCATCTTACGAATAAAACTAAAGTGATTAGTTCTTCTAGCTTTTCCTTATTTTAGGGGGAGAGAATGTAGGAATAGGCTTAGGTTTAATGTGTTAGTAGGTTTTAAAATAAATGGCTTATCATGAAGGTATCTATATATTTACATATACATATACATATACATATACATATACATATACATATACATATACATATAATAAATTTGTTTGAGGTTTTATTTTGGAAGACTTTTCATCACCTTTGATTTTTTATAAGAGGAAACAATATTCTTCATTGGAAAACTATATGTTTTCCAGGTGTACAACTCAACAAAGAGGCAGCTATTTTTTAGGGTATATTTTTAAAGACAACTTCAAGGTGAAATGCACAGAAAACAAGCTGTGCTATAGTGGTGTGGTTTGATGCTCGCATGGCCTAATCTCTGATTTACTGCTACTTCCTTCCTGCCAACTGTTTTTACATCACTGGTGTTGTTCCCTTGGTGTTTTACCTTGTTTCCATTGGCTCTTGACCTGACTTTATGCTGAGATGGAAGCAAAAGGAAGATCAGAAGTGCATTACTGTAGATGTCGCTATGTGGAGTCAAAGCACAAAATGTGGGGCTAGATAGAGAAATACCTAAAAGGCTTAGAAATCCTTTTCTGCTATACATTTTGGAGAGAATGGGCATAACTGGGCACAAAGTCATTTGTAAGAGGGAAAGTTGTAGATAAGACAATGTGTGGCTTTCCTCAAGTGGCTGTACAGCAGTGTGCAGAGCTTGATAAACAAGAAAGGTTTGGAAGTCTGCACACTTCCCATAAGCCTGTAAATATCAAAATCACAAAGATCGGGTGCAACACTATGCACAATTTAGACACTTCCATGAGTGTTTGCAACCTATCTAGGAAAATTAGGACAAGAGAAACAGAGCTGTGGTAGAAACCTCTCCCATCAAACTGGAAATGTGTTTGTCAAGACCTGATGATTGATACTGGGGATATCATGCTGGGAGTATGCCACAGGCCACCTGGCCAAAAGGAGATGAAGATAACCAAAAGCAGCTACACATCCTTACCTTTTTGTGGGATTTTAACAGTCCAGATATGTTCTGGAAGGGCAGCAATATGCAATCAATTCAAGAAGGTACTGCACTGCATATTGGCTACTTTCCAGTGTAAATACAGAAGGCTCAGACCGAATAACAGTGTACATGACCTGCTGCTCACAGGTGTCTGAGGTCAGAGTCTGAAGGAAAGCTGGAAAGATACAAAACAGAGTTGGGACTCTGGCCTTCAGAAAACCAGATTTTAACCTGTTCTGACAATTTCTTTGCTCAAGTTTTGAGTTGTTAGGCACAATTCCCACTGGAAGCTGCCATGAGGAAAAGAAAGTGCGTAAGCAAAATTGTTGTTTTTCAGACAACTTAATGAGAGCTCAAAAATTAACTCTCTTCCATTTGCACAGGAAGATGAGAAATTTTGGCAGAAGAGTCATTTGGCTAGGCAGGGTGCTTCTGGATGAAATGAAACACAAGAACACACAAGAAGTGAAAACCAGGCAACAAAGGAGGAATACAAACAGATTTTCTTGAGCATTTGGAGTGAAATCAGAAAGACCAAAGCCCAGCTGCAGATAAAAGTACTGAGGCACATAAGGGGCAGCGGGAGAATACGCTAGAATCAGTGGGATACTCAGGGAAAATGTGGGTCCATCAATGAGTGTAGGAGAACAGATGGTACAGAAAAAGCTGAATGAGTCCATGTCTTTTTTGCCTATGACTTCACAAACAAAATTTTCAGTACCAGAAAAACTGGGGGTGGGAGGGACAGCAGGGGATAGAGGAGCAACAGGTTAGGAACTGCTTAGAGAAACTGAATGTATTCAAAGCCTTGGACCATACTAGATTCACCTGAGGGCACAGAGAGGTTGGCTGAGGTGATGCAATTAGATAAGGCTGCTGAATTTAGCTCTGCTAATGATTTTCTGGCTTGTAAAGCTGTTGCCAGGACTGCTTGGATTGACATTTACAGCCGAGGACCAGGCTGATAGTCCACACCAGAATAAATGGCCAATGACAAAATATTAGGCAAGCTGTGTAACTTAGGTGAGGGGTTTCCAGAAAGAAATAATTGCATGTTGCAGAATGTGAGAAATAAGTGCATCCTGTGAAGCCATATATACTGTCATAAAAAAGAAGAAAAGGTTTGTTTGTGTCTAGCCTATTAAATTTAAAGGACATGCTTTGTGCTGGATATTCTCATGAGGCCAGCAGCTAAATGCTTTCTCAGTAACTATTGCTCCATGAATACAGTGTTAGGAATTTCTATTTTGGCCTTTCTGTAGACCAGCAAAAACACTTTCCATAGGGCAGCAACGAACTGCTCATAAGAGATTATTATTATTTTCTGTGCAAGAAAGCATTTTTTTTCCTGAAATCATCACTGAAACTTGGTCTGGCAACCTATCCAGTCAAGACTTGATCCTAAAGTACTTAGGATCCTGCCTTCATATTGGTGTCCTTAGGTTATTTTTGAAAATTTAGACTATAGTGCTAATGCAGCCACCAACTTCAGTGGTGCAGGGTACGTATCTTGTTTGCTTTCTGGATTACTGGATCCTGCCTGACATACATCTTGTCAGAAGTGCTGAAATGCCTCCAACAGTGTATTCATGATTTTAACTGAATGATCTGCTATCAGCTGTTTGGCTTGACCATGTCCCTATTACACTTTCATAGGTATTGATCTAACTTAGTGCTAATGGATTTTGATTGTGCAAACACTTGGGGATTCTCAAATTTGGACTAAAACAACAGCTTTTATTAATGAAAAATATCTGCTGTTCATGATTTATTGAATCAGCCAGAGAACATAAGAAACCAAAAAAAAAAAAAAAAAAGAGGTAGTTGGCCAATTACACACTGCAGATAGAGTGAAATTGGATTTCCTTGATTGAAAAAACTCCATGTAATTAAAATTATTAGAAACATGATATTTGTCAAAAAGGCTACATTTATTTAACTCTTAGGCTCTCATTATTAGATTTTGGTTGGGGGAGAATACTTATATATTGTCCTCTAAGTAGTAGGAATGGTGTTGTTTCCTTCGGTCTCAATAATAGAGAATATATAAATTTGCTTTTAGGAGTACAAAACATGTTCCAAATCAGACAATAATTTTACTGTAGGTAAAATTGAATGCCAAACTCCTGGAGCAAGTTTTTGAAATGAACTTCTCTATTCTTCTCATTTTTCGAAATATTTTTCTGAAAGCGAGTCTATCCTGGCCTTGGACATGGTAATGCCTGTAGTGGTTTCCCTGTTTTACAGAAAAGGGCACAAAGGAAGGGATAACAGGCCTCTTACAGAGTAAGAGGTAGAAGCAGAAAACAAAGCAGAGAGAAAGACTTCTGAAGGAAAGTCTCAGTGTCTAAAAACGCAAAGCATCATTCAGGTGATAGGTGCAATTCTCCTTTCTGCCCCTTTCTTGCTCTCTCTTTCCTTCACATTTCAATGAATTCTTCACATTCCCACCTATTCTTGTGTGAACTCCTTTGCTTCCAGCTGTGTTCCTCCACGTGCTGCATGGAGGGCACTGTACAAAGAGCAGTCTGTATTCTGGTTTATGATAGGTATTCTAAAGCTTAGCACTCATTTTCCACTGAAACTTCCACAGGGCTCACCAGTTAAATCAATATCCTAATAGACCCAAGAAAAGGTGTATCTATTTACAAAAACACAGTTGGAGGAATCTGGGTTACAACCTAATAGCTAGTATTTCCCCTCCATTGGGATACAAATACATGTTGCCTCTCTTCTAAGACAGTTTCATGACCATTAGAAAATCCCTACATTGCTCTCATGGTTGTGTTGGTACTTCTGTTTTTGCAGCTGCTTAGTAAACCCAAGTAGGTTCTGACCCACCTAGCAAGCAGGACAAAATCTGTGTATTGAAAGCTTCCCCTTCTGCATCAAGTATAGCTCTACAGATCCACAGTCCAGCAAAGAAGAAAAGAGATACGGGAATGAAAACCTGGTCATGTGGGAAAGGGGATTCAGGTTTCACTTTAACATATGGCTGTGACCTCAGCTTTCTGGATCTAGATTTATCTGTTTGCTCCATTTTAGCTATATTATAAATATGAGTCTACTAGCAGCACTCTGAAGCTAATACAGTACAATTAAATATTTCTAATTAATCAGTATCTAAAAAATAATTGTAACATTCAAAAAAACCAAACATGCAAGTGACTGATCCTAAACATCCTATTTAATTGACTATCTTGGTGAGTTTTTGGTATCTGTCAAGATATTTTGTGCAGCTCACAGGACCTTTCAACTATTCTGTGAAATGTAGGTCTTCCAGTGTGCTGCTTTTGAGGATAGTATTTTGTTTGTGAACTGCTGAGCAGCTTGATAATACTTGCTGGTGAATTGTTCAGCACCTTGATAGCTGTTATAGTTTCTTTCAATGAATTTGTCATAAGTACAGTTAATGGCTCCCTAACTCTTGGCATAGTGTATCCATTATGCTTTTAGAATATCTTCTTTTCTTGCCTTCCCAAGGGGCTGAAGTCATGACTTTTTAGTGATACAAAATGCTTCCTGAGTTTTATCCATCATAAACAGAGCATTAGTTAGGTAATCTCTAACTAGGATCAGGTAACAGATTTATTAACATACAGATACCTGACTGAGAAAAATGACTGGACTGTAGAAATATGATCACTCAGCTTGTGATGAGTGATCAGGCACTAATGGTATGTTTTAACGTCAGCTATCAAGGACAGAATCAGCATGCTCAGTAGATTTTTTTTTGTGCCATTTTCTCCTTTTTATTTGCCATTGCTTCTTTTTTATAGTAAGATGATTTTGCTTTTTTAGATAAAGCACGAAATGAAGTCACAGCATCTCATTTGACTGGGATGGAAATTAAATAGAAGGATCCACCTGAACACATACATATCTACACAATTATGGTCTTATACACTCTCTTTAGTGTCTTAAGTTTTTAGAGCAAATGATGTAAGATAGATTTTTGATTACTTGAAAGCGAAAAGAAGACACAATATTGAGAGGGATATTGACGAATCAAAAAAATTATTAAAATTAGGGAGGAATGAGTGGGAAAAAATACTTGGCAAAAAAGTAAGAAAGAAGAAACAGTTAAAGAAAAATCACTTCAGGAATGCAGTTTCTTCTTCTGAGTTCAAAATTCAGAAAAGAAAGGAAAGTATTGCAGTAGTGGAAAATAGATGGAAGGGAAATGAGCTCAAAAAAAGAACAAGGGAAAATTTATTTTATTTTATTTTCCCATCTGACTGGTATTCCCTGGAATGTGTCATTATCTTTTGTATGATTCCTGAATGATTTGGCCAATTTTGTTTATTGTTTTCTCGTCCCTGTGTAATAACTCCTAAGTGAGAACCTGTCAAAATGGAGGTAATGAGCAACAGTGAGAGATGACAACTGCCATGGATCCTGTCTTTAGCACATCCAGGTAGTGCTGAAAGGGAGGCTAAACACCTCTGAAGTAACCAGTCACTTGGCATTGCTCTGCAGTTGTATATCAAAGATTTTAGCCCTTGTAAGGTTCAGTATAAATGGCCAGCAGCCAGTCCCAACTGCAGGGTCACTCTTCCTGCTTCTCCTTCGTGTCAGCAGTGACTGTGATGGGTGGGGTCCCATGTTTGAGGGCTGTTATCCTCAGTATCCAGCCAGTTCAGTGATGCCAGTTCTGGGTATTATGATGATGCAGCATGAAAAAGAGAAGCTGGGGTTGTTTTGAAGGACAGACACAGATGGGATGCTGCACAGAACTGGCACACAGGCTGCTGTAAAGGGTTAAATATGTGCAGGACTGCCAGGCAATGAGAGACACATTGAAATATCATGCTTCCTGTGAAAGAAAAGTCACATAAGCAATGTTTAATTTAAGTGCTGCTGAACTCAGCAGCACGGTGTTCTACATATCACTTTCCCTGCTTCCAGTTCGTTAATTCACTGATGGTTTCGGTACTCTCTTGACCTGTTGTAATAACCACTGCTTCACCTATCCAAGTGGTTGACTTGCACCACTGGGAGAAAAGCCAAGACTCAGAAGTCCCCAGCTAGCTGCTCAATACAGGACTCCGAATTCAGCATTCCGAGTTTTTTGGCTGCTGCAGCAATTTCACTATTGTGTTTCTAATTGTTTCATTCCAGAGGGGATATGCAATGTGTCAAAAGATGAAAATATTAATAGAGACAATCATGTATCATTCTCTACAAGTAGTTTCTTTTTGCAAGGGACGAAGTTAAGAACTGATTAACTGAGGGTTAGGATTAAATCAGCCATTTCTATGGAGATAACTTCAGAGAAATAAAACTCTTCCTAGTGCTGATCAACTGCTGATCCTACTCTAACTTGTAATGAAAGGATTAGATGACAAGTGTCACCAGCATTATTTCTGATGCTAAGAGATTGCTAATAATGTGATAGAAGTCTGCTGTGAATATTGCATGAGGAAGGTTATCTATAGCATAAGTTGAGCAGGGAACTTGCTTTTCTGTACCCTGACAGCATAATTACAAATGCTTCTTGCTCCTTACACATGTCAGCTCTCTGCTTCTGCTGTTAGTTTATGAAGTAGTGTAGTGTGCTACACAAATCTGTCATGGTCCTTCTTGACCTAGAAAAGTCTGAGACTGGATGATCCAAAGTCATGTAAAATCAATGTGTTTTTTCCCTAAGGGATATTGCCAGAATTCGGGTGCTGCACAAAAAAAGAAAAAAAAGAAAAAAAAAAGAAAAAAAGTGGGAGTTAACTTTTCTTAAATGACCTAGTGAAAGAATTACTTGAAATAAAAAAAAAAACGTAGCAGTGGGTAGCCGGACACTTATTATCTATTTCAGCTCCTACCGTGAAAATTCTTGTTGCCTCAGTTTACCCAGTTCTGTTTGACAAATATCTCATAGAGGAGTTGCTTACTAGTGCAATTGAGTGGTTGGGAAGATTGTCACAGATCCTTGACAAAAGATAAAATGCATCTCTAATGTGTTATTACTATGGTTTTGCTCACAGCTTTATGAATGTTGTATAAAAAGTTTTATTAGTTCTGTTTGGTAGAAGTAAGAAATCATTCACAGCTGGTAACACCTTTTACAAATGTGCTTGTTTTAGTTGAGGTAGAGTTAATTTGATTCATAGTAGCTAGTGTGGGGCTATGGTTTGGATTTCTGCTGAGAACATTATTGATAACACAGTGTTTTAGCCATTGCTGAGCAGTGTTTGCACACAGTCAAGGCCTTTTCTGCTCCCTACTCCACCCCATCAGTGAGGAGACTGGGAGTACATAAAAAGCTGGGAGGGGACACAGCTGGGGCAGCTGATCCAAACTGATCCAAGGGATGTTCCATACCTTGTGCCATCATGCTCAGCATATAGAGCTGAGAGAAAGAAGAAAGAAGGGGGTATGTTTGGAGTATGACATTTGTCTTCCCAAGTTACCATTACCTGAGATGGAGCCCTGATTTCCTGGAGACAGCTGAACACATTGCCTGCCCATTTTTACAGGGAAGGGGCGAATGAATTCCTTGTTTTGCTTTATTTGCATGAACAGGTAAACTGTCTTTATCTCAACCCACGAATTTTGTCACTTTTACTCTTCTGATTCTCTGCCCCACTGAAGGGGACAGAGTGAGTGGCTATATGGTACTTAATTGCGGGTCGGGATCAAACCACGATAACAAGAAGTCTTGCTAGCTTGCCATTTTGTTTAAAAAATACATTTGGAGGTTTTTTTCCCTACTTTTATCATTTATTTAATTTCATCCATTCTAGTTTCTGCAGTTGAATTTCCTGCATGATTAATTCTATAATATTAAAAATGTGATGAAATGCAAACTTTATAACATTGACGGATAATTATGTTTCTTATGTTAGTCAGTGAAATGAATGATGAAAAAAACACTATGGCCTGATCAAAACCATTAAATAATTTAAAATGAGGACTTCAGAATCAGGTTAGAAGAATTATATTGAAAATAATGGTTATCTTGCTTTATAAGCTTTCTGATGTGTCCTATCTTTTGCTGGGCTTTTCTCTTGAAGAATGTTAAGCACATATTTGTAGTTAATTTGCTGATGCTCTGTGCATGAGCTATTACTTTTCCTTAACTTCAAATTGTGCAGTTCATTCTTTTCATTCCTAAAAGGATAAAGGCTGGGATTTTCCAAAGGAGCTTAGAAAATTTAGGTCTAAATTTTAAAAGGTGTCTGAAGATTCTGATAGATGCCAAAGGGGATTTTTTCAGAAGCATTCAGCTTTGTATTAGAAGAAATAGAAGTGGGTATTGAAATTCTTGAAAATCATACTGAGTTTGTATCAGTAGCCTTTAATTCCTACAGGTATTAAAATTCCCTTCTTTGGCTATGTCAATTTTAGTAAGTAGTGCAACACAGTAGGAGCAGATTTGTAGAGCAAAATGATGCTGAGAAGCTGACATTCACATTATTTAGTTTCGGGGTATTTGTCTTCAGAAGGGCACTAGTCCTGTCCCATAGACTAAATTCAAATTAGCAGATGGAGCACATTAAATATATCACAGAGTCCTAGAAGAGTTGTTTGGGAAGAATGCATGGAAGTCCTCTAGTCCAATATGCAGCTCTGTGAATCTCCTGCCTACTGAGCACTGCACTCCTCTCCCAGTGAAGAGTGCTTCAGAAGGCCAGCCTGAACCTCCCAGGCTGCAGCTTCTGTTATTGTTGGCTGCATTTTGTGTTATTGTTTACCTCTACCAAGATAACTTTTGCTCTCTGATTTGTTTCTGGTCCAAGCTGTGAGCATTAATACAGAAGCACATGAAGCAGGATTAATACAGAAGCACCTTTGCAGCCCTCCCCTATGCAGACTTTCTCCATATACGCTGCTTTCTAGCTTACCTCTGGATGTAGTCCCCCTCGTTCAAAGCTCTCCTTGTTAGGTCAACACATCTGTCTCCTAGTGCACTATAAAGAAAGAAAACAAAGCCTTACAGGTGACTCAGGTATGCATGCAATTATTCTTCTGCACATATGTTTATTTGTCTGAGTCTTTCCTCTTGTCCAGAAGGTGGAAGAGAACACCATTTTGATTTCTGCCTGTGTTTTCTCTGCACCATGAGCCCTAGCAGCAAGGTGCAGTAGCCTAACCTTGATGAGCCCCCAGGATTTCCCATTCATCAGGGATGTCCTGTGTTGTCTGTGAGTTCCTGACATTTTGATTGCCCCTGAAACAATGCAGCTTGAGCCTGCCAGAAATCTTAGTGACTGAAAGTTCTGGTTGGAAAATCTGAATTGAAAAAACAAATGAACAAACTCAGAATGGATATTCTATGGGATGTTACTGAACTGTTGTATATACTTGGGCATAACTTTTGCTTTGAACCTCCCATAGTAACGAGTGGAGAATTCAGTGGATGTGTCTAAATTGCCTGCAAAATTCTGGTCCCTTGATTGTCCATCAAAATCATGTTCTGCTTTTATTCCCTGGCATCTTTCAAAAGTATTCCCTGTTCAGTCAATCTAGATTGACCCCATGAGGTCTCTTACAGTCTTCTGTAGGAACACTGGAAGCTCCAGTGAGTTTCCAGCCTCATTCCTCATATTTTACTATTGGTATGGAGCTGTAAAGAAAAGTGAAAATACAGTTACTTGTAATCTGGAGACCAAGGTGTTATTTCCAAACTGATCTTTATTTACTGTGACAATAGACCAGATACATAGCTTCCCCTCTACTCCTATATTTTCCATACAGCGAAAATAAAAATTTAATGTATAATTCATGACTGTCCATGTAGGGATGTTATAGCAGTTACATACTGCTACAGATATCTTAAATGCCATGCAAAGTATAGTAAGTCAATTAGAATCGCCTTAAGCTTCTACTTTATTATTATGGTTATCAGATACTGGGTGCACAATCTGGTTATGGTGAAGTAAGATCTAATTTTCCAGGCTGTCAGCTTACTGCTTGGGTACATTACCTTATAGTACTGTGAAGTAAAATTTGTCCTTTCCATGGATTAGTTGCCTTTTTCAAGTTCCTGTCTGAGTTTGGCCCACAAAATCTTGTTTGAGTGTTCATTGCCTCAAAGAAATATATCTGGGTTGGAAAAAAATGCTTTCCTCTTGTGGAAGCTTTGGTATTTTTCCCCCATCAAGCTTTACTTTTGTTTTTATATGGTTTTGTCCTTAATTAGGCTCTTAATTACTTTCTCTGAAACCACAGTAAGTCTCATTGCTTTGTAATTCCCCTGATCTCCTGTGACTTCTTATTTTAAATATAGATGGCGTTTTATGTGAACAGATTGTTATCCTCAAAAATAATTGCTGTTGTAAAGCCTGTATTTTGCATCCTTTTCTATATCAACAGTGCTTCAAACTTTATTTCATTCAAAGTTTTCAAGACAGTTAGGTCCTGTGCCCTGGCAAATTTCAAATATATTGATTGTTTTTCTGGTTTTGTGCTATATTCTCTATAGTTCTGTGCTCATTGGGGAAAAAAAAAAAAGGTGATACTTCTTCCATTAGCACTATTCCATTTATGGTCACCCCTGGGATAAAGGAAACAGTTTTTCTCCCCCAGGGGGGGGGGGGGGAAAAGGGGGGGGGGGGGCCCCCCCCCCCCCCCCGGGGGGGGGGGGCCCCCCGGGTTTTCTCGGGGGGGGGGGGGGGGGGGGGGGGGGGGTGGGGGGGGGGGTGTGGGTTTTTTTGGTTTGTGGGGGCTCCCCCCCCCAGGGGGAGAAGGAGAGGGGGGGGAAAAAAAAAAAAAAAAAAAAAAAGGGGGGGGGAGGGACTCAGCACTGGTGGCTGAAGTGGGAGTGTGGGTTACATCCTGAATGCTGGGTACCAGCTTCTACTCCACCTTCTCCAAACAGGCATATGTGAAGGGTGGGGGCTTGGCTAGCAAATCTCAAGGTGGTCCAGCCAGTTAGGAGGGGGCCTTGAGTCTGGGCTGGGGCATCAGGTGGGCAGAAGATCTGTGCTGGTGTGTTCAGGGAGAATTGAAAATGTGAAGTGCATGAGGGATGAATGTGTGTGTGTGTTTGCTAGTGATCATCAAGCTGGAGTAGCTGGCAAGCATGGGACCTGGGTGCTGGACGGACAGAGTGCTGTGTGGGTACCCGAGGGAATGGAGAATATGTGTGTGCTTGTGGATCTGGAGACTGCCATGGGTTTGCCTGCTCTCAGGACCTCCTGTCTCTCCCAGCTGAAGAGGAGGAGGGCAGCTGGCTGGCTGGCTTGTGTTTTATGAGCTCTGTGTGCAGGTGCTGTTGAAGGCAGCACCTTGCTGGTGGCAGCTCATGTGACCAGCCATGTCAGTGTGCTCTGTGTCCGTGTCTGTGTCTCTGGGACACTTGTGCAGCTTTGCTACTAGTAGAAGCTGCACTCAGGAAAGCTGCAGCCTCGTCCCTCAGGCTGGGCAGAGACCAGGGGTCCCCAGGCACTGGGCTGCACTCCAGCAGTTGGGCAAGAGGGTCCTGGGCTGGAGCTGCTGGGGAAGGTGGCAGCAAATCTGAGGTCACTTTGTAGAATCATACTTTCTGATACTGCAGCATCCTTTATGAATCCCGTTTAAGGCGTTGTGGGCTAATTACACGTAGTAGAATGACCTTTCGTAGGAATACACATTCAGAGGCCCTGCCTCTCATTAAGTTGTGATATACCTGTTGGTCTGCTTTGGGCAAGAACCCAATAACTTACAATTACTCTTGATCAGAAGATGCATGGTAAGAGCCTGTCTCTGCTGCCATTATGCACCTTCAAGTGTCCAAGCCGCTGTTGAGCTTTGTCCTTCCAAGTGGAGCACAGGGTGGAGGCCTTGGCAGGCACAGAGTGTAGCACGGGGTTGGTGCAATGTGATAAAAAATGTAGGGAAGATGATACAGGAACATGGGCTGGGGAGGTGAGAAGGGAGGAGTATATTACTTTATGATGCAGAGTGTGTGACTGGAGGATGTAAAGGATAATGCATTTAGGTGGTGGCAGTTTGCAGTGAGAGGAGGGGGAGCTGGGGGCAGCCAGCTGAATATGGAAGCTTCTTTTAGGATCAAAGGATGACTACTCCCTAAAATAGCTCCAAATAAAAGCTGTGTCAAAAGCCATGTTATATGTGTTTTTAGGACACTGACTAGGTGCTTTTGAAATCTTACCCTTACAAACCAATAATTTTCAGCACATAACTGTAAATGTTTAATGTACATGTTTTTCAGGTAGAATGTCAAAATGTGAGGTTTCGAAATTCAAAAGTAAAGTAAATGGTCCTGTCTCATCCTGACAGAAACTGATCTGTTACTGGGATTATGAAAAAATGCAAGATCATGTAAGCGTGTAGGTAGGTTCTCTGGCTGTGTAAAGTATTCACTGATTTCAATGATGTTTTGGCAGCTGATGCCAGGTGATGATCCAGAGATATCTCTTTTTACGTGTTGGTATAAACTAATGGACCATGTCTATCGTCTGAGTGAAGGTAGGCTTGTTGTTCTCTGGCTTACACAGTCTGATTTTTGTTCTGCATTTCCCTTTTGAGTGATCACTTGTTTAATATGCGAGCTTGTTGTAGTGGGTTTCTGTAAGGAGAAAAAATGCAAATGTGTTGGAAGAGCTTATAGATCATTCTAGCTATCAATATGATACAAAATTAATAATTCCTAATAATTTCTTAAGTGATTCATAGGAAATTACTGTCTAATGCCATCTGGTTCAGGAAACTTTTGGAAAAAAATTATCTGAATAAAGTTGAGTATCAAAGGAAATGCCAGTAGCTTTCCTGTTTTATTTCAGTTTCTTATAATTTTATACAGTAACATGTCTGATCTTTTTATAAATATCTGTAGTACAAAAAACCTCCCCCTGTATTTCCTGGCAACTGAACTAAGGCTAGAAATTTTTTCTAAGTCCTGTTTCAGAGCATGACACTGATTTTATTTCAGATATTTTTTTAAGATTGCTTTTGTAAATTATTTGGCCATAAAGGAGAAGTATAGAACAATATATCTTCTATTTATGGATTCTACAGATGTGACACTATACGAGAACCTTGTTCAAATATTCCTATTGTAGCAGGAAAAAGTAATCCAAACCACTAGATATACATAAGAAATTGCCTTGGCAATCATAGCTGATTTTTTAATGTTTATTGGGGTTTTTTTATAAGATGAGCACTTTATTCCAGGTTTTAAATCCCCTAGGTGGCACTACAGAATGCAGTATTTAAATGTTTCATACAATGCTATTAAATAGATGATGTTAAATAATTTTTCTCTTAAAAAATAAACATCTATGTGTTGTTTAACACAATGAAATAAAAGGCAAAGCTTTTGTTTAATACATTCATGGTATTTTGGCATGTCCCTATGTACAAGAAGTGGAACAGTATGCTAGACATGTGCCAGATCACATATAACCCTTTCTGCTCATGTGGTCCAGATGGTGGCTGTCAGTTTCAGATCTAGACTTGGGCCTCCAGGTCTGAATTGGAAAATAAGTATGTTCAATCTAAAGGGATTAAAAATCAGGAATGAAAACAAGAGTTGTTGTTTTGTGTTGGAAACATACTTGGCAATTGAACTAAAATCGTCTGTTGCAAAGAGTTGTTGTTTGAGACCATGTAAGAGATTTTAATAGTCTAATTGGTATTTAAATTTCCTGCTTTAGTTGCAGGTACCTTGCATGTTGGACCTCAAGGGAATCCTGATAGTTTGTATTACCCCTGAGCATTCCCTTCACAGTTGGTATGTCATTGTCTGCAGATCACTGCAGTAAATACTTTACTGTACTGCTGAAAAGAGAGAAAAACATTGCCATCTGCAACTACAGCTTGCAAATTACAGCTTGCAATCGTCTGCTATTAAATAAAGACACTTTAACAATATTTTGGGTTTTAAATTAGCAATTTACATCACAAGATGCTGAAAATACTAGTCTTTTAATACAGCAATTTTTGTTTCCTTTTAACCAGGCTTCAACATGTATTGAATTAAAAAAAAAAGGAAAGTGATGCAAACCAGTGTTTACTTAAACAATAGCCACTGACAGCAAGAGACACACAGATGGAAACCCAATCGCTTCTATCTCAGTGGGAGGTTTCATTTGAGGACCTTGATGGGGATGTGATTGGACTGGAACACTCTAATTTACATCATGGAGAATCTATCATGATGCCTTTTGCATGGCGCTGCTGTGCCAAACTAGGTCTCCTGTGAGAAACTGGTCACATGCAGGGAGAAGAAAGGAAAGACTTTAGTCTGAATGAGAGGAAAAAGCAGAGTTTCAAGTACTGCAGAATACAGGCTATCTTGCAATAGTCTGTTATTTAAGGTACACAAGTAATGGCAGAACCATGCCTTTGGATTTTTATTTTGAAGAGTGATAAAGAGGACAACAGAGGAGCTATAGGGCATATTTCATGTGTGGTGTGTATTGCCCTACAGGTTAAGGAAGGAACAGAATTGCATAATGTCCTGCCAGGAAATGGCCCAAAATGTCCTTTTTTAGCGTCACTTTATTTACAATGATGGAATGAAAGAGGGGTGAGAAGTTGTCCATTATAATGAGTGCCAAGCTCGTTCTTTCATCCAGGGAATCTTAGTGTCAGCAAAATGTATGGAGAGATCCTTGACAGAAAAAGCCCTAGATGCAACGTAAAGTGCCAGCAAAGAATTCTATGAGGTAAGCATAGTTTTCTGTTAAATTCCACCAGATGGTCCACAAAGGCCTATAAAAGTGCTTTCCAGTTATAAATCTTACAGAATTTTCCCTCCCAGGGCTAATCTTGTAATTGCTAATCAGCGAAAGCTACAAGTGCTTGCTTTATCTTTGAGTACACACAAAGATGTTTTACTTCTAGTCTGCCTGGGCTTTTGGGAAAAGCACATTCTTTATTATTGATGGGAAGGTAAATCTATTGGGGCAGGTGGGGAATAGCATAGCATTCCTCGTGAAGTACAGCCATAGCCTGCTTGGGCATTTGGTAACACACTGATTGTTGTGCGGGGTCCTTTTCTTCCACCTACTTTTGTGATGCTCCTAAACTGCATATTTATTTTCTCAGTCAGCTATCACAGTATAAATCTGTGCAGTCTTTTGTCCAGGAGCTAGGAATCCTTGTTTCTCCTCCTGAATGATCCCTTTTTTTCTGATGTTGAGCAAGTCACTTAGGCTACGTTTGAGCTGATCTGTGGGTGTGTGCTGTGGCACTTGGCAAGGTCCTGATCTCTCAGTCCCCCTGATTTGCAGGCAATGGGCAGCGGCAGGAATACCTGGGGTACTCAAATATGTGTGAAACTGAGAATAGAGGGCTTGAGGAGCAAATCCACCTCTCCCAGTTGGGTAGATGTGCCTCCCCTGTTTCGTCTTTTTAGTTTTGTTTTCTCTATATATCTTAGGATCCTAGAATCCATTTTAAGACTCTTCTGGCCAGCACCATATAATTTGAAACCTCTGTAATACTCTCTACATGAAGTCAGCAGCAGTAGTGATATCTCCAGTAGAAACTTAGTAGCTGCCACTTACAGACTTACTGCAGTCCCTGATACCTCCCACTTATTCTGCAAACTCTTAGTATCAGGTTTATATCTCACCACTTGCCAATGTAAAGCTTAGCATAATCTCAGCTGGGCTGTGTAGAGAAGTTATGATACAAATACTTTTCAAAATGCATCTTTTGTTATTGGAAATGGAAATTAGTATCATTATTTAGGTCATTTTTCTTAATCCTTTTTATTTTTTCTCTGATAAAAAGAACTGTCTCACAACAGTAGGGAATACAAATTTTCACAGTAAGGGAAGAAGAGGAGGAAAAAATCATTTAATAGAAATTTAATCTTACTGAAATGTAGGCAATTATACTCAAAGCACATTCCAGCCTCAGAATATTGTTATTTGTCAAAAGTTTTGCGAAGTGCAATTCCTTCATTGTATATCATTCTCTTGGTGCCTGTGGAGTAGCTTAGAAATTTCAGTCATGATTCTAGCAAAATAATGGTAGGACCGGCTTGGGTTCTTACAGTGATTTGGTAGCAAAAAGTGCTTGTGCAATTACTAAGTTGCTTTTTAGACCGCTTAGTCTGAATAGTCTTCTCTCTGATACTTATTATCACTCTGCATTATTATTTCACCTGAGAACTGATGCCATACATTCTGTTTAAATGTCAAATTGGTTTACATTTAGTCTTGTGAATCCTGTTGAGATGATTTCTGTATCTAACTCAACTGCTGCTCCAGCTCGGGTTTTCTGCTTCAGAAACCAGAGGATGCAGAATTCAGAGGACACTGTTCTTGGTCTTTTGTTATTTGCTATTTACAGTGCCTTTTGGTGGTAAGAATTGGTGGATAATGGGTGGATTTTCATTTCTCTGCTGATTATTAACTTTCATTTAAGTTTAAAAGGTTTAAAAGGTTTTGGGGTTTTTTGTGATTGACCATACATCCTGTCACTAAAGTGTAACTCACTCTAATTTCTTATAACAAAATGCACAACTATTCCTGTAATGTGTATGTGGCTTTAAAAGATTGGGAAATGCTATTAATCTACTACTAATATTTGGAACAAAAATATAGGTACTTATAGCTTTGTTAATGAATGTTCAGTCTTTTCTGAACCACTGTTTCTGTATGAGAACCATGTATATGTTGCTTAAACTGTGGAATAGCTATAATTTTTACGTATGCTTGTTAGGAGGCTGTGTTTAGTGCTGAAGACTTCGTATAGTTCTCAGCTTGAATTAAATAGATCCTTTTCTTTTTCAAGGAGAAAAGGCAATTTTTTCCTGTTTTATTAGTAATATGATAATTATCTGTGGACTGTTGAGAAAAAGGGAGTAAAATGTGAATGTTTACATTGCACACATATAATTCTTATTACACAGCTTTTCATATGAATCCCTTGAGCTGGATGAAGGCCAGTTTATTTCCTAACCTATCACAGAACAGCTGGAGGCCATGTGTAACTGCAGACTTGCCAAATCCAACATTTTTGTCTCATGGGAATTTGGATCAGAGAGACGAAGGCAGTCCAAGACTGCTTCATAGAGAAGCATAATTTAGACATGGTTCCTGTAATCCTGTCAAAGACAGTCTGCAGATAGTCTGAAAAAAAAGAAAAGGGACTTCTCAAGAGATTAAGAAGTTCAATAAAAAGACAGGCATACTGTATTCTGGAAAAGGACAGATTTTTATTTTGAGATTTGTGATGGAGCAAAGATTTTGCTGATGCTAAACTTAAAACTAGTGGGCATAAAACTGGATGTTCTCATCCCTGGTGACTCAGAAGCAGAGCAAGACATGATTCTTCTTTAAAAATTCTTGTTTTGTTTATTAGTTTGAATGTTTCTGGACAGGCAGTAATAAGATGAAGTGTGTGCAGTCTGTTCCATGCAGACTTTCAGAATGTGACCTTTATAAATCTCTGCTACAGTTTAGAATGTAGTAGAAAAGGTAATTTTTTGAATAGTTTTTGAACGACATTGCTTTGGGAGATGAGATTCTTGGCAACCTTCAGTGTGTTGATACCACTGTTATAGAGACTTCAGAAATAATAATAATACATCTAGATTACACAGATACTGGCCCAAAGGGCTGGGTGTTATTGCCAAATTCTAAAGTGAAAATGGGGCTGTACAGATTCCCCATGCAGCTTGTGTTTAATTTTACAGGAGACATTGTTTTAATTTTTCTAATGATCTCCAATATAGAAATTATATTCTAATCAGTGCAAGAGTCCAAGAAATTTTGTGTACATGCCAGCAACAGAATCTTCTAAATATGACGTAATTTTACTTGGTAGTATAAATAACTACTAGAGCTTGATTAGCAGATACTGTTGAGAGGTAAATGCTAAATTTTTACTACAGTACTGATACCCTCTAAGAAACAGGCTGTAGTTCCAGCAACCTTTCTTTGCTTGGAGGTAATCTTCTCATGGAAATTCTGGTTTTACCTGTCTTCTTCCTTAAAGTCAGGCAGTCAGCTGCCTAGATATCATTCACAGGCCTGCAGCAGACACTCAGAATCCTATTTTTCCCATGATGCTACATACTGAGAGCTAAAATTCATCTAAGGGCAGGAACATTCACACATTTGGAGCGCTCTCCAGGGCCATAGTGGCCACAGCTGCAAGGTTGGCAAGACCTCGGAAGCTCCAGAGTCTCCAACTTCTCCTTGAGCACAGTTGCCCAGAGTGCCAAGAGCTTGTTTTTTAGCTCCTTTGAAACAGTGCTGCTCTCTTCTTGATATACTGGCTTATGTGGTGGAGTACATGATCACCTGGGGAGTGGGTCCAGGTCCATGGATCACTTCCCTGTTGGAAGACAAACCCTGCACTTCCCATTTTTTGCTGCAAACCACCTTGTGCTGAGGAACTTTTCCTGCTGAACCCAGGCTACTGTGTGAAAATAAATTGGCATCCCTGTGATAGGAAACACTGGGGGAAAAGACCTTGAATCTGTTGCCTAGAACTGACAAATCTATCTGCGACGAGGTAGACTTGAGGTACTGTCCCAGACTGCAGATATGTTTATTCCTTTTAAACTAAATTGTTCTTGAATGAAAAACAGAAGCAGTTTTACTGTCTTCATCACAGTTTAAGTGTGTTCCTACCTCTCATTTTCACATACTTGCAAAATGACCTCAGAAGGGTAAATGTGGTCCTGAGCTGTCAGCCTTGCCCTGTGGAGGAAGTAAAGTATTTTGCCCTGTGTCTGTGGGGCCATCTGAAGATTCTTTCCATAACAAGATTTTGCTGTTGCTGTTTGCCCACCTCTGAGTTACTCATGTCAGCCTTTGTGGCCCCAGAGTCAGCAGTCACCCCTTGTTTCTGCTGCTGGGTTCCTCAAAGTGACTGCTTTGCAGACCCACTGTTTCTGCTGCTCTGATCTGAACACCTTCAATGCAGTGTGGGATACATGAGACCTGGATATGCAACACCTGTTTAGTGACTTCAGAAATGCTTCTCCTCAACAGTGTCCTGGGGATAACCTCTGTTAGCTCAGGAACTAGGAAGAATGTACATATCCCTAAAGTACAGCTATTATGCTGGTATGCAGCTCATATCTAAGTGCTGTGGGGTGTTAACAAAAGATCTCCAACTACTTCAGATACCAAAAGCAACAAAAATGTGATAACATAATATTCAACACAGGAGACTTAGACTGGTTGCAAAGCTCTTTCAGAGCAGACTCAAAGCGCTTCTTCAAAGTATCACAGTGCCAGATAGATACAGTTTTAATGGGAAGTTTCAAAAAAAAAAAAAAAAAAAATCCACTCCTGCACATTTCATGTTTGGCAATTAGCTTTTCTTTGCTATTACCTGAACTGCTGCTAAGGCAGATGGCACTGTCTAGTTCCTGTCATCAACTGATGAACTTCAGCTGTCTCTAAAAGGTGCTATTTAAAGAGAGATTCTGCAGGAAAAGAGAATATGACCCCGTTGTGCAAGTGATAAAAATCAGTGTATTGGCTAATTGTCAGACAGACTAGTGATCATACAGTGATGATGGGCACCTGTGTGTTACTGGAAGTTAGTTACTAAACATAACCATTTCTCTTCTCTTCCTAGAGAAGGGAAAAGGAATACGTATGTGCTTTTGTTCAGAGCTCAAGTGGCCTTGTCTGCTATCAGGCCTTCATTTAATGGGATTTGTTCCTTGTTAAATATTAGTCCCATTCTGATTTTGTGAATGTTTTTTTCTTTTTTTCTGGAAAATGTTTTATTTCATCTTACTTTCATATCATAAAACAATATAAAAAAAGTATCCAGCTACACCTTTGGGATGGGGCCCCAAGGCAGAAATTAAGGTCATGAATTGCCTCCTTCTCTCATTCTGGCACTAGAATCTAATGCAGTGGAAAGAGGCTTCTTGAAGGTGAACAGTTTGGCTTTTCTGTCAGAAATAGAGTGAGGCAATCTACAAAGTACAGAACATGCATGGAACCTTGAGAATACCAGTCTCCAGATTATTACTTGATTTGTTTGCTTCAGTGAACAATCCTAATCCTATATGTTGAGTTTTACTTCATAACAGGGTCTTATTACCCAAAGATACATTTTTCAGTTGTACTGCCTACACATTAGTATGCCCAATAAGAGAAATATTCCAAGGTTGTCACTGTTAGTGCTCAATAAGAAATAAGATCCCCCAAAACACTATGCATCATGCAAATACATAATTTTTAAGGCTGTGTAATGAAAGTCGGGATACTTGCATACCATAGACTGCATTCTTTAGAGTCAGAAATAATCTGCAGACATTTTTAATCTGCATTATGACTGTTTGCAGTAGTTACAGCCAGAGATCTCAGTCCTAATGTACTAGGCATTACAGGAAAAGTAGTGAATAAAGACTTTTTTTCTGAAGGACTTTTACTCCTGATTAGAAAACACTTCCTAAGAGGCAGGAAAGCGTTGAGTGCGTTCACAGTAAGTAGCTCATGTAACGAAAATTTTTTCCTCCTGCAGCTTAAAGGACTGCAAAATTGGAGTCAAAGTCCTTCTCTATACACTTAAAGAATCTCAAAAACCTATTTTGTTTGAAAATATATTAATCTACATTTGTCTTACAAAATGAAAGAGGGATGTAGCTTTGACCAACATTTAGCTGCTAAACATTTAGTAAACTGTTGAATAGAGCTCTATGATGTATTATTACATTTAGAATTCTTTCCCTAACAGCACAGCTCAGCCATCATTATACTTGAAACACAAGTGTATGATGTGGGACTGAATAGACTTTTTCTCTTTACCCAAAAGATGTTTTATCACCGCTCTATCATTTTATATTTCCATAGTGGCTTAGCTTTATGTGGGATGAGACCCAGTTGCCCCTGAAGAGGTCTTGAATGTAATGTGCTCTGCATCCTGCCTGACTGCCATCCACAAATCTGAAACACAGACTTGAGTGCAGTGTGCCTAGCAGCAGCATACAGACTTACCTGGCACACTTCCATGATTTGGAAGGCATGAGCAGGCTGTGCTTAGAGGTTTGCTTTCCATTGAGGCTGTCTGGTTTTGAAGATAATTCTTAGGCAATTGCTGCCCCAAAGAGCAATTTAGATCAGAGGCAACAGATGATTTCAGTTATTGAGAATAAAACTTTATTTTTTTAAAAACTTAAATAGTAAAACTGAACACAAAGGGAAAATTCAATTCTTATTTCATCTAAAGCTTTTGAAGAAAGATAGTTTTATTATTAAGAGGTAAATTTGCTCTTCTAAAAGAATAGCCATGACTTTTTGCATGGAAACTAAGCTCAAGTAGTGGCAGGTGAATTATCCTGAGGCTACTGTGGGGTATAGTTGCTTGTCAGACTGGCAGACTCATTGGGGCTGGGAGATAAAGATATTTGGGAAGAGATTTCTTGAGCTGTGTCAACTAGATTTCAAAATTCTCAAATAAAGTTCATCCATATCAATACTATCTATATAGATTCTAATTTGCCTTTCAAAATTTCTCTAGAATTGAAGTTGCAAGAAGTAAAGTTGATCACTCCACAAGTTCTTCTTCCCCAGCCTTCAGACCATGATCCCAAACATCCAAACTAGCTAAAATACCTCATTTTCCATCAGCAGAGACAGAAGAACCTTGTTTCTGGGGGTGCTGACAGTTTATGTCAGAAAAAACAATATTGGGTAGTTATGATTCTAGAGTTAACCACAACAATGGCTGTGTTGGTTTAAAAACAAACCAGTGGAACATCACAAGTCAAGATTGAAATTAAAAGGAAAAATTAAAAACAAAAATTAAAAATAATACAAGTAAAAGCCCTGACAAAGTCAGATACAACCTAACACCCTGTTAGGGTAGTGGTAGCAGTCCAAATAAAGTAGTTCAGTTGAAGCAGTGATCCTGTGGAAGGTCTGGTCTTCAGCTGAAGGTCCAGTAGTAGCTCTTGTCCTCTGGGAACTCAGTAGACAGAGCTAACTTGGGCAGTTCCAAGGCCAGGTTATATCCAGGTGGGAATGCTTGGCTCCTCCCTCTTGGGTGGAGCATCTCACAATAGGATGAGATAATTCCATGAGTCATACAGTGGGTTCTTGATGGCCCATTGACTGTTATCAGGGGTGAGTCATAGCAGGAGATACCAGCTAATGCCCCACAGCTGGTGGTAATAGAATACTAAATATATCTATATTGTAACCTAAGGCAATGCCTTAAGACAGAATGTGGAAAATTGTGAGCTGACAACTTTCTTCTTGTATTATGCCAAATATTTTTGATTGATAATTTTATCTTGACTAAGACATGGGTACTTTGCATGGATATCCTGTCTTTGATTTTTAGTAGGATCCTTGATAAAGCATTTATTTTCCATTGCCTCACTTCTTCAATGGGAAGAATTGTAGTTACTTACAAGGATATTGTAAAGGTCAATGGTATGAATTGTTTGGACAATGCTCTTAGGCACATGATGTGGCTCTTGGTGTGTCCTGCACAGGACCAGGAACTGGACTTGATGATCCTAATGGGTCACTTCCAACTCAGCGTATTCTGTGATGATAAGGCAGTGCTGAGAGGGACTGTCCAGTTGGCTGTACAATAAATAATGGCTTTTTTTTAGAATTGCAATTTACTACAGTCCCTTTATTCAGTAGAATAGAAAAAAAGTGTTCAAATTTTTTGCATGAGGGTACTAAGTTTAGAGAACTGTTTGCTATAGCAGCTTTTCAAAGCTAATGAGAAATACCTATGTAAGGGGGATTTTAATAAGCATTCTCTTGCTGAGTTCTACATTTTTTGATTAATTTAAAATAAGTCATCCAGGTTTAACGTATCAAAAGATAGCTACATTCCAACTATGCTCTTGGATTTTTGCGTGGAGTCATGATTTTTATTTAGGTATGTTGTCCGGGGTTGCAATATAGATGTATTTAAGTATTCCATTACCACCATCTGTGAGCCGTTAGCTGCTATCAGCTGCTAATGACCCACTCCGTATGACCGGCAATGGGCCATCAGTTAAACCCCCCAAGAAGAATGGGGACCCACCGTGTGACTCATGGACTTATCTCATCCCATTGTGGGATGCTTTGCCCAGGAGGGAGGAGCCAGGTGTTCCCACCTGGATATAACCTGGCCTTGGAACTGCCTGAGGGAGCCCTGTCTACTGGGTTCCCAGAGGACAAGAGCTACCACTGGACCTTCAGCTGGAGACTAGACCTTCCACAGGATCACTGCTTCAACTGGACTACTTCAGTTGGACTGCTACTACCACCCTAACAGGGTGTTAGGTTGTATCTGACTTTGTCAGTGCTTTTCCTTGTATTATTTCATTTATTTTTAATTTCAATCTTGACTTGTGATGTTCCACTGGTTTGTTTTCAAACCAATACATATGTGCATTTAAATCTCAAGGTCATAATACTTCTATTTAAGAGTCCATTTACATTTTCTGTGCTGTTCTTTTCTACATCACAAAGGTTTCTGGTTTGATTGCAACAAATCTGAAAACTGTAACAGACTAGAGAAATGGCTCTAATTCTTTAAGTAAAAGCCAGAATTAAAAGTTACATTAACTAGCTTAAAATAAGATAAATATTTCTGTCAGTAGTGATATATAAAAATGTTTTGTCTTTCTTATGTCAAGCTTGGATAGACTGTAAAATCAAGATTTTTTCCAAACAGCTTATAAGGTATAATCTACTCCTCTTTGTTAGAAGCAAACCTGTGTAGTCATAAGTTGCTAAAAGCCAGAAAATTATGGATAAGTTAGCAGACTTTGGAGGCTTTATGAAATATATCCTGTGCTATTTGATTATAATTAGAGAGACTACTTTACTTTTATCAGTACATTGTTTTGTTGACAGAATGTAAAGCATGTAAAGGACTTCTAACCTTTCAAAATGGGCTTCTTCACAAGCAGAATAATCTTCTGGATAAAACCACTATTTAAGCTCCTGTTATGTGGCTATTTCACTCCCTTGGAGAAGATAGCAGGGTAGGTTGAATTATCTGGTAGACAATAGTCTGAATGACAGCTACTGTGTTAGTCCTCAGTGATGAATTCTGGAAGGCTGCTGGACATTTTAGAGTGAGCCAGAACATTTCTCAAGGTATAAATTAAAAAAAAAAAAAAAAAGTTATGCAATTAAAAAAACCAAAACCTACCAGCAGTATGAAAAAACATTGCTTAATTCTATATTCCTTGAGCTAAATGCTTGCTCTGGAATCATCCTATTTCCTCCGTAACAGCTAATCATACAGTAGCAACTAAATTGCATGTGTCTTTTACTTAACTTTGTAGAACACATAGGCAATTATGGGAACTAAGAAAGGTTATATTGGCCATCAGTCATTCTAGTTTTACACTTTATTCACCCTGTGGTGCCTTATAATTGTTTCTTAAATGACCTTATTATGTTTGTGCAACATGGAAAATAGCTTATTTCACCTGCTTAAAAATTATTCAGATTCCATGTGTTTCTATTAATTAATTTTTATATGCAGACGGCTTAAATTACTTATTATAAACTGTACATCTGTGGGTTGCCTGCACTAATTGGTAAGCCAAATTACCTAACCAATTGGTTTTTCTGGCTGTGATGCCATGGAGTTTATTTATGTCTGTGCACTGACTTTGCCTCTGGTGGGCCTGCACACACCATAGTGCCTCAGGCATTTTGGTTTGTCTTGGAGCCTTAGGAAAAAGAAAGCAATGCAGACCATGTGCATCTGGCTTTAGTTTCTGCATATTTCCTTACCACAGACCTTCTGTTTTGCTCATGCTTGCTCAGGACCAAAACTTCTTTCAGATCCATATCTGACAGGGTGAGCTGAATCCTGCTAAGTAAAAATATCCTAAATAATGGTGGCAATGGGACTTTTTTGTCTCTAAAGTATATAACCTATATTTCAACTCTCTTTAGCTGAGTAGATGGTATCCAGTAACATCAGTATGATGTGCTTTAAATATTTTTCTGGTGTTACTCCAGTAGTTGAGAAAGATTGATTCTGTGAAAAGGCAGTGGATTCCATGTCAAGAACTGGGGGTCTGAAGTAATTTAAGCAGAGTACTTTATCTCCTAAGCATCCTGCCCAGCCTTTCTGACACCACCAGTTAGTAGGCAAAGCCATTCTTTGGTGGGAATGATAAGCTGAAAACCACTGATCACATTATGCTCTGTAACTCAAGGTAATTAATGAATGTACAACTAAGTACAATATCTTCAAGGTATATCTACTAGGAATAGGGAATGCTCATCAGTTTTCTGAGTCAATCGATAGGTGCAGGATGGTGCCTTTTTTTTTTTTTTGCCTTTTTTTTTTTTTGTGAGGAAGGATTTATTTCCTGGAGGATAATTCTATATCTCTTTTGTGACTGAGAGCTTGGGGCTTCCTGCTGTTAATTTTCAAGTTAATCTTAACCTCTAGTAACAGACAATATATTGCTTCTGGGATGCCTGATCAGGAAAGCAACCTTTGCCTTCTCTCTCTCCCCAGGAATGAAGGGTTGTAACAGCAAGGAGAAAATAATCTTTCTTGTTATTGTACCAGTTTTAGCACTCGGAACATTAGCCCGAATTCAGCTTGGTGAGTATAACAGCTGTAATCATTGCTAGTCTATCTCTGAAACTATAGATCTTGAAACTGAAACATGCTTGTAGATTCCAGCAAGGAATCTTTATTGAAGCTGTCCTGCTATGCAGGGTTCAAGGTGCTGGAATCGGTGGCCTAGCCCTGTCAGTTTTCAGCTGTAAGGCAGAAAAGCTGTGTCTATAGTTTTCCTATATTTTATCAGTGTCTTTAAAATGCAGAATACATAGGCAGATGTGCAAGGAGGAACCAGAACCCAGGAAGAGTTTGCAACAAATCCCATTTAGGGTTTGCATTCTTAAAAAATGAGAGAGACAAGAGGGAGAGGGAGAGGAAAAGAAAAAAAAAAAGACAGGAAAAGAGAAAGAAAAAGGAGTAACTTCCCTTACATGTTGCTTGTCTGCTTAATGAAAAACATTGATAACATAATGAGTTTTTCCTAGCCAGGGTTAAGACTTGCTTGAGATGTCACTGAAAAGACATTGGGTTCTACTGTAAACTCTACAGCCAGTAAACTCTACTTTCAGATGGACATACCACAGCTGTGTAACCACTGACAGAGATGTTTATGACCAAGAGGTGTTTATCACCACAGGCAAAGTCTGATTCTACATACAATTTTTTTTTTCATTTCAGTGTTTGTGATTGTTTTTAACATGGTGGGTTTTTGAATGGATGCTATTCCCAAGCACTGTACTTTCTAAGAATTATTATAACTGGGCTGGGACTCCAAATTTCACCTGTAGGACTGAACACCTGAAAATCAAACACAAGGATGCTTGGCCCTTCCACGGTAAGGTTCTTTTCTAAACATGGTTTTGTTTACTTTTGAAATAGAATTGCTATATAATTATTAAAATTATTATAAAATTATAGATAGAAAGGCAAGATAAAATAGAATATGTACAATATAATAAAATATGTTTTTGTATAATAAGATTTCAATATATCACAGATGTCTATCACTAGAAATATGGCATATATCTTACTATTGAAGACAGGGGTCAGTAAACCAATGCATAATATTTTAAATGTTGCAATGTTTTTCATGCAGACTTTTTATTTCAGATCACAAAATGTACTTTTAGTTAAATGAGAATACAGAAAGCAGAGTCTTTTTCCTTAAGAAAGAAAACGTCAAAAAAGAGATGAGAAAACAGAAACTTATTTTCAAAAAGGCATAATATATTTTCTGAACAATATACAGTACCTTATCTTAATTGAATAGGTTTATCCTGCAACCATTTATGGAATAGCAGAGTAGAAAATGAGGTAAAAACCTCAGACATAACCAGTTTTCTTAGTCTAATTTGCAATGCTTAGCAAATTAGACTCTGCAAGAAACAGTCAACCTTTGCCCTTTGCAGACTATTTATTATTTTCATTTTGAGATGAAAATATGGTAATGTCTTACTCTTTTGTTCATAGTCAAACTGTTGAACAGTGACCTGTTTAGCATAGACCCAGAATAATAAGACCCAGAAAAAATAAGAAGAAAAACAAGTATAGGTTTTGTTTTCTCAGAAGCCAGAAAATAGAGTGAAGCTGTACTACAAACACCAACTCAAAAGAAAATACAGGAGTGTTTAATCTGTTGAGAATCTGGTAAACAGTGAGTGAATACTCAAAGACAACAAAGAACATAGTTTCACATTCTTTTCTGTCAAAAAAAAAAAAAAAAAAAGAAAAGCCAGGATTGCCTGGTGTAACAAAAGAGGACATGGGGGCTTTGCTTACAACCCTGCCCATGAGACATTGGACCAACAGTGCTCAATCTATAAGAACACTTTTGTTCATCAGTCAGGAAGATGGTGACTTTGTCCAGAGTGTGGATAGGTGCTTCCCCACAGCTTTGCTCTGGGGCTCCTTTGCAGTATTACTCCCCCTTCTCCTACTGTTGTCCAGCCTTTGCTATGAATTCAGCATGAATAATATTTATTATTCAGCATGGTATTAACATCCCTCCACCACATTCCTTCCTATCACTGTCTTTCTCCAGTCATTTTATTACTATGATAAACCTAAAATTCTCCCTTGCAATTTAAATCAGACAATAAAATATTCAAATTATTTGCAATTGCTGGTTTTTACTATTTATTAGTCTAGGATTCTGTTAAAAATCACAAATTCAATAGCTTGTGAGAAGCTGCTCACACAATCACAAAATATGCTGCAGAGGCTAAAACAATTTAAAAAAGCCTGAAAAAGCATACAGCTCTCCCCCAAACTTATTGTCTTTTTATCCTGTGGATTATTCTTTTTTTCCCCCCTTTGTCTGGTTGCCAATGCATTTTCCAAGTGATAGAGCTTCTAATATTTCTCTTAGAGGAGTAACAAGGTGAATAATTCCCTAGTCAGAATGATTTTCCCTCCTGATATTTAGCAAAATAATCAAAACAAACACCCTTCTTAATTTTATCTCATTATTCTTCCTGGAGCTTCAATCCCTTTTTGTCACTTGGAATAGTGCCTCTCCTTCTGCAATACTTTCCCATGAAAAATTTTTGGGTTATTATTGCTATCCTTAGTTGTTGCTTAGCTAAGTGATATATGTTTGACAGACTGTAATTGCATGAGCCCCTGGGAAGTGAAACTGCCAAGTTGTACACAGCTCTGTTTGGGATACGTATTACAAGGTGTGTCAAATGCAGCCAGATATAGTGCATAAGCAAGAGAAGAAAAGCTCAAACTCTGGCTAAAAGAAAAGAGAAGGAGGGATTTTTTTCTATTTTAGGCAAGTTATAAAAATCTCAGTTATTTTCTGAAGTTTTCTAAAGATCACTAGTGGAAGCACATATGTACTGGATCTGGATTCAAAAGCACTTGTAGGTTCACTTGTCCTTGTCCAGCTGCCACCTCTGCCCTGACCCTGTGCCCCTGACACTCCCCACAGGTCCCTCACTCATGTGCTGGTCCTGTGTGAGCTTTGCTAGTGACCCCACACACCCGACACACTGATTTGGGGGAGATACAGAGCCTTGCCCCTGCCCAGAGCCGACACCAGGCACACAGGCTGAGATCCATGGTCTCATCCCAACTGCCAGGGTTGGATCCCTCACACTCCTCACTCTTGCCTGCCTCACCTGCTAGGAGCTGTTTTTGGGGGCACACACCATTCCTACTGAAGTGGCCAAGTTCAGGACCTCCACTCAATCCAGTGGGTGGAACAGAGACCCTACTGGCTCCAGTGAGTGACACCACAGGTCAGGCAAGCTTGTCCACACCTCCTTGTCCAGCTCCCCCTCTTTTTACCTCAGAAGTGGCACCTTAGTCCTTGGAGCACTCACATAGACACATAAATGTCTTGAGTAACCATACTTCCCTCTTGTCAGTTATAATCACAGGCTGATCCTCTCCAAAATTGTGCTTGGAGTTTCTTAAATGTCCAGCAATTATTACCTGTAGACTTCTGGTCTTTGCCATTGTCTTTATTATCTATCCTTTGTCTACCTTGTTTGTCTTTCTTTTTAACCCTTCCCCCTTCACTTATTATCTCCTTTTACGTTGCAAAGGTCATTGATCAGATATCCTTGTATGTTCTTGCCTTTCACATACCCTTACAGAAGTCAATACAGTAAATCCCAGAAAATGAAAATAAGCCATAGAAAGTGAGAGATCTGCAACGTGGGTGAAGCGAGAGACAAATATTTTAAGAGAAGGGGAAATGGTATTTTTAAAGCAGTACTCATAGGTACTCAAATATAATAAAAAAATGAAAACTAGCCTGCTCATCAAGTAGACTAAAAAAATGAAAGCTTGAAATTCTTGTAGCATAAGTACTTTTAAATACAATATTTGGGGTTATTCTTATTTGCATACTAACATTATAGAAATTAGAAAGTTATCCATATTAGACATTGCATTCTGATTTTTTTCCACAAGTCCCAGATGTGAAAAAAATTTCATCCGACCAAATGTCATAATCTACAGCTCAGCTATTCATCCTGAGCTTCCTCGCTATCAGTGGGGAGAAATAGGCACTTCTTGGGTGCAGCATATCTCATCCTAAAATAGACTTCTAAAATAGATCAGAGGAACCAACCTTTAAAATTGCCTGATTCTCTTCATTGACTATGAAGTCAGCCTAGGGAGTTAGCTGAGATGTAGGTGTCTACATTCTACTCATATTAAATTAGGTGAGATGTATCCCACCCTTCATTTATTTTTCAAAGGATATAACTTGAGATTGTCACATAATGATCTGAATATGAGAGATGGGGCTTCAAGAAAAGCATTATATATGACAAGAATGATGATGAGACTGTGAGAACTGTTAATAACACTTATGGACACAAGTGACCTGAAGATGCCAGGGTCATACACATATGTATGTATATGTGTGTATATATATATGTATAAACATATATATAAAAAGTGCATATATGTATAATAATGTGCTATTAAAAAAAAAGCTTATTATGAGAGTGCAACAAAATAGTACATCAGATCTAGAGAAATGTGTTCTTTGCTCTCTCTTCTGATTATTTCTCCATTGCTGCTTCAAAGTCCAACTGAAAAATCTATAGGGCAAAGAAGTAATTCAAAGAACTAGAAGGAAAAAGAAATGACAGACCAGAATGAGGCAGAAAACAGAAGACAAGGGAAACAAGTGTCTTGCCATTCAGTGGACAGTATTTTCTGTCTACATGCAAGGAATATTTCTCGGGACTAATACAATAGACCATTCCTAACTTGCTGAAGTTGTCACTTGACCACTTCATTGTCTTTTATGTTTTGCTTTCTCCTGTCCAATATTTTTCTCTCTTCCATTTTCTTCCTGTCTATCACTCCTGTGTGCTTTCTAACACCATAATATTTAAAAGCTTCTGTCAGCCTGCCTGCCTTTCATGCCAATTGCTATTTTTTTTTTTTTTTTGCCTCACTTCAACTAAGCACATTGAGTTGCTTTGGAAAGAGCTCAGCCTCCTGTCCATACCTCTGGAGGCAGAGCAACAAAATGGAGGGAGCTGCAGAGAGGTGTCTGCCAGCAGCAAGGGAAGTCTGGCACAGTGGACCTTTACAAAACCCTCTATCATCAAAATGAGTAAGGCACAGGGCAGAGAAGAAGCAAAGCAATTCTTTTGTGATTGGCACAGAAACAACGAGTAGTGTGCCAGATATAACAATGAACTGGAAAAAAGAGTACTGACTGGAGGTTAGCTCTGTTAATTATCAGAATTGAAAATGAGTTGAATAGCCAAAGTGTGGAAAAGGGGAAGATACAGTGTCTAATACACCTGCTTTTCTTAATCCAGTCTCATTTGGAAACAAAAATGCTTTCTTTTCAGTCCAATACATATCAACAAGTAGGAGGAAAAGACTGATTTGATGACTGAAACTAAATTTGGGGGCAATGATTCTCACACAGCTGACATGAGAGTAGCTCTTTTCTTCAGATGCTGATTTTCTATGTCATGGTGATGTCCCATGGTGCCCATGAAGTCTGGCTCCCCATTGTACAATCCTTTCATAAACATAGAAGAAGAAACAGTCTCAATGCCAAAGAGCTTGCTTTAAGCAAGTCTACTGAGGGAGATATTTTTTCCATAATGAGCACGTGTGTCTTTGCGCTGCTCAGGTTTGTGTTAAGTTACTAAATCATTCTCGCAGTCTCCTAGTTTCTCCTAGGTAACAGCATAGATTTTGGAAAGGAGCTCTGCCCTTCTTCAAAGTTATGCCACATCTGAAGTGTATCCAGATCTCCCTTAAGTGTGAGGAGCTCAGGGATGAGTGTTTGTGTATTGAAGCAATAGTGAATTCCAGCTGAGCGACCAGAGTCAGAGGATAATGGTGGAGACCAAGAAGCTTCAGTGCCATCCTGCATCATGGCAACAAGCTGAAGTAATGGGATATGGGGATGCTGGTGAGCAGAACTGAAGAGGTGCAAGCTAACAGAGACTTTCAAAATTAATGAGACATATCGGGGTAGAACCTGCTCAGAGGAGAGAGTATGATGAAGGAAAAGAATGAGTGGTTCAAAAAAGAAGGAATTAAAGATAGACACAGAGAAATACTGTTGGCAAGCGGAAATCCATTTAGAATAGGTTTATTAAGAAGAAAGTGACTGGGAAATTCACATGGCTTTTTGGTACTCAGGAGGGATGGCGGGATATATGCAGCTTCCTTTCATTTTGTATGAAAATAATTTGATATCTGAGTTTATGTTTTTATCTCCATTCTCAAATCAACACTAGCTACTTATGGAAACTGAAAAAAAAAAAAGTCTTGGCAAATCTGTGAAATTTTACATTTCTGAAAATATGAGGATCAAAGAGGTTGTTAGCATATATTCTGAGGTATACAGAGATTTCTGAAGACTACTGGAGCAAATTCCTGATCATATTTTTCTTCAAAATGCTCATGAAAAGCTTTTTTTTATCACTGGCAAGAGGAAAATAGACTGAAGATGTGGCAAGTCTTATGCTATTTGGAATCATAACAGCAGCTACTTTCTATAAAAACATGAAAATATATATAATATAGTAAAATAACTAAATTGAAAATGCATAAATATAAGGTTATATTTTGTATCTGTTATAAACTATTTACAGGATAATTCCCATGATTATTTTAAAACTTCTCTGTGAGTCTGAGATTCACCTACTGATTGAGTCAAATTTCCATGTTCTTAAACACAGGGTGAAAAAGCAGTAGGATTTAGGTTCAGGAGAAAAAAATCTTAATGATTACTTTTTTGAAGCTATTGCTTCTCTTCAGAATATAACTCTGTACATAAATTTTCATACAGCTGTTTTGAATTAAAACCAATGAGAAAAGAAAGCAGGTGAAAGTTGCAAACTGATAAATTGCTGACATTAGGAACATTTCCTTTATAGGGGGAAAAAAAAACCCCCCACATGCATTCACTGTCTGTAATACAGGATCAATCTGACTCCTTTCATGCTGTAATCCTATGCTGTAAATACATGGAACTGTTGCTGTAGAACAAATACTGTTGCTGTAAACCTGTATATTTCTTAGCAAGAACTGTACTGATTTAATGTAAAGGAAAAAAAAAAAAAAAAACCAAACACTCAGAGTCTGTGGCTTTACTCTGCCACAAAGGCCTTGAAAGGTCCCCTGCAAAATTTCTCAGTCCATTGTATGATATATTCCTTATTCCCTGAATAAAAGTGAATTGAAGTTATCATGGCTGATAAGGCATAACTCCTGCCTGCTCTTTTCTCTTCCTTCCTCCTCCTTGCCCAACTGCTGTCTTATATATAGAACTCTAATTCTAGCCCACAAATTAGATTTTCTTTTGACTAAGATGCCCAGAGTTCTTGCTTGTACATTATAGCTGAATCTGAGAACCTCATGCAAACCCAAGCATTTTCTCATTGAGTCTTTTGCAGTATCACATCTCTTTCTGTACAAAAGCAGACCCAAGTTCCCTGGATGTCAGTCAGAAGTTTTTCTCTTCTTCAGTGCTTTTCAAGCTTATTAAACACCTGAGTCCAAAAAGGTACTGATCTGTAGATTACTGCCTTACTCATAACATGGATACAGCAGTATTTTGCTGACCCAGGCTCCTCTTTTTCAGTTCGTGTTTGCAGGCACTGTCCATGAAAGTCCCTGTCTCTTCCCATCACTGGAGGGCTACATTTGCTTTGATAAGCCATGCACCTCTGCACTTTTTGATAATCTGTAACACTAGGCAGTGAGGTGGGCATTAATAATACTTTGGTCTGTGAGCTCCCTCTTGGCAAGGTGGGAAGGGTGCCCTTTTTATAACCCCTAGCGAAAGCAGCTTGTGTGGAAATTTGTTGTATCTATCAGAAAAGAGAGTGATCTCAAGGTTACCTCTGTCATATCTATCAAATCACTCACGATCTACCTCAATTATCACAGCAATGCACAGCTGAGAGTTATTTTATCTTGCAGTGAAGAAAATGGGTACAGAGCACCAATAGAAATGAATAATCATGATTTTCACAAATGCAAAGCATAGAGCAGAATAGAAAATTATAATTTTTGACTCACTTTATATTTAAACAGAGGACATGAGTTCTAAAGCAGTGCAGACAGATATTTTTCTACCATTACCTTCCTTCCTCATACAAATTATCAAGAAACAGATTAAAGGTGATGCAGTACTCACTAGTTCATTCTCCTTCTTTGCATTTGAATATAAAATCGCTTTCTGTTTTTTTCTCTAGGTGCTGACAGATGCAGAAGAAAGACATCCTGTCTCTGTTCTTGCACTCTTCACCATTGCCTCCTCTCATAACTTCAGAGAATTCAAGATCTGGATAACTGAAAGATACGATGCACAGTTGGGAGTAAGAGGCCATCTTAACTGGCAGGTGCAATTTCTCTTTTTGTAAAAATAAGCTCATTAAGCTATAGCAATCTTCACTCTGCTGTATAATAGCTACTAAATGTTTACTTAGGAGCAAGGGAGACTGGGAAAATTGCATGAAGAGCCAGAGTGGGAGCTACTAAATGTGCGAAGAACACCTATAGCCCAGGATGAGCCACAAGTTTGAAGGCTGGAAAAGGTATTTTTGAGAATTAAAATATATGCTGACTCTGTTCTTGGACTTTTCCCTGGTCATGCATATCACTTACTCTGAAAGGCAGGAGATTGAACAAAGTGTAGGAGAAAAATTCTGAATTTTTTTTGCACAGCTTTTCTTATCCAAGAAGCACAAATCTTTATACCTGCAACCCTGAGATGGTTCTCAGGAGCTTGCAGCTGTGAGTGGGGAAACTGCCCTACCAGCAAGGAAAATGAGTTTATTCTATCAACAAAGTCAAAATCTGTTAACATAGTTCCCAGTACATGCATACTTGAGATTTTACTGTAGAATTTTAGTGGAAATGAGGCTTTGATGTATATTGGTTCACATAACCATGTACCAAACTATGATGAAACAAGTCTAGGTTCAAACCCAGAGAGGTGGTTCCACCTCTGACTCCAGCATCTCCATCTCTAAAGAATTTTGTATGGGCTGCCTGACACCTGAAAAGATTCAGACTGGAGAGAAAATAAATTTTTAAGAATGCTGATGCAAATCCATTGTCTCTAGTGGGATCTGGCTGTTGTGTATCAGGTCTAGGAAGCTGTGTCATAGAGAGGAGAGATGAGCCCATCCCAACTGTGTTTTCACTGCATTACATACATGAAGACAAAGCACTGAACATGAGCTTGTTGTACTTCAAGCAAACTCACTTCTCCTGTACAAAGCATGTCAGACTAGTCAGATTTAACCTTTCATTGACATTCACCCTAGGATTCCCTCTTTTCATTATACTGCTGTATGTGCAACTAACTGGATTACTCATGTCCTCCTGGCAAGAACAGATTATTCTACTTCTGTATGTGCATGATTCACATAACTCAGCACAGGAACAAAGGGTCTATGATTGCTAAGATGCAGAGGCACTGGCTCATCCTGAGTCCTGGCAACCTGCTAAAATATATATTCTTCACCAGTCAGTACATCACTGCTACTGTGGAGAAAAGCAGGTTGAATTCCTGTAAGAGGAATAAGAGCAGACAGTTCTGTGGAAAATACTGTACATCCTACAATGGTACATAGTCCTCCTGGCATTTTTAGGATAGCCTTGGCTGGAATATGTGTAGAGTACAGTCTGAGTGTTTGTCACTGATCCCAGAGGACAGAGGTATGTGCAGATCTGCCTATATGACAGATCAAGGTATATACCTTACAATTTTCTTTTCCATTTTCCAGAGTTATCATATATTCAGGATTAGAGAAATTAAATCACTTTATTGTTAACCTCTACTTTAATAGTTATATATTTAAACATTGACACAACAATTTTTATTAGGAGAGGCTGCTTATTTCTTTCATGAGGTCCACTGCATCTGGTGTTATGTTGTACTACATGAAAAGATCAAAATATTTTGTCCCTCTCCAAAGACAGTGTTAAAGTCGTACATAAACACATCTAGGATGAATGTGAAATCTGGGCTGCCCTTTGGATGTTGCCTACATTTTTGTATTGATCTGTCTGATTATTTTGCATTATTTGATCCTACAGAAAATAGGAAAACTCTAAATCTTGTCTGTGATCAAAGCTTTTAAACTAAAAAAAAAAGAAAAATAAAATACTGAAAGTAGTGGAATTTCTGAATATAGAAAACTTTTGAAAGTGATTATATGTCTATTACTGAAAAAAGATTTAAAATGAAAAGGTCAACAGTATGTGTTTTTCTCCTAAAAGCATGAGCTCTCAACAGGTGTCAGTCTGATTTTACCAGTTTCTCTAATATAGTGGTAAAGCAATGAAAAGAATCAAGGTTTATTCCAAATAGCACTGTGTTGAATTCTATAATTAAAAAGTAAGATTAGGTTGTACTAGAGAAACATGTCTTTTCAGAATAGGGCTTTCTGTTAATTGCAAATGTATTCAAATTGTTCTCTAAAATAGAGCTGGATATAGAGCCCCAAATCACATTATGACCTGAAGCTACCTTGGAAGTGAAGAAATTATCCATCCTTTTCAGCTGTGAAGAATTTCTATATTCAGTGCACCTGCACTTCTCTTTCTCTTTTTTAGGCATTTGAATAATGAATGAACAACAAGTAGTATTCTCATATGTAGTAGGAGAATAATTAGTAATGTACCTTTCCACTAATTCTAGATTGCTATTTTTTACTCTTTTCAGACTCCCTTTTGTACTGTTCCATTTGATGTCTGGAAGCTTTCATGAGCAAGAAAGAAGATTAAACCACAAATCACATTTAATTACTTTTTTTTGTAACCAGAGAATTATTTCTGCAGCAGAATTTTAGGGAATATTAAGTGAATATTTGCATTTTGACAACATACAAACTTTGTTGTTCAGTTCACTCTACGGTCATAAAAAATTAAGTGAGGTTCTATACCAGTAAGCTTAAACCCAAATATAAGTAGTATATGCATATGATCTATAAACAGGAAAAAAATTGCTTGCCATTCATTGAGCAAAAGTTTTTTTCTTTCAGGAGCAGGATTTGTAGTGTGTGTGTGCTGAAATCCATCCCAGTTTACTATGCGGTGCTGTGTGCTACAGCTTCGTTGTGCCCTCAGGTTATTGTGTTTCAGTAATAGAAGAATTGTTCCTTGGGTGTGCTGTATTGATGTTTGCAAAATGTTTTGAGTTTCTCTGAGATGGAAGCTGCTATGCCAGTATAAAGTCCAGACGATTTATGGATGATTAGACTTCAGACCTGGATTTACCAGAAGAATCTAAGACTGAATCCTGCTTGATAAAGTCTCCATTAATCTTGCGCTAACAGAGATACATATGCCCTCCAGTGTCTTGATTCATTAACATGATTTCCATAATGACATACCTGGAATGAAAAAGTTCACCTTTCTACTCAGTAAATGAGTTGGAACAAATGTAGAGAACATTGACCTTACAGAGAGGCTTCTGGGTGATTAAATTGTTGAAACCATGTCAGTAAGTGCATTAGCCACTACAGAAACTTCCCTGTGGTGCTAATGAAGGAGAGAGGATAAAGATCTCTGTAAACCAATTGTCCATGTGTTTCCATCTGGCTAAGACAGAAAGGAAAAATTAAAAGGAGTTTATCTAATCACAAGTCCTCACTTTTTTTCACCTCACTCTGCTACTGTTGAACAAAAGTAAAAAACAGTGCCGAGATTGTGAATAAAAAGGCTTTTCAGTCTTACACACACACTCAGATATACTTAATTCATCCTCTGCATTGATTTTTCAGAGACCTGATCAGTGGAAATTCCAAGGTGTTATGGTGAAGGGAACATATAAAAGCTTGGCAGAAAGATAGGACCAGTAGTTTTCAAGTCTTTGAAAAAACTTTACCTTTCAACATATCTGTACCAAATATCTTCCTGTAGATCTAGTAAAGGACAGAGGACTTTTAGGGGGAGTTAAAGAACATAGAAAGCAGAACAGCTTTTCACTGGCACTTTTAATACATTATCTTTTCTAAGCTTAGCTTCCTGTTTGCAGATCTACAGTTCTCTGCATAATTCAGTGCCCAGCAAGAAATTCTGCATGCCTGTGCACAGAATATTAAATTACACTCTAATACAAAAGGGAATCTGTCCCAGTGCACATGAAGACTGGGGTGTTTTCTATGCTGTACTGCTCTTTCTCAGCTCATAAGCCTGCAAAAATCATAGAAAGACATGGCAATAGCAAATTCACAGGTTCAGTCTTTTTAAAGCTCACAATGGATATAACAAAATGTTCATGAAAGAGTTCTAACAGAGGTTTTCCAAAATCGATTTTTCTTATTCTCTCTGACCACATCTCAGTCAGAACGATACCCTTGTGACCTACAAAATGTCTGAGAGAATAAAAATGCAGCAGCAGCCGAGCAAAGAGCAGAACTTTCCAAGTCAGGAAAAAAGGCAAAAAAGCAGGAGAAACAGGACAAAGCGTCTGACTTAATCATATTCTACAATGTAACTTTGCTATGGCTGAAAAGTTTAAGTCTTCCTAATGCTAACATTTCTTTTCTGCCACATAACTTGCACTCTGCCAAATAATTAATCTTCTAGAAAATATATGCTTGTATGAGACATACTTGCATGACATAATTCATGCAGTCCAAGATTATTGGCTACACCATGAAAAGCAGAACTAATGAGTCTTTTTTTCTTATAATTTGTGTCTTTTGTCTCTAACCTTTTCCAGCTGAGTTCTCTTTCATGTCATCCATGACATCCCTTACCAGCAAGAGACAGCAATGCTATACCTAGACTGGAACTGTGTGCTGATCAGCCAGCAAGGGTGCAATTGCTGACTCGCTAGAAAGCTGCTGCCAAATGGAGTGTACATGGGCTGAAATCTGTTTGTCTTTCTCTCAGCAGGACAGCAATTTATGCCCTACCCTTCTCTCTAACTGCTGATTTTCACAATACTTGAAGGAACATAATTATCTTCGATTATATATAGCTGAATACAGGCAGTAGGGTTCAAATATTATGAAGGGCAGGGGAAGTACAGGCATATCTAGACAGAGTTAAATGTGAGAGATCTTGTTTATGTTTGTAGTATCTAATTTATGACCTTTCAGAAAACCAGAAAAAAACCCTTCAACAACACAAAACCACTGTGACTATTAGCAGAGGGTAATCGTTTACAAAGCAACATAGGAAATGCAAATGATAGATTTCTAGTTTGAAAAAAGTGTTTTTATCAGAAAAAAAGAAAAAAAGATAAAGATTTGTATTTATCCATTTACTGAAGTTGTTCTTATTTGAAGATTTGCTTCTTAGCTGTTGGCTGGATGATTTCTTTTAATTTCTCATGGCTGCTTTACAGAGGGGATGATTAAGTTGTAGGTCTTGGATACAGGTGCTTCAGGAGCTTGAAGACTTAAAGGCACTTAAAGGCTTTCCAATTCCTATCTCTACTGCTTCAAAATCACACAACTGGATGCTTTAGGATTATCCTTTTTATTGGAACAGGAAAATGCTGAATTATTTTGTCCCAGGTCAGTTACTGGTCCAATTTTACTGCAGAACTCCAAAGTTGTTATTCCAGTCCCACATGGCCTGGATAACTTGTGTGCTATGGGGCACTGAAAGAAAATTGTGATTGTGACTGAGGACAACAAGCTCTTAAATGTGCTTTCCTGCTGAGCCCCTTGTACACAGAGATGCCTCTGCAGGAGATATTCAAGCGGTATTAATTTAAACCTAATAATTTTAGCATTCTGCACAGGTAAAATGAAAGGAAATTCACCTATGTGTTTTGATTAATCCTGTTTATTAGACTTTACATTGCTGGGTAACTCCTGAAGTCTTTGCTTATGCGGAACTGTTGTTCATCTAATGGTGTCTGCTGTCATTCACTAGTCATGAGATCATCAAAACAATGCTTTGCAGAAGAAACCCCATGGTGGTTAACAAACCCAGTAAATAAAGCTCAAGTGGCCTGAAGGAAAGTGAAATAAAAAGATAAAAGATAAACATCTTCTGCATTTGGCCCTATAATCACAGTGTTCTGTCAAGCAAGAAATTAATCATTATGGCCAAACCAGTACAAATCAGTTCATTTAATGTTTCTTCCCCTTACCATTGACAAACAGTAATATTTAGGAAAGTGCATCTTAGTATGACCATTCCTAGCTATAGGCTAAAAATTATGTTTTCCATAAAATCTCCACATGATTTCTGGTTCAGAGGGTACATAGATGAAGCCCATAAAAATGCTGCTTCAAGCATAAGTGTCTGCTTTAGTAGTAAGCATCAGTGCAAATGAAAACTGCAAATAGACAGCTGGGAACAACAGCACAAAAATCACATGCTGTGTAGTTGTCCTCCACACTGTGTTTTTGGTTGGTTCATGTCATTTATGCTGTGCAACAGCTAAGAAATCACATACACAGAGAAACGAAAAAGAGCAGTTTTGTTGGCACCTAAATGATTTTTATTGCACAATTATGCACAAGTGAGGTGAAGCAATTAATTGCATTCTCTCCCAGTGCCTGTAGACCTACAGCAATAGGTTTCTTGTGAAATAGTCAAGATGGAATCAATACAACTTATGTCTTCAATGTATGTAGTTGAAAATACATTGTTTACTTTAGTGGTACTTTTGGAAGGGGAAAACTTTATTCAGGAAAAACAGCTGTACCCACTGTGCCTCAGAACACTGTCTGCCTTAATCAGGTACAGAGTTTTAGGAGGGAAGGAGAATCTGCTGAGAGCATGATAGCATGGGAGCTGCCAAGTTCTAAGGTGCTGGGAGGCCTCTCTGCAGTTTTAGACAGTACCTTCTGTCTGTCTGCATTACATGAGGAATAATTCCTTCAAAATACTTAATATTGAAAAGATTTAAAAATATGTCTATCTCTGCTCCAGGGCTTCTAGCTGTATGTTGAGCCTTTTTAAGATTCACCCAATGAGACTCTGTAATTAAATGCCAGCAAACTTGCCTAAGGGCAATAAAATCCAGCTGTCATCTTTTCAATATTTTCAAGTCCGTTGTGTGATTGAAATGAACTATCTTTTCTTGTGTGGAGAGAGACTTGTGTGTTTATAAATTGTGTGAAATCTAGTAAATCTGATAGTCATTACTAATAAATATTCATGTGTACAGCTAAAGTATTTGTGGAACTGGAAAGTGGAAACAATAAAGGCTCTCACTGAAAAGGTGGGAGTTCCCAGCACAAAGGTACCTTCAGAGCATTTCTTAAATGGGTTCACTGTTGTGATGTTGCTTGGTAAGAGTGAATGTGTCTGTCTTCCAGAGAAAAGGCAGAGAAGTAGAGAAAAAAAGCATTTGAGAACAGTGAGAGCAAATATTAAGATGTTTTGTAAACGAACACCTAAGGAATATTTGACTATTACAGGTTCACCTCCTACCTGAAATGGCCCTTGGGTAACACTTAGGTCAAAAAAAGTCTTTTCTATACTGCTTGAAATGTATATGATTTCATAAAGGCTTCCATCATTGATCTTTTTACAAGAGATATGGAGTTCCTACATATACAAATTTGTTCTTGTGTAACACATCTATGACTGCATTAAACTATGAATTTCTCAGAAGGGGAGAACTTGCTCTGTGTTCTATGTCCAAAAGATCTGTGTTACAAGAAATTAAGTACTGAGGAGTTACACAACCAAGACATTAGAAACATAAAAACTATGGTTGTCTGAGCAGCCTTAATTGCGCTTAGCAATAAGATCACCAACTCATCTACTCTACAGCTAAGAATACACAAGGGAAAATGAATTTTTATGAAAAATATTGAACAATTTAATCTACAAGGTACCTATAACTTGTAAAATTTGAAAAGTATTTTATAGAAGCAATGTTCTGAAGAGATTGCCTTAAAGAACTTGCCTCATTTGGCTTCACTGATCCTTATCTGTATCTTAATTGTTTTGCTTAACTTTGTAACATCTTTGTAGAGAAGTTTGTGATATTTCTATTTAATAATTTGTAGTGATTTACATAACATTCTTCACACTGCAAAACTCTTCTTTTGTAGAGTATGACTGAAATTAAACAGCCAAGAGACTTTTTTTTAGAAAAATCATATGGAAGGGATGTCTGAAAACCATAAGCTGTTCAGCAAGTTGCTAAGCATTTGGTCCTGATCAATGTGTGATCCCCTTTAACATGGTTAATATCTCAACAGTTGTCTTTTTAACCTTACTTAAATAGTACAACTTTAATTCCAGAACATGCAAGCTTGGCAAAATAGGGATGAATATGCCACCAAGCTATTCTTATTGATCTTGCTGGAATCAGCTTCTGAAGTAAACAGATACCATTTAAATGGACAAGACTGTCCTTCTCAAAGCAAGGAACAGAGGATGGGGATAAGCTTGTTCTGCTTCATGTGCTGCCTTTGAACCCCTGCCCAGCCTTTTAAGTTTTGTGCTGTCCCCAGTGACTATAGACAGCCATGGTCTTCAAAATCTTCCAGAAACAAGCAGCATGGGGTTTGGGCAATGCAGCAAAAGAAAGTACCAATAGTGGAGCCAGTAAAATGATCTTTTTTATTTTACTGACCCTGTTGCAGCCATGGACAGAATTGAAGAGAGGGTGAATTGTGCCTAACATTGCTGCTGCCTGGAGATGAAGTTAGTAGGTTGAATTAAGCATCATTTTCTTAATGTACCGCCAATATTTCAACAGTCTGAGATTGTGCAATTAATAATAGTACTTGGGGAAGTGGCAGTGATGCTGAAAATGGCAATTGGTGTAGATCAATGGACTATTTTGAAGAGATTTCTTCCATGTTTTCCCAAATGTGTTAGTTTTGCTTGCCCTGGTTTTTGGTACCGGGGAGGGGGGTGGGGAGGGCCCAGAGATGGCTTCTTTGAGAAGCTTCTAGGAGCTTCCACCATGTGCAGCAGAGCCAATCACTGATGGCTCTGAAGATGATGGACATGCTGCTGGCCAAGCCTGGGCCAATTAGAGATGTGGGTTTACACCTCTGTGATGACATATTTAAGAAGAAAATCAAAACAAAGAGGGGGCACTATTTTTATCTAGCCAGAGAGGAGGAGGAGGTGAGAGCATGGGAGGCAAACAACATGGAGACACCAAGGCTGGTGAAGAAGGAGGGGGAGGAGGTGCTCCAGGTGCTGGAGCAGAGATTCCTCTGCAGGCTGTGGCGAAGACCATGGTGAAGCAGCTGTGCCCCTGCAGCCCATGGGGCCCATGGGAGATGCAGAGATCCACTCACAGCCTGTGGGGAGATGCCCACGCTGGAGAGGGTGGATGCCTGGAGTAGCCTGGGGTCCAGTGGGAGACCTGGTGGCGAGAGGATGCCCCTGCTTCCAGGCTGGAGCAGCCTGTCCTTGGGGGACTTCACCCCGTGGATGGGGGGCCCACACCACAGCAGTTTTGGGAGAACTGTCTGTCTGTGGGAGGAACTCATGTTGCAGCAGTTTTGGGAGAACTGCTGCTTGTGAGATGGACTCATGTCACAGAAGTTCACAGAGAACTCTCTCCCATGGCAGGGACCCCACAGTGCAGCAGGGGAAGGACTCCTCTCCCTAAGCAGCAGCAGAAGATCTTGGTGATGAACTGACCTAAACCCCCACACCCCCATCCCCTGCACTGTTGGTGGGAAGGGGAGAGGGGTTGGGGGGAAGAATGGTGTTTTAAAGGCTTATTTTTACTTCACATTTTCCTCCTCTGATTCTGTTTGTAATAAATTCACTTTGTAACTTTAAGTTGAGCCTGTTTTGCTTTTGAAGTGTTTTCTCCGGATCCTTATCTCAGCTCATGAACCCTTTGTTAATTTTTTTTTCTCTCCTCTGCCAAGCTGTGGCAGGGGGAAGGGAGTGAGCAGCTGTGGTGGGTGCCTAGTGTTTGGTCCATCTCAAACCACTACACCAAAACAAAGATATCTTCCATTCCTTTCTCTGATTAATTTGAGGGTTCTTTTTGGTTTGTTTGTTTGTTTGTTTTGTTTCATAAGGAGACTCGGTGTTTGTTAGTAGGGGAAAAATAAACAACTAAAGGAAGATCAGAGAAGGATTTAGTTATCCTGGAGGTTATCAGAGAGTGTTCAGGTCAGTGTAGTTTGGTAAATTTAAGAAGGATCTCCAGCTGCTTTGGGCCAAGATCTTGTGAGAATCATTCACTTGACAGAATAACTTCATGCCAGAGAAACAATACAGGTACAGCTTACTCTTCTTTGAAGCAATTAAGTGAATAACAAAATTGGCCTTTGCAGCTTCAAGATCCAGGATTCCATCCCTATGCACTTGCATTCATGGAGCTATTCTTACCCCCTTACAAATAAATGGGAGAAGATGAGTGTTTAAAGCGAGAATTTAATTTCTTCAGTCTCAATCAGGAATTAAATTAGCCTTTTGCATATTTGAAATTTTTATTGTCTTTTTCCTTTCCACTATTATGGCCATGTAAAGAGATATTTTGCCGTGCAATCTTCTACTGAGCAGTGAAAAGCCCACACCTCAAAACCCCAAACCCTCTTAGGCTCCTACAAGATCCTATTTCCTTTTTCCTTATCCTTATTCCTCTAAGATCCAAATCAATGTTTACTGAGGTGACTGGAAAATTCTTTGTTGATTTTAATGGATGTTGTGTAAAGCTACTTAATAGTTTATTGCTGTGAACTTTTCCACCTCGGTCACTGGTCAGTGCTCACTATGTGGACTTGATGAGAATGAGGCAGTTGCAAGCATAGCAAGGTGCTCTTCTAAATGTACTTGCATAGAGCTGAAAGCACAGCATCTCATAAAACCTGCTCTAACCTGTGTTTAGGGACTTTTAGGCAGTGAAGAATATAATTTAATTCCCTTTGGGACTTCTTTAGGAGGAATTGGCAGTCCATCTTGCTTTACGAAGATATTTGGCTTGACAGCATATTGACTTTATAGTCTTTCTTTCTCACTCACTTCCAGGGAGACACATTTACCACTGAATGCTCAACATAATGACAATCCTTAAGGCACTAGAATGAAGTTCCCAAAAAAGGTGTTTTCATTTTGAAATAAAGTAATATTGTTTTTTTGTTAAACATTTCAGTGAACGTAAACCAATTAACCCTTTTCTCTAAATGAAACCCATACATGGAACTAATTTGTTAAAGAGAAATATCAAAATATTTCTTATTTAATTTGACCATGTGATAACACAAAATACTGCTGTATCTTGATAACATAAAAGGCAATAATCTGAATAGGTGAGAAAAATGTGTGCAAAATTGCATCTATCATGCTGAAAACTTTTCTGTAGAAAATATGTGTTGCCTTAGAGTCATTGAAGCAAATTTTATTTAAATTGGCTTAAATTCCTGCACTCTGCCTTTTAGAATCAGGTTTGGTTAGCACAAATGTAGCCCATCTAAAAGACAGACTCACGAATGTGCAAATGAGTCCTTTCTTTTCTGCATAGTATCACTTTTAAAAACTAAGTTCAAAGCTAGATACCTAAAATTAACTCTATCTAGTCTTGCAGGTATTTAAATATTCAGTAGGAAATCTGTCTGGACAGCAATATGTCTGCCTGTGGCTTTATTAGAAGCCCTGAGCAGAAGAAAGAGTTGGGACAGTCTTGCTTTTTGTACCAATTATTCACATTAGAAGCATGGAATGTCTCAGTTTGGAAAGGATCCATAGGGATCATTGATCCAACTCCCTGCTCCTTGCAGTTCTACCTAAACTGAGCCATATAATGGAGATTGTCATCCAGACACTCAAACCTAGTGAGCCAAGGTCTGCTTTTCCTGGGTGAGATTTGGGACTCCATAGCTACAGACATCTTGCATGTCTACTGGGTCTAATAGTCTGTACATGCAAACAACCATGACCCACATACAACTTGATTGTTTATACTAAAAGAGATTTTTTTTTCTTCTCTTTCTCTGTGGCTGTTTGAAAACTGTTCCAGAAACTATTTCATCTGTCAGGAAAGAACTTTTAATAATTCTTGTTCTGAGTATATTCCTTGGCCATTCCTTTTATTCTTTTTATGACTTTGCCTGTTAAACAGCCCTTCTGTCTCTAATGTTTAACTCTGTGATGTGTTGACATAGAGCAAACATATCTCCTCTTGGCTTTTCTTCTAAGAGAGTCAGGAAGCCAAGTGTTCCTTTAGTCTGCCCTGCAAAACAGACTGTCCAAACTTATGATCATACTAGTTGCTTCCCCATTTACTTGCTCCAGATAGAGTGATTTCTCTTGAACACAAATGACCAGAATTGTGAAGGAGTAATTAAAAGAAAATTTTGAAATTATTTTGCGAAAAAGTCATGAATACTTACCAAAAATATTTCACATAATACCTTTCTAAGATGACTTTGCCTTTCCATGTGGGCACATTGTACAACTGATTATTAGTCATGTCAAATTTAACTCCCCTATTTAATTTGCATCTCAGAGATTTTCATGTATAATGTAAATTCATGTAATGTAAGTAAAGTAAGTTCCTACATGTATACCTTTTCATTTCTGTATTACTTACTTTCACCATGATTCCTTTCCTAGCATTCTCAGGGTGTGCCACTGAGATTCTTTTTCTGGGATCTATCTCAACCAAATTTCAGAAGTGCAATTTCAAATAAGAAAAGGTGAAACTGTTCTGGATCCGATTTGTCATTGTGTGATTCTTCTGAGTTGTTATGAATGAGTCCAATTGAGTTAGGGAAGTGTAGATTTAAACGAACCCACAAAGTAGACTGAAATAATAAGATTCTGCATTTTTTAGAATTAAATTCTGAGAGGGTATTTTTTGAGTTTAGATTTAGTACTTAACTTAAAGGATAATTTTTGTTGTAGTGTAGACTGAGAAAAAGTAAAGGTCCTATAAGAACTGTTTGAAACTTCATCAAAAATACTTAATCAGTCTGAAGTAATTTAATGACAGTCAGAAGCCTGATTAGACTATTTTCTGAATTAAATACAGTATAGAAAATAGAGAGCTTGTGGCATTATGAAATTCCCCTTTGCAATGGTTTTGAGAAAGATGGTTTGAGTAGGAGGTCATTAGAGGAAATGACTGACCTTGGTGCTTATGAAAGAACATGCCATTGGTTAATCAAAGAGCAATGTAAAAAACAAATTGCAAGTAGAGTTCTCTGAAACTATACCACAGTCAAATACATTATTTCAATAAGGTAACAATGGTCTAAAGATAACATAGATTTGAAATTCTTGTCTGTCTTGGAATTTGAATATAGCTCTCAGAATTTCAAAATGGCAGGCCATTCTAAAATGCTTCAGAGTTCACCAAAGCTGCCTAGAGTCCTAGGAACCCACCAAGAAGGTTCAGATAGAACCTAGGGGAAGCAGCCCCTTATTCTTCTCAGATACTGAGACTTTTTTTTGTGAGAAGTCTGCTGATGCACATACAGCAATACAATCAGGTAACATAGGATGAATTTGTTGTCTGGTCTTTCTGCTCTCTCTTGCTCTCAGAACACAAGTGTGTTTCTTCTCCTGCCAGTGTGTGTTTCTTCTGGCAGCCAGGAGGGCCTTGTCCTGGGGTGCACCAGGCACAGCATCACCAGTTAGTCGAGGCAGGGGATTGTCCTACTCTGCTCTGCACTGGGGAGGCTTCACCTTGAGTATTGTGTGCAGTTTGGGGCACCACAATATAATTTTGTACAAGATTCCCAAGCAGCAGAGAAGATGCCTCTGGAAATATGCTGCTGTTTGGGTAACATACAAGGAGAGCTCCTACTCCAGGAGCACTGAACACCAGCGCCTGCTGTGCAGCTGGCAGCAGGAAGCAATGAGGCCAGACTTGCAATAACTTCATGGTTAGGGAGAGGAACTAGAGCTTCACAAGACAAGGAAATGGAGGTGTTTTCTGTGGAGAAGGTCACAACTGAGCTGGGAGGGTAAGAAAGAGGAACAGAGACAATATAACAAAAATCACTGCAAAATGATCCAATATACATAAACAAAATCAGTTAAAGAAGATGATTGTTTAGAGTAAGTTCCTCAGAAATTTCCTTGTCTAAATTTCTCAGAAAAAAACTAATATAATATAACGAATTAAAATCAAATTTTGATTGCTTGGGTTAATATAAATTTACATTTCTGAACCTAAATCTCTAAAAGGAGTGAATCTGTAAATATTGTATTTCCATATTATCAACAGGAACTGTCAAGGGCTCTAAGAAAAGAGTTCAGCAGTAAGTATGACTTTAAAATAAAGATTCAAACTGATTACATCTGAGATATTTCTCACACAGCAGAACACATAAGTCAACACTGCAAACTTAGTTATCATATCATCTGTGTGTATCAAAATATTGTCTCTCCAAAGAAGAGAATTATTGATTTCCTCGACAGCAGAGGTGAAAATCTGATCCCACCTACACCAGTGGCACCGTGCCTTGGCTTCCATGGAACAAAAGTATTGTATGTCTCATGCTGATCAACAAGATCATAGAACAAAAGACATTTAATCAAGGTCAGACTTTCAGGGGTTTAATTCTATAATTACAAGCAAAACCCAAGAATTTTGTCTGACATGGACATCCTACATGTGGTGATACTATTTAATTTCTGACATACCCATACAGCGGAGATGTGGTTCCTTTGGTAGTGCTCACAAGTAAGAGAAACTGTAAAACTGATAACACAGTCTGGACCACACACCTGTGTCCCTCCTGATTTGTGATAGAGGTTAACTGTCTCAGAGTAATTTCTGAGAAGGTAAAATAATCAGTGAAACTATCTGATGCCCTCCAATCCTTAGAGCAGTCCCTGGAGAGGCTGATGTTCTGAAATCAAGGGTAGGACAGGCGAGAAAACAGAAGTCAAAAATGTAGCAAATAATATAATTTATTGTTTGGGTTTTTTTTAAAAGATATTTGTATAACCTGCTGGATGACAGATACTGATATAAACTTTTTTCTTACTTTTAGAAAAACTTTTAAAAAGATTATAAATGAAATAACATATTTTCAGAAGGAATTAAAAGTACCTTTTATCTGTTTCAAGTGGTTGAATCACTTTAACATTGTATAAATCCCTTGCATAAATTGTATAAATCCCTTGCATTACTTGACACTGGAACACATTGCCCCAAGAAGTTGTGGACGTCCCATCCCTGCAGGTGTTTGAGGCCACGCTGGGTGGAGCTCTGAGCATCCTGGTCTAGGGGAAGCTGTCCCTTCCCATGGCAAGGGGATTGGAACTAGGTGATCTTTAGGGTTGTTTCCAACCCAAATCATTCTGTGATTCTATGATTACTGCTGTGTATAAATCCCTGGAATCTACATGAAATAATCTTGAAACTCTTGTAATTCCAATATCTAAGGTCAAAAGTCAACCTAAGATTTTCATAAATTTCTCAGGTTACTCTTCTTTTTTCATATACATCTATACATTTAACGATACAGGGCTGATTACAAGTACTGCTGTCATGTGTTGAACTCAATATCCACCTAGAACATCCCTCTGTCTCTAATAATGACACATATTGGATACACAGCAAAGAAGTCTTAAAAATCCAAGGAAGAGAAAAGCTTTCCCAGGTTTTGTTGCCCTCCTTATGTCAGCCAAAGAGAGAGAATTTCTAAAGCCAATATTGGGCTAAAAGCACCATGTTGACTAGCCATTGATGGCACTGTCTCCTGTGAATTTTTCCAGTCCTTTCTGGAATCTGCTTTCAGCTCTCACAGGATTATGTGGCACTGGCCCAAAATTGAATAATATTATAGTAACAATAATTGTAATAATTACCTATCATTACTTGCTATAGTGTGTTGTTATATATATATATAAAATATATATATAAGTATGATTAGTATATATGTGTGTAATTAGTCTATCTATTGTTAGTATTTATTGGTAATTGTTATAATTAATATCTATAAACTGCTGCTGTAATTTCTTATTCACTATCTTTATATTATTCATGGTTCAATGATCAGAGTAATATATACTGTTGTAACCATTTATTCCTTACATCAGGTTTGCAAAACATCATGCATCATCTCTTTTCCAAGCTGAAAAATTGTAGTTTGTTTATTCTCATTCAGAAGGTTTCCAAACCCCTGGCCATCCATGGCCTTTCCTAATTATGCTTTTTTCTATGGTACGGCCAACACGGTACATATTGGTCAAGGAGTTGACACACTCTGTGTTTCTATGCTGGCGTTGTTCTTTTTCCCTTTTAATGCATATATGTGGGTTTTTTTAAATTTGTTTATTTTGTTTGTTTCTGTGTTTCCCCTTTTTTCCTCTGCCAAATCAAGGATTGTTTCTCAGTTAGCCCTCATCTTAAAACCTGTCATTTTTTTTTTCTTTTTTTATAGCAGGAATTTCTCGGAAGGAATTTCTGTTTCTTGCGTCACTCAGAACGAGCTGCTTAATTGGTTCTACGGCTACTTCTCCATCAGTGATAGATGAGAAGTCAGTTAGCACCATAAAAATTGTCTCTGCCTGTCCTTAGTGTCTGACACAGGAGTCAGGCTCAGAAAAAGAACAGGATTCCATTTCTCTGATATTCTTTCCCTGTTAACTGTGATTTGGAGAATCAGGAAACAAACTGTGTTTGACTCAATATGTTTGGCACTCTGAGCCCATAAGCACATCAGAAAAAAAGATGGTGTGATTTCTAGAAGGTTCAGTGAAATTGGTCTGGAAATATAATACTGGAAAGACAGTATTCCATTTCTTAATGAAGCTTCATATACCAGCAAAGTATTTACTTTAAAGTATTCCTTTTTCAGCTTTAAGCTCTAACTTGTCCAGAAATTGTCATGTTGATGTATGTTTAGAAGAAGTTCTAAGTTTTGCTAAGAATGTGATATGTTCCTTCCTGAAGCACTTCAGTGAAGGTGTGAAACTATTCTGTGGACTTTAAGGATGTATCCACAAAACTTTTCACATAAATAATGTTCTGTTTTAGATAAGTTTGAAAAAGCTGTAAGTGTAGTTTTATTAATTCTACCTTTGTTTTTGCTTTCTGCATGGAATAAACACAAACTTTACTAATTTATTTAAAAATCAATATCATATAGAGAGCAAATTGCTTTTATGGCTTACTTTACGGTGTTGTGGCTCACACAGTATTATTGCAGTAAATGCAGAAATGTTAGCACTGTTTAAATCAAAAGTGAACATTATAAGTTGTTTATAGACAGTAAGCTCAGCAAACAAAAGTAGTGTTATAGAAAATAAAAACACATTGATAAAGTACTTGTCATCTAATAATTTTCTGCAGTTAGTTCAAAATTAGATTTAGAGATGTTGGCTAATAGGTGGACAATACTTTCTAAGTCTGCACGATTTTAAATTTTACACAAAAGCTGTTATTTATCAATACTGCTATAAGCAGTGATATTGCCCACAGTTCATTAAAAATAATAATATTCATCTAGTCAAGATTGATCCTTGTATCTATTGTGGTTTGCAGAATTGTTTGTTATTGTTTTGAGTCAGTGAACACAGAGTGCTTTCTAGGCTTACCAAGAGTAATATCTAGGAGAGTCTCTCTCTGTAAATGCAACATATTAATACCTGAATGTATTTATATTACATTCCTCCAACAAGTCAAGTGGAATTCTATTAAATTGTGAGTAAAGGGTAGCCCACAGATTTAATGCTTCAGCAACATTGAGGATTTAGTGGACACAGGCCATCACTGATTCTTGCTGTGAGAGAAGTGTGAGGTAATAAAGAAAACTGACCTTTTTCTGTGTATAGTCTGCACCTCTCCTTATTCCATGCACTTACTCCTCATAAGTAAGTTAAGGAATTTGGATTCAGCAGGCTCTCAAGGTCAGAGTACTTTGGCATTCTGAGATCTGACCAGAAAAAAGATAGGAAGGTCTTCCTTACACAGTAGTATCCTTTGAGGACATATGCTTTAGGCTTTGATTATGAAGGAGAAAATTCCATGTTCTCCTTAACTGGACTAACACCCTTCCTGTTCCTTTAATGCTGCTCACCCCAGCAAATGCACAGTGGCCTCTAATCTACCTCTCTGTCCAAAGCCCAGCTGGATCCACTCTGGCACAGGGCTGAAGACAAGGGTCTGCTGCAGTGACAATGTGTGCTGCAGAGCAGGGCAGATGTTTAGCTGTGTGTTAACACAGAACATAGTTTTGTCTTTAACAGCAGCCCAGGTGTGGTGAGAACAGTGCCGCTCCTGTCCTGCTTGCTGCTGACAGAACCAGGAAGAGCAGATGTGGCTATCAGAGCCCCATCCCACCATTTGGCTCAGTTACGTCTGAGCTGCCTTGTGAACTGCACATGTTGACCTGAAGTTAAGCCCTTCTGCAGAATTCACCACAACTACTTCCCATACTCAGTCTTTTACTGACCCTGTTTTTTATTGTGTTAAACATGGCTTGTAAAATGAAGTATGGAGCATTAATAAAGAAGATTGAGATTCACGAAGCATCACAATGGAGTTAAAGATGCAGCTATCACAGATGTTCAAAGTTATCTTTAAAAAATAATGATTTTTAAAATATTCTTTTGTGTCCATTTGTTTTAGCATATATAAATGAATAATGGAAATAATTTCCTTCAACTATGTTATCTTCGTGCCTCACTGTACTTAAGCAGATGCATGATCTTAGCATGGGACTAGTTTTGTTCACTCTAAAGGGACTAAGTTCGTGCTTAGCTTTAAGCACATTTAAACATTTTGTTATGCAGGGCGTGATATTTCAAGAAAAAAAGTATCAGCTTCTGTGCATAAAAGACATGTTAAGATATCACATAATGTATGATTTACTCCAACCAATTAGCAAGGAAAAATATTCAGTATGAAAAAAAAAAAGGCATATCATTAGACTATGTGTTTCTTGCTGCAATAAATTTTAAAAAATGTGTTCAATAAACTGGAGGTGTAATTTTATATTCCCAGGCAAGATTTTCTCCAGGGGATTGTTATGGATTTGAGAAACTTCTTTCTTTACAACTTGACTCAAAGGCTACTACAATAGCATGAACAACTTGTAGTTAAGTAAAACACTTGTGAGTGTATTTCAGGAAATTTATTCCCTTAGGAAACAGTTTTTTATTCTTCATATGGATAAGATAGAATTAACATTCTGTGAGATTTAAATTTTGTGTATTTATAAAAATGATACAGTCAATGGATGAAAAAGAAATGGATATCTCAGGAGTCATAGGATGCCAAGACCAAGGAATAGGAAGTAGATAATAAGAGAGCGCATGTGTAGAAGCATATGTTTTGTAGCCTACCAGTGACAGCACTCAACTTGAAATTGGGCATAGCTGAATTAGATTTTAAAGATCATTTAGGTTTAGTGAGCTACCATTTTGCATAATTCATTAACTAATTGGTATTGGCATTTTGGCAAGTAATTAGTGCTGACTTTCAAATAGAATGGTCTAAGTATTAGGATTTTATTCTTATGGATTTGATGGCATAGTTATGAAATGTTATCTCTGCTATTAATTCCTCTAAATTTGACATCAGAAAAAAATGTGTTTTATAGAAAATGAGGCCAGGTATGCACACCACTTTTTGTTACTCACTTTGTATAATTCAGTTAAGGACGGAAAAAGGAGTTGTCAGAGAAGTCACTGAGCTGGGGTGGTGGCTTTTGAAGACAATCCTACTGCAGTGGTGTAAGTTCCATGTACTAAGCTTCTTCTGGTTGAAAAACAAGAAAAGAGAGAACTAATTTTTATAGATGTTGAATAGTTTGATGGTGAGTATGAATTGATAATTAAAGTATCTCCTATTTAAAATTCTAAGCCTACCTCTTCAATGCAATATTCCTACGGCAAAACTCCTTTTGACAACATGAGCAGGAATATGAAAGGGTATTAGGTTGTGACAAGTTAAGAGGGAAAAATAGTTGGAGAAACAGTTGTGTCTTCATGGTCCTAATCCAGCAAAATTTGTACATAAATAATAAGCACTAAACAATTCCTTTATATTTATCCAGTACAGCCCTTCAGACTTTGAACAAGGCCATGATGTCAGTGAAATGTAAGCATGCATTCAGAATAAATGTTTATGAAATAATTTTAAATATTCAGTAATGCCAATCCCATATTATAAAACAGACTGACTGTAAATATGACTTCTGTCACGCAATTCCTCCTACCCATCCACAAAGTGAAAAAACAAACAAAAAAATTCACTTTTGTTTCATTCTCATTTACCATTATAGCCTTGAACATCCCCTTTGCTCACAGACCCTTTGAAGCTTTATTCCCACAGATGTTACACTGGAAACACTGAAGCAGTTTGTAGTATCAAAGAGCTGTAGTCCTTCCTAAAATGGCAACTCTTCAGTTTTCAGAGCAAGATAAGGGAAGCAGGAGCAAAAGGTCATCAAGTCAAAACTTGCTGACCTGATGGCTGGATCCTTCTATCTATTTTTAGGTTGAGGCTGAGATTGCTTCATAGTCTGAGCAGATTCTGCATAATCAATTGTTCTGTTCAAGCCGTTCAGCAGTCACAGGGATTGCTAGCTTTAGCAAGAAATAAAGTTTGAGGGTCGTGTTTTTCTTTCCTGATGAAGCATAAAAATAATTAATAACTTTGAAAATACTTTTCTTTGAAGCACTTGTTTTAGTATTTAATGGAACTGTCGACTTTTTAAACCTCAGGCACCTCCTTCCTACACCACCTAAATTGTTATTGTTAGCTTAGGAACCTTTCCTTATTTCCTGCAACATATTTTCCAAAACAGCCTTATCTTGTTCTCGTATGATTATTTCAAAATCATCTCATGTGCCCTGAGTTAAGACAATGAGAGATGTTCTTTCTGTGAAACAAGTCATCCATGAAATGAGGTCAACAGTCCTTTTCCCTGTATCTCCCCTGTATTTCTTCATAAATTTGTCATGCCATCTTAACTCCCATTTAAATCAGAAAAAGAGACAGAAGAGATAAGGAAGAGAGATTATTCTATAAAGTTTGTGGTATTCTATTTGCTCCCTCCACATGACACTGCACCTATGACAGTCCTGTCATTACTGGAGAAGACTTAATGCCCTTTCAGAATGCTGTGTCTGGTGGCTGACAGTCTTCAGAGACTCTTTTTGGAGAAGCTCCACTAATATGTGCCTATTCTTTATTATTGGTAGAACATGGAGATTTTAAGCCCATATTGACTGAAAACGACATGATTTGGGAGTAAAAACATACATTCTGTCCTTTCAATGTCAGTGTTTCAAGTCTGGAATATCACAAGTTTGATTTCCTTTCCATTAAACATGGATAAAAAGACCTAAGGCAAGGACAATAATGAGAGATTGAGAAGATGAATTTCTGGTATGTAAAATGACTGCCATAATCTTAGAGACTCTGTTAGTGCTGAGACAGCCTGACCGGCCCATTAAAATCTCCAAGATTAAAAGTCCATGTCCTCTGTCATACTAAAAGTAAATAATTAAGTAGTTTTTGTCATGATTTGATTTTTAGGTTTGAAGAGAACTTCTAAAAAGAATCCCACTTTACCTGGGTTAGTACCTATGATGACAATCTTCTGAAAGAACTCTGAAGTATACTTGAAGTTTCTATCTTCTGTCCTTTACCACCTATTCCATAAGAGATGTCGAGAAATATATCTTCTCTTGTTTCAAAGTTCAGTTATCCTTTCCTGGGTCAGATTTTCTTCTGCTTCCCCCCATCCCAGCTTATAACAAGTGTTGTTATATTTCAGTCCTCTAAGTTTATGTTTCATGCTGAGGGCAAATAATACTCCTGATTAAAAAGTAAACTACAAGCACTATAATATTCAAAATAGTAGATTTCAGTCATCTTTGAATATCATCATCTCCATCAAGTGTATCTTTATCTACAAAGTGTTTAAAATTCACAAAATTCACAAAAAAGAGAGCTCTGGTATTATTGTTACTCTATTGAATTCAAACTGTCTCATGGTTTGTGTGTATTCTATTTTCTGTCAGGAAAAGGGAAAGTTCATTCTCATCTTTTATGCTACATGCTAGTATAATATAGATAATAAATCATGTAAAAGCTTCAAGCATTTCTTTTATGAAAGGCAAAAGAGTTTTTCTGAAAAGAGAAAAAATCCACACCAAAACAAGAGCAGAGAGAAATAATTAAACTACTTTTTATTACTTGTACATGTTTTAAATCCAATTTATTTCAAAATCTGCATGTTGCTAAATAACAAGCAGGGCAACTACATGCCACATTAAGGATTTTGGGAATTCATTAAAATGATTTAAACTTTTCTTGGGTAAAAGTCAAAAGAACTGGCAAAATATCAGAGCTGAGAATAACACCCAGGCTATTGCCGTGCCAGTTGCTGCACTTGCTACAACAGACCTAAATGGGTTATTCTTAAGCCTCCAACATGAAAGTATATTTAGCATTTTTAAAATACTTTTCTTTGGTTTTGAGGCAGTTTTGTAAGAAGTGCTATGGAAATCCAAGGCACAGAAAAATCTTTCAAATCATCAGTGCTTGAACATAAGCAATGCAAGCAGGGTTTAAATTGTCTCGCAGACAAATGATACTTCCTGCTGAGCTGACCCATTCTGTGACACTATTTAAGTGGATTTTTTTTCTGTTTATGATCTCTTATTTGTTCTATTACACTTCAAAGCTGTGTTCTATAATTTCAGACAGCTCCAGGAACTTTCATCTTCAGGACCTTGTATGCTTTACTTAATTAAGTGATGTACCGGTTTTAAGATCAGGAGTTTGGACATAAAGGATTGTATTAAATGACATAGAGCTGATCTGATCTGAGGTGCCATATGATGTGGGTATTCTTAGTTTGATCTCAGTTAAATGCAGCTAAACAATGATCTGCCTCTAACTACCAAAAGGAGATGACTTTTTTCTAATTCTATTCACATACAGGGAATTTTTTCTTGTTATAAAGAAGAAATTTTACAGTAATCTAGTTCAACTATGTACAGACTAAATATATCAAAAATATACTTTGAATTAATAATACATTCTAAATGCATATATATAAATATATATGTAAGAGAATATTGCCATTATGGAGGCAGAAAAAAAAAGTAAAAATGTATATTTTTCCACTTTCAAACAAAACCAGAAGCATGCTTGTTTGAAGAAAGCCATCATAAAGCCACAATATATAGGGAAAGAATCATCTGCTTTAATATATTTCTAATCCATTTCACATGACAAGATCATATAGATCCTCTTTTCAAGAACTGCCTTCACAGAATGTGTATCACCTTGTAAAGAGTAGCCTCTGTGGAAAGTTAAATATGGATAGAAGCCAATGTGATGTAGTAAATTTACTACTGAGTGACATATAAATACTATGGGACAAACACCACCCCCTCGTCGAGAATTTTTATCTTTTCTCATCTCTTTATTGCATATCCATCAATGCGTGTCTTAAGAAAGTAAGAAGAGTAGAATTTCATCTTAGCAATAACTTTCAGAAACTATCTGCCTGAATATGTTGATATGACACACAGCAAATACTGACAGTGATGAGAAAGAAAGGCTAAAATCTACCACAGTCTCTGTGCTTGCTGAAAGTTGTGTAGTCTCAATCTGTGTGTCACCACTGAAAAAATTCCTCTGATACTTGGCCCTAATATGTTAAATGTGAGTGTAACGTGTGTCTGTTAGAGAAGGTTGTGAACCTACTCAAAAGATGATTTTCAGAATCTCCTTTTGTGGTTCAGAAGATCATTTTTAAAGCAAGAGTGCTAATGCTATCTGAAAATAGAAATTCTTACCCAGTGTGATATTAAAATCTGTTGACACTAATTTATATATTCAATTTGGTTGAAAAGTAAGGAAAATGCTGAATTAATAAAAAAATGCAATTAGGAAATGTTAAAATATAGCTAAGCACTGAGTTGCAACATAAAAATGATGCCTATTTATATGTCAGCATTAAGGAGATTTCTCTTGACATAAATCATTAGAACAACGTATTCAGCTGACTTTGATGTGAAACTCTATCTCTCTGTATTGTCTTGTAGGAACTGTGGATCAAGTGGCTCGTGATGTGGGATACTTTCCTCAGCTTGATTGCCTGTAAATCTGCAGCGGGTAAAAATTGCTCACCCTTGGTATAAAATACTCTTGGGCACATGGTGTGACTCTTGGGGATGGTGCTGTGCAGGGCTGGGAGTCGATGATCCTTGTGGGTCTCTTCCAACTCAGCTTATTCTGTGATTCTGTAAAAATCAGCACAAAGGGTTGACATAAACTTCCTTCCCTACACTGGTATAATTAGGGCAAAGAGATGCCTCCTTTCTGATTCTGATCATGCTGAGGTATATATGGTTAAGTTAGGTAATTCCTCATGCTGGTCAAGAACACTACAATTTTAGTACATACTTGGTACCCTGGGAACCTTACAAAAAAGGGAAAAAGAAAAATATGAGGATAGTCCTTCAGATTAATAAGAAGGCTGATTCTTTAAAGTTCTTTTAAGGATCAAAAATTGGTACATGCTATAGTTTTGGCATTATGAAATTTCAGTGTACGCATCCAGTTCTGTCTGCCTGCGATCCTGAATTCCTTATACGGGTCAGATTTTAATTTGGTCACCAAATAGCTACTTTTCAAATCCTGTAAAGTTCACCGGTTCCCTAAGAAGGTCTTTAGAATCTTGAGTTGTAGAAGTAATTCAGAGACATAATTTCTTCTCTCTCTTTCTTCATTATTTCATCCTTTGGATGGGGCCAGTAATGACTGGTTATTTAATATTCATAAAATGTTGGGCATGTACAATAAGTTGTTTTGCCAGGCTTTGTTTAGGCAGCAGATGGAATGATAAGGTACATTCATTTAAGCTGGAGACTGCTAAGTGTAACATCTTATATACTGACGTTTATGTAGGGAAAAAATACATATGTGGAAGAAATACAACTGCCTTGTTTACCAGAAAGCTATTTACTCACCTCTTGCAATGTAAAATACTGGAAGACAGGAGGATGGTTGGGCTGAGAGAAAAATTGTCAGCCAGTTAGGGAAGATGAATGAAATGTGAAAAGAATCAGCAAGAAAATAAACGTTAGATTTTAAATTCAATCCAGCATCTGTACCTGTTGAAACTGGTGAAGGCTCTGGAAGAATTTGCTGGCTGGGCACTGGCAACTCTAACTAACCCAGCATTACCAGAGGACTGTTCTCTTGTAGGTAGATCAGCTTAGATCAAGAGGTTGAAAGGGGCTCAGTTTGTAACCAGCGTGTTGCAAAGTCAGGTTCAACAAGATTTCGTCTGTGTGTGTGCATGTATAGAACAAGACAGGAAAATTTTCTTTCAGTATATAGTGAAAGGAAAATGATTAATGATTTAGGATTCTTTTCATGCCGCAGTAAAAATTAATTAAAGATGTGCTGCCTTTAAGCAATTCTATGCTTACAATGATAAATATGGAAATGTGCTGCATTTTGCAGAATAAAACCCACTGTCTTTACAACACACAGAAATGAAATGTATCCACATCCACTTTTATGTAAACACTGTGAAATTCAATTGTTAAGGGTTCAGCTGAATGTCTCTCCATGATTAAAGAAAGGCAATACTGGTGGTAGCATCTTCAATAGCAAATACTTTTTCTCACTTAAGAAAGAATTGGAGAAAAAAGATTTTTGTCATCTGTGGACATAAGGGCAAGTGAGGGGGAGAGGCAGGATCAACAAATACTTTCAGTAGCTAAATATATCACAATTATGTTGAATGTGGGGAGAGATATTTATGGTATTGTTTATTAAACTTAATTGTATTAGGTGTGAGCTCTGAATCAATTATCACAAATAGGCCCCCAATCCCTTACCCCTTCTATTCTTACAAACAAGCTACCAGAATAATACTCCTTTCTATTGACACAGAGATGTAATTCCTCTTTTCAAATCCCAATGGCTGTCTCTCTATTATTGTATTAAATAAAACCTCTTGTTCCCAATTTCAAATTTCAATATAACTTTGAACATAACAGAAGCTTTCTTTTCTTCTAGTCCATTTTCCTTTTCCTTTCCTGTAGTTGCCATTTTGAGGGTATTGGGAGCATTCCTGGTCTGTCCTGCTGCATCCCTGCCTCCTGCACAGCAGCTGCACAAGGCTGTTCTACAGCCTGTCTGGGATAGCCACATGCAGCTCTTATCTTCTCTGCCTCTGACTAACCTCTCAGATCAACCTGTGCCATGCTGCCAGAAGTGACTTGTTCAAAAAGTGCCTTTCATCTGCTTTCTGCTTGCTCACCTGTCCCTCAGGCTTGTAAAGCCTGCTGCAGCCTACAGTTATGATAAAGCAAACTAAGGCAAAAAAAAAGTATTTAGAAAATCCTCTTCATTAGGAACCTGTGTGTGCTCTAGGTGTTCTTATTAAAAAAATGCTTAAATACTGCTACTGATGTACTGTTGAGTGAGTATGTGTAGGTCTCTGTATGGCACATCAACTAGAGAATTTAATTGGCTAAATGAGAATAGAAATATTCTCAGGAACATTTCTTGTTCCCTTAGGAATCTGAGGATAGAGGGAAGAAGAGAAGAAGAATGTAACTGAGAGCTAAGCATGTAACTGCTTTCTAGGGAGAAAGTAGAATTGTTTGTGGAGCCTGAAGTATCAGCAGTGGGTGGGGAGTTGCCTCTGTGTCCACTTGCAGCCACGTCTGTGTTTTGTCTTTTGAAAGAATCATCCTTATGTCTTGACCCGTGTATGAAAAGGCACTGTGACTGCACTGGCATCAGTGGAATTACAAGCTGAAGGGTCATCCCAGTCTGTCCATTTAAGAATTAAGAAAAGACATAGTTCAGATGCAGAGAGAAAGATATACTGGTTTCATGAAAATTCAGCAAAATGCAGATATATTTTTGACATGAAAGAAAATTATCTTGTAATATGGGTAAAGATAATATAGAACTAAAAGTTCTAGAAAACTGACAGATGACTTTTTAGCACCTCTGCGGATGAATGTTTTGATGTAGGCGTAATGTGCTAATGAATTAGCCTTTCAAATACAAATGGAGCAAATATGCCTCATTCTAGTCCTAGGGCATGAAAAGTATTTACTCAGACTTAAAAATGATCATATGCTTTAGCAAACTATGACATGAGTGGAAATTTCCACTTGGTCAATAGCAAGTAGATTTTTTTGGTACAGGCTTCAGAAGTGCAGTAAGTAAAAATCAGGTAATCTTGTGTGGTTTTGGATCGTATTTTACCTATGTTTTGATCACCATTGTTGAGACTTGGATAGAAAAATTAAATAAGCAAGGAAGAGATGAGAACAGGAATGCTTTGAACTAGGTTAGAAGAGGCATATGACCAAACCTACTTGAGAATGTGTATGCCCTTGGGATACATTCATATTTGCCCAGCAGATTTTCCCTCTTCTCTTGGAGTGGAACCAGGTCTGTCCTTGAGAAATCCTCTTAAAAATCTTAGAAGACTAGTCCAATGGGTGAGGACATTAAATATGCTTAATTCTGCAAACAGAAATATTTAAATAAAATAGGAAAGATTTTCTGACCACAAGTAAAACAAAAAAAGCTGGAAATATAGGTTGTCACAAAGCCCTTTTCAGCGGGGAAGGTTTGAGGTGCAGCCTCCATTAATGCCTGTAGCTACACCAGCCTGTGGGGCACATTTTAACTAGAGGCTTTTCTGTGCCTGCTCTGCAGTTTGCAGCCCATTTAGTTCTGTCTCTGCCTTTGCAAGGCCCTGGTGGAAGCCAGATCACTGGAATCATGGATGTTAAAAACCAAACTCCTCTTAAAAAGGGAGAAGTGAGAGGCATTATTGGATATAACTGTTTACTCTGGCAAGGGAAGCGTGAATTCTCTTAAATGGCCAGCAGCAGCTCAGCCTCTCCAAGGCAGGGCAGGGAGGGAGTGTTTGTACTTACAGGCAGTAATTACAGCTGCTGCTCATTCCCTACTCTAGAGAAATTAGGCTGCTCCTGATTTGAGCAGTAGTTTCACGGTACAAAGTGCTATGTCTCAGTGCCTGTTGACTTTTACTTTTCTTCCTTCCCTCCTGCAGCACCTCCCTCCTTTGTGCTGTGTCAGCGCAAGTCTTTGTTCGCGTTAGGTGAATTGGGAATTAGGGAATTAATCTGACTTTAAAAAAACACAACAAACCCGATTACTTCTAGGCCTAAAACCCCTCTGATGTGAGAAATGAGGACTGAGTGTACAGAATGAAATTACTGTAGCATCCCTTTTGGTGTAGAAAAACTTGGGCTTCTTACGTGTGCCTAACAGACAGCCTTATTTTGTGCTCACAGAGATAATGGAGCCACCAAACAAGGGGTGTAAAAAAGCATGACTATCCATCAATTCCATCCTTTCTACTAGGCAGACTGTCACTAAACATTAATAAAATCTTATAGTTACTCAGCTTTAAACCTGCAACATCAGCAGTGCTATGCCATAACTAAGTACAAATCTTATTAAGAAAAAAGCATTACCTTTTAGATTTTCCCCTAAAGAAATATCTCACTGTTGCATTCATTGCTAAATGGAAACACTATTATTTCAGTAAACAGTTTATAAACATTAAAAGAAACTGAGTGAGATTTATGGGATTTAAACCTTAGTTTCATTATTTGTTAACAGGCTTTAGCTCCTGCATGCTACTTCAAACATCCCTCTTGAATACATTTTTCTGCAGTTTTGTGTCTTTGAAAGATTGAAAAAAAAAGTCTTTCTTACCTGAGCTTTTTCTCAGAAAATCAGCAAGAAGACCTGATGTCAATTACAGGTTTAAGCAGCTGTACAAACATCACTGGATATGCAAAAATGCATCTTCAATGAATACATTCTAGTTAGGCTATTATTTCTCTTATGGATATTTCAGTTATAATTTTTTTAAATTGACTTTAATTAAGAGGCCTGCTAAGAAAAAAGTTGTTATAACTTCGTTTTCCTTTGAATGGCCTCACCATGCATTGCATCCAGCAAAAAAATATTTATTTTCTTGATACAAGTATGATGTTTGCTGGCATCAGTTAGAGCCAATACACAGACAAATGCTTATGGGCTGAAAGGTTAATACACCATACATATTGCCTTTGCAGTGACAAGCAAAATTTGCAACTGTCTTCTTTGTATTTACAACAAAATATTTATCTTTTCCATGGACGGGAATAACCACAAATGTTTATGGATTTTATTGACAGATTAAAATCTCATTTTTAAAATGCATGACCCTTATACACCAACTCTTATTTTTTACTTCATTGCACCACTTTAATATTTTACTCTTTATGGTGATAGGATAAGAGAAGTCAATTATAATTTGATTGAATAAATGTCATGCACGAAGTTTCATAGAATAACAATCTTGCAAAGAAATGCTCTAGCAGGGGTTTAGTATGTTGTGTCCTCTGAGAACTATTTGGTAGTTGTTTTAGGATGCAGAGGAGTATCTCTGTAGGAGGAAAGATGACAAATTCACTGACCTCAGTACAAATGCTATAAAGTCGAAGGCTTGAAAATCATGATAAAAAGGAATGTTTGGTGGCAAAGAACAGGAAGCAAAGGAAAGTTTGACTTTTCTGAGAAGATGAAATTCAGTGGCTGATAAGATCTTAACGTTACGAAGACTGTAAAGTCACTGGGGATATGAGGGAATGAAGTGTATTTTAGTAGCTGCCAGATCTGTGGTATAGCTAGATCAGTATATAAACTAAATTGAAACAAAGCCACAGCAATGCCTTGTCAAGATTTCACCATGGAGCAAAAATGCTGCAGCAAATGAGGCAAAAGTGAAACAGAATAGAAGCTTTTGACAGCTTCTGAGTCAGCTGGTGGCATTACCAGCGTGGAGGTTTGCACAGAATCTAACCAGCCGATCATATCAGCCATTGCTTTGTAGAGATATTCTCACTTTTTTGCTCAGATTATAACTTCACAGGGAAAACTGCACTGTCAACCAATGAGCAAAGAATGTATCAATAGAAAATTAATAGAGGATTTCTTCATGGTTCAGCAAGATGATTACAAACTGGATTTTTTGTCTGTAATTTTTCAAGTGTTGAAAAAAAATATCTTGGATAGAATGATTGCAGTCAGGAGAAACCAATTAAACAGATTTGTGTCCCGTGGAATGTCTCAAGTGTATTAATCTCTATGGAAGTTCCGTTTTCAAGTAGTCAGAAAAAGCCTCTTTACAGCCATTCCTTCCTGAAAAATGGTAAACAAAAAGTGGAGGCTGTTGGTAGATTCATGTGATTGAGATGTTTTTCAGTATTCAAACATAGTCAAATACTTCAAGAAAAAGAAGATAGTCTCTATGAAAATTTGAAATTTAGTGATAACCCAACTTTTTACCCTGTGGTGAGCCTTCTGTCTGGTGTGTTATCTGTAGCTGTAGTGTTCTTAAAACAAAACAAGGACATTATGCATTCCAAACCTGCAGTATTAAGGTTGTGAAGTCAAGCATTTGGAAGATAAGAAATGCCAGTTTAGGTTCCCACCTGCATCTTATTTTGTCCCTACCTGCCTGTTTAGGTTATTAGCTATTTTTGATAAATGTACAAATTCTATTGCTTGTTACATTATTTTGGCATATTTAAACACCTCTGTTTTTTGTTTTTTTTTTTTTCTTTGAATACCCAGCCAAATGATTTAAAAGTCCTTATTTCTGTAAAAATATTCCTGATGCACTGCCGGGCTATTTGTAAAGCAGGAGCATGTCCTGAATTCACAACTGTATCAGGTCTTCCTGCTGCTGAGCAAGCTGCCAGTGCAGGTCTGTCTTCACTGACACAGTCCCTGCTAGGCTACCTGAGCCTCCTTCTTCATCTCTGTCCTGCCTATCACTCACACTTGTTTTATTCCCATTATTATCCACACTCAAAATGAACCCTTTGTATAATGCAGGGTCTTTTCAGGCTGCTCTATACTTCCTGCAGTAGCAAGGGGAGTATGAGAAGGGACTGGAGTTTCAGGTTTTTGTGTGTGGTGGAGATGGTGCTGAGTGCCTTGTACCCTGTGAAGCTGAGAGATGTACCAATGAACAGAGCAGGGTTAGAGTGAGAGGAGACTGTAAACGTCACCATTTCTGCAAGTGTGGCAGGATTGCAAGGCAGGGCAATCTGGATGGCAACAAGGACAGAGCTAAAAACTTCAGGCTTTATAAGTCACCAAACTATGAGGGAGGTGGGGAGTGTGACAACATGCTTCACTGTTACACTGACACACTTCCAGAGAAAACTTCATTTTTTAGTGTTCTTATGCTGCAATCTGTCGGCAAAATATAGCTCTCCTCCACTTAATATTTTCTCTTAACAGTAATATATGTGGTTCCTGAACTTTTGTGCTGTTGCCTGAACAAAGACATATATACAGAGAATTATCAAGTTTAAACTGAGCTGTCAGGGTGAATAGACTGTACCTACAGGATGTTTCTTGCTCAGTATTTCTGACCATTAGCCTGAGAAATTTGGGTCCTTGACCCTGACTGACACAGTGCATAGGGTAACTTTAAGGTTTACCCTAGGTATTGGTACACGTGCAACCCATATGCACAAAAATGTGGATGTAGATAATGTTCCCTGTGGTTCCTTTATTGTATTACACTGAACCTTGAACTCAAAATCTGAATGCACTTAAATTTTAATGAAGACAATGGGGAAAAATGTGTCATGTCACTACAGAACTGTTGGTTTGAGCTCAGTAAACTGCAAGGTTTATGAAGTTTCTTGGAGAAAAAACAACTGAAAATACTTCAGGACAACAGAAAACAAGAATGGCTTAGAAACGACTTATAAAAATTGTTAAAATGAAACACAAAATTCCCCAAAAGTTCTGTAAGCCTGGTTAACCTGTTGTATCTGGATAAGTTCAGAGAAATAAATTTACCACAGTGTTACCCAGACAATTAGTAGTTAAACTACTGGAGACAGAGAAAGATACGGGAATTATTAGGAACTGAGGTATCAGCTACAGCAGAGATAATGGATTTTGTTAAAGAGGAAATATTAATGAAATTGCTCCATGATCAGTCTTGAATCTGATGTAATATAAGACTTTCAGTAATCTTAACATAAATTTGAACTTGAGCACAGGGAAAATTCCCGAATGACCCATGTGTGGGGCATGGGTAAGTTTTACTCTAGGATAGTCACAGGTGCCCAAACCAGTAGGTTAGAGAAAGGATTGGAGAGAAAAAGTCCCCTCCTGAGGCTGGCTCCTGGCACCTAGGTTAGCTTCCTGCTCTGAATGGCTCTTTTAAGTAAAGAGAGGGAGTCAAGATGCAGCAGGAGGCTTATCTGCTCGCTGTGGGGAGTACTGACATTGTTTATTACACACGGTGGATAAACCCACATTCAGGCCTGTTCTAGTTCTTGTTCAAAATGTTAAAACAGGGCTTGAACATTGACTGTGAAACCTGCAAGCCCCCTCTGGAGACTCTACTTGAGTCCATAGATAATTTAAATGTACATGAAAGGACTTGCCTAAAGCCAGTGTATTTCAAGTACTCTACTTCTAGGTCTTTAAATTATGCTTTTGCAGAAAATTTCCCTTTGTTGCCACAAAATACATTTGTAGGACATTATCTAATGTTCAGTCTCACCGATACTCACCTGCAGCTTTGCAAGGTGCTGTGTACCTGCTTAAGCACTAACCCTTTCCCTCACAAATTAACCAAATTAAATTAGAGATGCTACTCTCAGCTTTGAGATGATTCTCTCAGCTTCCAATTTTATGCTCCTTTTTCAGAACTTTTCTGGTTCAAAAAAAGCCCAAACCAACTGCCCTCCCATCCAAGTGTTAAAAATCTAGTTGAAAATCATTACTAAAACACTTACTTGCAGCAACAAAAATGACATTGAGGATTAATAAAAGCTAGCTGCAATTCTTTTATCTCTTATTGTATTTGTTTATAACTATGTCACCAGCCCCTGGCTGCTCTCTGTGTCACTCCTTGTGCCCATATCCTCCAGGGCTGAGTGTGTGGGACAGGAGTCACTGTGGAGAGGATGTTAGTTTTGATTTCTTTCTGTCTGGGTAAATTCTGTGGTTTGGTTTACATTTTGGTGCCACATGTGACAGTACAAATTGCAACTCCGTTTAAGAAAGGAGGCAGAATGCCCCAAATTTTCTATACTGTGCTATACTGAAGTTTAGCACACATTCTAATAATTACACTAGTCTTTCCTTATTCCTGTTTCCCTTTGTCCAGACTTGACAACACAGATAGTCCTCATTGATAAATACCACTGATCTCATTTATCAACTATTGTAAAATACCCAAATTTCTCTCTTTTAGGGAGATAACTTAAGCCGCTAGTGTAGGTTTGGAGGCAAAATACTGGTTTGGCTGTTCTGTAAATCATCCCATGGTAGGTATGTAGAGCAGGCATCATTGTACGTGGAGGCCTGATCACATGTTTCTAAAAGGAAGTGGAGAAACATATAAGAATCAGTAGGAAATATGTGTCTTTCAGCATGAGAATAAATTGGTTTCTTTAGATTCTAGAGCAGGGGCTGGGAGCTAGTGAATATTCCTTGTAAGTAGCCCATGTTTTTGGCAACAAAGAAAAGAAAAAAGTGCTGTATGGCCTAAAGGATATGTACTATAAGGCAGTGAAGTGTGGAAGAGAATTCCAGCAAAAACAGTGGAGGTGAGAAATGTAACAAATTCTAACTTGAAGATCGATTGGTTTATGAAAAGCATGATTTTGTGGTTGTTATGATAGACATGGTTTTTTTGCCTATGTTAGAAAGTGCTCTAACTCACTGACTCTGGTGTAGGCATATTCTAGTTTCCTAAATTATCATTTATTATGAACAAAAGCATTTACTATATTAGATGATGTTAACCAGTTAAAAAAAGAAAAAGAACTTGCACCTTCATTCGACTGCTTAATTTTGAAGTATGACCCTGATCTGGCAAGGATTTGTACGAACTTAAAGAAATGCAAGTAGCTATAATTATTGCAGTAGGAACAAACTCAGCATATTGTGGAGTACATATGGGTTACAAGGAAATGTGCTATTACCACCTATATTCAAATAAGATCTCAGAAGACTGTGTGCTGTTAGCTGATAGAATACTATTCAGATATTCATTTTTACAGAATAACATTCCCAGCAGCTGTCACCATATTAGGGTCTTGAGCTAGTCAGTCTGAGCAGAGAGCAGCGATTTGGCAGGAATCACAAATGAGCAGCAGTCGTTGATTTGCTGTGTGGAATATGAATGGCAGAGTACTTTGAGGGTTAACCCTGAAATGGAGAAGATAATTTGAGAAAGATTTTTTAAAAAATATTTGAACCACAGACTTCTTCAAAACAATAGATTCTGAAATAGGAAATGCATAGATAAATTATGCATTCAAGTCGAAAGATCTCACATCATATAGGAATGTTTTGTCTCTTAGAAGAGTGTGCTGAAAGGGAGACGTCAGAAAATGGAGCAGTCAGAACAATCCATATTTTCACATCTAGTTTAGTTTCCTGCAACCCTGCCCTAATTATTTAAAACCAGACTAGAACAAGAGTGTCTGCCAATCCCTCCATTTATGCCACCTTTAGGTTTTCTGTGGAGACAGTATACAAAGTTCCAACAATGTTCTGTGACTTAGATGCTTGTTTTAGGACAGGTAGCTAATCACCAAATTTATTTTGAAGTAAGCTGTTGCAAACTCAGACAAATAAAACCACTTGAAAAGTCTGGAAAAGACTGATTCTTAAAATAAAATGGTCCCAAATCCATCATCTTGCTGCTGCCAGCAAGCTACTGATAGCACATGCTTTGGCATATGCCTTTCTCAATTTGCAGATGTTGCTGATGCTTCAGAGCTTTTGGGGAGTAGAATGCATAAATAGCAGTTATTGCCATGGTCATTAACTCCTGGGCTTGGAAAGTCTTTTACATTATGGTCGAGAACTTTCTTCCAGAGACAGCCAGAGGCAGTAAAAGACAGATAGAATCTTTAGCAAGATAGGACCCACACGTAATTGTGTGAAAAATTATAATGACAAAGTTGGACTTTGTATCTCTAATGCAGTGTACTGAAATAAAATCCATTTCCATACAGTTCATACAGGACTACACTGTTTGTAGTAACCATCTTTGCAATGTACAATACACTGTGCATCAGAAGACACACTCTTTTTCTGCAGGAGTTTTTATTTTTAATTTTTTTCCTCATAACCTAATCTAGTTTTGAGATATAAGCATAGTTTGCAGAGGGGATACATATTGGTTTAATACAGCTTCAATTAACAGTCCAATAAGAGCTCCATCGGGTCCTTGGCATATTTGTGGACAAGTCCTGACACCAGAATTTACATAAATATAATTTAAAATATATAATTTTGCATTATTTTTGAGCCATATTTTCTGAAATCTAAAATAAATTCATTGCAATTTTGCCACAAAGAGTAAATGGGTAAAAGAGTAAGTTTTTTTGAATGGCAGGTTCTTGTAATCCAGAGCAGGAAAAACATAGCTAGTGTTATGACACAATTTGATTGCCACAAGTCACCGGCCTGGGCTGCTGATTGAGGGAACACATTTTGTTCAACTAGCCTTGCTGATTAAAGGCACATTTTCAGTCCACTCTCTAGATGCAAGCTGAAGCAGATGAGGGAGGGAATCATCATAGAGTCATAAAATAGTTTGGGTTGGAAGCAACTTTAAAAACCATCTAGTTCCAACCCACCTGCAGGTGGGCAGGGAGATGTTCAACAAGACCAGGTTTCTCAAAGCCCCATCCAACCCAGCCTTGAACATCTCCAGGGATGGAGCATCCACAGCTTCTCTGTTCCAGTGCCTCACCACTCCCACAGTGCAGAATCTATTCCTCATATTTAATCTAAATCTACCCACTTTCTGTTTAAAGGAATCACCCCACTCCTATAACTACGTGTCATTTATTTATATGGCTTAGTAACTGTGAGAGGGTCGGAAGTCCCTCTCTGGCTTTCTTGCAGGTTCCCTTTAGGGATCTGAATCCTCACAATGAAATGAAATTGCTAGTCTCTCTGATTGGGAGATGCTGAAATGCAGAAATGCACCATGTAATTCCTTGTACGCCTTGCAAAGAATATAGGATGCACTAGATTCACTGAGCAAGTCTCGTCAAATCTCACTAATGGCTGCAGAGTCTAGACCCTTCTATTATCTCTTAAGACCTGAAGCCTTTTTTTTTTTTTTTTTTTTTTTTTTGGATACAGCTATATCTGTATCATCTCCTGTTTTATGTTCCTCTCTTTGAACTGCTTAAACTTGTATAGATCTCTGTCTCCTATTTCCTTTCCCTGTCAGGCCGGCAAGTCCAGCAGACAGTGTTGATCCTTATCTTTCAGATCTTGAAGTTCTTGTCTGTCACATCACCTGTTTCTTCTTCCTTTGTGCCTGCATATACTTTTAAATTGCCTAACTCTGATCAATATGATTATTAGATTAGATTTCCCCCAAATTACACATTCTTTGTAGAAACATCAGTTTGTCATTGTTGTTTCTTCTCCACCGAGGTTGTCTTTGTACTCACACTAGCTCTGAAATTAACTTTTACATAAAGGCTGCCTCAGCCTTCTGGAAATGTTTGAATCTCTTTTATGAGTAGAGATTTGACTGTGGCCTCATCCTTAGGACTTACCCCAGAAGAAAGGAGAATATCTACACCTTTTCCCAGGTACCAGAAGATATCTTTGTCTCTGATGTGATACAAGAGAAAGTGCTTGCTTGGCAGGTTTCATCAGTCTGAAAAACCAAAATGTATGGATCTTTGAAGTACTACACCTTAACTAGTAAGGTCAAATAGGTATCTCTTGATATAAATTACTTTCCCGGTGTTTTTTAATAGGCAAAGCAAAAAATGAGGTGTATCATAAATAGAAACTTTACTAAGTTCTCAATATTTGAAACAACCACAGTTAATAAAAAGGTATGGTATGGTGTGAAGTGGTATGATGAGAAGGACTTCCAATGCAAATCTGAAAAATTTGGCCTGAGAGCTACTCTGTGGACTAACCGTTACAGGGGAATAACAAATGGTAATCATAACTTGTCCATACCCTTCCCAGAAACATTACTTCTGACACCATAAATGATGTTAGACCCTTTTCTTTCCAGAAAGTAGAATTGGATTATACCTCTTTATTCCTTCCTGCTGTCTCTTTTCTTTTTCCAAATAATTCATGGACATAATATAGACCTTTTTTATTTCTATAATAAGAAGACAATTTATTATTCTCTAGTTGAATTTTGGAAAAACAGACCCAAGGGAAAAAATCCCTTTGGTAAACCTGTAATATAATTAGAAACAATGCAGAAAGATTTAGATGGTAGGTCAACTGACAAGCATATGATCATAAATCAAACATGCAAATGAAAAATCAATGTATGCAGAAAAAGGAAAGATGTCACAGATTTCTGGCCAAGACAGAAAAAGCTGGGGAGTTATTGTGTGAAAAATCTGTCAATTCATCAGTGTAATGCAGTTGTAGTGCTGAACAAAAACATGTTTCTCAGATTGTACTGTTAGGAGTATAAAATCAGTGATGGATATACTATCTAAAATTATGGCTACACCTCACCTTAGATACTGGTATAATGCAACTTTGCAGCGTATGCCACTGACTTTCAGAGCTCAAAATCTTAAAAAAAGGAAAACCCTCAGATTGTAAGGATCTAAACAGAAGAAAAGTTTAAATTAGGCTTTATTAGAATTGAAAAATGAGAAGAGTCACTGTAACTTACTGAAGTTTCATATTTGTGACAGTAGTTAGTGAATATTAGACTCAGTGTCATTACTGAAACATAATTATACCAAAAAATACCACAATATATAATTTGCTATACTAGTGGAAGTGAGCAAGAAGTAATAAAAATACGTTTAGACACATGATAGAAGGCGTAATGTTGCGCTAAGGATAGCTGCTGAAAGAACTAAAAATAATGAGTGTACAGGGCACAGTCTGTGGTAGTAAAGACAGCTTCAGATTGTGCTTCTGCACTGGGGAGCAGCGACCACTTGGGAGGCTGGTCTGTAAAATAAATGACATGAGATAAAGATTTTTTTCCTAGAGCCTTTTTTTAGTGATCCAATGGAGGTGGAAATTTGCAAACAGGGAAAGGCAGTGAGCAGTAGTGAATAGAGCCGGTGAGCAATGTGGCAAAGCTGGTCCACAAGTTTCAGAAAGATGGAGATAGGTTCCTGCACTGGTAAGGCAGAGAGGGTTAAAAGAAAAAGGAAAGGAAAAGTTGACAATGGTTGTGAGCATCAGAAAATGTTTTATTTAGTATTTATTTGACTATAAGAAGTAGTTTTAAATTATTTCTCTGAAAACACTGATTTTTTGTTTCTCTTATCATCATAAAAACTGCATCTTAAAACCAATAATTTTGTTTATCATCTTGATGTGACTTTGATATGAGAATTTTGTCCACATGGGGGAAAAAAACCATTGCTCACATTTGCATAGGAAGTCTGAGTCAAGGCAGGAAATGGTAAACAGCCTCATCTCACCACTGAGCAGGCTGTGCAGGTTGCTCCTACTTAATCCATCTCTAGAACAGATTTTTTTTCATGTTTATTTGAGTTTTAAACTTCATGTTTCTGGAAGCAGGTATGAATAAGGGAAGTAGTGGAAGTTCTCAGAGACTGGGTTTGTGCAAATAGTGTCTACAGTTTGAAACCAGGAAATTTAATAGATGGTGCAAGAAAGCCGGTCACACTTTTGACTCCAGACTGTGTACAGAAAAATAAAGTGTGTCAGGGATCATATAAAGGAATTCTTTACTCATGTGAGAGTAAAGAGGATGCTCCATGTAGAGCACCTAAAACTCTGGACAGGCTTCATGCATATTTTCCAATCATAGAGCTCATAATCCTAAAATGGGTGACGTTGCTGACAAGCAGAAGACATAAAAGATTGCTGTGCAGCATCTGAAGTGTAGATAGAACTGAAAATGTGTAATCTGGCCTGGTAGCTGAAGGCTGGAACAACATTTTGCGTGAATCTGGCCGGATAGGAGAAGACAGAGAAAGAAAGCAGTTGTAAATGCCCCTTTGGCTCTAAGTGAGATGGTTTAGTTTCATGCACATAGATGTGAGTGAGCTGGTACAATTCATGAATAAGGCGAGAACATCAGTGATGTTCACAAAGCCAGACAATGATTAATTGGGATGCCACTACAAGATTTAAGTTCCCTCTATGGATTGAGCTTTGTTAGTTTCATTTTCATGTAGTTATTGCAATTTTATACATAAAAACTGCAGTTTCATAATCCTAAAGACTTGTGAGTAGGAGCAAAAATTAAAGAGGACCATTTGTCTTCTAAATTCTGGTAATAAATATGATATAAAAAGGAGATTTGGGGTAGTTAGACAGATAGCAGTGATGGTGTGGGGTTTTGTTTTCAAGTACTTAGCTATAATACTAAATTTTTATGCTAATAATAAATACTGTAAGCATTTAAAATAAAACTATATTTTTTATATATTGTAAGAGCAGTAGCTCCTATAATTAGCTTTCTTAAGACATTCCCTTGGAAGAATAATTCTGACTTCTGGCTAAAGTAATTTTTTTTATTTTCTACAACATTTTGACTTTTATTCCTCCAACCTCAGTAAAATTTCAGTTTTCCAGGGGTAAGGAGTTGGGAGAAATTAAGAGTCCAATCAACTATCTAAACACCATACAGGAGCAAATGCTTCATAGACATGAGAAATCTTTCTCTGTAAAAAGATCAAGCTGAAGCTTGATGATCTATGGAAGAAAAGAATTAACTTGTACCTTGAAAGTCAGATTAGTATATTTTTTTTAAAACCTTGATATTTAAAGAAAAATTAAAATTTCTGGAAGGTTTAAAATTGACATAAGTACAAACAATAAGAAACACAAGAACATCAGAAGTAGTTTCAGCAATGATGAAGCTAAAAATTGGTGGAGGGCAGCATTTCAATTCTCCCCACAAATCAATATGCTCATATTTCTAACTGCATAATTACAAAATACATTATGTTCTAAAGTGAACATTTACCGAAATTGATGAGAGAATGACCAAAGTAGTTGTACTCTCTTAAAGTGTGTTGGTGATGATCATTACAGGGATTTTGCTGGCAGGCATTCCTTATTACCAGAACTGTAAGGCTGCATTTTCAAGAAAGCCATCAAAAAAGAAGTTTTATATCTTGAGCTTTGAAAGAGAATATGAATACTTGCACTATGCAAGTACCAGAGCTGTTTGACAAGTGTGATGCCAAATTAAGGTCTGCAGAGTTTCAAAAGTTTTAGCTAAACTAAAATATTCCATGCCACGCTTTTAGTAGAAAGCTTTATAGGGAATTTTTGTTAAAGTTGGGTACATTGTTTTTAGTAAGTTTCCTTAACAGACTGCTAATTTTAACAGATATAGTGGCTTTGCTTGGTAAGGTTTTGGTAGGGGGAAGGAACAGGGGTGTCTGCTGTGAGAAGCTGCCAGGTGCTTCCCCCATGTCTGACAGAGCCAAAGCCAGCTGGCTCCAGGACTGACCCACTGCTGGCCAAGGCTGAGCTCATCAGAGATGGTGGTAGTGCCTCTGGGATAACAGATTTAAGAAAAAGAAATAACTCCTGCACAACAGCAATAGGAAGACAGGAGTGAGAATGTGTGAGAGCAGCAGCTCTGCAGACACCCAGGTCAGTGCAGAAGGAGGGGCAGGAGGTGCTCCAGGCACCAGAGCTGATTCCCCTGCAGCCCTGTGCAGAGCACGGTGAGGCAGCTGTGCCCCTGCAGCCCATGGAGGTGCACTGTGGAGCAGAGATCCACCTGCAGCCTGTGCAGCAGGGGAACGTCCAAAGGTTACTGTGGCCCTGCAGGAAGCTTGCACTGGGGCAGGCTGTGCTGTCCCATGGAGAGAGGAGCCCAGGCTGGAGCAGGTGTGCTATCAGGACTTGTGACCCTGTGGGGTCCCACGTTAGAGCAGTCTGTGCCTGAAGGACTGTGCCCTGTGGAAAGGACCCATGCTGGAGAAGATAATGAAGATCTGCAGCCTGTGGGAAAGACTCACGTTGCAGAGGTTCCTGGAAGAGTGTTTCCTGCTGAAGCAGGGCAAGAGTGTGAGGAGTCCTCCCCATGGGGAGGAAGGAGCAGCAGAGACCACATGTGATGAACTGACCACAATCCCCACTCCCTGACTCCCTGTGCTGCTGTGGGGAGGAGTTAGAGAATTTGGGAGTGAAGTTGAGCCCTTGAGGGGAGGGGAAGGTGTTTTGAGATCTGTCTGTATCGATGACTATTATTACTTAGTGATTTCTGGGTCCTTATCTTGACCCCTGAGGCTTTAGTTTTATTTCCTCTCCCATGTCCAGCTGAGGAGGGCAGTGATAGAGCAGCCTTAGTGGGCATCTGGCATCCAGCCAAAGTCAATTTTCCACTGCTGAAAACTGGACACTGTGAACTTTTCAAAGTCCCACTTCACAGCTTAACTGTGATTAACTTAATAAGCCATTTTAGCTTTTCGGTTTCTTTTTTTTTTTTTAATCAAAGCAATTAATTACTGAAGTATGCATTTTTCTTTCAGACAGCATTTGAGTGTAAAACTAGTGGGACGATTTCTGTCCTAAGTTATATTGTTATTAAAGCCAATGACTTAAAAGAATACCAACTCATGTAGGTGAGAGCACACAGACACAGTTTGTTGCATTCATCTGGGTTCTGAGATCAGAATTAATGAGACACACTTCAGCCAGTGATTCCTCCCACTCTGTGAAGACTCAAAAGTAGCTTTTCTGTCACATTTGATACTGTTTCAGGAGGGAACTCCTTGAAGAAACCTGGGGATGGAGAAGAAGATCCAGCTCTTCTAGGTCATCCAGCTCTGAAGTTAGCAGAAAGACATAAAAGAGGGCAGCTGCCTTAATTGTCTATGAAGGACAATTTAGGACAGCCAAGGAGAAAAGTTTCAACATCCAGGCCCCATTTTTCTCTCTCTCCTTCTCTGAAAAGCAGTACAAGTGGGAGTAAAACAGCCTGAAAGAAGAAATATGTTGGTGGAATGCATGAAGTTCCTGGAGCTGGCTGTGGAGGGGACCCAAGGTCTATGTGAAGTGCCCCAGTAAGTTCTGGGAAGTGCTGAACTTATATATATAATATAATAAAATTAGGGTATATGTGTGGTTTCTCTCCTGTGTGAATCTAATTGTTAGTTTTAAGTTAGATGAATTTACTGTTGGAGATTTTTTTAAGTCACCCTTGCAATGCTGAAGTTAAACATTTTTCTTGCTTTGTGAACATAAGAGTTTGGGAGAAAGTAATGAACAGGCTAGCAAAGTACAAACCCCTTAAATATATGCATCCTAGCTTCCCCCCACATTCTGTCAAGTGGATTTTGAGGCTTGGTAATTACAGTCATGCATAGGAAGGTTGTTAAATTCAGTAAGTGAAAACAGCTGCATGTCACATAGTTATATCTATGTTTATTTACATGTTCTCCTTTTCCCCATTGAGAAGTCTTACATAGACAGAATTTAAAAACTGTGAGCACATATCCTGGGATATCTAAGCAGGTTGAAGCCATTCAGGGAACATTTTATCTGTGCCTGAGATTGTATGGACAGATCAACATAAAAAGGCGATGTGCAGGGACTGAGCTGCACCTTGGACAAATCAAATTCACTAAATACCTATTGCAAATCTCATGCAGATTTCCGTCTTTGGATTCCTGCAAAAAAACATGAGAACTCTGATTTTCCCCTCTGCACAGAGGTATTGAAATAGATGTAAAGTTGTGAATTTATTTTACTTTTTGCTTTTGACTAAATATTTCAGTCATATTCCTTTTTCTCCATCCCCTGAGAAGATAAATGAGATGGAGAGGAAGGAGGCAGCGAGACCACGTCTTATTCTCAACCATGTTGTACAGTGGATTGAAATATGTCTCTTTCTACAGCGTTTTGAGATCCTAGGGCTAAAAATGGTTCTGTAATGAGGCTTTATAATTATAATTACTGTTGTTCATATTTAAACTTTCTTCACTATTTTATGATCCTAATTAAGAAAAAAGCAAGAAAAAGGCTGTATTGGAATGACTCCAAAGAATTCCTTTTCAGTGGTGTTTCAAGTTCATCACTTTACTGTAAATTGCATTATTTTCATTCAGAAACTGCGATCAACCATCCAACTTTAGAAAAGCAAATTCAGTAAAACAGCTGTTCAAATCTTCATATTAACCATAATACATGGCTTACTTTATGTTGTCCCAAATTATTTCCTTTCCTTTTGTTTGTTTCCTATATTTTCACTCTATGGATGTGTAATACAGGTCAGAACATTAGAATTTTCAGTCTCACAAAATATATTTAGAGGCTTGCTGTACTCTCCAGAAATGCAATTGGTAATTGAGGGTTTTCCCCCCCTTAATAGGCTGTGAGTTGAAAAGGACACTCCATTTTACTTAAATAGTCTAGCTGACAAATTATGCTCTTTAATTCTACTTAGGAAACTGTCTTCTACATTAACTAAACATCAACCTCCTCCTCGGCCCTACTTGACATTTAAAGCTTAAGCAACTGCAGCCTGCTTCTAACAAGCTCTCCTTCAATATAAATTAAAATGACGTGGCATTGAACAAAATCATCCAATAACAAACAGTGCACTCCTCGGGGACTTCTTTAATACTGTTCATGTATAAATAGAGGAATTCAATTAAAAAACAACTTAAGGTACTATGCAAACTTGCAATGTTAGCAGAATGCAATGTAACTTGTCAGACACCTCACCTCATGTGTTGTATATATATACACATACGTACATATAGGCACACATACATAGGCCTAGAATGTTCCTAAACAAAGAATGTCTTCTGCTCTCATGATCTGTGATGGTTTTACTTTGAATGGAATTGTCTCTTGCTTTGTTTGTCTTGTTAGACTTACTGTAATGAGCTTCCTCAACTGCAGTTTCCTGTAATTTTAAGATCCACAGTTACTTGCAGTAGCTTGCAAAGCAAATGGTGTGAATTAAACACCACAGATTTTACCCAGGCTCATCTCCACAAACTCAGTTTTACCATCTACAGATCTCAAGAGTGGAATTTGATATTTGAAACTACCAGTGAATGAATAACTTCTGCAATTCTCTGTAACTTGTCAAGGTGCTTAAAATCAAGACTGATCCCATGTGAGCTCCTTCTCTAGAGCTATGTCTTTTGAAGGACAACAGGAATAGATAGATTGATTTCCTCACAACCATGTGAAGGGGAAATGGAATAATCTTCCAAAACATGTTGGAACATAATTATGGTTAGATTCTTTGGGCTTACTTGAACCATCTCTGTGCACCTTCAGAAGGTAATGCATGGCAAAGATGACTTTTTTTCTTAATACACAGCTGTGTATTAAATTTAAATTAAACATCTGTTGAGCTCTGCTTTTTGATTTTTTTCACATTCAGTTTGTATGTCATATTTTTAAAATAGCTTGGTATTATTAATGGAAAACATAGTTGTGCTTATAACATCCAAAACTATTCAGTTGTGCATTGATCACGTACTCATAGGGGCAGCAGATCATTATCTGTGTTGTTTGCATATGCTCCCTGTTTCACTGTTAGTGGCAGTGATTTGACATACTTTTTATTGAAATACTGAAAAGTTAGACATCCAATATGTTTACTTCCTGTTGTTCACTCAGGAATTTTAAAACCAGGCTAACTTAATTTTTTTCTTTTTGTGATGGAAATCAATAAATGACAAATGCTCCAATCCAAACTTCTCCTCCCATGTATTTTTTTTTATACCAGACACAACTTTTCCTACAGGTTAAGCATTTCTTTTTTTTTTGTGCGTAAACACCAAATTTTCTGGAAATGGGGTGATAGACTTATTGACATGTTATTATAAACACAGAAATAATTGTTTATGTAAAATATATTTGAGCATGTTTTAAATCACAGCCTATCTTTTAATGTTCTAAGCAGCTGTACTTCCAACAGATGAGCTGAGTATTGAGCTTCTTATCAGTAGTTTAAATGACCAACCAATCTGCCTTCTTGAATCTGATGTGCATTACATGCATGGGGAGGGTCCTGCAAGAGATTAAAATTTAGAATATTTTTCAGAGACCAGAAATTTAACATAGAATCACAGCATCATAGAATGTTTTGGGTTGGAAGAGACCTTAACGATATTCTAGTTTCAACCACCCTGCCGTGGGCAGGGACCTGTTCCACTAGGTCAGGTTGCTAAAAGCCCTATCCTACCTGGTCTTCAAAATTTCCAGGGTCATCCTCAACTTCTTTGGGAAACCTGTTTCAGTGCATCATCACCTTTATGGAACATTAAAAATTACTCTAACATTAATTTTCAATAAAATTGATCTTTAAAAAACTACAAAAAACACACCAGCACAAAACCATAAAATATTAGTCTAATAGTTTAATATAGATTTTTTTTTCTGCAAGAATACACTATTTATAAAGATGCTGTCAAGTCCTAAAAGAATATTAGAGAAACACCTAGGTTGCTTCCTGATATGGTATACACAGTGTGACAGTTACAGGATTAATTCAGGCAAGTACTTAAACAAGTGCCTAACTTTAAACACTGCTTAAATCTCATCAACTTTAATGAAATTTAATTGCATATGCAAGCACTCTCAAAGAATTGTATAATTTCCTGTAAATACGTTTTTTTTAAAGAGAGCTTGCTATATGAAAAAAGCCTTAACTGTAAGTTTCCAGCTGTAGGAATATTTCTGCCTAGTAAGTGAAGTAGTTTTACTAGTTCTAAAGTAATTTTATCAGGCTTGCTTTAGGAATAGCAAAAGTAGTGGGTGTTTATTTTATTCTTTAATGCAGATGAATGGAAAGAAGCAGTAAAGATGAAGCATAGTTGGTTAGTTTTATCCTTGGTGCAGCCTCGTTGGCTTCTATGTAATGTTGCTAGGGACAAATTTTGTGTGCTGTTGGAAGACTATTTGTTCTGACTGCATGTGACAACATAATTTGGTGAAAACATTAAATATACCATTTAGGCACCACACTTCTAGCATTTTTGAGATCCATAGGAAAGGTGTTGAAGCACAAATGGTAAATTGCTCCCTGGAATTAATGGTCTGGTTTGATTGTTGTCTACAAGATTAAAAATAAATAAGAAGTTTTTGAATCAGGAGTTTCAGAGGAAAACTGTGAGAGTTGATAAGCACACTTAATATACTATCTAGATGGACCATTAGTTTGATCTGGCATGTCAGTTCTTATGTTCCTGAAAAAAGCTTTTCAGTACACAAATGCCAAAAGGAATTCTGTCTCAAGCCGAGGTTAGAACAAGTTAATTTTATTTTAAATTATTTTGGTTTGTGAACATTAAAAAATAGAACGATCAATTTTAGCAGTGTGTGTACATCTTAAATGCGTAAGGCCAATACATTTAAGAAAACACAAATGAATTCAGCCTCCTACCTTTCTGGTGTTGTGGGAATTCAGGTGCTCCCAGAGTAAAACCAACAGCTGGGGATGATTTTGAAAAAAATTGCAGACTCCAGGTATATTTGAAGTTTAGCTTATTTTATTTAGTGTACTTCTGTGTCAAAGTGCATGAGTGTTCTGTTTTGAAAATCAATCATTTTTTGTGATCCAAGGGGCAATTACTGAACCATCCAAAAATATAATTAATGTACTTGATGCTTTTAGTAAAGATCTATGAAATGCTCAGATTTCAAAATTGGAAATATACTGAATGATGCAACATCCTTACAAAGGAGGAAAATACAAGATCGATGATCTTTTAAGATGTGCTTGAATACTCAAGGAATTTGAGAGCTGAACAGGTCATGTATTTTCTTTTTGCATGTGAATTTATTTTAGATATATTTCAGAGTTTGTACAACTGCTAATTGACTTAAGTGTAAATTCAAGATAGATCAAGTACCACACCTAGGCTAATTTTATTGCATAGAAACATCTACTAGAGGATCTAAAATCAGTCGACAAAGGAGCCAGTTGAGAGGTTGATTTTGTTTGACATCTCAATGAAGTTGGACTACTGTGCCTCTGTATCATGTGTTTCTTACACATTGGTTTAACTTCTTTGAAAGTTAAGATGGAGAGTCAGTATTCTTTTTTTAAGTTATCGGTTTTTGACCAAGATTTAGTCAGGGCAAGGTATAGAAGGACAGATAGACAGCTATCCTAAACCTGTTCTAGGATATTAGTGTGTAACATCACAAGGTCTCACACTTGCCCCATTGAAGAGCTGTGATTTCTGTGAATTCTGTCTTAAATTTTTTGCAGATTTAAGTCTGCAAGTTACCTTAGAAGGCAACTTTTTTACTTTTTCTCATGGTAAATTCCAGCTATACCCTTGAATGGCTGTGACCACCTGTTCTCCCACACCTGTTTCAATTTCTAAACCATATGTTGCAGTCACAGACTAGAACTGCTATAGATATGATGTGCTTTCTCATACATATTTCATAGGCATTCTAGTCTCTGTGATTAAAAATAATTTGAAAGTATTGATTTGCAGAAAATCAGGACTGAAAATGGTTTCTCAATATTACCTCAGCTCCTTAGATGAGCAGTTGTAGTGATTGCTGAATCATAAAAAATCCTCATAGAATTATCAGCATATTGATATCAGATATTAGCATTATCTTTTAAAAATGAACTCCACTGTGATCAATGGTAAGGAAACAGAGGATACAATAACTTTCTGTAACACAAGTAGATTTGCAAACAGTCATTTGTAGGAAGATATTTCCTAGACTAGGTGTTCAAAAAAACTTTTGCAATCACATGTGCAAGTAGAAAGTTTCTTAAAATTATGTTAGGTAATTTGGATAGTTGGCTAAATCCTCTCCTGGTGTACACAAAATATTTTAGAATTATTTTCAATGAAGTTGTAACAATTTGTACACTGAATGAACAGTACATAAGTGCTCCACCCACTAGTATGGACACCTGTGTTCATAAACTTTTAAAATATGCTTGGATATGAAGCTGTAGTGTACCTTGCATACTCTTGGCAATACTGTGAAACCTCATTCAAACTATATTTTGTCTCTTAAACTTCCATACCCATGCAAGACAGATGCATGCTGCTGGTAGGTAATAAAAACATTTCTCATGAAATCAGTAGGTTGTGTTTTAGATCCATTCTTTGGACTATTAATCACTTCCTACAACAAAATGTGGATCCCCTTGCCTCCCATAGACATATATCTTCACTAGCTTATGCTGAATTGATTTGGTAAGCAAAAGAAACTTGCACATAAACATGTTTTCTGAAGCCATTTGCCTTTGCTGGAGATTGAGATGGTCTTATCAAAGCCCTTAATGCCTTACTGACTTGCATCTGCAGTAAAGTGTTTGGAAGAAGTGGAATTGCTTGCAAAATGATTTCTTATGGGATGGACTCTGTGCTTCATTTTTACCCTTCATAATGAACTAGGAATGTATATTTATTACACTATGCAGAGGTAGTCAATCATCATGGGTGATGCAGAGCTGAATGTATAATTAATGTCATGGATAAACCAGAGTAATATGATACTCTTTGCCCATTACTGTTGAAAGAGCAGCAGCTGCCAACATAAAAAGTCAATTATGTTTGTAATAGCTTGTACTGGTAAAAAAGAAAGGCTGCTGGAGGTGGTATGCATTTCTTTGTTTCTCTATTTTCTTCACTCCTCTTGTGCCTGTCTTTTACTTTTTGTTTACTATATGTTCAGTTCACTGATTGCTTATTCAGAAGGAAAGTTGCAGTATTAAAAATAAACCACTGCTATCTTTCTTCTTTTCCCCCTTGCTTGTTTTTGGGGGTTTCCTATGTCCCATTCATCTTCATAGTCCTTCTGGCTTGGTTTAAATGCAGTTACTAGGACTTGCAGTATTGGGAAATAAGACTAGCAGGAAAAGCTAATGCTTCAAGCTGTGACTATGGTAGCTTAAAAACAATGTTCCTAAACACAAAGCTCAAGGTATAAAACTGTACAAGTTTTCATTGCCTAAAAACTTAATTTGAGATTAACTTGCTCATTAATCTATCAGAAATTTTGTTTATTATTTGTCCAATAATGGGTATGAGAACTTCATACTTAAAGTTAAAATTCCTTTTGTTGTGCAACATAGAGTATCCACAGAGTAAATAAAGAAATATTCATCCTGATTTAGGCCAAGAATTTTGTATTTAAAAGATGTGCTCTCAACACTGATTTTAACATCATTTTAGAGGAAAAAAAGGACTTTGCAATATTTATCTGTTGGAAGTTTCAGGGTCTGAGGTAGAGTAACTTTTCCTCATTTTATTTTGGTATTGTTTTCACCTTGCCATAAATGAAAGTCCTAGATGAGCAGATTCTAGTTTCCTGATGGTACCTCTGGTAGTTGGGATCTAATATTAACTGAAACCACCTCATTATCTTTACCTATCATCTGACAGACTTTTGGATGTTGAGGTCACCTGTAGGCACAAGGAGAACTGATTTTACCTGCTGGTGCCAACACCGGACCAGTTGACTCAGAGATTGCTTTGTACCCCTTTCTCCTTTTCCCTTTAAAAAACTTAGTCAGAAAATATCTAGGATTTTTTTTATTTTATATATATTTATATATTTTATATATTCCTTGTCATTCTACTTTAAATTTAGACGTTTCTGATCAGAAACAAAGGACTATGGCTCAGTTCTCTGAGCTGTAATTAGTGAGTTCAATGCAATGAAGATAAATTAATTGAAACTGATGGAACTTGGGCTTTAGAATCCATAGCTTTTCAATATGAATTTTTCATGTTTTATTTTACTGTGTGATTGTCTCGATCTCTAATGCCATAGACTTGCTGAGATGTTTTGATACAAACTTATCTTAGTCTTTCCATATTTCCTCCACAGTCATGTTCTCGTGTTTTCCTCCATATGCTTAACTAAAATAGCGACATGCCTTCCTTTGGCTACTTAGTGACATTTGGTACAATGGAGAAAAACAGAGTAAGCCTTTTAATTGGTATTTCCATGTATGAAAACAAGCAATTAGTTTGTGAAACATAAGATGTGACAGAGAAATTTATTCAAAGAATTTAGGCTGGAGCAAAGTTATGGAATCTGGTTATGGAATGCGTGGAAACAAGATCTCAGCATCACAATCTTGTTGCCTTGTTGCCACAAAACTTGAGGCTGCAGCCGTTCTTTAAATGAAACAGAAAATGTAAGTCAACTAGAAAATGAAAGTGTTTTATATAAATGGCAATGGGATAGAGCACTGACTAAAACCCCAGACTAAGCACCAAATCTGACCTTCTGAGAAATTGCTACTCAGAATATATATGTGCACATATGTTTCTATTTGTTCATGCTATGCTTCAGACAGGAAAACTTTATGTATTTGACTGAACTATGCTACCAGGATTCAATCCATGCTTTGTTTTAACTCTGCCATAGGAAAAACCCAGTAGGACTCCTATTTGGCCACCATGACATTTCCTCTTAAGGACTTGACTAGCATGCTCCTGTCCTTACATATGTGCTCTCCTTTGAATGGGGCTCATAAGAAAACTTTAGACAGACTGTGGAGGATAACTAAACAAAACATCAAGATGAAACCTGGAATGCTCCACTATTACAAAAAGTGAAAGCAAAAGGAATCACTTCTTGATATTTTAGACTCCAACAGTATTGAAGAGGTCTTAAACCAAGATTCTCAGGAGTCATTCACCATCAGCCACACAAGGTGGAGGTCTGAGACTTTTTTGTTACCTTTTTTCCCCTCTTAAAAGAAAAAAAAACCCAAATCCCAACTATTTTTAGTGACCACACTCTGTCATCACAGAACCCAAATAGTTAGTGATTTGAAGAAAAATAAGATATAGTATTGGTAGATAAATATAGTTCTCTCCACATGCTTTGCTTTCCTGGCTCCTAAAAGCAAAGTGTGATTACAAGGTTCCTACTGCCAGGAGGGTCATCCAGAATAACTCTCCTTAAGTGAAAGAAAATGTATCTGGTTTTTTGCTTTCTTTTATGGTCTTTCTTTTAGTGGCATGAGGGGAAAATGCTATATGTCCAAGGTCTGACAGGGATGTTTTTCCAATCAGAGAGAAGCATATATTTATTTTGCTACTAGAATACAATTGCATTCCAGTGAACACCGAGGTGACAAAACCCCAGGGTATTTTGCTACAGCCACAGGGTTTATAGGTTAAACAGTCTCACATTAGGTTAAACTCGAAGCTGGTGCAAGTTATTCAGTGGGAAGGTTGAACAAAGGTCCTCAAAGTTGTAACCATTGATTCTGGTTAGCAATATAATGATTAATTAGATGTCACTCAAATAGTGATGCATCAATAACAGCTTGCTGGGCCCCAGTAACAGATATCATTAAATAAAATTTAGTGTGAGTTCTAAGCCCTCCTATTGTTACTACTTTTCTTAGTAAAGCTTAGAAGCCCTTAACAATAGCAGAGCCGCTTAGCTTTTGCACAAATTCACACACATAACAAGATCATTCATTGTCACCAGTTCAAAGCCATCTAGAAGAGACAGAAAAAAGACAGAGAAATGATGCAGCTAAAGTAATAAATGAGGCTGTCCTGGGAAGTTTGGGAGTAGGCTAGCCTGAACGTTTCCTTGTAGTTTTCTTGGAGGTCTGGGGAACTTCACCTGCTACAACTCTGTCTTTCCTCCTTTATGTTGTAAAAATCTTAAAAAGTAGGAGTAATGCCCCAATAAGGTCTTGTAGGGGCATAAAAGTTTCCTTTGATTCTAGTCTGGAATGACTTTTAGTTGCTTTCAAAGTTCAGTAAGATGAATGATGGACATGGAAAAGTGTCTGTGATTTCCTGTAAGTACATCAGACATGCTCATATACCATAAGAAATTTAATTTTATTTACTGCTCTGTATTAAATATATATTCATGTCCAGCCAGAAGAAGGAAAGTTAAAAACACAATTCAATTGTAACTGGATTTCTTAATTTCTGTTTTATTTTGGGGCTAGCATTGAAGAGCCTAAGTCACTTTAATTTCAGTAAGGTTTAAGCTCCTGTGTCTGTGAAGGGGTCTTGGTATGTTTTTGCTTTAAATATCTCATGGAAAAAATAAGTTTCATTGTGGGATGAGAGGCAGGTCATCTCTTGACAAAAACAAGTTACTAGTTTAGAAATCCTGTACAGGTGGAGGCAGTTAAAACACAGACTGTGTAAATTCCTGAATCTGTAAACCTAAGCCTGCAAGGTTTGAAATACCCTTTCTATTAAACCATTTGTCCTGTTTTTACTGGGGTGTAATTGTCAAAACTTGCTGAATGCAAAGTGACTTTTTTCTCACTGTGGGCACAGCTTGTTCTGGTTTAGTAATTCCTACTTATTGTTTTGAATAAGAAAACCCAACCAAATATAAAATTTGAATAAGAACATTTACAGATTTAGACCTCTCTGTTTAACAATATCTTTAAAGGTAGACACAAAAATGACTACATATATTCCTGCTGTTAAATGCATTTATCTGTCATTGCAAAATTATTCCAATAATCATTAAATGAATTCAAGATCTCCATTCATTATCTGTCAAGCAGACACATTTTCTTTTACTTCTGCCTTAGTGCAAAACCAGAAATATTACTCTAAAAGGATGGTTTTTGAGGAGCTAAAAGAACAAAGGGAATGATTAAAATTCGGCCTTAGTGGTTATCTGTGGTGTATGCTTACCTAGAGGCTGTCTTTCACTGCTGTAATACTTGGAGAAAATAATTTTCTGAATCAGCCTGAAACAAAATGGCTATTCAGGAAGTATAATGAAGCAGTGCAATAGATAGTATTCTTTTGTTATGACACTATGGTAGTTTTTGTTCTGTCTCCCAGCATTCTAATAAAAGAATTCTGAAAATCACCAAAAGAATATATTTCTGTGGGAGTTCTATATTTCTCTTCCCTATGAGATCCTGGAGTACACTGACACTGGTAATCTAAAGTAAACTGCCTGACATGGAAGGTGATATTGCAATTTAAAAGGCATAACAAGTCCAATATACTCCTATTTTTTTCAATGTTGATCTCATGTAGTTAGTTTTTCTGTCATATAATGTGTCCTCATATAATAATACTATAAATCATGTCAATATCTTCAGAAACAAAAATCACAATATTTAATATTATTCTCGAGAAGTTAAATAATGCTAAAAGCTGAATATTGGAAGTTGCAAATAAACACACTGCTCTACAGAATTAAGTTCTGAGGAACACTACACAAGAAAAGGAAAAACCTTTTTTTCTTCTGTTTTTGATAAAATTTGTGATAAAAATAGGAAACTGCTGAATCTGAAGTATTTTGTTCTGGCATTTTATAAATAGCAATCTTATGTTCATACCAAAATAAGCATCTATGGGAATGGGATAACTGTTCTGACCTACCAGAACTACACAGTTTAGACCACTTTTGATTTCAACAGTAGTGTGATGCTCTAAATAGTAAAAAAACCCCAAAACTCCCATAAAAATGGTGAAAAGATCCTGAATACTAAGAGTATAAGTATTAGAGACAGTTGGAAGAATATAAAGGAGTTTTGGTTTATTTCTTCATGCTTAAATTTTCTTTTAAGTTGCTAAATGTTTTTTCTCCTGCATATTACACCATCATGTTGAGTGATTTATAGTTGTTAAGTTTCATGGAGGGAAAATATTGGATATTAAAGGCTCCTTCATCTATCAGAGAAAATCACAACAAGAACTTATGTCTGAATGTTAAAATCAAATACATTCAGGTTAGAAATAAACCATCTTTACTGTTGCTGGTGTTAAGAATTGAAATTACTTATAGAGAGAAAGGGTGCTTTCTCCACCTCTTGGTATTTCCAGATCAGTCCTGTATTTTTATTTCTGAAAGGTATGATTCAGTCAAACCCATTTATTACTGATCTGACTACAAGAGTAATTGGGTATATTGTTTAGCTTGAGATACGTGCAAAGGCAGACTAAATGCCTCAGTGATTCCTCTTGATCTTGAAGTATTTTATTAGACAAGTCTTTTCAAGTGGAATATAAATATTTTAAGAGTTCAGGTGTTATAGAAAACCATTTTATTTTTACTTTTGAAAGTATCAGCTTCTCCCCTGAGGCAACGTTTTACCATAAACACATTGTACTGTATGTTGATAACGGTCTCTGGTTTTACTTTTTCTCTTTAAAATTGGCTTCTACTAACTCTATGATAAAACAGGCAGCTTGATTAAATTCTGTCTACTTACGATGATCTTTCTCTAGATGTTTATATTACATTTTTCATGATCTTTTCACATTTTGAATTACATGAATCTGAAATGGCTCTGAACCTCAGGCTGGCAGTGGTAGGGAAAGAATCCAATCTCACATGATTTGTTGGGATCATTGCATTAATGCAACTACAGAGGCACATGGTTTGCAGAATAGATGGAGAAAGCTTAAATCTGTGTGTCAAGGCCATATAGACCATAGACCTTCTTGAAAGGTGCCTTTTGTCCCCTAAGTGCTTTCACTTAATTTTTTTTTGTTTATGTTTCCACTTCATAATTTTTAAGACACTTAGAAAAGAGGGGCAGAATTTTTTGTCAGAGAATCACAGGGTGGCTGAGGTTGGAAGAGACGTCTAGAGACCACCTGGTCGAAAACCCTGCTTATAGAGCTGTCACTTAAAGTAGATTGCTCTGGGCCAGGTCCAGTTGGGTTTTCAATATCACCAGGGATGGACAATCTTTGAATTCAAAACTCTCAATTTGCACAGCTCAAAAGATGATTTGGTGACTGCCTGAAATAGCTCTCTGAAAAATGATAGTTGTAATGTGATTGTTTCCAGTTTTCCAAATTGTTCTTCAGAAATTGCTAGAGGCAGCCAAACCTTGTGGACTGGGATGCCTGGGGGACTCTCCCCAGCCATGCTTGTGGAGCAACTATGGCTCCCTGTTCCCAGACACAAGTTCTTTCCAGTCTCTGCACACACGTCTGAAATGGTTGTGGCCACACAGACACCCATGAGGGCTGTACTGGCACCTGTACTCTACTGGCACCTGTAAATGCACATGCAGCCCTCACATAACCATGAGTCTCACAATCAGCCTGAACCTGTTCCTCCCCTCTGTGATCAGGACAGGCCAACCTGTTCACATGAAACTGTTTTTGTTACGTTTCCTCTCTATTTTCCCGTGTTTGTTCCTCCCAGTTCACCTTGGTCACCCTCTTTTCCCATCTCCGGTCCTTGCTTTAAGCACACCATCAAAATTTTTGAACATTCCCACTATTAACTTGAAACATCCCTTAATAACTTTTATACAATTCAAAAATCCTCCATTTTGTGCTAAGTCCTGTACCCCTGTAGGCAATAATTTCCTTTTAGTCTGAAGACCTCTGAGAGAGTTTCTGCTGCTGACTCATCTCAGTGGTATTCACACCAGGGACAATAATTTTCTCTTGATAGTTGTAGAGGCAGCTGATTCAGTGTGCTCTAATTTTCACTGATTAGGTTTTCACTGACTGTGTTACTCTGGGTCTTCAACGCATGACTGCTCCTCAGATCCTTGCTGGGTCTTTCTGTTCAATTTGCTTATCCTTTCATCAGAGAGTCTTTCAGACAGCTTGCTTTTAAATGAAGCAAACATGGAACTTTTAAAAGAGCTGAAGGAAAATTTCAGGTTTTTCTTCCCCCAGCTTTCTTTACCTATTTAAGCAAGAAACTACTCAGTTTGGAAACTGAAATAGTAATGTATCCCTAGCTTTTCATGCAAACCATAGGAAGGGTAGTGTGGGGAGTTCAGCTTCTTTCAGGTTTTCTCTAATCTGTACTAGAGAAGCAATGTCTGATATTAAACTAATGTCTCTATGTTCAGTATTGCTGGATTTGTGCACTCAATTCCCTGACGGTCTCAAGCTGATCAGATACAGCACTGTTGCATTTCTGTTCACAAAGACCACCTCATACTGCTCTATGCTGGCTTTCTGCAGCAGTGGAATGGCTGATATGTGATCTGGGAATAATGTCTATATGGAAAAAAGTTAGCTTTTCAAAATTTTTGAATCCTTTTGAACTGACACAGTGAATTTTTCAAAGCTTTGTCTCGTAAAACTGACTTATTTTTCTTCCATCTTTGGTACCTTTCTACTTAATATCAGATCGACTATTTCATGGAACCGTAGTGTAAGCTGTAGCTCTGGAGAGTGAAAGTCTGTGGGTATAAGAAGTACCTGCTCTTAGGGAGTGTGAGAAACTAAAACAGCAACATTAAAAGTAAGAAATTTGAATTTAAAGAGCAAAAAAAATGTACTTCATCCTCTTTCCATTAGTTCTCAGAAAGCATCTTCCTTGATCTCTCTCTCAGTATTTAGTGCCACATAGTTTGCAGATAAATTAATTCCACCACTTCAAATTAATAGGATGCTAATCAGGACTTAAAAAGGTGGTCTGTATTCTACTTTAACACTGAGTTGCTGCTTACTCTTTTTGGTTAAACACATGTCAATAAATTTCTTAAAGGTCATTCAATGACTAATGTCATTAATAATTTATTTGTAATGTTCTTCAGGATCACGGCTCCTGAAATTGGATGCTTTATTCATTATGGGTTGTGGCCTCTGAAATGCCCCTATTTGACCTTTATATTTGACACTGGTAAAAAATGACACAAGGTTTCTACTTCTACTAGTCCTCCTACTTGGAAAATAAAGTAACCTGAGGTCATTAATTTTAGTTGCTCTCTGTTAGTAATGAAAATATTCATAACTAAGTTTCAGTGCATGAGTGGCTAAAATTAGCATAATTTTTAAAGTTAGAAGACACTGTTTAAGGGATTCCAGGATGATTTTCATTCCTTGCTCTTTTGAAATTCATCTAATTTCACTGACTACAGACCCTTTGTAATTGCTCAAGGATAGTTTGATTTTTCATGAAGCTAGTAGTGAGATCACAAGACTGAAACACAGGGAACTTCAGCATCTGTGAAACTGTTGTGTCATCATTGTTGTGTTACACAGGCAGGAACACATTACTGTGATTCTAATATATCTTGCTCACCAGTTTAACAGCATTTAAGGTATTGAGAAATGACTTAATTTCACTTCTGTTATATATATATAAACTGCATACTATGCTTCAAATATGGTGAAGTTTAAAGGATCCCTTTAGTCCTTCAAATCATTCTCTTTGTTTAAGACAAATAGGCAATGGCAAGTGAGTACCTTTCAGACGCTCTATGTAAGATATTCATTAAAAGGAAAAACTGTGATAGCATATATGCTCACAGTTTAAAAAAAAAAAAAAGACTTCCTGGTTGATATAGCACAATGCATTAAAGAGTCCATACAAATTAAAAGAAAGTGTTTATGGTTTTAAAGCCTAGACAATTTTAATTTGCTTCTTTATTGTCACAATTAATAATATGCTAGCACTGCTGTTTTAAGGGGAGAGACAGAGCTCTCTTTCTGTAAAGTTTTTGCCTGGACTGTTATATGTAGCAGAATACTGTTTTTATCAGTAATAATAGAAAAAACTGCAGGAATAAAGAGGCCACTTCCCCAGTCATGCATTTTAGAAGTGAATTCTATCCTTCCTTCTGCTTCAGAACTCCTACACGATCCTGTGAAAAGTCTCTGCAAAGTTTTATAACTTAGTCATGTGAATGAGGTTTCACTGCAGATTCAAAAGCTGCATCCATGGCATGAAGACTTTTGGTTACCAGTTATCAGCATCACCAGCACACTGATGCTGACTAGCTGACAATATGGTTTCACTTTATCTGCTCTGTGTCTATCCTCTGTGTTTCTGTTCTGCAGCTAAAAGTTTTGCAATTCACAGAAGTCTTCTGAATTTTTCTCAACAGATTTTATCACTGTTGCTCCTCTTGAACTGCATGGAACATCCTTAAAGAGAATTTACAGACCACTTTTATTGGAGACCCATTGTAGATGGGAAACTGAAGGTCATGTGTCCTTTTTATCTTAGCCTTTTTTGACTCCTGGCAAATTAACACTTGAAGGAGAATTCTATTTTAGCTGACTGATTCTTCCTTTTCTTGTGTTATCTTTGTGTGGCTTTGAGACTTCTTTTCCTGTTTGGGTGGAAAACCTTCACTCTGAAGTTAGCTGAAGGTAATTGAAAATCATCTGTTTACTGGGTGATGTTTACATGCAGTATAGACCAAGAAATATTTTATAGTTAAAACAGGAAAACTTTAGAACAACCTTAAGAAACTTAGGAAAACTTGAAAAAGTCTTACATTTTGAATCAGAAGGCCCATGATTTGCCCTGTGTGGGAACATGCTGTTGAGCAGATCTAAATGTCTAGAAGGGCTATATTAAAACATAGTTCTGAAATGCCTGACACCTGATTTGCATACATTATCAAAATGACTCCTACCAGTCCAGGGTAAAAACTAATTGAGTTTTTCCAAGGCTTCAAATTCTCTGCTATTTCTTGAAACAGTCCAGGTTAAAACAACCCTACTTAAGGAAATGGAAACTGAAGAGTCATAAGTGGCAAATGTTTTGGAAATTTTCATTTTGATGAGTTAGTAAGTGAAATGGTTGTTAGAGTTATCAGACAGAAACTCCAGGCAGTACAGAGACAGTTTTTCAGAAAACTCAAAATGAAATTTATGAGAGAACTTTGTAACAAAAGTACAAAGAGATTTATAAGTTATAGGATCGCTTTATCACTATTATATAGATTAAAAAAATTAAATAAAACAACTTCATATTAAAGAAATTAGTATTTCTGAATTTAATTATCCATATTAAAATGAAAAAGAAGCACGCAATTCTTTTTGAATGCATTGTATAGATGTTAGTGAACCATTATTTTAAATGGAATATTACATAACTTTTCTGTAGTGCTCATTTCTCTGATGAAACTGTAGCTGATGACTGGAAAGTTAAATTAGTTGTCATTGAGGAAAAATAATTTTCAAAGAAAGTTTAATGTTCTTCTGTAGGAAGCAGGAAGAATTCTAATTTTCTGTGTTACTCTAACATAACTTTATGAATTTATGTGTGTGGAACTGATAAATAGGTTTTTTATTAAAAGTGCATCTCTACAGAAACAAAGGACTACCAAGGAAAAGTTTAACTGTTAAACAATTTGTATTTTAATAAAATTATTTATAATTATACTATACTTACACTTTTTAAGAAACTTGTTCTTATTTACTATTGCTTATTTTTTAAATTGCTATTATAATTTTTATAAAGTAACTTTCTTTAAAATTTTTATTACAATTTTAACAAAGAAACAAAGCTAAACTGTTCACATTTGAATGGCTAGCAACTAAATTCTCCACTCATACATAAAGACCTATATCTTCATCCCAAAAATGAAATTTGAGCGTACAAATACCAGAAATGAGTGACTGCAAAAATTCAAGCTTATAGTACTTGTGCACAAGGCAAATACTAAGGGCTGTTTATTGGAGTCTTCCTCTGATAACAGACCAATATATCTCATATCAGGCTATATAGTTAAGTTGTGCTACTTTTTAATGATTGGTCTCTTTTCAAGATGGACACTGCTAAAATTGCAGCTCCAAGTCATTCTGGTGGGTTGATGGTCCCTCCTGTCTGCCTTGGATACCAGAGCTGATGACATTCTGTTGTTTGGCATCTGCATCTATCAGGGCTGCACAGAGCACTGCTACTGCATGCTGGCATACCAACAGAAGGAACACAGCAGTAAATAGTGCCTTTACACTACTGTATGCAGTGCTGTAAAGCTTACAGGGAGCTGTTTTAACTCAGTGTAAAAGGCAGCTGCTGAAATTCAGAAGGGATATCATCTTGTGTGCATTGTACTTTTTTTTGTATCTCCTCCAGTCCATTTAAGAACAGCAGGGGTTTTGGCTTGTAGCTATGGGTTCTCAGGTGGCTCCTCTTGGAGCAGGTATTTCCCTGATGCACTTACTGGCTTCCTTTCTAATTTTTGTATGTGTAGCTATATGCACATAAAGATTGTATATAAATATTCTGTGTTCTGCTGGGGTTGGCTGATCCCATTTCAGGCAGGCTTTCAAATCTTTTGTGAAGGTGATATCCTGAAGGACAGCAGCATAATAAACATATAGATATGTGAATCAGACTCCCTCTCTGAAATGATGGGTTATGACAATGTAGGAAAGGAGGTTGCCAGAGAAGTTTTGCTGGTAAGATTAGTGGTAGTGCTGGGATTGGCTATGTTAGCATGAGACACCTTCACAAGCTCCGTATAGTAACACTGCAATTCAGTTTTAGACCGAATAGCATGAAAAGAAATAAAATTAGCTGATCTGTCTATTTTTATATCTATAATCTTCACCATTTGTATTTAATGGTAAGAATACCAAAATACATAAGAAAATGCTTCATCTAGGAAACAGTTTATACATCTTTAGTGCTCCTAATTCCCTTGCCAAGTCCTCACATCCAAATTACGCCCTAAAGAATCGTTTTAGTTTCCATGTAACACACAAGCTGTAGATTTCAAAGCTTACCACTGTTTCAAGGCTGTGAAAGAGGCAAGTTCGCACTGGGAGTAAAATATATCATACGGTGGTGGTGGCCATACCAGGAGCATGGCTTTTGATCTCTCTGTCTGCCAAGAGCTTTCTCAGTCTGAGACACTTAGACATCTATTTACCACTAACTCCAAGTGACATTCAGGGCCAATTAGGAGCCCTGACCAAGGTGTGTACAGAGCATGCTGAAACCATGGCAATGAGGTTCACACAGAACATGATGTTGAGATGTCTGCTTTTTAGCTTCAGATATCCTTTTCTAAGCTTTAAGTTAGAAATCAAAATTCCCTACATGCTCACTGATCTGGGTGTAAATGGATATTGAGTCCTTTAGGCTGCATACTCAAAGTGGCCAGATGTGGTACAAGTCATGTTATTCTCACAGTTCCAAAAATTAAAGGAAATTTAACGGTGATTTAATCATATCTTGCAGCTGCATACCTGAAGAGTCCCTGTTCTCAGTGAAGCCTTTATCTTGTCCTATACATCCAGCACAATAATCTGTGAGCTTTACACACAATTAACTTCTTGTGTAGTCAAATTCATAATTTTTGAAGAAAAATTAGTCTCAGTTTCCAGCACTCTTTAGGAGAAGTGACTTTGCATAAGTAAGATCAAAACAAAACCAGACTTGCATTGTCTTAATAGAAATAACCCCAAAATCCCCATATTCTGGCTAAGCACTTTTGTTAGAAGACTAGCAATATAATTTGTATTGACATTATGAAAATTTCTCTGCTTATCACTTTAGTTTAAACTACCAACTCCACATGAAACAACAGGACTTGATGTGTAGCCAATATTATTGCAAATAGCTGGTCATAACAGTTGACTTAAAAATGAATGAAACCCAAGCCAGAGTTGTCTTACCAGACTCAGTAAGCCTGATGCACAAAATCAATTCAACATGAGAGTTCCACAGGTCAAGACAGAGCTAAACATGAATAAAAACTGACTTTGGCAAAGCCGGCTTATTTTTAATCTACATTATGTTGGCAAAGTAATTAGCTAGAGAATTGAGTTTAACCCCAGTTCTTACTGCCCATGCTTTGGAGATTAACAACAGGCAAACTAACATTGCTGGAATCTTCAAACCTTTTAAATAATGAAATATCATAAACACAGCATTCTGGGAAGAAAAGACCACCTTTTGTATGGAGCTTTTCTTTGTGTTGCCCTAATTCACATATCATGCTGTTTACTGTTGCTTAATTTTAGGAAACTTCAGTCTGAAAAAAAAAAAAAAGGTAATTTTGAAGTAATTTGTGTCTACAGACATGTTAACTGCTAGTTCAGATGCTGGTTTTTGATGGGTTTTTTTGTTTTCTTTGATACAGTAGTGCTTAAATTGTCTTCCTTTCTGGAATGAAAATTAATTCTTTGTATGAAGTAACTATAGCAAATAGAAAGACAGGTAATTATTTCCAAAAACATAAACTGATTTGTTTGAAACAGAACGTCTATGGACTAAGCTGTGTAAAATTTAGACAGTGCTTCTGAAAATTGTGGATGTATAGTAAATCACTAGCCTGAAGGCACACAAAGTCTGAAAGACCAAATGCAATGTCCCATTTTTCCTGTAACAGTCTGCTGTAAATGATTTTGTAAGTTGCAGCAGTATTTTGGATTGTAGGAAGAATAAGTACTGCTTGGCATACCTTATGTGCAGTGCAGAATTCTTTATCAGTTGCTTTAACAAGAAAGAGGGTAATCCTTTGTGAAAAGATTCTCATTTGTAAAAGTGAAATGGTTAAAATGTTACAAAGTAGATGATTATTCTTAATTTTTGGGTTACTGTAATATGGCAGCTCTGTTATCTAGCAAATCCATATGCAAAGACAACTGACCAGAATATAAATATAACCTCCAACTAGATAAGAAGAGCCCTCAGCTCCATAGATTTTTTTTTTTTTTTTACAACTAGTAGAGCTAAAATAGATCTCAATTAGTGAACAAAAAGCTTCCTCAGAGTTTTCAGGAGAATTGTAATAGAATGTGAATACAATGAGGATTAAGAGCAAATTCTGCAAATGTCTTTAGGAGTAGGAACAACATATCCTGAAATCTCACTTTCTCCTAGATTTAGCTGTCTGTGTGAAGTTGGAATTCACAGCTTCAAATTGGACTTAGGCACATTATCTTCTGGGTGCCAAGAAACTATTGGCATTTTTCCTCTAATGCATGGTGCAAGCAGCAGGCTGGGGTCTGTGCTCTGAGCAGAGCAGCTGGTGAGGGCAGGGGACACAAGTGGTGTGCACCCAGAAGCTCCGCAAACGGAGGAGCCCACGCTCTGTCTGCTGTCTCCTCGCAAAGGGCTGAGCTAGCAGGCATGAAGCTACGGGGATGTCAGGTGGGGGACAGAATCTCCACCTTGGAGTGGGTTTGGGCATTAGTCACTAGACACAATGGAGAAACAGTTTCTGACTCAAAATTTGGAATGCAGTTGCCTTGTATTCTGAAGATTTTCCTCTCTGTGTTTGCAGAAAATTTGACTCCTCTTCTGCATCATGTCACAGCTTTAACATAAGGACTGCAAAAGGTATTTGCTGACTGGAGCCAACAGGCTGGTGGGCTGAATCACTTTTGGCTGCAGAGAAGGGATTTAACTTGGACTCCATTAAGTGACTGTAGTTGGAAGGTATGAGTTTGGGCTGAATGACTTTAAGGAAACCTTGTGGTAATGATAAAAGAGGTGCAATAATTTCTATTCTAAGCTTTAAAACTGGAGGAAGAAGAATATCAAGAAGAAGAGAAAATTAATCTGTAATTATTGATTAAAGTTTTTGCAGACACAAAAAGAGCTATGGAAGTAAATACATGTTTTTATAAAACCTTTGTCCTGTTAAATGACAGGAATCTACATTCAACTAGCATAGTCTTTTTTATGCTTATGGTAACAAGAAAACTTGAGGCAGAAACTAATTTTCCGCATCCACTGAACTTGCATTCATGTGAAAAAAATCTAATGATTGTAATAGAACTACCTGTGGGAGTAAAATTTACTGCAGAGTATGAAATGTCCAAGAAGGTTTAACATATGCAATGTAACATTGTACAGGTGTTATGCAATACCAGATCATCCTATGAGGTGCTGTCTGCTTTCTCGATAGTTCCACTGAAGCTTAGAAAGAATTCAAGTTTTTGTACAGTTTTCAGCCTCTGTGTGCTCAGTTCAGAAAAGAGCTAAAGGCTACAACTCTTTTCTCCTGTAGTTGTTAAAGCAGTGCTAAGTACATTCAGATATGCATTAAAGACATTTGAATACAGTTTTAAAAATATTTGCTTGACTATTTAGTTAAAAAGAAATGAGCTTGAATTCCTTTCTTTTCCCCCTAGGATTTTAGCTCTAGCTATGCAGAGCTATCTGTTATACTTTGCATGAAGTTACTTAGTGCTTACATGATCACTTCCTATAGTTCTGCTGTGATGGCAGTAATCTTTAGGATGGAGGAGGGCTTTGTTGCTCTTTTCCATGCATTTACATCTTAAGGCAGCAGGTTTATTGATTTCATCAGCCTTGAATATTAATACTGACTGTAAGCCAAATCCTGCCTGTCTGACATGCATACTGTTCTAGCAAACTTTATGGAAGTAACAGGTTTTGGCCCTTTCTAGTTTTAAAACCTTTGAGCTTTTCAATGCTATACATCTATTTATCCATCTTTGTTGTATTTTGAATATGCATGAAATTGATTCAGTTGACTATACCAGCTCATTGGTATAGTCAGGGTCGTTGTTGTACAGATTAAATGGGGATAATTCCATGAGCAGGCTTCTCATTTGAAAGCCACTAATTTTTTGCCTTGGATTTAAATGCACTCCTGATATGATACATTGAAAGTGCTGCAGAATTCAATATGTAACTGGTGTAATATTTAACGATTGTTTGTGTAACAAAATATTTATGTATCTTTTACACATATTTTTATATTATTTGTAAGAGGAGTTTGTGTGCAGAAAGCATTTTTGTTAACCATATTCTCTGTCCACCTACTGAAGCCAGGTATTATTAGTGCTGCTGAATCCACTAGCCTGTTAGAAGTGAGCATGCATTCCTAGAGGGCACACGTATTCATGTTTTTATATGTAGACATGTCCAGCTACATGGATCAAAATGAACAGAAACATTCAGCACTCACCAAAAAACCCTAGCACATGTGGCTACATCCTGTTACTCCCTGTGCCTGATCAGGATGAAGGTCCATTAATGGGAACAAATTAATGGGAACATGCAAGGTGGGTTCCTCCAACAGGGAGCTCAGACACTCAGTCTGTGCAATAACTTCCTCTGGATCCCAGGCTCTCTAGTTTCTGGCACCCAAGCACACAACTTCCAAGGCTGGTAGAGGTCCCCAGGTCCTCCCTCTGCACACACAGATGCAGAGACACACAGACACTTGCACAGTGGATCCCTTCAGTAAACATCTTAGACACTCAGTTTCCCCAGTGAGTGGCTTATGCATCTGGTCTGAGATTGTTACACACACACACACTAACTCTCTTTCTCTCTCAGTTTGTCTCTGGGCTCCGTGGTCTCTTGCAATCAGCCTTGACCTCTGGGTCCCTGCAGTAGCTGTCTCCCTCACAGAGATACACACCCAGATTCACCCCAAACTTGACTCCACTTCCCTACCTGGCTGCCAAGCCACAAATGCTGTTCCCTGACTTGTTCAGTCTGATTTTCACTGGTGGTTGCATGGTGACACACAATCACTTGCATTGTGCACACAGTCTGGTGTCTACAGTTACTGGCACCACACACACACACACACACACACACAGTCTCTCTGACTCCAGTTGCTGGCACTCAGGTCCTTCCCACCCCAAGCACACAGATCCCTCACTAAGGTACAGAGGTAGAAATGGGATTTTAAAAGAAGACAGGACAGACTGTGTTGATGGGCACAGGGCATGGCCAGGGAGGTAAACAGAGCAGGTGAAATATGGATTTATAAATCACTATGGATCACTATTTATATGTGATCATCCTCTTTTTTTACCTTATTCATCTATTTTCCCATGCTTATTCCATCAAACACTTTGATTCTTCCCTTTCTCCTCCTTTGGCCTCTCCCTTAAATTTTTCAAAATAAGTCTTACGCAATGCCAAGAAATTCCTCCTGTTATCCCATCACAAATCCTGCAGCTCCCTCAGTGTGAGGGGTGTCATTCCCAGCTTCACTGGAGTGAAGCTCCCCTGGAACACTCCAGGTTGAGGTTGGGAGCAGGTGTAGGTGAGGAGGTTACTGAGGTTCTGCTGCCTGACCCTGTGCCTCACACATCTGTGCATGGGCAGAGGAGACTTTTTTTCACATAACCTGACAGATATGTACAAGTGAACTTGCATCCTTATCACATTACTTTTGAATGTGACAACAGCTTATTTCAAACAACAGAACAGGAGAAAGAAAAATAAAAAAGCCAGAGGAGACTGTGTACAAAATTTTCCAGCAACAATACCTGTCAGATGTTGATCTGCGACACCCTCACCTCCCTACACCTCTTAGCAACAACAGCTCTCTTGGCACAGCTGACAGACCTGTGACCACAGCAGTGCTAATGGATACCACAATAATTCACAGGTAGTGTTCATGGGATATAATCTGCTCTGACACTATACTGTGTAGTGCATATTCCCAGTTCAGGAAAATGCCAGTTGCATTCCCTTCTATACAATAATTTCAACATCTCTATTTCTCTGCGTAGGAAGCTGAAAGTCAGTTTGCAGCTCAAAGGTATGAATGCATTTCTTAAAATTACAGATCTCTCTAGTCACAGTCCTTGCTTAAAATCATATGTGGTGAAATTGAATGAGCTATTTAAGAAAAAGTAAATATTTTAGGCTGTGTAGCTGCTCATCTGTATGCCTAGAACCTCTTGGTGCCTACAAATAGATAAACTTGGAACATTGTTATCTACATAGTTTAAAAAAAAATAAAAATCAAGATTATAAAATTATCAGCTATGAGAATAAAAACATTCTATAGGGTGCACCTTTTATGCAATTCCTTTGGAAGAGTTTTCAAACTGCTTTTGGTGTAAATCTGGCTAGAGGATTTATGAGAAAGAACAAACAGGAATGAACACTCTTCAGACCTTTAAACTTGGTGATATTTTTCTGAAGAGTGGCAATAAAAGCATGATGATATGTCTTAAAAGGAATAAAAGGAAGCAGAAGTACCCAGTGTTTTTAAAACTAGGTCTTTTGGCCCCAAAGGTCTGTTTTGTGTGAAGCAAAGACAATGGTGATTCACAAGAACTATAGATTATCTGAGGTGACTTCTGGATCTTCCAGTGAGCATAACCACAGTCCTGTCACCAAACTTTAAAGCTACCTTATATGTTTTTAAGTGGTAGTGTACTTCTGGATTTTCAGGGAATAATAGTTATTTATGATACCTTTATATTGTTACTACAAATAGCTAATAAAAGGGCAAAGACATAAACGCTCCCTAATAATCTCATTTAAGGCTTTATGATATGCTATATCCAGGGCTGCTAGAATATCTAGGTGTTTTGTTGAGTGTGGAATACACTTGACTTTTTAATCAAGTGTATTGGTTTGAAAACAAACCAGTGGGAGGTCGCAAGTCAGGATTATAATTTAATAGGAAAAATTAAAAATAAGTGAAATAATACAAAGAAAAGCACTGACAAAGTCAGATACAACCTGACACCCTGTTAGGGTGGTGGTCACAGTCCAAATGAAGTAGTTCAGTTGAAGCAGTGATCCTGTGGAAGGTCTGGTCTCCAGCTGAAGGTCCAGTGGGAGCTTTTAGCCTCTGGGAGCCCAGTAGACAGGGCTGACGTGGGCAGTTCCAAGGCCAGGTTATATGCAGGTGGGAATGCTTGGCTCCTCCCTCCTGGGTGGAGCATCTCACAATAGGATGAGATAATTCCATGAGTCATGCAGTGGTTTCTTGATGGCCCATTGTCTGTCATCAGGGGTGAGTCACAGCAGGAGATAACAGCTAATGCCCCACAGCTGGTGGTAATAGAATACTAAATACATCTGTATTGTAATCTAGGATGTCAGGAGATCTGACTAGATCACCTCATACAAGTTTAAGGGACCAATCTAAACCTGAATTTCAGATCTGACTCCTTAAATGGTAGCTGTTGAAATCAGGCTGAGAAATTCATATAAATTCATATATATACCTCCAGATTTTTCCTGGTCTTCTGTGGTCTATCAATATCTGAGTTTTAGGGGCTAGAATAAGCATCATATTTTTGACCAGATCTTTTTCTTTACATAAACGGGATGCATGGAGTTATGTTTTATTTCAGTGAGTGGGATAATAAAGATGGGAGTAGTTTCCTCTTTGCCATTGTTTCTCTAATTCACAGTTTTAGAGGCACTTAGTCCTTGACCTGTTATCTAAACAGGTGTTATTCCATGTGTGTACCCCCAAACGTTTTGACTTGAAGCAGTAGCCCAGTTCTGAGGTTAATCTTGCAATCAATCTCACTTGTTACACATTGTTTTGGTTCAAAAGGCACTTTTGTTACACACAGACTAGATATCTATTAGAGGATGTTAAATTGGGAGCTCTAGCTGTGCACTTTATCACAGTACAAGTTCAAACTAATGTTTGATCCTTCATAACATGTATGTGGTGATGGTGTTTGGTCCAGGGACCAGGTTAAAGCTACTCTGAAGTGAAATTGCAGACCATGCAGAGTGTTGATGCTGGGTCACATTGCCACTGGTTTTGATCTACTGCTCTTCCTCTGTTGTGCTAAATCACTTCCTAGTATAAACTAGGCCAATAAATACCATTAGAGATATAGAAGGGATTATGCAATAACATTGTATTTGTCTAAAAAGCAATACTTGTTTTAAAATATTATTTTTTAACTGTTATTTTTCCTGCATAAAAACTGTGCAAAAAGCTGTTTTTCTCCCAGCATATGAACAGGGATGTGAAAATACTAAAATCAGAGCTCTGTGTCTTTGATCTTTCCTGACCTAATCTGTAGGTCCTTTGACAGTTATGGAGATAATGGACAATCTTTGATGAATTTGTTCCTGTCTCACTGAGATAGAAAGTCAATCCAATTCTCCATTTCTCAACTCTGTGTGATAACAATTAGTGCCAATGTCTTGTCAACTGTGTGCTCATGCAGGCCTTTCATATGGCAGTCAGTATATATTGAATGAAAACTATACAGCAGGAAGGTAGATAACAACTGTGTCAATATTGTAGGTCAAGTACTTCAGGATTCAGTGTCAAACAAAGCCCAAAAGTGAATATTAAGTTATTGTTCCCCTTAAGAATGTAGAAGTGCACTATTTGAATGTTGTATGAAGGTCATGCTGATCTAGCAACATTTAAAATGATTGTCATAAAATTATTCTTGGATATTAAAATGTAGGGTAGAGTACAAGTTTTGAAATTATATTGCCAGATACATGTGACATAGAGTTAACCTATTGAACACTATCTATAAGCACATTCACAAGGAAGATGCATACTGCAGAATGCAGCTCTTTAATTTTGCTGCAAAGGTATAATGAGATCCAGGGATCTTATTTCAAGGTAAAGCAAGATAAATTCAACGTTGAAAAGGAAAGTACATATTTCTAAAAGTAAAAGTAATTAATCTTTACAAAATCTTGTCTAGGAAAGTTGTGGATATTCACTGCCTGAAAACTTTAAATAAATCCAGTGTCTTACAAAAGAGATGGTCTAGCTAAAAAGGGAGAAATGGGCTTATATGGATTAAAATGGAGAAATTTCTATGGTGTGTGAATATCAGAGGCTAGACTGGATGATTGTCATGGTTCCTAGGACTCAAAGGCTATTGGCTTGTCTGCCATTAATTTAAGCAAGGTTTGTGTTCTAAAAAATAGAGGAGAAAAAAGAATTTATCACTTTTTCTCTTATTAGACAAGGATTTAAAGTGATGCTTACTTTCAAGTTAGAGTTCTTTTGCAGGCAAATGTTCTGTATTAAGAAAGTTAAGCAGTGACAGGTTGCTATTCTGAGTTTATGAACAAAGTGTCACCAAATAATTGGTGGGTTCTTCTGAACTTTCTATTATATTTTGAATTAATGAACAAACTATAACTGATTATTTGATTTGTTCTTCTGAGGTGGGTAGCAACTTTAACAAATGTCAGACGTCTTGCTATAACGCAGGAGCTAATAAGTAATTTTAGCAATAAAATAATTGCTATTATTAGGTGTTTAAATTACAATGTTATCATTTATGCATTCATTCTACAATAGTACCCAAGTTAATCAGGTTAAAATGGGTTAATTAGATTAGGTTCTTATTCTGATAAAAAGGCAAAAGTATTTGTGAGCTATTTATGTAAATGAACAATTCTGATTTTAAAATCAGACTGCATACAGAGGAATGGCAACTGAATAAGGGTGTGGAAGGGAAAATACAAGGAAATTCTTTCCTCATACAAACAGTGTGTATGCATATAAAATATAACATATGCATACAGGTCATACATATGTTATGTACCATTTGGAAACTTTCTGCTTAATTTTTTATAAAAGAGGCATAAAAAAGTCCTTAACATTCCCTTGAAAATTTTCAAAATGTTCAAAACAAATGAGAAGAGCTGACTCAAAAATTTCTTTGAATACAATAGAAAAAAAATTTCCACAACTCCCAGGAGATTTCTTAGCAAAGGACAGTTTGGAGAATGGTCAACATATTTGAACACTTCAAAGTATTGTGGAATAATTGAAGGACAGGGAGAAGAGAAGCATACAGACAGAAACTTTTACCTTAGATTTGTGAGAAATGGAAACCAACATATTCAGATTGTGTAAACTATGAAAAACATTTTTGAATTCTTATTTTGAAGTTTGCTAACATTAAAATTGAGATATTCTGCAACAAGTGCACAAATATTTACAGTTTGACTAGTAGATATATGTTGCTAGTGGTTTTAGGCAGAGGCTAACATAGGAAAAAATCAGATTTTAAACTGTAGGAATGTCTTTGACACAGACAGCATGTGATACATACGCTTATCAGCACAGAGTCATAGGTAGCTTATCAGCACACCAGATATTATAACCTGTAGAAGTCAATACTATACATTAGTATTGAATATTGTATTACAAACATAGTTAAGCAATATAAAACATCAAATATAATTCCCATTGAGTTTTAGACCTTTTTTAATGGGATAGTAATGCATAAATTATTCTGGGATTTATAATCTTTTTCATGGTTACTGCAAAAAGGTGTAATTGCTGGGTAAACTCAAAGCATATTTTGACAGTTGCCAAAGGCAGGATCTCAGAAAGAATTTAAGTACTTGAAGTGGAAGAGCAGCATATTTTGAAGTCTTAGTCTAAACCTGTGAGGTCCAGAGCTCCCACAGAGCTCTTTCTTATATTTGACAGGTCTGTAATCTGTAAGCACTTCAGTTCTTGACCTTAAAGTTGTCCAGATGCTTAAATCACTGTAACTGCAGTTGTCAGAAGTATCTCAATCCTGGTAGTTCAGCAATTCAGCCCTAACTCAGGGATCCAGAAACTGGGCACCTACTGCCTTCCTCCTTTGAGGGGTATGATCTGCTAAGCTTCCTCAGACTTACAGGTTACTGAGCATGCAGTGATAGTGGCTGCTTCCTTTTAAAGCATACCTGGAGGATAATTCACCCTTTTCACTTAGAGATTTGGTTATTTTAATATGATAGTATGAATCCTGGTTCATTTCCTCCTGTCCTGGGGAAAAAAAAAATCTTAATGCTGCTTATCTCTTTAGACTCACCAACTTGTTTGAGACTCTATGAACTTCAGCGCATATATTTGTGAACAAAAATGCTTTCCACCACAAATAATAAATCTGTGCCTCTGTGATGAATTTCTGAATGAAAGGAGCTAGGAGGAAAAAAAGTAAAGCAAGTTGACATGTAATCCATACAGCTCTTCTGAAGGAGAGAAGTTTTGTATATTTTATCCAATGGTGATATGATGTCAAATAAATGGGGTAAGTCACTAGGACCCTATTGCAGTCATGAGTCTGGACTCAGGTGGCAAATTGCTGGATTTCTGGTGAACTTCTATAAACTATCTACCACAAAGATCTATGCTGTCAGATAACTGCCAGGTTGCCAGCATAACTTTTATTTGACAAAGGACTCAAAAGGAAATCCTGGAACTACAGGGTGAGTCTGACTTCCATTCCTTGCAAAACAATTATCTACAAAATGGAATAACACAATGAAGCACAGGTGTAAACTCAGTGTGTTAGGTGCCAGGAAATGAGAGTGCAAGTAAGCTGGGGGGTAAAGGAGAGGCAAAAGACATAATATGTATGGATTTGGAAATTAAAATACTTGAGAAGCTCCTATTTAAAGGCCATTAAAGAAATTTAGCTTACTTTTAGATCTCTTTTCAGGGGGAAGAAGAGCATGGATCCCCATAGATTAGTGATGTCCTAATTTTTATTCAGCATTTTCATAGATAACCTTGAGACAAGGAGTGTGTAATCTAATATTCAAGTTTACAGATGTTACCGAGATCTTTCAGGCAGTTAAATGTGACACTGTGAGAAACCCCATAAGGAGATCACTAACCTCAAGTATTCAGCAAAGAAATGCAAGATGATAATTTATGTCAGTAAATAGGAGGGAGTGGAACCTAAATCATGCTTACAAGGTGATGAACTTGAAAGTAGAAGGTAAAATCCAGGAAGAATATCTTGGACACAGTGGAAGTTTTCTCAGATCATCAACTCAGTGTGCACTGTGTTCTCAAGGACAAACAAAATATTTGGGATCATCAGGAAACATATGGAGACTAAATCAGAAACAAACATTTTTTTCTCTGAAAAGCATTGATACAGTGGATTACTTGATACAATACTTTTCCTTGCATCTCAGAAAGGCTATAATGTAGTCAAAAATGGTGCAGAGATATCAACTTCTCATGATTTGGGAATGAAACATTGTCTCATAATAAAAGATTAAAATTTTCATGGAATCAGAATAATTTGCATTGGAGAAGACCTTAAAGATAATTTTGTTTCAACCCTCCTGAAATGATCAGAGACTCCTTCCACTAGACAGGTTCCATCCAGCCTGGCCTTGAACACTTCCAGGGATGAGACATCCACATTCTTCTCTTCTCGGTGCTGCTCTCAATCAATTTTCCAGCCTGTATTTCTGCTTGGGATTGCCCCAAGTTGCAAGTACAGAAATTTGCTCTTGGCCTTGTCATGAGACAGACCCACCTCTCAAGCCTGTCAATGTCCCTCTGGGTGGCATCTCTTCCCTCCAGGATGTTAACTGCACCACACAGCCTGGTGTCGTCGGCAGGCTGGCTGAGCCTTTGCATTTTAGGAAGAAAAGCCTAGACAGATAGTGATGATAAATACTGGCAAAGTCATGAAGATGGTAGTTAAGGCAGTTGTTATTCATCAAATCCCCCAGTACTTGAATACACTCCCTGGAACTAGCAGGATGAAAGCTTAAGAGAGGTAAAAGAAATTACCTTATAGAGTGGTTACTGAGTTTAGGGCATGTGTTGCCACAGGTGGTCATGGAGATAAATAATTCCAAGCAGGTTCAAAAATGCATTAATGAAGTTCCTGGGCAACATGTTGATAATTGGACAGTGAAATCAGGGATGTAGTCCTGGCAATTCCTCCTGTGAATTTTGGGAGAGGATAAGAATTGTGAATGGCAGATGGTGGAAGGGTTTGTGTGTGATCCTGCATAGCACCTCCTGCTTTTGGAGAGAAAATACTGGGCTATTTTAAAGTTTAGTGAGCTTCAACAGGATGATGATAGCAGTGTCTCACCAAGGTTAATATGGTGAGTCCAGGGAAAAGGTAATGAGGGATCACAGGAACTTGCATCACCTTACTCTTCACAATCAATGAAGAATAATAGTGGAAGAATAATTTGAGGTAACTGTAACCATGTAAATCTTGAGAGATTAAAAAAACCAGGTTAAATTTATGTTATAAAGATATACAAATCCAGCTGATCCATTCTCCAATGCTTATATATTGGAAGAAAATAATGTGAAGCAGATGGTTTAACTATAATATAATTTTGCTACATATCTAATTGGTGGGGGAAAAATAGTCTTAACGAAAATTCCTTGTATTTCTACCTGTCTTCTGCCTGGAGGGTATATTTCTATTCATTTTGAGGGAAAAATTCAGATTTGTTAGGGTAACTCCAGCTGCCTTCTGAAGTCTCCCCTATTCTAACATCAACAGAGATCTCAGTAATATTTCTAATTTTTCTTCCTAATTATCTCCATATGAAACTCATGTCTCTTGTAGATTTCATTCCATCCTCTTCTTTATTTCATTTAAAGTTTGGGGTTTTTTGACACACCTCTTCTCTTATGACTCATTAATTTTTAAAGCATTGAATTCAAACCATACATATAGATATATACACACATATATATTTATCTAACACATTTATCTCTGTAATTTCTTCTAACAGACTCCACAATAAATGAAATTCACATTTTAGGTGCTAAAAAGTACAACTGAATAGAAGGAATGGAGGCCCTTTTTTGACATAAGAGTGTGAAAAAAATCCATTTTCATGTCAAAAAATCTAGTGTGCCTAAGATTATTTGCTGCCTAACTGCAGTCTGTTTTGAAAATGTCTTCACTTTATCTGGACAAATTTAATGAAGAAGTTAAAGTTTTGAGTGAATTCAGGCATGCAAAAAAAGCTGAAGCAATATAATTTAACATGGCATCTTTGTTTCAATAAACTTACCAAAATAACTTCATCTCTGAGCCCACAGAATGAAACAGAGCTTTAAAACCAGCAGCCTTGAAGAGATTTGTTTTGAGAAGTCTTTTTAATATCAGTGTAGAATTAGAACTTTATAAAAATACAAAAATGCTGTAAATGAATCCTGAAAAGGTAGTATACTGGGGTTTTTTTGGTATAAGATACTGTGGCCATATTGTAAAAAATCATAGGTTAAATTTCACTGGAGAAGAAATATTCTCAGCCTAAACATCACATATCAGAAAAAATGAATCAGGAGTAACACCTAATGAGAAGAAACTCACACTTCTTTATGCTGACATAATCAGCAAAAGAAAGGCTAGGGTCAAGGTGTGCCTGCTGCTGGGTGGGGCAGGGTATCTGCTGTCACAGGACACAGAACAGCTGAGGCACTGAATGCTGCCTTTTCCTCAGTTTTTACAATAGCACTGGCATTTTCAGAAGGGCGAATCTTGTCCTTGCATATGAATATCTGAAGGAAGAGTAAAAGGAGACAGAGCCAGGCTCTACTCAGTTCTGTCCCACAAGGCTACAAGAGGCAATCATCATAAGCAGAATACAAAAAGTCCTGCTTAAGCACGAAAGACAATTTTTTACTGCAAGACTGTGAAAGTGACAGAACTCTTGAACAGGTTTTCCAGTGAGGTTGTGGAATCACCCTCCTTGGCAATACTTGAAAGTTGTCTGGACACGGCCCTGACCAATTGATATTTGGTGCAGGGTATACTGTATTTGATTTTGGATACATGTACTAATTGATTACCTCTACCTCCATGAATTGTTTCCCAGGTCCTGGGAAACAGTAGGGGTGTAAAAATGCAGTAGGGGTGGTAAAAAAGGATCTCAAATTAATATTAATCATAGCTCAGATATTTACATTCAGCCATTCTGGGGATATGTAGGAGAAAATGTGTTGTTATTAATTTTACTTCATGAGTTTTAAAAATATTCAAGCTCTGGATTTTCTTTCTTTTTGTTTCACTCAAGTTTTCATCAACTATGTGTCCCTACTGTGTATTGCACTAGGATCAATAGGCAATTTGGAAAGTCTTTTGTAATCTATTCATTATTTCATGCATACTGAAGGCATCTTACATACAGGAAAGGAAAGCCTATATCAGTGTTTTGCAATGATATCCAGCCTATTAGGGAATCAATAACAGAGATTTTATGAAACCGGGTTCATCACAGAAGAAATAGCACAAAAATTAATTCCTAACAAAGTATAAATCCAAACATGCTTGGTGTGAATTATTAAGAAAAAAACTTTTTACATGTATTAGCAGAATTCCAAAATGCATTTTTTCTCTCTCCAGCATAGAAAGAGATTTCCTATTTGGGTCATAGATTAAACAGGTACAAAAGATTTACTTGAATGCCCAGAAAGTTTCCCAGTAGCTTTTATGATTACGCCCACTATCCAGGGAGTATTTTGTACTTGAAAATGAAGGGACAATCAAAGAATTAAGATTATCAGTTGAATATCTACATTTAATTCTTGTCTCTATTAAAGACTTTTTGCGTAATGTAGATGAAATGATTGTTCTGCGATACCATACCTCATCTCTAATCTTCAGAGGAAAGAAAGTGTCTGCCTTGTCTGTAAAGTCTTTGAAGCAGAGATTGTCTCCTTGAATGCGTTTTCCAGCATAAAGTACAATGAAACCTCTGATTTGTGTGAGGGTGTTTCAGTGTTACTGTGACACGAATAAATAATAATTAGTAACAGATGTGTTGTCTACTTTCTTTATGAAGTATAAGTCCATGAAAGAAAGGACATTTTTCCCTTTAAGTTGAAAAGAACTTCAGAGGTCAAATTTTAGCTATTATTCTAATGAAAAATGAGATTCTCCTAAAGCTGTTGGTAAAGAGTATATTTTCATAAGCTTCTCCTATTTTCTATAAGCTGTTTTAGAGTTAGAACTGTGATTTTAGAGTTTGAGCGCACAAAAATATCAAAAGACCCCACAGATTGTGTTTTTTCCCTTTAGCTGTACTATGAAGATGGCATCCAACCTTCCCCAGAGCCTTCAACTACCATATTGCTTTAATAAGTAAAAAATTAGCAAGATTTATGAAAATTTCAGTGAGATACTTTTGCTGGGAGAAATATCAACTAGTATCTATCAAACATCATTGTTGTCAGCAGCAATGTTTTGCAGAAAGTCAAGTTAAGGTAGGTTGTATTTATTTTTATGTTGGCAATGTTTTAGTACAAAGACCTCACTTATTTTAAGTAAGAAGAAAACTTAATTTGAGTTAATTTCAACAGTCTCACCTCATTCTTCCTGTCTGCAGATGGAGTCAAGAACAGAAAAAAACAAATTATTATTGTGATGTTTTATTTCTGGTTCAGTGACTTGAAGGAAGGAAACTGCTGTCTCCAGTGATATGACATCTTACCTTGTCAAGTTTTTATGTTCTCTTGAAGTTCTCAGGTCATCAAGAGAAATAAAGGCAAAGGGTTAAAATAAATTTATGTTCTGATACTTTCTAGATTGCTTAATTATATATATATATATATATATATATTTCAGAGTTAGAAATAAACTTTAATGTATTTGACAATGAAATAGGATTGAATCTCAAGAGAGGGATTTTAGAAGAATTTATAAAATAATTCACTCTTTTGAAGTACACAGAAGATGGAGAATTGTCAGTGAACTGTTGCAACGTGTGTCCTTCCCCTGATCCCTCCCCCTTGACCCTTCTGGACTGGCTGATGTGAGCCAGGACCGCCTCCCAACCCCACGGATAAAAGCCCAGCAGGACCCGTAACCCGGGCTCTTTGATTCTGGGCTTCATGGAGCAACTATCCTCTCCCGACTCTCCTTTTCCCTTCCCCACTCCCCAGTGCCATCCTTTATTATCCCAATAAACCACCTGAAGCCTGGAATGAACAGCTGCCTTTCTAGACCTGCGACGCTTCCACACAGACCCAGTCTGACCAGTCCCACCGCCTGTGGCCAAGAAGAAATCATCCTGCGTGTCCCGGCTCTGGGGCAGCCCTCCCCCCCGCAGCAGGGGAGAGCTGCCCTTGGGTACTGCACTGCTGCAGTGAACCACTTTAACTTTTAAATTATTTTTGTCTCCTGATTTGCTTCATTGGATAGTGTCTTATATCAATACTAACTCTGGAAATTAATGACAGGAAAGATTTACAATCTGTTTCCACAGGCTAGCAAGAATATAGGAAGGAAGATGTTGTGTCCTTTAAATATATACAGCAGCTAACTTTATGTTGAGTTAGCATTATTCCCTGAATTTCTCCTGCAGTCCTGTGATATCTCAGGATCCTTAATGGGAGAGTGGAGCACTTGGCTATTTACATGGATGTTAAAGGAAGGCAAATTAGATATAAAGATTAAAACCAACAACAACTTTTTAGATGAAAATGCTCTGAACGCCCTCCTATCCTTCTTCTCATTAAAATCTCACTGTCTTTTGGCTCCTAACTTTCAGCATTCTGACTGTTTCTCTGGATGTATTATGCTATCTGTTTTAAAATATTTTGTATTTCTGCTAAGTTTGGGAGTGTAGGATATCTCCACATCTTTCCACAGTCATGCACTTTCTCCAACACTCATTTATGTTCTCCCACCATTCCCCTTAATGGTAATCACTCGTTTCCTTTTCCTTCCTTAAACCCAAATGCTTGCTGTGAGAAGAATGCTCTAAATGTCAGCAGCCTCTTTGACTCAGTCTCATTTTCTTATGCTGTTTTCCAGTTTTGCTTCTATGAGAATTGTTCCATCTAATGCTCTAAAGCTCTCTTAGCCAGATCCTCATCAAATGTAAATTTACTTAACATCATTGGGGGCACTGGAGCTGAAAAACTGTCTTTCTATGCTTCTTACCCTTTGGAGTATAACAACTGCATAAAATGCAGAATCAGAGAATTGCTGAGGCCTCTGGAGATTTTCTTGTGCAATGCACCTACTCCAAGCAGTCAACTAGAGCTGGTTGACCAAGGGTAATAATAAATACTAATAAACTAACTATGCCACTAATTATAATAAACTAATTTATATCACTCTGCTGATAACATTTTACCTGACTTTTCATGTTAAAAGATATAAAGCCTGAAAAATCTCACTATATCAAGTTTCTGCTCTGTAAAATAATTGACAAGAATATTCATTATTTCCATGCTACAAAGAGGCACAGTTTGAGATGAAGTTGAAGCTGTGTTGTGTTGTGCATGCTATAAGCACGTGTTAAAAGAGAACTTGCAGTCTGAACCTTATAAAATTCCTTAAATAAGCCAACAGAACAAGAATAATTAAAGTGTCTTGTCTGCACTCTTGCAAGATGACAGCAACTCACATTTAGGTTAGACTCCAGCTTTCCAGATTCTCTCTGTCTTCAGTAAATCATATTTTTCCTAGTAAGTATTTCCCGTGCTAATGTTTTTCCCATTCTAAATGCCACAAGTGGCAACATTTATACCTTTTATTGTTTTCTCTTTGTTCTATTGCTTGTTAGAACTCACTGACAACAAAGTATTTAAAGATTCTTTTTTTTATTACTTACTTAAACTGATTCCAGATGGTTTTATTATATCCTCTTTGCTCATTCCGCATAATTCTTCACCATCCTTTGCACCTTCTCGTGCTCTAGTTGGTGCCTTCTTACACTGCTCCAACAGGTAAAGCATAAATAATACTTAAAAAATTAATTCTCTGTTTGCTATGGTCTACATATTCAATGAATTGTGGAACATAATTTCTTTTGGGGTAGAAGAACTATTTTAAATTTGGTGTTTATGAAAGAATAACAACAGTTGAATTGGCTATGGTTTTATAAATGAAATTTATGAAGAACTCCTATCCTACTGGCTGGTCTAACCGTACTTAGTTTGTCTTCATGTTTTCTTCCAAATTTTAAGGCTTCTTCCTACTTCCCTCCAAGCTGACAAGATGACTGTAAGAAATCCTTTCTGCATACTTTAGTGACATATTAAAACCCTGTTGAGCTGTAAAAAAAAAAAAACTGCTTAAAACCCCTCCTTTTTTTGTTATTTGTTCTCAAAAGTTGTGGCACTAGCAGTAAAAACCATCCTGGTTCCTTATCACAGTTTCAGTCTTCACACCAAGGAGGCAGTAAAACATTTTGGTGTTTTGATCAAGGGGTTGGTGGCTTCCTAAGATAATAGATTATATGCCTCTCCACCTGTGGATGTGCTTAGATGGTGACTCCACTGCTCTTTGTCCACAGCCATGGATAATCAAGTTGTAAAAATCTCCAAGCTATCTCTTCTCATTCCTACACTTTTCTATCTACAGCTGTATTTAGAACACATACAAGTTTTGTGCTATCTGTGGCATCTACTTTTAGGGTCCTCAGATTTCAGTTTCAGTTTCTATCAATAATTTATGCTGTTATCTTCTTAAGAATAAAACCAACACATTTCTACTGCACAAGTTTATAACTCTCCTGGCTCTACACAACAAGGTGGGTATTTCCCTAATAATCAGATTAGAGTGTCTTGATCTTCTGTTTACATGATTTTTTTGCCTTACAAAGTTCAATGTTTTCTTGCAAAAATTAACTAAATCTTGATTTGTGCAAAATTTCTTGCTGTGTTTCGTAAGCCTGTTTTCTAGCCTTTCTAATACAACAGCATTTTTTTACTGTCACTTCATTATTCTTGTCTTTTCCCACAACAGAATTTAAAAACAAGAATATGGCTTCAACTCATCCCTAAGAACTAACAATGCTTATCTTCATATGATGGCAGCAGCATCATTTTATGGTTATATATTACTTAATTTATTTTGTACTTAGTAATTTGGTTTTGTGGATTTGTAATCTCTTGTTATGCAATTGTAAATATATAATGAAAAATTTTTTCTGTTCCCTAGGACCTTTCTTCAGTTATACTGTGCTCTTTTGTGTTCCCCTAATGATTTATAATGTTTCATAAGCAAAAGTTAGTAACTTTTCTTTATTTTTGAAAGAAATACATCTGATGCCGACCTATTTCACATTGTTAGACATTCTTTCTCATTTTTTGGCCAAGATAGCGAGCATGAATATAAGAAAGTATATTTAGTATTAGTCTGACATAGTGACTATGCCATAAAACTAAATCATGCAGTTTGAGGAGATCGTTATGTTCACAAATCTGTTAATGTATGCATAACTGGGGGAAAGGGAAGGATACAGAAAGTTTGATGCATCTTTTATTGATTGATTATGAAATAGTGCATTCCAGAATGACTACAGTAGCATTTGTAAAGCTGAAGTAAGACATATCACTATGTCATTGATTTAGACATTTACATCTTTACTTTTATTAATAGGACAAGAGTATATTTTTCAAGTTATAATGGGAATTGACTCTGCACAATTTCGATTCTAGTTACAATTATTATCATTCTACTGCATTGCTATTGCTCAACTCAGAATTTTGACTATTACTTTCCATGAAAATAGATTTATTTGAAAACTCTGCCTTTGGCACAAAGGAAAAATATTTTAAAACCATGCAATATTTCATTTTTAATAATGCTTTATTTTTTAAAGTAAAAGAGTATTCCATCTTTTGTGATGGGAATCCAGTTACATTCATACTTGCATTTTCATATTAGGATATGCAAAGGCCATGCTGGGAGCTTAAGGTAAAAGCCATGGCATGCTAGTGAATAGACCATATTACAGACAAGGATAAACTAAAGAGTGTCTCCTGGCTTTCTTTCCAGTCTTGTCTAAAAGTGAAGCTAAACTTTAGTTGTTGTTGCCCTCTAACTATGCTAGAGCTATTAGAATTTAGTGTGAAAATGCTTTCTGATGGAAGTTTTATAAATGCCTTTTTTAGAGCAGTGAAGAAAATACTAAAGAGAAAAAAAAAAGACTATTTCACAAAAAATATCTGGGTGCTGGACCAAGACCTGACAATCTATGTTCTTTTCCTACCTCTGAATGTCTGACTGTGCTTAGTAACTCATATAACCACATTAATCATCAACTCTTTTTTATTTTATTTACTGTAAGTAAGAAATAATTTATCAGGGACAGTTTGGTAATGTGTACGCTCAATGTCTTTAAATAGGATTACAGTTTTCGTTGAGGCTTCTCTCCCTCACTCCAAATAAATAAGCACAAGAACTTCCCATGGAACACTTTGTGTCGTATTTCACAGATGAAAACAAAAGCAGTGTTCATACCAACTTTGATTATGTGCTAAAGCAATTAATGTATCATTCCAAATTCTGGGGGGATTTCCTATAAATTTTTTTAATCTCTTCTCATGGTTACACAGAACATAACTGAAAGTTTGCTATTGACTGAGGTACCTTGGTGACATGGGTGACCGATAGCTTCAGCTAAACTACAAATCCTTTGGGCTTTTTCCTGTGACAGATGAATAGAGAAACCTTACTCAGTCTAGCGAGAGATAGTGAATGTTTAATTTCTGAAGGAAAGAAAAATTTTATAATCCTTAATTCCTCATACATGCAGGGGAAATTCTGATTAATACAGTTTTTGGAGGTGTAATTTTAGAATGGAAGTGTGTGCACTTTAGATGTTTCCTGTGTTGGCTGGTTGTTTGGCTTTTTTCTGCTATTTGTACTTGCTGAATTGGTTAAAAAAGAATGATCAGCAAACATAACGAACAAATTGCACTTTCCTCAGCTGAACTGTATGAAAGACCCCAGAGACAATCCAAACAAGCCTGGCATGGTCCCTCAGGAACCTAGAAATTCCATTGGCCTTTTTAAGACTGTCTTCTCTGGGGAACAAATCCCTGCAGCTGCTTTTAAAAGTTGAGGGTTAAAAGCATTTTTGTTGCTGAGAATGCACATTGGAGCACATGTAATGCTTTCATGTGCATTTTAAAGTGAAAACACAATACAACTTTTCAGAACGCATGGAAAAATCACAGACTTGCTTCTATGGTTGAATGAATTCACAGAAGTACTTTCAGGCAGAGCTGACTGACACTCTGAATATCCCTTCTAGAAGAAATTTGGATGTTTCAAGAAAGTTTTCATTTTGAATGAAAGTGAATTTAAGAACTTCTTCCATTATCCGTCACTGGAAAAATAACTGAAAAAATGGAAATGCTTTGTTCTGGTTTTGTTTTGTTTGGGTTTTTTTAAAGAAATTCATCCATTTCTACACTTAAAAGACTGTTCCTTGGGTTGCTCGCTATTAGAAGAATCCAAAGACTTCCCAGAATCCAAAGTAATCAGTTGTCATAGAGAAAATACTCTGAAAATGAAGACTTGGGAAATGGATTATAAAGTTTGGATTTTGCATAGTGTTACAGTGAAAAGGAAAAAATCCTGTGTTATCAGCATATTTCATGACATTAAATATTTTCAAAAACCAGCAATGGAGTTACGGGAAAATATGGAGTATAGGTAAACTATCTCTCTTCAGTGATGCATTTCCTCACTTTACATTTGATCTTGCCTCACTGAATACTTAAAGGCAACTTTTGATTAATTTCATTTCACAGGGAAGAATTTAGTAGAATGTGCAGCTGGAAACTCTAGGACTACTTTTTTATCACCCACTCTGAAATTCACATGCATGAATGTCCTATACTAACCAACTTTTCTCCATCAACTGGTCCTTCTTGGAGTCCACTCTCTGTCTAATAAAGCTGCAAGTATACAACTCTTTTTTACCTGTGATATTTTGCTGGAGATAGCAAGGAGATCTGCTGACTGAGATGGCAGTGAAGGCAAAAGGGAGCTTTTATCCTGCCTACTCCATAGCACTCCTACAAAACAGCTCCAGAATGCTATAGATCTGAAACGGAGATGTGGGAAGGATGGTGGCAGAGTCTCAGGAGGTTTGGGCCACTAGGGTAGGAGTAAATAGATGAAAGACTGCAATTACAGTGATATTGAAAGAGAATTGGTACAGAAGTATGTTACTATCTGTTACTAACATAACATAATTTTCATGGTGCTGACACGTTGCTCACCACTATTGAGGATCAGGAAGGATTTTTCCCATTCCTTCTTGTACCATGATTTATCTTCAACAAGTGAGCAACACTTGAGATGAACAGTGATAAGGAGCAACTTGATCATGAAATGACTCCTCTGTTTAATTGGAGCTGCACTCAAAAAATGCCAGACATCCTATTTTCTGGCATGTGCTTTAATGAGTGAGCACTGGTGAAAAATAGGGTTTATTTGTTTGTTCTCCTTTATCAGTATCCTAAAAAAAGATGCCAATAACTCAACTATGTGTCCTAAGTGCCCATCCAGAATTTGAACCTTGTGTATCTTTTTCTTTCTCTAGACAGCACCTCACTAATCATGGGTGTCCTGGTTTCAGCTGGAAGAGAGTTAATTTTCTTCACAGTAGCAGGTACAGTGCTCTGTGGTTTGGATTTACTAGGAGAATAATGTCGGTAAGACACTGATGTTTTAACTGTTGCTAAGAAACTTGCTCTAAATCAAGGACTTCTCGTGTCTCATTTTCTGCTGATGAGTAGGTGCACAAGAATATGGGAGGTAGCCTGGCTAGGATAGCTGACCCAAACTGGCCAAAGGGATATTCTGTAGCACAGAATGTCATGCCCAATATCTAAATTGCTGAGAGCCAGGGATCGCTGCTGAGGGACGGGCTGGGCATCAGTCAGTGGGTTGTGAGCAACTATATTGGGCATCACTTGCCTTTCCTGGGATTTATCTCTCTTATCTCTCACTCTCTCTTTGTTGTCTCTCTTTTCATTCAACTCTTAAACTGTTTTTGTCCCAAAACATGGGTCTTACCTTAGGTTTTGTTTAATTTTTCTTCCTATCCCATGGAGGGGTAGGGTGGGATGTGAGCAAGTGTCTGCATGGTACTTTGTTGTGAACTGAGGTTAAACCATGACAATGGGAAAGTGATGGATTATCTCAAAGAGGTACTTATGCCCCTTTTGCGAGGTTACTGAAGAGACCTTCATTTAGGTTCTCTTATATATCCCTCTTGACTAGTACCTGTCTTTGCATAGTGTATTTTTATTGCACAGGAACTCTGAAACACTTTGTCTATTTTGTATTCCTACCACAGCTGGTTTAAACATAGATCAACAACCTGAAATACTCCATTCAATTCTGTAAAGTAGTAGTATGCTAAGAAAAACTTAAAATAATCTATTTTGTAGCATGTAGCTTTGAATTCTTTTCCAACAGAAAATGGGGAATATGGCCATTATAGGTCTATTTCTGAAGCAGTAATCACAGTTAATGATGCAAATCATAACTCATTTTCACTAAAATGGGGGGTGTAAAACCAGCAGGTGTAATGTATCACTACCTAGAGACTGAAGTAACACTGAGTACAGTGATCTACTCACTTAGCCATACTCTTTCTATTGTAGGCATATCAAATTTCAAATGTATTTCAGATGGGACTTTGATGGTCATTGTCCACAATAACCTGCTAAATTTAGCTGTGAAAAACCCCCAAAAAGGAATCAGGTCTAGCCATATCATTATACTCCCTGCATAGTCAATGAAAGCCAAACCACAGACTCTTCCCCCAGGCCTTTGGAGTGACTGTGGGGAGCCTATGCAGTGATTGTAGGTATCTGTCTGACTTATACATGTTAAATATTCAGTGAAACCATTTCAGCTCTATTATGATGATACAGACTTGTTTCCTTTCCTATTTTGTGTTGTATCTTATATACCAAAGTCCCTGGGATTCAGAAAAGGTTTTTCTTCCATTAAGTAATGAATACATTGCCTCTAAATTGTAATTTACTGTAATATTGGCTGCAGTGTGGGCTCATCTGCTGGCCACAGGGTCTCCTGAGAAGCACCTGCTCTGAAGCAGAACTTTAGTGGGCTGTCATCCCTTCAAGGGGCTCTATCACTGGTCCTTCATGAGCCTCAGTCCTTCGGGAGAGGGGTGAATGTAGTTGCTTCACTGTGGAGTACTTTCTTCTCCTTTGAATTTGGTGTTTCCTCTTGTTTCTCCTTCTTTGCTCCCTTGTCTCCCATTTTCTGACCTACCTTAAATATGTTTTCACAGAGCTGTGGTTAACTTGATGGGTTCAGCTTTGGCCAGTGGTGGCTCTGCTGTGGAGCTGGCCTGACTTGGCCATGTCTGGCACAGGGCAAGCCCTCATCTTGCATTCTTCCACTTGCAGCCTTTCTCATACCAAAACCTTGCTGCTTACATCCAGTACATTAACAAATGGCCCAAATCAGTATCCTGAGCAGCTGTGTCATCCGACATATCTTCAGGTACCCTCTGTGTCCATATGGAGACACAACATGCAGCACAGGTGAGGGTCAGGGCACTAGATACCCATATGTAGACAACTGAATAACCCTCCTGAAGCCCTTGAACAGACCATTTAAATATCCTTTTATTAATTTTCAGAAATCATGTGTTCCAACATTTAATTCTGAATGTTTATAAATTTTTGATATTTCTACTCTAGGAAGATGAACAGTAATGTAAATTTTTTACACTGTATAAGAATTTGGCTACACAAAGAATAGACAAGAATAGACGAATATGCTATACCTATGCTGAAAAGTAAAGAGTTGGTCTGTAAGTAGGTTAACAGTTGAGTTTCTCAAAGCTTGGTTCAGAATTGCTGTCATTTAATATATTCATTTATGACCCTGGCACAAAAAGCAAAAATGTTTTAATGAAATTTGCAGATGGCATGAAGGTTAGAGGAACTATAAATACAAAGCAGCACTTGAATATTGTGTAGAGTTAAGAGACCTTGAGGACCAGAGTAATAGAATTGTAATAAGATTTAATAGTACAAAATAAAAGGTCACAGATTTCAGCCTTTTCATCTTACCCATCATTACCTGTCTAAAACTTAGAGGCCTACTTTAAGTTGTTCACCTGGGCTCCTTTAAATAATCATAGAGAAATGCCTCTTCAAGGACACTTCTATACTAAATTAGTTATTTAAGACAGGAAGGTTGTACTGGCTTTTAGAGATGCCTTTCTCACTGCACTGCTTTTGGTGGAAAACTAGGTGTCTGCCTAGCCTAGATCCCCATGAATCCCAGCTTCAGACTTAATCTGAATGCTTGATATAAGCTTATAGTCCTTCAGTTGGGAAGAGAAAAATCCAGTCACAACCAGGTTCAGGGAATGTAAATACGGTCCTTCGATACATCAAGCTCAATGTTTCTGTGAAACATAAGGAAATGATTAATATCTCTGTAAAAATTCCTTGTGGAAAATCTTCTAGGACCTTCACCATTAAAGCTCAAGAAATAGTAATTCATTGGAAAGATACAAATAGTAATGAGGGAAAATAATTTTACAAGATGAGGCTACATGAATAAATATTTTTCATGTAGCAGATTGGAGATGAGAGACACATGAATTTTTGCTGATCTGAAACAATATATGCACCAACCATGACCGTTCCATGTGAAATAACACCAATAAAAATCAGGTTAAAAAGCAGAGAAGCTACATTTGTGCTAGTCTGTGCCTCACACAAAATGTGTCACCAGCTGAGGTGACTGTCATGTTTCTAAGATAGGCACTGGCAGAAGGTAGGCAGCAGTCAGTAGTGGCAATTGTAGTCTCCATCACATGGAATACATCTCTGAGTCAAAATGTGCTGGGTTAGATTAGCCTTGTGAAAAGACGATTGAGCTTGTAAGTGAGTTAAAAATTTATCAGACATATTTAAAAAAAATATGCAAAGCTTTTTTTCAAAAACATTCATTCACTGTCATGCCTCCTACTTATGTATGTATACCAGCACTTGCAATAGACTAAAGGTGCTAATACAACCATCAGTCCTTGGGTAGTTCTGCTTAAGCAGAGCTAGCCCCACAACATGAAGTCAGCTAGTATGGATGTGGGCACAAGTTACTGCTTTTCAAGCAGTTAGATGTTTTGTGTAGCTCAGATTTCGTAGGTGTTTTGTCAAACATTATCATTTCCATAATTTTGAAAATCCCTATTTTCCTTCAAAAATGTTATGTTTGCAGAATCTTCTAATTATTCCAAAACCTTTCAGATTGATTATGCCTGTCCAATTCACTAGATTTTTCCTTCTTATGATTTAATTTCAGTAATAAAAATATAAGAAATGTTACTTTGACTATTACTTGAGAAGGGAACAATAATATACACAGTATAACACAAAAGTCTCAAGATACTGTGTAAATCACTCCCTTAGCTGGCAATAAAACTAGCTAGGACTTAGGAGGCACCTGCTGATTTACACTCATCAAATATCTGACTCATTCGTATTACCAAAACACTAGGCTGAAATCGGGAAAAATAAACTAGAGACAACCTTTGTCTGGCTGACAAAAGCATGTTTCTTTAGAAAAGCTGTTTAACTCAAGTTCAGGTAGCTTTTCACATTTCCACTAACCTGTGGATGACATCTGAAACTTAAGTATGATGTGAAAGTTGAAGAAGTGTTCTCAAAATAGCTTAGATTTATTGCAGAGGTGGGAAATGAACAGTGCTGCCAGCTAAGAGAAGTATTTGTTTGACTCTGTTTTGTGTTAAGATGCTACCTTGAACTTGCAGATTGAGGAGAGATAATACTGTGTCTTGGAAATGTACTATTTTGATGAATGCCATCTACTGGAAATGAGCCAGTTGTATTTGTTTTATTTGTTTGTTCTCAGTGTCTCAACACTCAGCATGAACTCTACCATGGCAAACTGTTGGAGTAAGTTATTTCTAGTCTGTAACAAATACTTCTATCACATTATTATTGAAAATAGCAGGTCTCAAATGTGTATGGTATACCATTTCTCACCAAAGTACAATTTTTTTAACATTAGAATGAGCACAAACATGCCTCTAGTACTACGTTGAATATAAGACTGAAGAAAAACTTGTCTCTGCAACAACTAGACAAATTCTGTCTGTATGTGTACATACAATTTACAGTTGGTTCTTTGAAAGAAGTGGGAAAACTTTTTCTAATAAATAATAAAGATAAGTTTTACAGGGATTAAATTATCTGAAAATTTTATCAAGTAAAATGAATAATCATATGCAACTGAAAATTTAAAAGAAAAAGGAAATATAATGAAAATGTAAAAATGTAAAACTTGAATTTAATTAAGAATGTTTAATTGTCTAAGCTAAAAAGAAAAATGAAAAAGCTAAAAATTTGCATGAATTTATGAAAATAGATTGTATATGAGTTTGAATGAAACATTTTGGGTTAACACAATTTCTTTTTCATTTTTACCTGGTGATCTGGACATTTCCTTGCACTGTTTTCCTCTTTCCTTTTGAATTATCATCCTTCCCTCACCTCCTTTTTATATGGGATTGATCATTCCATATTTTTAAAATTTTTTGTAAAGAAAATTATTTTTTAAAATAAATATTGTATGAATATTGTCACTATTATTTTGCAAGTGGTTTAACCCTAATTAAAACATAAAAATGATACAGTAATGAAGGAGAAGCTATTTGGATGTATGCTTCCTAAATTTGATGTTCAAGGTATTAGATAACCAGGCTGGTTGAACTTCCATAGTTCATGCAGCAAGAAGTAGATTCCAGCCTGTACCTCTCTGGCAGATGTTTCACAGTGGAATGAATTTCCTTCTGAAAGGTGCTGTTTCTCTCTCCGTGGAGAAGTAAGTTAGGAATCTCCTCAGTGCCAATGTTTTCTTGAACAGAGATAAGGCCGTCAGAATTGTATCTTATTATGAGTGGTGGCACCAGCTCATGGCAACCTGAAAACCTTGGGTAAGTGGCTCAGATCTCAGACAATATGTTCCCAGGCTAAGCTTGTCTCAGACTTAGAGCCTCTGATTGGAAAAGGGCAAGCAGGTGCAGCAATGTACTGTAAAATGTAGATTTAGGGACCTCTGTGCCAAATTTTTCTCTCCTGATCTGTTCCTATCCCACTGAATTACTTGCCAATGCAAGCACAACCGAAGATAATCATACTATTCTACATATAAAGCTCCACAGTTTTGACTTGTTGTTTTATAAAACCGTCATAATTATTAAACCAACTAATCCTCAAATATGCTTGGTTTTTAATTTGTATTGATTATGAGAATAAAAGGTATTTCAATAATTTATATAAAAATATCCTGAAGGAGTGAAAATGTGGATGCCATTTGCCATGGGGTCTTAAGAGCTGTGTGTTGAAGAAAGAGGGTGGTACTGTTTGTTAGAAGCATTTAAACCAAGTGTATGCATGTAATTTAAGGCTTCACACAGAAATAGTGCTCAAAGTAAAAGAAAAAATTACAGCATAACTCAGTTTTCAGTGGAATATAAAAAACCAGGGAGTGGAGAGCTCTGTTTGACAATTCACAATGTAGAGCAGTTTTCCCAACAATTTTAATAGATTTTGAAATATATTTTGTTAGTTCATGCCATGCCTAACATATAGTTACTCAAGACATCCAGCCATATTGCCTGTTATTAAAATCACCACAGAATATTAATTTTTGACTTTAAGATTATAAACCCAAGGCAGGATTTCTCTATAAAAGTTCTAGAGATTGCTAAAGAGCTTACTGAGCTGTGAGAGCAGAAAAATAGAAATATTCACCCAGATGAATTCTTATTTGTCCTCTCTAGCAGATGATTAGAGATCAGAGCAGGTAAACATTAACATTGAAAATCCCACTACTGACTAGCAGTGATGGCTAAAGACAGATGAATACAGTAGCATACCAAATTTTGAAACTTAAACATCACAGCAGATTTTTGTCCCAAGTGAGTTTGAGAAATTATTTCAGTCTCTTGCTTGCAAAGTTAAGACATCAGAAAATAAATCCAGTTTTGGGAGGCTTGTCAATGGGAGAGAGGGTTTTGTCTCTCTCCAAAAATATGCCTGCAGACCTTTCAAGGTCTTGAGGGCTACACTTTCTTCCTACAAATCTTCAGAAGTCAACACTGAGTGAAGAGAGGCCAATACTTCTCATTTGCAGCTCCCTTGCCACATCTTTTGCTGCTATAGCATGCCATCCTTCTAAATTGCATTCTCTAACTGTTTGACTGTGACATGAGATCACAGAAAACAGAAGCATCCATGAGGGATTAAGAGGAACTATGTGGTGAAGAGTGAGAAGTCTTGAAAAGGAATGGCTTCTCTGAACTTTACTCCATTCTTTTGTTTTATTCCTCTCAATTAGTGTCCTCTGCCTTCAAGAGAAATCTGTACTATCTGATCTTTTTGAGTCCCTATCATACTACAATAATTCCTTGATTTATTGCATGATTCAGAGTGTCCTTTCATTTTGGAGCACATATAAAACCTTTAGAAAGAGAGGATTTGGAGATTATCTAGAAAGCTCTATTACTATCTTTAGGATTCTTGTCTAAAGCTTTGAAAGAATCTCATATTAAAGGCACTTTCAGCAAGAATTTTCAGAGATTCACCCTGACTCCTTGGAACAATAAAGATACACATTTCATAGGAAACTCTCCTACCACTTGAACATGTTTGTTATGCATAAGTATAGAGCATGTAAATTCTATGTACTGGAATAATACATTTGATTGCTTTTCTCAAGTATTTACAGTAGAGGAGCCAAGCAGCCTAAATCTTAAAGTAGCAACAAATCATTGAGTGGGCTAAAGGTTTTGCGAATTTACTTTTTTATGTTAATGTCAGCATTTCAATCTTTTGAGTGCTTACACCAGTTTTTAAGGACTAAATGTACACTACAGACAACCTGACCTCTGTGGAGCTAAGGGAGCTAATTCACAGCAGAATTTGGTTATAATAATGGTTGTATTCCAAATAAACAGTTTTGGAAACATGCTATCTGTACTTCATATGCACCGCAGGACTTTTTTGGCCTGAGGAATCCATCTCCCACTACAATTTGCAAGATATGCAGTTTCCTGAATACAGGGGAAGCTTCAGGCAACTACTTGTTTAATTCCAAATGTGAACATTAGATTGGGTATTTTCAAAGTAATTTTCCCTCCATCATGTGCCACTACTTCTACCTGCCAACATTTTATCAACATGTTTTCAATAGAAAATTCATTTCATACTTGCTGCTGGAGTTTATTCTAGCAGCTGAATAGCCTGAACATGTTCAACATGATAGGTCAGAAGGTGCCACCGTGTAGAGCTGAGATAAGGGAAAAAAGAAGACCTCCAAGAAAGTAAGTTTTGACCTGTTTCTTCTGGTATGTAACAGCCAGCATTTTTTTCATATCAGTGTTTCCCAAGTGTTATAATTGGAAATGTAACATTTAGCTTGATAAGCGTCTTCCTTATTTCAGTCAGAGACTCCTATTTCTGTTTAAGACCATACTACTAATGTATTTAATTGGAGGAATATGAATAGTTAGCATTCTGCAAAGTACAGAACTACTACAAAGTATTCTGTATTTTAAGCCTGTTAAGAACCATGGTTATATAGAGGCCATACGTGTGAAGCATGTATCTTGTTGGAATGTTAAATCAAGGAGGTAATCTTGCAATCCTTGCTTAGTCAATAGTCTTATTGAAATCAGTAAAAATATTTTCTAAAATATTGATGCTTTGTACATTTTCATATTTAAATAAAACCCCAAAACACCTTGCAAAAAACCCCATCAACAAAAGCACAAATAAAAACCTGAAGCTCATAGAAATTTAGAAAATATTTAGAATAAGTCTATATATGCCTGTCATTACTTTAATTTTACAGTGAAAATCTAAGCAATCAGTAATGTGAGGCAAAGTTATGCATTAATAGGAAGGTAAGTTGTATTATTACTCTTTGCAGAGCATTCTATTCCTTAGAATAATTAAAGGAATCCCTTCCAGTTATCAAATTTTTTTTAGAATACCAAGTTTTGAATGGGATAAAATATTTGATCAATGATCTTCCCAATTTTCTATGTCACTTATTAAATCTTCCTAGGTCATCATTAATCAGATGATACTGGCTACTTCAGTATTTATTTTAACTACAGTCTATTTATTGAAAATCACATTTCATTTAGCACTTGGAAGTAAGAGTTTGTTCAGTAAAAAAATTGTTTTTAAACTTGAAGATAAACCAAATAAACACAATTCTAAGGTTTTATTATCATTGCCAAAGTAAAGCATTTTTCCATACTTATTGAGTAAAAATGGGAAAAGTTTATTTAGTTGGGCAGAAGTCTTTGAGTTATACTGACAGTTTCTATTGAACCAATTGAACTTTTCCAGTTATTACTAACTTTATTTATGATACAAAATTTTGATAGCCAGCATAAAATAATGTCAACTTTTAAAACTAAAAGAAAAAAAAGGCTTCAAGATCTGAACTTACTTTGCAAGTTTGATTTCTTCTTCTTTAGGGATTTCCATTCAGGTGAAAAATAATTTGATGAACATGTACCACCATTTTATTTCTCTTCCTCCTTTGACTTTGCAATTCCATTTTCATGCGAAAAAAAGTACTTCAAGAAGGATGACTTCTAGATTCTTCTAAATTTCCTGTGATGTGAAACAAATGTTTCTCTAGTTTATCACTAGAAATAATATAGAAAACAGTCTACAGATAGTAGGAAAGAAATTTTAACTTTCATTGGCTATCTGAAGAACTCCAGAAGTACGCATTTTGAAAATGCCATTTTTCAGCATTTTTGAGGCAACATTGGTTTGGAATTCGAACTGGTAGGAATTTTTTTTTTTTTTAGACTTTTCTCTGGGGGAAATTTTAGAAAGAGTTCTGTTTTTCATGAACCAGAAGCTCAAAAGTTTTTGTTCAGTTCACAGAGGAGTGAGGCAAGTTAGTTTCCCTTCATGCAGGAGAGGATTTAACTGGGATCTGCCGCAGAGGAGATTTTCTGCATCACTGCATGCAGGTCCAGTAAATATAAGCCAATGAGGTTTCCTGCAGTGAAATCGAAGGGAGACAGGTGAAATAATGCACAGCTTCAGGATCAGGTAGGAAGCAGAGAGTCAGTGGCACTGCTATCTAAAGACAGAGGTGTTCTTGACTATGACTCTGAAATGACAGAGAAAAAAACAAGAAAGGATGATTATTACTGACAGTATTGGCTTCATATGGAAGCTAGACTTTCTAAATAAGCTCCTTTTGTTCACAGCCCAAATTCCAATGTGAATACAGTCCAGTTTTAAGTATTCAAGAGACAAGAAGCTTCACTGAGGCTTTCAAGAGGCTTATTGCCGTGAGTCTCTCCCTGCTGAATGTCTGTTGCTAAGGGGCAAGTTTGCAGGAGGAGATTGACTTCTGCAGCTAGCTTAAAAGCAGAGGTAAAATGTCCCTAAGGCAAGGTGTTTTAGGAAGAAAGGCATCAGCTAATTAAACTTAATTGGGTTAGCCAGGGTAGTCTGATTAGCATAATTAATTTAGGCCTCTGAGTAGGCTTGAGGTGTGTGTGTTTTTGTGAGGGATCCTTTGAGGGAAGTGTTTGGGACTCTAAAGTGAAAAGAGTAGTTAAATCTCTAGGTCAAGGGAGAGATGCTGTAGATGAGTGGGAAAGACAATGAACAGAATTGCAGAGGATGTAGCCTGCCTAAAGGCTGTGTACTCTTTTGAAACTGGCAGTGGTTAAGGAAAAGAACAGAGAGCTTAGTTAGAGGATTTCAATCCACCTAGAAAACATGGGGAAGAAGCCTAGCCAGCCTGTTACACTTGTGCTTGACAATACTGTGATATAAGTAAAAATATGAAAAATATGGTGTTTAGGGAATAGTGGATAGGATTAAAACCAGCCTGTATAGCAAAGTGGTAGAATCCTCTAGTGAGGGGAAGTTGAAATGGTTTGAGCTTAACTGATTGGGGATCTTTTGCTACTGCAAAAAGTGAATTAAGTACTGGTTTAAACTGTTTTCGAGAGCTTTGTGTACTGTACTCTTAGCTCATGAAAAGAATCTCTTAGCTAATGAAAAGAATCCCTAAGAAATAAAAACTTGCAAATATAAATGATTTTCCTCAAATAACAGAGAAAACCAAAAATTATGACCACTTAATAACACTTCTGGTTTTACAAAGAAAGTGAATTTGAAAGTAAGTATATCCTATCTTTGATTCCAGCATTACTTTAATGGAGTAGATTGCATAGTTCTTTATTCCTTTACTAAGTTATATATTATGTCATAGTTTCACTGGGCCTAAGTTTTGTGTTATCTGAACTGCCTTCACATTTCAAGGCTTAGAAGTTTTCTGAATTTTTGGGGTTTTTTGGCTAGGAATTTAGTTTTCAACATCACTGTGAGTGATGCAGTGGTCAAATGAGTCTTTGACATCCTTGGTTTTAATCCAATTCATACCCTGGCTGCCAGGCAGATAACCTGTTCCTATTTGGCTGAGGAAATAAGGTGTCTCTATTGTTAAACTTACCCTAAAGCTGATTGATATGAAGCACAGCTGGGAATCCCAGGGGGGAAAAGATTGTTTTGCTGCCCAACCAGTATTTTGTCCAAGTATTCCTGTGAGTTCCTTTTATTAATCTCTGATCTACAATTTAAATCACCACAGTTTCAACTGCAAGATGAAAGTGAAAAATGAGAATTTTACACTGAACAACCTCATAGTAATTCTGTATAAATATTTGTGACTATAGACTACTCTTAAAAGAAAGATCTGAGGATTTAATTATTCATATGAATGATGACTAATATATAATCAAGGATATTTGGCATGTAGTTTCATGAGTAAGGATTCTCCTGAGATCTTGAGAATATTGACTGAATATGATGAGATGTTGTCTGCAATAAGGAAATGTAGTGATTAAATGTTGAAAAAGAAATATGTAATTTTTCAAAATAAGCTGTGCAAATAGAAATATTTCTTTTTGTTACTAATGTTTGAATTGCTTTTTACTTAATTTCCTTCAGAATATTTTTAGCTGATTTTTCATATCTGTCCAAACCATCCCACATTCCTAGAAGTGAAGTTTCATATACTAAATAAAGGTTTATTTATTTAGTATATGAAACTATATATCTTTATTTATAAAGATATTTTAGTTGATGGTTTGGAGGAAAATCGCCATATGTGTGAAGGCAACTATAAATTAATATGGTTATATTCTAAGATTGTGTTATGGGGTAGCCTTTGAGAAACTTCTTGGTTTCATTCTCACTTGAAATAATATGAGAGCAACTTTACAATGAACAATTTTTTCTAGTGCTAGATGGACCTGGATGACAGAAAAAAGCATGAAAATTAGAATCAAAGCAAAGCTGATGTACCAGAACCATGACAAATAAATAAATACCTAAGTTTTCCTTTCCTAATCTTTAAAAGGTTTATGTTTAGGTCAATTCTTGCCCAGTTCTGCTTCAGAGCCATTCAGATGAGATTTTACAAAGGGAAGAAAAGAGAAATGTTGCTAAATTGCTTTGAGAAAGGTTAGCCACTCAGCATGAATAAACTAGGTTTTGCTACACCACAAATATATATGACATGTTGAAAAATGTTTTAATGAAGTAGCAAAGGTCTGCTAGAGAGTGAGTCAAAAAGAAAAATATAGCAGTGTAGTAGACTTTGAAAAGACAGAAGAATTCTTTTCTTCTTTTTCTTAGAGAAGAATTGAAACCATAGTGTTTCATGTCTTTGTTTTAAACTCTGTGGCAACTCTGTATTGTTTAAAATACATACTCCAAATTTCAGGTTTGGCACCTGCATTATTTGAGGTATAATTACATTTACTCTATGTAATTAGAATATAAATTTGTGTTGCTGAGGCAGGATAGTGTTGTGGGGTTCTTTTTTCCTGGGAGGTAGTGTTATGCAGTCTGTTTTGTGTTCAGAAAATTTGCCATGACAGTGCTTCATAATAGAACCAATTATCAGGAATGCTGTTACACATAGCCTTCCAGACCCCAATTTAAACAGAAGCAAGTGACAATTCCTTCTGTGAAACAGTCTCCATAAATCAGCCATATGTGAAGACTTACAAGCTTCTTGAGGATTAAACAAGAAATATGATTTTTAAAAAAATGATTATGTGCTTTTAAGGTATTCTGATAAACTTCCAAACAAAAGGGAAGGAGCATATATTAGCAGCACCTATCAAGACTGTTTTCCATGTATCTTTAATGGATATCAGAATATTTTACTCTTTCACATTTCAATTTTAAGAAGAAAAGATCCCACTTCCAAATGCTTCAAAATAGATATTGTCTACTTTGCAGCACAATAGGAGACACTGCAACTGCTCCTGCCTTCCCTGCCTTCTTTGACATTCTTGTCCTGTATGAAATGACATAGCTGATTATTGATCTTTATTTTTAATTGGCATTCTCAATTAAAATGCACAAAACTGAAGGAATAGCCACTATTTTTTATATATAATTAATAGATTTTTTTTGTTCCTGAGGCTTCAGTTTGTTAAAACGATCCAAACATCCCAGTTCATCCTCAGACACACTTGGGAACTTCTAGGTGCAATGTTTAGAACAGCCTATTAATTATGTAACTTTTAGAATACAATGCCCTTTATTATTAAAAGATCTATCTCTGAACACAAAAACCCAAACACTAGCTTAGCTGTCAAATTTAGTTTTACATATATTGATTTAAGCATTTCTGGGGTATACAGTGCCACATAGATACCTCAGACACTTTTCTTTTTCCTTATGCCTGCTTTTTTTATTTTGGATGTGTTTCTTTAAACATGTGATTGTGTAGGTGTTTTTATACTATATTATAATTACATGCCACTGGAAGTTTTTCTTGAAGGACAATCTAAGCAATAAGCAGTTAAGTGTAGCAAAATTTTAGAAAAAAATTTTAGAAAATAACAGCAATGTGGGCAACAACAAGCAAATTGAATAATTTAAGACTCTTATTTTACTGCATAGCATTTCAAAATATACAAAAATTGTACTAAATAAATATTTTTATTTAAGTAGAAACCTTAATGATTTTTTTTTTTTTTGCTATGTTTCTATTTTGCCATGACTGGTTTGCTTTATGGAAATAGATGGGAATAAAGCGTTTGAAAATATAGGAAAGTATTTTGCCTGCAAACTTTCTAGATTTTCTTGGTCAAAAATGTAATTAAAATCAGTATTTTCCTGAAGAGACAAAGTCTTAAAGTAATCTGAAATCTTAAATGAACTAGAGTTACTGATAGAAATTCCAAAATTGTTTCTTTTTCTTTCACTGTTTTATGTTTGATCAGACATAGGTCAGAGTTACATTGAAAGTTCTGTGAAAGAATGAGGACATCTCAGCCTTCACCCCTCTCCTTTCATTTCAGGGAATTCAGTGAAAGGAGGAAGCCTTGGCTTTCTGACTCCCAACCTGTTTTCATCCAGACATCCACACCCTGCTGCTGCAGAACTGGCAATTATCACTCAGGATCCCCCAAAGCTCCCCTTAGCATGATTCATTACCATGCTTGTAAGGGTTTCATGCAATATATTTGAGAACAAAGGTGCTATGAGATCAGCTGTGGTTGAATGTGTGAAAAGTAAGGAAAATGGACTGTTTTGACACTGTATTTTTCAATATTATGAGGCAGTTTTGCAGCGAAGAACTTTATTCTGCTTGTGAATTCTTTTTTTCCTATTTATCCAATTAACTGAGATTATCAGACTGAATCTTAGGCGACAAAAATAACAAATTGTTTGGTTTCTCAGAAGAAAAAGACTCTCATTTTGAGTCTAACTTAAAGGCGGAGGGGTGCAAGGGAGGGAAAATAATAAAAGTTAAAAATATTTTTGATCTAATCTTTTGTTTACTTAAAATATTTCTCTCATTTCATTTTTTAAAATTAATATATGAAGTATATGGTAATAAAGCACCATGAAAAATGAGAATTCTCTCATTTTCTGGGTTTAATTTGCTTTCAGTTCTTTTGCTCTCTGTAAGAGAAAAATTTACCCAAATATGTGTTTATTGCTTCTTTTACTCTAAATCTACCTTTTGTGTAGGTGGTGGTGGGGGGGGGCATGGTAAGTTCAGTCCAAATGTTTGCTGCAGATATTATGATGGTAGAAACAGAGTTCATTTGTTTTCTTGGCACTGGTAAATTAAAGCTTTATTTTTTATGTGTTTTAAATCTGAAATGTGTAATAAATATTGACTAGGTCTAGCTTTCCAAAACATTAAGCATTGTAGATTTTAAAGCAGAGAAACATGTCAGAAAAACTTTGCTGCATTCTGCCTCTGGGAGCATGCTGGTGTTTAGTTTATAAGTCTCAGTTTGTGCAAATCTGTAGTTTTCCATCTATACAAAGCCAATAATTTCACCTTTTTTTTCTTTGACCTACTTGAAAAGAGGGATTGCTGCTGTCTAACACTACTACGGTGAACAAATGTCTCAGTATTTTAAAATAACATTTGCAAACCTATAAAAGGGATGGCTTGGCATATAATTATCAGATCTAACCTCTTAAGATTTCTGGAAGCTCAGATTCACACATTGTTGATTTGATTGATTCTTTTTCTGAAGTTGATACTTCTACTTCAAACAAGCTCACTCTCTTTGTGGTTTTGTATTGTTATTCTGAGAAATATTGAGAATTAAGACGTTGCTGTCCATTTCCATTTCTTTGTTGAAGAGAGAATAAAACAGAGAGAAGGAATAAAATTTGGAAGATATTTCAGTTTTCTAGAAATAAATTTTCTTTTCCATGTATTTAGGCAATGTGCTCCTGTGTACTGGCTTCCCACTTAACTTTCACTCTGTTTAACCTTGGTTGTGCTTTCACTTTAGAAGTGCCATAGATATAAAATAATTTTAAAAATATTTAAAAATATTTAGATGGTAAAGTGCTTATAAAACAAAGAAGTCATCTGAAGCTCATTAAATTAAGAGGAAAATTTTCCATAGTTTACTATTTTGGCTTCTAGCTAGATCCTGAGGTTTTGGGGTTTTTTTCCTTCTTTAAAGAACAATATTAATTCAGAAACTATTTGGGAGATAATAAAATAATGATTAAAAAATATCAGGAATTTCAGAGTCTAGAATGGTAGAATGAGTTACACCTTTGAAACCATCACAATTTCAAATGGATAGTGCTGGGCTTTCTTACTGTCTATTAAATACAAAAATAAGAAATGTGTTTTACTTTCCTGCCAACCCCTCATGACAATGGCCATATCATTCTCCCTCCCCATACACCTGACCTTTTCACATTTATTACTTTTTAAATTAATCTTACTGACAAAGCAAACATTGCATTTGAAATTAGAAAACCACCAGAACACCACTGTATAATATTATATCACAGTCTGGGAACAGGCAAAGCATTCAGCATTTGTCAGGATTCTTCAAAGACTCTAATTGAGCAGAGGCTGATATGGTGATCTTTCTCTGGTGAGTATTGGAAAGAACATGCTTTTCTTCTCCTCCAGCACATGGTTCACTCAGGTCACCCAGAGGCATGTTGTGTGCTGAATTCCTTCAATGCCTTGCCTTAGTGAGAGCATTTCTTTTCACAGGAGCCGCTGGGCTTTTTCCAGCTGTGTTACTAGTTCTCTTATCTGCACCTGCTTCTGACACCTTTGTTGTCCTGCTTGGTCTCTGAATGGCCTCTTGACTACTTTTCATTTTTATTACTATTTGAACCATTGTTTCTCTTTTTATGCCTTCAAAATGCTATGTTAGGGACAAAATCTGCTCTCAGTGTGGCAGAAAGCCATTGCCCTCATGGCCCTGAAGAGCAACAGATAACACCTAGCTATTTCACTTGTTAGCTGCTAACCCAGGGTCAAAAAGGAGTAGACAAAGGCACCCTAGCTGGATACTGAAAGGATATTTGGGCAAAATGGCTTCGGTGCTTGCCCTGATTAAGAATCAGGGCATATGCCTCCACTCTGGCCACCATTGAACTCGATCACTGGGTCAGATGGCCCTTGGTATCAACCACTAAGCCATTCATGCATGACATGAACTACCTTTAAACTTTATCTTTAGACTGGACCAGTGAGTTTTACAAAAATCAGGGAGGTATGTAACATGAAGCTCTTTTCCATTAGTATTATGAGAATTAATTTAGTGGTGATTTCAGCCATACAGCCTTCTGTGGAGGAATTTTCTGCTTTCTCTCACCCTGTTGCTGGAACTTCTCCAAAGTGTTTGATTAGAGGTTGTGTCTGCAGTCAGTGCCTAACAGAATGAAATACTACTTTTCAGGGTGTTTCTCATGTCCTCCCTTTATCACTTTGTATTGTATGCTATTCTTTGATCAGGGATACTTAAAACTGGCAAGTAGCTTGCCTGCAGGTTTGCAGGATTTTATTCTGCTCTATTATTTTCATTTCTCAACCTTAATTATAATTTTAAGCCATCTGTATGTGAAGATAATCACATAGCAATCATATGCATTTATTAGGAGGATGCAAAATGTTGATTAAAGCTTTCTGTTATATTTTTATTTGTGTTTTGGTTGTTAAGCAAGTGGGTATTTTATACAGGGATGTTTTCATTCAAGGCTTTTTTTGTCTGGTGAGTGAAAGAAGCATCTAATATTTTGAAAATTCACTTTTCTTTTCCCCATAGTTTTTCTGCCACCAACAAAAGCAAATTCTGTAGCTGGTGGGGCATTGTGCTGAGGACACCATGACAACTTCTTTTGTATTAGCATGAACGCCTCTGATCAAATCAAAACACTCGGTGTTATTAGCCTTGTTTGAGCAGCCCCACATTGCATTTTCCAGGCAAGTTTCCTTCAAAAACTCATAAAAATAGAAATTCATAAGAGAAAGAACATTACACTAGTGATGCTGAACTGGAAGGAATCGCTTGGCCAGCAGTCCAAACATCAAAATGGGTATTTTAACAATATCTTATATAAAACTCATCAATTTACATTGAGTGTGACTGCAAAACTGCAACTACAGCAAAGACAAGAAAGTCAAAACATTGCAGTAATGCATTTCAGAACTCACTGTCAGCTTCTCAGCTAGACTGCAGATCCTGTTGTACAGATTACCCATTTGGAGATATTTGCTGTACTTAATAATTATATTTGAAGGGAAATTTGAGAATAAATCTCCAAAAGACGTCTAGCTATAGGTGTGATTTTTTTTCACGTGCAAGTAAGTGTACTCTATTTCAAAATGATATAGCAAATTATGGTTATTTATGTACCATCCTTCTTAGAAACAGCCTATGTGATGTGGAGTAATTCAGAGTGGTACATATCTAAATGCAGATAGTTTCTTAGAATATTGTAGAGAAATATGTATTGTATTATACTACTGCAAAGGCATAATTATTTATGCTGAGTTTGTAGGACTATGTTTCTTTCTTCAAACATAGGCAACCCTCTAATTTTAACCCTTCAAAAACAGCAGGAAAAAAAATTATTATTTTTGTTATAATGACACCTTTTCTTTGTTCTAAAGACTAAACAGAAATAATAAGAAGAGTAGTCAATAAATTTAGAAGAATAATATTATTCTATACATAGGAATTCTGAGACCAATAACCACATATTTTGCCAATGTTAGGGTCCAAAACTTTGGGGAAAAAAAGGACCAACAAGAAATTAAAGAATATTTAAAATTTTTAGGAATTTATTTTGAAGTTATAAACTTAACAGATTTAACTTTCAAATAGAATGACCAGTGTGAAAATGCTGTGTAAATAAACATATGAAGACAGTTATGATGGAAAAGGTATGGTAATCATAGGCCAAAAATTTTGTATTTTTCTAAAAACCAGATCTGACAGCAATGTAGGTGATCTGTCATTTAAATCAGGAAGGGGTACCTTTTTGAAACGTGTGTTGACTGACTCTAACAGCTGGACTTAGCAGAAAGGGAATCAGCTGAGGAATATACATGAACTACATCCATCAGAACTCTAACTACTTGGAACATGATGATCAAGAACAAATAAAAGCACTCAAAAATCTTCACCAGAAGAAAATTTGAATCTGTGTGTCTTCGAAACATTCATGACACCATGAGGTGAATATCTGCCTATATTTGTAGATCCAGTCCTCTGCGTGGGGGGGGATCTACTAAAGGAAATTGTGGAACTCAAGGAGGACCTGTAACCAAACTGTATGGACGGTGGGGTTTGAAGGTTTGCACCCTTGCCAAGATAAAATATAGACACACTTAGGGCTCATTTAGATAGAGGAATCACCTGTTGTGCTTTGAATGTATTCCATTAACTTGCTAAATCAGGAACCAATAGAGAAATCATCTTTTAAATAGAAGGTTAGACTTCAAGTCAAGAGATGTCTTTTCATGGCCTGGTACCACTCTCCAGTGGCTTCAGGTAAGCACATTTTCATATTTTTATCTTCTGTGTGTTAAATGGAAGCAATAATTACTTCCTGAACTGCAAAGTTGTTGCACTCAGTTCTGGGTGAGGGGAAAAAGCCCTGAATAAATAGAAATTTAGTCAGAAAGGGAATCAGAAGGGAATCAGATTGCAGAAAAAAGAGATGCAGAGAAATTAATGTTTTTATGTTGTAATATGAAAACCGCTGTATTTGCCCCTGAAATATTTTTAGTGTGTGTCTTTCAGGAAATGCTGGAGGCCTTAAAAAGTATCTGTGTGTATAGTAACTAGGGGAAAAAAAAGGAGAAAGCATTAATTTTCAAAGAAAGAAGGGTTTACATTTTCTATTTTTAGACCAGTATAGCTCCTGAATCTAAATTGAAACATGACAGGAGTCAGAGTGGAAAACTAGGCTTGCACCATATTGATTCATGTTAATGCACATGTTTGCTACCATGTGAAGCTCCTTGAGAAGCAAATTTCCCTATTCATAACACTTACCTTTTTTTCTGTTAGCTTTTCGCTCCCATCTTTAATCACCAGAAGAGAGAACCAAATGAAATTAGTACTTGTGAAGAGGGTGTTCTAAATGATTTATACCTGAGCATCTCATGAGCAGTAAGGAGCTGGGCTTGATATTACAGTTTTCTGTGTACCTTTCCCGAGCTTCCGAGTATTTCTAATTTCTATGGAAGTCAAAGGGAACAGAGAATATTGCCAACATGAGCTAATTGAGATGCAGATTTGTGAGACAGTCAGAGAACAAGCAGCTCATGCTGTAAAGTTCTTAAGTGTTATAATGAAGACAGATATTTAAAAGCATTGATTAATGAGAAACTAATAATTGCTCTAAGGAAAAACATTAAATATTTAGCACCATCAAGGGCTGAGCACGGATCATAGTCAATGTATTTAGTGTAAACAAAGCAATCAAATTTTGAAAGTAAATAAAAGCATTCTCTCAGGCAAAGCTGTAAAGGTAACTGAATAAATGCAGCATGAGCAGTAGACAATTGATTTTTCAAATAGTATTTCATAACATTTCAGACCCATATTCCCTTAGAAGAATCATAAATATTCTTGTAAGATACTGCAGCATTGCAGTTACAAAATATGGCATCTTATACCTTTTGATTTTATTCCACAAAGAGCTTCATAAAAATATAGGAAGAGAAATCACTGAAATGCTTTTCTTTAAATAATTCTGATATTTCCTAGAACTCAATATAAAATAATATTTTTCTTCAGCTGGAAACTCAGATAGTTAAAGGTGTGCTTTTGTTCTTACACAAATGAAAAGAAGATTCTTGCTATGTAAAATTCCAGAATATCTAAATGTGGAAATATCAAAGTTAACTTTTAGAAAACATTAAAATATTTCTTTTTGTGAAAATAAAAGATAAATTACAAAATCCATTTTTTACTGTTCTTGAACAAAGCTTTGCTCTAACTCTTTTTTCATCTTTTCATGACTTTGTTTGTTTGTTTGGTTTTGATATGAGTTTCATAAAGCGTAGAACCAGGTATTGCACTTCCATTTAAATGCAAAAAGGTCAAACATTTGATTTTATAGCAAAACTTTTCCTTTTCCTGGACATTCTACAAATACAGGAAGAAACCTAGTCCATTCAGTATGACATGAGATTGTGGTAGAAATATTAATGAAGTCTACTGAAAAATACATGTTTATACACATGGTCTTGAAGCCTCTATCAAGAAACTGGAGAAGATACATTATAGATTTCCAGGTCATGGATACATGGATAAATCAGAAAATCCTAAACTTTGTTTCAAAAGTGATATATGTGGATTTATAAAATGTACACAAATATATAATATATACATTAAGCTTAAAAATACTACAACACTACAAATACATTGCCAAATCAATGAAGGATTTAAGTCTGATGTTCAACATGATAAATGATTGTGAAGATTTTAAAAGGAAAATAATAATGGAAATATTTATTAAAAAGTTATTTAAAAGAGAACTTTGTCAATCTCAAGATAGTATTTGTAAGTAAATGCACACATCAGCATTCTGCAAAAGCTGAGAAGAGGAGAAATAAAAATAAATCAAAATTATGTTCACACTGAGTGAAAAGTAGCAACCAGATTGTGAGCTAACACTAGAGACCTATATAAAAAGGCTTAAATCTTCTGAATTTATCTCCAGCTATCATAAATTAGACTATGCCAGAGTTGTATCAAGAGAGAAAAATATGTTTTCTACACCCTGCCTTTCATTCTGAAGATTCTGCAATCTCACTGAGTACCAGATAAGCAATGTAAGAATATTAAACCTCAATGTTAAGTCCTCAACTTGTGCTCTTTTTTTTTTTTTTTTTTTTTAACAATATCTGAATTATAAACAGGGGGATTTGCTGTCGTTGATGGAAGAAACGTGTAATAAAGTTTTGAATGAGTAAGAAGTTGTTTGCATGAACAGCAGGAGAAAAGCTGCTGAGATGACAAGTAGCTCTTCCTTACACTTTTGGATTAGGCATACCCCACTTTGCCCACCGGTAATTGGTATTAAAACAAGAAGCTGTAGAAGAGAGAGTAGGACATAAATTCAAACAAACTCACATATCTGTATTATCCATATTGTCTGATAAGGAATGGAAAAAAAGATATGGCCATAATCACCTCTGAGTCAGAACAAAATGTATAATTTAAGGTGTATGGAACTTAAAATAGTGTACAGTGGTACCAGAACACGCCACAGTGTATGAAAGGACTGAATATTGGCTCCAGGCTTGTGAATAAAAACTAATCATATGGAGGGAAAATAAAAGAAATAAGATCTATAACTAATTACAACATGAGGAATGATCTTTCTACTTTAGTTATCTGAATGCACAGGAATGCATAACTGCTTATTGGCAGGTATGGAACAGTATATTTCTTGGGGTGCTTTAGTCCATTACAGAGCCTTTTTGACTACTTGATCTTTATATAATTTTCTGCATCTCTTGAAGGCTTCGTATTAGCCTTAATGATATTTTGCATAAATTTAGAATACATAAGCATTCCTAGGTTGTAATTAATGTTATTGGACAAAGCAGATGGCCCAATAAAGGGCCTGTTGATGAGATCCTCAGAAAGGGATAATTATTACAGAGTTTTAAAGCTAAATTCACAGTTAAATTTGTGAATGGGGGTACTTTTCTAACAAATTGCAACTTAAACAATTGTATAGTAGTATCCCTTCAAACTTTTGGAAGTTTCCAAAAGGTTTAAGCAAAGCTCCATATGAAACAAAGACTTTCTCATCATAATATTTGAAATAGGTAGTATCACTTGCTGGGCAATGTGTCAAAACTGTAATGTTTTCCTTGGCTGACACATAGCTGAATGAAGATGAACTTATTACCCTTGTATGGATGGATGCTATTGAAATGAATACTACCTCATTGCTATTACACTATTTTCCCCCTTTTATAAAAATTGATGTCTAAAACACTAGAGAGAAAAATCTTGAGAAAGTAACATGGAATTTGGCAAACAAGCCTGGTATTCAAGATCAGTCTATCTTCTTGTGAAAAATATAGTGTGGGTCTTGATGATTAGGAGCTGCTTTGTCACTGCAAACTCATATATAATGTGCCTGCTAACATGCAAAATTAATCCACATTTGATGTATTTGAACTGAAAAATAGTAGCAACCTTTTTGTGCAGACTGTTGCTTGTACTAGCTATGCAATTTAAGTTTTCTGTGGTAGGGAACAGAAGAAAAAAATACACCTTGAGCCATGATCTCAGCTGGAAAGCAGGTACCAACAGCTGTGAAACTACTGTGAGATGTCCCCCTTGTCAGAGGAATGCCTGACTGAGAGAAAGCTTCTTGACTTTGTGTCAGTGCAATATTGAAGCCTAAGCTTCCAACTGTTTGCTCTGAATGGAGCTGTGCAGAGTTTTATCTAAGCAGACTTCCTTGCTTAGCTTTTAAATTGTTCCCTTCTGTAATAAAGATGCCTGAAAAGTGGCTATTTTCTTCCAGAAAAAGCTATGAAAGGGCTAAATGAAACTATTCATCTCTACAGTAGAATGAAGCAGAGGAGTAACTCTACATTTTCATAGCAGTCTCATCTTTAAGGTGCTGACCAAGAGATGAGAAGAACATGACAACTACCTAAAGGTATCAGGAGAGCTGGATACCTGTTTATACGACATCCTTAGCCACTACACCCCAGTGAAGGCCATATTAATTTTATGCAACATCTCGTTGGTCAGGATTGTCAGAAAGGCAAAGTGGGAAATTAGACCATGACAGGAATAATTAATTATAAACTTAAATTCATGGTTCAATTACTCACATACCCATAGGTTGCTGGGGTTTTCAATAACGCAGAAGTTTTAGTTTACTCAGGCCAGAAGGAATTATTCTTTGTTTTGTTTTTATCAATAGAACATTCAGGCAAAAGTAAAAAGTAAACTTTTAATAGTTGCTTTAATTCAATGTTTTAACTGAATTAATTTAATGCTTTAACAGAAACATTAAACATTTTAAAATAAATGTTTTTTTTCAAAACAGCTCTGAGGAATTTCTAATCGTGACTTGCAAGGTAGAAAATGGTGATTGCTTTTGTGAAGTTGCCGTTTTTCCTTTGGAATATTTACAACTAATCGTGTATGCATGTGATTGATTGTGGGCATGCTCACATGTACATATACTCCCTTACTTTTTGAATTATGAAATGAGAAAAAAAATTTTATCTGAAAATGCAGAAAACAGAAGTCCAAAACCAAATAAATAATCCAGGCATTTTCTGAAAAAACTTTTGTACACTTTTGGTTTTCTGAAGTCTAGCTATTGAGCCCAGTTCTATCCAGGATAGTTCTAGGATAAACCCACTGACACTGGCATTCTTCTGTCTTTGTACTAATGAGAATGAGTCAAATTTTGTCTCTAGACTTTTTCTCTGAAGTTATTATTTCTAGAACAACAGTTGTGTGACATTTGCCACTGCTCAGAAATTACTGTGAAGTAGCTACTGGGCATATTCATCATTATTCATTTGTGTTTGTCTTCTACACTTTCTTGCATTCAGCACATTTCTGTGTTTTTTGTTTTTCTTGCAACTTGTGAAAATTTAATTGAATATATTACACAGTATTCGACAATTTATTAATCCCATGTCCTGTTATAGGAAATGAGCAATCTCTAATGTCACCTTCTAGCATATTCATGTAGGTCATATATGTAATCGAGGTCAGAATTTATACAAACAGCTACTGTCAGGAACTAAGTTTTGTAAATACTAATGAATGTAATAGTCTGAATGCTGATACCCTGGAACAAAACCAAGTGTCTTCTCCTCTGTGGTTTAATTCTTTTACATTAATACCATTATCTGCTTGTTTTATGAAGGAATTGAAGTTGAAACAAACAAGAATGCATTAGCTAACTTTACTGTCTGGACATATGGTAAGCCATAGGATCATTAACAATAACACATTAGCCCCAATAATGTTTTCTGAAAGCTCACAGGGATTTCATCTGTTGTTGCAGATTAAAGATATGCATATTGTTTCCTGTCACCTTACAGATCATACTGAGTCTACAAAAATAACACCCAAGTTTTATTCATCTGGAAACTTACACAGAACAGCTGCACACAACAAGCAGATCATTTCTGTCAAAATGTTCTTGATTTATCCATTAGAAATATTCTCCTTTCCGTAAGCCAATGGCCATTCGTTAACTCCAAAACTAGAGAATCCAACTGCATTCTGATCTACCTGTAGAGGGTTTCCATATAGAGATTTATTTGTATGAATAGATATCCTGAGGCATATTAGGTTATGATATGGTTGTTATTCCAAAGAAATAATATCGGGATTGACTGAGTGGTTTAACAATGTGTGCTACTCTGACCATTAGATCAAGAAACAGCTTTGCTGTTTGTCTGACTCAGCTGGTATTGCCAGTGAGTTAACACAGCTCCCTGGCATGGTTTGGCTGCGGTAGCACAGGCTAGATGAGTCCTGTAAAGGTACTACAGTTTGTTAAAGAAGAGCTAAAATATTTTTCAGGCTGCTTTGAATTCTGCAGTGCCAACACACTCTAGGTATAATGGCTCAAAATCCCTAAAAATGGGTTGCTAAATCTAAGTAAAAAGTATATGATGTAGTTAAGCAAGGATGGAATTTATATAAAGAATCATTGTGGAAAAGAGAGAAAGCACTGGGGAAAGAATAAAAAGGGACAAAGAGTGAGTGCTCCCGCTATAGCATATTCTCTCCTAGGACTGGGTCCTAAATTTCTTCCTACATATTGCTTAGTTGTCAAGTTAAGTTTATCAACAGCTAGGTAATATATAGGTAGACTAGATTTCACGTACCATGTCTTTCAGACAGATAGCATGAGACATTCCCTCTTTTGGCAATTCATTTCTCCTCATATCCCTCTCCCTCTGTTCCTGTTTTTTTCTTAAACCAAGATCATGCCTTTCACTTGGTATACAATATATTTTTTAACATATATGCACAAACATACACACACGTTCTTACATAAAAGTTATGTAAATAACACCTAGAAATGGAATAATAATATATAAATTCTGTATATATGTCTCCATATATACACTGTGGTAATAAGTAGCAATACTTGGACAATTGAACTGGTGGCAGACTGTAACTGATTAGTGGGGTGGTGACATTGCATCATAGGCTTCTTAAATCAGCTTTACCACCAAGAAAACGTGAATGGAACTGCAGTCTGATTCTGAGTATCTCATCATGAGCTGGTCCAGAGAGCTAGCTTAGTACCACAGATACAGCAGGTGAGGTCAAGTGAAAAGAGATAAGACAAAAGGAAGCTATTCTTTATAACTAATAAAATTCTTGAACATCTGTCAGTTTAACACACAATAAAATATAACTTGCTCAAGATATCTATTAATTTGAAAGTGCAATTTTTGTTTGACTGTCACTAAATCTCTTACTTTCTTTAGTGTCTTTAGTAGAGTCTTAAACTGGCCCATATGATCATAAGGTATGAACTAGAGACTGATATGTGGGGTAAAAATTCTTCTGGTTAATGAAGCATTTCAGATTGTTTCCATGAAATCTTCTCTTCATGAATTATTTACCAAAAGCTAAGGTTGCTACCAGGTACCTTTCGTGATAGCTGGTATCCCCTTGGAAAAAAGTATTTGAAAAAAATCCTTTAGTGTAAGTTGAAAGTTACTATGCTGAAGTAATTGAAACTAATAGGATTTAAATAATATAATGAAACATTTTTACTTTAAGTTGAATGCAATTTAATTGTATTTTTCTTTCCATTTAGAATTTACTAGACAAGCTGAAATGAGTATATATGCACTAGTATCAGTTACATCTAAAAACCTACATAAATGGGTGTTGACTGTGAAGATAAAAATACTTATTAGGCAGGACAGCACATCTCAGTGATTCATTGCACTTCTGAAATCTGTGGACAACTTTCCATTTATTTTAATGGAGCCTGAACCAGGTCCTTGTAGAGTTATATAAACAGCCTAGTATTCATAATTTCCTAACTCCTGAGAAACCTGTGTTCACCAGCTATTTCACTGGTAACTAGAAAGCACAGAAGTGCTTTCCCACTGCTTATAAATTAAGAATGACCAAACTTGGGAATGGTTGTGATAATAAAGTGAGGAATAATACCATAATGATATTTAAAAGTTTCAGTCGATCCACAGAAGTATAGATAGCAATGTTGGTACAAAATCACATATGTTTTTCATAATATCTTTTACATTAGGTTGCTAACCTAGGAATTAGAATCTGACTTTCCAATCACTACTTCAGCCTGAGAGGTTTTCATTCATCATTCAATAAGACTGAGAGCCACAGTGTTTACCTGAATATATGACAAGGAAAGTCTCATTTTTTGATTTCCAAATCACTGAGTACCAACCTTCACACAGCTTGAATTATGAGAATACTTATGACCTTTTGGCTTATGTTGTCTTTTCCATTATGGAGTCTGGAGAAAAGGAGGCTGAGGGAAGACCTTATTGCTCTTTACAAGCACCTGAAAGAAAGTTGTAGTGAGGTGGGTCTCAGTCTTGTCTCCCAAGTAGCAAGCAATAGGACAAGAGGAAATGGCCTCAAGTTGCACCAGAGGTGGTTTAGACTGGATATTAAGAAAAATTCCTTAATGAAAAGAGTTGTCAAGCATTGGACCAGGCTGCCCAGGGAAGTGATGGTCTCACCATGCCTGGTGGTATCTCAGATATATAGGTGTGGCACTTTTGGACACGATTAAGTGGCACACTTGCCAGTGCTGGGATAATGATTGGACTCAATGACCTAAAAGGTCTTTTTCAATATAAACTGTTATATGATTCTATGATTGCTCTGCCTGAACTAGAGGCCTACATCCTGTCAGTGGACATGGAGGAACTTCTATTTGCTACAATACAAAATGAGCACCATCCTTAGTAATTTGTTTCCCTGAACAAGGTTAGGAGCAAGCCCCAAGATAAGTACCTATTAATTTGTAGGATTTCTTGCTTCTTGCTTGATGTTCTCTCCTATTGATTTGAATATCATAGCTTTTTACATGCTATGTGTTGTCTCTAGATAGTTTTTGCTTTTCTCCCTCATATCTCACATCTACTGCAGGAAGCCTAGTCTGGTATTTTGGTGCTACATATCTGACCACTAGGTGCTGTCATGACTAAAGTAAAAATGTGTAATCCTGCTTTAGCTGGTTTTAAAGCACTTCTCCTTTTAGCGACTATCAAGTTTTACTACTCCTGGAGGTTGATATAAATATTGAATTAACATCTTTTAATATCTGTTTCTTATGCCAATGCATCTGAATAAAAATACACACTCCACCACAGAGTTTCTTTTTTCCCTTTCATCTTCATTTTCACTATCAAATACTGCCTGTCACCATCTTAGGTTAGGGATGCTTGCAGCTATTTTGCATTTATGTAATGAAAAATAAATATGTAGGCCATTGTAAACTGTTGTGTATTTCTCTCTTAAATCTACATCTAATGGACTAAACTTTGGTGCTTATATCAGTTACATTAGTTTTATCCAATTTTTTCAAGCCCAACTCCAATTTCAAAGTTCAAAGTGTAAGAAGACGGAAATTACCCTGGAGAAAGTTTCTTCCAGTTTGTGAGATAGTAGTTGTTCAGTAATTATTATAACTCGTTAACCTGTTTTGAAATAATTTGGTCTCCTACTGCTCACTTGGTGAAAGTAGTTATGAAGTCTTTCTCCAGTAACAATATTTTGAGCTAATAATTTTCATGGGTTCAGGAGAGGATTGTGTTAAAGCTTTCATAACAATTAGTGTCACATCCCAAGCTTGTGCATATGTATGTATTGGGATTTTGGCATTGTTAATGGCTTAATTTCTTCCATGATAGTCATAATTAATGGATACAACCTAACTTTCCTAGAGAATGAAGGTTGAAACTACAGCTAAATAAGCTGTTAGGCCTAAGCAGAACAGCATGAAAAAATTCTGCAATGCAATTAAGAATTACAGTTGTTTGACTGGTTCTAGTGTTTGATAGTGTTTGTTTCTTTCCCAGGCAGAAGCATGAAAAATTTTTGTATTTCCAAAGAAAATGTCACTCACAACTTTACTTTTAATATCAGGACTTTTTTTCCAAATATAAATTGAACTTTTCCATAAGCCTCACATTTTGTAAAGCTTTCCATTTTTTTCCCAAGATGTTGCTGAATCAATGTGATACAGAAATACTTTGTAAAAGATGAGAGGGATTAAAGTTTTCCTAGTTGAAACACAGCAATATTTATCAAATGTTGTCTTGTAGTTCCTTAGGAAAAACCAAGCTCTTTCATGGTGGAAGAGTATCTGAAATAGATTTTATGACATTTGTTTTATTTGTTTAAATAGCTTTCTCCTTTATGATACAAGAAATGTTCTCCATCATTGCTTGAGTAGAATGATGGTAGAATATAATGTAAAATACAAAAAGACAGTATTATATTAGATGTGCTCCAATGCGTACATCATAGCATTTTAGTCTTTTCAACTGATAAAACTTGATATACACAAGTACATTACTCTCTGCAGCTCTTTATTTCACTTTCTAAAAGACAGAGGAGTAAGTTCTAAGAGAACAGCGAATGAAAGTAAACCAAAATATTTGTTCAAATGCTTACTGAAGTTATTTTTTGTCATTATTGACTGGCCATGAACCCAGTAGAATTGCCCACCTGTAACTTCTGAAGTTATTTACGACTATATGTAACAGTAAGTAGTTATATGTTGCAAATGTGTAAATAATCATTTTTGCAGAAATACAGCTAAGTCAGCTTCCACTAAAATTTTTGGCATATCCACAAGCCCCCATGTTTCTTCTGGTTACACAATTCCTGTAATGATCCATTTAATTATGGCTTTTAAAACCTTGACATTTTTTGGTGAACTGGAATACTATAGACCAGCTGAGTGTCAGTAGATCAGGCTTGCAGGGGGCATATATGTTTTGATTACTTTCCTGTTGTGAAGGTTGTTAGGTTTGAAAGTTTCTGGAATTACTTTGTAATTTTATAGGGTTGTTCTTTGAAACTCTTCACCATCCCTCACTGCCTATTGCTTGCAAAAATCTGCAGTCTAATGTGCAATGAGCTTGTCAGAAAAAGGCTGACAGATATTATATTCCTTCCTACTCTATAATTTAGTGATATATGCGCTTTACATTGTACAAACGGCTATAACTGTTGTAGCACAGACCATTTCATAGAATTACACAATCACAGAATGGTTTGGAGGGAACCTTAAATATGTAGTTCCAAACTCCCTATCCAGGAGATATCAGTGATGAGTGGAAGAAGGCAAAAGTCATATCCACTTACAGGAGAAGTACTGAGGAATATAAAGGCCCATTAGTCTTATCTAAGTCCCTGGAAAAGTAATCAAGTGAGTCCTCCTGGAAATTGTTACAAAACAAATGAAGCACATGATTGGGAAAAGCCAGGATGGATTTACCAAGGGCAAACATGAAAAAATAATTTTTTTCTGTCTGCATGGGGAGAGCTGTACATGTTTACTTGGACTTCAGCAAAGCATTTGCCACTGCTTCCCACAGCCTTCTCCTCATAAAACTGAGATGATGCTGGATAGGTAATCTGCAAGATGGGTAGGAAATTGACTGTCAGGCTTCACTCAGTGAATGGGTTTACCCAGACTGGCAGCCCATCACAACAGGGTTCCTCAGGGTCCCACGATCAACATCTTCATAAATGAACTGGAGGATGGGATTGGAAGTACCCTCACCAAGTTTGCTGATAACACCACATGGCATGGTGAGGTGGATGTGTGTATTGGTCTCGCATGGTCTGGTTTTGGCAGTGGGGGCACTACAGGGATGGCTTCTGTGAGAAACTGCTGGAAGATTCTACCACATCCAGCAGAGCCAATCCCTTGTGGCTCCAAAAGACAGATGTGCCTCAGGTCAAGGCAGGGCCAATTAGAAATGGTGGTAATGGCTCTGTGATAACAGATTTCAGAAGAAATCAAAACAAAGAGCTGTTACACAGTTTTAATTTCAGCCAGAGAAGAGTGGAGTGAGAACATGTGAGAGAAACAATTCTGCAGACATCAAGGTCAGTGCAGAAGGAGGGGGATGAGGTCCTCCAGGTGCCAGAGCTGAGATTCCTCTGTAGTCTGTGGTGAAGCACATGGAGGTCCATGGGGGATTCAGAGATCCACGGGGGATTCAGAGATCCACCTGTAGTCCATGGAGGAGCCCCACACCAGAGCAGGTGGATGCCTGAGAGAAGGCTGTGACCACATGAGACCCATGGAGAGAGGGGTCCTGCTCACACTGGAATAGCCTGTCCTTGGAGGACTGCACCCCGTGGAAGAGTGACCCACACTGCAGCAGTTTGAGGGGGACTGGTGCCTGTAGGATGATAGTGGACTCATGGCTGGCACTCACCACAGTGGCAAGCATCAACTACTTCTTCCTGGTACACCTTTTGAATCCCCATTTCTATGTTCCCAGCCACTCACCTGGGGTCTGGTATCTCTCTTGGTCCATCTATTTGCTTGGGTGGGCTCCACTGCCAGTTGCTCTCTGGTCTGTGGTCTTGACCCTTATCACACAGGGTCACCATTTGACAGGGGACTCAAAGGGTGACACACAAAACAATGGTAGGCATCAGCAATTTATTGTCTCCTGGTACACCTTTTTATACGCTTTCTGCACATGCATAACAGGTGTTCCTTATTACATTACCATTGGTCAGTAACCTATCCACAGGTGCCTTTTCTAATTACTCATACATGTCTGTGTTCTCTGCTTCATTCGCTAACAAGTTGTTTATCTCGCTTGTTTAGGGGCACAGGTGTAGCTTATTCAGATCTAGGCTGCCCGCAGCCTTTTCCTGTCTTACCACAGTAGGATGGACCCACATTGCATCAGGCTGCAGAGATCTGTTGCTCCCAAGATGAACTCATGTTGGAGAAGTTAACTGAGAACTGTCTCCCACAGGAGGCACCCCATGGTGCAGCAGGTGTAGGACTCTTCTCCCCAAGCAGTGGGAGAAACCACAGGTGATGAACTGACCATAAACCCTATCCCCTGCATCCTTGTGCCACTGGGATTTTCTTAGTAATAAATTCCCTTCATATCTCTAAGCTGAGCCTGTTTGCACATTGTGGTATTTGATGAGCGATCTCTCTCTGCCCTTATCTCTATCCATGAACCCTTCATTAAATTTTCTCTGTCTGGCTGCAGAGGGGAGTGAGTGAGCAGCTCTCATGGGTGCCTGGCATCTGGCCAGCGTCAATCCAGTGTGTCTGAAGAGACAGCCATCTTAAAGAACTGGATGGGCTGGTGCAATGGGCTAGAATTAACAGCATGAAGGTTAACAAAGACAAGAGCACAGTCCTGCACCTGGGACAAATAGCCCAGTACTGCCTCAGCTCTGTGTGGCTGGGAAGAAGCCTTGCTGAAAGGAACCTGGGGGACCTGGTGGGCAATGAGCTGAGCAGGAGTCAGCAGAGCACTGTTGCTGTGACAAAGGCAAATCAGACCCTGGAGCATTGGTAGCAGAGGTACAGATATGGTCATTCCACTTTACTCTGTGCTTGCTGGGCTGCATCTGGAGTAATGTGTGCAGTGCTGGTGCCCACAATTCAAGAAAGACAGGGAGAGAAGAGGAGGATACAAAGAAGGGCCATGAAGATGATCAAAGATCTGGAGAATCTTCCCTGTGAGGAAAGGTTGAAAAAGTTAGGTCTTTTCTGACTGTAGAAGAACAGGCTCAAGGGGGATCCTCACACAGTATTCCAGTACTTAAACAGTGGCTACAAAGAGGATGGAGGCTCTATCTTTGGAAGAGACACATGGGGATGACAAGGGGCAACAGATACAAACTGCAATGGAGCGGTTTCATCTTGACATAAGAAAGAATTTTTTTTGCAGTTAGAACAACCATTCACTGTAACAACCTTCCCAGGGACATGGTAGAATCTCTGTCACAGGAGGTTTTCCAATTTTGGTAGAAAAGGTGCTCAATAATCTCATTTAGGCTCCCTTCCCCACAATATGTTGAACCAGGTGACCTTTTGAGGTCACTTCCAACCCTGGCTGTTCTAGCATAACTCAGACATGTAAAGCCAATTGGTAGCTCATTGGGTTGTGTTTGAATCAATGTCTCATTTAGGCTGTTATTGAGGGGCTTGGTAGCTTTACATAACATGGGCTTCTGATCAGAGGATTGTCTGTTTCTGCCAGTGTGAATCTAGGCATCAGAAAAGGGCTTCAATTAATGAGAAACCTGAAATACTGAGTGCTCTCAGACTGCTGATGAACTGGTGGAGAAAACAGACCGAGATGAATTTGGGATGAGTGATATACATGCTTTATGCTGTGAAGCATGTCTGGCAATAATAATGAGGAAGAAATGGAGGAACATTTTTAGGCTTTTTGTTCATTTTGCTTTCTAAACTGAGAGTGCCCCAAAGTACAACTGGAAATATCTTGGGATATGCCTTTGCTTTCACTTATGGACAGCTCTGCAAGTTCACAGCATAGTCACAAACCCAGCACAGTGAATCTAGGAAAAGCAAGGCATATTTCAATATAATTTATTTTAATAGTTGCAGGAACATCAAAACAGGCTTATGTGCATATATGAAGACTTATCCTGCAAGAAGCCATTCTCTTTCACTAGATAAATATAAAAATTTTAAAAAGACACATGAACTCTTTACCAGTTTGCAATTAGGCCTATTTAATTATAACTGGCTCCATTTCCAAGCATGAGGTTCGGCAATACTGTCTCATGAAAACCAGTAATTAGGTATTTAGTGGCCCATGGTTGTATGTCCATGATCGTTACTAAAAAATTATCACTTTTCATTAATACTAAATAATTTTAAAACTTTAAACTAAAGCATGTATTACAAGATAGGTAATCATTCATGTAGAATCTCACTGGGGTAAAAGAGTATGTGCTTTGGTTTGAGTAATTCACATTGGTCAATTCTACCTGCAGTGAAAGATTAAATGAACTTGGCTGTACCTAAAGGATCTCTAAACAGCAGATAAAAGCTGGTGATAAAAGAGACAAAAAAACCCCAAAAACATCAGGGAGAAATAAAGGACTCAGGGTTTGAACATAAGAACACCAGGGATGCATCACACCCAAGATTAATGCAAGACCTTGTTTTATTATATTGAGTTTTGTGCATATTCAAATTTTCAGCACAATTTCAAGTTTCTCATTTCTGATAGTTTTCTTTAATCCTTACCCTTTCCAAGAATGTCTGAAAGAGGATTGCTGGAAAAGAGTATCTTCCTTCTATTTTTCAGTCTCCACTTTGCAACACAGGGGACTTTGAAATATTTATTATTTCTCAGTGGATTTTTTTTTCTGTGATTATTGTCTCTGGACCTCATATAGACTGCCAGCACAAATAAGAACTTTTGGCAACAGCAGTCCCAGGCTTCCTGCTGGATGAATTATTAGTTTTAATCTTGATTGTTATTGTTATTGTTGAATCTGCTACCTTCCTTTGATTCTTCATAGTTCTTTTATTCTAAAAGATGGGGAACAGCATATCAAGTCAGCTCATGAAAGTCAGATCCCATACACTATAGTCTATATTCTCTTCACTCTGTACCATAATTAACCTCTTTTTCAGATTGAAGAGTCCTTATTCTGCTTAGTAATTTCTTGCACAGAAGCTGAACGATATCTTTGAGCTTTCTTGTCTGAACCTTTTACATATCGGCTGTCACTTCAAATGCCTTTGTCAACTGTATCTGAGGTATTTTAATCCATGAACTAATGCTGACAAATCTTTTTTTTTATTGCTCAACCAGTGCTGACTGAGTGATTCTTTCTAATATTGAAGGACTCTTCCTTCATGAGATCACATGACAACATTTTTGGAATTTATTCTTTGAACTCATCAGAGACTACCTGAATGAAAATCCAACCCTCTGTCAGTTTTTAAAAGGCTAATGCTTTCATCTGCTCCAGATCTTGCCCACCTCACCAACTGTAGTCTTGCTTAAAACATTATCCTACAGCGATTTAAATTAGACATAGCCCACTGAATTAAATGTATTATAGTAGGTCCACTGATTTCAAACTGGACAATGGTCTGGGCTTTTATTCATAATATATACCACATATTCAGTATTTTAGAAGATACAGTATAAATGTTGTAATATTAATACATTTATGTTCAACATTTGTAGCTATGTAAAACAGTCAGTGCTTGAGTAAGTGTTGCACTATTGTGTTCTGAGTTTTTATTGTGTGAATGTTCTTAATCTCAAGATTATGACTAGCTCATTTAAACTCCTGCCTCATAATGGTAATTTAAGGTCTGTGCTACACCGAAAATATCCAATATGGATGAATTAATGAATATTAAAAATGTAATCAATTACTGATGTAGAAAAACTTTACCTTTAGTAGAGAATAATTTTTACACAGCAAAATACAGTATGTGGAAAGGGTAGCTTAACACTGGAGTACGGGAGAAAAGTTTTATTAAAGCCATTAAAGTTCCATCTCCTCTTACTGCAGTGAAAAGAATAAAAAACACAACCTCCTTTTGTCTAGGAAAAAAAAAGAAAAAAAGACTGAAAAGCATGCTTGGATCTATGGAATGGAGAGTTGATGGACAGGTAAAAGAGGAGTTGGAAGCTAAAAGAAAAGAATATATTAAGTATCAAGAGACTGCAGGGGAGAATGTGAAGGACATACTGAAAAGAAAATGTTCCTGCACCAATACTTTGTGATTGCAACAAAAGTAAATATCTGGCTTTTAAGAATGAAGAGGTCATATAAAATACTAGTTTGTTTTGCTTGTATATTTGAAGGATGCAATTATGTATTTCTATTTCCTGGGTTTTCCTAGATTTGCCTGCCTGTCTGGAAAAGAAGTAGCCATTCTATAAACCAGAGTGGCACACAATGAGTCAGATAATGTTAGCAATTTGTCATTTCAAATCACTAAAAGAAAGTATGGAAAGGGTTTTAGAAACCTTTTAAAAGAAATTAAAAGATTAAAAAGACATTTTTAATCTATGTCCTACATACCAGGTATGGCAAACCAGTTTTAAATGATTTAATGTCTGAAAAATAAAGCATATAAAGTTTATTACACCCACGAAGGCAAGCACATGCAGGCATATTTTTGAAAATGGCACAAATAAGGTGATTGACAAGGTTGTCTGATAGACCAGTGTCACTTGTGCTAGAGTACTCATTCTGGAGAGAACTAAAGGGGGAAATTTAAGATTTGCAGCAGTTTCCTTGAGAAAAATTTAGATCCTTTTTTTCTCATAGCTAATTTTTGTTTATTTTCATCACTGTGGCTCTTTTCCTCATCATGAGTTCATAAACGCTATGCCCTGTGTGACCAAGAACGTGTCAGGCCCTGTTGAATCATTTTAGAAAGCTTATTTCTTTTCATTTGCCCAAGCATTATTCTGGAGTCAGAACAGTCACTTCAGCCATTGCTATTGTGCAAGAATGAATCTGAATAAACTGATGAGATTTAACTGAAGGGTTTTTAAGGCAGTGAGTCCATTAGTCTAACAAAAATCTGCAGAGAGATTTGCAGATTCATCTATCTTTGAATTAAAGGAAGAAAGGAAGCAGACAAAAGAGAAAGTTATATAGCTAAAATTAGATCTGATGACAGATAGCAAATCTCTAGCCTTTATCAAATGGTTTAAACCTCTTTCCTGATGGTATTTAGGCTATAAAGAGAACTCTCTGCCTTAGGAGCAAAATTATGAATGCATTGTGTGGGAGGATTATGTTGGAAATCTGACATCTACTTGATAACCTCATGAAATTCTGCCAGACCTGTTCTATTCAACACTGACCAGGCATGAGAGTACTATAGTTTCATTTTCAGGAATGGATTCTAGGGACTTAGGTAATGCTGGATTTAAAACCTTTTTTAAAATTTTATTCTTTTCCTGATTTCCCCCAACTCTGAGAGTGAAAACCAAGGAAAACTGAACATATGTTACCACCTTAAGCATTTTCAAAACTCTACAATTATTCAACCAGTTGAAGTCTGCAGGATAATTTCTCCTGAAGAAGAAATAGTCACATTTTCAGAAAATTTTTCAGACATTTCGAATGAAAACCTTTTTTTGATAGGCTGTTCTGGAGCAATAGCTGAGAAAAAAAAAAAAAAAGAAAATCCCAAGACAGACAAATGTTAAGAAAAAAAAAGGTAAAGAACTGAACCTTGTGCTTATTGTGGCAAGACTGTTGTTATGTCAAGTTGCAGTAGATGGTGCTGATGGGCTGGAAGGCATAAATTCATTCTTTTGGGTCATACTCTGATGAGGCTGTTTTAGAGAAACATACATAAATAAGCACTATTCGGTGTAAGCAACAATCAACTCTATTTACTATTCACACATTGTCATTACTAAATTTGATATTCACTGGATTTTAACTGATTCAGCTGGTATTAATGAGGATGTCCTACTACTCATCCTTCCCTAAGAGATAATTTTTTTAATAGAGGAAGGCATCTGTGGGAAAATTATTGTTATTACCTACAGTAATAAATGGAAAGAATGAAAGATTGTTTTTTATATATGGAGGGAACAGTGTGTAGTTTGATGAGAAAACTGAAAAGCATATTGATAGTAGCATTAACTCTGCTGGTGCTTTGTGTGCACTTACTGCTGTTCTTTGGATTATGCAGCTGATTTGGTCTGACAGAAAGGGATCTCTCCCATGTTTGCTATGCCATAAAAATGCTGAAAACATACTGCTGAGCTAGCCAGTTGGTAATAGTATTACTGGATATCTGCTATGGTCCCATCACATTAATTGCATCTTCTATCCTCAGATGATGACGAGGGAAAAAAACTCCTTGAAATCAGGTTAGTTTGGCTGCAGACTTGTATTTACAGCCCAGTGGAACTGAGTGAAACGTTCAATCTAAAGGCAGAAACTACCTCCTGGAACACACAACTGAAGTAAAAAATAGAGTAATATATGCAGGAGTAACTATGAATACCTATATAGAAATGATGCTGGCAGATACTAGATAGTTCATTTTCCAAGTAAAACATATGAATATAAGAAGTCACTGCACAAGTGTTTCAAAAAATATTAAAGGTTGTCATAGCTGTTATTGTTTTATGTCATGGGGTTATTCCAAATAAGAAATTTAAACAGCAGGCATTGATCAGCTGAATGAAATGGCTCTGCTAGACTTTGTTTCTTTGTTAGATTAAAAATTAAATGTATTTTCTGACTGAGATCCATTATAAGTAACAGATAAGAGCTAGATTTCATGAGTGACTTTTTCCTTATCTTCTTTCCAGAGCCAACCAAGGCCAAACTCCTGACCAATTCATCAGAAGGATTTAAAGTACTCTTAACTCACAGAAAAGAGTGCTCTAATTAGGGAGATAAACTGTACTCTAGCATGGGTCTTTCACCTGTGCTACTTCTTGCACTGTTCATGAACTCTGACAAGTAATTGCCCAAGTTTTGCCTTGATAGGAACTGAAATGTAAAAAAAAAACCCTCTTTTTTGTGTTATCAGGCAGGTTGTGATCAAAATGTGAAGGTTTAATTTCATGTAACTTTTTTGTATTATTTCAGCTTGCTTTTTTTGTTTTTCTTTTTCTTTTCCTCTTGAAGGAAGCAATGTGTAAAGTAGGTGCACTAGACTGGGACTCTGGAGATCTGTTCCCCACCTTTTGTGAGACTTCCAGTGTCTCAGACCCAACTCCCAGCCTCACTCCCAGCCTGTCTGCATTTTGCCCTTGCTGGCTGTTATGTTGTCAAGTCACTCAGCTCAGGAATTTGAAATCTGTGAATTCAAAGTACTAAATACCTCTTTGATAATAGTAAAATCCAGTACACTATAAGACCCACTGCTATTCCTTTGGTAAGACAACTGTATGTCTTAAGCTCATGCACATTTGCTGCAGTGCCTTAACTATTGAAGACAATAAAGCTGAAAGCAGGTCGTATATTATATGAAGTAATACTTCCTCTACACTTGCCTTCTGAGAGTGATAAAAGCTATTAACTTTGTGTGTGAATGTCATTTAAATTTTGCATTCCTTTTTTTCTCCCCAGTGATCAACAGTAAATTAAACCATTCCTTGGCTTGTTTTTACAGACGAAGAGAGAATTGAAAGCGGTGCATGAGGGAGCTTTTTATTCCTTAAGATCTCACAAAAGCCAATTTCAGTGGAATGAACCGTCTAAAAGAACAGTAACAAAACATTTAAAATGTATTCCTCTACAACTCTATTTGTAGTTTGTTAATTTGATTTTATGAGGATGTTATTTCGTTTGTACACATATGAGAATAAATGGGTTCAAAAAGACATAGATTTTGCTCTCTCTTCTCAGCTAGTTGTATTGTTTTTAAATTAATTAAATACAGGGACAGCCACTGAGCCTGTCTGTGATATTGCCTCTTTGTCAGCAGTTTACTTATGGCTTTCCTATTTAATTAAATGGGAAACAGTGAGTGGCTGATGCACTGTTATGCATGGTATGTAGGACAAGCCAGACCTGCCACTTTGTATAAAATCTGCTTAACGTACATGAAGAAAGCACAAATTCAGATAGTGTATGTACATGTGTGTAGATATTGTGAAGAGTTAATTCCTTGCCAAGGTATTTGCAGCTCTTCTTTCTTTTTGAACACACTAGCCCTTATCTTGCATTTTCTTCAGTTTATTTACAGAATTTTTAGTCTGCTTGCTCTGGTTTAAGAATCTCCTGAGCAAGCAGACTGAAAATTCAGTAAACAAGCTGAAGAAAACTTGAGATAAGGTGCGAAATATCCAGAAGAAACAAGAGCTGTAGAGTTCAGAAGACAGAACTAAACTTTCAACATCATGGATTTTACACAGTATGCAAAATATTTTTCCTGATAATATATACAAGTTCTACCACTCAGCTATTTTCTTAACACATATATTAAATACTAACAATCCTAAAATGTTGGTATCTGCAAAAATTTGACCTCCCCACTGAACATTGTTCACCATCTGCTTTACATCTTCACTTTATATATTCTATTGTCTACAACTAGGCTTACCACTGTAAGTTACAATACTTTTCTATTTCAATTACATCTCAGGCTGTGTCTCAGGTAGCATAGTGCATTGGTATTTTCTGATTCAGTCTCCAATTTCAGTTTTCTCTTCTCTACTTGAAGGGAAGTAAAAGTGCTGTTTCCCCATTTTTCTTCCCATACCCTCACTAAAAAGGCTAAATGATAATGATAAATGATATGATAAATGGGGTAAATGATAGCTCCCACATCTCCTTTTCAAAAAATGCCACTGAAATTAGCAATGCTAATCCTTGACTGCCATGAATGCATTCTGCAAATGCAAGCAGCTAACAAGGAAATGGTTACTTCTGAGTGCAGACTTCTACATGCATTCTCAAGTCCAGCCTTGGCCAAGACCTGAAATGCCTTCTGAATAATGCATTTATCTCTCAGGGAACACCATTCTATTTTAGAACAGAAGAAGCCACGTGAACTTATCACACTGCCCCTTCCTTCAAAATTCTTTTGCTGCTTGACATGTCCCCAAGGCAGATTGTGTGAGACAGACCTTTCCTCTCTAAGATTCTGCCATTTTTGGCAGCCTTCTGACATACACTCTCTTCATTGCCTGCATTTTTTGGATCTCAGCTGAACCATTTTCAACTGCCCATATTTTGCTGTTACATTCCTCATCCTGCTATCACCCAGCTCTGTAATTCTGTCTTGTGTAACAAAATATTCTCAGTTGTGAAAAAGAATGGTCTGAAAAGGAGCATAAACAGACTTTCCCTTAAATCTTTACATAACTCACTTGTGTAAGAGCCTGGGGGGAGGTAAGAGGTGCAAACACATGCCCTGTGGGCGATATTCCAGCCTCCAGGCTGGAATGATGACAAGGACATTTAGACAGCCTGCTTGACAGACTGGTTCAACAAGTCTCCTTAAATGCAAGAAAAGCTTTTGAATCATCCTACAGGATTTTCTCTTTTTCTAGATCACTCTCCATATTTAAATATTTATTGCTGGTCTCTCTGCTCTGCTTTCCTTCCCCAGGTCTTGTCTGAGCATCCTGTTCTTCATCACTGAAAGTGAACATGTGCACCAAGCCTTGTGTTGACCTTCTGGACTGTTCTTGTATTTCTAAAAAAAAAAGAGTCTTCATATTTAACGAGTTACAACATTTCTGTACAATTTTTATCTCTAGTGTTGAAATTGTAGAACTCATTATGCTGGGATATTGTAAATGTCAAAAAGAAATTAGATTAGTAAAAAGATTAGACAGATTAAGGGAGGATGAGTACACAACTAGATAGTAAACAAGGCAGAGGCAGAGCTTCTGGTTTAGACAGTCCTCAAACTTTTTAACAATTGCAAAAGCCAAGTTGTTCCAAGGGACAGTTCATTCTGAGCTTTCTGCTGTTTCTTTATTCCCTTGATAGCTTAATAGAAAATTTTGTAATATTTTGCATTACGAAATGTTTACATAAGATTTGTCCTACAAAGAAAGCATGAAATTTAATTTTTAATGAGGATATTTTAATGTGAAGTTTAGTAAGTTTAGGCCATGTTTCAAGGATTTGCTATAAAAACTACAGTGACACTTATTTTAAATATAGAAGCCTAGTTTTATAAAAATTAAACCAGAATTGACTGTACAGTATTCATAGATGCAGATATATATATATATTTGGGTCTGTAAAGGCTACATAAATGGATACATCATGCATAAAAAATGAGACTTGTTTTCCCATTACTCATTATAAGGCAGTGTTGTCTAATGGGAATAAACTAGGTTAGTAAACTGCTTCTTCAGCAATTTACCTTCACAGTTGATTCCAGCTGCAACAAAAAGATAAATCATATACAAACATTTCCGGATAGCCAAATTACAAGCAATTTAGATTTTTCTCCTTTAGAATTGTATACCACATTTGTAAGATCTTTCTTCCACTTCACAGTCTTCTATTGTAACTCCTTTTGGTAAAAGTTATTGCAACCTTTGTTCCTTGCTAGCAAAAATTACATATAGAGGACATTTCTCCTCTGGAAAATGAGTTAGTGTTTTGACCTTGTTTTATTTATCTGGGTCTTTATATAAAATGTTTTCAATATGGTCACCTAATTAAACCCAGGGATCATAACCTATATGATTACTTGTATTTTCAAAACAGTAGCTGAAAAATTCAAGCTGAACTTATTATCTGTATAATGTGTATAAAAATGTGCATACTAGGAAAACATACTGGACACACTGTTTTAATATATTTTGAGAATAAGGTCATAATTCATGAATACTTTCAAACCACAGACACTTTATTATAGGATGTATAAAAGTCTTCTCATTCCTGCTGAGGAAGGTTTATTAATTGTTGGCTTATAAATGTACATTTGAGACACAATGCTAGGTACTTTGAGACATGGACACTTATGTTATTGAAGGATAATTTATGTAAAAATTAGATGACTATTTGCATTACCACTACCTCCACAACCTTACTTTATGCTCTTAGACCCAGAAAGTGATGACACAGAACTCCTTTCCCTCCTTAAAATTTATGTGATTCAGGTTATAATAATTTCAATAAATGCTGTCCAATCACTCTCCAAAACAAGGTTGCCATGATGCATGCTGGGAAAATTCCCTCTACCAGGAACTGTCCTAAATCCATGCTATTCCCTGAGCATTCCCCAGGCATTTTTTTGAAGATTGTTATTTGCCCACACATTCAGCAAGTAAAGCCAGCCCTACAGCCTGTGTCCAAGCCCTGATCAATTTGCTAATGCAACTGTAGTCTAAGAAACCTATCTTTTGGACATAAAATGTAGTTGCAAGATTAAAAACCTTCTACGCTGAGTGTTTGATATTGCTGGGTGACAAAGAATCCTGAGTTCTGGGCCACTTGTGCACTTTATTTACTGATTCTTAATGCAGAAGACAAATAAGCCATCCCCCAAAAAACAGCAGAACCTTGTTCCCCCTTGCTGTCTGAGAACAGCTTAATATCTGGCAATATTCAATTTTGTCTTGCACATCTGCTGGTTGCTTGGCTTATATATCCTTATAGTGCCTTTCTGTTTCAGATATCCTTATACATCCTTTCTACTTGGTGGTACAGTCTCAGCTGTACAGATAGAGATACATCTCTCTGTCATGGGAGTTGCTGCTGTTCAAATAGGCCATGATTTTGGGGACAGAACGTCTTTCCTCAGGTATTTGAGTTTATTTTTTGAGACCCCTCTGAAAACGAGGGTAGTCTAGAATAGACATTATTTATGCCCTGGAGGAACACTTAAAGGTACAATAAAATAAGTGAAAAAAATCAAAATTAATTTAAAAAAAAAGGGCTCTTGCTGCCATCAAGATGGGTTTGTAAATAATGGAGTAATACTGGACTGCGAATCTCAGTGTCATTCAGTTTTAAGCCCAGACAAGGGAAGGATATCACCCATTCCCTTTTCTTCTGCATGTAGTGAAGCCTGGCTTAGATGTCATCTGAGCTACAATTTGGTTGTTTAGATCCTCTAAACATGGACAATTCTTCCCATTCAAGTGATTTAAGGATTTAGGTAGCAATTTAGATCAACAAAACTTCCTGAAGGGTGTTATAGAACATTAGCCATGGGGATATTTGGACCCTTTGCTAAATATTAAAGCTGTGCTCATACTTTAACAATTCAATTCTCTGTAACACTGTGCACAACATTATTAAAATCTACCCTTCTACTTAATTCCCTCAGGCCTGAATTATTCCTTTATATGGAGCTACTGCACACTGGAAACAGCCACTGTCAGCAAAAACAGCCTATCTGAAACCCTACAAAGCTTCACAAGCCTTAACAGCTTAACAGACCACTACAGACCAGAGGTGTGAAGTTTACTGAAGTCCAATTGATTAAAGTCACATGCCAGTCTTAGCTGGAAAACAAAGAAAAAAGGTATTTATAAATATTTGGAAAAGTCTTTTAAACAGAGCTGGCAAGTACAGCTTCCTTGAAGATTTCTCTGTCTTTGTTGTGTTGGGATAGATCTGTAAGTAATTTAAGATAGTACAGATCCATCATTTTCAAAAGTACATCTGGGCTTACAGGAGCTGAGACTCTCACCCTGTGAATTTTAGAGCACAGCAGGGGCTTATTTCATATCCATAAATACCCTGCTGTGAAGTTAATATTATTGCCTAACAATCATGCATCTTTTTCTAAAAGCGTGGTATCAATCATTTGGCTCATGATTACAAATTTATCAGAAATACATTTAGCAACACCTCAGGGAAAACTGACCAGTTAAGAAAAATATTTTGATTTAGGTAAGCAATTGTCCTTTCTGGAAATTTGAAATAGCACAAGTCCAGATAAAATTAATAGCAGCCAGAGACTATGATGCAGCATAGCACAGTTTTTTAAAACTCCCAGGTAACTAGGGAAATCCTTTGTTGAAATGCAAGGTTTTCTTTAATTTCAACCACTGTTGAATCAGAAGTTGCCTTTATATATTTGCATTAAGAATTGCCATGGGTACCATTTCCTTTGTGGATGAAATGGTGCAAGCCTTCAGAGAAGAATCTTCCACAGTCACACCTGGTTCTTATCAAGCCCAAGATATCTAACTGGGGGTAGATGTGAGAGGTGCAGCAGGAAGAAGAACTATCAAATGAGATTTTATTTTAAAATTATTAGAATAATATTACTTTGCAGACAGGGAGATTTTAGATAGGGGAATATACAGTGTAGAAACTCTACCAGATATTCTACTGTAATTGCTGACTGATAAACTGCCAAGGTAAGGGGAAAACTTGTTTCTTATAAACCTTATAATCTCTTCCATTTAATAGGCAACTTGCTTGAAAACTTCCAAAGATATTGCCTGAGAAAGGCCCTGGATGCAATTTCCTTCCTTCTTTTTTTTTTTTTTTTTGGGTGAAATCAGTTTTTAAGAGAGTTCAAAACATTATTATGCAATACCAGATATTCAAATGGTGAATTAATATAGAATTGTATCATCATCTGTAATTATTGTGATAATTTTGAAACTAAAGAGGTGACATGGGTGAAGATAGATTTGTATTTCATACAAATAATTTGGAATGAAGAAATAGGTTAAGAGTTTAAAGAAATTACCCTTCTGATAGTCAAGCATCCTATTGTGTTTGGATTTTAGTTCTTTACTGTAAAAGCTTGGATAGAAGGCATAGATTGTGCAATGAAAATAGTTTGTTACAGTAGCCTTTCTTTATGGAGGTTGAAATAGAAATAAGAATGGTCAGAAACACCCACCTAGCTCTTGCACCAAAAGAAGGAGATGGTGGCCGTTATGAATTCAAAGGCTTTAAGAGATGACCTCAGAGGTTTCTGCTAACGCAAACATGATTCAGCTGCTTGCATTTCCTTTCCAAAAGTTCCTGGGTTTGTGTCTCTTTTATAAAATTTAAATGGTGTCATAAACACTATTGGTTAGTGTTAGACTGATCTGCAATTCAGTTTGTTCATGCTAGGAAAATGGTTCTTTACCTGAGGGTGTGTCCTTAAACATTTGTGTCACTGCACAGTGCACACTGACACGAACAGTGTAAGTTCAACAAAAGAAAATAACAAGAACAGAGATGTGCGTTTATTCTGTAAAAACCTTTATTCTTCTCTCCTTTAGCAATTTTAAGAACACAAATTTTGTGGATTGTTCCATTGTGTTTTTAAAGACATAGTTGGATGGAAAACACACATAATTGGAAGTACAGGGAATGAGGAAATGATGATGTTCAGGTGTGTCCAAACAAGACAGCTTTTGTAATGGATGCAAATGTTATACACAGATTTCAGTTCAGGTTGCAGAGGGAATATGCTGCATTAAGGTATAGCAGTAGAGCTGATCAGCCTGTCAGAATTTCATGATAACCAAATGCCTTAAATTCTAGGTAATGGAGACAGAGACTCTTTTATTTTTGTTTTAGTGCTGTCTCAGCGATTTTTGTGTTCCTGGCTACACAATAATAATAATAATCTGGTGAGGCAGCAAGTGGAATTAGGAGATATAGTTAAGGTCCCTCAGGCAGAGATAATAGATCTTACAGTTCCTGGCAGCCTGACCTTCCTTTTACTTGTTATTCAAAGGAAAACCACCATGCTCTTCTTCCATCAATATGTTGGTTTTTTTCATAATACAAGTAGTTATGACTGTGGAGCATTGCATTGAGTAACAACACCCTGTCTCTGTGAAACAGGTGAAGGTAATTAGCATTCATATCACGCTGGACCCCCTGGATAAGGATGCAGGAGCCAGGGGCCTTCCTTTGCTGACAGAGGGTGATTTTGGGCATAGGCTAAAGCTGCTGTTTAGAGATCATGGGAACTAGAGGGCTGTTCAGAGCAGCACCTGGAGAGGCTTCTGTGCCTCTGAGGTAAAAACAGCACTGCAGAGCAGGCTTCCTGGATCATATTCTTGGACATCTACAGTCTGTTAAATTCCCACAGAGACAGAATGTGGGTGGTCTGGATCCTGCCGTAGTATTGTTAGCGAAGAAACTATTTTGAAAGAATGAGTTACATAGAGTGAGAGCTACCTTGTTTGTCTAAAATTTAAAAATCTATGATTTGAACAAATTGTCATTTTATCTTCCAAAGAACACATTACCTCTGCTGTGCGAAATACCCATATGATCTGCACTGTCAGATTCTATTATTATTGTGACAGATACTGTAGCATATAAATTTTAAACTAATGAAAAAAATGTCATCTATCTTCTGGAGCTAAGTGTTCAAAGTGCATCAGCTATTCAATTTGATAGATCATTCTTCAGACAGTTTGAAAAGAATTGCATATTAAAAATACAGTGAATAGGAGAAACCCTCACTTTTATCCAGCTTCAGATTTCTTAAACTAATTCTGGAGAACTCATGAGAGGTCTACTTCTAAAAATGTTTCTTTACGCAAAGTAGCTGGGAAAAAAAAGGTAAATAAAATATTTCTCTATTAAGATAAATTTGATTTAAATAAAAAAATAAAACAGGGTATTAAAACTCACTAATGCTGTTTTTCTGTTTATTATGGTCTCCTGGAAATAGCTGAAAGGGGAAGGAATAGCTGCAGTTTATTGCTTTCATATTATTCTGTAGGTGAATGGTATCAACATTTATGATTCTCTAATAAAAGAACACACACTTGGGTTTTATAGGATAGAGCAGTTGATAAATTCCATTAAATGTTCTAATGCAGATGACTTATGGGAAAAAAATAAAAACGCTTTGCAGGTTCCAGATACAACAAAATTTTGGATTTTTTTAAAACTGGAGAGAAAATGAAGAGCTTGAAAGCTGAAACTCTTAGATAATTTCAGTCTGAAGACACATGAACACAAGGGAAAATATGAATCTAAACATGAAATTTTCTAGAGTGTTTTGTTAGCATGTTCATTAGAAGTGACTTTTTATTATGTTTCAAATGCTTCATTTCACCAAGTGAATTATTTCTTAAAATATCAATGGGTGCCCATTATTGCTGAGGGCAAAAACATCACACTTCTGTTCATGTATTTGTATGGCTTGTTGCTCTCTTCTTCCCTCTTCCCGATACCTATTTTTGGAAACCATAAACTTTGTTAGCAAGCTGTAGAGGATATAAACCAGGCCATAAATAGTTAATTCTTAAAGGCACTAACGCTCAGATTGAAATTACTTCAGGTATAAATTGAGTAAAGGTTATATGATTTTTATTGTAATTACTTTACCGGAACCCAGGTATGTAATAGCTATTTACCCCCTTCCTCACTTTCTGAAAGTCAAAATTTGAGAAATCCACCATTGCATTTGGCTTCCAGCCATTTTCCATTAAGTTACTGGGAAAGTTTCCGTTACTTATTGGGAAAAAAAAGGCCAAGAGAAACACCTCCTCAGTAGTAAAACAATCCTCACATAGAATAGCCTATAAGGCTCATCCTGACAGTGGAAGTTTGGTTATTTTTTCAAATGTGTTTCATTTCTATATTTTCAGTAGATACAAGGGCTTTCTTCCTATCCGTGTGTGTGTTTTTGATGCCTTGAGAGCCAATGCCCAGAGAGGAAATTGGAAGTTTTCAAGAATTATTCAGGCAAAGTAAGGGGAACAGCAAACTTGTCACGTCCATACTCAGCTTCCTTCCAAATAAAACCGTCGTACCTCTTTGGCAGCTAATGCTGAATAATAAATCAAGTTTATAGAAGATAAGCTGAGTGAAAGGAAAACAACAGATTTTTCACTCTAAAAGAGAAGACATTCTAATGTGAAGAAACTTGTCAGTCTGAAAAATCCATGACATTTTAAAAATCATCCCTGCAGCCTGGTTAAATATGGAAACGATCTTTAGACAAAGGAAACATTTCACAGTTCTGAGCTTGATAGTTTTTATTTATCTCCTGCAGATTCAAACAATTCCAGAGGATGTAACTAAATCACATGTGGTTTATAAATCAGAAGAAAGATGAAAATTGTGGAAAAAGGTCAGTGAACTGAAGTCCACTTCCCCTTCACTTATATCTTCTGTTATTTAAAATAAATTGTATTATTTTTGGGTTATAATAACTTCTTGTTTTGGGGGGACAACAAATGATATCTGGGATGTTATTTACTTTGGTTTCATAATAGAGTTTTGTTCAATTTCTGGTTTGAAAAAGCCTCAGAGAAACACAGCCAGAGCACTAACACCAGATATTAAAACTGTTTTATTTTTTGGGAGAGCAATAACAGACATTGTTTACTTGATTTCAGCTTTGTTGCATAAGTAAGTTGTAGTTAGTGGAAGGCAAAAGATCTACTTTTACATCAGGATTACATTAGCAATGTAATGTAATAAGTGAAGTATTTTACTTTGTTTTTTCCTAAGAAATATTTTAGAACAGGCTGAAGTACAGGCATAGTATATTCTCCAACAGTGAAAGAGAAAAACATGCAGCCTTCTCCCTACTCAAGGCTGCATCAGGTTTTTGTGCTTTTTTGACTTCATTCACCATTCATCAATTTCTATATTTTTGTCCATCAAAGGCCAATCTGAGAATGCTTTTTCTTTTCTTGAAACATAAGAAGTGTCCAATTCTTATGAATGCTTTGCATAAAAAAATCTCAGTACAATATGTTTGACTTCTCCATAAATAATTTTACTGTATTAAATCAGAGCTTCTTATTATACTTGGTCTTATTAATTTTGATGTGCTGTGATTTTCCTGCTGCATGCTGTAGATCATGCTGTGGGATTAGTAATACAGCCATTCTGCTACTAACTAGTAACTGACAGAAGCTGTTTTCATGACCTTTTTTGAAGATTGCAACATCTATATTTTTATTTCTGTTTTCCAGCTTATCTTGACTTTTCAAAATACTTGCAAGCTCCTTATCAGTAGAGTTTCAAATCTTGTAGTAAGGAATAAGTCCCTTTTTTTTTAGCTAGCATGCTATCAGTTCAGGAAAAGTCACTTAAAAACACCAGCAAAAGAGTCTCAATGTATTTTAATTGTAACCTTAAAATAGAAAGGAACATTATCTTGAATGATCAAGACTAATTATTCAGGACTTTAGAGATCATTATCAAAACTTCAAAGTCAAGTTAGATGTACTAGATAAGCATGACTGCTGGATGGACTTCAGGAGATCCTTGAGAGCAAGGTGCTCTGGTAAGCTGACCTTCACCTGAAAGACACATGTACGTGTGAACTCACCCAACTCTGTGCTTGTGAAATGTTTTGTTCAGCAATAATATCCCAATCTATTTTTTTTTCCTAAATCAGAGCACTGGACTTCACATAGGAAAGTTTTCTTTATGCTTGAGCAAAACAAATATGCAAAAAATTGTAGATGATCCCATCTTGATGTGCATGAACAACCTAGAGTAAGTATTATTATGCATGTGCCTAAAGATGAACCATCGTATTCACTTCTGCAGGATGGAGAGAGCAGCACTGTGCCTGGGTTTAATGTTGCTGCCAAAATGCCAGTTAAACAGATTATTAAGAGTTATAGAAGCAGCTTAAATTATCTGGCTAGATAAAAAAACATGCTAGCAGTGATATTTTCTCTGGCCTTAGAAATGATGAATCAGTGTAGTAAGGAAAAAAGCTCTTTCTGCACTTTTTCAGTTTGTGGTATGAAGGTTTGCTCTGAAGTGTGAGTTTGAAGGTTTTTCCTGGATTTTAAGATGTATTTTATTTTAGGTTGTGTTACAACCTGATTAGTGAGAGATGCCTCTACCCAAACCAAGGTGCAAACAGACCATATGCCACAGCCAATAATATGGATTTTATTTAACAATGAATGTGAGGCAGAGAGAACGAAATAGAAAAAGGGGATGGGGAGAGAGGGAGATCAAGGAGAACACCTGTGGATGCAGTAGTGTCCCACTGGTCCTTCTTCACCCTGGGCTTCTCAGTGGTGGCAATCCCAGAGCCGTTCTTGTGTGGGTGCCACCTTTATACAGTCCAAGTTTCAGTACCCATGGGTTGGTCACACATGCTGTTCCCATAACTTGGGGTGATACATGTAAGGACAATTGCTTCCTTTCCCACAGTTTGTCACAGTGGGAATTTTTGTCTGGATGCATTAACCAGGATGTGCTGACCAAATTGCCTTCTCCAGGCCTGGAATTATTGCCTTACTGTTGAAAATGCCTCCCCTCTGTGCTTATCTCAAATTCCTGCTGTGGTGGCTTGTCTTATGGCAAGATCCTTCTGTGGCCTGAACAGTGATTGAGACAGGCAACTGGGCTCTTTAAGTTATGAAAAGTATATTTGATGGTGTTTCGGTATTTAGAATTTAGTATTGAATATTTAGTGGTTTAGTAGATGGTTTGGTAACTTTATTATTTGAGAGTGATTTTAAATTAAATTATTTCTTTTATCCTACTCCCGAAAGTACTATTTTAATTCAAAATTTGCTACAATTTGGTTTATAGTAGTATTAAAGCTTATGGAAATTATTTTTTACAGTAACTGCTTATAGCATTGTATTCTACTGTATTCTAACAAATTTACCATATGTTCTTTATATACACCATTATAAGCCCTACAGCTACTTTAAAAGAAAAGCAAAGCACAACACAACACAGAGAATTAATTTTGCAGGCTATCTAGTTTGATTAGTGCATTGTATTATCCATGAAAGACACTAATGCATTTTAACTGGACTTAAACATAAAAATGAAATGAAAATTTCTGAAAGTTCATTTCTACTCTTTCTTTTAAGATAGCAGGTAAATTGGAAAGGAGATAGAGTTCCTTGTACACGAAGGTAAATTCAAACTGGAAGGGGCAATTCACTATGTTAGCAGGTCCTGCATCACTGTTTCTCAGACCTGAACAACCTCATTTAAATACTAAGTGAGGGCAGGGTGGGCTTTGAGGAAAATTTTGATAGAGAGTGAGTGATTTCTAACGATTTTCTTTTCCAGCTTCAGTCGGAATACTTTGCCTCTCATTTATTTTTTGTCCTCCATCACTTCCTTGTTTGAAATATTTTGTCACAAATTTTCAGATTAAATGATCCCTTATCAGTCATAATACAAATCAATATTAGTGATTTTTACTATATGTGAAATATTTTACAAATAGAAAAAAAAGTCATAAACATATACTAAGCAAATTGATTGTGTAGGAAAGAGGAGAACAAGAAGAAAGGATTTATGCAGTCCTCAAGTCAAATAGTTTCAGCTTACCCCATGAAGATCCATTATTAGCTATCTGCAGTGTGGGAAGGATGAGTTATGAAGCTCACAGATGCTGGCTTTTGTATTTTGTTTGCCTTATGATAAGTATGTCTCAGCAGGTAGCTATTCACACACATTCTGCCATGCAGCGAGGTGGTAAGGGTCATGGCATGAAAAATTCTAACAGATTCATTAAAATCATGTTCATATTAATCTAAAACTCAGATATGTTGCAAATAATGAATGAGCTCTGCCAGCAACTTCAAATGAATAATGGCAAAATCTATGCAATAAATAATTCAGTTATGTGTCTTCCATTTTACAGAACTTCTAAAGTGTTATGAGAAACATTTTTCTTTAAAAAAAGGAAAAAACTTTTGGGGATGAGGAAAATCTTTCTCTCCAGCTGTAATGATAAGTTTCTGTTTAAGAATTATGACATGGAAAACTGCTTCCCCTGTATCTTTCAGAATTGTTTACTTGATCACCAAATGAGAAGCAAAGGTGAGTACATAGATGTGTTGCTGGGTCCTTTAACTCCTATTCTCAGTGATACTTCTGAAGAACTAAGATACATGCTTGTCATTAAACATGTAATCTAAGGCATATATATATTACAAAAAGGTATGCCTCTTGTTATTGTTTGCTTTTAAAAATGGGAGATATGTCATTGCTATGAGCTAAATACCTGCTTTGCATTCACATCTCCAAGGTTTCCAAGCAAAAGAATAATGTTAATGGAAGGTAGAGCATTTAATTTCAAATTTAGAGGCTTTTGTTGATAATGTTATTTAAACCCAGAAAGGTTATACTTAATTATAGATATGGCAGTGTTTTTGACAGTTCAAGCTCTTTAATGGATTATCTTTCCTCATTTAAATATAAGCAGTAGGAATAATAATAAAAAAAATGAATCTACAAATTTAACAAGCTTCTTTTTATATGCTTAATAACTATCTTTGAAGAAGAATACACACCACATTGAGCTTTAAAAAACTGACAATATTTATTAAGCCACAAAAGAGCTTATGTAGCTTTGTGATTATGGACAGGAAAGAATTTTAAAAAAGGCAAAGTTAGCAAAAAAAAAGCTTTAAAGTAAGCAGAAATTACATGTCAGTCATAGACATTAAAGCTGGCTGTTTTTAAACTCCAACTGCTAAGCCCTGGGCATGAAACAAGAAAATGATGAGGTAGGCTGAATGAAATGCACACAAATGCTAATGTTTAGAACCTTACCTAAAGTTTAAAATACAAATGCTTGCTTTAAGGGAAAGGTTTCAAATAAAATAAAAGAATCCATCACATGAGTCTGTATGAATACAAATATGCTGAAATCTACACATACGGAATATGTTAAAGAGAGACTTTCATTTTTTGTTGAGAAATCTTCCTACTGTATGCTCTGAAGAATACTGGAGTTTACTTTTACAGGAATGCAGAAATAAGGGGTTTTATTGAATCAAAACATATGATTTTATTGGGAAGGGAGGAACCTAGCAGTCTTCAAGTGGAGTAAGACTGTTATCATTGCATATAATACAATCAGCACCAATTAATTTATTTCCTGCTTTTTTTGAATGCATGCTATGGAAAATCATGGAATTTGCTGAAGAATTCCACAGAATATGGAATGATAATATTTCTTAGAATAATTATCAGATGTTGCATAATTATTTGATTTAGGAAACTGCATCTTAATTTCCTTATCTATGGCATTAGATATATTTACATGTGCCTATCATAAATGTACACTTACATGAGCATGTGGGGTTTTGTGTGTATAGTATTGAAAAAAATCAGCCTATTTATTTCTACAGTGTTCATCTTCAAAACAAAGCAACACTGTAAAAATTAAAAAATAGGTGTCTATCATAAAAAAAAAACAAACAGATCAACAAACTGCAAGAAGATTTCAAGTCAGAATGTTACTACTTCTCTTTGCTGGCCCACAGTCCTATTATGTACTTTCTTAGACTTCAAGAAAGGAGCGCTGAGAGAGCAGTGAAGGTGCAAGGATACCCAAAACTTCTCACGTATTCTCCATTGAAGATAGGAAGAAACACAGAGGAATCAGCTCACATATTTTCAAATGCATTTGTATTCCCTCCTTGGACTCCTCTGCCCTACAGACTTTTCCCCACCCTAGTCTAATCACCTGGTGTGCAGCTGAACTGCAGTCAATGGACATGGTCTCACCACTTGAAGCTACCCTACTTTAAAGGGGAGAACTGATGAAATGGCCAAACTCCACCAGTCTGAACAGGAAAATCTACAATCTCTAGGGAATCTGTCTGCCATTTGTCTGCATTCATATTTTGCCCTAAATGATTGTTAATTCGTATACCTAGAGTCACCAAGAATAACAGCAATTCATAATGACCCTGTTATGCCATTGCATATGCTGTTGCTTGGTTTTCTTACTGCTACCATATTATTTCTGTTCTCTCACAGCGTTTCTATTTTATAACAAGTTCTTTCTTTTTTTTTTTTCCATGGACCTGGCTGCGCACAGTGCAGTCAGGCTGAAGCACTGCATGAGATCTTTGCATCCTTCCATCACAAACACAGTGATAAACACTGTAGTTTTTGCAACATGCAGTTCCATTTGCAATTTCCTACCATATGAGTTAAAAAAAAACATGTTCAAATTAAAAGGATTTTTTGAGCCACAGCTAGGAGATCCATCTTTATTGGAACAGTTCATTAGTCAAGACTGTTTTGAATTTATTTGTCTTAGTTGTATGTGTGCCTTTGTGTGTCTGTGTGCATCTCTCTCCAGAAAGAAAAAATAGGGTAGGGAAGCAATTAAGGATAACATCCCATCCAGAATGGTCTCCCTGCAATAGCACAATAAATCTGTTTTAAACAATGACAGCTGGCCACATGATGGATTCTTTAGTCCATTATTTTAGTCAGAAAACTTGAATAAAATATCCAAATTTGATCTAATAATAAGACAATAGAAGTGACTATTGTAGACAGTCTTGTGAACTAGAAAGCCTTGATGTAATGGCAACTGCTGAACTCATAGCTTTGAAGTGAGTAAGAGCAGTGCTAGCTGTTTGACTGAAATGTTTCAGGCAAAAGTAAACTACAAACAGCGATTCCAAGAACGTTGGAATAAGAGAATAAGCTCTGTTCTGCTATAAGAAATACCATTTTGTTCTGAAAAGAAATACCATTATAAGGTAATCAATACTTTTTTATATAAGAGGGAGATAAAGAACAAATGCAGCTCTTCATGTTGTTGTCCATGTCGAAAAGAAGTACTTTTATCTTTATGAAAGCAGAAGAAAAACAAAAGTGAACAGTAAAAATTCCAGCATTCACGTCCTTTCATGATTTGACATGAACAAGGTAATTCAAAGGCCATCAGAAACAAAAGGTCTAGCAAATTCCACAGCACTTCTGCATCTAGAATTCAGTCACACCCAGCAAGGTGATGTGTCCATTGTGTTTTACAGTCTGTTCTCCTGCAACACTACGAGTTTTTTTGCCAATTATATGTGAAACCAAGTGCATCGATACAGCTGCCATTAGAATAAAAACCTAATCTCCATTTTAAGAGTCTGTGCACTCTAAAATAAAATAAAAATTATTTCTAGACATTGCCACAAAGCAGCACCTCAGGGATTTCAGATTTCTTAAAAGAAGCACTTAATATCATGAACTCAGATATCATACAGAAACTACAAATACATATTTTTAAAATAACAAGTACAGTACCCAGGCACTTCAGTGTTTTCTGTGCTTCAAGCCCTTATTCCCAGCAGCAAAAAAAGCCAGTGCAGAGATGCAGCACGTAATAGGTTCAGGAAAGGTACACATATCACTGTACATTCCCTGTCACTGGAAATGGGCTGGGTATACCAGCGGAACTATGTAAACTTGAATCCTGACAGAAAGATTCACACTACGGGTCGTTTTTCACAAGCTTTCTGAAGGTGACATTTCATCTCATGAATTTTCATCAGAAAATAAGTTTCACTCCATACAGGTAAGAACTATTGTCTGAAGTATATGCAGTGAATATTCTTATCTGAAATTTGCAAACATTTATCAAGTCAAGGAATAAAGCTGTGCACTCTGTTGCATCAGTCACAATTAAGAGCTGTAACTCAAACATTAAGTATGCAGCCCTTGTGAAGGCTGCATACTTGTGGAGAAGTCTATGCAAATAAAGGATGAAATTTAAGAAAAAAAAAAAGAAAAATACACCAAAATGATAATATCTATTAACACAGATGTAAGAAAGATATTAGGTGGACACAAATCCAAAGGCCACTCCTGTACTGGTGAACTAATTAGTGATAGAATGTGGGTTTTTGGCCAGTGTCAAAGACCTGTTGCTACATCTTATTAAGCTCTCAGCCACCAAAATCCTGTGCTTATGTATCACATTGGATTTTTTAAATGAACAGTAGGAGGCAAGAATAAAACTGTGTCCCGACCTTCTCATCATCAGTGTAGGTGATGGCTTTCCAGTGCTTGTCTTCACTCCCTAGCAATATATAGTTTGTTGGTATGGAAATAGTCTGAAAAGCTAAATACACAAATATGTTGGATATTAATTATTGCAGATGTTGCTTAATGACAATCAATTTTATACTTTATTGCAATCTTGAATTCAAAACCATTTTATTTTAAGAATTGCTCAGTTCCTATTTTCAAAAATGACCCTATGAGACTGAGAAACTTAGATTTGACTAGCTGCAGGGTGTCTACATATATTTTTATTCTGAAATGGGTTTTTCTTGAATTTTTTTACTTATTGTATTTGGAAACTTACAAACTAGGTGTCCCACTGTGCTACGTACATAACAAGCTTCATATAGAGATCACAGTCCTGGAACCGGTCATTTACAACCCAAAAATAAATGATATAACTTAGGCTTAAGCAAACAGAGGAAGAGGAAAATAATAATAATAATTATAAAAAAGAAAAAGACTGAAGAAAAAAATCTGCCCTGGAAAAAATTGGCCAGTGGAAACAAATTATATAAGAACTATATCACTGAATCTGAACAAAGCACAGAGCTTAGGGACAAAAACAAGGAACCCATGATTTTCAAGAGGAAAAAATGTCTCTTCCTAACTACTCCATAGACATCTACAAATAGATGTCAGAATATACAGAATATGAACCAGTATTTTCTGAAAGTGGAGAGGAATCCCTGTCTAACAAACTTCTTTGCTTTTCTCCTCACATCTTCTTTCTATAGGTATGTGATCTCTGAAAAAAAATTACATTCTTTTGAAAAACATTCACTTGAGTGTCAGCAGCAAGACACAGTGAAAAAAATTATCTGTTTGTCTGCCTTTTTCTTCATCTATCATGAGAAAGATAAAACCATGCCAAAGATGAAGGAGAAATGGATTATATTTTATCACCTTAATATACTGTAATACTTCCTTTATGATAGTTGCTTATTTATGTAATTTTTAGATTCTCTTCCTGTTTAATAGTAAGACAGTTTATAATATGGACAACTATTTTCAGATAAATCTATCTAGTCATTGTTAATTTATTTTCTTTACTCTTTCATAGCAATCTGTGATTTCTCTCTCCATTCCATTCATATTGGCTGGAAATTTCAAGTGCATAGCCTTTTCTTTTCAGTAATTCTTTCAAAAATTATTCCATACTAGCAGAGCTAGTGATTTTCTACTTTACTGTGAGTCACAAAATCTTTTTTTTCCAAAGATAAAGAGTTTTGATTGCAAATTTGGTGAAAGATATAATGAGATTACCTTTTAACATTATTATTCTTTTGTTTTCTTTTGCTGTAGGAAATGAGAAATATTCTGCATTTAAAAACCTAAATAAGTCATACAGCTATTTAAAAAAAACCCCACTTCCTTTAGAGATTTGACATGACCAGTTTCATTACACAAAATTGTGCTATTGCAATATGGTCGTGTAGAGTTGTCTGCAATGTAGGTGAGCAATTTTAACAGCTAATGCAATGGATCAGAATATTTTCTCCAGAATGAAAATGATGAAAATTGTTTGGGTCAGACAGTCCCAAAGCATAATTCTTCCCAAAGACTGAAGAGAGAGGATATGTTAAACCTGCATCTCAGTGGTTTCCCACTTTCATTTTGAATATATTTCTGCACATAAGTCCATAGGTTTTGGTTAAAAAAGATTTTTTTTTTTGTTTGCTTACAATTTGTGCTTGTAAGATCATCTTAAATTAGAACCCATGCTGGCACTATAAATGTGTGTATTTTTTGCAACTAAACAAAACATAAAAATAAGAGGGAAAGTATCTTATTAAAACAGTAGATTTATCAAAATAATTAGGGGTATAGCACCAATGTATTGGATTTTAATAGCATCTCAAGGGTTGTTTGATTAATTTTTCAATTGAACAAAGGTGAATTTTCAAAAATTTAACAAACACAGGATATTCCTTTCAAAGTAAAAATTCCCTCCGTCTCTTCCTCAAATGAACAGTTTTGCTTAAGAAAACAAGAACTCAATAAGTCATAAATGCAATTGTGTTTGCACAGTGATAATGAAAATGTGAAAATGGAGAATCGGTTCAGACTGTGAGTTAATGCAGCCTCCTCAGTCTGTCAGGAGAACTGTAAATCCTATACAGAAGATTTGCACCCAAATGAAATGGATTTTGGCTATGCTCCTGCCCTAGATGGGTACTGTGAAGGTATCCCTGAACTTTCTATTATTAATCAGAAAATACATGAAAAGATAGAGACTCAGCACCCTGCAAATTCTGTGGCATTTCACTGCCCCACTTTTGCTGGAGAGAAAATAGTTATTTTGTACTGATTTTTGTTAAAGTGCCAATCACTTTTTAGTGGTAGTAATATACCAGGAACCCTAGTTCCTGACATAACACAGACAATCAGAAAACATCCTACATGCCTACGTCTTTGCTTCATAAAGGGATAATTTTGAGAGTTTTGATAATTTGAGGGATAATAATTGAGTAAGGATGGTAATATAAAATCCCAATTTTCTATCACAGCACAATAGATAAATGCTAATGGCTCATATTGGTAAAAATAAAATTAAAAAAAAAAAAACCAAAAACCACTTTTATGACTAAAACTACATTTAAAAAAAACAAAACCAAAGAAAGATACAGGAATCTGTTTCTAGGTACTGGGTTTCCCCCCCTTTATCTTTTGAGAAAATCATCACCTTCATTAAATGGATCTCATTAATATTATACTACCAGACATAAATGCTTCCATTTATGCTGAAATTCAGTTAGGAAACTTATTTTGGTCCATATGGAATTCGCTTAATTAAGACAGACTAATATTTTGGACCAAACTAATTAATAGCTTAGGAGTGGATTCAGCTTTAAGATTTTTAGCAGGCTCTTAAAAGTATGGTCTCTCTGAGGGAGGCAGCTGCTCATCATTGATATGCAAGACTGATACATTCAACTTGAAAATGAACCTGAGTAGTTCCAGCTGAGCTTTTCCACTGCAGGTATTGGAAATCTTCTTGTCACCCGAGTATTCCTAGTGCTTCTTCTTCCATCTAATTGGCTCTCAGATCCTAAAACAAAGTTACAGAAGAACTGGCGCACTCTTGCTGGCTGAATTCGTATTGGAGTAGAAAAGAGCAAGGAGCAGAGAGGGGTGAAAACACTGTCCTTCCATCTCCCACGGAACTGCAGCACTGCCACCCATTTCCAGAGACTGAAGAGGTGAGGTGGATAGTGCTTCCTCCAGGAGGGAGGGAAAGATGAAAGATGTAGCAAATAATATAAATGGGACCTGCATTGCTTTCCTTCTTTTACTACTGTTCAGGTTACAAAACTCACCTGGTCTCCTGGCTATTACTGAACATTGCTTCTCACATATTCTCTCTAATTTATTGTTTCACTTCTCCCTTTATTGTAGTGCATGTATAATCACAGGAACAGGATATGATGTTTCTTTTATACTTATGTGCTTCCAATAGCACACCCAAGTCACCTGAGACCCCTGGACAGGATGTAGGTTTACAAAGCTGCTGAATCTTGAATTTGCTTACTTGAGTTAAAATCAGTCATGCCAAAATTATATTTGAATTAGTTACTTAGTCCTCCAGCTTGTAACTTCTGAAATTGTTTTCTTTCAAACATAAGAATTATACATAACCTTGCCTTATGTTGTTTTCACGCAGTGTTCTCCATTGGGAAAAATGCCTTTTTCTCTACTGGGGGTTGAAGACCAAATCCTCAGTGGATCAAGTCCTTGGACAAAAATTGTGATGGTGTAAATTGCCTGAAATTATTGCTAAATATATATTTTCTTACATATACATACTACATGTATATATCTTGCCTGTATAGACAGCGAGGATTTAGAAACGAATCAATCCTTGAAAGTCACTACAACATATGAATTATTCTGTAGCAATTTATTTTGCTCTGAATAACATATGGATGCTTCCTTAGAGTAGGCATATCACCCTTATGACTCTTCTGAGGTTTGTGAATTATGCTAACAATGATCTTTTCTACAAGTAATAAATAGTAAATAGTAAATAAATAATAAAATTCACTGATATGTTAACACTGTGGTTAATATAGAGAAGGTATCACTAATACATACAGGTTTTAATTTACTGGGGTTTTTTATGCCACTTTATAGTACCTTCCTTTGGATTAAGCAGCAAAAAAATTTGCTAATTAGTTTTCTCACTGCAGTATATGTTTACGGTGTCACCCTTTAGTTTTATTCCAGACTTCTGCATACAAGCAAGGTTTCTGAAAATGTTATTCTTATAAGTTAATAAAAAAGGTATTACCTTAATCATATGTAGTTTCTTCTATGAAATCAAGATGAAAGAAAAATATTTGAGGCAGTGACAGCTTTTGTATTTTGTGTTTCTTCGGTCAGAGCTCCTGCTGCTGCATAGCTCTCAATGTAAACAGTTTGCTTGAAAAACAGTGGTGCTGTTTTTCTTGGTATTTTATTTCATTTGGAATTGATCATGCCTCTGCTTTCAGATTTACCAAGATTAATAGTACATCTGAATTAATGTCATCTTTAGGTACCTATTATAATGTCAGTAGCTTGAAATCTATTATATTAATGTCACATATATCTAGTAAAGTAGGAACACAATTCTAGGAATAAGGATTTTTGGAGATCTGACCTTTTTTTCTTCTTTGCTGTAACTTTCTGCTTGACAATAAACAAACTTCTGCTGGTTCACATTCTCTGAAATATCTAAGTGCCAAATTGTCATTGAAATCAGTTAGTCATACATAGCTAAGAATATTTAAATATATCAGGCTCAGTCTCCTGTCTGTAAGACAGTTTATTCAGACAGCAGATATCTTTAGATATCTTAACTTGATTGTCCTTGCAGCACTGAAGGCCAGCAGTGTCCTGGGCCACATAGGTAGGAGGGCTACCAGCAGCTCAAGGGATATCACCCTTGTCCTCTAATAAGCACTGCTGAGACACGTCTGAAGTGCTGTCTTCTTTGTGTGAGAGAAATGGACATTCTGGATCAAGTCCAGCAAAGGGTCACAACTACAGTGGAGGAATGGGAGTGTCTGTTATATAAGGAGTGGCTGAGGGAGCTGTGACTGTTCTGCCAGAAGAGATTGCCCTGAGAGGGCAATATTGATGTGTATATATTCCCCTTTGGATGGGGTAAATACCAGCTAGACTTTTCTCAGTAGCAGCCAAGGAAAGGACAAGAGGCAATGATCACAAACTAAGATAGAGGTAATTTAATTTAAACATCAGAAAAACACATTTACTGCGAGAGGGTCAGACACAGGTACAGGTTACCCAGAGAGGCTATGAACTGTTCATTCTCTCATCTATTTTAAACCCAGGTGGACCCAGATCTGATCAACCCACTCTAACTAACCCTGCCTTAATCTGGGAGCTGGACTAGGTGATTTCCAGAGGTGCCTTTCCACCTCAGCCATTCTGTGATTTGGTGGGTTTTTTTGTGAAAATCTGCCCATATTTTAGTTGAGGAGGAAAGGAAATAAAGAACAAAAAAAAATTTCTAAGAACATACCTCATAAACAGAATTAATTTAAAATGTAAAATACACACTTCTCCAAGTATGTAATTGAACTGTTTAACATAGACTCACAGAATAAGCTGAGTAGGAAGGGACCAGCAGGATCACTGAGTCCAACTCCTGGTCCTGTGCAGGACACCCCAAGAGTCACACCATGTGCTTGGCAGCATTGTACAGAAGCTTCTTGAACTCTGTCAGGGTTGGTGCTGTGATCACTGCCCTGGGGAGCTGTTCCAGTGCCCAACCACCCTCTGGAGGAGTAACCTTTTCCTGATCCCCTAAATCTCCCCTGACCCAGCTCCATGCCATTTCCTTGAGTCCTATCACCGGTCACCACAGAGACATATATATATAGTATAAAAATTTCTGTCAAATTAATAAACTGGGCTTTGACATGAAATAGAAACAGTAGGACACAGACTTGTTCTATGAACAAGGAATTACATATGCTTCTCTGAGAAAATGCTAGGTCTAGGGCTCTTCAGATCTTCCTAAAATGTTAAACCTCACCTGGATGATTACATCAGAATCTGTAGATTTAGAAGATTAAAAATTACCTCCTTTGAAGTGAGAGAGGTTTGATGTTCACGCAGAGGGAATATAATGATTAACTTTAGAACAGATACTGGGCAGGACTCTGTATCATTATCAGCTCTGTTTACCTATAAAGGAAAAAAAAGAACAATCTCTCAAAATATAAGAGTTATTGGTAGAAAATGAGACAATATGTATGTTCAGATATAAAAAAATCAGCACAGCATTTCTAATGATGTAGAGCAATTGCATAATTTCACAAAGACTAAGAAAAAATTAGAAGGAGTAGGAGGGTAAGCAGTACATTTTTGCTCAGAGACAGTAGAAAGACTGGTAATATCTGAAACAATGATATTATCATGTAAATAGGGAGAGTCAAAATGTACTGAACCCCCAAAGAAAGTGAATTCTGTCTTTTTAAGAGATTTAAAATAAACTTAGGGAAACTATAGAGATCTGGAATTACAACCGCTACTTAAAGGAAGCTCATTCACATTTCAAAAAGCAAAGGTTTTCTTATAAAGTGTGAATTGAAACACACACAGGGATTGGTCTTCAACACCCTTATGCTTTTGAGACACGAATACCAAAGGAAACAGGACATTAAAAAGATTTTTCTAAACTAAATTATTACAGATGGATGCTGCGAGTCAGTTATGCCTTTTTATGAATAAAAAGAATAGAAGGATCTGGGGACACAAGACATCATTTTGTCTGACATTTTGTACCACTAAGATGACCAGGCGAAGAAAATTCAGTTCTGTGAGGACTGTATGGGTAAGTTACAATAACCATAGTTAGTCTTGTGGCAAATAATGAGGTCAGTATGGTTGTAATGACATGACAGCTACCACAGGTTTGTGAACATGGTTTGATAATATAAATGAAGCATATGTATTCAACAGAATATGTTAATTGGCTTAGACAAAAATCTGTGCCAGGAACCATGCTAACAAATAGACAGCATTGCACAGTTCAGTTTACTAACAGAGATAGAGGCATAGGTTCTGGCATCTGTTCTGGTGATAACTAAAGATGTCCTGACTTTGAAGCATTCTGGTCTGTGCTACACATCCATGGGTACAGATAGGCCAGAGATAAAAGTCTGGCTATGATCCATATCTGATTAAAAAAATGTTATCTCTTTTTTCAGTCTGGTATCATACCATCTCTTTTGTTTTCATCCCACAAAGCCGTCATTCTCAAGTCTAAATTGTCCATTGTGCTGTTGTTTGTTATGCAGTATGTTTTTTTACTGAACTCTAAACAGATTACAGATTTGTAAAAGAACTTAAGCTGCATAAAATGGAGAGATGTCAGATATCTACATCTCTCTCCATTGTCCTAGAAAATCAGACTTTGTGAATACTTGCTTTTTATTCTTTGCCATCTTTTGCTCCCCATTCACTACAGAATGTAGCTAAAATGATATTTGATTTTAAAAGGTCTTATTTATAGTGTATCTTAGAGCTTCTGCCTCATTCCCACACTAAACTACACCTCCATTGTCAAGGAGCTGTAGTAAATTGGGTGATCCAAGCTAGTCGAAGACAAAATTGGTGACCAACTAAAATTCTCCTTCATCTACATTGGAAGAAGGAGGTGTGATCAAGGACAGTACTCTTTAACAGTAGACACCTTAACAGCTTGCTATCCTTTATATTTTGCTTGTGTTTCTGCAAGATATTTTACCTCTTTCTCTCATCCTCATACATGTCTTTCTCTAATTTGAATGCTTTGACCTCGTTAGAACCGACCTTTGGCGAGGTTATTAAACATTTTTGTATAGCAGGTTTACATTTATTTATTTACAGAGGCTTTTGAGATTAAAAAAGCTCCAAAACCAAACCAGAAGTGATTTCCCTAGACCCACCCTGAATATTCTAATTCTTCATTTTTTTAGCACTGGAAATTTCAGTTTTAGCAGTTAAAGACTGAAAGGCTATTCTGGGGCAAGAGTGGAGGTAGAAGGAATTTTGTTTACTTTTTAACTTTAAATAAACGGCTCTGCTTTTTTTTTCTTCTGGAGAAATGCATATTGCCTAGCCTGCTGTAAACAATTAATATATTCTTTTCCGTTAGAATTTATAATATTCCCACATGCTTGACTGTGGCAAGATATAATGGAGCAATTAGCAGTGTGCCTCACATTACACCCATGAATGTGCAGCCAAGCCAGGCTGAATTATCAGTGCAGGCATAGAGCACCTTAACTTTGCACAGTAAGCTGGACCAATGATATTAAAACATGGGCACCAGCAGTCTCACAGGGCTGGCTGCACTGAAGTGCCATGCTAAATCTGCAGTGAATCCTCCTGCCTCCACAAGATGGAACAAATCAGTTTCTAAGCTACGCTGTCCTTTTAGTAGTATTTCATGCAGTTGCTGTTACCGCAGTCAGTAGTAACAGCTCAGTTATTCCAGCCAGAATTTCTCCACTTTTGAATGTTTAAATTTTTAATGTGCTCTGTATTTCTAATTTAGAAACAGAAAAGAGAAAAACAAGAAAAAATTCTAACTTTTTTTTTAAATTTAAAAAAAAACACCCAACAAGCTTGTTTTTCTTAATTACTCAACAATTATGGAGAAAATTAAGTCCTGAGTGAATTGTTATGGTAATAAATTATTTGCCAGGAAATATTTACTATGGACAAACTTGCATGGGCTCAAAAATTTAGAAGAATGTCCAGTTATGACAGGGTCATTCTTTTAATGAAAAGAGTAGACTATCCATGTTGACAAAGGAAAAAAATGAAATGTCAATTTCTTAACGTTGTTATTTCATAACTAGGAACAACAGGAGTAGTGGGATTTAACTCTTATGGGATTTACTTTTAATGGACTTCATCCACAAGAATTCATAGTACTAAGACTTCTGCTAGCATCAGTTAGGGTCTGGAGTTTCACAGGTATTTGGGGGATCTCATGATGAGATTTTGGGGTGCTGCTAATCCATAACTTTTGATGCCCCAAATGTTTTTGCAAATCCAGTCTCTTTTGCTTTGATTTTTTGTACAGAATTATCATCTGTGCCTCAGATGTCTCCTGTAAATAAGTACATGGGCTAGGCAAGCTCCAGGCATGACTTTTCAGCTCACAGTGGTGATAGTTTAGCTGAGCTATTGACAGAGTGAACAAAAGCTACAGCCTAGAAGAGCTTTTAACTGTACAGCAAGAAGTGTTTAACACTCTTATTTCCTAGGAGTCAATAACCTTCTAGATTTTTAAACTGAAAGTGGATTCCTTTTCCTTTGTTCACTTCTTAGTTAGTCTGTTTCTTCTAGATTTTGTTTATATTAATAAATTGTACCTGACTCCTTTTTGCCCTACTTAGGCATAGTTGGTAATGTTCCTTTGTTTTTAATGTTAGACATAGATTTTTCTTCTCTCATCTTATTACTTATCATTCATATTTAATGCTGCACACAGAATTATCTTTTAGACTCTTTTTACCTTTTGATTTCTTATATTTAATGACACACCCAATTGTTTGATATCCTTTTTTTCCCTAGGAACCTGTCACTGCTCTCTATTTAGCTGCTTTGAACTAGCTTTCATCTTTTAGTATTTAAATCATCTAAGTTCTCATGTATCATACTGCATTGTTCCTCATTATTTACTCCTTCTGACTATAATGCCATTCTCTTCAAACTAGTGCTACTTTTTCTTTGTTTCATGCTCTTTGTTTTTAATTTTCCAAGTCAGATTTACGCTTATTACATGACTCCCACACCTTAGCTATTGTCATTAACCTCAGATGTGAGACTTTATCAAAAGGGTTTTCAGAAGCTTGTCTGAAGTGTCTTATCTCCAGTAGCTCGTTTGTCGTCTGTGACTGAGGAGAGTTATTGAATGACAGAAGGCTCCTCTCCCTGGAAGCTAAGTGCCCAACCCTCTGAGTCCTTTGTTTGAATGTAGGTCTCCAACATGGCAGTCTACAATAAAAGCACTTGACAAAAGGATTGATTTTTACATCCAGCACTGGAAGAATGCATATAATTTCCATGTATTACATGGTGTATATACTACATAATTTGAAACTTTTTTTCTAGCTGCATTGAATAGCCTGTTTGAAGCCTGGGCTATATTGAATGTGATTTCTATTATAAAAAAATGGCATTCACTTCACAGTTAAACTTTCAGTACTGGTCATCACTGCCACAGAATTTTACCAGATATTATGAATTGCTTGCTTGCCAACCAAAATCCAAATATAAAGTTCAATTCCAAATCCAAAAATGTGCTTTTAAAGTACAAGTCTATGTAGAGAGCCTAATTGGAACTGGATGAGTTTTTCCTGTAGATACTTCAAAAAAGAAACTTCATTGTATCTGCATTTACATTTAAAAATGCTTTAAGTCCTGATGACTCATAAGGATCAGTAAATAAGGCAATAAAGTAATCTCTTCATGATAGTCAATGCTATATTTTGGTCCTGAATACTCTGGGTAACACTGTTCATTCCATTTCAAGAAAATGTATTTCATCATTTATGAGTGAAAAAAAGGGAATGCAGGGGAGATCTCACCTATTAATAGAACAGGAAAAAAAAATTGTACATTTACAAGGATAAGTGTTTATATGGTAAAAGCATAAAAAATACTTTTTATGAGGAGATTTTTAATGAGGAGATTAGGGACATTTGTTCTCCATGCCCTATGCTTCAGAAATAGGAGACATTTCCTAGAAGGCAGTAAACGGACTTTAAAACTCATTGTCACCACATCTCAGTGGCCATAAAAATGCTAGGACAAACCTCATATGGCAGTGCTTAAGACTGTATTGAGCAACAGAGACCAAACCAAGACCTGGAGAAAAGGGTCAGAAGGCATTTGTTCCACCTCTACCTGCATCACATTTCTCTAATGTATCTGTTACTTGCTATCACCTGAGACTGTGGGTATCACTGATGACTTGAATGGCACCTTCTGTTGGTGCTCACTGCAAATTGTGTTAACAGGAAATAAATCAAATCCATTAGAACTGCTGTCTTCATAGCTGACTTTAAATCAAAGCAGCTTTGAATCAAAACATAATCAAACTTTTAGCCTTGAGGCTTCACAATCATGTTAGACTGATCAAAGGGGGAAGTTTTGTGTAATGTTTAATCTAATATAATTGAGGACCTAACACAGGTGGTTTTGCTCTCCTTCCTGTTATCCTTCTTCATATGATCCTGCCCTTCTTAAATCTCTGTGTCTGTTTGTTTGACTGAACTTTCTGATCTAGCTTGTTCTGCAGTTACTTACTTACTATATCTGATACTAACCAGGCACTGGAAAAAACTGCAGCCCACTTTTGAACTGCATTATGCTTAGTGAAAGATGTACACATAGGTCTTTCCTCTCATGCCTATGTGTACGTTCCATTTCCATTTTTTGATGGCGTCCTGGTTTTGGCTGGCATAATTTTCTTCACAGTGGCTGATATGGGGCTGTGTATTAGATTTGAGCTGAACACAGGGTTGAAAATATAGATATGTTTTGTTATTGCTGAACAGGACATACACAGAGCCAAGGCCTTTTCTGCTTTTTATACTGCCAGGCTGGTGAGGAAGCTGGGGATGCATGGGAGGCTGGGAGGAGACACAGCCAGGGCAGGTGACCCAAACTGACCAAAGGGATATTCCACACCATGTGACATCAGGCTTAGTAAAAAAAAGGGGCAGGTTGGTGGGGGGAAGAAAGAGGAAGGATGGGCCATTTGGAGTGATGTCATTTGTCTTCCCAAGTCACCACTATGCATGAAGGAGCCCTGCTCTCCTGGGGATGGCTGAACCCCTCCCTGCCCATGGGAAGCACTGAATTAATTTATTGTTTGACTTTGTTTGCAGGCACTGCTTTTACTTTCCCTATTAAACTCTCTTTATCTCAACCCATGAGTTTTCTGGCTTTTTCCCTTCTGATTCCCTCCTTGATCCTGCTGGTGGGGGACTGAGCAAGCAGCTGCATGTGGCTTGGTTGCTGCTTGGGATTAAATCATGACAGACAGCTAGAGCGGTTACATAGCACAGCAGTTGTTTGGGTTTTTTTATATAGGTGATTCATACTAGAGATCAAAATAAGTAAAGATAATGCAAGAGAATAGCAAGGAAGCCCTGGTGCGAAGGTGAAGGTAATTATGGACAGAATTACCCTTTCTAATAGCTGCCTGGTTTAGCTTGATTTAAGGTAATGTGGAGCTATCAAAAAAAGCAGAATTCAGGTTCCTCTAATGAGCATATTTTATACAACCTCTCAAAACAAAGTGAAATAGGTCAAATAGTAATCATAGCCTTGTATTGAAAAAGGTTTTCTGTCCTAGAGAGTTCAATACTAGCTCTGCTCCTGATCTGAGAGCCTTAGATGACTTGAGGCTGTATGCAGAATAAACAACATAGTGAATTGTACCCAGAAATAAAAATGTAACTGCTGCAGGGCAGAGAGCAATCATTAAATATGTTCCTCACAATGACTCAGTTGACTCCAAAGATGAATTACTCCAGTTAGCAGTAGATTAAACTTCCCTTGCCAGCTTTTTCTCTAACATAGTAGGATAACCTGTTTCAGTAATGTTTGGTCTGCATGGTCTGCTTTCAGCTCAAACTCAGAGAAGAATGCTCAAGCTGTACAGAAAAATAAGACAGGGACAGGGAGAGAGAAAAAGCATATATGCCGTTCTGAGGGCTAAATATGTCTTACAAAACTGTAACAGTAAAATATATTGACAGAGGTCAGTTAAATTTACTCTATAAAAAATACATCACCAACAAAGTTGTGCAGATTGTGTCTTCAATCATCAGTATAATTTCTGTTCTATAAGGAAGTCAATTATCTGGAAATCCCATCCCTGCCTTGCTAGAGTGAAACAGCTCTATTTTTTGTACTCTTTTAGCCAAACCACCAAAATTTCTTTGAATATTGATGACACTACAAGCATAGATGTTGCTGCATTCTTCTTTTACTACTAAAACCCAAACCAAACAAAAAAACCCAAACCAAAACAAAAAACAAACAAACAAATAAAAAGCACAGAAAAATAAAAATGAGGGAGAGAAACTGCAAAATAATTTGCTAATGGACCTCTTGGACAGGAACAATAAAATTTGACTCTTTGTCACTCTGCAAATTCAAAGGAATAAATCTACCAGATTATCCTAGCCAATTTAACAGAGAAATTACCAAAGCCCAAATTAGTTTTGGCAATATTTACTGATGACACAAATAAAATGTTTTGATGAACTTTGTCTTTATCTAATACTATCAGAAATTTCCCAGATTGCATTGAAACTTAATGGTCTACCAAATAAAGATGTCTATCAAATTTAAAAGAGCACAAACTTGCTTAAACGGGACTTCAGTGGGCAAGGCGGGTAGCATTTGAACATGTGTTGTGGTTGTTAGTTTCTGCAACAGCATAGCTGTCCACAGACCTTTCGGGGAGCGTCTCTGCCCAGCCCGGTTCAGCACCTCAGTGCACCAAACCCTCTGTCCCAGGGCTGGTCACTGGACTCGCACTGGTCGGGGAGCCATAAGGCTAGCTCTGGTTTCGTCTGCTCTTCGCAACCAGTGGTGTTAAAGGAGGCGAGAAGGGTCTGTGCATGATGACCACAGAAGATTTTAGTCACATGGTCACCAAATGCCAAAGACCTCGCAGAGGCAGAGATGCCTCATGGGCAAAGACCTCATGCGCAAAGACATCCCTGATGCAAAGACCCATCATGGCAAAGGGTCAGGGGTTTTCTATAGAGACATGGGGGCAAGGACAGCACATTGCCCAGTGGTTTCAGGGCACAGGGGCAGTACATGGGTGGAGTTAGGGACAGAAACCAATAGGGAAACCCCGGGGCAGTGGCCAGGACCATGTGGGAAGGGAGGACATATAAGGAAGAAAAGGGGTGGGGAAATACAGAACTCAATATCGGGGGCAGACTGCAACAAACATGAATTGATGTGTTAGTTTTAAAAGATTTTTTTCCCTTTTAGTAGCCTTATCATCACTTGTTCATAGGTGTTTAAAATCTACATTTCTGAAGAACCACATCAATAAATAACAGAGTTAGGCTTCTATCAATTGTTGTGTCCTCAATCAGTTGTAGCCAGGAATACCTAAAGGAGATATGATCATTAAGACAGATTCTTTAGAGTTCATTTTCACTGCTGTTGCTCAATGAGTATTTGGAAACAGATTCAGGAGTTAATTATTTTCTTCTCAGCTATCCAACAGTATTCCTGCCTACACTCATGGAAAACAGGATCTTTCATTCCTTCTTAGCAGTTTGCTGAAGGGTTAGATACCATCTGAGTTAGTGATACCCATCCACATTAAGTTAATAAAATCGTGGCCTTATTAATAATCATCTCATCTTGCTCCCTCTCTTTCTTGCATATATATATATGTATATATATGTGTGTGTGCATCTGTGTGTATTACATGTGCCTATAAAAACACATGCAAACCTATACATTTTGTGTGTTATATGCACTCATATCCATATAAATACATTTATTTAAATACTGTGATGATGCAGACCTAGCATATATATGAACCTATCACAGATTTATAATTGCAAATAACCAATGTGATTTGTAAGTATTTATGAATTAAAGTTTACTAAAACCCCCTTTCAATACATATTTTAATCAAAAGGTTCTTTCCCAGATAGTAGACAGATGGGTTACTTAATAATTCAGTGGACCGATAATAAATAGGTTCAAATCCCACACTGTGGTGAAGTTTCATTAATTTGTTTCTGCTTATATTGAACTCCAGCACCTGAAGTTCTTGTAACATAATGGCACACTGACAGGGAAGGGAGAGCACAGGAAGAAAAGGAAATTACATGATTATTTTTAGGAAATTTCATCATTCCCACTGGAACTGAATCACATTATAATTGTACTCATATGCACATAACAATGTCATTCATTTTTCAGAGCATTAATAATATGAAAGTATCAATAAGTCTCATAGTAACAGGTTAAAATTCATTGGATGTATTGTCAAATGAAAATTGGATCAACTTTCAGCAGATAGCCTGTTCCTTTGATGCTTCATGCCTATTACACTCATCGTATTGTGTTACATACAGTACCATAACACAATATGACTCTTTAAACTGGATGTGGCTCACATTTGAAATACTGAGCCAGGGAATAATACGGGGTGACATGGATGGAGTGAAGGATTTTGATTCTGTTTGATTTTGAACTCCTTTACATTTTTGGATATAACTCAAATCCTAAAGATAAAACTGTATTTGCTCATCATCACTGACTTGAAAGTTAAAAAGAAATCTGTGCACACCTCAACAATTAATTTAATGTGAAGAAAAGGATTAATTGCAATTTGCATATCTCAATTCAGAGAAAAATTGGTGCTGTTAATGACAGTGAGAGCCAGGGGCCAGGAGCCTGAGTCTACAAAGCATTTTCATACTGTAGGCATCCTCTCTTGGTGGTTTCTTTAGGAACATTTTACAGGAGCTGATAAAGCACTAGACGTCTGAGATGTTGAAATATCATGCTGAGAAGGGTTGTATAGTCCCCTGATAGACATTTTAAATTGTAAAGCCTTGTATCAATATCTGTTGCTCATACCTACTATCATCTTAATTCCACAACACTTTATTACAGTTCTGAAGCAGTGGAATCTAACTCTGATATTTATATGTTGACAGCTGTGATCAAATTGTTTTTTAGTATGATCAAACTGACATACAAAAGGGAGGAAAAACTCAGAAACAGTATAAAACATATTTGAAACTATAACTGAGCTTAAGTACACAATCTCTAAAATATTCTTCCTTTATTATGCTATGTCAAATGTTAAGTACATTACAACTTTAGTTAAAATTGATACCATATTACATTGCTTTTCTCTATTTCTATATCCTTTCCCCCCTATATATAGTTATCAAATAAAAATGTTTATAAAAGCCTATTGCCTGAAAGACTTGGGGGAGATGATCAACATACCAAGTTATTCCATTTGCCTGGGTCTGAGAACATTACTGGAATTTTCTTAGTCTCTAAATACTGAACATTGATTTTTTTTTCTGTTATTTTTATTTTCCAGTAAATTGAAGTTTAATACATAGTCTCTGACACTGGACTTCTACATGATTTGTTCTATAGTGTATAACTGTTCTTCAGGCAGATGGACTGTCACTAGCTGGAGTTTTGAGTATAAAACTCTTTTTTTAAATGTATTTCGTACATCTTGGTTTTGGTTTTGGATTTTTTTGGAGAAGTAAGGTAAAAATTCTTGCAGTGGATAGTAAATCCAGATCACATAGAAAAATATGTAAGAATCCCAATCATCACAAAGAGTACATTTTTTAAATGTTCTATACAATCAATATGAAGCAATCAATTTCGTGACCAAATTGTATAAATAGTTTCAGCATCAGAAATAAAAGTATCAAATGTCATCTTTGAGAATTCAGGGAGTCAATTGGGTAATTCATAGAACTTGTTTTTATAAGTCTCTTAAGTAAGGACTATGTATGAGATCAGAGAAATACTTCAATAAATCCTTTAGCACCTTGAGGAAAATTGGAGGCAGAAAGAGTTCATAAGCAAGAAATCATGTTAAATTAACTTGCTATCAAAGAAAATTCAACAATTTTCTACAGACGTTAGAGTTAATGCAGTAAGCATAATAGGCGCAGTTAAATTCCTCTGACTTCAGTAAAGATCTAGCCTATTACATCAAGGGTGAATTTGAAATATTTTTCAAGACATCACAAGAAATGTGATATAAATAGCAGTGTGTAGAAAGAAAGATTGAAAAAAATAAATAATGGCATTATCTTTGATTATGATTAATCTCTGACTAGATTTTTTTTTTACTTGTCACAGTAGTGTTACTCATGATTTACAAATCTCAATGCTATTCAAATCTCCTTGAACAGCTTCATGAACGTACCAGAAGAAGGTAACAAAAGGAGAGTTCAGTAAATTATGTAAGGTGAAGTACCTTTCTTTTTGAGGAGCATAACTTTAAATATCATCATCCAGATGTTGTACAAAACATTTTTATTTGTTTCTGTCACCCTGGAGGAAACAGATTCTCTTCTCTGTAATACCAGATTTCAGCTGGGAAAGATGTGAAATAGGATTTTCACTCTAGGTAGTTTCTGACTAAATGTCTTGCCTGACTCAAAGGAAGGAGATATTTACAATATGGTCATTGATTGGAGAACTTCAAGTACTAAGTTCTGGGGAAAAAAAAATCATTTATAGAGTTAAACGCACCTCATCTTCACCAAATAAAGGTTACAAGTGGTTATAATGACAGGTGTATGAATCTTTGAGGGAGCAATGCCAAGCAGAGTCATATAAAAAAGAGAAGGAGCAGGCTTCATGAAAATTACCAATCAATTCAATAAAATAATGAAATAGTTTATAAGTTTGTCAAATGGACACAAAATGTGGAGATAAGATTGTAAATGTGATGTGGAGATGTATTCTGTGCTGGCAAAGATTTGGACTAATGACACAGTATATCTTTCCTGATTTTAGATTAGTGATTCTCTTATCCTTTATAGGCTAAGAGAGATTGGGTAAAATATCTTCCATCTGAGAGTAATTGGAAGATTATAGTGGGGGTACTGGAAATTTCTCAAAAAATCTGTAAAACTTACTGCTGTTGGTATAACTACTCACTGTGAAAAGATTAAACAGTGATTAGTAACGATTCTGGCTCATAAAGTTCATTTCATGTATTCATTTACATATGTATATTATTCCTATATATTTAAATACTTGTGTCTAGAATCTCTATGATGAGAAAGATGCCCCCAAACTGGAAGCTGGGAGGTATTTGAACTTCATCTATGAAATTACAAATAATTTTTGGAGATTGAAGCTGTATGCCTCTGTTTCACCTAGGAAAGCTTTGCGATTTTAAGGGTTGAATGCTAAACTCTTTGCTATTCCAGTTTATCTTACTGAATAGCAGAGGTCAGGAGGTCGACCTTAAGTCTGCATGTATCCAGTCATTCATCATTTTACCAGGTGTCTTATGAAGAACAGGTTATACTTGTTATCTTGCAGGTATCCTTATCAGAGAACTTTATCAGAGATGAGCTAAAAACCTAAAACAGAAGTAACAGTATCACAAGGTCAGTCAACAGCAATGTCAAAACCCAGTGCTTGTTCTTAGCTTCACAATTTCCACTAATTTCAGATACCTCTATATTCTTCAACATATACGTGCCTCCTAACAAAAAAAGGACAGAATTTTTCATCTGTAAAGAAATAAATTGCCTCAGGAATCTGTTCAAAGAATTTGTGCATCTACTAGTGATGCAAAGTAATAAATAAATAAACAAACCTCTATGGCATTTCAATGGAAAGTAATGTGTTTGAAATTAAAGCAGTCAAGGACCATAAGCTAGCAGGCTAATCTATGCAAATATTCCATTCTGTGTTGAGAAGGCACTCACAGCAACATCATCCCGACTTAGTGCTTCATTACAGGCAAGAAGTAATATCACTGTCCATTGGTGCTAAGCTTTCAAAGTGAAAAAGTACCATATCAGAAGAAAACTGATGTGAGTAAGAGCACTCTGCTGATCAGGAGACTGCAGATGAGTTTCAGTGTTTGTGGCTTCATCAGTGATAGACTTATTAGCTGTGGCTGGAGAGGCTGACACTTGAATACAGAACTGATCTTCAGCCATAAGCTTGCATGTAGGTGTCTGCTGACTAATCATTGCTCAGCAGCAGTTCTCCCAGGGTCATCATCTGCTCAGATTCACTTCTGTCATTAGTACTGGTCACATTGTTTACACAGCTCAGCCAACACCCAGCCAAGGGTAAATCATGCAATGTTTTGCATGGCTTTAGTGGATGTAAGACAGTTAGCAAAATTCCAGTCCCACTGCAACAGTTCTCAACAGTTCTCCCTGGAGTGACTCTTGGTGTCACTCATTACACATCCCTTTCATTCTCTAAAAGTTAGCCAACTAGTTCAAATTAGCCTGTCTAAGCTTCCCCTTGAATCATCAGACAAATAATTACTTCTCAGAAATATTTCATCAACAATAATGTAAGAGTCAATGAAAAAATAACTTGCCCCTAGGGAGATGCTTCTCTCTCTCTGTTGACTAAAAAGCAAGAAAGCCTAGAAAACTTAAAGCTGAGGCTATCCACCAACCTCTCAGAAGCCTGTGTTATTTGAGGTATGACTGTAAGGTCAAGAGCAACAGCATCAGTATAAAAGTGAGTAAACAAAATTGGTAGGCTCTGATGTCTCCTGGGTTAGTAAGTACCTGTCTGCAGTGCTTGTCACTGGATGTCTGTCACATCTTATGGAATGATGTGGCTGTGCACCTTTTACAGGTTAAACATCCCATCATTTCTGGTACAATGCTATTCATCAGGTACTCTTTGCAGTTTGCACTGGGATAATTTTGAAGTTGTACAATAAACTGCTTTTTAGGCAACAAATTCTGTGCTATAGCAATGACTGTGACAGTGTTTGACTTTATTTTCATATCCCAAGTTAAATCTACATACCTATTTAGACACTTTTGTATTAACACATGTGAATATAACGTGTTAACTAAAGATAATAAAAGAGTGATGGGCAGATCTATGTAGAAATATTTCAAGCATGTTTCCTTGTACCTGATTCAAGTACTTGAGTCAAGTCATTGAGTCAAGTTCATAACTGTTTTTAAGCCAAACATTTTTCCTTTAACTGTGCAAACGAAGGGTTTTGTCTGCTGCACAATGCTGTGATATAATCTTTGCATGTTGGTTAAGGTCCAGGAGGTTGTATGAGTAATAGCATGAGATTAGAAAGCATTTACACTGCTGCTTAAGGTCTTTCTGTCTAACTGGTAAAGGAAGAAAGAAAGATACTTATACTTCCTGAGTACAGTGCCAGTCATTCTGTTTTCTTGACCAAGGTGACCTAAAACATGTGATTAAAAGGGAATTTCTGTAAAAATGCTTCTTGTTTCAATAAAGAAAAAATAAAATAAAAAATGCAAGTGTAGAAGTAAGAATAACTACCAGAATGCAGGAAAACAGAATGTGAATTGATGTAAAGATATACACTGCTAAGGAGGCCACTACAGATATTGAAAAAAAAAAAAAAAAAAAGTTATGGCTCCACTTAGGAAAGCAGAGGTAATTCTTCAAAATAGCCCTGATACTGCATTCTAACAGAAAAGGGAGATTTTCATTTTCAGCATAACTGTAGAGTTGGAAGAATTTGCTGCATCCAACTGCACCATTTTTTTCTGTTTATTGCAGCCTTAGATGATTGGGAAGACCCGAATGTGCCCATCTGTGATTGGGGTCTAAAAACTGCAAAATTGACCTTTTATCATGTTAAACATGGAGTGCAAAAGACCCTAATGTGTAACATGGAGAAAGACTAATTTAGAAATTTCCATGGCTACAAGAAAAAAACCAGGCTCAGAGCAAACCATAAACTCTGCAGAAGAATACAGAGTGATATGCTGCAGAATGGCAAATACCATATTGAGCATGTACAGTATAATGAGAGGAATTAGGTCAGGAGAAGGGGGGCAGGTAATTAATTTTTTATCTCAGTGCAGAATTGGTGAAACTGTGTTTGAGTGCTTTACACTGTTTTGGGCTCCATAATACAAAAAAGATTTTGCTGAATTGGAAAGACTCCAAAAAAGGATAACAAAAATGATAAAAAATGTTTATTAAGAAAAGAGAATTTGCAAAGCCTGGGGAAAGTAGGACTAAGGCACAACATGAAAGCTAATTCTAAATACCTGCAGGGGATTAACAAAAAAAAGTGACTGGGGGTGGGGTAGGGAAAGAAAAAGTATTTCAAAAATCAGTTCAGGTACAAGAAAATAATTACCTCAAAATAAGTTTGGAAAAGAGAAAAAAAAAAAAGGTGTCTGTGTGAAGCTTGCAGTCAGTCTCGCACGAATCAGTTCATTGACTTTCCAATAGGGAAACCTGAGGAACCAGTTATATGTTAGTGGGAAAGAAATATTTGTCAAAGTGAATAAGGGCATAGGCTTTTTCTCTTTCTGGAATTCTTATTATGGGTTGAAAAAATCTGTTTCCCTCCCTCCCTCCCTTCCTTCCTTCCTTCCTTCCTTCCTTCCTTCCTTCCTTCCTTCCTTCCTTCCTTCCTTCCTTTTTTCTTCATAAGAAACATGCAACTGGTAAAACTGAAATGTCAGTCAAACCTTTACTGAAAACCAAGATTTTCAAATGTATACTCAATATCTGAGCAGACAAAAAAAAAAAAAAAAAGAATAAAAGTGTGTGGAACTAGATAACTAACTTTTCCCACACATATTTGGCCAAGAAGGCAAAGAGTTGATTCTAACTTGCATGATTCCCAAGTGGTTTTCTCAGGTTTTCCCAAGTTCTGAACAGTATTTCAGTATCAAACCAGACAATATCTGGCCATTTCTTTTACAGTGTTTAAAAAAAAAAAAAAAATTTAAAAAGCAGTTAAATTCAGGTAGAAACATGACCAGATCTGTATACTTAGGCATAGCAACTTCCTGAGTTATTATGTGCCAGGTATATTTTATATATATGGACAAAGAATCTGTTAGGGAAAGAAAAAAAAGAAAACAGAGGAGTTTTTTAGTTAGACCCTGAATACATATACTGCATGTGCTCAAATATAAAATTGTGAGAAGAAATATTCTTTTTTTCCTCCTTACTTTTAAATTATCATTTCTTTCTCTGCAATGGAAATGTATGATACTAGTGTCAGAGACTGAAATAGTTCATGCCTCAAACATTGATATAAAGTTTTGCTCATTATAACAAAAACCATATAAAGAAGCTACAGTCAAAGAAGCCTCTCTGAAGATACCTGACTGGGACTTTGGACTGAGTCAAACTGGTGAGATTAGATAAAGGGAAACCTTCTTGTTCAATCATCTCAGGCTGAGGGAAAGGAATGCATACACAAAGGCCAAAGCCACTAGCTGCACTAAGGATCATCCCTGGTTGAGTTTGGGGTGGGGGCAGAGCACAGCTCACAGAAGCCAGGTTTACACAAACTGTCCAGCTGTAGAATCCCCAACCCCACAGGCCACATCCACGGGACTTTCATGTGAGAGGCAGCTGAGGGGGAGTCACAATCCATCAAAGACCCCCCAAAGTGCTCTCTAGAGGCCTTGCACCACAGGACTGCAAGTGATGCAAGCAGAGTCTGCTACAAGAGACTGCCCCTCCCCTGGGGGGACATGCCTGGACATTGCCCCTGGCCTGAGTGTATATTAACCCATTGAATTCTGTGCTTTTGGGGGGACCACCACCACCAAGAAGACCAGCTGGAGAGGATCAACGCAACATCGTTGGGATCCACGGATGGTGATATTTTCTCTTTCCCTCTTTCTGTCCCCCCCACCTCTTTTCCTACTTCTCTTTTTCTCTCTTCCCTCTCTCTCATATTTTCTATTAAATAAAACCCATACTATTGACTGGCATGTGGTCTTGTTTGTACCTTAATTCGGGCAGAGGTATTTCCAAAGAACCTTAATAATTGGATCATAATGACTACTCAACAAACGTCAAAGCAAACTTAATCTTCATGAAGCTCTAAGTATTCCTGAAATCCTCCACTCTTTGTTTTAACAGGAATCTAAAGCTAGATGAGCTGCATTTGACTGATGCGCAGTTCATTTTCTTCATATTAGCTGGTATGGGGTATGTTTGGGATTTGTGCTGCAAACGGTTTTGATAACACAGGGATATTTTAGAGGGCGCTGAGCAGTGCTGACACACAGTCAAGGCCTCTTCTTCTCACCCCACCCCACCAGTGAGGAGGCTGGGGGTGCACAGTGAGCTGGGAGGGGACACAGTCAGCACTGCTGACCCCAACTGACCCAAGAGGTATTCCATACCCTGTGGCATCATGCTCAGCATCTACAGCTGGGGGAAGAAAAAGAAAGGGAGATGTTTTGAGTGATGGTGTTTGCCTTCCCAAGTCACCCTTAGGTGTGATGGAGCCCTGCTCTCCTGGGGATGACTGGACAACTGCCTGCCCATAGGAAGGGGTGAATTAATTCCTTGTCTTATTTTGCTCTTGTGTGAGGCTTTTGCTCTTCCTATTGAACTGCTTTTATCTCTGCCCATGAGTTTCCTCACTTTTACTCTTCTGATTCTCTCCCCCTTCCCACCGGGGGAGAGTGAGCAGCTGCCTAGGGCTTAGCTGCCAGTTGGTGTTGAACCATGACACTAAAAACTATCTTACTAGGTGCTCTTGATATACAACAAAATTCCCCAAAAGAGAATATTTACCTTTATTAATAAGAGGGCAGGGTTTTTTATATCAGAACCGTGGGCTCTTTGGTCTGAGGTATTTGTCTGTTTCCCTGCTTTGCATTTATTTAAAAGTGAATTTTGATTATTTTTGTTTTTTCTCTTTATCAGTAAAGGACCATAATGAATCATCTCTTCAAGGCTGGACACCTGAAATTACAGTACATAACTTTTAACTTCTATAGAAAAAAACATACCAATTGAAACACAAAGCTATATAATGAAAAGATATTGATCATATGAAATCAGAAAGTGCAAATTACACTCCCTTGAGTAAGAATGCTTTAGAAGCTGGCTGCTGATTTCCTAAGCAGTGAAAGAATTTTAGTTGAACGATTTCTCTGGAAAATAATGGGAACTATGTGGCTTAATTCCCAGACACTACTACAGATTCTTGAGGGCTAATTACCAATTTCAGTCTTCTGCTTTACATGTTTAATTATGTACAGTAGCTATATGAATGCATTACAGGTCTGACAAACGGCAAGAGAAATACATTTTTAGCTTCTGGAAATATGCTGCTGGCACTAAGCAGATAATACTTATAACAACAAAATAAAATATACATTCCTGTTTTAAATTTAGCCATGTTTATTAAGGATGAAAGAACTCATGTGAAATTTTGTGAAAAGGATGAAAGAACTCTCTGCTCTGGAGTGTACATTTAAATTTCACAACACGCCACCTCCAGCTAATTGTTAAACTGGGTCAGAGAATTCTGATCCATTATGTTAACTCTTCATTGAGAATTTATTACCTTCCTGAGCCACATACCTAACCTCAATTCAGCAATGAATGTACCAATTAGTTTGACTTGTTCCAACTAATTGACAATAATTTTGCAGTAAAATTATTTGTGGTCAATGTGGACTTTCCCTGGATCTCTTTGCATTTTCGTCTTTTTCCTTAATGAAAAAGAAAAAATGAAATCTCGTACCTTTCTAAAATCTATTCCTCAGGAAGAAAAATCAAATGTAATTTCTTAGGTATGCTAGCAGTTACAGAAAATTGGTTATGTGAAATGAGTCCAGTGACTTTAAGCCAACATCTGGCTCAACCTTTGCTGTGCTGGTGGAAGACTGCTACGGATACTGCAGCACAGAGACAAATATCTGTGCACCTAGAAAAGCCCACAGAAGTGCATGCACTGTGCTGCAGTTGTTCTGTTGCTTTCATTTATCATTTCAAGCTGTGTTATTTTGATGGCTTTTCAGTTGTAGGAGTACCAGCACTGATGCAGAGATAATGAAATACTGAAAGCATCAAACAACAGGGATGTCTGTAACTGGTAATGGGCATCCTTCCTCAGTTTATTAACTCCAGCTGTGCTGTTTGACAGTTTTTGTGAAGAGATACAGCACAATGTGGGAATACTGAATGAAGAATGAAGAAGCTAGTGTCAGGAATTAAACTGCATTACACACAATCTCTTATGAGTAGAATTTCAGAATGTGAAAAGCATCATCATCTTTCAAAATTACAATCTCCATCTTCAGTACAACATAAAGCAACCAATACCTCAGTTCAAGTTGCAGCATACAGTGCTTTTATCACAATGCAGTTATTTTCTGATCTGAAATGTGTTCCCAACACCTTGCATATTTACTAGAGAAGATAATATCTGGGCTTATATAATAGTAAGATTAGGTCAGACTTAAAATTATATATGTCACTGCTTCTGAAAACAACCTATTTGGGATTCATCATTACCAAAACTTTGCCCAGAATAACATGTGGATGGTGTTATATAGAGCTCTGGGCACTGAGGACTGTTGAGGAAGAAATAAAAGCAGCCTAATATAGCAGATCTTCTTGCTTCTTTTTTGTGGTTATCCATGGTTTTTAGGGGTTTTAAGTGTCTGAAGCTGAATATGCCAGGAAGCTTTGGAAAACCTGTGAAAGCTTTTTAATAATGTACACTAAGTGGAAGTATTGCACAGTGTGTTCTCAAAAGTGTGTTAACTTAGCTGTGCCACAAAGGCTTTTTTCTGTTTGAGTGGTTGAGAATGAGACCCACAAGTACCTACAGGTATCGACGCAGAAGTACTTATCAGAAAATAGCAGGAAAATTAGAGTGAAAGCATTTCCTGGGAGCTGTTGCTTGAATATATCACCAGAATAGAGAAGTTTGGAGTGTAGTGGTTTGGCTGAATCTGCAAGAACTGTAAAACTGAGGACACTAAGTGTCCATCCAAGGCCACTCACACACACTTGCACCAACAACAGATTGTATAACTCAGGCCACATGCAATCCTACAAGATTTTATATGTACACCTAAAACAATGGAACTTTGAGTGACTGTATTACCACTATGAAGGAATAGTGGTTTGGGTTTGGGTGGCAAGCTTTGGTAACAGGGATACAGGGTTTCTTCCTCTGAGAAGCTGCCAGATGCCTTTGCCATGTCCAGCAGAGCCAATGCTGCTGGCTCCAAAACAGACCAGCTGCTGGCCAAGGCTGAGCCCATCAGGGATGGCAGTAGAGCCTCCGGGATGATGTATATAAGAGGGGAAAAAGCTGCCAGAACAGGAGCCAGGAGAGAGAAATGAGAAGAAATGTGAGAGAAAGAGCTCTGCAGACACCAAGAGCAGTGAAGGAGGGGGAGGAGGTAATTCATGCACCAGAGATGAGATTCCCCTGCAACCCATAGTGAAGACCATGGTGGAGCAGCTGTGTCCCTGAAACCCATGGATGTCCATGGGGATACAGAGATCCACCTGCAGCCTGTGGAGGACTCCATAGCAGAGCAGGGGGATGCCCGAAGGAAGCTGTGACCCTGTGGGAAGCTCATTTTGGAGCAGGCTTCTGGCAGGACCTGTGGACTCATGCAGGGTGAAGACCAAACTGATACACATCTTCTGGCAGCATTTGTGACCCTGTGGGGACCCCAGGCTGTAGCAGTCTGTTCCTGAAGTACTGCACCCTGTGGGAGTGACTCACATTGGAGAGGTTCACGGGAAATCATTTCCCTGGCTGGAGCCAGGAAGGAGTGTGAGGAGGAAGAAGTGGCAGAGACATGCTGTGATGGACTGACTGTAATCCCCATTCTGTGTACACCTGTGCAGCTGGAGGGGAGGAGGTAAAAAACATCAGGAGTGAAGTTGTGCCTGGGATGAAGGCAGGGCTGGGGGAAAGGTGGTTTTAAGGATAAGTTTTTATTTCTCATTATTCTACTCTGATTTGATTGGTAATATATTAAATATATGTTTATGATATGTTTTTTCCATGAGGTAGTGAGTTATCTTTCCCTGTCCTTATCTTGACCCATGAGCTTTTTCTTAGATTTCCTCTCCTTTGTCCAGCTGAGGAGGAGTTCAATCCACCACACATTGGCAAGTCAGTATGACTCTTCCCTTCCTGGTAAAGAGCTGCGTTTGTCCTTCCAGCTGTTACTGCAGCTGCATACATATGTGTTTGTGTGAGGAAATAATTGTGTGAACCATGACAATACTTATCTGCTGTTAATAATAAAATCTTAATTAAAAATAATTAATTGTGCTGGTTTTGGTTGGGATATAGTTATTTTTCTTTAAAGTATCTGCCCTGGGACTGTGTTTTGTATCTGTGCTGACCAGAGGGTTCATAATATAGAGATATTTTTGTTATTGCTCAGAAGTGCTTACACAGAGCCAAGGCCTTTTCTGCTTTCTGTACTGCCACATTGGTGAGGGGCCTGGGGGTGCCTGGGAGGTTGGGAGGAGACACAGCCAGCACAGTGACCCAAACTGACCAAAGGGATATTCCAGACCGTGTGACATCATGCTTGGTATATAAAGTGGGGGGAAGAGAGAGACAGGATGAGGCATTCAGAGAGATGGTATTTGTCTTCCCAAGTTACTGTTATGTGTGACTTGTGTGTGGGGCCCTGCTCTGCTGGAGATGGCTGAACACCTGCCTGCCCCTGGGAAGCACTGAATGAATTTCTTTCTTTGCTTTGCTTGTGTGCACAACTTTTGCATTCCTTATTGAGCTCTCTTCATCTGACCTCATGAGTGTTCCAGCTTTTACCCTTCCAATTGTCTTCCTCATCCTCCTGATAGGGGTGAGAGTGAGAAGCTTCATGATCTGTTGGCTGGGGTTAAATCACAACATTAATAAATAGAGTTCTAATAAATTGTGATATCTGTCTCTCCTGAGTCACTCTCCTACCACACAGCTTTACACAATTCAAGTCCACCAGTAAGCAGCCAGTGTAGGCTCTTGAAGCACCACCAGTTGTGGTGGGTGCAGCTAAAACACAGAACCCTTCAAGAAGTAGGCTGGTATTTATATCTAGTGCAAAGGCTCAAATCAAATCATAAATATGTTCTGTTGTTAATGAAATCTGCCATGTACCTGCTGACTTCATGGGAAATTGGTGGTTGTGATGAGGGCAAGGGGATGGAAGCCAAGCTACTGTGAATGGATGAAGAAATTAAGGTATCTTTCTTCTTTTTTTTCTTTGTTTTAAATTGATCATTTATATAAACTGTTACTACACCACCAAAAGCAGTAAGTTTACAATGTTGCTGCTGTTAACTCTCTTACCCAAAAGTGTTTTGATGTTAAGGTCAATGTAATTAATAGGCTGAAATCTGCAGTTGTCAAAGTACAAGGCTGCTTTCACTCACACCCTGAGGTTTTCTGTCACCAGCTCTCCCTACCAGCAACTTTGTGGACTGACATTTTATTTTCAAGCCAGAGGCCTGAAATTTTTTGCTATTACTGCAACTTGTCAAAAAACCAAGGAGGTGTCCAGAGCCTGGTCATAAACCTAAGCAATGGGTAAAGGTGAAGGTTATGAGACAAAATCATGTTCAGAAAAGCATTAAAAAGGCATTATTAAACCTGTTTGCAAGGTGTAAAATAACACAGATTAGTAAAACATGTGGTTTGGCTATGCCATAGCTGAAATGGAGGTTGAAGAGAGCATCTATTGGCAGGTTTTAGAAAAATTTCAATTATAGGCTTAGGAATGCCCCCATAAAATGGTATGAGTGTGTATATATATGCCAGATAATGGCATTTTTGTGTAACTAAGTCAGAAAAATATGTGTGTGGGCGGTGGGACTGGATATAGATAGAGAGGATGGCAGAAACATCAGTGCATGCTTTTATCTGTTTGGAAAGGAGTAAGAGTGAGTGTGGCAGCATGCCAACTCCAAGACCCCAGGACACAGCAGCCCTGCCTACTCTTGGATGGTGACTGCTGCTGAATTGTATGCACTAGCTGCCAGGATCATTCTAGCTCAACCCACAGACTGTGTTTTCTTGGAAATGTCATACAGGGCCAGTGTGTTAGCAAGTCATGTCTTTTATTCTTTTGGAAAGCTCCTTCTTCTGCTGTTAAAGAAGAGAAAAAAAGAAAGGAAATTTTTTTTTCCTGACACTAAACAAGATCACAAATTGGGGTTGATTAGTCTTTTACATCTTCCTTAATTGGCTGGAAGGCTTGAGGGAGCTGGAATCAAAGTACTGGTGAGCTGGACAAGTGCCTACTGCCTAATGGTACTTCAGCTTTGTTAAAAGAATCCTACTGGCAAATCTCAATACTCCTTTCCAATACTGGGACTGATCTTTGGGAAAGGTATTACTTAAGGAGAATCTATTTCTCTGTGGCATTGGTAACATCTGGGAGTAAAGTGTTTGTAAATGCCCCAAAAAATGCTGTAACTCTGTGACAAGAAGTGAGCACAATCTTTTTTTTTTGTGTTCCTTCCTCATAAATTGCCTTTAATACTTATATTAAACTCCAGTAAGAGTAGGACTAGAAAAAGACTGGGCATCACTCTATGTACTAAAGAAACCCAAATACTAAAAATGGGTGAAAAAGAAATATTTAGAAATTCACCGAGCAACAAAACGTAATGTTGGTTATATTTTTGATCAAGATTGGCAGGTGTACAAATCCATTGTTTACAGCAGAATTGGCTTGTATCACAAAAGCCTAATAGCTAAAAGCTGAGAATGTTTCAATTTCTTCTCGTGGTCTGGGAAGCTCCAATTTTCTGACTGTATTACACTGGACCTCATAGTGTCAGAAAAAATTTTGTTTTCGCTGGTGTCACTTACATCATGACAAGTTTGGGGCCACAAGTCAGGAATGGCGACACAGTCCCTGATGCACAACTCAGGAGATATATTCTGAGAGGGCCTGGACAGACACTTTTTGCCATGCATCCACCTGATGCACCAGGTAGCCTGGGTGCTCCTTCTGAGGCTGGCAGCACAAAGGTGAGCTCAGCCTACAGTCAGTGAAAGACAGCTACCCCGAGGTAAGAGAGATGCTCCAGCTTACACCTGGATCGCAGTAAAATGGTGAGTTAGTCACTTTGGTGGTTAAAAAAACTGCTCAGAGAATTATCTAGATGCCAGGGGAAAAGAAAAAAAGTCAGTGGTGGGATTTTCAAAATAACTTATAGCTAGCCTAATATTGCTCTGATATGTGTGGTTTGATCTTGCCCTTGACCCAGTGGCTTTCTTGTACTCTGTTATTCCCTTTCTCAGTCATCTCCATGGGCTCTTTCCTCACACGTGTATGTACAGGACATTTTTTTCTGATTTTCTCCCATGTTTTACCTTGTAAAAGTTTAATCTTTTTGATCCATATCATTACAATACTCTGCAAAAGAAATAACAATACACTATTTTGAAGCTGCCCACTTTGAACATAGAAAAACTAAATGCCTCAGTTTGATAGAGAAAAAAGTTTTACAGAAATGAAATGAAAAACTTTTCTTAACTACCCACACAATGGCTTACTCAAGCCAGTGATATCGTGTTTCTTTCATCATGTTTAAATGCCTGCACAAAGGAGAAAAAAGAAAAGCTAGAAAATATATTATATACTCCTTGTCTTGATTCAAAGCCTGGAAAAACTGTTAAGGAATCTTTTGTTGTTTAAGACACTCATACATCATGCAACATATCACCTTATTCTTCAGCAATCACTTTCTCCACTCAAATCTAGTATTTTGACTATGAAAAATGTGTGTTTTTCTTCATCTTGGATTCTTACTTTCAAATGGTGCAGGTTAAAGAGTAGCAAATAGTCTTTTACCATTTCCAAATCCACCAAATCAAAATATATTGTGCCTGTCCTTGAGAAGTCAATATATATATGAGTTCACTATAGTATCAATGATCCACCCCACCTTTCAATGTTCTTACCCTTCTGTGATGGAGTGGCCACAACAGTGAACAAGGGAAGACAGACTGATGTCATTTATCAAGGCTTCAGTATGGCCTTTGGCATGGTTCCATATGACATTCTCATCTCCAAATTAAAGACACATGGATTTGAAAGGTGGACTATTTTGGGATAAGGAATTGGCTATGTGGACACATTCAGAGTTGCAGCCAACAGTTCGATGTCCAAGTGGAGACAAGTGATGAGTGGTGTCCCTCAGGCCTCTGTCTTGGGACTGGTGCTCTTTAATATCTTTTTCAATGACATGACAGAGACATCAAGTGCACTCCCAGCAGGTGTGCAGTGACATGAAGCTGAGTGCTGGAGTTGACACACTAGGACAGGATGCTGTCTAGAGAGACTGGAGAAGCTTGAGAAGTGGGCCAATAAAAACTTCATGAAGTTCAAGTCCAAGTGCAAAGTGCTGCACTTGGGTCATGGCAATCCTAAACATGAGCACAGATAGAGAGAAGGACTAATTGAGAGCAGCCCCGCTGAGAAGGACTTGGGGCTGCTGGTTGATGAGAAACGACATGAGAAAGGCAGCTGCATCCTGGGCGGCATAAAAAGAGAGGCCAGCAGGTTGAGGGAGGTGATTCTTCCCCTCTACTCTGTTCTTGTAAGAGCCCACCTGGAGTATTGGGTCCACCTCTGGAGTGCCCAACACAAGAAAGAAGTGGACCTGTTGGACCAAGTCCAGAGAAGTGCCATAAAGATGATCAGAGGGCTGAAGCACCTCCTCTGTGGAGACAGTGAAAAAGTTGAAGTTGTTCAGACCAGAGAAGAGAAGACTCTGAGGAGACCTTGGAGCAGCTTTTGAGGACCTAAAGAGGTATTCAAGAAAGCTGGAGAGAACTTTTAGGAAGAGCATGACAGGACAAGTGATAATGGCTTTAAATGGAAAGAGAGAAGGTTTAGATAAGGTATTAGGAAAAAATTCCTTAGTGTGAGGATAGTGAGGCCCTGAACAGGTTTCCTGGAGAAGTTGTGGATGTCCCATTCATGGAGTGTTCCAGGCCAGGCTGGTTGGGGTCCTAAGAAACCTGGTCTACTGGGTGGCAACCCTGCCATGGCTTTTTAATTCCCTCACAACCCAAACCATTCTATGACAAAAGCTTACCCCATGGCTGAGAGAGCCAGGGCCAACTGGCCCCAAGACAGACCTGTCGCTGGCCAAAGTGAAGCCATCAGTGACAGTCATAACATCTCTGGGATAAGATAACCAAGAAGGAAATGAAGTTGTTTCAGAAAAGCAAATAGCAGCCAGAGAAGAGAAGAGTGAAAATAAATGAGAGATAGAGCTCTGCAGACACCAAGGTCAGTGAAGAAGGAGGGGGAGATGTTTCAGGCATCACAGAGACTCCCCTGCAGCCCATGCTGAAGGCCATGGTGAGGCTGTCCCTCTGCAGCCTGAGGTGGTCTCCACTGCGGATCAGAGAACCACCTGCAACTACAGGGGAACCCACGCAGGAGCAGGTTCCTGGCAGGACTTGTAGACTCATGCAGAGTGAAGTCCACACTCAAGCAGGTTTGCTGGCAGGACTTGCGACTCCATGGAAGACCCACACAAGGGTAGCTGGTTCCTGAAGAACTGCAGCCCGTGGAAGGAACTCACACTGCAGGATTTTGTGAAGAACTGTAGCCTGTGAGAAGGACTCACACTGGAGAAATTTATGGAGGACTCTCTCCCCCAGAGAGGGACCCATGCTGGAGCAGTGGACGAGTGTGAGGTGAGCCTGCTTCTGCGGAGAGACCAGCAGCAGAGACAAGAGAAGGCCGAGAAGGAGAGAAGGGTGGGAGAAAGGTATTTTTAAGATTTGGTTTTACTTCTCGTTGCTCTACACTGATGTGATAATAAAATCAATTGATCTTCCCAAGTCAAGTCTGTTTTGCCTGTGGTGAGTGATCTCTCCTTATCTCAGCCCAAAAGCCTTTAGTTGTATTTTCTCTCTACTGTAGAGCTGAGGAGGGCAGTGATAGAGTGGCTTTGGTGGGCACCTGACATCCAGCTAATGTCAACCCACTACAGCTTACAGTGAATTACTTTGACTTTCAGTACTCTGGAGACTGAAAATATGTCAGGAAAACACAATGAAACAACTTGCCTCAAATCAGAACTAATCCTTAATAAGAAAACAAGCAATTTTTTTTTCTTCTAGGAGGAGATACTTTAAAAGGTATGTTAGACTTTTTTCTGAGCATCTCTTTTCTGATTGTACCTTAGTCCATCAGGACAGAAATGAAGAAATATTTGCAAAGAAGAATATTTGACTTAACAGTCCTGGAGTTCAGGGAGCTAATCCAGTTTACGCCAGCTATGTCCTCATCCTATACATATGAGGATATAAATGCAAACTCCTTTTAGTGATGTAGGATTTTGGCACATATTTTTTCTGAAAGAAACGTGTTATGCTGCTAAGTAAAATATTTTTCATCGTTCCTTCTATTTATGTTGACCCAGTTCTGGGTATTTAAAGGTGTTTGGTCTGAGTCCTTCAATTCTGGCTTTGCAAAAAGGACCTTTCCAGATAGATAACTAAGAAAATCAAACCTTTTTCCTGTATTATCAGCTTTAAGGCTATTTTTTTTCCACACTAGCTCCAATTAAGCTTTTTTCTTCTGGTCGGTTGTTCTATTTATCAATAAATATTCAAAGTAAAAGAAGGACAATCTCATAAGCAATAATCATGAAAGTGCACCCAAAGGAAAATAAAAGGTATTCAGTTTTCAGGGAAAAATGTCATTTGCATTTCCCTAAATGGGAGACATGAATACTGTGTTACTAACAAATACTTTTATTATTGTAGACAATGATCAGTCCTGTTTTATATCCCTTTATGATCAAAAGAAATTGGAACTGCACCAATTGACTGTATCTGTTGCCTAAAAATCATATCAGTAGTTATGATCTAATTTAAACAAACCCTACTGGCTGAATTGCCATCAGCAGTTATGCATGTGTGTGTGGAAGGATTATAAGTAATTTATATTTGGTTGACTTGTAGCTAGGTGCTTGCTGGATTAATTAGTTAATTTATTTATTGAATGACTTGAAAAATAATAGTTGAGTTTGATGTAAGCTTTCTGTTTCAAATCTGTAACAACTTTACAAAGTATAAGTATTTTCTGACAGTACTTTTCATGAAAATAACCACTCTGTGAATCACTGAAAGTTGTGCTGCCTCTGACTGACAAGATAGTGACTTGCCTAGACATTTATTACAACTTTAGGGAAAACTGCTCATAGACTACACTTTTGGAGAGAGAAATTTTCGATACAAAAGTAAATAGCATTTGAAGACTTTGAAAAAAACTATCTATCTGGAGTAGCAACAATAGTAAAAATTTTTCCTGTTCCTCTAACTGGGAAATAGACAGCCAAAATCAGAAAAATCTAGCCAGGTCGGAAAATCTGTTAGAGACACTGTCTGTCTCCTCCTACCTGATACTAAAAGGAATACCCTAACTGTCACTAATTATATTGAAAATATTTATCTATCCTCTAATTATCTGGGTCTCTAGGCAGTATGTATATGCAAAGGATGGATGAAGAATTCCAAATACTTGGTTCCTTTCTGCAAATGCTACTCAGAACCACAAAGCTGAGCCCAACACTATTTTTTTAAGGAATGATATTAATGAAGAAGAAAAGATGAGACAGGCAGGATGATAATAAAAAATACCCCAGCAAGACAACCCCCAAAATTATTAACATCCCCCACCTCAACCCACTAATGTGAAAAAAAACCAGAAAAAGAAACAAACAAAAAAAAAAAGAAATAAGGAAAAAACCAAATAAACACACAAAGGCATGTGTTCCCAGTGCTGAAAGAATTCAGTGAAGAACTGTGAACGACAAAGAAACGTAGTGTCTTTTGCAGTTTTCCTTAAGATAATTGTACAGAAAGAAAATCCATTTTTAGCAATGTTTTTACCTGAAATCAGACTTTTGGCATCTCCTGTGGATTCAGAACTACATAACTTGGTCTTCGTCAGATATCTCCTACATTCTTGTGGCGCCTCTTGGTTTCACACACTGTTTCCCTACACCTGATAGTAAGAGAGCTTCTCTTCTTACTGGACATAATATTAAAATTGTTTGCCCTCCTCTGATGGCCTTTCTAGAATTGATGAAGGAAGTATTATTATTTTAAATATCTCTTTTCATTTACATTTTCTTGTTTATGTGCTGCTCAAACATTCACCACAAGTCTTTTTCTGCTTCCTTGGAGGATAACTTTCGTGTAGACTGATAAACGACAGTACACAGTAACTTATAATTCATAATATACTCCATTGTCAGGATCTGAAATCCACATGAAGAAGTGTGTGACAGTTGACTACAACAAGTATTAGCCCTATGGTGTAGTGAAAATCACCAGAGCTGATGATTTGTGTAATCAAAGATGATTGTAAGGTATTTTCTCATTTTATGAATAACAGGAACTGGGCTTGCAATTCATACATAACAAGTTAGTTTTTTGCATATAGGGACTGTGAAGCTAGATTGAGAAAACTGTCAAAATTAATCTGAGTCTTTCTAATAAAAAATGCCTTAGGATTATTATTATCTCTCAAAAGAACATGTAAGAAGGCAAAAGAGCAGTATCCTCTGATACAGTGGTAATTTACATTCAGCTCATGGTTTTGATTTAGAGCCTTTGTCCATGTTGTGCACAAATCCACTATCAGAAATATGGTCTCACTGTTTGAAGCACTGAAGCAGTTTCTCTTGATTTTAATTTTCTAAGGTTTAAAGTCTTGATAGCAAGTACATAACCCTGTGCGGGAGAGAATTATGTAAAAGTATAGTCCCTCCTCGTAATTTCTGTAGCTTTTGGCCAATTTCAACCAAATTTGTCAGAAGAATGCTTTCAATAACGTCATACTTTACTGGGCACCTGAGAATCCCAATAAAAGTTAGCATCTGTACAAAGACAGCAACTAGGCAGTGGGTATGGGTATGCCAGTACCCCTATTTGTATTTTCTTGTGCAGAGGAGCAAAGGATATAAGTCTTTCTTGTACAGGATAGATAAGGTAATTCACAAATAAACACAGAAAAAGCATTATCCCTAACGCTCCAGTGAATAAGCCAACTAGTTTTTGCCACAGGTTACGAATAAGCTTCTATTTTGTTCTGTTCCTACGTCAAGTCATCCAAGATGCTCATGGCAATTTATTCCTTAGAGCTTAAATTCACAAAGGTTAATATCAATATGATTTAGGCATCCAAATGACTTTGGCAATGTGGGCATAAATATGAGTTGCTTATTTTTGTCATCTGTTGGAACATCTGACATAGTCCAGTATTAGAAACATGATACAGAATGAAATGTGCCAGTGGTCCTGAATGTAAGGTTATTTGTTTTGTGCCTTTCTTTCTGTCATTTTAGCATGTCTGAAAATCTGACAAGACTACCAGTGGGAAGAAATTAAATAACAGAATGCCAGGAACTTTCAAACCCATCTGTTTGTGCTGTAAAACTACTAATAGCAGAGAAAATCTTTAATTCTAAGCATTTACTACATTGCAAATATTATTTTAAAGTAATGAACTGTTTGAAGTTAGTCACCCTGTGAACAAATGTAAAACTTACCTAGTACGTTGATAAGCATTCTTGCTCCTCTTAATTGCCCTTTTATCTCACAATACTGTTCTTAGTTCTTAGTTATCTTTACATAGTATTTTGTTTCAGTTACACAAATTCTACAGAAGAAAGAAGAGAGAATTTTATGACTGTCTTCGTAAATACTAACAATATATATTAACACACCTATCATTTTCTTTAGGTCTAGAGTGGTGTCCATTCCTCACATTAGCAGATATTTGGCCCCACACCCATTACATGACAAAAAGGACTGAGCTGCCTTGCTGTCCTTCACCAGCCGTGGCATTCCATCTATTCACACTGGAGCTGTTTATATTTTTCAAGCTCTCTTGTATATGTGGATTCAGCTGGGAAAGAAAATCTAGTGTGTGCAACATAAGTGGTTGGTTTCAAACTTGAATAATGACCCACAAAGTCTGGAACCGGAAAAAATTCAGAGGTTTTCAAGGCAGTAAAAATTTGCATGCAATAAAGTCACACTGGTTGGAACTATAAACATGGCTCACAAAATTGTGGTTTCTTTGCAAATAATCTGTGAGTCCTAACCAGCCAGTATAATTAAAAATCTTAGCATTTACACAGAATCATTCCACTACACTCGTAAACTTTATCTGTAACTACTATCTATTTTGCCAATTTGAAAAGATTAAGTACATACCTATGATTCGTCAGTTAGTTAAACTGTCTAACACCTTGTGAGAACAAATCCCACCTTATAGATTTTTCATGTTCAGAACACATATTTTGTTTGGATGTCCTTTTATATTCTGAAATCTTCTGTGTGGGTCTTGTACACAGGGACCCTGTCATTGCACTTTGCTTTGTTTTTTTAAGCCTCAGGTAAAACACATTTGTAATCAAAAATGGCAGGAAATGAATAAAGAGAGGAAGGGATTTTGTAAACAATTTTTTTCATATTGTACTCAAGAAAGGGATAGATGCTTGGAATACAGATATAAATACTTGAATTAAAACCTGGAAAAAGAACACAAAAAGAACATCATAGCAAAAAATGAGAGCCCCTTAATCCAACTACTTCCCATTGATGGCATAAATTGGAGGGGCAGAAGGAGAGTAGAGTAAAGGGTGTTATTTTGAAGCAATAACCAGTTTTATGAGAATTTTTTTTTTAATCCCTAGAAAATTGTTAGAAATCTGCAAAGATTTTATGAAGTGTTTGGTCTTAAGCTTAAATATTTTTAATTGTATAGACTTTTATATTCATAAGAAGAAAAATAAGCATACCTGCTCCTCTGTTTCTGAATTATCAGTGTTCATTCATTAACTCATTCTTGCAGATCCTTCAAGGCCCTGCTTTAAGCAGTAAACTAGGAGGAATGCAGGATGGATTTAGCACCAAAAAAAGGGGTAGAAGGTCTGTCAGGCAACCACCACATCAGAGGAATATATGATCAAGAAAATTTTCTTATGGCTTGTACATGGACTTCAGATTCAAAATACAGTGGGCAACTGAAGTGAGCCCACTGGGTTCTCTACACTCACCTGCAATGTCTCTCAGCCATCCAGTGGTAGCAAAGACCAATAGACACAATGCCCAAGAACCTCCAGCAGTGTTGGGAAGACCAGTGTGCTATAGCTCAGAGAAGAGATCAGGAATAGCAGCTCAGAGATGGAGAAGTCCCTGTGGGAAGACCTGGAGGACTTTAGCAGTGTCAGGATTTTTTTCCGTCTAGAGAAAGATTTATCCATAGAAGATTTATGTAGGTAGTCACTGGATAGCTTCAAATAATGGAGCTGCATACACAACACGAACACTTTGTGATGCTTGTTAGAACAAATCTCTCTCATGTAGTTGTATCTCATCTGTGCTTCTTACCACCCACTTCCTAATGCCACCCAGATTTATAGGGCACTAGTGGGCTATTTGTCTCACCATAGGAAGTGGGGACAATCTGGTGTACAGAAAAATAGACAAAAAATTCTTCACGTGGGAATATCAGTATGGAATAGTTATGAACTAAATAGAAGTGAAAAAAGCCACAATATAAAGAAATTGGGAGATTATGAGATTTTTAAGCACTGATAGTGCATATATACTTCATAGTCACTGCATGTAAATGTGGAATGCATCCAAAGGTTTGTCTCACATGCTGCTTTTGTGTGTGCGACTGCTGTTAGTCACCTGTGCTTTGCATTCAGAGGATTACAATTTTCTCTGTGTGACATGTGTGTGTAGAAGAGAGTAAACAGATGGGAAAAAACAAAATGCAATAATGAAGAGAAGAAAATTAAGAAATCTGAGATAAACTTCATCATACTGTGACTTTTCAGATTCTTGATAGGAATTCCTAATTCCACAGGAGTATTTAGGGTTCAATTACTTTAAAAAGTCCCCAAAAAATATCTTCTGTTGAGATTTACAACCTTATTTCCATCATGGGTGAATTTTGAGCTGAAAGTAATTGTCACATGTACAGGTTTGCATACCAGAACCATCTTCAAGTTCTGAGCAGGGGAATAGCATCTTAGAGAAAAGGAAAGTGGACGCTGCTTCTATATCCTTATCAGCTCATGCAAGCATTACTCCGAACACAAAATACATTGATTACATTCCAGAAAAGTTTTAATATGATCTTTTGCTCCTAAGACTCAATAGAGATGCTTTGAATCCACATAGTGCTGCTTCCAATATTTATTTACATTCAATCAACCCTCATAGTTTACCCCAATGTAATAAAATTTTTGCTTAGATACAATGTTACTTAGATGTCAGTAACAGATCTGTGCATGCTCTGTCAAGCCATTCCAATTAGAGGTTAAAATGCACTGACTTAAACATTTAATTAACTGTTTACGACCTGGAATGCTAAGGAATAGTAACTCCTTAAATCACATTAACTCAGTGATGTCTGAGTCCTGGGGAAAAAACCAAAAATCCATTTGAATCTGTTTCTGTAGTTCACTATGTGATAAATTTGAGGAAGTCCTCAGACAATTTTGAGGAATAGCTGAAATGAGATGCAGTCGTCACCTTAATGTTTCTTGGCAAAAAAACCATATCAGAACAGCATGTGATTCTATTTCTGTTTGTAAGAAGTCAAAAAACTTGCAGAATAGCAAAAGAATGATGAGTCGGGGCCAAAGCTGACTTTTCTCATGCTTAAGCATGAGTATAGGCTTGGTAGGTTAGGGATCAAATTCAGTGTGATTAAATGGAAAAAGTATAAGTCAAAAGCATTATGAAAGATTGGTTAATTACCTAATCCAGAATTTTTATGTACCTGATAGAGAGAATGTTCTTGTCTGACTTCAGATTCTGTTAGTAGGAAACTTTGAGCCCATTTAGTTTCTTTAGTTTCCAGATTTTAAGGTGACCTGTTTGTAACCAAACTGTAGAACAGAGAAAAAAATGACAACTTGGTACAGAGCAGAGTCAAATGAAGTACAAATATTTACTGTTTGCAGACAAAACATTAATGCAAATTAAATCAAGTTATTCCTAGGATAAAGACAAATTAAAAAATGTTCTAATTGTTCAATTAAATGCTATTAGAAAAAGATTTTAATAAACATAAAGCATTTCCAATAAGAAGCAGGTAAATCTAAGCATTATTTTATTCCGTTCCCATTATTGTTTGCATGGGCATATGGCACCTCTGTGTTCCATTATCTTTGTTTACCAGGAAGAGCAAATATTGCTTCTTTCTCCTCCCCCTTCTTCCCTATTTGGAGGTCACCTTTTCCAAAGATGCTGAAGTCAAAGGGCGGTGAAGACTGCTCAGTACCTTGCCAGTACATTCACTGCCTATACTATTTATTTTCTAGCTATCACTGCATTTGGCTAAGAGCCAATTTAGTTAGAAAAGACAGTGTTCATGCCAGGGAGGATCTGTCAAAACAGGCATATAAGTGAGCTGACTGCACAGGCTTTCTTGTGCCAGCTTTGCTCCCGAAGCCAGTTCTTCACTGTCTTCTCTGGAGTGTTGAGCGAAACACTGTCTGCATGAGTATGAATTCACTTAGAAAGACCTCATACGCCATGCACAAATCTGACATGTGGGCCTGGGGGTCAGAGGACATGTTACAAGGATTTCTGCAAGGTGTGCAACTTGTCGTATGAAATAAAACTTCCTCTTTGCTAATGTCTAACAAAGTACTCCCAGTAAACACAGATGGAGTAGCTTGGCCAGCATGAAAACTGTCTCTGCTACTAAGAATTAACTTCTGGTTCCTGCTATTTTGATATCTGTTAATGAGAAAACAGAATTTTATCTGTTTGACTTGCAGTGGATAAAAGAAAATATTCAATTCTCTTGAAATATTATTATTTTGCCAACAAATCGGACTATATAAAGTCTCAAAGTTAATTGTTTGGGGGTTTTTTTTTCATGTTATTAGAGAGTCATACTGAACTAATATCCAGAAGATTTTGGAAAGATGGGAGGAATATAACCTTGTTTAAAAAAAGAAACCTCTTATTTTATTCATGTATTCTGGCTCCGAATTCAAAAATATCGTAATTTTAATTGGTGATGGGGGAGAATGATGCGTGAACACTTTGAAAGACTGAATTTTCAGCCATTAGGTAAAACTCTTACTACCTAACATGCCTCAGTGTTTTCCCACTTAATTTAGTCTTTCCCTCCTGGCTGTAAGTGAGCAAGTAAGCTGATGACCAAGTAACATTAGACACTTTCTTACATTTAGTTGTCATGGTGTGCTAAAATTTTAGCACTCTGTCTCTCATTAGCAAAAGAGATCTCAGGGCTATTGCATGTAAAGAGCTATTTCTGCAGAGCTGCCTTAAATGAAGCTCTCACCAGTCACCCCCAGCTACGCTGCTTGCAGAGGGAACCCAGCAAAACCTCAGGGCTGATTGTCTGCCCCAGAATGAATGGCATAGGGGTATTCTATCAGGAACCCACCTAAGGTTCCTAAAGGGTGCAGAAACTGCTTCCTGGTCATTTTCCTCCCATGGCTAAACCCATTTTGCATCTGGCAGAATGCAGTCCTGTTTTGGATGTTTTTGGGCCTGTAGAATAGGTATATCTTGCAATTCTGTACTGAAAAAAGGTATTCTATCTATTTCTCTGAAACTGAAGATTTAGCCCTGGTTTTTATCAGAATGCTCTGACCAACATGTCAGTAAAATACAGCTAAAATCTAGATAACAGGCATTTTCTCTTTCAGTGTGCTTATTATAAGCAGTAGTGGCTCTTATTTCAGGGAGTAAGTGGATCCTCCACAAGTGAAGGTAGGATGAGAACCAAGGGAGAAGGCAAGGCAGAGGCATAGTCCCAGCCATGAAGAACAAAGTAAGTCTGGTGGCAATACTCTGTGTCAGCGAAAAGTTCACTGATTACCAAATGGGTGAGTAGTGCTGAGTCTGAGTCAAATCACCAAGACAAGGTTGGACACAGCATCTTACAGTGCCCTTCAACAAGGGTCATGGGCTGTACCCTGAGCTCAAATGCCACTGTGGGCCTAAAGGGAACAAGGTGTGTGGGTGGGGGCCCTGAATGAGACTCAGGAGGATGATACTGGTGCAGTCAGGGGCCAATCTTTCCCTCCTGTAGAGCTCGGTAGTTCTTCCATCAGGGCGTCACTCTTATCCCTGTTCAATAGGTAGAGTCAACAGTGAGCTTCAGACTTTCAAATCTGGTTTGTTTTAAGCAAATCTCATTCACAAAGAAATCTGTGGGGACATTCTAGTTCTTCACAGTAACAGTCGTAATGTCTAACCAGACCTGATCTCATTTTTGGATTTGGTTTTCAACAGTGCATTTCAAAGGAGTTTAAAACACATCGATCTTTTAGTTTTAGTATTTCAATTACATAAATGCAGTGTCTGGAAAGCTGATAAGAACTGATATAGATCTATTTGAGTTCCTGCCAATTCATGTATGCAATTTTAGCATTTTTCAAGGGATTCTGCTGAGCACTTTAACTTGTCTACGCAGTTTTAGAACTGTTTTAGAGCAGCAAATTAAATGAGGCTTGTGAAATATACTACATGGATAATCAATAGGGCTGGGTCTTCATATTGCAATCTTGTACTTCTCCAGGACTGTTCATCTTTTAGATGAAGGCCTAGACTATGTGGAAATCAGATTTTAAGGGACTCAAAGCAAAACTTTCTCAAAATTTTCTGTTCTTTCTTTCACTGCTATTTAATTCCACATTCTCAATCTGTTTCATTATCACTGTATATTGTCTATCTTAATCTCCTTTAACAGTGAGATCCTGATTCTTTTCTTCAAAACCCATCATGTTGTCACCAGCACGTAAGAGGAATTATTTTCTTTTTCTAGTGCCTGTTTCCTTGTACATTTCCATCCTTAACACCAGTATTGTCATCTCATTCCCTTTCAATACTAAAAAAGGTTATTATATCTATCAGTACCTATAAGATTGACAGTATTTCAATGGAAGCATTTATGCATAGTTCAGTCAAGTGGTTGTTGACTCCTGGTAGACTGTTATGATAACAGCTCTAGTAGAAAAGGAAGAAGATTTGGTATGTACTGAGGTTACCCTGTTTCAAAAACAACTAAGAAACACTGTTTCTCAAGGCATTAGGAGAAGCAAGTACCATACTGCTTTTGGAATTCTGTTTATCTTTGCATTTGATCATATGAAAACATCACTTTGGGCTATCTGTCCATTCAAGGTCTGAAAGACAGTTGAAAAAAATTGTATCAAACTAAAGGGTTTCTCTGTTATGGCCTGTTACTTGCATCATTGGCAATGGAAAAGAAAGGAAGTGGCAAAAATTCTGGTTACTGCCTTACATTGGCTCAGATTACATAATCTGCATAGAGTGGAAATGGCCCATAAGAGTGGAATTCTTACACTAAATGCAATTATCTGCATCTGAGTTAGTAACCACATTTTCAAGTGCATGTTTAGGCAAAAGGATGCCATCCTATATCCTATAAGTAGCTTAAGGTAGTTAGACTGCACACACTCAAAGTAAGGGAAAATTAATCCTGCTGAAAAGATTATTATGCCTATCTGGATATGATCAGAGGGCAGGCCAAACTATACAGCTTTTCCTTCCTCCTTACTAATGGTAAGTGCCTTGTCTGGGGTTTTCAGACATTAGCTTTTCCAGGAAACTGAAAGCTTTAAAGTGGAACAGTTAACAGTTCACCGAAGTGAACTGAAATTCCTGTTTTAAAATGAACATAGTTTATTTTGCAGTAGCTACTCAAATTTCCTGCAGAGGCTCAAGCAAGCTTTTATTTATTTCAGAAGGAATTTTGCCTGAATACATAGGGGTGATGGGGGTTGATGAGAAAATATATATTTAAAGATACAGAAAAATACAGATATACTAAAAAAAGTTTAGTTACAAATGTAATATTTTTATAATCAATAAGAAATCACAAGAAACAAGTTAATTTCTAAATCCATGAAATGACTAGTATCTCAATCCTCCTCTGCTATACTGATGTACATAACAGAGTTTCATAGTGTTTACTCAGGACTTAAAACTATGGATCTGACTATCTGATTTATGAAATGTATGTACAAACTCAATAGATAAAAAATGTATGTAAGGCTTAACTTTGGCTGTTGTATTGTAAATCAAAAGTTCTTTGCTAAAAATAGAAGAGAACATAGTTTGAAAACTCTTATACTTAAGCTTTGGAAGAGAAGATGATCTGCCTTTCATCCAGCCTTCACCAGCATGTTTCTCATAGGTATTATTGTCAAGATTATAAATGCAATTCTTGATTTCAAACCAATTTGCCAGCAGGAAGCCTCCTTGGGAACGACATGTAGCAACACCTGCTGGGCCAATTGGCCCAGTAAGATAATAAGCCAGTCAAAAACTAAAATAAAAAAAGAAATCATCTATTCACTGTTTCACCTCTTACTTTGAAGATCTCTAATAATGACTTTTCAAGTAGAAGGGGTGCACTATGCTGAAAATTTTGAAACTATTTGAAGAAAATGTTGCCTAGTTGGGTCATATATTGAAATTGCCTAACATATTTGTCCCTACATTTGCCCTATGACTACAAAACAGAAAGGAAAAATAATCTCTGTTTTACTGTTTTTGTGTATAATATAGCTATTCCAAGACAAGACAGGATGGCATATGAAAAAGTGAGTAACCCAGTGTGCATGCTCCTGGGGAGCGCTGGTAAGATCTAGGGAAGAGAAACAAGATACTGGTGACCTCATACAGCTGCCCTCAACATGAAAGCTCATCTGGGCGAGGTTATATAGACCTTATTTACCCTTTAAAGAACTGTGCTCCTTTGGTAGATCTGTTTTCTTTCCAGATAACTTTGCTGCATTAGAGCAGGTTTTCATGACATGCCATCAGAGAATGAAGGTTTGACATCATCAAAAGTGTTATGACATCATCCTGCTTGAGGCAGGAGAAAGGAGAAATGATGTTTCCTGGAAAGTGTCTGCTCTGTGTTTTGCAAGATTTTTATTTATCTTGGGAGAAGTTCTCTATCTTGTTTGGCTCAGTCTCCTAGAACAAGAAGCCATGTAGCTAATGCTGCCCTCAGCCTAACCAAGTCTGCCTCAAATACTAGTTTTGACCATGTCAAGAAACTGTTAACCTCTTAAAGACTGAGCCTATATGTGAGAAAGCTTATTTTCTCGAAAATTAGTTCATCTCACTGATTGAAAATCTTTACTCTCACAACACTCAAAATTACAACAGAAGAAGAAAGAAAAAAGTGCTTACTATTACCACTGTAAAATGAAACAGAAAAGACATTTTAATTTAGCAATTGAGTTGCCTTGCATTACATTTGCATTTCTTAGAGTAGTAATTTGATGGAGAAATAAAATTAAATTAAACCCGAAATTGTATTGATTAAGATATTCCACTTGTAGTGTAAATATACATAAAGTTTGAACATATAAATAATATTGTAGCAGCCATAACTTTTATGACAACAACAGCAAACTAAACCCCACTTTATAAGCTCAGAAAATGTCGGTAGAGGAGATAGGAAATGGTTGATAAGAAAAAAAAAAATCCCTGAGTATCTAAACCCTGAGTAACTTACCAGCTTACACATTAGCTCAAAATTGTTTGCCATTTTTTTGAGTTCAGTTATGCTTCTGACATTTATATATGTGGTACAAATCTATAAACCAGTACCCTCATTCTAGCAATTTAAAAAAGGTTTCAGAGCTAATTGAAGTGTCCGTGTCATTTCTGTGTGTGTTTTTCAGTATCAAGGGCTATAGCACGTCAAAGAAAATGCTTTTGTTGAACAGAGCAATTTTTTTTAAGTGCTTTTAATTAACATTAATTTCCAGGTTGAGTTTGAGTGCTTAAAGACACTTTTGTTAAGCATTTCTGAGTATTCTTCAATAACAGTCAAATGAGAAGTGACTCTTAACAAATGTAAAAGGAGCTCTGGTGGAAGCAAGCAGAAATATCCCTTCACTGCTTCTAAAATTCCTTATTTTGTTTGATGTTTGATATTTGGCATAGCCATAATTTTCCTTCTTTTTAATGATTGACAAAAAAAAGCAGTTCTATGGTTTGCACAAGCACAAAACAAACCCTGGAACTTGGAAACCTGCCTCATGTGGAGACTAATGTGGTATTAACAGTTGAGAAAAAAACAAGCAAACAAGCAGATGCAGGTTCTGCCAGATGCCTTACTACTTATCCACATGTTGTGCATTTTGTAATTTTGAATTAAACTAATGTAAAGAGGATCAAAATTACTATCCTGGGCCAGCCTACAGATCATATGGGTTACTGTTAAATATGAGTACTGTTAAATGTGTCCATGGTTAAAAGAGATCCCTTACCCAGCCAGAAGAGATCAAAGCCATTGCATAAATTTGGCACTTTTAGTGCAGGGAAACACAGTGAGCAATTACTGGCTATACACTGTATTCATGCCACTTTGCAGCTATCTTTCACACACAAGACCTGAGGTGTCGCTGTTGAGCCACTAGCAGAGAAAGCAGACCCGGATTCTCAGTATGGCATAAAAAGAGAGCTTTTATTATTTAATTCCAACTTATATAGATTTTTCAGAGGTCACCCGGATTGGGCAGTTCGAAGCCTCCCCCAGGCCTGATTGGCCAGGCCTGAACTGTCCACATCCGAGAAATTATTTTTAATAACATCCAAACTTTATCTTTGTTTATAAAACACAGGAAGAAAAAAGAAAAAGTTCCCATGAGAAAGGTCTGTGCTAGCCACACTGAGGCATTATTTTTCCAGGCTTAGAAGTCCTACCCCACCAGTTCAGAATTGCCTGTACAGAAGCCATGACCATAACACCTCTACTGCCTTCCTTTGAACTTTTTCAAGTCTATAGTGTTAATGAGTACATGCCATGGAAACTTCCTGGGAAAAAACACTGATTTCTATACCTCTCCTCATAGTTTTTAACACCCGAATTCCTTTTTTGACTGCATTGAACAGAGGAACCATTATGGAACTATTACAGCTCTAAAAACACGTAATTCTGACTTGCTCTGTGAACACAATGTTTGTAAATCAGCTAAACGCAGTGGCAGAGTTTCTAATGTGAACAGGTTTTGGGAACATGTGTGCCTTTGTACAAAATCATTTCCTCTTCTTCCCTGCTCTTCAAATTTTCTCACTGCAGAGCTTTAGCATGACAAAAAGAAAAAACTTACCCTCATGCTCAGCCAGGAATTACAATAAAGACTTCAAATATGCTTTTGCATAAACAGAGGACTAGAAGAGGGTATAATAGAGCCTTCCCAAGCAACACTTGAAACACAAATGTAGTATGAAATTGCACAGCTTTTCATTAACAATGTTCACCCCAGAGCTAATTGGCTTGAATGCCTCTTTATCGACAATACATTACACAGGAAAGCTCAACATTTAGTATGGTTTAGTTTTCCAAGATTAAATTTACAAAAGCCCACTGCATCAGCAATGGAAACCATTCCACCCACCTGAGGATCACCCTTGAAACTGAAGAACAACCAACCATCACGATGTTTCTCAGTTTCTTCCTTACTCTTAAGATCTTGTAGAGCTGCTTTTGAATTCAAACCATTCTTTTCTGCTATTTTCTGTTTTATTCAGTTTCACCCAAGAGAGAAGTGATTCACAGAAGTTATCCTGAGTGTGGCTTTAGGCACATCTGTAATGTACAATGAAAGGAGGACAATACACAACAGAAAGAGAAATTCTGTTATGGACCAAATTGCTTTTTCTGGGTCATATTGAGCACCTCCTTATACGGAAAACAGCTAAAAACCAGTAGAACAACTCCCATGAAGAGCTGCTACCTCGTGAGAGAAAGGACACCATACTTCAAATACTAGATTTATTAAGCATTGTCTTGTAGCTTTGGAGTTTTGGTTTATTTCTGGGAGGTTTTGTTTGTTTCTTTGTTTGTTTTGTTTTCCTTCCCTTTTTCTCACCAAACTAAGATTTTCTGTCTAGTATTCATCTCACAATTTTAGACAGCAATAACATATCTACATCCTAAACTGCTTTCTGAAGTACTTTAGGTCACCTCAGAAAACTTTAGTTTCTGGAACACTTTGATTTCTGCTTTCTGAAAATCACATATCATCTGTCACTTGTAATGCCTTCATCATATTTGTTTTCACCTTGTTTTCTCTCACTGAGAAGAGCATAGAATGACCTTGTAGAAGTCTTGCACCAATTCACTTAAGTCTAATTTCTCAAAATGTGTTTGTTGCAGTAATGTGAAGAGAATAACTCAGTTGATCCTGCAACTCATGCTAAAGTATATTGAATACCTAAACTTAACAACAGAAACATAAAACTAGATGCTTATTCTTATATAACAGCCATGCAATACCATATCTTAGAGTGCTGTAATGCATTTGATATTGTCTGTCAAAATGTAATGGATACACAAATCTTTGTGCAGTATTTTGAAAGACCATTAAAAGTGACAGAGAAAGGTATAACTGAACATGCCTGAGTTTGAATACTAGCTGTAAATTTTGGCTGTAGTTTTAGAACTTCTTCAGATTTGGACACTTTGATTCTTCAAAGTCTTCAAAGGAAAAAAATGTCCTGCTTATTTATTATTTCATTTCTTGCAGGTAATGAGAATGAAGAAAAACAACTGTTCACTCACACAAAAACATCAAGGGGTCTCAGTGCCTGGACTTTTTGCACTGCAGTTTTCTCCTTTCTTTTTCTTGGGATGATTTCTGTATTACTCAGGAGAAGGTTGGAGAGACCTTATTTTCTCTCATCCATGTTTATTTCAATTCTCCAATTCCTTTTGCACTCTTTCTTCTCCTACTGGATAAAATAGATGCATAGTATCATGGCTGACAACATAAACACAACCTCCTCTTAAAAAAATTGGTAAAATCTACACCTCCTCCTGTTGGGCTTCTCTTTTCTATTCCTACGTACAATATGGAAACCATAATTCTGTTTAGCACTTAATATTGAATCAAAGCCCAGGAATTTTAAAACCCTAAACTATAGTGTACCATCTACAGATAGAACCTTTGAAAAAGTGGGATTCAGATGAAACTGTAAATAATATGAGAAATATTTTCCCAGACAGAAAAATCCAAATATTAAATTTAGAGATAATCAAATGACACATATCAGTATGAAACATCAAATCAAGACAACATCTTACAGGCATCTGCCAGTTTACTTTAAATGTCTAATCATAGCTAGGGTCAACACAACTGACAGGATAGTTATCTGCTACTGAACTCTGGTGAACAGAAATAATAAATTCATTTTTATCCAACAACCATCAGCTACTTTGCTCTACTTCAGCCTTTCATGGCATGTGGTAGTTCAGTTTCCCAGAAGCTGCATCCAGACCTTCTGCAAAACCATGTGCAATTCCACAAGGGACTGAAATATCACTTTCACAGATTTAATTTATTCCTTAGTGTGACAACAGAGGAATCATCTAGTTATGTCTTTCATATAAGAAACTAATGCAGAAATCTGTGTTTCGTAGCTGACATAACTGTGGGGATTTAGTGCAGGTGTAAGCATTCCCCTTTATGAGAGGCAACCCTGATCCCACTGGATGTGAGCACTTTCACCTGGTGAAAGAGGGACACATAGTTACACATTCCCTTCCTGCTGCTTCCAGGATCACCAGAAACCATCTCAAACCTTCCAAGATCTAAATCCAATCTGAGAAGATCACTTGGCAATTTATGAAGCGTGCTGGCACTGCTGGAGTGCAGAAACTTGTCTGTAACTGTACAAATGTGCAGTTTCAATGTTATATATACATGCTATTTTTGTTCTCTGCCAAAACAATCATTCTGATCAAAGACTGCTAGTCCTGTAAATTTATGACATCCAATGTCTCTATTTTCACATTTAATAAATGCCACTGTCAAATCACTATCTGAAAGACTATTGTAGTGGATCAGGTAAAACCAGCTAATCGCATTTGGGAAGCATTCCAGCCTTACAAAACTAAGAGTGTGGTTGTTACTGATGTTTTCATGTATGTACCTCCCCCAGCATCTTATCTTTACTGCAGGCTGCTAGTTAGCATCATGCTGTCAAGGCAGAAAGAAGGAATAATTATTACAACAGCAGTTTGCAGAGAAGCAGAGCTGTTTCCTACACAGGCCTAGTATAACACACTGGTATTTTCCAAATTCAGTTTCTTTGTTCTAAGAAGACACGCTGGCAGCAGCTTTCTGAGAAAGTACTTTGCACTGGCAGCCATAATTCTTACCTACCTTTTATGCCACAAACCCCATTGCTTTTAGAAGCTGACAACAAAAACTTTCACCCATCTTGCCACCAAGATTTGAAAAAGAACTTGACACTGCATGTCTCATCTGCTCTCTGGCTCAGGTAATGGCTTATTATTTCCAAATACCAGAAGGAGAATACAAGTATAAAGAGCGCCAGCAGCTTCCCAAAATCACAGAAGAAATCCACTGAGGATCAGACACTAAAGCCAGATCTGTGAAGTTCAGCATTTAGTGGATGGTATATCCCTTCTCAATGCGTGCATGCAAGGTTATAGGCTTCAGCGGCATTTTGGTTGAATTCCTCACCCTCTTTCTGTACTGCCAGAAACATACAGGAAAAAGAGCAACCAGTGATAAAACATGGAGGCAAAATCTCAAGCAAGTATCAGATGTATGGCAGTCTTCTATGCCTGGCAACACTTGAAAAAATGTTCATGACAGTAGCATATCACTAGCTGAAGGTGGTGCTCCTGGCCATGTTGCAGTAAGGAACTGCCTGCCTGAAGCCAGGGGATATCACAGCTTCCAGAAACGAGACACCACCCTGCTCAGAGTGAAACACCTGCAGCATTAGTGTCATTTACTAGAGCCAAAGCATAAAGCCTTTGAGAAAACAATTAGAGTGAGCTTCAAGACAAGATTCCAAGCAAGTCCAAACTTCTTAATCTCTTTATATTGGAGATACCTAGAAATGTTATTTTAGAGATAAATGAAAACCAGCAAAATTTTAAAAGTGACAGTGTATACTTGGGATCTTACTGCTTACCTGCTTTTTCACTTTTCCATTTTAGGCTCACCATCACTTTTTCCCGAATGATGTCTAGGAGCGTCTAGGAGCACTCAGACGTGGAAAAAGTAAAAAAGGTGTCATTCTTCCCTTAAAAAAATACTGTCTTGTCAAAATTTTAATGCATTTTGTAAAACATATATATGTGTGTGTATGTATATATCATCAAATTAGTTAGCCTGATTGTTATTGAATAGAAGAAAGGGAAAAATTTAACAAAAATTATTCTGACCCTGGAACATTTTTAAAGCACATACATCCCCAAAGCATCTAACACAAACCTTTAAAACATTCCTTCCTTTTTAAAAGAAAGTAAAAAAAAGCCACTTTGAAATGCAATCAAATATATATCTGAAGAGTCAGACCGAAGAACACAGCATAACATGATCTATGCTTGCAATATCCAAGATCAAAGATGATGAAATTAGTTCCCCTTTATTCGCATATAACATGGCCTACTAGTAATTCACATGATGCTTTGACTAGAGTTTAGTCACCCTTGTTATAAAAAACATGGGTTGTCCATTCAGATCTTCATTATTTAGGCAAAATTAAACTTCTCATTAAAACCATGGGGAAAAAAAGTACTTAAACACTCCTGTGAAGTATATAAAATCTGGATCATCATAATTTAGGAAGCTACCTGATTTTACTGAACCTTATATCCATGCTGTACTCCGATGAGCTTGCTGATTTGCCTCTGAAAGGATGACATCAGGCAATAACCAGGCAGAAGTGACCCTCATGAGGCAATAAACTGATCTCCCCAAGACTGATTATTTAAATCCCACTAAACGCTCTGTGTATTATGAAGCACTGAGTTTTATGGAAATTTAAAATCCATCTCTCAGTGCCCTTCTAATGCAGGTAAATAAACATTCCTTATTGAAAATATAACATGCTACACATTCTAGCTCTCCTGCATTTGTTCTCTGAAGAAGCAGAGGAATACATTTCTGGTGAAATCTTTCACAACTCTTAGCAGAACACTGTAAATTCACTTCAAAACTCTTCCCTCATTTTGATGATGTTTCAGAATCTCCAGGCAATTAAATCAGACTCTTCATAGTGCAAAGATAGCTCAAGCTTCACTGGCATTTTAATCTATCTCTCAAGTACCTGCTAATCACATGAAGCCCTATGAGACAAGACCAAGAACTCCCAACACACTTCTCCCTTTTATCCAAGGTTGGTAGTTAGACATGCAAACAGAGATTTCAGCTAAAACTATCTATATTGCTTCCAGATATAGATAATCAGAAGTAATATATCTTCCACATCCATTTGATCAGGGGAAACATCAACCACCCAAGTGTTCAAAGGCTAAGTGCTGCCAATATTCCTACAGAAGACCTTACACACCAGTCCCAACATATTGATAAAGTGGTAGAAACACTGAACACAAATTTCCTGACACTTAGAATCTAGACATGAAAAGAGCCTCTGGTGATTACTGTTAGAGGTCCCCTACGTGGTAGCTTACAAAAAGCTACAACACTATTGAGCCATAAAGATTTTCATCATCCCAACACTGAAATCAAAAGCAGGGGTAGTCTCAGCCCAACTTATTGAGCACATGCGGGTTAAAGAGCAGAGAGAAAGAGAGAGAGAGAGAGAGAGATAAAGTCCAATGCTGCAATTTCCCACAAGGCAAACCAGCAAAGTAAAACAGATTAGATCACCTCAAATGCACTTCCACACATCCATCACACTGTTGTACCCATGAACACCCTGGAATGCTTCAAATTTAGTCCTAACACGAAGGACTGTTAATTGCCTGCTATGTGCTACACTGTCTGACAGATCCAGCTGTCAGAAAGAAAATTATGCAAAGAATATTTTGAAGCACTGAATACAGCCTTACTGTCTATATGAACACCTCGTTTAATTTTGTTACCTACTAAGAAGCAATTAATAACAATGATTTTCTAAGGAAATGTAGAATATGTATCAATGAAATCTTTCAGAACAATTTAGACTACTCCCAGAAATGATGTACTTAGTGACAAGAGAAGAACTAAAATTTGTCACTCTGGTTTTCTAGTCCTGTATATTTATTATTCTGTGCATCAACTCTCCTCTGAACCCTTCTACAAGCACTGGGACAGATACCTGAGATTGTGTGTGCTCTTTTGGGTTGTATCAATAGAATCATAGAATCGTTAGGCTGGAAGAGACCTCCAAGGTCATCCAATCCAACCATCCACCCAGCACTACCACTGTAACCACTAAATCACATCACCCAGCACCAGATCAGACACCTCTTAAACACCTCCAGGGATGGTGACTTCACCACCTCTCTGGGCTACCTCTTCTTATGCCTGAGCACCCTAACAGTGAAAAATGTTCTACTTATTTCTAACCTGAATTTCCCTTGTCTCAGCTTAACTCCATTTCCTCTTCTCTCAGTGGAGGAATGGCAAAAGAGTCCACCTTTTTCACCTTGTTTCAATCTTTTTCAATAGAGGGTGCTGAGGTCCACCCTGAGCCCCCTCTTCTCCAGACTAAACAAAACCAGCTCCCTCAGTCATTCCTCCTAAAACATATTTTCCAGACCTTTCATAAAGACCTTTCTCTGGAAAAATGTTTCATTTTGTTTCTATGAATATGTATTTCCATGTTTGATTCTACTGCTCCTAGGCAAAATCTATAATGGAAGAAAAAGAGAGAGGTGAAGAGCAGGAAAAGAGAATATTGAATATATCCTGCACTCAAAAACCACAAAATCACACCTTATAACAAACTATCTAAATTATATTGTAATAGCCACTGTGTCAGAATAAAAATTATTGTAGAATATTTTAGATACTGTGTTCTGGACCACTGCTGAAAAATCACTGGATTCCAGGCCAAAATCCCTTTCAGTTCTGGGATAATTTAGCTGCTTTATTGGGTATCCTAACTCTGGATTTTATACCAGTCATTTATTGTAAAATGTTCTTCGATGTAAAAAAAAAAATTAATATGACATTTAACATGAAATGTTCCACTTGTAATAACAACATAAGAAATAACCTGCCAAGTAAAATCATTAGTACTTTCAGCATAGTTTTCTGTTACCAACAGAGCGATAGAAGATGCCACCCACAGCTTTCATTTCCCTTGCATTTTCTCAGTCTGTAATTTGTTTATGAGGAATGCTGCAAGATACACCCAAAACTAGTAGCCATTTATTTGTCTCCTTCACCAGTTTTCTCTAATCCCTTTATGAATCTGCAGGTTATGTTTTCAAAATTTCAAGAAAGAAATAAATACATCTGTTTTAAATCTACTTCTTGTTTCATTAAGTGTTCTCTAGTTTTTGCATTATTACAGTTGTCATTCAGGTTGTCTTTTGCCTTTACAATTTTGTAAACTTTGAAACCTTGAGTACTGAAACGAGAAAGAGCTGAATGCAATCAGAAGCTTAAATCAATATTTAAAATCTATATTCAAATTTTTAAACTACAATAAACCATAGAAGTGATTTAAAGCCCACACAAGAAGAGCAATAATACTGAGTTTTCCAGTGGTGAATTAATATAATTGGGTGTTGTGTTTGAAAAGAAACATTGATAGGATATATCTGCTTTCTTTCATTGGGTAGAGCTTGATAGACTTTTCACGATTGCTTAATCACATGTTGAACTTCCTTATACTTTTGGTCTCCACAGGTCTTGATAATAATTTTTAAACCTAATTTTACTCTGTGTGGAAATGTACTTCCTTTGGCCCAATAATTTTATTGGATGTTCCTATTTCCTGGGCACTGAAAGAAAGTGAATAATTTTCCTGAATCAATTTTTTTATAGCCTACACAATGCTGAGAAGTGCTACCACATCTATCTCCTGCTGTCTGTTTTGCAGGCTGAAGAGTCCTAGTTTATTAAGTGTTTCTTAATAAGAAAACAGTTCCATTTCTTTGATCATGCTTGCCATCTTTCTTTGTACTTTCACAGGCTGTACCTTACTGAGATGGGATGATTAGAACAGCATGAAGGACTCAAGATATGTATGTACCATGGGTTTATACAATAATGCAATCAGATATTGTGGGTTTCTAAATTATTTTCCAAATAACACTTAACATTCTTCCTCTCTTTTTCATTGCTCTTGACATGAATCTGATATTTTTAGAGAGCAGCTTATGCAAGATGTCTTTGCTGAGTAGAATCAGATGATTTACTTGACAGGGTAGCGGTAGCAGTTATCTTTTTGCCTATGTGCATTGTTTTCAATCTATTGAAACTATTCATTCCTGCCTTACTGAATAACCATTACTATAAAATGAACTTGTGCAATGATTTGCAGCCAATGTTTATTTTTTTAATTTTGTTTTGACTAACTAGCAAAATTTTCCATTTCACCACTTACTCCCTTTCCAGTATGAATGTTTGCATGACAGCATTCCTAAAAGAGACAATAATGTACCTTAATTTGTAACCTATGTTGCAAATTTCTTGCCTCTATTCATTATTTTAAGAGAAACTTTATTTAATCATCTTTTGTACAGCAATGGGAAAAAATAATGAAAAGAGGTGAATAAATATTTTAAATATTAGAATGACATAATAAAGTAAAGCTCAGTAATAAAGGACTTAACACATGAGGAAAAAGGCGACCTGAAATAACTACATGTAATGACATGGTAAGAAGTCATTATATTTGCTTTAAAAAATTACCTTAAAAGAAAAGAATGATGTACCACTTGCACACTCTATGACCTTGATAAAAAAAAATTAATTTTGAATTTCACTGACCGCTGCATGAAGTTGTAGAGCAGAAAAGTTGCAGTATATGTTTTCAAAAGCTCCTTGAGAGATCCCGAATCCAATTCCCTGTACAAAGCATCATCAAATAAGTTTATCTCAGTTTTCCTACTTTATCCATGCCTTAAAAAACTAAAAAAAAAGAAAGGCCCACATTCTTTGGAAATCAGCTCCAATATTAAACATCAGATTTTTTTTTCTAATATCCTGCCTTAACCACTCTTAATTTAACTTACACCTGTTGTCTTTTATTCTCCTGTCATGCACTAGTGCAAAAAGCCTTTCTATTCCCAATTACATCCCCATAGGTGCTGTGAGGCTTCTTTTAAATCCTCCCAAAGTTGTTTCTTCTCCATGCTGAACAAACCTCTCTCCTTCAAACTCCTGCTGGTCAAGTTTATCAAGCTGATTATTTCCCTTGTCTTCCTGATCTTTTAATACCTCTGAGATTTTAGTTTGGCTATGTAATAATTGCTATCATAGATCTAAGATTTGTGTAATAAAATTCTGTGAGACTTATAGAAATATTATTAAAGCATTTCAGATATACTGTGATTATTTGTAACGATTTCTAACAAAAGGAATCTAATTTCCAGGAAAATCTTTCCTAAAGATAATATGAGAACTGTCACAATTCTTCAATTAATTCTTTGCTTCATTTGTTAATGTAATGAATGTAATTTCCATTGAATTTACTAACATGAATAGCCTAACACCTTCAAAGTACTTCACAAATTTCTGTATTACATGAGCAGCATTTGTTATATGAGTATACAGTCACATATAATTTATATGTATATATGCAAGTACATGATGTATATATGTATTTATGCAAGTATATGATGTATATATGTATATATGCATCATGTGGGCCCCTTACTGCTTAACTCAGCATATTCTGTGATTCTGTGATTTGATATAGAAACATGACTAGCTCCTTTGAATTCGTGTATGCAATCACCCTCATTGACAATGTGCACACAACTATAAAAAGTAGAATATTTTCAAACTTTCACAGAATTTATTATTCAAAGTGTTACTTTTCCCTTTGCATAAAGAGTATTTCCAAAGATTTCTTGTTTACAGGAAACAAGATGCCTAAAATTGGATTTAGTCAAATATAACTGCAGCTTGTTAGTTATTTGTGGTCAAAGGACCAATTTTCATGAAATACAAGTTCCTCTTTAATTTAATTTTCATGAAACCATCCTTCAGGATGTGTGCAGCCTTCAGGTCAGTAAGACACAGATTCAAAAGACCTTATTCTCTAAGGAAAAAATGTCTGTTTGTATTCCTATTTGAAATCTTACACACGAGGAGTCATCAAGCCTACTGTTTCCTTTCGCACATCATTAATTTATGTAGGCTTGGAAATTGCACTTTGATCCTGATTTAAATTTATGGCGTTCAGCAAATTGTTTATTCTGATTGGTTCTTTAATAGAAAAGTTTAGGACTGAAATCAGGTTGTCTCATTATTACTTTATCAAAGTGGTGAAATATATTGAAATATACTCAGGGTATTTCAGATACCAAAATTAAAGTTCCAGTTATCTACCACAGGTAAAACTTTCAAGAAAACTGTTGAATTGGCAGTTTCTGAAAGCTATCCTTTATGAAGGTATTTGCTTATTTATTCTTGTTTCCAAATTTGAGTCATCACAAGTGTTTCTTGTAGGTGGAAGTAATGACAACACTGAAACAGCTTTGAGAGACTATTCTCTGGTTCAGTGAACTGAAAATTACTCAACCTCTCTTGAGGTTCTGTTTAAATTTTTGAAGTGGTTATACAAAGTCTTTAAAGAGGTTTGCATTCAAATAAGTCAGAGTAGAATATAAATTTGGGACAAATCTAGCTTACCTTACCCATTTAGGTTGTCCTACGGATTTTAATGACACTATTTAACATGAAAAAGATATAAAAATAAATTTTATTATATTAAATTTATAGTCAGCAACACATAACATGCTTTCAATCCATGAAAGAAATAATTTTTTAATAACATTGTTATAAAATCTATTATTGTGTAGTACTTTCTGTAATAGTCTTTATGTGAATAATTGTTAGATTTCACAGTCCTTTCCTATGTTGAGGAGGTGACCTAGAATGTAAGTTTCCAAGGAGGTTTTTAGAAAGAAAAGTGTGGGAGGGAATGTTTCCAAATGTTTATGACCATTTCCTCAGCAGTTCTCCAATGCTTTTTTGTGCTTTTGATATTTTGGCTAATCTCTGATTGGATATGAAAATGCACATGTTAATAACGGAAGGTAAATCCCCTATTTCATGCTGACTATTCATCCTAGCAAAGAGAGGGCGAAAAGCGAACCAAAAGCAGGCTGAATGCTCTTTCCACCTGAACTACAATAATTGGGAATGAGTTTGCTTCACCATACACGTTTTTCTGGGCTTCTAAAGAGATAATGTGACATAGATTTTCTTAAAATGCCATTTCAGTGGATGAAATATTAACTCCCAAGATTTTCAAGGGTTCTGAGAAATAAAGTAAGAAATGTTACCGCAGAAGAAGCTTCCCAATAACACCTATCTTGTCTGTCAGTTCTAGGAATATCACTTCTTATAAGGATTCAGTCAAGAATTCATAAAAAGGTACATAGATTACTTCTCTGTGTTATGTTACTCTAAATTTATCCTTGGTGCTAATGCCTTGATATTATTTTAACATAAGAAGAGTAAAACACGTTAAACTCCCCAATACAAAGAAGCTAACGTGATCTTGTATATAAAGGAATAAAAATTTAAAACTGATTATTTTCTACAGATACACTATGATGAAACACACCATGTAAATATAATCTGAAAATATGAATACCAATGCCTCTGGCTCTGGAAAAAAGTGGTAAATAATTATATACCATGAATTTTTTGCTAAATAGAGTCGAATATAACACTCAGTAAACTGCAGTCTTTTTTGATTAGTACATACAATTCATCTGGTAATCTTTTTCTTATATGAAAAATTGGCTCGTAAAAGAATATATTTTAATCTTATTTTTATATGTTTTTTAACATGCCTTAAAACATTATTTATTAAAAACTCAAGCCTTATATATTAAAAAATACTCACCATTTTTTCAGAAATAATAAATCAAAAAACGTGATCTCTGAAATAACTGTAAGAAGTTTAGGTTATTATTATTTACAATAAAAATGTGTATTGAATCCACCACTGTGTCCTTCAGAGGTTCTATGTATGGTTTCACTGATGATAAGTGTAAGGCCTTGTGAATTGCTCCTAGCTTCACTGGTTTTGGACATAGCCTGTGGATGCACTGATAAATTGCAATAAATAGGAGGAAAAGAGAGATAAGAAAGAGATTATTTTCTACAGCCTTACACAGTTCTACTCAAATGAACAAACACAATCTTCTGTCTTACAGTGATGTCACACCATGAATGCCAGGAATTCTAAACAGGCATTTACTATTGCTTATTAGTAAAAATTTTGAGAAAAATGCTGAAAATACCAGTCTATTTGCTGTCTGAAATGTCCCCTTAAGCATATAACTTGTTTGGCGAGGTGCTAAGAATGCTTCCTACGTGTTTACGGGGTATAACTTTATTCTTTGCCAAGTAAATCCTGAAACAAAGTCCCAGAAGTTTTGTCAAATTATGGTATAATTATTGTAGAGAAATAAAACAGCAATTCTTGAGACATTAACAGATATTATATTTATTTTTACAGTTTTATAACTTCTCATCCTTCACTCTACTTAGCTACTATATATCTGTTTAGATTAGCAGTTACCATTTCGGCTATTTTATGAAAATGTTGGTCAGAGTTTTATGTCTCTTCTCTCATGTGCCTTGGTGAAAATTTTATCCTGCCACAAGCAGACCCTGTTATTATTAAATTATATTGCATATTTTAGGTGAAATATTTTGTGACAATGAAGAGATGACTTTGAAGTTGACATGATCATATCTGTAGTGAGAATATGAACAATAAATGCGGAAGTTAGTTATTGAATTTGTCCTTCAAGATTTAGAGTTGTAAGGTTAACCTACGGTCAGAAAATCTAGGGAAGTGTGGGTGATCAGCTGACCTTTATACTTAAAATATTAAAGCAATGACATGGGGAAATATATTGGTGGAAATCAAGATTGTCATTTGACTTGTGAATTTTAATTTACATTGCAAAGTTTGAAAAAAATAAGTAGGCATGACCATGACTTTTTTTTCCTGCAATAGGATGTAGACACACGAAATTAATTATGCTGTCTTAAATGTAAGGGAATATACGTACCAAAATATTTCTATGAATAATTGCTATGCTGCCATCGATTAGATTAATGACCACATGAGATGGCTGAATCACTGGCACATCTAATTCATTCACACATGACTACCTGGACAGTAACCTTATCTTACCCTGCAGACCCTGTTTGTTCAGTGGTTGTGTTTTGCCATCCCAAATAAGAATACAAGCCATCTGGGACAGTTTAATTTCTTTTTACTATGTTCAGTGGAAGTGGGATTCCAATCCTTGACAGAAAATATTAAGCACTGTGGAAACAATATATTTTTGCTGTCTTTTGGCCTTATCCCATCTGCTTTTTGTTGCTGTTGTTGTTGTGTTTAGTTACTTAAAGTTTTGGGGGGTTGGGATGGTATTTATCTAATTACTTTCTTCATGGTGATAGGGGAATCTTTTTAAGGTCTCTCCTGACCTTATATATAGATATTTATTTATTTATTTATATTTATATATTTTATATTTATATATTTATATATATAAATATTTTTTTATTTATCTATGTGTGTGTGTTTGCCTCTAATGCTCTGATGACTGGATCATTTTCTCTGACCTTTAAATTAAACAGGCCCTTGCATATTGCTCAGTTAACCTGCATTTAAACTAATAAATGGTACACAAACATAGAAAATCTTCAAGGGACAGAAAATTCAGCAACTGTTTTAATAAATTTTTCTAGAGATAGAGTACTGTGATTGTTAAAGAATTCTCCTAGGTTTCTTATTTGAATGTTTCTGTCTTTTATATTGATTGTATTGATCTCCTTGTTTAAGAGCTCCTTAACAGTTGTTTTTCTCACATGGAAATACTTATGCACCATAATAAAATGAATTCTCAATCCTCTCTTTAATAAACTAAAATAATAATACGGAGATATTTTGATCTTATACTATATTTTTTTCTAAATTTTCTACACTTTGGGAAGATGTTTTTCTTGCATGCTTCTCCCACATATTTTGGCTCATTGTATTGCTAAACAATACTAAGGTCTGAATTTCATTAATTTACACATTTATTTCCAGTTTAATTTCTTTCTGTGTTTTTCAGTTACATCTCTGAGGGTTTTTTCTGTAATTTTGGCTACATTTGCACCCTTAATGAGGATTTAACAATCAGAAATGACTTTTTTTAAAGCTATACATCCTACCTAAATTATCCATTGGTGGAATATCTGCCTAATTTGCTTGTGGCTCACCACTGAAGAAATGTTATGGGTTTGAATATTGTTTTCAGTATTTTATATCTCTTAACTCAGGGACCTCTGACCTCAGAGAAAATATGACATTAATTCCATTTATTTTCTCAGCCTTAGCCTTTTTCCCCAAAATTGTTTTCTCCTCTCTATTTTCTTTCTTATACTTGTTATTGTAGATTGAGAACAGCACTGTGTGTTATTCTGAAAATACTGATATACAGATTGCATGTGATTAAATGTGCTACCTTCTTCACCTAGTGCAGGCAATCAAAATTGGCCAGATTTGATTTTGTCTCTGGCTTCATGATAATTTCATCTTCATGCTAGTTTCATCTTCAGTCTTCACTATGATCCCTTAAAATATCTACAATACTTAATGTTTCCTGTTTTGTCTGGACATATTCTAGTCGAAAGGAATATTATTGCTACACTATTCTAAATCGTGTACACAGTAAACAGGGTATTTCAGTAATATTTTGAAAGCCCTTAAGTGGACTAAGAAAGAACAGAATACAAAGTAAGAGGGAAAAAACAGAGATCTTTGAAGTGAGGGATCTTGATGAAGCAAGACTCAAAAGGCCTACTTATAATTTAGACTAAAAGGCTACTTTATTTTCTTGTAGCAACACAATTGGCCTTAAAGTGTGTTTCTGTTATGGTTCCTTTATACTGACAAGGTTATGAAACAAGGATTTAACCTAAAATAGAGCACAGACCGAAGGAAAATATGTTTGAACTCCTCCTCATTGATAAAAATGACAACTATGTAAAAGTAAGTTCAAGATATTCTTTTAATTTATTTTATATTTCCTTTGACCTAAAATTCAGACTCAAACATAATTATTTTCTAGAAGATGCATTTTTTTATTCTTTGCAAACAGAAAAATTATATTAATTAAAAAGTACATAGGGAAAAGGCTATTAAAAATTAATGGCTTTATTTTAAAATAAAGTTGAACAAAAATTTCAAATAGATATTATAAGAAAACACAATAACATTTTCTATTTTATTATTTAAAGACTTTGGAAATGTATAGTGCCTTAAAGTTATTAAATAAATTCATCATGACTTTGAGATGACTATGCATGACTATGCATACTTCATTCAGTTGGTATATGGGGTTTTGAGAAGAAGAATAATTTTTCAAAGCATTTCTGAGGTAACCGAATATGTTATTTCATTTTTCGTGCATAAGTGGGTTGAGACTATGTATTGAACCTAAGTAGCAAAACACTCAGGCTTGGATCCCTATGGGTGAAAGAAGACAAGAAGAGAAGGAGAAATAAAGAAAATAAAATTAAAAAATGTTGGATAAGGAAAAGAAAGTAAAATATAGACTATTTCAGAAAGGGGCAGTTTATTGTAGAAAATCCGTGAGAAATTAAAATGGCTGAACAGTCAAAATTGTGAGCATAGCTTTTTATTTTCACGCAATGAAAGTGACTCAGAGTTGACTCCGCTTTACTGTAGTAGCACACAGAAAATGCCTCACTGGAAACAGTCTAATTACATACTCTTCTTTAGAAGAAAAACATCCTTGTAGTTACTTTCAGTCATGACTCTGAATACCTGCCCATAAAAATTTTATTGTCGTGATAAAAAAACTTCTACAACTATTTTAATGTTCCCAAAAATTTGTTTTGAGAACTGTGTTCTGACAAGCATTCACATTTTGAACATGTCATCTAGAATTTCACCAAAATCAAAACATTATGAAACAGAAGGCAACTGAAAAATTCCAAGATGAATGATGCTGCTAAGTTCCTTCATTTTTATGAATTGGGATCAGGATATTTCAAATAATACCTTATTCCCAGAACCATAACTTCAACAATCACAGCTGAATATCAGAGTAAAGGAACAGAAATATCTGCGACAGTATCACAGATTAATTTGTGCCTCAGCATTGTTTGCTTTAAGTTCTTCCAATCAAGTGTAATTAATTAAATGAAAACAAAGTGAAATGCAAACCCCCTTTAGATATTTTAGAAACTTAATAAGATATATTCTAAATTAGAAGTGAATTCAGCTACAGGTAAATTGTATTGTGATAGCAGAAGTGAAACTTTTGAGAGAGATTTTCATTTAAGAAAGTCATAAAAATTAGTAAGTATTAGTTTTTTCAGACTAACTACTATGCAAAACCCACACTGAGAGTTTTCATTACTTGGATTCAAATGTTTCAAAACTTATTTTAGAACCTAATTTTGATTTCTGAGTAAATCTGAATCTCATTCTCTTGTCCATGACATTTCTGTGAAGCAACAAAAAAGATGGTTTCAGTTAAACTACTCCAATTAAAACAAAAGTAAATAATTTTTTTTATTATGGATTTGTAAGTAATGGCCCCAGACTGTGACTGATAACTTTGGAAATGATTGTTTTATAAGTAAGCCTCTAGTTATGAAAGTTTGAATAGGAAATGGAATACTTAATCAATTAAGTCAATCAATTAAGTTAATCAATTATTCTGGCAATTTTAGGCATCATTTTAACCTTTGTTAGTGGAAAATATACTGGAAAATGTGTAAGACAAATTTCTGCAAATTTTAGTCTTCTAAGCTCTTTTTGCCATTAAAATATCAATTTTTTTTTTCTGATGGTAGAAGTGTTATTTACATCCAATTACATATTAATACTCTGCTTTCTATGTAATAGACAAGCTGTATTTTCTGCCCTGAAGAGCAGGCAGATAAACAGCAGGAAAGAAGTGACAAAGAGCAAATGACAAACAAGCTCAGGAAAGAAACAGCCAAAAATTTCCTGATGATGACAAATGAGAAGGAAAATCAAACAACAAATACAAAGGACAAAAAAACACCTATGAAATGCTACAGTAGTGTTGGGTTTTATTAATAAAATCAGCCACAAGGAATCAACTGATAAAATTGTTGATTACAAGAGGTTGAAATGAGCTAAGACTAATATGCATTAAAAGATGTACATAGCCTTCACATTGAATGGCTGAAGTTTACAGTCAAACTCTCCAGGTATTGAAGGGATAGAAAAAATCATTAACCACTCAATTTTTATTTATCTTAGATAAGCACATGCAAATTTTCCATTCTGATTCCAGTCTCTGGTTAAAATCTTGTTTGAAACCAGATAACTCTCTTCACAATTACGAAAATATTCAGAGACTAAAATGATTATGACTTTATGCAGACACTCTTATAACAACAACCATAGGATACTCATGGTACTGTATTTCACATGGGCATTTTTGGAAGATCGTACACTAGTTAAATATTTCCATAAAGTTAATTGTAGATGGATAAATATTAAGCAGCAATGTGAATCATAGGACAATCATACAACTCAGCACAGCCTCGTACTTTCAATCCTTCTCGAACGTTACCTCATAATTACTGAATAGCTTGCTTAGTTGTGATTTTTCTCTCCTAACAGTTCTAGTCTGAAAAAAAGGTATGTCAAACTGCTGGAATAAGATGAGCTTTGCAGTTTGAAATACTGAACAGCAGTGCAGAACCGTGTGCTTCATACAAATTAATCCACCCCTTAGCAATAATCTACCAGCCAATCAGAATTCACCCTTAATCCAAATAGTTTTCTAATGCACTTTAAATCATCACCGTTCAGGTACCTCACACTGTTTAAATGTAAAGTAACAAGGAAATTTAATCTTAAGATTATTAAGTACTTATAGCAGTGGCTAAGGGGTATCACCTAGCAACAACGTGCCCCACAGAATAAATCTAATAAACTGTGGCTCATCCTTTCTGTCATCAATGATCAAATAATCAAGACAGGAGAAGTACAAGCAGTGATGATATTGAAAGAAACGAATGATAAAGTACAGGAGCATTTTAGGAAACAAAGAGTGTTTAGATAAAAGAATATACTCTTCACAATAATTAGAATAAGGCAAAGCTGGACTTCAACCACAGTAAGCTGAATGGAAAGAAAAGATAGAAGTGAGAGGGAGGGGGGAGGAAAACTGGAGGAAGAAGATAAACGATTAAACATGGCAGACATAGGGATTTGTGAGAAGTAAATAAAATAAGATGCTGTCAATGCATCTTTCCTTGGCTGACTTCTAAAAAGGAGGGCAGAGAGATTAAAATTTTATCAGATAGTTTAGAAGATTATGGTAGTTGTACCTTAAAACATAAAAGCTACTTTGCAGGGCCTCATGCAATTCAGCAGGATGCAGTTGGGTCAGAATTGATATCAGCAAGGCACTGAGGATAAGTTTGAAGTTATCACACTATAGAAAGGAGGAAAGTTCAGCCCAAGATTTACAATAAGTAAAAAAATAAAAACCCTGCACCAGGGTTTTCAGCAGATAAAAAAATGCATTAGAAATGCATGTAATTACAGTTAAGCACTTGTCATCGTTTTGGAAAGGTGGTATTTACTCAGGCTTATACTATGGAGAGACATCTCTGCTTTTTGCCTTCTGAGGCTGTGGTGCTGCATTCCATATGCAGGTTCACTGGAAACAGAGGACCTTTCTGTTTGTGGATATTTCATACTCCACACTAAAGATATCTACAGGATCTCAATTGATCAGAGAGTGATAAAAGCATATATTCATAATGACAAGAAACTGTATATGCTACATAGTCCTTCAAAGCACTAAATTTCCTTTGTTATATTCAACATAAACCAGTCAAGTGAATGACAGCAACTCAGTCTAATTATAACTTGAATCATTGAATCCTGACAAAATGCTTCTGAAACTCCTGCATGGTTAGGCTTGTCTGAAAATACTTTCTGCAACAGGTAGTGTTCCATGTTAGTGTCACTGCCATTGTCTGAGCTGGACAGAGGTCTCTGGAGAGTCTTGGGGAGAACTCTTCTCTCTTTGTAATTAAGGAAAAAGGCCACATAAAAGCTCCAAACATAAAATGAAAGGAAAAGAAGTGAGAAAGGAAGTGCCATCTTATTTATCTTCATCACAAGTATATAGTGTAATTATTTAAAGCACAGTCAGTTTATTTCAACTGATTTAACAGTCAGAGACAGCATTTCCATATTCACTCAATGTGAAGATACCATGCATTGTTATACATGAAATAGTTTATTCATGTAAAAAGTAAAATAACAGATGTTCATAATGAACAACTACTAAGCAAAGACTTATTCTAAAATAGCCCTTTAGAATAACAGGATTTGTAACCAACTGTTTTGCATGGGATAAAAAACATTAAAATATTATTTAACACTAAGGACTTGAGTCAGTTGGTCATATATAGATGTCTAATACCATTTTAAAACATAAAAGCTCTCTGATCTCCAGATCCAACCTTAGAAGTGTGTAAGTTTCCTACAGGCATTGTAATATATGTCACCTCATGCAGACACCTTGTTTACCCTAGAGTATCTTAAAAAATGTGTGGCTAAATGAGTCAAGCCTCAGTTTCAGCAGTTCAAAAATAATATTTAATCCACAAAACAGATCCAGGAATTTTTCAGAAGCTAGCTTAGCATACAGAAATGGAACATGGTATTGCTTAGAGCCAGAAGTTATCTTTAATCATTAAAAATAAAGACTCATGTTACTCTGCACAGTAGAAAACTTGCTCTTTGCAGAAGGGTACCACTATGGAAGAACTAGGTAACAGAAAGGATTCTATGTATCTGCAGTGATAACTAAGTAACCTGAATCTGAAGTAATGATTCTGCGTCCCTCAGCATCCTTTTATCTGCTGTATAGACACATTAGGAACTTCTGTGTTTCATGTCGAAGTACTGCTCTTTTTTACAGCACTTCTCCTGTACAGACCCAGAACTGCTTTAGTCTGTTTAGATCATTATTTCACTTTCATAAAAACACATATTGAATTTTTTTTTTTACTTTTTTGACAAAAGTAGTTGGAAGAAAAACCCAGTGCATACCAAAAGAACCTGGACTCACCACAAATGCTTCCAAAGCTACACATGATTGCAGGGTGATATATTTTACAGAGGATGGCTTTACAAGGTACAGCTAATCTAGAAGTAAGAAAATAATTTCCTTTCCTATCTGGACTGGCGAAAACCCCACTGTTCTGATTTCTGTGAGAATTTTGGGTGGACTCTGGAATGAACATGCAGAGAAATGTATTCATAACCTCTGAAGCTAGCACAGGTTACAAGAAGCTGGGCTTGTTTCACATACCAAGTTCTAGGTACTAATACAAGGAATAGGAAATCAGTTCTCAAATAGACATAGTAGTACTGAATGTGCAAGATGAGACAAGGCAGGAAGTAAAACTTACAAAACTGTACGTCTAGGAGGGCACATTGCCATCTCTTCCCTGTGGAACAGAAATCTTTCAGGACAAAATGGGATTTTATTCAAAGGTTCAATGATAGTAACCACGCAAGTGTTGCATAAATGCTGTGTGAATGGGGTATGTCAGAGAGACAGATATAACTTCAGTTTCTGAAATCTGATTTTGAGCCAATCTTACTAATTCAGCAAGCAATTTTGAGGTATTATACAAGGCAGTAATAGATACTTTTCTGCCTCTTCCCTCCTCCTTTCTCTGCTTTTAGTAGAGTGAAAAGTTTTCAGTGAATATAAGACAATCAGATAGGTAGAAGCCTGGAAAATTCAATATAAAATACAAATCTAATTGCAGATACTAATCTGAAACAGCTCTGTTGCTTCTTTTGTGTGACTGGGGTGTGTTCAGCCTCAAGAAGAGACAAGTGAGAGGGGAGCTCATCAATGTCTGTCAGTCTGTGAAGGGAGGGTGTCAGGAGGATGGAGTCAGGCTCTGTTCAGGGGTGCCAAGCAATGGGACAAGAGGCAACGGGCAGAAACTGATGAAGTTCCACTTGAACATAAGTTCCACTTGAACATTATTGTGTGAATGACTGAACACTGGAACAGATTGCCCAGAGAGGTGGTAGAGTCTCCATCACTGGAGATATTCAAGAACTATGCGGATCTTGTGCCATGTGCATGAGCAGGGAGGTTGGATTAGATTACCCACTGTGGTCCTTTCCAACCTGACCCATTCCGTGATTCCCTCTCAGTGTTCTTCTCCTGTTACATGTAAAGGCACCATTTATTGTGTTCAACTTAGTCCAGTGTGATTGTATTTTATTTTAGAATTTATTGTGCTGCATTCCTTGTATGATAAATTATTAAAAATGTTATATTTCATCAAAGTTCTCAAATTCAAAGGAACTCCAGAAACATTAACGACGATGATATTTAAAAAACACAAGGAAAGCAAATCCTACTTCAACATTGACACTGGCTCTTAACACCACCTTTTTGTTTATTCCCCAAAGATTAATGTCAAAAGTCCCCAGTATTTATGACAGTTCTTTCTTAATGTCATGGTGCTTCAAACTTGCTAATCAGCCTCTAGATTAAGCACTTATCCAGACTATCTGCTTGTAGAAATTAGATGCTTAAAACTGTGATAAAATGAACAGGAGCCCACTAAAAGTACATAACCCTCCACCAAAGACAGAGCATTGCTTAAATTCTTATTTCCTCTTCAGGACTTGAATCCTGTATGCTTTGTGACAAGACTGAACCTGCATATCCCAAAGGAATACACTAAGCTGTAAATCTGAGTAGTCCTTGCTGATTTTATTTCAGCTTAGGGTTTACAGTTGGACATATTGAATAACTGGACATATTTTTTTTAAACTTTCAGACACAGAGACTGAAATGGCATATTTTAAACTCTACAGAAATCTTCTGAAGCTAAAATACTTGGAAGAAACAGGAATCACAATACCTTTAAAGAAGGTGCTATATTTCAGAAGCCCTAAACTAAAATTTTCTCAGAGCATTTTTATCAGATCAGACTCTGTTAACAGAAGACAGGAAGAAAAATGCCTTTTTTATGACTTCTGATGATCTTTAGGGCAAATTAGATTCTAAATACCGGAAAGTATATACGGGAGTAGAATTTTAGGGTCATAAGAAACTTCAGTGTCAGAAACTAGGGCCAGTGCTGTCTTTAGGTGTTTCTGAGGTCAGCTGACACATAGAGATAGTGTATAGAATGGAGAGAGCTGATGTATAAATCATATTAAAATATGCCAGAGTAACCTATTGGTGCATTGTAACAGTGTTAGTGCACACACAGCTAAACTGATCTCCAGATTTGGACTTAAAAGAAGGATTTTTACTCTTATCATGCTGACAGGTATTTATATTTTACTGATATTGGAAATTTTGAATGTACTTTATTCCCACAATCACAGAATCATCAATGTTAGAAGGACCTTCAAGGTCATCTAGCCAAACTGTCAACCCAGCATGACCATAATCAGCCCTAAACCATATCCTCATGTCACCAATGTGATAGCTTCCTTTGAATAGCTATGTTTTCAGATGTAATTGGTTGATTGAAATGTAAGGATAAAAAATATGGAAGTAGAAAAATGAATTCTGAAGATATTGTTTTCTTTCTTGAGTAAGAAATGTCTATTACTCCTTAAAGTCAAAAGCTGGAACAGATCGTATGCTTTTTCAGACAATAATGTTCTCCGGAGATGGTTGTTCAGTGGGAATATCTGAGAGTCCTTGTACTGTTATTGTATTAAAGAACTTATGTAACAATACAAGGATAGCTGCAAGAAATACTGTTAGAGCTATTGAAATAGCTGGATTTTAGTGTGGGATGAACTTTTGGAACTTTAGATAAAACTATTTCTGTAAGCATCAAATGTGTCACAAAACTACAATCTGCCACTCCAGCCACCATTAAGTATCACTCCTTCTTCAAAAGATGGTAATAAAATCAGCAGGGAATTTGAGAAGAGTGAAGCACACTTTTACAGTGCTGAAGTTTACCTTGTATGAATTTGTTATCTGGAACTTTTTCCTCATATATAAATGTACTTCAAATGATCAGTTTTGTAACAAAGATTATGCTTACTATCAAAATTATTATGTCCATACCATACCATACCATAGAAAAGTTATTACTTTCAACTGAATATAGGTTAGTTGAAATCCTAAAATATGTAGAACTATTGTCCCAGGAGTAGCAAAATATTTTTATTTTGTCAAATGATGTTCTGGGAGATGAGGACCTGTTGTACACTAGGTCTACGATGTTTCCTGTAAAGTGTTTTTTTTGGCTTCCAAACGGCTGGTTCCTTCTCAGCCTTAAATAGCAGAGCAAGAAGTGCCTTGCCTACATTGTAGGGAAACACCAACTGAACCCAATCTTTAAAAAAAAGCACATTCTTTCATTCTCTCTTCCAAAAAAATTATCTGGTTTAAAAAACAAAACAACAAACTCCCACATTACAGCTGATATTAATAACAATACAAAACATGTGTACAAATTATTTTATGTCTTTATTCCTAATTATTTTTATCATTATTTGTTGTGCTTTTTTCAGCATTTCTGTTCAGCAGCAATTGACATTTTGAAAGAAGGATATTGCATCAGGTTTTACAACTATTATTAAATTTCCAGACAGAAATTTACCTACATAATGCTTTCTGATGTGAGTTTTTCTCTCACATGCCACTCTTTGTTTCTCTCATTTCTTCCTTTCCTTGGGCCTCTTGAGTATATGCTAAAAACTGTTGAGTGTGTTGAAAAGCACTTAAGCAGTAACTGTAATATTATAAGAAATAATGTGACACACAAAATGTGTGTGACACATATGGCACATGTTTTTCAGCAATGGCATAAATGAATTACCTAATTCATAAAAGTTATTGATTTTATCATTATTCAGTTACATAATATATATGGAAATTTATTTTTCTGTGTGTCAGATCAGTGAATATGCTGTATGAAATCGTGGGAATGCTCAATGACATTGCTCCTATTTTATTCTAATGATCCCTGGAATTTCTCCCCTGAAAAATGAAGATAAATGAAAATCACAGGAACCAAAAAATATCTGCAATTATCTACAATTAGTTAAAAAATGTTAAGCCTTATAGCTAATATATTTTTTCTTTTCTCTCTCAGTATGCATCTGGTGTTGATCTTTCATCAAAGAGTAGAATTCTAATGAGTGCTAATAAAAACAAATACAAGCAAAAGCCAAAGCTTTTTTATATAGTTCAACTAAAACCAAGTATTTTGCTGTGTAATAAGAACAATAGTAATTTATCTTGTTTGCTGATTCAGTTTAAATTCTCTTTATTACAACAGCAATGTCCTTTTGTTGCATTTGCTGATAATTTATTTCCAGTAAGTTACACCATAATTAATCAAAGTAAGCACAATACTGTAAGTACTGTTATTCTGTCATGTTATTTGCATGCACTGTGACTTTTTGAAGTGTGCTATGTCAGACATAATCAGTAGGTGAAGAAAATTAGTCACATGATAACAGCATTTATGCCTCCAAATTAGACTGTCAAATACCTTTTGGGCGTTGCATAGCTGTCTGTACAAAGTTAATGAAAAGAAGTCCATTGAGGGCTATCAGATGAGAAAATTTCCTGCACTGAATTCTCACAGGGAATTTGCCTAAACCTCTGAAATACTCCTGTCTGTATTAGCTAGTGTCCTAAATGATTAAGGTCAAGTTTCAACAATTCCCTTTAGTTCACTACATCAAATGTAACTCCATTAGCATTTTCACAATGTAGACCACTGAGAGTAAATTATTTCATGTATGTTTGGAAGTACTTTGTATAAACAACTTATTCTATAGATCCTTTGAATGCCATCAAAAACAAGCAAGCTAGCAAACCAAAGTGCAAGCAGACAGGAAAACCAACAAATCAGCAAACCTATATATTAGATCTTATGTCTGGCAAGACAGGATGTGGTACATCAAAGGACAAGGAAACATGGGCTAGAATTTCAAAGTGCTAACAGCCAAAATAAATATGTATGCACATAAGTAGCAAATAGCAGTATATATAGCTGTACACATCATTTTCATATCAGATAGCTTTTGAAGTGCAATGGATTTGTCAGGAAATACCTTCCACAGACTCAGGTCCTTCCACTACAGAATGATCTTGGAGATGGGAAGGCAGCAAAATTCCTGGAGTCCTGCCTTGCTGCCTCAAAGTCATGGACAGCCCTCCTGCAGCAAGTTCTCCACATAATAACAGGTAGAGGCCTGCCAATGTCGTCTATGGCATCTGTATTTCTCAGAATGCTTTTGGGGGAGTGTAGCAATGTGGTTTTGCAGGGTTCCACGAGGTTTTTCCTTTGGTCTCCTGCTCTGTATGTTATTGGCTCCTTTTGAAATATGCATCATTCCTTATCAGAAATCTATTGGGGTGTTCCCCTGCCTTTCTTCCCCTCAGACTTTCCGGGATTGGCTCCTCAGAGCAAATCCCTCCCCCTTTCTCTTCCCTTATAAGCCCATGCCGGCGTGAGCCCAATGGTCACTATCTTCAGGCTGCCAGCCCCTTCTCCCTTCCCCCGCTTTTCTCCCCCTTTCCCCTTCCCTGCAACGTCCCCCAAAGACCCTAATAAACCCCCCTGGCAGACTGGAGATGGTGTCCAGTATGTTCCTTTGCCTTACCCCTGTTTCCTGCAGAATTTCTGTGGCCGGAGCCTCATGCCACACTGAGCACACCCCGGGGCCGCCCGGCACGGACTGTGTGGAGGTACACATCGCGGCAAACCTCGTTTTTTGAGGTTTCTGGGTCCTGCCATCTCCCTGAGAGAGAAACCTCAGGTGAGAAACAAGGCATTTTAGATCTGAGTCTCATGGCAGAGACACTGTCTAATGTATGGTCTGTGGTTGTTTAATAAAGAAATGCCTGCTCAGATAACATGTACAACTTCATATTCCAGTTCCTGTTTGACATTGTGTTCTTATTCCTGACATATTCTGCCAGGTATTTATCAAACCCTTTACAGTAAATATACAGCAGTTTGTGTTCTTTTGAGAATAAAACTTGAAAAACAATCCAGCCTGCTCATTAAACATCAACTTACTTTATAAGAAACATTATTATGACTTTGAAATGGCTTTCATTTGTAGCAGAACAAGAAATCAAGTAAGTATACAGAGATTGATCATACTGTTATTCATTAGCCAATCTGTGTTTACAAGAATTTATAGTACAATTCACACAGGTCAAAAGCCTGGGTTTTGGCATGCATGACTTCTGAAATACAGAGAAAGACATACTCTGAATCAAAACCAAATTTTCTAAAAACACAAAATAAAAATCAACTGTTTACCTTTCTTCAAACTTCATTGTCTTTTCTATTGGTTTTGATCACAGGTAACCTGCATTCAAATACTTCTCAAAAATGTTTCCTGAGATTATAAGAAAGAAACTGAATTTCTACATGTATTTATACATATTACACATACTCACTAGCAGATACATATCAAACACTGAGCTGCCTTGCATAGATGATGTCTTGTGGCTTTGTACTACTGATTTTGCAGTTTCATGTTTGAGGAAGAAAACAGAAAATTAGCAGGAAAAAAGGACTGGAGTGGTGAGTGGAGGATCTTTCAGTATTTGTTACAAGACTGATTCTTCACAAATATCTATTATGTACCATATTAATCTGGTGATTAAACTCCTTTTCAGACAGTTGTCTGATTTATCCTAATGGACCAAATTCCATGATTATTCAGAATATACCTTAATTAACAGGAATTAATCAGTATGAAGACTGCATTTGGCTGAATAACTGTGATATTTCCACCTACATAAAAAGACCATGACAAATTGAGACATGAGAAAATTAGACTTTTGTAATTCCAAGAAAAAAAGTCTGGCTTGTAAATTGGCATGTTTACCTATGTCATCTTCTTGTAAGAATTATAGAGATTTCATATATCATATATATATATATATATCTGATACCAATCAAAGTTTGATAATTTGAGAATTATTTCCAATTGCTTAAGAATAATTTCAGATCTCTCAAAATCCAGTCTAACCTGGACTGCTAGTTTTATAACTGGATAGAGAGAAACATCACTTACAAAATTGGAAACTCTTTGTAATATGTAATAATGTAATGGCGTTGTAATCATGGCTCAAAGAAGTAGCAGGGGACCCAGAGCAGAAGAGATCTGTTATGTTATCTCATGCCTAAGTTATGAAGAAAAGCAGCCCAGGTGGTCTGAGCAGATCTGCCTAAAAACCATGCAATAAATCCTAGGAAAACGCAACAAGCTCTCTAAATGCCATAGTATGAACGATGCCCTAATTCCTCTGTTGGATTAGTTGCTATAGTCATCACAGGGAAGTTCTGCCACAGCCCCCTACCCTAGCTTACTTTGAGAAGTGTCTGATTTTTATCTTTTCATCCCATTCACACATTTTGTTTCACACAATGATTACTTGGGCTTTCAGGGTAAAGTGATTTTTGTCCTATAAGAAATAATGTATTGTATTTTACTGATGAAAAGACTCCATTCTGCTCACAGTTGATTCTTCTCTCCTTTTCTCTCTCTATTGTGTGCGTATATATTTAAATTACTCTTTAATTGATGTAGTTCTGGTGTCTTTCATTGAAAAAATGCTTAAAGTTGAGTAAAAGAGAACAGATCCTGAGAACCTGTGGATGTAAAATGAGGCTCAGGCTGTGCGTACTAAAGCAACCTATTTTCATAAATGAAGAAACTATTAGCCTCTTTGTGAAATTAACAATGTGCATCTGATCTATGGGATTGTCATTAATTCTTTTTCAACAAGAAAAAGGCCATGAATTTGCAGTATGAAATACTTCCCCAGCACTTGCAGTTGAACTATCCAGACAATTTACTGGTATGTCAAATATATTTTAAATGCTGCCTTATCTGAAACCATTATCTTCTGGCTTTTGCATTCCTTATCAAAATAATTTTGTACTTTAAAGACATATTTTTATTGTCTATGACCTTAATAGTAATTCCAAGGAGAAGGTGCCACACAATAATAGTAATAAAAAAGCAATTTATTCTAGATGTTAATTTTAAGGCAACACAGATTGAAAATCAGGGACGTTTTATGGTATTTATGAAAGCTATTGATTATGACACACTTAATAGTAAAATAAGGTTAATTTTCTATCTGTCATGTTCTGAATATATTCCATTACCAGTTGCGCTCTTTTCTCAGTTCAAATTTATAAGCTGTAGCATTATGATGAGTTCTGGAATCATAAATTCAAGATAAATCTTTTTAGCACATTATATGGAATATCTAATTCGTGTAGTATCTGAGAAATGCTTCCTTTTCACTACTGTATAATCCATTATTGCCAAGGGATCATTCTGAGACACTAGCATTAATATATAGTTAAGACATTTCCTGGTGTGTGTAAGCAGAGCATTTTCCTTACAGAATTAAAATCATGGTAGAGCAATACCATGCATAAGTTAAATCTGTGCTCTCTTTAAATTAGTGTTATATTTTATTTAGCCATATTTAAACAAAATGAGACAAAACCCCCACAAAAACTCAAACCTGCACAAAGACCTGTAGTTATTACTGTGTTGCCAAATTTCATTATGAATGCCATACATCACAGAAATCTGAACTAGCATTAGTTGGTATTTTCATGAAAGACTTCACTGATGGCATTGAGATTACAAGTACAAAATAGATGGGTGATAGAAAACAAAACTTTCAAAACACTTGAGAGGACAGAATGGTTTTCATAAATCAGAGAAACAGTCAGAAATAAAGACTATGAAATGCAATAAGGACAAAGCAAACAGTTCCACTTAGCTTGCAAACATCACACATTCAAATATAAAATAAGGAATATTTGTATATAAGGAATATTTCACTAACATTCAAATGGAAAGATTTTTTTTAAACCAATCACAAATTGGTGATGCTCTTGTAGAAAGGAAATATATAATTCTGGGATACTTTTAACAGCACTTTCATGTAACATACAGAGATTCATTTTTGAGTCCTGCCACATGGTACTATTGTAACAGTGGGAATAAGATATTTAGTTTTTACCAGCACACTACAGGAAGCATTAAGACAAACTAGATGGAAGACAAAAGAGAGTGAGAGCAATGATTAAAATTTTGTAAAAGTGACCTAGACATAAAAATTGTAAGAACAAGGTTTTCTTAGTATGGAAAAAAGAAGACTGAAAAGCAGAATTCCTAATACATCTGTCATGGAGATAAAGGAACACCAGGACAATGTGACGCCATGAAGTTCAATTTATGTGTAAGCTACAACTCCATTTACAGAACACTGTTTTTTGTAAATGGTTTTCTATAATTCTTTGTTTGTAGCTATGGATTTTTGTAATGGTTACTTTACGTTATGCTTGCACATTAACTCATAGCATTTATTTCCTCTTTGAGCACACATTTAATATCCATAATAAAGGCCAATAAAATTCAAATGAAAAATTCCATACGTATTACCAAGCATCTAATTACTGTAACATTTTGTCAGTTACTCATTCATGCACATTTTTTTAATCTGACCATTTATCATGCTGAACATCATGCTGAAAAACTGAAAATCAAAAAACTCTCTGAGAATATTCTCAGCAATTTTACAGATAAATTTTTTAAGACTATCCTAAACATGCAAGTTCATGAGAATGCCCCAACCAACCAAACAAAATGAAAAACCAAACCCACACCTTCTTAGTAGTATTTGAATAGCTTTTCAAATGTAAAAAAAAATCAAACTGCTTGGATCACTTAAGGTATGCCATCTTTTACAGAATTCTTCTTAATGTATCTTATGATCTCTTTCAACTGTATCATGATTTCTTCTGCATGATTCACTCTTTTACTAGTTACACCTGAAACAATCCCTCTCCTTTTATTAACTTGTGAATGTTCCAGAAAGGTTTACAATTGTTTCTCTTGAATAATTTAAACATTTAGTGACCTTGTTCTGCTAAGGCATATTTCTTATCGGACTTTTTTTCCTCAAAATTTGATAACGTCCAGATAATCACATAACCAGAAAACAACTGGTACAAATTTTAGAGTGTATTTCACATCTCTTTACCACAGAATGACAGAATAGTTGGGGTTGGAGGGGACCTCTGAAGATCATCTAGTCCAACTCCAGTACGCCCTGGTACTCCTCTGCAGAGCTGCTTTCCAGCAGACCAGCCCCTAGCATCACATCCCTTTCCTCTTTAATGACAACTTATCCCCATTCATTATTTTTTCCACCATTAACCAGTTACTTCACCTATAGGGATTCTGACCATCAAGTAAAATCTCTCATTTAAATGAAGAAATAAGAAAAGAGGGATAAAATATGAGAAGAGATAAAAATAGCTCTCTCATGTGCTCCTTTTTTCAGTTATAAGATATGCATGTAACTACTGTCAGCTGGTGTATAATTGCGTCAGGCAGACATATTCCCCAGTCTATCTGAGGCTGAGATGCAAACAAGCTCTGTCAGAGGAAGCTCTTTCCTCTCTTCTGCAGGTAGGAATCAGCTGTTACAGAAGCAGATGCTACTGCTTGCTTTGTTCTTTGATTTGGAGCAAAGCATTACCTTCATGCATAGTTGGAGAAGATCAAAGGAACCAAAGATAATTTTGTAAATTTTGAAATAAACTGAGAACCAAATTTCTCAAGATTAAAAAATGGACTACTGGAAATTTGTATAATGATTATCAGTTACTGTTTCTCATAACAAGTATGTCATCTGGAGATAAAAAATTAGGGTCTTTTTATATTTAAGGTGAATAAATTTTCCAGGTCAAAAAAGGTTTATAGACTTGGGTAACAACTACTTGCGCTACAGAATGCTTCAGATCAAGCTACTCTCTGTAGAAAAGAAATAACTGCAGCTGATCCATGCAGCACAGCCTTAAGCTCAGCACTGACCTGACAATCCCCTGCCCACAGAGTCTGACTTTGGCTGCTGGAGTAGCAGAATCTCCAAGGTGCAGCCTGCTCTGTGCCCAGCCATGGTCCTTGATGGAGGCCCAGGCTGCCTGGCTATCTTGAGCTGTGCCTGACCCTGGTTTCAACCTCTAGGCCTGATCCTGACCCCCCCCCAGCAGGTTAACATAGCCTGCCCAGTCTGCCCCAATCCCATTCTCAGGGATGGGCCTACTTGCCTCTCTGGCTGCCCTGCTCACCAGCTGGAGCAGTGGGATGGACCTGGCTGGTAACACCCTGCCTTGTGATCCCCAGGGAGCCCCTTATGCCTCCAGCTCCCTTGCCTGAGCAGCTGCTGGCCCCTGCTGCCTTGTGAGGTGTGGAGAATCACAGAATCATGGAATCCCAGATTAAGCTGAGTTGGAAGGGACCCACAAGGATTATTGAGTACGGCTCCTGGTCCTGTCCAGCACCATCCCTGAGAGTTACACCATGTGTCCAGGAGTGTTGTCCAAATGCTTCTTGTACTCTGTCTGGCTTCTGTCCTGTGACCACTTCCCTGGGAAGCTGTTCCAGTACCCAGTCATCCTCTGGGTGAAGAACCTTATTATAATATCTGACCTAAACCTCCCCTTACACAACTTCAGGCCATTCCCTCGGGTCCTGCCGCTCCTCTTCCCTTCATGAATAAGTTGTACACTGCATTGAAGTCTGCCCTCAGTCTCCTCCAGGCTGAGCAGACCAAGTGACCTCAACTGCTCCTCATATGGCTTCCCCTCAAGGCCCTTTGTAGCAATGCAATTTTCAGATCTCCATGTGCTCTCCATGTACTCCGCTCGGAGTACTATTGGTTCATTTTAAAATATGCTCTGCTGTATCTGAAAACCTATTGGTGTGTACCCTCCTGCCAATCTTCCCTTCGTCCTCCTGGGACTGGCTCAGAGAGAGCCAGCCCCCACCCCCTCTCCTTCCTTTTAAAAGGCAGAACCTGGATCAGAGACAGGTCTTGCATCTCCGGACTGGCAGCCCCTATCCCATTCCTGCTTCCCTCCCCTTCTCCTTTCCCTGTGACCCTTTTCCCCGTTACCCCAAAAAAACCTCCCTGCCAGAACAGAGATGGAGTCCAGTTCTTTTCTTAGTCTCACTATATTCCTGCTTGAATTGACGTCGTTTGAAGACTCACGCCATGCCGCGGAACCTCGGGGGCCGCCCGCCCCCAGATCTGGTGGGATTACATGGACCAGAGACCCCGGACCCGGGGGGAGCCAGCTCATGCAGCTCCGCCGGCCCCTGATACATCAGCCCTTCATCATCTTGCCCTGCCCTGGCTACTTTCTAATAGTTTGATATCTTCCTCATATTGTGTCACCCAAAACTGCCCCCAGCACTGGAGGTTAGGCTGCCCCAGCCCAGAGCAGAGCAGGACAATCCCCTCCCTTGCCCAGCTGGCAATGCTGTGCCTGATGCACCCCAGGACACAGCTGGCCCTCCTGGCTGCCAGGGCACTGCTGACTCAGATTCAATTTTCCATTGAGTAGGACCCCCACATCCCTTTCTGCTGCACTGCGTTCCAGCATCTCATTCCCCAGTCATGGCTAACAGCCTCAATGGATGAATAGTGACACTGTACTTGGTAACTTTACCATTATTCGTCTTTAAGCAACTCTGTATTGTTTATTTTTTGAATTCTTTTTTCCCAGATTCATGTGAATCTCATATTTCTGAATGCATGAACATAAAATAGATAAATAAATAAATAAATGCAGCATTAAATGAGAATTGTCATTTAAGGTCAAATAGAAACAGTTTTAGTAGTTTGAAGCCCCTTTAAAGTTCCAATTTGACAGAAATAAACTAAATAAAATTATTCTTGCTAATAGTTGGTTTAGATATTTCTTTAACCTAACTGAATGAATTTAATTTAATTTTCAAGGACTTTTAACTTTTGTCCCAAATGAGATTTTTAAGAACAGCTACTATAGTGGAACAGTCTGGAAAAAAATGAGAGATATTTCAGTTTATCAGGACAGCAGTACCAGTGGGGTATCTAAATATACAGCCTTATAGTCTTACTGGAACTAATTGGCTGTAATGTTTCTTAGTTGTGTTTGAAATTTAACAAATTGGTAAATTAGAGCTGCAAAGAGCTTTACCCCAGAGATTTAAACTCAGCACATGAGCTCCCCATTCTATATCCATTAGGTTAATAGATCACTTGCTTGACTAATTTCTGCTGCTTGTGTTTATCTGTTTGTTTCCTTGAAGAACTGGAGAGAAGAAATGTTGATATTTTCTATCCAAATTTTACATGTTTCTATATTCAAGCTGCAAGAGTCAGTTGAATTGAAACAGAATCAGCAGTTATGCACACTGAAAGCTGGGCTTGTAAGAAACATGTGTGAAATATGATCCAAGCTTAGAGATGCAGAATTATAAGCTTCCTACAGTTTCACTGCAATATTTTATGTTTTTATTTGCCATACTTTTTAAAAAGGTGTTTAAAGTGAATGATCTTTTGCTTTCTTTTGGGAACATAACTTGTTGATAGTGAGACATGTATTATATAAAGAATTCCAGTCATTCTGGTATAGATTTTAAGTCAAAAAAGTTCTCAAGAATAACATGATTAACTTCTAATAGGCAAGTGAACTGTTGCCCTTACTGAAAGAGTCTGATTCAATGGTAAGACTTTAATGACTTTTATTGCTAATATTATAAGGTGGGCTTCTCCTGAAGGGTAAGTAATCTTACATGTTTGAAACCTCTGCCATAGTTTTTATGTCTTAAACATAAGTGGCAATGGTTTCTGTCAAAGTAACAGCCATTATGTTTCCTGATTACAGCAGAATTGTTATGAAAAGCTTTTAAGGAACAGCCCTGCACTGATAGGGAAAAAAATACATGTCCTAATATTCACCCTTGGATAAATTATTTTTAATACTTTTTTGTTTTAATGTTTCACCATTATAATTTTATATTCCACATTTCAGAGAATTTGACTACAGGATTCTGAAAAACTGGCTTTCCTTGTTTACCGCTGGATGTCACTATATCCTATTTACACACAAAACAAACTAGAGGTTTCACATTAGTAGACCACCTATTAAAGGTTGGCATGATCATTTCTGATTTTTTTTCTTTCTAGAAAAAGTCATAATTCCAGAAATGATTTTGGGGTTTAGTCCACTTTAGTCTCAGCTGTGATTTGTAGGGTTTTTTTTTAGGGTCCCTATCTCCATATATTTGTGTGTTCTTTTGTGGTCTGGTTTAGGGGAACTCAGTTCCTCCTCCTCTAGGAAACCATTAAACCGATTATTACATTGTGGGAAATTTCAGAAAAAAGCAAAATCATGGTGTCAAAAACATTTAAAGGAACTTGGTAAAAATTGACTTGGTCTATTCACAGTGAAGCTGGCAACTTAGGAAGAAATGCAATAAAGGAAAATCAATTCACTTGACAGACATATCATATAATGCTACAAGTTTTTTTTTAATCAGGATGGTAAGTAGTCAATACACAGCCATATCTTAAAGCCCACAGATCAAAGACAATCTATCAAATAAGAGAGTCAGAGTTAACAGCACAAAACTGTATTCAGACCACTCATACAACTAAAGATTATCAGCTGAAACAGCAGCACAAACAAATAATCAAAACCTGTAACTAATTCCTGAGTTGCACAGACTTACTGTAGGATGCTACTCCACTGCTAGAAATCCACTAATTCTAGTGGAATCCTGAAGGAACTGTATTATCCTCTATTGATGAGAACATAGAGGAATTGGAGCATCTGTACCAATATCCTTCTTCAGTTTAAATGATTCCTCAGTGCTTTGCTGCATTCCTGTTTCATCATTAACTAAGGTGGAAGGTGAATTTAACTACTACTTTTAGTGAGAAGCCTTGGAATCCTTGGAAGCAGGTCATAGGACTGTTTTTCAGGTTATGTGCCTTCTGATCTTGAGTCCTGGAAGAAAATGCTTTTGCAGCAATGCCTAAAAAGCAAAAGGATTTATACACTTTAAATTAAAATGGCCTAAATATATTTTCATACAGTATATTGTAAGCATGTCAGATTTAAAACAAAGGGTAGTATAATCTGAATCTCTGCTTTAAAATATACTAATATTCATGCAGATGAGTTTAATTCTAGAATTTAATATTTAAAATAGTAAATGAAGTAGTGCTACATTGATTTCCCCCCTCTAAAAATTGACATTGAAAAATATTTTAGTGGCAATCACACAATCTGAATTCATTGCATGTTAACACATCCATTTAAACCTTCGAAGACAAACTACTGGCACAACTAATGCATTACAAAGGCAAGTCTAGAAGCAAACATTATCCTGGGCACTGAGTCCTGAATAAAGATTTTGTCTTATAACAAAGTGTTATGCCTTGAGAATAATTTCAGCTTTGAAGGTAGAAAAACCAGCATATTTACCTAGGATCAAGTTTGCAACTACATTTCAAGAAACAAGGAATTGTAGTATTAGGCTCAGAGGCTAAACCAGTTCAAATCTGTACCTTAATGTCATTATTTAAGCCTGAAGAAATCACCATCAAAAAACCAAGCAAAAAATACATGGTTAAGCCAGCTTTAACAAGCCTGTGAAACAAGCCTTTCAGCTGGTGAAAGCATGCTAATAAAGCCAAGATTACAGATTTGATCCCTGTATGGGACACACTTAAGTGTTGGACTTGATGGTCCTCCTGGGTCCTTTCCAACTCAGAGCATTCTGTGAATGTTATTCTATATTCTTAACTGCTACAAATCATCTTTATTGATTACAAGGTACAAACAGTACGAGTGAAAATACACATGTACTGTTTACACAGGAAAAGTAGACCATATCAGTCAGGACAAGTAGACCGACTGGGACTTTATGTATCAAGGGTCAACAAGAATTATTAGAATATTGAAAAATATTCCTTATAATGTAAGTTTCATGCTTTCTACATGTAATCACCTTCTCTTATACACTGTTGCTATTAGTATTGTTGCTGTTACTGTTTGTTTTCCTCATCTTATTTCTGTTTTTTCCAGTAAATTGTTATCTCAGCCAATAATCTCTGTCTTCATTTCTTTCTCATGGGAAGAGTGTGGAGAAAGGGAATAGGCTGCTTGTAGCTTAATTTCCAGCTATTTTTAAACCACAACAATAATAATGGATATCAAAGATTTGATCTAAAGGGTAGAATATATTATCCCAAAACAGATATGAAACTCTGAACTGCTCAGAAAATACAATTAATAAGTTTGTGATGTAGAAAACCCCACAATGGTTCTGATTTAAAATCAAGGATATGCATTATCAATTTTCCAAAAACATATTAATTTTAAAGGCTTTTATATCTTCTAAATGTTCTATATTTTTCATATTACCTTGAGTTGCATTTTCTATTAAATTAAAACCTTGAATATGTTATATACATTAGAAAAAAAAATGAAGAATTATTATTGGCTGTGTCTAACAGGATTTTTAATGCAGAACTTTTTCTTACTTAGAAATTGTTTTGATCATTTTCAGACAGAAGGTTACAGCTAAAACTTGCAGCACTAAAACTCTCTTTATCTAATTCACTGCCAATCCTAGAGACCTAGGTTTCATGTATTTCTGCCAGTAGAAGACAGAAAAGAGTTTGAAATTTATTTGAAAATATTAGGTGTGAGTTATAAGGATATCTAAGAAAGTGGAAAAATAGTGGTAAGGTTATTGCGATGGATACTCTTGTCAAAATAATCAAGAAGACAAATCATCATCTATGAAACTTGGCAGTTTTAAGGACACTAACATACATTCTTGGCACATAATGTTTGCATGTTCTCCTTCTGTTTGTTAAGAAATTGGTGTCTAAATAATATGGCATCTTGTCAGGAGATAGTGTTGGAATGTATTAAAATGAAAGTGAGAACTAAAGAATATGTTTGGTAAGTCAAGAGTGAGGTTAAAACTGTTTGGAAATTTCAAGGGAGAGTTGCAGCTGATTACTCCTCAGTGAGAAGAAAATGGCTAGATAAAAATTTTATAATGTTTGGTCATTTTATAGGTAATCATTCTCTGCTAGTTCAGAAAAATGTAAAGATAAACTTTACTTACTGATGTACAAGAACATCACATCAGGAAAATTGAAATGAGTTAAATACAACAGGATTTTTGAATCAAACTGACTTGACATCAAAGTGAGTTTAAATCAAAGCATGTTATCATCAATGAGCTAAAATTGGGTCATACAAATAGAATGAAAACACTGAAACTGATGAAACTTGGCAAGTTTCAGTGATATAAACCTTCTCTGCTAAGATCTATGCTAAATCTAACAATAGCTCTGTATTGTGGGGTTCTGTTGTGAAAAGGTCATCAAATCATATGAGTAGAAAAAGGACCAATGGGAGTCCATTTTGATTGCAGTAGAAGTACAACATGAGTATTAGATATTTTGATTGATGCTTACTAGAAAAATAGTGTACTTCCATTACTTCATATAACTTGAAGCATACAAGAAAACATTTATGTATGGCAGAAAACTGCAAAAATTGCATGTGCACATGCTCCTGGAAGACAGGAATGTTTTTATCCAGGTGTAACTCAAGCCTACTCCTTAGGCATTTTTACACTAAGTATAACCACGAAGGTGAATTGTTGACTTCATCTTTTTCCTTCTTCGACAGGCATGAGACACCACCAGTAGAAGCTGAAACATGAACAAAACAAATCAACCTTCTCAGTATCTCACACCCTTGTGGGTTTGCCCAGCAATGTAGAGATTGTCTGCACAATGAGAAAGCTTTTTTGAAGTCCTCTACTTTGGTATAGAAAGTGGTTTAAGCCAAGTCATAACCAAATCCCAGCTGTAACAATGATCTTTCATCACTGCCTAAAGAACGCAGTAATGCATACTGGGTGATGCTTTATTCTGCTCTGTGCATATTTCCATTCTATTTTAGATCTTGCAAATGCCTACCTAAGCAGTCTGTATCTCACAGCTGGGTTAGGGTGTAGAAGTCTTCTAGCTTTCTCTTGACATCCATTACTAGTTGGCTTCTGTTTGATTGTGGTACATGTGTGCAAAAGAAATACTGTTCAAAATACAGATCCATGCTTCTGACAAGCCAGAGTCAGCATTTATACTAAAACTGATTTGATCTTCTTGGTGTTGGAGAGAAGAAAATTTCCATGGTAAGATGCTAGTAGTATACTTGCTTCCTACAAACAACAATCACAGCAAAAAAAAAATCTACCCCAAAACAACCACCTCACCCAAAACCCCCCAAACAAAACCCAAAACAAACAAAAAATAAACCACCACAAAAAACCAACCCCCCAAAAAAAACCCCAAACCAAAAAAACCCCAAAAATCAAACAAACAAAAAACCCAAACCCACAAAACCCAAACTAACCAAAACTAAAATAAAACAAGCAAATGAAACTAAATAAAACCAATAAAAACCAAAAATAAACTATGCACACTGAGTGTTCCACTTTATATTTTCTGCTCTGGGTTGTGGATAAAACTGAAGTAATAATGTAACAAAGCATCTCAATGCCTGAAATTAGTACCTACAATTACAAATATGATCCTGCATAATTCTGCACAAATGCACGATATCCTTATTTTTGGTGGATTAGCCACCAGAGATAGTTTTGCAGAACCAAGACAATGGATTTTACTGCAAGTTTTATACTGCAGCTTTAAGATATAGAATCTTGTTGAAACTCTTCATGGGAATATGGCTTAGAATTACTATCAAAGTTGGAGTGTCTGCCAAGAACTAATTAAAAAGAAGCTATCTTGAATAAACTGAATTTAAAAAGTTGTAGACATGGCAGTCAAGTTAATTATCTCATCTACTTGTGATTTTAAAGGTACACTAATAGCTAAAGTAGTATATTATTTTTTTAAAATTTTGATAACTGTACAGGGCATATCAAGAAAGGTGAGAATGAGACCCACTGTGCTGAATGCACAGTGGATGGCAGAAAACTCACAGAAATTTTATGTACATCTAGTAAATCCCAGTGCCATAAAGCTATTAAAGTTGCTATTGTATTCACTTCATATGAACTGTCCCCTTTCTGTCTTTCAGATAATATGGAAATTATCAGGATGGAAATGGGGAGATGTGGAATTTACAGAGCAAGTTTCAGATATGGTGACTTGTTCTGAGAGACTGAACTATAAATGATTAATGACTCAAAACATTTGCCTATTTTTGGAGGTGCCAAGGTGCCTTGCCAAGGCAAGGTTTGTACCCCCCAAGGGAGGAGGTGAGTTTTTGGGTATGTAATCTCTAGTCTGCATGGCACAGAGGAGGTGAACTATCAAGAGGCAAATCCTGCAAGGCAAGTTGGTGTTTCTTATCATGCTAATTGCCCTTCCTTACAGAACTCATTCAGTTGTAAAACTCCCCATTTTTGCCACCTCCACCTGCACCGTCCTGCCCCTCCAGGAAGGTCTGATGGGACATTACTGGCTCAGCTATGCTGAGAGGCAGCTGAGAAGGGATTATAAACCATCAAAGAGCCCCAAAGCACCCCTAGACTCATTTCTGAGGCCTTCCACCAGACGACTGAAAGCTCCCGCTACCAGTGGAGATTCCTGGGTGTTACCACCAAGCCTGAGGGTTGTATTTAAATTTATTTTAAAAAGAGTCTGAACCCTTGCAAAGATTCTAAACTGGCTTTTCTTTCTTTTGTACAGTGAAATTTTATTACAGGCAGAGTGCAGTGGAAAATCCAGCCTTTTCATCAAAAGCCAGAACATTGTCAGCCACAGATGGAAATATGAAATTTGCTTTGACATTTGATAATGGGCTTCTGGCAAAATTGTGTCTTCTCCTCCTGATTGTCTTTGCAAATCATTCACTTCAAAAAGAGCAATGTGCATTATATCCAGATTTTGACCAGATTCTACTGATTAATAATGTAGTTTTAAGTTTGTTGTGTTCTGTTTCCTGTCTTTAGATAAGTGACTGAGAATTAAATTATACTGTCATGGATTGCTTTGGAAGTTCGATTCTTCAAGGTGACCAGAGTCTGTTCCTTCATATGCATGTGTTTTTACTTAATCTTTGAAATGACATTCTTGGAAGATTTTAAAATTTTTCGAAGAATGGGAACATTAACTTCCACCTTAAACTTTCATTTATAACTGTCAAATCTGTTCTAGGAGGAACACTTTGTCAAAGGACTATTACCAGACTAATAACTGAATGAAATGTCCATCTTTCCCAAAAAAGATATTGTGCCCAAATGCTGAGCTGAAAGAAAAAATTAAACATATCTGGAGGAGGCATGTTCCTTCCCATTTTTTTTCTGTTAAGTATAAGTATAGAATACTCCCCTCTATACAACTTTTTTTATTGTGCGCTTGCAGTAACTCTGCCTTTTTTCTCACCTCTAGATTTTTAGTATGTTTCATCTAAGGAAAATATCTTACCAATAAAAATTATTTCGAGGTAAATGAGACCTGCAGTTCTGGCCTTTTTTTTGGCAGAGGTTGAGCAAAAGCCTGAGGAGAGAGTTCTTGCACTGAGCTGATAAAAGTGTTATTGAAACAAGCAGTATCTTCTTATGAAGACCTCAAAAGCTGTGAGAACTTAAAGGAATGTTGCAATATGCTTTATGTGGTAGTAAAGTACAACTTGCTTGTCTTTATAGCACCTGATTTCATCATTCATGTTCTGGTTCTAGCACAATCTCTCTACATATATGTTTGTCTATCTCTCTGTCTCAAAATAAGATGTTCTCTGCATTTTGGACAGAATGTACTATATCACCATGATAATTTCTGTTATTTCACTAAAGTCTAAAACATGACCTTAGGTATCTCTTCAACATGGTATGTAAAAGTGGGTCTATCTGTAAAAAATGGAAACCTTATTGAATCATAAAGTAAATATAGACATTATGGTTAAGTATTCTAGTTTTCCTTAATGAATTAGAATTTATGAGAGAAATAGAACCAATTCTTAAATTAAAAAATAAAGGTATTTTTGTTTCTGCCAAATCATGAGGCTTCTGAAATGGTAAAAACTTAGCCAAATTAGGGTACCTTTTCTTTTTTTTCTGCATGTACTCTTCATTTATGTCATTCTTACTTCAGTATTTCTGAAATTTCATTCCAAGTTGGTTAGCAAGAAAAGAAAGGCCTACATGAAGAAATTTGCTTAGTACTATGCCACAAAAAAATATGGCTTAGAATCAAACAACCTGCAGAAGCAGCTGTTTACACAGACATAAATTTTGTTCATGAAATTTTGGTCCCCATTTCCTGGGGGGGATATATTGTAGTGAAAGTAACAGATATTTAACTATTTACCAGATATTTCTTGGGCCATAAAAGAAAACAACTTTTCCTGTGAGGGACAAAGTCTTAGAAATATACAGAGTAACATAAATTTGTGCAGTGACATTTTAAAAATACATAGTCAGTTTTGAAGGATAAGATGCTGGACAAAGCATTACCATATCCCTAATGCTTCTCTTTCACAATTAGTATCAGTTCTGGGGGCTTTTGTCACCTAAAGGGTTCACGATGTATTTGAAGAAAGGGTTTAGTATATAATTTTTTTTTTTCTCAGATATTTTGAGTCTCTGAGATATAAAAAGCTTAAGTCATATAATAAAAATGTGCTGGTGTGATATAGAATTTGGACACCTCCATGTGGGAATCAAATATCAGGTGCTCAAGATGCTTGTGAAACCCTACTAAATTACTGTCTAAAACCTTAGACAGTTAAATTATTTTTTTACTTCTGGTTCTTTAAACTTCTCCACTTAAAATCACAGTCATAGTTTCAGGTCATGTAGGTATCAATATTTTGCCCTAAATCTTAAGAATTAGAACTGAGTCTTATCTGATATTTTTTAGAGTTTGGAACTTCCTTTCAAAATAGAGACTCAGAAGCTTTCAGTTTTTCCTCAGTGGGCCATAATCAGAATTTGACCTGAGCATGGAAGATAAAATCACTACTAAGTGTCTAGAATGTTTTTCACCTTGTTACTTTTCCTAGTATAAAGTGTGAGAGATTTTCTCTGCTTGTTGGAAGCCTCATCTGAACCACCCTAAGGCTCAAGCACACTGGATTTTCCTATGTGTTTCTTTGTCGAATTCTTTTGCTATGCCTCTGAATTTGTGTATTACTTTTGACCCTGATGTATTATCATGATGCTTTAGCCAACAAGCTTTTTTCCAGCAAGGAGGAGACCAGCTTTAAATTGTTTTGAGCATGGATGTCACTTCACCAACCAGTCATGCAAATGAGATATTTTTTAAATTTTTTTTTTTTAATGGAAAGTCTTCTGAAAGGTCACTGAAATTTATATTTTAAGTGCAAACTTAGAGCAATATTAAAGTGTTTGGAGTTCTCAAAATTCTGTGAATGGTTTTACTGTTCCTTCAGTGCATGACAAAAATGCTGACAGGGAAGCCTCAGGCCACCTGCTAGGCATTGCAGCATTCACTATGTGCCATATTAGAGGCTGAGTGGCAAGGTTGACACTGAGTTCCTCAATAAAATAGATCTTTCACATCCTGCAAGAAATGAAGCTCTACTGTTTCAGGACAAGCATCTGTAACCACCCAAGAGAACACTGCAATATTTATATTTTTTAAATGGAATTTCAGCCTTCTATCTCCTTCAACCCTCAGATGGGAATAGAAGAAGAACTGAGGAGTGAAATCCAAGAATACAAGCAGCATTGAGATATTTGGGTTTTTGACTCCACATTTATAGTCATGCTGCATACCATAGATATGACATTTTGACATTATCTAAACTCTGCATTTGAATGAAGCAGCAGCTGTTTATTAGATTACAAGATTTCTAGGATGAAGAAATAATAGAAATCTGTCATAATAGAAATCTGTTATAATAAATCTGTTGCTTCATTGCAGAAAAATACCTGCAAATACACTTTTATTTTATTTTACATTGTATATAAACAGTGAAACTCACAAGACTGATCCTGTACATACCAGGTACCTCAGCTGACCTCCAGGTCATTCTTTTGCCTTTTCAAAAAGTGAGTCTATTTTCATGAATCCTGGAGACCCCTTTAAGAGTTGACCTCCCTATTGAAGTTAATAGTGAGTAATTAATAATCTAGCCAGAATTTCACTAAGTAATATTTGTAGATCCATGAAGTTATGCTGGTGTAATCACTCATGTAATGTCAGACATGGAAAAAAATTATTAATATTTCCTTTGAAAACTGTGACTACTACTACTACTTCTAAAAAAAAAATTACATTAGAAACAGCTTCTTATTAAAAGTAATACTTGTGGAAGATCATACAGCAATGATGTGATTTTATGGGGAGAAGCCAGTTACAGGAAAGAAGCTTTGAATCTTTTTCCAGGGAAGGTTTTTAGCTAAATACTTACTGATTTCTTTTGTCCTGTTGCAATTTAAGAGATTGACAGAAAAGTATGGATCATTTTGCTATTTTACATCTTCATTTTCAGTTTAACCCAATCCATTTCTGGTGTGTCTGCACATGGAATCTGAAATAAAAGTTGTTGCTGGGAAAGAAGATGATACTCCACATGGCGGTGTCTAACAGACAATCAAAAAGCAAAATTATCATGAGGGATAGACAACATATATACACACAGTGTCCACCTTTGTTGAAACAGGAATTTTTAATATTACTTGTCAACAGTATCATTACCTTTGGGAGATAACCTGAAGATCAAGCATGTAAATTCTCATGAAAGCAAAACATTTTCAGTAGATAAAAGACACAAAATTATGAAAAATGTTCTGTTTCCTTTAATGTATTCTAAATCAAACAGTCTATAGTATGATATGTTTTAGGTTAATTAGTTTAATCCATATTTAATTAAGCTGATGTTTCCATGCCAACAAATGGTTTTTAAATTGTGCAAATCTTGGTGATGTAGAATGAGAGTAAAAAATTAATTGCATAAAACATTTTGTTGTAATTCTTTTAACTAAAATGTGAAGTGCTTCCACATTTGTAGCTCAAGTTCAGCTAATGGCCACAGTTCCAGTTCTGTGAGGGAATCATTTAGTTCAACTCTGCTTGTACATCAAGATTGATTGTACTACAGAAAAAACTTTTCTGTAATTCCATCTAAAAATAAGCATACGGTGGAAATGAGATATTCCCCAACAGGTGTTGCATATAGGTCCATAATACCTCAGACCAGTTTTTGCTACTCAGATATATTACCCTGTGATTATTTAATAAAATAGCCTTGCATGTTGCATCAACAGCATGTTGCAACAGAATGTCAGAATAACTGTAGTGAGATGGAGAAGGTGATAATGGAGAAAAATAAAGGAATCTTAATGAAATTATGGGCGTTTCTTACATTTAGATTGAGTTTTAAAACATGGTGTATGAAGTGTATAAACACTACATAACTAACATGGTCAAGATTGGATTAGATTCAGATGTCTAAAAGTAGCTTGTCATTTCAAAGAGAAGATCCCTATGAATGGGGAAAAATACTTCCAAGCAGGTGGAGATGGCAGTACTGCTTGCTGACAGAGCAACTCTCTATTCTGATTTCTTTTTCTATTTCTAGTATTTGTATTCTGTACATATAGTTATTATTTTTTCCTGCTAAAAATTAATTCTGATATTTTTTTCTGGCCCCTAAGCACAGTGAAAACCCTGTTATGATAGTTTCTTCTGAAAACTATCCATGAGAAGAGAAGTTTCAGACAGTGCCATTGAAATTAAGCAGTTATTAAAGGAATTACATGAAGTCATAGAATTCTAGAATGATTTGAGCTGGAAGGGACTTTAGAGATCACCTTGTTCCAGCCTCCCTGCCGTAGGTAGGAACACTGTCCACTAGATCAGGCTGCTTAAAATACCATCCAACCTGACCTTGAATACTTCTAGGGATGGGCCAACCAAAACTTTTCTGAGCAATATATTTCAGTGTCTCATCACCCTCAGTGAAGAATTTCATCCTAATATCTCATCTAAATCTACCCTCTTTCAGTTTAAAGCCATTACCCCTTGTGCTATCACTACATGCCCTTGTAAGAAGCATCTCTGTATATTTCTTGTAGTACCCCTTGACAGAGCTGGAGCCAGAGGATCCATTCTGCCAAACCTATGTCTCAGATCTTTAGGCTCTTTAATCCCCACACTTTTCTCTCTCTTATGCCTTAAGTCTTGAAGGGCATCCCAGGATGGCAGAGCTCAGCAGCAGCAGAAAGACACCATGAGTAAGCTAAATCCTCTTCAAGGATTGGAGAACAATGGGTAAAAATTCTCTAAAGCTGATGATTCTACAGAATGCAGACTTTTTACTTTTTGGATCACTGGTCTAATCTCTGAGATGATACATAAAAAGACTGGCACAACCACCAACATCATTAAAAGAAAAAGAGAGTGTTTCCTCATTTTACAAAAGGAAAAGGTTGCACTTCTAACCTGAAAATAGGATCTCAGGATGTAATACAAATCTGACAATAACTTCTTCTTACAGCTCAGAATTAAATGTATAGACCCTGAAATGTACAGCCTTTTGGGTCCATTCCAATTTCTCATTTTCTATTGACCAGTTCAAGATGGAATCTGTTGTAAATCCCTAAAGTGCTGCTTAAAACTGGCATTAAAGAGACTTTAATAATATCATAATATCTACCCCTTGTGTAATATTTACCCTTTAGCATTTTACCCCTTGTGTAATATTTACCCTGCACAATTTCTAACACTCCCATGTCAACACTTTTGTGGATCTCCTTGAATCTAGAATTTCTTAATACCAGTACAGTCATTGCATCTAAATCTGGCCTTCTGAGTACAGAGTAAGAACAACTGAAAGTAAAAACTTTTCTGTTTTCTGAATTAATTTATTAATTTTTCTTAAATTATGTATCACATTAAATTTCAAGTTATAGAGACTCATGCCAGTTTTGTCTTTTTTTACTTTTTCTTTTTTGGTCAAATTTTTATGAGCACTTCTCTTGCTGTCTATGTAATGTTCTCTTCTGGTTGCTTCAATTAAGAAGATCATAACCATGTTTAAGGTCTAACTTCTCTAACAAATCTTTAAAATGCATATGACACTGAACGTGCCTCTTTTGCCACAATTTAAAAGGTACAGCAATAATTATGCAAGATTACTAGAACTTTGTTTAAGAACACAAAATTTCTGTTTAGGCTTTGTGTGTCATAAATTGTCTCCATCTTTCACTAGGTTCTTCCCATCAAACTACAATTTCCCAAGAGGAGGTAAAAATAGTCTCTTTAAAGCCAAATTAAAGAACTAAGGAATTTCAAATACTGACCCCTTCTATCAAATAAACTTGAACTGTAAAATGATGAAAGGCTCCGAGAATGTTCTGATGGAGGACAACTAATCCATATTGTTGTCATGGCAACCAAAATGAGTGCAAACTCATTTTTATACTAGAAATTGAAAACATTACTGTCAGTTAATAAAACTAATTAGTTTTAATTAATAATATGTCTTGAAAAGTTTTAAATTTTCAAGAGAAGCACTAACTACTAGGCTTATAAAAATTTAGAATCAGGAGAAATAGTAAATATTATTTATTTGTATTTCTCAAAAGAAGTGAATTTTAAGCAACTAAATTTTTGTTAGGAAAAAGAAGAAATTACTCTGAGCTGCCATTACTGCTAGTTTAGAAAAAAATCACATTAAAAGCAGAAGCTCAAAACTTGAAGAAGTATGCAGGAAGCTGGTATTAAAACAGTAATTTGGTGGTTTGCTGTGCGGGAGTATAGCAAAATTTACTAGAACTAGTAAAAAAAACATAGCTTGTTGAGCAGCTGAGATTAGGTGAAATATCCGTAAAGACTAGCACATTAGATGATTTCTAAAGTAATACATGGAGTTTTAAGTAATAACCATTTCCAGATGAGCTGTATAGAAGAGAAATGCTAGGTGAAGATGCGTGTCAGTGGGAATTTTACAGGAAAACAGTTTGCATAAGATTTTGCAAGAAGAGTCTCAGAATATTTTTTTTTTTTTCCAGAAAAAGAGAAAAAGTGATTTGCAGTCAGACATCTTTATTTCATTTTAGGTTATAAAAATTGATAATGGCAAAATTGGTTTAACCTGAATGAAACAATTCTTAAACAATTTTATGTTCTCTACTAAACAACATACATGGCATCTTTCTTTCTGCAGTTATTTCATGAACATAGCAGATGATAACCTAGTTTGAAGCCAGGTACTGCAAAGCAATCACACCTGAAGTCTTAAATACTGATGTTTGAGAAAATGATAATGTAAACTGCTAAAGTGGAGATTTTGCAGAGAATTCTGGCTAAGTAGGGATTAATTACTTAAAAAAAGGGTCAACAATTCCCTTTTGATTACTTGGTAATACTAGTAAAACTTGTATTTGCAGGATAGCAAATTCCATATTGCCAGTGCCCACACTTTGTAAGCCCATGGGTACAAGAACATCTGCACATATAAATATTTTTGAACAAACCCATAAGTTTTTTGAGGGTGGAATGGTCCAAAGTCACATACTATCTTCTTTTGCCTTCTGTATGAAGAGACACGAAAAATCAAAATTTAAATTCTGTCTTTGCTGCAGGAATGATGTTATGGCCTTAGAGGCTCTAGGTTTCCCTTCTCCAAGAGATTTTCAGTTACTCAGAAAACAAAAACCAATACATGCTTATCTCTTGAAATCTAGACAACAGTGCAATAATCTGCCTTGACTCTTGGCCCACCTAAACCTGCCAGATATCTTTCTTTTACAGGATAATGGATTTTCGTTAGCAATGAAGAAATTCAGACTTCACTGAGATAAAGTTGAGGGGATTTGATTCAGTGTCTTCAAATCATGGCATCACTGACACATGTAGAAACATCTCCTCTGTTTACACAAAGGCACAGTTAAGGGAGTGAGGTACCAGATGGAATAAGTTCCAATACTTGCTCTCAGCTGGTTTGGTGTTGTAATTGAGGCAATAAGCAATTAACTCTAATTATTCTCATGAAGATAAGCAAGCATGACCTTGATCTGATATGGCTAGGGAATTACTGGGGTGTATCAGAATGTCCAATCATTGAGAAGTGTCTTTTCACAGTAATTCTACTCTTTAAAATAGGAATTTGATTAGAAGTATATGTTGGTTGGTAATGAGACCCACAAGCTTGTGAGAAATAACAGCCACTCCAGGTGTCTTCTGAGTGCACTGAATGATCAACTAGGGTTTTAATCAGACTTAGATTTGCGAAAGCTATTTCTGTATAGATGTTAGCTTTAGGTGTTTTGAAAATGAAATTGGAGAGGGAAGACTTATGTAAGGACTTCATTAAGTGGCACTAAGATTGTTAATTCAACCTGCTATTTCTGCTTAGGAGTGTAAGATTAGGATTTATTTCTATCTGCAAGAAGCAGAAATTTAAAAATAGCATAAAATCCATTACAATGATGATGAAAAATGATAATAGTCTAGAACGATGTTTTAATTAATATTGGGCTAACCCTTGGCGACTGGAAATGTCAACTGCAATTGGCCATGTCAAGCCACAATGTGTGCAGTTGATGATGATTTGAGGAAAGCAGAAAGGAAGAACTGTAAAGCACCTAATACTAATGCACGTGAAACTTAAAAGGAATGGAAATAGCAGTTATGCTGGACTGACACAGCCACAGATGCTGGCACTAAGCACTAGCTTCTGGCAGTGCCAGACTAATTTAATCCAGGGTTTACTGGAAAATATGATTGTGAAAGTAATGCATATTTTTCAATGTGTAATTTTAACTGCCTCATCTTGGCTCCTCTTTGTCTGTTTTTCCTCTTTGTATGCATACAATCAAAATACATATTAAATTTTTTTCCTTCTCTCCCTTTTGTAGAGAAGATTGGTGTCTGAAATTCAACAGCAGCAAGTTCATTTTCTGCAAGTAATATTATCACGTGTCCCATTGTTTAGCAGAAAAAATGCTATTCAAAGTTCTCTGCAGGTTTAAGAGACATTTTATTTATGCTGTAACATTACTATTTTCACCAGCTTCAGAGTACAATATAAGGAAAGCAGCTGCTGAAAGCCAAAATGTTATCTTATAAATAAAGCTTTTATCTACTTCATCTTTTGAATACAATTTATTTTCTGAAAACGGAATGTGCACCAAATAAATAATACTTCCTAGGACTGAGAGCTGATAGACTGTTTTCCTTAAATTTTAAGTTCTTCTCAAATGCAAGATTCTATTGTGTCTCTCTAGGATTGACAAAGTTCTCTTGTATATTAAACAGCTTTGAAGAATTTTTTGTTTTGGTCGGAAATCTTTTTCTGACTTCAAGAGTGCATCAGCTGCTAAGTAAGAATTAACTAAAACCAAAACCCAAAGCCAGTGATAAGAAAATGTAAATGATTGTTTTCAGGCACTGCTTGGAGCATTGACTGAAATGTAGTTATAAATCTCCAGGAATAATATTGGAGAGATTACTAAGTAAAAGTTTCATAGATAGGTGCAGAAAAGCAATATCGTGTTGTGTAATTTGTTATGAGCATTTTCTTTTTCACCCTGCTGTAGACTACTCCTGTGTAGCCATTCAATCAGCATGACAACAAATAGTCAGAATGTCTCAGCCCAAATTAAGATGGAGATGAAAGTTTTCTACTAAAACAGTGAGATAGACAGTCAGACATGTCAAATTGCTTGGATCTTGTGAGTCACCCAAAGAATTATCTTCAGAATGAAAATTGTGTTTAGTCGATTTGTTACCCATATATGTTAATGATGGCAGGATCTGAAAATGTTCCTGTGAAGTACTGAGCCAGATGACTAATTCCATTCACCTCTTCCTCATCTTTTCATCTTAACTTCTTGTCGGGGTTTGACCTTGACTAAATGCCAGGCACCTCGACTCTCTCTTGCTACAGAAAAAAACTGTAAAAATACACACCAATTTTGTGAGTCAAATGAGATAGGGCATTGCTAGGAGGACGCACAGAAAAAGAAAAAGAGCAAGCAAGCTCCAAGCTTAAAGTTGCAAAAAAGTGATTTAATTACTTAACAGAGTTGGAGGATAAAATGCAAGGCAAAAATAAACTTTTCATACATTATTTTGTTCACTCCCCCCCTCCCTCTTAAGAACTTATAGTATTCACCCCCTTTCTTCTTTTATAACCAACAAGCCCGGGTAGGGAGGCAGGGTATGGGGTATTTTCTCAGTCCACAGAGCAGGTTCATAAATCTATTCATCACCACAATTCTTCTACTACAAATACTCTTTATCTCTACTTTATCTCTCTCTCTCCAGACAGTTTCTCTGCTCTCACCCCCCACCCTCTTAAGAAGCAGTCTCTCCACTCACCCCCCTTCCCTGTTCCCAAACCAGCAACACAGACAGGGGGCAGGGTGAGAGGTTCTTTGGTCAGCCCAATCAGGGAGAGGGGTTCTCTACTTAGCCAGGGGATCCTTCCCACGAGAGACAGTCCTTTGGGAACTTCTTTGGCATGGGTCCAATCCCACTAGCAACATCCCACCTGAATTCTGCTGCAGTGTGAGTCCTCTTGTACATAAAGTGCAGACTCTCCTGAGATGAGGTCACGCTGCTTTCATCCCAGGAGCAAGGCCTTTCCTTCCTTTGCAAGGCCTCCGTAGCTTTAACTCTTTCGAGACTCCAAACTGGATCACAGCTCTCTCCAGCAGGCATCCACCTGCTCCTCTGGCGTGGGCTGTGGGTGGATTTCTGCATCCTTGTGGACTCCATGGGCTGCAGGGGAACCTCCTGCTCCCCCATGGGCTTCACCATGGCTAGCAGAGAGTTTTCAGCTCCAGTGCTGGGAGCACTAGAGCACCTCCTCCCCCACCTTCTTCACTGACCTTGGTGTCTCCATGCTGTTCTCCCTCTACATATTTTCACCTCTACCTCCTCCTCCTCTAACTACAAAGAAGTGAAAGAAGTGCATGCCTGCCTTGTTTTGATTTCTTCCTTAATATGTTTTCACCGCAGCGTTAACCAGCACCTCCAATTGGCCCAAACTTGGCCAGTAGCATGTCCATCACCTTCAGAGCCATCAGAGATTGGCTCTGCTGGACTTGATGTAAAAACTTCCAGAACTTTCACTCAGGACACACAGGAGCCATCTTTGTGCCACTCCCCACCCCTCGGACACCTCCCCAGGCCTACCACAACAGCTTCTGAGGGGTCCAAATTTCTCCTAGATGTTAAAAATACTTTACTGGTGTTTTGGGCCAATCAAAACCACCACGCTTCTGAAGCACTATACATACTGGGTTGTAGCAGTGTGTCTGATTGGCACTGCATATCTGCCTTCCTTTATCCCATATTTAGTTAATAGCTAGAAGGATCTTTACCCGCAGTGTTATTATTGGTTTTTAAAAGTTCTGTATCTTCCCTCCTTGCACCCCCATTCCCTGAAGCCCTTGTCAATCTGTATCCCCTGCGTCCCAGTTGGCTATCCTCTCAAAACCCCTCCCATCTTTCCATCCCTCTTAACCTGATGTTCGCTTCCGTTCGCCGCCTCCTGCTCCCCTCGTTCCATCCCGGTACCATCTGCCTTCTCCTCCCCGTCATCCCTACCAATAAACCCTGGATTCCCAAGGCTGAGAGACTGCATTTCCTTTATTCACCAAGGCTCCTATTATCCTGTCTTCGAGAAGCCAGCCCTAGCACAGGTTCGGGTCCCGCAGGTCCTGGCTCCACTCCGCCCACGGCAGCGTGGTAAGCACACGGAGGGGAACCTCTTTTGTGGGGTTTTGGGGTTCCTCTGCCTCCCCAGAGCTAGAAAACCTCACTGGGTTAATTTGTTTTTTAGGGTGTTTTCATTACCAGTCATAGTCTAATAAATATGCTAGAGTGGGGAAGATCAGAGGCAGACTCCTTGCCCCATAATAAAAAATAGTGATAGCTGTAGCAGTGTTTAGTTTCCAGTCTTTCTTCTACCATGTTTTCCAGAGTTTTGTCCCAGGAGGATTTAGTAAATTTTCTGATATATTTTGATGTGTGAACTAGACATTTTAATGACACCTAAATCTTTTCATCCTGAGTTCATCTATAGCGTTCAGTCATATGAAGAACAAGCTTTTTGCACTCCTTTTGTATTTGTGCTTAGTAAATTTTCGTACATATATTTAATTTACTGGAGTTTGTCATAATGGTTTATCCCAACTTTAGTTGCTGTTATGTTAAATACAGTGGTTAACTATGTAGCTGTTTAATATTAAATGGCAATTCACTATACTGAACATTGTTTCCAAAACTTCATTCAGTTGGAACAAGAGTGAAAGTAGTGCAAAATAATGACAGATTTTCTGCCCCATGTTTTTTTTGTCTTTCAGAGGTCAGATTTGCATCTGTTGTCTCTCTCAAATGGGCATTGCCAAACATGCATTGCTACTGCACTTCATGCACACTGCTGCAGTTTAAGTACACTTTTCCACTCCACAGCCTAGACATATGGCCATGTACTTTCACTGTTCCTCCTAAAAGTCATCTTTGGACAAACAGCAATGCACAAAATGCGTGTGTAGAAGCAATTAAGAGGATGTGGGTGGAGCTGGGCCCATCTGATGTGTAAACCAAGAAATTATGTGAGGAGAACCAAACACTCTGTACTCTAGGAAGATGACTTATTTTTCTCTACCACAAAGCAAGAAAATTTGTTAAAAAAGATCTTGCATTTTCAAACTTGCCTCTGCAATAAGCATTCAATCCAATGACTGGATAAACTCACTTTAACTCTCATGCAATTGGAAGTTGGGTGACAGAAATGACATTTATCTTCTCAGTTTCTGAGAACCTAGACTTCTCAGTATTTTAGGCTTCAAGCTCTAATCTAATTATCTAGTTGTCTGTTTTTCCTATATTATTTCAATGGTGATTTTACCTGTGCTTTAGGCACAACACCACCATGTATAAGCACAATGTGAAACAACTTTTAGGCCAGCAGCAAGTATGTTCTGATTTGTTACCTACCCTCTGTATCTTCAAATAAGTTTAAAAGCAACTTTTTAATTTTTTTTCTCCTTTTGATTTGAAACACTTTTCCATGCTGCATTAAGTGACCAGTTTTTATATCACAAAACATACTAGTTTGAATTGTAGATATTGTATGAACATATTTAAATGACAGCTTCCTAATGTTATGGTGATATTTTACACCAAGTAAAGTGTGTTTAAATTCATTAGATTTAGAGGAAGTGCAAATCGGGTAACAATAGATAATCGCTTTATTCCTGTAGTAGTTTTTGCTTCAGGCAGATGGGATTATTTAATAAGTCTCTGATGAAATGCAGCGACAGTGGATCTTAGTGCTGTACCTGCCAGTGTCTAAGAAAACTGAAGGTGCATGTGAAGAAACTTGAAAGAAATACCATTCCAGAATACTCATGACAAAAGCACATTTTCTGTGCTTTTTTATGCTTCATATTATTTCCTTTATTAAAGAAAAATAAAAACTAAATAAAAAGCTATGATCTGAATACTAAGAAGTTATTAATCATGATTATTTACAACTCATTTTGACTCAGCTCAGAACAGTTATCTGATGTATCACGGTCTGGGAGGGCTGCACAGGCCGGCTCCCTCCCAGACCGGGGTCCCTTGTTCTTGTAAATCCCACCGGATCTGGGGCGGGTGGCCCCCGAGGTTCTGCGGCATGGCGTCAGTCTCCAAACCACGTCAATTCAAGCAGGAATATAGTGATGCTAAGGAAGAACTGGACTCCATCTCTGTTCTGCTAGTGAGGTTTATTTGGGGTAACGGGGAAAAGGGGGTTGCAGGGAAGGAGAAGGGGGAAGGGAGACAAAGCAGGTAGCAGATGCTAGCAGCCCAGAGATGGAAGACCTCGAGCTGATCCAGGCTCTGCCTTTTAAAGGGAAGGAGAGGGGGCAGGGGCTGGCTTTCTCTGAGCCAGTCCCAGGAGGACGAAGGGAAGATTGGCAGGAGGGTTACACACCAATAGGTTTTGAGGTACAGCAGAGCATATTTTAAAATGAACCAATGGTACACGGAGTGGGGAAACAAAGGGAGCACATGGAGATCTGAATATTGCATTACTACAGTTATCAAGCACTGGCTTTTCAGATCATCTGAGTGTGGCAGTCAGCTGCCTAAAAATGGGTAACTAGTGCAAATTCAGAGGTTTCCGATCCATTAGTCCTTCACCTGTTTCTTTACTCAGTTATGTTTGTCCTGTAGGTCTTCTGCCATACACACTGACCTCATTTCAGATAACCTAGAGCATCTCATGTAGTCTGTGTTTACACAATTGAATTCCACACTCAATGTCCCCTGGTTGAAAGCTAAACTCTTGCTGAAAACAGGCCACAGCACATCAGTATAAGTCCTTCCAAAGTGTCTTTTTCTTTTTTTCTCTACATTGCACTGGGGAACAAAGATTTACAGACCAGGCAGAGCCCAGAGACAATGACTAAGTTGTTTGAAATCAGAAATAAAATTAGAACATATTTGTCACCTAGAGAAACAGTGAGAATTGGATAAGTTCTAATGTCAGCTAAAGCCGCTGTATTCCATAAAAGTATCACCAAGAATCTATCACATGGGTGGTGGAATTTGTTCACCCTCAAGAAAAATTCGTAAGGATAACAATCCATGTTCTGATGAAATTTGCAGAAAATAAAAGAAAGAACACCTGGTGTAAAGAGAAAGAAAAGCAAATGTGTGAGAAAACTGAGAAAGGCCTAATTTCATATTGCTGTTTTAGACATTATACTACTTTCTTGAGTAGGCTGAATGTATTTCTAGAGAGTACTGAGATCAGAACCAAGGAAGAGGTGGTAACTGACTTCCCACCAATTGTGTACTCCTCACAAAATCAGAACCTGGATATTTAATAGTTTTAGAATTCTATTAGTGAGATTTATACCATATTTTCATGTAATTTAATAGATAAAGTATTAACTGCATCTGGGAAAGAAGAATGAGTTTTGAGTTCTTAGGTTTTTTAAAAATAGTTTCTGAACCGTAAAAAATAGTTTGGTCAAAATAACATGGAAATGATGATACTCTTAATTGAATAGAAATGAAAAACAATCAACAGGAGTACAACTCCAGCACGGACAAATTCAAATATTGTTTCAGACCTTAGCTAAATTTTTCTAGCTTACTCTCAGTTGTTGTGTTGTGATGATGTGGCCCTGAAACAGCAGCCTGCATGCTCAGTAGGACAAAGTCTTACCAATTTTCCTAGAAAGAGAAAGAAATTCACAGCTGTGTTAACTTTACAAATTCCTCTATGCATGTGCATGAGACTACATCTACAGCAGAAAAATGTATAGATCAGCTGTGGTATAAAGATGGGTTTGGTTGCTTTCCACTTTTGATTATATCTTTGTTATGGATTGTTAGGAACTAAAATCTTCCTGAACGTTCAATGTAATAAAATGAGACCAAGATTTCATCTGCAGATTTCTAACGCTGAAAACATGCTTTACTCTGGTATGAGCTGAAATAGCACTGAAACAAGGACCTAACATCTTTATAGCAAATCTGGAATAGGAAACCAGAAGGTGATAATAAATTTGAAAACAATCACTAATTGGCTTTATATATAGGGAAAGGCAAAGAAATTGGCCTTGAGCTGTAAAAATATCAAGATCATCTGTGACTTACATATCTTAATTATCTAATTTTAAAGAAATATACTATTAAGATAATAGCCTTTGGGGGTGGGGGGAAAAAGGGGTCTGTGCTTTGTCATGGGCAACTGGTAGGGGCCAGAATACTATCCAGGACTCTTACAAATAATTATAATCTTGAACAGAAGTCCGATTTTCTTGGAAACAGGTTTCGGTACACTCTGGCTTTGCAGAGTAGTGGTTGTTGAATCACTGTGACCTGGGTGAATGAAAGTAGTAGGAAATTTTACATTACTTCATCAGCAATGATGCAAATAATCTGATGCAAATAATTTGCATCAGAGGATGCAAATAATCTTTTAGAAGGCATTAAAAAAAACATTCAAATGTTAGAAAAAGATTAATAGATATCAATTGATTGCTAAGATATACTTACAAATACGTAGCATATTTTAAAAAGGCAAAGGATAACATGGGAAAAATTTATCTTGTTTATATACACCAAAATTGAGAATTTGTTAAGAGTGGAAAAACCATTTTGAGATCACAGTAGGTTTTTTCTGGCCTAAGCAAAATTGCCAGCAGAGATTTTAGAATAACTGTATACGTTTTATTTTTTCAAAAATTCTGAGTCCTGGAATGCCGCTGTTTGCCCACCAGCACTTTCTGAATTTAGAAAACCTAGCTTACTCTGTGCCTTCAGTTTTGTCACTGTCTTCTATCACAGTAGGTTATTTGAGATTTCAATGAGGAAAACACTTATTGGCTTGATTTTACACATATACTTTCACACACTAAGTATATACTTCTGTTTTTGCTTAAGTTTTTCTGCTCCAAAATAAGCTAAGCAAATATGCAAAGCTGAATGCTTTTGGGTTTTGTTTGCATTTTCTGTCTCATTCCATCCAAGGATGCAGCAAGTCTTCCTGTAATGTACTGTTGCCAGCAAGATTTATAATATGGAATTTAAAAAAATTGGCCATGTAGGAAAAAAGGTGCTTATGTTTTTAGAAACTGGCCTAAAATATTAAAATATAAAGTCTATTTATTTAACTCTCATAAGCTTTAGTAAGGCCAAATTATTTGCCTATTGAATTAGTATGATAACAATAGTCATTCAAGCAGTGTCTGATGTGTTCAGATTGAACGTGCATTTAGTTCTAGTGGCAACGTTTAGATTGATGAACAATGTAAATGGATCATTCTTGGGCCTTGGCACTGGAGTGTGTTATAATTGTAGAGTAATGAGATAATGAAAGAGACTCTGACTTTAAATTAAAAAAAAAAAAAAAGAGAGAAGCTTGGGGAAATGAACAGCTGAAAACAGAGAATACCAATTAGCTTTTCCATTTCCCTCTGCTCTTTTACCCTTTCTTCCACAATCCCTTTCCATTATAGCCTATTTAAGAATTACAGTTCATGTATTTTTTTTAATAATAGGAATATCTGAATCAGTAACAAAATGTATCACAGGTAGGACATTCATTTTGAGCATACTATACACAAATGTGGAATTGAAGAAACATTCATTTCAAATTTCAATGTTTTGAAACTTCTCATTTTAGATTTCAAAGGCTGCAATTACATGATGATGTTTGATGTATTCCAAAAGTGATACTTCACACATAGCACATCTGATATTTATTGAAAATGCTAGGAAAAAACCCCATTCTAACCATCATAATTTAAACATCATCTTATTCATACTCTCTTCAGGATACTTTAAAACAGGCCTAGAAGGGTCTATTAAATTGCATTTAAGCCCAGTACACTTTGCAGGTGTCCAGTATAATGAACACTTTAAATGGCTATGCTCTAAGGTTAATTTGTTCTGTAAAATTGCCCAGACCCCTCTAGAGTATTCATTAGCAGAATAAAACAGAGACCTAATCCAGATAGATGCTAAAGGATTATCATTATTACTGTAAGGATGACTTTGATAAAATTCTAATTGGAATTGCCGCATGGGGACTGAACAAACGAAGCAGATTATGATAAATACTGGGTTTCAGACCTCTTTAACTAAACTCTGAGACCGGGTTAAAATAAAGTGATCAAATTCAACAGAAAACAGATAGCTACCTCAATTTACTCCAGAATTTCTTAGAGTGGCATGAAAGATAATATTATACTCAACTGCATATAATTACACCAAATGTCAGCACAATACAATTATAGCTAAAAGACCATTGCAGCACTCATTTTGCTTTTAACAGCATCTTCACTACAAACAGTCTTTTGTCTCATTAGTGCAGGACTGACAGATTTAAACCTGTTGTTAAACAGATTCATCCATAATAATATCATACATGATCATTATATTTTCTTTTCCTCTCTGCATTGTATAAAAAGGAGAAATTTTCTGCTGGTCCTCTTAAATGCAAAAGAGAATTAAAATTATCTAAATAAAATAAAATTAAGCCACCTTATTTTGTATTCAGATTTACAACTGGTAAAATTTCTGTGTCATGAATCCACAGTTTATATGTCATGAAAAGACATTGTGAATTAACTAGTCATTGTGCAAGCCCATCAAATACAACTTTTCATTGCTTGGTTGTTACAGCTTTTATCCTTAGCAAAACAAAACAAAAATATCCCACTCAATATGAGTTGCAGTGGCAGAACACAGCTTTCAGAGATAGAGAATACACAACTTCTGTGGGCAACCTGTTCAGTGCATCACCACCCTCACAGCAGACTGTCTAAATCTAAAGCTATTCACTTTCAGTTTAAAGCCATTACTCCATATCATACTGCTGCTTGCCTTAGTCAAATACCCTCCCCAGCTTCCTTGTAGGCCCCCTTTAGGTACAGAAATGTTGCTATAAGGTCTCACCAGAGCTTTCTTCCGGCTGCACAACCCCAGCTTTCTCAGCTTGTCTTCATAGGAGAGGTGCTCTATCCCTCTGATCACCTTCATGGCACTCCTCTGGACTTAATTCCATAGGTCCATGTCCCTCCTGTGCTGTCAACCCCAGAGCTGGATGCAGTTACTCCAGGTGAGGTCTCAGGAGCAGACAAGCAGAATCCCCTCCCTTGCCCTGCTGCCTAGGCTGCTTCTGATGCAGCCCAGGATGTGTTTGGCTTTCTGGGTTGTGAATACACACAGCCACGTCACATCCAGCCACTCACCCACCAGTAACCCCAAGTCCTTGGCAGGGCTGCTTTTTATCTGTTCATGTGTTGTTAACAGAGGTTGTCCTGACTCAGGTGCAGCATCTTGACCTTGGTCTTGTTAAGCCTCATGAGATTCTCATGGGCCCAATTCCTGAGCTTGTCCAGATTCCTCTGGATGGCATCCCCTCTTTCAGCTGTGTCAACTGCACCACTCAGCTCAGAGCTGTCTGCAGACTTGATGAAGGTGCACTCAATCTCTTTGTCTGTTTTAAGTAACTGTTTATATCTGCAACCACTTTTGACAAATTTTCTGTGTAAATAGAGCTGACATTTTAATTCACTTTTAAAGAAAATTAGGACAGTCCTGGTTAAGTATTTTTGAGGTTGTTTGGACGGTTTTTTATTAACAGAAGAAATATTTTCTACTGAACGAGGATTTTCAAGTCTAGGATTTAAGTTTGAATCCATTTATACCTACAAAAAGTTATCCAAAATATCAATGGAAGCATAATATCAGAAAGTTGACATATGAATTATGTAGAATTTAAATATAAATAAACAACCTAAAATTTGGGGGAAATAAAGAATAAAATATCAATTTTTATATTATTTTTGCAAAAATATTGAGGCAGACTAGAGAAAATATCTTTAAGTATATATTCTCATCAGTCTTAAAGAAAATACCAAATATTTAGGATTCAGGTATATATTCTTGCTCCTTTTTACTTGAATACATTCTTAAATACAGAGCAATGCATCATGAGCAATGTTTTTATCATAAGGTATATTGATTAGGAGAGTCCTGAGATTCTAATTTATTTGTGTGTGTCACAAGATTATTTCCAATGGCTCTATTACACCTGTGTGTTCAAGTGTGCACAAAGAGAATGTTATGGTACGTTACAAAAAAGTTTGAGATGTTCTGTATCATCTATTCTTATAGCAAAGCCAAGTGATGGACTAAACTTCCACATACCTGAACAACTTGACCAAGTGAAAAGTGTTGGGAGGGGGTAGAACTATATGATCCTTAAGGTCCCTTCCAACCCAAAGCATTGTATGATTCTATGATATTCTCTAAAAGAAAAATTTTGCGGAGAGTAGTTTTATTTTAATTTTATATAGCAGACGTTTGTCCATTTTGTCCAACTGTATCAAGTGCTTAAATAAAAAAAATCCCTCCAGTTCATTCCTCTTCCCATTATCTCTTTAACTTCTGTGATATACATCGCTATCCAAACTAATTTCTCTAAATCTATTTTTGTAGTGTGTCACAGACCTGTTGTTACCCACATATGACAAACATAGAGGCCTCACAAACACCCTGTTTTCTGCTGTCAATTCTGGAACAGAAATATTTGATTTTCCTCTCCCTCATAATGCCATTCCTCTGTGGCTTTTCACACCTGATGGGTTTTCTATCCTTGCAGTTGTTTCATCCAGAGAGACATAAAACTGGTAGAAAATAACCGCAGGTGTATTGTTTACTCACTTTTTAATTTTGTGTGATGCTGGTATAGTTTTATTTGCATTCTGTTTGACACTGGCCATCTCTATTCACACTTTGCTGTGTATATAATCCAAGAATCCTTAAGAATAGGAATAGGCATACCCTTTCTTAAAAGAAGGTTCTATCTGACTGCTGAATATCTCTCCCAAATCCAGTTTTATGTTTTTGTTTAATGACAGTCAAATCCGTTCCTAAATTTTATGTTTTATTTCAGAATGAACTACACATACTGTGCACTATGTATATTGTCTTAGAATATGTGCAGTCAGCAATGCACATTCCTGAGAGCTTGGGTTGTCACATCTGGTAGTGATCTATATCTAGGTATTGAAAAAACCCAAAAAGGTCAAGAAAATTAGATTTTAGAATACTAAAAATCTATATATTTGTAACATCACATGCTGTTGGATTAAACAGAATATGTATCTGGCAAGTTCCCATTAGGGAAGAAAGGAGAAAGCACTTCAAGAGTTCTTGATTAAACAGGAGTTTGTTCAGCTTAGCTGGAAGCATTTCAAATAATTTTAGATGATATTTAACTGATTAATTAAAATGAACCTAAATGTACTGGCAAAAAATAGAAGCTGAACAACACAGTTACTGGAATATTGAAAAACAATACATAATTTGATTTCATCACTTGTTTAAATGAGTTCAGTTTGCTGGTGATTTGGATTAATTATTTTTGAACAGTCACGCACATATTTCTGTTGTAAAAAGTTTCCAGTGAAAGAACAAGATGACACAGTGGAACTAAGAACACTGAAATGGATTTCTCATGCTGATGGACAGATGGACAGAGAAGGAGAGAAAAATGAAGGACTTATTAAAACAAAAAGTAAACCTCTGCAATTTTGCAATTTATTTTCTTTCCTGGAACAACATTCTTAAGGCTCCATGTCTAACACATTTTAATGGTCTGCTTATAGTGTTGTTGCCCACCATGGAAGATCCATCTCCGTTTGTTGATATAATATCTCTAGCTTCTCTACTGTTAAGTGCAATTGATGGCTCTTTCTAGTTGCTTGCAATTTTATCCATGCTACATTCCTGTAGCAGAATCATTCACTGGAAAATTGCTAGCTCCTGTCCTATCACACCATCATATTTGAACTAGTGTCTACCCTTCTACTTCCTCTATTCGCGACTAAGAGTAGAAATAAATAAAATACATGTTTTCAGTCCCATATGTCATGGTTTAACCCCAGCCAGTAGCGAAGCCCCACACAGCTGCTTGCTCACTCCCTCACCAGTGAGATCGCAGAGAAAATCAAAAGGGTAAAACATAAAGAACTCGTGGGTTGAGATAAAGACAGTTTAATAGGGAAAGCAAAAGCCACACACATACAAGCAAAGCAAAACAAGGAATTGATTCAGTGCTTCCCATGGGCAGTCAGGTGTTCAGCCATCCCCAGGAGAGCAGGGCTCTATCACAGGTAATAGTGACTTGAGAAGACAAAAAAAAAAGCCTCACCCTTCCTCCTTCTCCCCCCTTTATATACTGAGCATGGTGTCACATAATCTGGAATATCCCTTTGGTCAGTTGGGATCACCTGTCCTGGCTATGTCTCCTCCCAGCCTGTAATGTACCCCCAGCTTCCTTGCTAGTCTGGCAGTAGAGAAAGTAGAAAAAGCCTCAGCTCTGTGTAAGCACTTCTGAGCAATAACAGAAACATCTCTATATTAACAACCCTGATTTGTGTTCAGCACAAATCCAAAACACATACCCATACTAGGCACTGTGAAGAAAATTAACTCTACCCCAGCTGAAACAAGAGCACCATATATTTTAAAAACTTTTTTCTGTAACATACATCAACTGTCACACTTACTGTGTTTAAATTTTATGGTTTTAAGATTAGTTACTTTGTATTCACAAAGAGCATTAAGAGTAAACACTAAGTGCAAAGAAAATATAGGGAGAGGAATAGCAAGATGTTGGAAATACAGGGAAAAAAATCTATCTTAATAAATGATGAGTATATCTTTGCCATTCAGCTTCTTTATCAAATATTTGTTGGCTCAGTTCTGTACTTCTTGCTGGTTATATGTGTCTTTGAAGAATTGCTTTGTACTTACCTGTAAAATAGACTTCCAATAAAGCTCAGAAATAGAGGATAATATAATCAAAATATCTGAAGGCACAAGTCATCATCCTATTGCCTGAATGAAAATTTATAATTTTAGCTTTATTTATTTGCAGGGTAAATTATTTTACTTATTGCCGTTAAATCTAAAAATGTGCTGACAGATAAAAAAACACTCTTACATATTCCTTTACAAATTCATTGTAGTGGCAAAGATTTCTAAAATCCAGAACATTTTACATCCATTCTTCATCAGTACTTCAATAAGACAGGTATGTTTTTTCTTTTTAGTTCACTCTTTTTTGATTTTGATACCCTAAAACGAATTGGTGTATGGTAATGGTGATGCCTAACAGTATTATCATATAAATTTTGGATAAAAAGCATATGTACATCAGGCCATCCATCAGGTAACTGCAATTATAATTGCTGCACCATCTGCCTTAAAAATGGACTTTCTGCTTGGCACATTAGTACATTATATTGTTACAGATCCATTTGCGCCAGCTATTTACCACAGAATGAAGTTCCAATAATTGGTTTTGACATAGTACTAAGTGATGTCTGAATTTTGACTGAAACATTTTCTTTTTTTCTACCATTTGCTGACAGTGGATATCAGTCATGGACTTCTTTCTACTTTGCTTGAGGATTTCTGGGTTATTCTATGTACACAGTCTGGGAGTTCTTTCAAGCAACCTACTAATCTATCCAGTTTTAATTGTTTAAAAAGGAATACTTTTAAGATCAAAACATTTCTGAAAACATCTGTACTAAGAAAAATGTCTTCAAGACTAAATGTATTCCAATTGTGATTTAGAAGAGGGCAGTCTTCTCTCTGTTCTGTGTGGCAAATCCAGAACTGGGTGTACTGGAGGACTACTGAAATAGAGAGGCAGCATGATTATTGAGCAGATACAAACTTCCATTCCGCACAAAGAACAAGTACAATAGTAAGGAAATGGGAGAGAGACTAATGATGCACCTAAAGACCTCTTAAATCTTTTCTCCCATGTGTGTATCCACATTACAATAATTTAATCTGTTAAATCTACACATCCAATATGAAACCTCTGAATTACCAGTGTTCGTCAATGAATATTTATTCACAGAGGAGTGCATAAAAGGGAAATATACAATCACATATGTGATGTGGTGGACAGGCAGAAGAATAGGAGAAAAATACCTTATTGGGTACCTAGGAACAGATGTAAATTTTGAAATTTAGCATAAATTGAAATGAGGGCACTGTAAGCCAGGTCATACACTTCAGAGCAATTGGAAAGAAATGAATGAAGAGAGGTGAAGAACAGAAAATATTAAACTGTATTTCAAGATTTTCAGGATGCCGAGGAACTGAATTTTCAGGTGTATGACTGGAGGCAGGAAAATCAGTACCTTGACAAGAGAATTTTTCTGAGGGTGCTCTTTCTGGGAAGTTATTCAGCAGTGGTATGTGAATTTACCTAATTATTTCTGGTCATTTCTGCACTGATTTTTTTCTGCTTCCTCTCTAGATGTCTAATATTTACTGAGCGTTGCCATGGTTTTAGGAAAAAAAAAAATTATAATCACCTAACAGAAGAGTGCCCATAGCACAAGAAACCATTTAAAACCAAGCAAGGTCACTCAAGTTCTACCAAAGTGCAGTGGTGAGACATAAAATTAGTTAACATTCAATATAGTCAAAAACATCAAATATGAAACCTATTTGCAAAATCTCTTGTTGTTTTCGTGATATTTATTAATTTGAAGATTATCAGTGCAACATAGGTATTCATAAAACTGTTCACAACCAAGTGGCTAATATGTTCAGATGTTGATGACTCTGTTTCTACTTGAGATTAAACAAAAAAACCCAACCAAATCCCAGGCCACTAACCACTGAAAATCTTTGTTTGGCAATTACTTGTTAGAAGTTGAAGGCTATTGCAGTAATATCCAAGATGAATGGGAGAGTCTCTGATATGTCAGTCCTGTTCAAAACCTGTTCAATACCAAACTTATAGGCTTATTTTCAAAATACACATTTAATAATTTTATTGTTTCCCCCACCCTCTTTCTTAAACATGTTAGAAATTTTGTTTCAGATAGATATTATCAGCCAATTTTTAAACATTATTTTAAAGGGTAAATGGGAAATCAGAGATTGAGTTGTCAGTTTATCTCTTTGTAATGACCTACATCTCAGTTTATTTTTCCCAATCTAATTCTCAGCTTAGTAGCATTTGGTATGTGTTGCAAATACAGAATGCAACTTGCAGTCTGTTACACCATTGGGTAATTTGCCATAAAGAAACAAGAATGTACAATTAATGATTTAGTATGTATTTCAACACAAAGAAAATGCAGGAAATATTCACAACATTTCTCTTTGAAACAAAAGATAATTGCTGTTCCCTGATTTTTCTTCAGTCTGTTGCTTTCCACAGCATTCTATAGCTATCCCTTAAGCATAGTCAAAACCAAATTAAGGGAAAGGGAGAATGTTTGAAGAGTTTTTCCAACTTTCTCTGAAAGAAGAAAATTACCTATTTACAATAACTGTTATGTTTTATGAGGACAATATAATCTGGAACTAATGAAAATAATATTCTTAATAAAATTCTTCAAAAGTTTACCCTCTCAGTCAAAGTTCTGATAAATTTCAAAACTTTTTCTCTGTCAGTAAGGACGAATTTCCTCTTCTGTCTCAAACAGTATTTTCCAGTCATATTCTCACCAAAGCCAGTGATGCACTCAAGTCTCAGCTCATCAAGTTTAGGAAAAATTCTTTGTTTTTGAAAGGAGGATAGAAGTTTTTAGTTTCCATTTACAATAAGATAAGAGGCACTTCCGAAACAATGATCTTAATGTCAATGTGACGTTCTTAACCCAGTTTCAATATTACATTGGAAGCACCATTTATCTTTTGAAGTATCTATTCTTTTTAAATGCTGTAGGTACAGTTACAAAACAAGATAATATCATTTTATTATAGCATGGCCTAAACAACATTCCCAAACTTGTGCCTTTTGTGCACTTCCACCTTATGTCATTGTCTGAAACAATGTGTGCTATTCTTTGAAACTGCTTACCAAGAATCTAGTGTTTTCTCAAGCAAGAAATACCAGAAGGAGATGAATGTTAAGCAGTTTGGGGGGTGTGGGAGTTAGGTCCGTGGGTGCCCCACCACCCCGGAGTCCGCAGAAGGGCGAGACCACGGGAGAGGGCAGGGCTCCGAGGGAGCGCAGGTGCTGTCAGTGGGTCGGCGAAGAACGCAAGAGATACAGACCAGATTGTTGGTGCTCCAAGAAGGGTTTATTAGGGTAAAGAGAGGGGAGTTGGAGGGATCCCGGAGACAGCGACGAAATGGCCCTGGGCACTTTCATACAATAACTTTTATAGGGGGAGGGAAAAGGGAAGGAGGAGGCTTGGGGAGCAAATAGGGAAAGGGGGATTTTTAAGCGACAAATTATATAACCAAAGAAATGACAATACCATAATAAGAACTCCAACCAAATATCTGCTTTAACACGAACAAAGAAGAACATTCTAGAATTAAAACCTTATTTGGAACTGGGGGAGGGGGAGAGGAGTGGCTGTCACACCTTGTCAAGCCTGGGTGCCTTCCAACTGGCCTGGAGAGCAGGGGGTCCTGGGAGCGTACCAAGCCCAGGAACCATCCCCATCTCTCTCCCAGGGGGTTGGGGCACTCAGGTGTGCCATTGTCACCGCAACAGGGGGGCATGGTTAGTTGAACACAACAGCAAGCAGAGTGTGTCTTTTTCTTTTACAGTCCAAAAGCAAAATGTAGTGAATGGGTGTCATGAGTGGAAACAGAGGGTGGATTGATTCACCAGTTGCCTAGGCCTATGACAACTAATGACTAAGCCTATTCAGTGACCAGCACTGTCAAAACCCAGTGTGACTCATAAGTTCTTATAAAGACAGCCGATTTATGTCTAATGTAAAAATAGATTATGGTTTATTAGACACAGGTGAGAATGGAACAAAGAACTAGACAAATTTTACTACACAAAAACATGAAAAGCTATTCATAGCTAAAACAAATATATATATATGTTGCCCAAAATAGGGAGATTAAAACAATACAGCGCTAAAAATGAAAAAGGTACCTATTAATATTATTGTAGCTGGCAAAGAAGAATACAATTTAGGAAACTGAATGCTTCTTACCAAATCCAATTTTGGAGCTGGGGATGCACCAGATCCTCTCTCAATCCCTCGGGAAGTAACCACAGAGCTTGCGTCCAAACTCAGGGGAGTAAGCTTTTACTTCACGCTCCAATGTCCATGTAGAAAAGCTTCTACTTTTGCTGAGTTTGTCGTGGTGTTTTATAGGGAAAAGAGTGTGTATTTGCGGTCACTTGAAAATTATTCACATTCTCTCAGTGTCTCACTCTGAGTTCCAGACGCCAGCATTGATAGTCCGGATTAAGCTATTGACTTAATCTGAGCCATCGATCTCGGCCAGCAATCAGGGAGAGAGAAAAAGGGGGGGGCGTGTTTGTCCTGCCACAATGGGAAAAGGTGATAAATCAGTTTCCTTTTAAAAACTGATAGGAAATATCAAAAGAAGTTATGAGTAGAGTGATTTGAGCATTTGGGTACTTTAGAAAGTAGATTCCTGTTGTGGTTAAACCCAGCTGGCAACTAAGTAGCATGCAGCTCCTTGCTTCCCTACCACCCATGTGGGATTGGGAGGAGAAAATAAAGTAAAACTTGTGAGTTGAGATAAGAAAAGTTTAATAATTGGAACAAAGTAAAATATAATAACAATAACAGTATCAATAACAATGACAGCAATATAGAAGAATAAGAAGGAGAGAGAGAAAGACAAAACCTAGGAAGAAATGACGCACAATATAGTTGCTCACCACTTGCTGACCAATGCCAACCCATCCCTGAGCCACAATTAGCCCACCTTAGGGGTAACTTCCCCAGTTTATATACTGAGTGGTGGGTGTGTGCTGCAGTGTGTTTATAGCATTTTTTGCATATTGATTCTGTTCTAGAGACTTCTCCCTAGCAGAAGCCTGTACCATCCCATGCTGTAATCTTACTGGTTTACCCCTCTCCCCTCCCTGGCTCCTCCCCTCTGGATTTCCCTAGTTGGTTCTTCTGAGTAACCACGCCTCTCTTCTCTCTCCTGATAACCCTCTGCGAAAGCCTCCCTTGGGGTTCACCATCTTGGCTTTCCAGCACCCTGCATCCTCCGCTGCCTCTCCACCCCTCTCCACCTTCCTCTGATCCTCGACTGTGGACCTTAATAAATCCCTGGAAACCTCACATGGTGATCCTACATTTCTTCCATTGCCACGCCTCCACAGAGACTCCCTGCAGCTCCACTGCCTGCTACAGCCACGTGTCTGCCTGGTGTGTTCTGGCCCTGGGCGGCCCCCTCCACATTGTGGTGTGGGGTAGCCGTTTGTGAATCGTGATAATGCGCTGCCGCGGGTGTAAACTCTTTTACACAAGCGAACTATCTTGGCAGATGACTCTTTCTCTCAAATTAATTCAGTGGCAATCTTCCTGACTCCTTCTGCCCTTACACGGTTTTAGTTCAACTAACTAAACATGCATTGAATATGATGCTTTCTACATGTTAAGTGCAAATCACAACCCAGAGTACAATCCTTTTACAGGTTGCAATTTCTTGGAGATTAAATAGTTAACAATGACACTTAAAATATCATAATGAATAAGAAATTAAGTTAAACTAAAAAAAATAAGTTTTTTAACATCATCCTGTTTCTCAAATTCTCAGATAACAAATGCTTTGAATGGAAAATTTCATTACAAATTTTTACTACTCATCTAAACTAATTCCTCGGATGTCATTCACCTCTTGTTCTTATATGACTTCTAATGCAAACTTGGTTTAGTTTTCTTCTTTTGTGTTATCGTTCTCAGTACTGTACCTGATAGTTTAGATTGAAAGCTATACAAAGAAACAATTGTAAAGTATGTAAATATAATGTTAATTCAATGTGATTGCAAAGATAGATAAAAATATTGAATTATACACAGCATTTTCTGTAAAACTAGCCTTAGCTACTCTATTATTTATATAATTATATGAATAATAAGTGCATCGATATTCTATTGAAGCAAATGAAATGCCAGTTAGAGATATGAAAGTGTGACTATATAAATCAGTATTTAGTTTGATCCAGAAAATTGCTGTACCAATTTTAGACTATCATTTTTCTGGTCTTAGGTGATTAGCTATGTCTTCATCTCTTCATCTCTTTTTTTTCTGTAGTCCATTCAGCTACAAATAAAATATTTTATAATACGTTATTATTTTTTATTTATGTATGTTTGCAAAGTCTTGTTTAAAAAACATGATTTATATTTGGTTCGTAATGTAGGTAACAGATGATTAGTAAAAGCTTCAATTTATTGTTCAGCTCCCTTCTTAATATGGAAATTGATCATCAGAATAACAAATGATAGTTTGAATGATAACACAATACTGATGCTAATTTTATCGTTTCAGTAACACTTTTATATTTACTCAAATATTTTATAGCTTTCCACATACATGTAAGCAGAAAAAAAAGAAAAAAAATTAATTCCATTTTGTAATTAAAAAAAAATTATCTAAACCAGGAACACACTAAAATATCCCCCAAATACTAATTAGGGCTAAAAATTACAGCAAGTTTCTTTCTCAGAGTTTGAAATTTTTAAAGAAATATGATCTGGACAGATTTTATTATTCAGAAAATCTAAATGAAAATAATTAAACTCTTCCCATATTTCTTAGAAAGACCTTTAATGAGACTCAATCTACTTTCATATCGGCATCAATTGCACATACTGACTTATGGAAAAAATATTAGAGAAGTAATGAGATCTTCTGCTAGTGAAAAAGGCTGTTCTAATTCATACACTGGTACAGTTAGAGGCCAAACAAAACATGCACTTTCAAATCAGTCAGTTATTTCAGTAAAAATTGTTTTTTACATTGTTTGCAAAAATAGCATTGAAGCAACTTAATGTATTAAATAAGAGTCCTGTGAAAAACTACATGGATGCAAATATAGAAACTGGATAAAAAATTATCTGTTAATTGCCTGAAACTATGGAAATAAGAGCTAGAAGTAAAGCTGATTGGAGAATGATATGCATTTAGTTGAAAAATTGTTCTTTTTCAACATTTCCTGATTAAGTGAATTGGGCATTTCAGAGACGGTACTTTGGAGCCACTATATAAAATTTGTGGATGACACTAAGCTAGTTTTGTCACACCAAGGCAAGAAGCAGGGCAGATTCAAAACATACAGTGACTTTGACAAAGTAAGAGCCTGGTTTAAAATTAGAACAAGAGAAATAAAATGAAAAGTATGAGTTGGAGAAAACCAGGCCTGAAAATAACCATGAGCCACCTAAGAAACATCAGCTCATTCTGTTCATGATGCTGGCACATCCTTGTTTCTTGGTAAAGTGGCCTAGAGAACAATAAAGGATACAATAGGAATGCAAATCTACACGTTGTGTCTGCATACCACACCCAAAGCATTCTGTTCTTATGGTGTTTGCCAAAAGTGAATACGATAAACAAGAAGCTCTAAGTTACTATGACAAATGGATATAGCAACAAGGGGTTATCAGGGGACTTTATAAGTAATGAAGGAATCAGCTAAGAAAATTCAAAAAGAAACCAAACCAGAAGCAGAAAAATGTTTAGCAGTGTCAAGAGAGAGGATGGAAAACAGAGCAGCACTAAGAACATATTTTGGTGCTGTCAGAGTCCATCTGGGTGACCATGGTCTCTGCTCAGCTTCAGCCATCTGACAGACAGCACCCCCAGGTCCTTTTCTACTGATCAGCTTTCCAAGCACTCTGCCCCCAGCCTGTAGAGATGCCTGGGGTTTTTGTGACCAAAGTGCAGGACTGGCATTTTACTGTATTGAAGCTCATGCACTTGTCTCCAGCCCGTTGATCCAGCCTGTCCAGATTCCTCTGCAGAACCTTCTGATCCTGTAGCAGATCAACAATTCCTCACAACTTGGTGTCGTTTGCCAGCTCTGAGGGTACACTCAATCCCCGCATCCATATAATTGACTGATAAAGATTAATTGATTTTAATTTTAATTAAAATTTTAATTTCAATTAAATTTTTAATTAATTGATTTTAATTAATTGATTAATCAATTACCATATAATTGATAAAGATTAATTAGACACAACTGGACCCAATACTGAGCCTTGGGGAGCACCACTGGTGACCAGCCACAAACTGGATTTAACTCCGCTCACATCCACTCTCTGGGCCTGGGCATCCAGATGATTTTTTACCCAATGCACCTGTCCAAGCCATGAGCAGCCAGTTTTTCCAGGAGAGTGTTGTGGGGAACAGTGTCAAAGGCATTACCAAAGTCCAGGTAGACAATATCCACAGCCTTTCTCTTGCCTGCCTAGTGGGTCACTTTGTTATAGAAGGAGATCAGGTTGGTCAAGCAGGAACTGCATTTCCCAAACCCACGCTGGGTGGGCCTGATGTCCTCAATGTCCTGGACATGTTATGTGATGGCATTCAAGGGGCTCTGCTTCACGACCTTCCCCAGCTCTGAGGATGATGCTGAAAAGCCTGCAGTTCCCTTCATCCTCCTTCTGGCCATTGAAAGGGCCTCAGTGAGCACATGCACCAGCTCTCAGTACCTTGCTGGATCACATCTGGCCCTACAGATTTGTGGATGTCTAAGTGGTGCAGATGGTCACTGACCACTCCCTCCTAGCTTTTGGGGCTTCATCCTGTTCCTCCATCCCTGTATGCCAGCTCAGGGTGTTGGGTACCTTGATGGCAACTGGTCTCTAGTATTAAACACTGAGGCAAAGAAGGTGTTAAGTATCTCAGCCTTTTCCTCATCTGCCACAATGTTTCCTCCGCCATTCCATAAAGTATGGAGATTATCCTGAGCCCTCCTTTTTGTTGTGAAGCTATTTAGAGTAACATTTTTATTGTCTTTTACAGCAGTAGCCAGATTAAATTCTAGCTGGGCTTTTACCCTTGTCATTTTTTCCCTGCACAACCTCACAACATCCTTGTAAGTCCTCCTGAGTTCTCCTGAGTCATTCTGCCTCTTTTTCATAGGTCATAAACTCTCCTATTTTTTTCCTGAGTTCCAGTTAAATCTCTGTACAGCCAGGCTGACCTGCTTCCCCATCAGCTTCTCTTTCATCACATTGGAACAAACAGATCTGTAAATTTGATTTAAACCGTATTAATTGAGCAGGTTTTCCTGTGAAACTACACATATTCACAATATGAAATGTTTGAGAGAAGCAATCTTATGTAAAAAAGAGGAAGATACTATTTTATTTTTTAAAGTGTAAATTATACTTTTTATAGAATGCCATTTAATTTAAGATATTACAAATGCAGTAACACAAAACAATAGCCTACAGTAGTGTGGCAGTATGAAAAGAAACTTGGATTTATAAGAATCAAAGGAAGAATTTGATTTGATGAGTCAAGATAAGACAAAAATGAGATAAGGTATGCCTGCAATTTTACAAAATGGAAAACATGATAGGGAGGAATGACCATCTCAATGGCCACAAAAACAACATAAGAAAAAAAATGAAAGTAAAGTAAATATACTGAAATTGTATATTGGGAATACCCGCTAAGTATCTATTTTGTGAAGTTACCATTTAAAATTTCTAATAAAGTGATTATTTACAGGGAAGATGCATTTTATTTGTCTCAAGAAAATTTCAGTGAAAGCATACACAAATTTCTGTACTTCTTCAAAGTCAAATTGAAGTTTTGTATAATTTGAGTCCAGATTAAGAACTGCTGTGGTGAATCTTCTTGGAATCCCACTATAGTAGATCTACAGTAGAAGGATCCCATAGCAGGAAAAGTATTCAAGAAAGGAGCTGCAAGGAAATAAACAAAAGAAATTCCGATATTGTTTGCTTAACCTGTGAAAAAACTCTGAATTTTTACCCTTCCCTGTCTTTCCAACACTGGCAACAAAACTAGCATGACAGACTTTGGCCTCCTAAGCGTTATTTTATGCCATTTCCCTTTTTCAGCTATTCACATTTTCTTCTTTAAACAATCCATCAGGAGCTATTGCCATGGGATGAATACTGGTAAGGATACAACATATTCATGGCAATCACTTCTCACCTGGTGTCACTTGCTTCCTTTTGCAGGCTGCTGTGATTATACCCTACTCTAATTTGCATTGGATTAGTGGAATTTCCCTGTCTTTTAATGGAAGGGAACATATGGCACATAGCTTTAAAAGTGTGCTACCAAACATAATGAATGTTGGATTGACATTGTTACACCCATAAGCTTTGTTGATAAAAACAAATATTTATACACTATGACATTCTTTCTGCAAATTGCTAGCCCTACTCAATGTATGATTCATGAGAAAAAGGATCAGATAAAACAGACTTGGCAAATGGGTAGAAACAGAAATAAACAAGCAGAGAGTAGAACAAAATTCTGTGTTACAGAATCCAGGGCCATATTGCCATTCCTAGAAACAGACCATAAATTTGTTACTGATATTTGAGAGCCTCAGGACTGAGACTTGTCAGACTTGCCCTGTCTGAACTTTTCTTGACCTGCCTGTAGCTTTGTTTTACTTGATCTCTCTGTGAAAGCAATTTCTCTAATTGACAAGGTCCACAGCTAATTCATTATATTTTTATTTCTCTCTTTATGTTCCAACCATAGTTTTGTAAAGATAAAGAGGTTATTCTATATAAAACTGGATATTTATGACTGTAAAATATTGATGCAGCCCAGAGAAATATATGTCTTGTATGATAGCAGAGGCCTTGAGAAGCAGACAGTATGAAACATAGCAGAGCACAGATCTGAAATGATAAGGGATAAGGGATGAGTCCCAAGAAACTAAGAATTCCATTGTGTTTCAGTTAACCCAGTGACAAAATTCCACCTTCCTGCCATTCTCTGTTCTCCATTACTCCTCAAATATCCTAATCTATAAAATTTAAGACACTTTCTTCACTGTGACTATTTCTTAGAGATATTACTCCCCATGGTATATGAAATGACGCTTCTTAAACTACTGAAGTGCATAAGTATTCTCCAAGTTGCCACCATGCAAGTATAACTATCTCAGAACTTGATAGATTCCAATTTGTGCTTGACCTTGATTTATTTTGAAAATCATAGAGGTGACTACTTTGCAGTGAATGGAAAATATTCTGGGTGCCACAGATGTAGTGGAATCAATGTCTGTACATTGCATGTCATGGAAAAATAAGCTAGAAATTTCAGATAGAAATATTTTAATTCCTTTATTATTTCTTATTAAATGGAGAGTTGTAACAATTTACAAATTTAGGTGTAAAAATGTATATATGAGGTACACATGAAAAATATATATATATATACACATAGTTTTGTCAGCTATGTTTATGAGTATGCATGTATAGGTAAACATATATATGTATACATAAATATGGTGCCTGGAGTTTCACAAAAGTTGATGCTTGTAGTGAGAGTTTCACAGATAAGTAACTTGGTAATAGAATTGTTCAAATGAGATTTTTTTTACCAAGAAGTCCTGAGAAATCAGAGTTTATCTTCTACAAATAACAATTGCTGAATTTTCTACAAATAACAATTGCTGAATTTTGTAACCGTATTTTGCTAATCTATATACCAGAACTGAAGAAAGTGTTAGTCTCACATTAGAGTTTCTTCCATGGAAGAAAAGATATAATTGGCTATGTAGCTATGATTTATGTAATATATAGTAATCATAGATATATTTAATGGGTTTCTGCTATATTGTGGAATAACAGCCCCTTGCATAATGCAAAGTGCATTATTTTTATGGATTGCTATAAGAATATATGGCAACAGATGTGATATTGCCATTGCCCGGAGACTTTCTTCCTGCTTCTTGGAAACTGAAGCACTGTTGTGGCTTAACCCCAGCTGGCAACTAAGCACCATGCAGCTGCTTCTTGCTTATTCCCCACCCTGGTGGGACAGAATGGAGAATCAGGCAAAAAAAAAAAAAAAAAAAAAGGTGAAACTCAAGGGTTCAGATAAAAACATTTCAGCAACTGAAAAAAAGTTTTAAAAAAAGGTCATAGTACTAAAAGGACAAGAAAGATAAAGCCCAAGAAAAAAGGTCACACACTATAAAGCTGCTCAGCACCCTCTTTTTCTCCTTATTATGTGCTTTTTGGTAGCCATTTCATAAGGCAGCTGGGCAACTTCATATAGTGATGAATAGCAATATGGAAGTTATGCCTCAGTCTGACTATAAATCATGTGTGTGGCAGCTTCTGGCACTCCACATTATAATAACACTTTTCTTTGTCTTCAGTTGTGTTTTTAAACATCTGTAAATTTCCAGTCCAGCTAACACAATTCTCACATTACTGATAATCTTGATCTCTAAAGTCTGTTAAAGAAAATATTTGTAGGTGTCAATCAGTTATTCTTTGGTACTCTTCCTGCTAGGTAATGACACTAAATACATTAGTACTTCACCCCGCTGGCTTTCAATATATATTTATTATTTTGACACTGATTTCCAGTAGCCCATACTATTTAGATTGTACATCTAAGCCCAGATTTCATGGCATATTATTTGAAGACATGTTGAGTGATGTACAGCTTATTCTTAGGCATTACTATATTAAACCTGCCATATAATGCAAAACCAGTTTTGACTTGCAATTAGTTACATTTTTTTGCTATAACATCCTCCAGTAAAACTAACATTAAAAATAGAGTTATAAAACAGTAGACAAGGAGGGTACTTTAAAGGTTTATGCAGTCCTGTAGTTTTCAAATAGTTGTTAATCAATCTAGAATATCCACACACTATTTTTTAGGAATCTGTAGAAAATCAATAAAAATTAACTATCTGAAACTGTACAAAGTATATTATACTTCTGCTGTTCAATCACATCTAATATAAATATCTCTGGCAATTTTAAAAATTACCCTTTGTGTGCCTCTGTGGTTCAGAAGAGATGTCCAAAAAGTTGTTAATTTTTGGTTTAAGGAGAAGACAACTGCTGGGATAAATGAGGGGGGAAGGACAAGGCAGTGGAACTGTTCAATTCCAGTAATGATAAGAGAAGGAGTTTCTTCTCTTGTGACACAGTTGCCACAGCTTTAAGTCTAGACTACTATTTTGCTTCAGGTTTGAGGTACAGTTAGGGAATTGTTTAGAACCAAAGAGTCCATAACCATGGTTTTCTACAAGCTATTTATCTTATTTGTCTGGCACCAATGACATCATGGCAGTGGACATAATTCCTTGTACTCAAACACATAATTATAAATTTCCTGTTATGATAACAAGGCTGTCAAGTTTAAGTCACATGCAATGGCTTAGCTACCAAAAATGGTGCTTGTGCAACTTACGACTAACAGTGGGCCAGTGCCTAAAGAAAGGAGCACTGAAGGAAAAAAATCACTTTTACTATCTTATAGCAATGAACTCTTAGCTGTAAGTACTATTCAGAAAAAAAAAGCCCAAAACCTGAAATAATGTCTTAAATTCTATTATCATTAAAAAACAAAGGATGAACGGTATGAGAACCCTAAAAGAAAACTAGTTCATGTAGACCAAATTTTGTTTAAATGGGCTTTACTTAGACTGTGTCAACTGATGGACAATAATTTCAAAGCTGTGTTACAAAATATTTGCTAATGGAAAAATGAAACCATTTAATCTTTGACACCACCTTGAAAGAAGGCACCTTCATTTCAAAGTCAATAGGGAAAATTCCTTCAAGCTTAAATTAGCTGGAAAAAAATGAAAACAGGAAATAAAAATTTCCATTCAGCTGCCCCTGCGAATACAGATATGCTCAAATAATCTCTTTGTATGAACCACCAAATTATGAATATTAGAAAAAATCACAAAAGCACAGGAGACTAGAAACTACCTTGCAGGAGAAAAGAGGAAACTCCTATGGTGGATGAAGAATTGTATTCAAGCAAGCTAAATTAATATCTTTTGCAGATAATATAAATATAAAATATTTTCAAGGCCTGGCCAAAAACATATTGACTCTAGTTACTGTTAAAATAACCTCTAATTTACTTTGCAACCAGATGACACTAGAGAGGTTTTACTGCCAATAATTTTCTACATTATTTTAAATAAGAATTAGAATTTGAACCAATGGAAATTGTTTGTTTTGTCACCCTTGTCCTATTGATATATTTATATACAATGTGGATAATTTTTGTACAGAAAAATTGTGTGGACTAGGAGGAGTCAGTGACAAAAAGCATTTCTGAATTAAAAAATGGTCACTAGTATTTCCTAAGGGCTTTGGAGTATTCACAAGCAAACCCAGCCACAGGCAACCAGAAAACAACACACTGTATAAAAAGTGTCTTGAATGCTGCTGTGAAAAGAAATTGGCCTTATCAAAGCTTGACAGATGAAGTTACATGTATTTTCAACTTCCTGTGATGATCTGGATTGTGAACTTGGTGGTTTGCTTTGCATTCTAATAAGAGTTAACTACCAAAAATGTCAATTTTTTCTGAAGCATACAGAAATGCAAGTCACTTTCCTGAACTTTTATAAAAGCTATCATATGAATGTTTTATTAAAACATCATATGAAATTGAAACCCTGCTTAACAGGTTTACTTACATCCCTGGCATTTTCTTGTGACTTAATGAACTTGATCTAGTAGAGCAAGAAAAAAGTGCAATGATTTATACTATAGCTGAAAAAAATTAGAGTTTTATCCATAAGCTTCAACTCCATGTTGAAAGAGAAAACAGCTTTGAAACTGCTTTGACGCATCTAAAACCTTTCAGAAATTGTGGCTGAAAAATATTGGCACTCTACACTAATGTAAAAAGCTGAAGCAAATATTTCACTGTCACTTCCATTACTATAATGAATCACAGAATGACTGCTTATGAAAACCATTTGCAAAATCTTGGAATTTTGGTTACAATTTAGTAGCTAAGAAAGAAGTTTGTAGATGCTGTGATGGCAAATAGAAGTGGAATTTATATAGAAATCTCTTGTTTTATTATCATTCAAAAAAAGGAAAAACGTTCTTGCCATAGGTCAGCAGATAAGACCAGAGTAACTTTCATGCCAATATCACTTTGTAGTCACTAGTTTACCGTTTCAGCCTTACTAGCAATGGAAGTGAAATATTGGTATAGCCCAGAGGAACACTGTTGGAGATTGACATTGATCCTTTTGAACCTTCAGTCACTTTGAATTTCAAGCTTCTCATTAGAACTGATATATATATATAATGGTAGACATGCAGAATCACAACTTCCTTTGTTGTCCTATCAAATATTTTATCAAAATTTATCAATGTTTTTGACCCACATAAAAAGTTTTTTTAACATATACAGGAAGAACACCTTGTCATTTAGGCATGCTATTCTCTGTATATTCTCTGTGGACAAGAAAATACTTCCTTTAAAATATCTGACAGCTGTTATCTGTTTTTTATCAATTTTTTCAAGACCAAATTAAGCCAATTTTTTTTTTGGTTTGTGTTTGCTTCATGGATGATTTTCAAAGCCTCTAAATATTTCTGCCACCACATTCAGGATTCCAATTTTGTCTACAATTTTTCTTATAGTTCAGTGACCAAGAAAGCAGCATTCCAACTGAAACCTCACCAGTGCCAAGTAGAGCAGAATAATTACCATCTGCATCTTCCATTTTACACCTCTGTCAAATCCCAGTAAAATGACTTCTGCCCTAAATCGCTATACAGGTGACGCAGATTCTAATAGCAATTTTCCACATCCTTCCTCAGTCTTTTCTCAGTAAATATGTCATGCAAAATATTTCAGCTTTACTATCTTTGTATGTGATTTTTCTCCTGGACTGTGTTAATAGTTTCATTTTTATCTTTATTTTGTTTCATTTTAATGATTTCTTGAATTTCTAAAGAACATTTCAAATTCTATTTCTTTTGCTCCATATGAGAGAAAGACAGGCCATAAAATACATGCTTTTTAATTGGATTCAGCCTTCTTAAAAGTCACATTGAAATTATTAAAGGAAATATTGCAAGCTTACACCATAAAACAACAAGAGTGATGTTAAGCACACTGTATTACTAACCTTCTGCAAGGATTCCTATGGAAATCCCTAATGATTTATAAGTACTTTCACAGTCCCTTTGGCTTATGCTTGCTGAGTGCACTCAAAGCATAACCTATTTTCATAATCCCTGCTTCACACACTCTTTGAGGATTTGCAAACTCTTGCAAGATTGTAGAATCCATTGCATTTATTCCATCTATTGTCACTATATTATGTTTGCAATCACTGTAAATCCAAGATTTTTTTTTTTTTTGAACTCTGACCTGTAATGTTGAAAGTCTTTTGTTTCAGGGTAGCTTTTCCTTCATATTGTTAGACTCCTGTTGACTCTCTAGCCTCGCCTGATTCTGCACTTACTGAGTCAGGAACACATTTTTTTTCCAATACTCTCCATCTTCCTAATTATCTTTTCTTCATCTTTGCCCCAAGTTCCCTTAGTGACCTGGTATCTCAGTGAATCAGTTATTGGGTTCAGTGTTGCAAGATGTACCTGTATATAATTTTTCAGTTATTCACAAGATGTTTTAAGCATTAGCTTTCCTTCGTCTCAGCTGGTTAAACTTGCCTCTGCTTTATACTTATTTTTGGGTTGGGTTACAGTTTAACTTGTGTCCCATTGTTATTTTATTATTATTGCCACTATTGTTGTCTGTGTAAGCTGATTGAAAATAAGTAGAAAGTTACAACCATTCTCAAAAGTAAGGCTGTATGCTGTTTTCTTCAACAGGCATTTATTTTTTCCAGAAACTTATATTGAAGGTAAAATTCTCTAATATACAGAAAAACTCTGGTCCTTTCTCCATTTGGTTTTGATATACAAGTCATACAGAGGTGCCCAGGAATATTTCTTTGTACCAAAGGGAGCAAGTATGGTGTCTGTTCATGGTACAGAGTCACTTTATGCACTCCTTTGTATCTTCCTTGCTGTGATGCCATGACTTTTTCTGAAGTGCCAGCTTTCAAGGTAAGTGGACATAATGATTTGGTTCTTGAAATGGAGCAGGAGTTTTCTTTTACTGTAGAACAGCAAAAAGCTTTTTGCAGTAAAATTGGAAACCATGTTGAAAGGTGAAAGATTGCTATTCACAGACTGCCATTGCAGCTGTCACCATAATCCCCTGATGGGCCAAATAGTCCTTGAGTTAAACCAAGCCTTGAGTTAAGCCAAAAAATTCTTGGTTTGTGTAGCTGGCTGCCAATATCTTGGCTATATCTTTACTTTTACTTTCATCACATGGAATAAGTAGGAAGTTCCACATTGTTATGAGAAAATGATACCTTCCCTTTCAGTTGGATTTAAATGGCCACACCTGGCACATTTAAGTCATGCTCATTTAAATCATTAAATGCTCAAAATCATTGTGTTTTTTCCTATGTCCTTCAAGGATGTTTCCCACTTCTCTATTAAAATCATTTTGTTCCACACATTGTGTAGGTTTAAATCTTTCATATAAACAAAGATTACCTTCAAAGGTGATGTTACAGTTTATAAATTGCTCTTCTCTTACTCAAGTAACACAGCTGTTTCATGTCTTCTTTGTCTGAGCTACCTTACTATTTACACAGTCAGATTACAACCAACATAAATGGTGAAGATCTTCTGAAAATCAACTCTCCCTGGGCATCCAAAAAGAAAACAAACAGTAAGTAACACAAAACTTGCCTTATTTCTTCCTTTCATATGCAAATTACACCTTCTTGGGGATCATAGCAGTAAATCTTTTTTCTAATACTGTATGATTCACTCTGTCTCACACTATACCTCTACCTACCTTGCAGATAGACTGAAGTCTGTGCTGATCAAAGATGAGACATGAAAACTCAGTAAAAATTTGAATAAAAAAAAGAGTTGAATAATATTAGATTAAAGACTTTCCATACTAAAATATGAAACCTCAGCAGAAGTTACTTTAATTAAATCTTTGCCTTCCGGCTTCCTAAATGTAATTCAGAAATGACTTTTTGACCTTTCCATTTATTGTGATTTAGGAATGGTGTTCCCTGATTCAGTGCTCCCACCAAGACTTTCCAAATCACGTGCTGCTCACTCCCCGCCCTTCTTTTCCCCTTCCCCTCCCTGCCGCAGTGGATTGGAGAGGAGAATTGGAGGCACAAAGGACAAAGATCACAGGTTGTGATAAGAACAATTTGCTGGAGACATCAAAATAAGAAAACCAGCAGCAACAGCAACAATATTAATAACAAAAGTGTACAATATAGAGAGTGCGGCGCTTGGCCCAACTGCAGCCACACCACCCAAATCAGCACTGCCCCATCCACCACTCTGGATTCGCTGGGAGGAGCCCCTTCTTGGAGGTGAAGAGTCCTTTCTCTGCTGCCCAAGGCAATGATGTGAGATGATACAGAATAACATCTGGTCCTCAGCCACACACACTCCCACCTACTGCAAAAATTAACCCTGGCCTGGCTGAAACCAGGACAACAGTGCTCAGTTAACCTCACTGACAAGTATAAGCATAGCTGTAGCTGAAATACTCCTTTCCTTTTGTTCACATGCATGAATTTCATACTTGTGCATTTTGGCCTTTTTTTTCTACTGATTACTTTTTTGTAAAATTTGATTTTGATGAAACACAGTGGAAGGTAATCTTTAAGAGAGTAAGCTTCAGGTCATGTAATAACCTCCAAGTTGCCGTGTTACAGATGATTGTTCTTGTGATAAAACTCAACATTTCTAGGAGGACACAGCTTTCAAGTGCCTGATGCTCATGAACACACTTATGTGATGCCACATGTCAAATTTCAGACTAGCACTTCCACTGTGTGGTATTCTGCAAGGAGGCTCATGTCAAGTTGGAGAAATTGAAACATAAGAAAAGAGGGAAGAATAACCTTGTGAAGAGCACAGTTCTGTTGCATACCAGGATATAAAAAAAGATTGTCACTGCAAGGGTATAGCACTTCTAAAAAAAAAAATTACTTAAAGCTATTATTTTATGTTAAATGCTAGGTAGCCTTTCTTTTAATGAGTATTATAATTACTGCAAATGCCAATAGCAATTATGAATATCCACTAACCAGAACACACAGAAAAAGAGCTGAATATTGTAGTTGTTTTGAGAAATAACATGAAAACCATTTACAAGACACGTAAAACTTAATTCAAGTGTATTATTCTTTTGCTGAGCCCTTTTCATAGTGGTAAATTTGAACATCTGCAGAATTAAAATTATAGCACCATTAGCATGTTCTGGAGAAAAAGTGCATGTTACAAGGAGACAAAGCAAATTATCTCAAATGTATCACCTTGAACTAAAGTGACCTCAAACCTAAATTAAATTTCTAGTCATCTTTGAAGGCTGTCTCAACATGAATTTACGACAAAGTTCCCTTGCAACTAATAGCTTGCGTATCATGATAGATTGAATTTAACTTCTTTGCCAAATTCATACATTTGCTTATGGTCTGGAGAGTTGTAGGATGAATGCACTGGGCATGAGAGATACCTCTTCTCTTTTAAGAGATATTTTTCAAAAGAAAACAAAGATTAATAACTTACGTACTTTATTTAAAGCACTACGTTTTCTGCAGAGAGTTATGAGTAAAATTTCTTTGTGTGTGTGTATTTTATCACATTCCATACTTTAACTGGAAGTCTGTAAGCCAGCACAGAAGTCCTTCAGGGAATTTTTCAGAGTTCTTCCTTACAGTTAGGCCAGATGTTTTCACTGCATGGTTTTCTTATTTCATCTTTCCACAGCAGCTTCTTACAGTATTTGGGGAATCTCTGTGTTAGAATCTCCTCCCCAAACATTTTCTAAACTCTTTGTACACTTCACAACCCTAAAATCTTGTGACACAAATGTAGATATATAAAAGCATTGAAGTAGTTATTGTTAAAAAAGCACTTTCTGAGGAGCTATGCTGAAAAACAGTACCTGAGTGCCCTGCATAAATATGCCTTTTATAAATGAACCATAATAATTTCTCATAAATTTGCTCAAATTTTGGATATAAATATTAAAATCTATTAAAATATTGATTTATTAGTACAAAGAAAATGTAAAAAATTACAGAACACTAAATTGTAGATTAATATGTAGATACTAGTATTTAATAGAAGTAATCCGAATCCCTGAAGAAAATATATTGAGTGTTAGTTCAAAGAGCCATTTAGCCTCAGGCCTATTTAGCAATGGCCAGAAATGAAGACTCAGTGAAGAGGGTGAGATTAAACAGTAGGTGCTTCTTTCACAAATATTTAGCTAGCTTAATGCAAAGAATCTGAAGAATATGCCTGAAAAATATAGTGATTCTGTCGTATATGTTGAAATATGTGGGTTATTAGGTCCCAAAATACTTTGTGAATGAATCTTTTAATTTCCAATGAATTTTAAAAGTTAGATCCTAAGAATTTTATTCAGGCTCTTCCCAGCATTTTAGATGCATAAAATGCCTAGAACTGGAGACCTTCAGTGGTCTCCATCATGCTCACTGTGCACCTGAAGAGGGCATTAATAGCAATGAGAGGTGAGGTGAGTTACCCAGTGCACTACAAGTTATTGGGAAGTGCACATTAAGCACAGACTTCCTTTTTACTTGCTTAGACTAATCCAGTCAGATTTATAGGAAAAATATTAATGGGATTATTAATGGGTTCACTACACAGAAAACAAAATAGATTTTTACAACTGAAATCTTCCCAGCTTCTCAAGTTTTAGGATGTTCATACTGGATATAGAAGTCATAGGTTCAAGTCCAATTTGATGTTTCAAAGTCCATTTCTTAGTATTTTTGAAGAAAAGCTCCTATAATATTTTCTTATTGAAGACTTCAATAAAATGTCTAAAAAGACATTTTTCTTATCTCTGCAATCAAAATTTGTTGACATATAGTCCTGCATCCAAAATAAATGTTGTTGTTATTTGATAAATTTATACCTGTGTATATATGGAACATCTATCAATTAGTGAAAAAAATGAGAGCAAAGGTAGGTGCAATTTTCACAGGAAGTTTCAGCATGACATGGTTTAATCTTAGTTAGCTGGATTTAGCCATTGTATATGACAAGTTAAAACCCATCAGCTTGCTGCCTTATTTCTAATTTCACATTTTCATAACTGTATTTTTAAAGTACTTTTTTTTTCTCCACATTTATTTACATGACCTTTTCAGGACATCCTGGACCACTGATTACACAAAGTAAGTTCGAGTTCTGTACACTCTCTTAGATGATGCACACTGTGCAGTGCTTCAGCCTGCTGTCCTGCCTGCTGTCTTCATTTCCAGCATGCATGAATGCTCCGTTTGAGTGTATTCCAAAAATGAAATAAATTGTGTTGAAAACTGAAATGATTGGCTGAATTTACGTATAGGAAATTGTTTTCCTGTACAAAATGAGTGTTCTTTAAAAAACACTGGCCTAGAAAGAGGGTTTTTTTCTGGAAGATATAGTTCATAAAATAGTTTGTGTTTCAGCAGAAATCCAAAACATAGCCCCATACCAGCCACTGTGAAGGAAATTAGCTCTATCCCAGCTGACATCAGTGATTTTATGAATTCACAGATGAAACTCTTTATCAGCTCCCATATTCATATACAAGCCAAGAAAAATCATAGGAAGGAAAACTAAATTCTTGGAGGAGTGGGATTCTTGAATGAGATGGTTTTCTAAATGTCCTTCTGTATTTAAAGAAATATTTAAATAACTGTCAGTATATATTTTGTTTAAGCAAATATATGAACAATTGATAAAAAAATTAAAAATAAGATGATTTTCCTTGTTGCTAGAAAACTGTTTTGGTGCCTATGACTGTGCTGGATTGTACATAAAAAAATTTCTAGGAATTGACCGTGCCTGTTATTTCAGTGTCCAACTTTCAACAGATGAGAAGGATTCATAAAGTAGGAGTTGCCCAAACACTCTTAAATAAGATCAAGGACCTTACCCGTGTCACTGCAATCCTGAGATCAGCATCTGTGACTTGTCCCCAGCCAGTCTATGGGAAACACAGTTTAAATGTCACCTCCTCACTGGCAAAACTCAGATTTTCAGACTTTGAATACAAACACTTGCTTTGATCCTTTCCTTCACTTACCTGAGCTGTGCTTTATGGTTTATTCAGAGATATTGTTTTGAATACAATCCTTATATTGTAATTACTATGAAATCTGAACCTTTCAGATAAATACTGAACTGACAAACTGCAGAGTTATTTTGACATTCTGCCTTTGACCACAGATTTATACTTAAGAGCTTCAATTACTATTTCTTAACTGCAAAATAGAGTGAATACAATGTAAGAGAAAACCCCATCACTAATCCGTTGTGTGCAAGTAGTCATTCATAACTTTAAATGCTGAGTGAAGGGTGTTGTGGAAATTCACATCTGTTACCAAACTAGAATATACAAATATATTAGATTTTTTTGTTTCTGGTCTCTATTTCCTACTCTTCAGCTTAGTCAGCAGCATTCAGCATTTCTTGATCATTCACCAGGCTAGCACATCCAAGGCTTTTATTGTCTTGTCTTTCCCTTCCATCCCCAATTCATTGAACTGCCTCTCTTTTGGATGTTCAATATTTTTGTGTATTGCATAACTGCTTCTAGATGCGTAGTTCAAGGTTGTGTGCTGTACTAGGTGGCAAAGAGAGTAAATACCCTAGATATAAAAAGAGCAGAGGCATGATAAAGTTCACATGGAATTATGGGATGTTCTTTTATTGACTTTAACAAGCTTTATGTTAAACTTTCTAGAATACAATCTCCTCTTCTTATTTCAACTAATAGAAAGGACACTTTAATTCTTGTGAGAAAGGAATAATCTGTTCTTTTAGACAGCAAGCTTTTGAGATCTCAAAACCAAATAGTATATATTGACTGTGAAAGTCATATAGGAACAATCAAATTAGAATTCTAATCATGAAACATATTGGTGTTATATAGCTTGCTATGGGGACTACTGATGCTAAGAAAAAATGTTTTTAATGATTATTTTTCTGCAATATCATTACCTTTGCTAATAAAGTCAGCTAAAATATCTTAACAATTTTTGTCAGCTTTCAATAAATTTAAATGAAAATTATTATATTTTATATACTTAAGAACAAAACTTATGTTAGGGAATGGCCATTACATCAAAAATACTATCCAGAAATGAATACATGACTGGATGTAGGTATGTACTAAACTTTCATCACAAAAGAGAAAAATACTGAAAGAATCAGCAATTATTTAGTAGTTCTTATTTCATAAGTTTCAGTGAAAGTAGAACTGTCACCATGAGGCATGCCTTCAAAATGTTTCAGGAAGTTATGGAGGTGCTACTAAATTTTACAAAAATTTGCAATAGTAAATAGCTGTGAAATTATGTTAAACTAGGGTTAAAGGTTTTCTTGTTGATAAGAACTGGCTTTTGGTAACTGTCTTCCCTTTCACAAACTAATTTTTTAACCGTTTAAAAAAAAGTCTGCTTACATGCTGAAATGTTCTGTTAGCTGAAAATATGCATGATAACGTCATAATAATTGGATTTTGTGTTATTTTTAATTACTTACATGATAGCAACTGCAGGTGTGAATGATCTGTTACTGACTGTTACTGTTACCACTGACCTAAATGAGCTCAAGACCACAGGAGGAAATTATAAAATCCTTAGTGAATATTGCTCAGAAGAACTGCTTTCAACAAAATTAGAGGGTATTTTTTTGTTTGCTTCTTTCTTTGTAGGTTTTCTTTTTTGTTGCTGTTTCTCTTTTTACTGCAAGGGAACAGATCTTTAATGGGCTCAGATTTTAAAATGGGAGGAAGGAAGGAAACTTGACGTTGATGCTCTAGAAAACTAAATCTTGCCCTAGGTTATGAGTGAGTAGGCAGCAACATTTTAGATAGAAATTAGGAATGGCCACATTAAAAGTATTCATTGTGTAGGAAAGTGTGATCTACTGAAAGCACTGGCATTCTAATGAACAGCATCCAATGCATGTTTTTTTCTTAATGGATAAAAAAAATCGCATTTTAATTGGCCATATTCCTTGGGATACAGGACACAAAAAACTTGTGCAAAATTTCAGTTCCAATTTGCACATTAATGAAAAGAAACATTCATGCATCATACATAATTTAAAACGCTAAAGCACGAAGCATCTGTTCAATGCAGTTAGGATTGTCTTGTGTCCTCCACATGCATATTTCTCACTTGCACAACTGAATAATATTGAGATAAATTGATGTTTTTTTAAGAAAATGAGCAGGTGCTAGAGTTTATGATGTTCTTTATCAATTTTAGAAAAGCATAATGACTTTGTCTTAAGGGCTACATTTTTATAAAATATAAAAATTCCTTTCCATTTTTTCAGTAGTCTGCTGGATATAACTGTCAGAGCATTCCATAAATAAAACATATCCATAAATACTTCATAAGGATGATACTTCCACATCAGCTTGTGAATACAATGTCTTTTTATTAAAAAATTCCAATAATTTTATTTTATTCCATTACATTATTTTTGAAGAAAAATAATTAAAAAATAAAGCTGTAGAAGAGATTACATAAAATTGGAAATGTCTAATTCCATGCTTGCCTTCAATTTTTAAGGTCATTTATGCCTGCATATATCCAATGGATCATACCATTGGCCTAATATTCTTCAATTCCAGAGTAAACAACATCTCCATTGTCTGTCAGCATATTCCAAACCCAAAGTCTTCAGAACTGAGAGAGCATCCTGTTCCTTCATCTTAAGCAGTAACTAACCCTACCTATATACTAAGGAGTTGTTTATTTCATTGTTACCTAGTAAATAACAACATGAAGCATAAAAATATGAACAGGTCAATCACTAAGGGCTAGTAGAACAATCAGCACCATTCAATAAATGCAAAATAATTGAAAACAAGACAAATTGCTGCTTGGATTAGAGAATGAAAGAAGAATAGGAATGAGATCATGGAATGGCAAGCTCTATCGAGAAGATCAATAACTGGATGTAAGTTTTCACTTCAATATCATGATGAAACTGTGAGGTACTTTAAAATCTGAACAGAAAAATAATAAATACAGCTGCATAATTGCTAACAGTTATGCTGATGTTAAATAGTAACTCCTGTGCTTTGTTCACAGTAGCGTAACCATTAATGGTGCACTGTATTCTTCAGAGAGAATGTGGAAAACTGGAGGATGTAAAAAAAGGAACTATCCAAACACATGAATTGTGGGAAGCTTGTCCTATTTTGAGATATTTTATTCATTTAATTGACTAACAGGAAGTTGATAATGTCTAATCACAATGTTCCTATTATGATGCTACATGAGTGTCGCAGATAAAAATCCGCAGTTTGAGAACCATAGTTAGACAGATTTATCAAACAAAGTTGAACTCTTTAGCACACAAAATTAGTTGCTGGAACAAATCTTGTATGACAGGCTTGGTCTTATTCAAAATGTTTAATTCAAAGTATATGTCTTTTTTAAAAGATACTGTTTGAAGTGTTTGAAGTCAAACATTAAATCTCAGAAATACCACGGAAATCGCTGGATGAAATTTTATGTCTCACAAAGTGTTCTTGCCTTCAAAATGATGAAAACCACCAGCTAGTTTTTGTATCCTTCCTGTGCTGTTATTATTTTTTATTTCTACTTCGGCAGAAGATATCAGTCCTACCCAAAATCACATATGCATGTATTTTAAATTGTTTTAAAAATAACAATGTAGAACAGATAAGAAAGAAAATGGAATTAATATTATTTTAATATTTCTGTAATTTATTTAATGTAGAGATCCTTTGAAGCAGTTCTAGATAATTTAGTTTACTTCTCTAACAATATTACAAACTTAAAGATTAGAGATCTTTGACATTGTTGCACTTACCGGTAGTGTAGACATAAACCCCCAGATTTATAGGAAAAAACTCATATTGAATTAACTGGAAGATATTTATCATAAAATACATGACCAAGGAAGGGAACATAGTGTTTTGGCTGTTTGCCCAATATTGTAATCACTGCATCACTGTCTAAAGTATAAGCATGAGTAATATTTCAAATTAATTTTTTTGCTTGCCTGTTTTTAATCCTCAGAGAAGCACATTGCAGGTACAATCAAAAATGTGTCCAAATGGAGATGCTGACATCAACCAATATAATATTTTTGTTGTTACTTGCCAGACAAATTTTGGTCTAAGTGTAGGTAGCCTAGTTATCGTTACATTCTCAAAAATCATTAAAGCCACTACAATCAACTCTAGTAAATACCATTTCTGTATGAGCAAAATGCAGACAAATGATAGGTAGCAAAGCTAAAGAGTTTCTAATGTGAAATGTTACCTAAAGAAAACCAATTTTCTTTCAAAATGAAAGTTGTCTGAGCAACCCTAAGCAGAAAGAAGAGGAATGGGATGTTAGGTTACAATGGAAGATGTACTCAGCTTTACTTCATAGGAGAGGAAAGGAGAAGTATGATGTCAGATTGTGTTTTTTCCCTGTTATTTAAAAATTATCTGCTTTAGCTGGAGTCTGAATACTTGAAAGATTTGCTTTCCATTAAAGAACTTATAATGTTGAATAGAGAAGTAAAAATTTTCAATTTTCAGATTTAAATTATTTTCATAGATTTATAGAATATCTCAAGTTGGAAGAGATGCATTGGGATCAGCAAGGACCTCCCTTTTCCTTGCGGGACTACCTCAAATTAAATCATATGGCTAAGAGTGTAGTCCAGATGCTCTCTGAACTCTAACAGCCTTGGCCACTTCCCTGGAAAGCCTGCTCCAGTGATCAACCACCATCTCAGTGATTAATCTATTTGGCTATTCTCTGTCTTTCTAAAATTCTGTTCTGTGTTTAGTCTAGTATGTAGGATTTTGACTTGCTAACATAAGTCCATAAACTTGCATTGATGTGGCAGTGGAGGTTTCAGGACTTCTCTGGGTCACTGTTAGCCTGAGCTGATGTAACTCTGGTTTTGTATTTGTGTAACTGTGTTTTGGTAGTAAGCAGAATCACAAGGATGAGCAATCCATTAAAAAGCTGCTGTTGATACATGTGATTCTACCTTTCTATCTCACTGCAAACACAGTTTTGATTTGTCATAACAGTTTTAGAGTTTTTTCCGTGTTGCATGTGTCAACCTAATTTTACAAGTATCTAGTATGTGAATCTCTTCTTGCGCTGCATAGTGGCATTATACAATTGAAATTGTTCCTTCAGGGATTTTTGTACTGCAACATTGACCTTGTGCGCACTTGTGCCTCTGTGTCAGGACAGCTGTAGAAAAACCTCTGGCATAACCAAAAGATATCTGAGTCATAAAACTGAACTAATGTATTATGTAGTATTTCAGTGTTTCTACATTGTCATTCTCTTTCCGAATGCCTTGAACTTTATACTTAGTAACTGGACGATGATCTAGTCTAGTCCAAAGGGTACTGAGTGTTGGAAACTTGCTACGACTCGCTTGCACCCATGTCAAATTATGTCATTGGCACTATATAATGACATTTTCTAGCTTAGTTTTCAACAAAATTTTCAAAAAAGTTAAACAAGTGATTTGTATGCCCCAAGTCTTTGGAGAGTTTTTCTCTGGATCTCAATAGTGGCTGATCAAGTACAGAATTGATTTACCTAAATTTGGTAGTATGTGTTCTGAGTCAATGTCCTCCAAGCTGCTTGCTGGCATCACTTCATCCACATGGCAGATTTGCACCATGCTAGATGGTTGAGACAGGTGCTATCGATGTCTTCAATTTTTAAATATTTTTTTTTTTAGTTTTATATTTTGTATTAACATTTAAGAGGAATGAATGAAATTTCAATTTATTTCTTAATAACAGGTTAATAAGGACAAGGCTAATGATGACTTTACTTACTATTAGAAAAGAAAATTACTCATGTATTTTAAAGGGAGAGATTTATTTTGAAAAGCAAATATTCCTCAAAAAAACCCCCAAAACATTAATTCCAAATCAGCGAATTGTTTGAAATAATGTGAAACATCAATAAGAGCAGGAATGAATGATGAATAAACTAAACTAAAATATTTCTGAACATAATAGGAAATTATACTTCCTGGGAAAGATACAGATCCATGTGACCAAGTCAAAATGACTGGACTCTGGTTAAACTATTTCAAGTAAAAGCTAAACTACAGAAACCTGTCTTATTTCACTACTTGTTTAGATAACACTGTAATATCAACATTATTGCTGTAATTATCTTTAATAATGTACTCATTCTTATCTGAGGATACCTAGCAATGTGGCTGCCTATTTTGACCTCATGGTACAAACCATCCTGACACAAACAAGTCATCAAAGAGTTGATAAGATTCTAAAGTGGTAACTGTACATAGTCGTGGCCTGACAAAAGCATAAAAACTAAATTTGACTAGGCTAGAATACAAGCAGTTCAGAACAGAAAAGCGCAGAACAGGGGTTCACTCTTCCATTTTAAGAACCTCACATTAGAAAGAAAATTTACAGCAGCTGTAGACAGGTCAAAACAGGTCAAAACTACCTACATATATAGTAAGCCCAACTCTGGAACTCTGAAATAAAGAACACCATAGGCAAATTACTTTCCCTAATTTCCTCTCATTTTGGAAAGCATAGTGCTTAGAGGAAAACATAGATAGAAGTAGAACCTTTATGTTTCATATTAGACAAAAGAAAGAGAGGCTTGTGTTTTGTGAAAAGCTCAATATGAATCCTATTTAAAAAGTTAGCTCTAATTTTAATTAAAAGTGTATTTCCTGAAATAACTTGTTAATTTCTAAAGAAAACAATGCTTGAACTATTTTGACATGTTCATTATATATTCTTCAGCAGAATATTAAAAATATCCACTTAGAAATACAAGCACAAGGATAATACTGTGGAATGTCAATAACAGAAATAAGAGCAAATCTGATGAAAGTTTGCAGAAGACATTATGCTATATCAATGAATATGTTTGAGAATAGAGAGACAATTAGTCAATATAACTCTCATACTGAAACACCCAGGAAGTTTCAGCATTCAGGGTTGTATGTGTGGTTTCAGCAGAGCCATATGGAGAAAGATGATCACCTTCCTGCTCTGTTATACTGCCATTTTACTTTGCAAGCTGCTGTTTAAATTGCTGCCCACACACTCATTTGGGTGTCAGTACCAAATGTGTTTATGCCAACTGTGTTTCAGTTTACTATTCCTCAGAGGTATCTGCTCACATTTTCTATAGTGAGATCTCAGGACTGAACAAATTCATGTTACAGACATACAAACACAACACAATGAAAACTGCAAATCATGAAAGAACAAAGAAAAAATGGTTGAAATTTATCTTTATTACAAAAATCTATCCTGAATAATTACAGGCACAGAAAACGTTCCTTTGATGGATTCATGGCAAATTTCATTTTTCATTATGTTCCTTTCAAATCACCTAAGACAGGCACCTATATAGATTTATTGTTCTTCAAAAGATTTCTAGCTCATTCTCATGGAATCCAATTAATATTAATTGTAATTTTTTTTACCATAATGCTGTTGAAACACAAATCATTGTCTCCCAATCTTCTTCAAGATTTATGATTATTTGGCATTGTAATCTCTAATTGGGATTTATGAAGACTGTTGTTCTGAGAATTGCCAGTACATTATGCCAATGCATACCCAAACCATACTGTTCATGCAATGACACAGACAGCCAATTCAGGTAATGGCATTGACAATAAACCATCATCTGTTTCAGTAATCTGTAAAAGAGCATCTGATGTTTTATGTAAATGTATGTTACATTCTCTTGTGTTTACTATTTCAATAGTAGAAATGTCATTTCATATGTTGCAGCATGTATCGCAAGGGAAAAATGGAAGGAAAAAATCTACTACTGTAATCAAAAAAAGTTTGTTTTCATTTTTTCTTTTTGCTTTCCATAATTATCTGAAGAACTATACCTTAGTGAGCTATGCTAAGTTAAATATGACAAAACTAATAACATTGATTCTATTAAATTACATCATGGGATAATAAAAAACAAAAGTGGCTATTTAGTATTCAGAGGCCCTTGGTCTGAACACAAGCATTGAATTTATCAGTTGTTTACATAAAAAGAGAAAGGTACCATTAAGTACGATGAGGAATTCTGGACCAAATCTTAGTTGCTATGTAATATCACAGATACAGTAACACTAATGGAGCTGCAGTGATATACATTGTTTAAAAATGTGTTTCATTGCACATATGACTAAAATCTTGTCCATGAAGACATGTGAGAGTAAAATTTAATTCCTTTATGGTACTGAAGACACAGGAAAATGAAAAGAGACAGTAAGAGAAAAAAGCTAGAAAATAAGAGACTGTGGCAGAAAAGGAAGAAGACAGAAAGGAAAAAAAAGAAAAAAAGGTGGAAACAAAATTTAGAATGTTGATCTATTCCTATCTAGTTAAAGGTCAAACATTTACAGTAGAGGTATTTCCACCAGGTTTTTTTTTAGAGATAGTGACGGATAACCCTTGATTTTGAAGATTGTAACTGAGATGAAAGTTTAGTATGATTTCTTCTGCAGGGTGCAGAAAAAAGCTTATGCACATCTTGATCTGATTTTGTGTGGCTGCTTAGTCTTGGCTAACAGCCAAACCCAGCTGCCCTCCTCCCACTTCCAGGAAAGAAGACATTAATAGTGGAGAAAACAGGGAGAGCAGGAATCTCAAGGGTTGAGACAAAGACATGAGATCACTTACAAGTTAGCATTGCAGGAAAAGCAGACTTGGCTTCAGGAAAATTGACTATATTTATTGTCAATTAAAATAAATATTTAGTTATAGATTTGAGTAGTGGGAAACAAAAGGACAAACATTAAATCTCTTCCTTTCCTCTCCCTTTTCCCAGTCTCGTCTTCGTTCCTTCACCCCAGTTTCCTCTCCTCCCTGCCACTGGTCAGCTAGCTGGTGGTCATTTCAGCAAGGAATCAAGTGGTGCAGGAAGAGGGACTCACAGTCAGTTCATGATAATTTCTCTCTGTCATTCCTTCCTCCTGAAACCTTTCCTCTGCTCCAGTGTAAATCCTGTGGGAGACATAGTATGAAAAGTAGATCCCCACCAACATGAAGAAGACAAGCACATAAATAAACAGGGAAAACAGGAGGAAAATAGTTTCTAAATAAAATGTAATAAAGAGAAAAAAAAATCAAGGAAAGTGTTTTATGAACTGGAGACAAAGAGAAAGGAAGGGAGCAGTTAAATGGAGACAAGCAAACAGAAATTCTAATAAAATGATGTATTAATCTATGCATAATTAATAACATATAAGCACATGGCAGAATAGAAATCTGAGAAAAAAATTCAATAATTTTAAATCAGTGGTTGCTTTTAACATTTTGAGAATAACATCATTACAAAAATGCTTAACATCCTTTTCTTTTTTTTTTTAAGTTGAAGGCGGCGAAGCTCTTACTGCAGTCCTTAATAAGCTAAACAGTTTTCCTAGAACATCTGGAAAAAGCAAAATTAAAATCCTAAAGGTGATAATTAGACAAGCACAGTGATTTGCCTGATGTAGCCCACTGCAAATATTAGAAATACCATAAAATTGTGCCAAAAGGGCAAATGAATAGAAAGCTTTACTTAGCACTTCAGAACATTTAAACTTCCTAGAAATGATGAAATATCAAATTACTAAAATTCGGAGGCTTTCTCATTAGGAGAAACAAACAAAGCCTGTTATACAAGATAATGTAGGACACTGTATAAGCAAAACTGCACTGAAATTCAGGCAGTTATATATTTATGGCTTTAAAAAGTACTTGTTGCTCTATGTCATGGTTTAATTCTGGCTGGCAATGAAGTACCAAACAGCCTGTGGCTCACTGTGTCCCTGTCTCTGCCCGCTTACTGTGGAGGAGAGTCAGGAAAATTCTATTACTTGGTAAAGCTGGACTCTGATTTTAGTTTCTAGGCATCAGTTTTCCCATTTAAAATACAGTATGTCTTAAACTTCTACAGAAATATACTGCCCATCTAAAATTTTTTAGACAAGAATCAATTTCTGCAAGGCCTTATCGTTTTATTATCTAAGCTAACCTTCCAGGAAGCCTAAACATGCACTTTTCATAGATTATCTACAGAGGAAAAAAAATCTTCTCTTTTTTACTTTTATTTTCTCTCAATTTTCTCCTTTGTTTCTGACTCATTAGGACAGCCTGGTGAAAATGTCAACAGGTGCTCCTTGAAAGTTTTTCTGCAGAACAAAGGAACAGGAGTTTCTTACTGCTGATGTAAATCAACTATATTTAGGTCAACAGCATACCAAGTACTTAGTCTTGCTGTTCATGTGTAGACTTTTACAAGTCTACATTAGCAAAGTTAGAAATTCTGAGGCTATGTCCCACCATTCTTACTGAAAATTATTGACATTTCCTGCAGTATAAAGTGTGATCAAGGTGAGCACAGGAATAAATATTACTTGAAGACAAAATGTGAATGAGAGAACTTCTAAAAGCAGAATACCCATCTACTTATGCTGTTATTTTGAAATGAACAAAACCAATCACCATCTCCAAAAAGTGTAATGCCCTGTTTATTAGATCATGCAATCCTCCCCGCCCCTCTCCTCTCCTCTCCTCTCCTCTCCTCTCCTCTCCTCTCCTCTCCTCTCCTCTCCTCTCCTCTCCTCTCCTCTCCTCTCCTCTCCTCTCCTCTCCTCTCCTCTCCTCTCCTCTCCTCTCCTCTCCTCTCCTCTCCTCTCCCTCTCCTCTCCTCTCCTCTCCTCTCCTCTCCTCTCCTCTCCTCTCCTCTCCTCTCCTCTCCTCTCCCTCTCCTCTCCTCTCCTCTCCTCTCCTCTCCTCTCCTCTCCTCTCCTCTCCTCTCCTCTCCTCTCCTCTCCTCTCCTCTGTACGCTTTATTGCTGCATTGTAGATTTCAGAGAAAAAATTTTATTTCCTGTAAAAAAATTTAAGTGGCTGTTTTGGGGCTCCTTTTACCAGCTGTGTAAGGACAAATCAGGGGTTTTACTGAACAGATTCCAGCAGTGCAGGGATACCGTCTGCATTCAGAGGTGCCCTGAAGCTGTGTTTAACTTTAAACATTTATCTAGGTCCCACAGAAAAATGATGTACTGGAGTGTTTGATTCTGCCTTGTAAACAAAGGTGTCTAGTGCCATCTGAGATGACCTGAGAGATTTAAATGGGGCTGACATGTCTGACAAAGAGCCTACAGGAGATATGTGCCACTCTGGACTCATAGATGGACATCAGGCAGGATATCCTAAAGCAATCCAAATGGATGTTGACTTCTTGTCAACAAGGAGTCAGCAAGGAGCAAATGAACTGAACCCATTGTGTCAATACCTTCTTCACTGAAATTAAACTTATAGAGAGGTTAGGCTCTCAGCACTTTCTTATATATGAATGGTGTGAAATGTGGAAATGTATGTTTCTGGAAGAGAACCTACTTTTGTGAAATATACAGAGTGACAGAATATGAAGGTGTAAAGAGTAATTTAGAAAGAGAGGCTAATTCTGTACATCTGAAGTGTTTCAGAGGTTGGAAGATCTGGGATTAAAGGAAATTAACCACCAGTAGACAAAGAAAAAATAATCCCCAAAGCAGTTTTAAGGACTCAGTGAAAAGTGACATAGAGAGGATGTTAAAATGACTCTAAACTGCTGCTATTACCATCCTGATGGAATGAAAAAGCTGAAACTAAATTTGTCTCCCTAGGACAGAGTGACACAGTAGCCCTGATAAAAGAGTGTCAAACTTTATTTAGTACAGTTTCCTTAGAAACAAATTTGGCTGTGAATTTTTGAGTACCAGAGCCTCATAGTTGTTCCTTTTCTTCAGCTGCTGTATGGGCCATGGAGGAAAGACCTTTAGGCTTGCAGAAAATTTGGATGCTGGAAATATTATGGTATTCTTCCCTAACTACATCAATAAACGGATAAGCTAGTCAATGAAAAACAAGTGTGCTTCAGTTTTGGTGGTTTTTTTTCCCATGACATTGGCAACACCTTTTTTTTTTTTTAATTAAACTCAAACTTGGCCAAAAAGAAAAAGAGTGGCATTTCAAAAAGATTTTGGATGAAATGTATTTGTCTTCTCATATAAGTCTAAATTTTATAGTTTGTGTGAAATAGGTTTTCTAGTTTATTTGTGAGTTCCCCTCAGAAATAGCAGTTGTTCACATTTCACATAAGAAATGGTAGTATGCAACTTTGCAGTATTTACTGATAATCATAAAAAAATGAAACACAAAACCACTTGAAATTTGATGATATTCTATGTCAGTGGAACGCATGACGTATTGTCCAAAGCAAACTGCAAAATATGTGGTGTTTGTTACTTTTTTCAAAGACCAAGTTTAAAGAAGAAATGAACTTCAAAACTGGAGTGTAATAGAAAAACGTATTTTGAATACTGTCTCATGACATCACCAGAGAAGCCAGAATTAATTCTCTAAGCTTCAAAATAATTTATTAAACTTCTACCAGTTAAAATTAGTGAAGGATAAATGTGGAAGAAAACCATCCTGAGAAAATGTACTGCAAATGATGTATCCTTACAAAAGGATGCATATAAAATAAGATTTTTAAAACTGAGAAATCAATGAATTTTTTTGTAATGAGGGCAAAGTTATGTCCTTCAGAATTGCTTTGCACAGTTTCAAATTGTTTCAAGACATAAACTGTTTAGAAATACATCAGGTTCTGTCGCTGTTGAGCCGCCAGCTGAGAAATGACCCAGGTTCTCAGACAAGGAAGGAGAAAAGGTGTCTTTATTATTTTGATTTCCATATATATGGAGTTTTCAGAGGTCACCCAGATTGGTCAGCCTGAGACCTCCCCCTAGGCCCAATTGGCCAAGCCCGAACTGACCTAATCTGGAGACGTTGTTTGCAAAACATCCAAACTTTATCTTTGTTTATGAAATGTAGCAAAATGTTCTCACGGGAAAGACCTGTGCTAGCCACAAGGTTCCATAGAAAATCTTGGTTCTGAAATGAAAGCACTTGCAAAAGGCATACATAACTTTAAAAGGAATCAGTGAAGCACAAGGAAGCAACAGACAAATTTTCCTTATTTTGCATAATTTTTTTTAATATAAAATCAAGGTAAATTAAGTGCTTTTGTAATATTTTGATACTTGAATTAAAAGAAAAAAAATTATATTTTACCTACTACAATGCATTGTTTAGACATTTGTCATTCTAATTACATCATTCAAATGGACCCTGAGAGTAATACACTGAGACCACTCCTAGCCTGGAAAGAGATTCTCTGGAATATTTCAGTAGAAAATAAATGCTTATGTTCTAGTTATGCCAGATCCTAATTTACATTTTCCTTTTATATTCTACAGTTGCAAACTTTTAACCTTGCAAAGGAAGAAATGTTTCTCCATTTCTTTCTGTGCAAACCAGTTTATTGGGCTATGGCAAATCAGACACCACATTTCATCTAAAAAATACTGGGATTTAATTACTAGACAGAAATACATAATATACTTTCAGATACTTGGAAAGGAAATTACTACTTAGCTATTAAGTGTTATTAAATTGTTCCTGATTTTAATTTTATATATTTTAATTCCCCTAAATTTTCCGGAATGCATGAATACAAGCTAGATTTCCTCTAACTTGTTTGTACATGTTATCATTATTTAAAAAGCAGCTTTGAGAATACGTGAAAAATCTGTTTTCTGTCTCTGACCAGCCAATCTTTTGCATGATTCATAATAGTTTGCAAACTTGGTACCCTGTGTTTAAAAGTTCTATTTAGCTGAACCTAAAACACCCGCACAGGGCTGAAAACAGCTTCTGTTGCATAAATGCAGACATATTAAGAAAGCTCTTAAACAAGAAAAGAAGGTATAGGAGAAATTGTTCCATGCAAGAGCACCATTCAAGGACAGAAGTGTGGTGGTGTGGGATAGGCAGATGCTCAGTTTACTGCCCCTCCTGAGTGTTGGGGTCCTGAGGGCACAAAAGGAGGCTGTCTGGTTTTCCCATGCCACGCCATGCCATTGGAATATCCATTTCAGCTGCCAGCTTGGGGTTACCAGGCTCTGCTCCAGGATGTGCTAGGATGCTGCTTCCCAGATCCACCACAAACCTGCCCAGCCTGCCTCCAAGGTGGTTCCATGGCTCCTGGCAGATTGCAGCAGAGAGCAAGCCCAAGCAAGGAAGGTGTCAATGGCACATGATATTCTTCTGCCACTCCTGCTCTGTCATCAGTGCCTTATATCCCATGAACCTGCATAAACTAAGCTCCTGTGTACATCCAGCTTGTCTAAAATGAGACATGAAGTCTAGAAACCACAGATGGCTTCAAGTGTTACTACCTTAAATTTATTTCCATAGGAATCAGGAGAAACCACTATTCCTGTAACCTTTGTAATTCAATAACTATAATGTGAGGTTTACTGCATAATTAAAACAAAAAGTCAAAGAGCTGAAATATAAGATGGTGTTTAAAATTTGAAAAAAAAATTCTGTAATGTAAATTCACCTGCTTGTACATGTGCAGAATGACATTTAAGACCTGACCACACACTTAGGGTCTCTGATATATTCAGTGGTTATAGTTGCAGAAATTTTATGCATTTATGTTGAAAGCAAAGAGAAAATGAGATAAAGTTCTTATGATTAAAACAGAAAAAATAAACTGGGGAGAAAGATACTATTTTCTTGTCCTGTGATTCTGTTCTGAATGAAGTTCTGTCTGACAATATTTACAATGCTCTTTACCTTAGAGAGGTCATATTTTCAGAATTTCTGGGTTCTTTCACTGCATTTTAAACTAATTGAACTTGTGCTTTGAATGTATATTGATACATTAAAATGATTAGAGCATTAAAAAAACAAGTTTATTCTCTTCCATGTTTGATAAGCAAAACTAATAAAATTGTTTTCTTAATTTTAGTTTGCATCTCTACTTATAAACACAAGAAAGGGAAAACTAGTGTCAACTTATTTCAAGGATCATTGTGGAAATGCAATTGTACATCTAGGAAGTGTTTTGATGTTATAATAGTACTTTTTAAAAAGTTTTTCATAAAAACACAAAAATTAAGGATTTTAATGTGAAATACAGTTTTGGATAACACACAACAAATAAGGTCTAGTTAAAAAAAAAGCTGACAGAAAGATACAAATAAAATTATTGTATGCAGTAGGAGAAACAATAATTACATTCAACTGACACACAGGTGGGAAAACAAATGTGTGTTAGAAATTTACCTTTTTTTACTCTAGTTACACCTCAAATTCAACTTTAACATTCTTGCAAAGTAGAATCAAGTAATTTAAATTAGTATGTAAGTATGAAGAAAGTAAATAAAACTTTTTAAAAAGGAGGTAGTCAATTAAAATTAATATTTACTGAAATATTTTTCATAGTTTCTAAAGCCAGGCATCTGGCAATATTAAAAAGAAAAGTTGACTCTCCCTTACAAGGTACCAATTTGAATTTCAAAATCATAGGATTACTTCATAATTGCTCGAAGTTAGAACTTTATTTCAGTTACCAGTAATCAGCTGTTTAAAAATAGTGTCCTTAAATCATAGATCTATATTTTTTCTGGGCCATTTTCCCCTTAAAAATTGACTTGACATTTAAAACATCAGCTTTTTCACCGTGTGCATCCCATCTGCAATTATGCTGCAGCCCACTCAGCCACTCAGCTCTGCCCTTGCAATAGCAATAAACCTATTAAAAAACAACATGTAGATGGATAAAATGGACAGCTATCCAGCACACACACACAAAAAAGAGAAAAAGATAGAAAGAACAAAAGAAAAAAAGATAAGCCATGAAGGTATTTTATATAACTGGACATTCTTACAGACACCCATTACCCTGTATGGTGTGGAGTAGAGTATTTGTACAAGAAAGGCATATTACATAGTGAAGTCTCTTCCCTGTTTGGGTAATTATACCATCAACAGTAATCAACCTCTCTTTCATTCAAGAATGCTAATATAGTGGAAGCAGTCATTTAATATAATCTCATATGTTTCATTTATAACGTGGAAGAGCAAATTAATAACAGTGCTTGTGTGCTTTATCTTACCTGGATAAAACCTTATGTAAGTGAATGAGGATAAAAGGTCTGGGTTATCCAGCTTGTAAATTTTATGTTGAGAGTAGCCATTTCAAAGGCTCTAAAATGCTTCATGGGTCATGGCAGATGTATTTGATCAACCTATTTACATACAAATTTTATACAAATTCAGTTTCTAGCATGACTTCTAATTTACAGTGGCATGCAGAGGGAATGAGAGCAAGTTAACCTGCAGAGTGCTCTGGGACCATGTGTCTACACAAGTTGTGGTACCTGGGCCAACTAATTTAAAGGCATTTTTACATATTCTATGGAGCCACCAGTTGTGTAACTGATATGAAGACATAATCTCCACTTTACCTGCTTGCCTCTGTATTGATTTATGCAATTCATGAATTCATATAAAAACTGAAAAAACTGAAAATGTAATTCCAAGGAAATTTACTTATGTACAAGTCTGTTCATGAGAAATGCAAACTGAGAACTGTTGTTTAATTGATTCTGTGCTTTCTATTTGCTTTCACCTACACTGAAGAAGCTTTAATATTTTTAATTGCTGTAGAGATTTTAACATCTCTGTTTTGTATTTTCTCATGTATTTATTATAATAATAATAACAACAACAACAATAAGAATAACAATAATAATACAGTACAATCATGCTGAAGCCTTTACCTCAAAAGAGATATTTTCTGCATCTCTCATCCAGTCATCAAATGACAATTTTAATAAAATACATAGAAATTTAGGCTGAAATCTGTTTGGAATTCACCTAAATGTTCAAATTTGAAAGGTAGAACCTAAGAGACAAGAAGTGGTATGCAGGAAATAAGAAACTAGTCTAAACTGAAAAAAAACTATACATCAATTTTGTTTTCTACTCCAAAGTTTTAAAATCACATCTGACTTTATTAACATCTTGAAGGTAACTCTCATTGCAAGCTAAAATATTAAAGAACCTCCCTAAAGTGCTGCTGAATAAGCATGAATTTTCTTGCTCTAAGTTGCTTGTCTAATTCAGAAGTTGGTGGCAGACAGCCAAACTTCCTTCCTAGATGTTAAGACTATACCATAAAGTATCCTTAATGTAGTTTTCAACTGTTCTGTTTATCTCTCTGGGGATAAAAGAACCTACTGTTTTGAAGTGTCAGATTTTATACTGCGCTGCAGTGTTATTTTTATTTATCTTCTATATTTTTCTGAGGCATATATAAAAGTAATCTTCAAAGACCTATTCCTACTATTTCAGGTTTTTTCATATTTAAGCTTTGTTTTGAAGAACTATCTGGAAAAAAACACATATAGCTTATGTCCTGGTAATTAGACTACACATACCTTTTGTTCATCTTTTTTTTTTTCACCTTTGGAAGACAAAAGGAATCTGCCATTTTAAATCAGAATGGTACTGCATGCTACTTGAGAGCACAAGATGTCACATTTAACTTTAACATTAACAACTTCCTTCCTATGCTGTGTAGATAAGAAATATCCAGGTTGTTTCCTGTTTAATTGCCTGCAAATGTTTGAGGATACTGAGATGGCCTAAGGCCAAGTCTCTCCCATGCTTAGGCTCAGCCCAATCCAGCTGCAGAAGCAGAGCTGCCAGCAGCCAGGAGAGGAATTGCAGTGTCCTGAATGCATGCCATAAAACCTGGTGATGCACACAGTATGCAAGGGTTTTCAGGAAATATATGACTGGCATAATGCCCTTTTGTGATCCCCAGTCATTAAAAGTGACAGATATGTTGCACACAGGTGGGCAGTTCTAATGTGATGTCCATGAGGATTTGTTCTTTGGCAAGAGAATCCTCTAGGGACCTCTAGCTCAAACCATCCCCACTCATCTATTTCACTTCCTGAGAAAAAAAAGCAACCAAAAACCATATAAATGAAAAGTCCTTCCTGATCAACTTAAATGAAACAAAAAATATGATTTCTTAAATTTACATTTTCTTGAGAGTTGTGAAGATGGATTTCTGTCAGAAAATAAAGTAGGAATTGCCTAAATATAAATATAAAGTAGAACTTTTAGCTGCTTATGCAGCTGAGACCTGCAAATCTCTTTAGGATATATTTAATTTGAAGAAGAGGAACTACTGAAAACAAAGAGAATTCCTCTCAGAAGAATTCACAGATGTATCAAAGGACTCATAAAGTGTTTTGCAGCAGAAAATCCTAGTCTTTATCTAGAAGTCAAGGTAGAAAATCAGTGGCTATCTGATTCATCAGTGACTTTATTCGAAACCTGAATTGGCAGCATGGATTTGACCCTTGAATAAGTAGATTTCTTCACTCATTTATAGGCATGTATTTAAGTGTATGTAGCAGGGCAGGAATAGAAACACTGATCTTGGGTTCTGCTCCATAAAGTTGCTCTGGGGCAAAAAGTAGGACAGAGAAATTTTGGGAAATATTGTTAGAATGATAGAAGGAACAAAAGGTGGGAAAATACAGATTTTTCTTTAGCAATTGTTAGGAACTATGATATAGCTACTATAAACTAGGATAGAATACTATCTCTTCCTATTTAGCCTTCTTATGTACATGTATTTTTAAAATTTCACTTCACTGTCTCTTAAGTGTGCACAGATAGTCAAAAGCAGTGTTACTTTAAGCATTTTGGTTTTCTATTTTATAAACAGTGTCATTAGAAGGAGATGTTAATAGAGGACTTAACGTAAAATCTGAAATTACAATCATATCCTTCATCCTTGAACTTGATGAAGCAGACTAACACTCCCTGCAGAGAAGACTGAGAAGCTGAACTCTGCTTTGTAATAATAAAATATTAAACTGTCCCCTTGCAGCCCTTCCAGATATTGGTGGTAATGATTATCAGGCTTTTCTGGGTTAATGTCATTTTCCTTCATGAAAATGGCTTATATCTCTTTTGACTTCCTAGCATTCTTATTTTTATGCATTTTGCTAGTTCCATAATTTTTGAAAATTCTTCCCTCATATGCTATTTTAATCTATGCTATTCCCCACTGTGTCATTGTACTTCTCTCTACTCCTGTGCTATGCTGTCCTCAGGCTAACATGAATAGCATTATGTACATCTCTGAGGTTAGATGCAAATCTAGACTAACATCTTCTTGTGAACATGGCCTGTAACGTCTCTCTTATGTCTGTACAAAATGTTCAGATATGGTGAACTGGGATAAACTTAATACCAGTTGCTGTACTGCAAGGAATAATACATAATCTCATACCAAAAGGTACAGGACACGCTTATCTCTTTGCTTGTCTGACACTTGTATTCTACAAGCAGCAGGGCTCCCTTGGTGGAGAAGCTGAGGTGCAGATGCACAGACATTTAGGGACCAAACCCCATTTGGTGCTTAGATGGTGTGATGGAGAACACAGCACTGCTCATTGCTGCAGGAAAAGCATTGAGAACCAGTCATTTCAAACACACTGAAACCACAAAATGGAAAGCCAAAGCCTGATCTTTGTTAAGAAGTAATGTTGAACTATTTGCATCTGAAGTTCCTATCAAAGGTAATAGTTCACAGGTTCATGTGGACTAAAATGTCCAAACATAATTCACAGCAAAACATGTGTTTCCAGTCACCAAAGGGTGGGGCATGGCAGGGAATCCCAGGGAAGGCTGTGCTCCAAAGGAAGAAGCAAGACAGCTGCAGAAGTTGGTTCACCTGCAAGGTGTCAGCACATTGAACAAGGAAAGTCAGGGCCAGAGTCAGGTCTGGAAACAGGTATCAGGCAAGTGTCAAACCAGTGATAATTCAGCAGGCCTACTGTGATGTGTCAAGGTCACATCAGGAAATCATGTTCAGGTCTGGGTTGGGGAAGTAAAGTAGATGTTCAGATGTAGACATTGTAGCTATGGTGCAGCTCAGGATCAAGCTACAGAGCCTCTGATTAAACAAGGCTTCTATGGAAAAAGGGATTTAATAATCCCTTGTTTCTAGCTCACTTCCCAAAAGCTCTTAATGAAGAAGCTGACCTTGGCCTTGGCTAGCTGAAGTCCCTAATTTACCTTAACTAAACTCATGGAACTGGAGATGCATTCAGGATGCAGTCAGGAAGAGTTTTAACCTCTGTTGAGTCAGTGGATTGTTCTGTAAATCACAGGATATCTCATCAAGTCTAGACAGTGTCATTTATATATGTGAAGAAGACCAATACATATTTTAGTTAAGAAGTGCAGCCAGAGGAACTCCTGGATGAAAGTGGACAACATTAACTTTGGGATAAGGCATTAAAACTGCCTGAACTCCTCAGAAGAACTGAAGGGAGAACAGGTTAAATGAGTTAACAGGCTTGTCCATGATGAATATCTGAGGGTAGTCGCTGAGGCCAGTCCTGAAATATGTTCTGTGAGAGAAAGGACATTCTTTCTCATAGATGGGTACTATCTATGTCAGAGTCTCCGAATAGAAATGCAGCATGAAGCATGAAATCGTGGCTGCCATCTTGGAAGAAGCAGGTGGCAAATCAGCTGTTTGAGAGAGATGTTTTTATGAGGTAATCTTGACATGATCAAATTAAATGTGATTTTTTTTTCCTTTTGTTTATTCATCTCTGTCTTTATAAAATGTTACTCTTATCTATTCTAGCTGGTATGAATAGATGTGCTTTTTTACATTTAGTATTCTTCACCTTAGCAATATGAGGAATAACTTGGGACACAGCAGCAAACAAACAAGAACTCAAATATCCACCATAGGCCTTTCACTGTATCAAAATCTAGGAGTGATCACCAGTGCTAACTGCATGCACAGGGAGAAAAACTTATAATTTTTTTATCAGTTTTTTTAAATCAGCAAGGAGATTCTGGGGTTCACCCATGACTCCATGGGTGACTTTTCACTCTTGGAAAGTACTTTTAAACTTATTTCTTAAAAAGAAATAAAAAATAGTGCTTTTCGTTCAGAAATAATTTCATTCTGATAAGGCATATGTCTTTCTTGCACTATGTTTTTCATCTTGTTTTTTCTATTCATTCGTATTGTAACAATTCCAGAGAAAAATTAAGTGCATATGAAAAATATGGGCAAGTAAAAGAGTGAAATTTAAGAAACCCTATTCAAAGACTTATCTGTGGTGAATCAGTAATGGCATCACTTTCTCAGGATTTCTCCCTGTTTGTGACATATATCCATCCAGTTTGAAACCCAAAACAGTGCAATTTAAGTTATCTGCTCAATTACAAGCAACCACTGCAATTTCAGTACACAAAGTAAACAATTCACTACTGGTTTGTGTGGTTTCAGACAATGCAAACAAAGAAAAAGAACCAAATGTATATTCTGAGCTCTAGAAAGAATTTCAGTGTGTTTCTGGATATGCTACAAGTACAAATGTAAAATTTTTACTAGGACTTCTTTACTTCAATTTATACTAATATAAACATGAAAATGCAAATTAAAAAAAATATGGCTTGTGCGGGGTTAAATTATAATGGACATTGAGGAAGAACAAGCTTGAAAAAATAACATACTGGGATATACTCTTCTATTGTGTTGACTAGTACAGACAGAACTGTATTTAGTGCCATCCTCCTTGGCATCAGTGCCTCTTCTAGGCTGGCACTGAGGCACTGACACAGCGTGGCACAGAGCCACATGCTTGGCCCTTAGTCTTGTATGTGATTATTTACACTTGCTAATGCATTCTATAGAGTGCTGTTTTCAGTTTGTGTTGTGAATTGAAACCTTCATTGCATGAATGTTTATGCTGTCCTACAAAGCCAGTTCCTGGAAATATATTAGACATTTGAATTTTTAAGCCACTTTTATAATTCTATTTCCTCCAATTGGTTGAATTCAAACTATTTTTTTTGACTAGATATTGTATATGTTGTGTGACTAGACATTTTAATTATTCATTTTCTTCATCAATTTAAATGAAAGAGTAGTTTTGAGCAAGAAAATAATAATAATGAGCCTTTAATAAATTTTAGTTACTTTAAAAACAAACAATAGTGGTGAAATTCATGAAAATTTCATGTCAGAATCACAATTCTGAATATGTGCAAACAGAACTAACTCTCAAGCACATACTAAAAGGTTTTTTTTAAACTTGAGAGGTCATAGAAAAGTGGATAGCTCCCATTTAAACATTCAAAATTATTAATAATGTAATATAATATTCAGAAAATCTCATTTTCTATCTCAAAAGCATCATATACACCTAGATGAAAATAAAAAGCAAAGACTTGCCAAAAAAAGAAAGAAAATATTTCCAGTGATTTCCACTGGAAAACAACTGTTTAATGGATCTGTCAGAGTGTATAAGATTTAGGAAGAATGTATTCAGAGGAGCAGACAGTTGTATGTACACTAGGTTTTTCTCAGCTCAGTCTTTCTCATAATTCTGTCCAAGAAAATGGGATATATTTTGATCTCAGGGGCATCAGTATATATCCAGAGATACTGTTTTGCTCCATGCTTCCATGCCCAATTTACACTGGCATTACTGTAAGTCTTGGAGTGTGACTCCCATCTTACATAATGTGTCAAGCACAAAATTTTTAAAACAGAATTGTAAAGCAATAAAGAAAGCCAAGTTGAGCTCAGAAATATGTGTTAAATGAACTCAGTAATCAAACTGTGAGACATATTTAACATAAGTTGAATTAATCTATGTTGAATTCTTCTTCCCTATTCTGAGAGACATTTTTTTCCTTTAGCTCTGGTGCAGTTGATTTACAGTAGACTTATACAGATATATGCATAATGGTGAGGTTTTTCTTCTCTGTGCTATATTTACAATCTTTATAGAAACATATTATCATATACATGCCAAAAAGAAATCTAAGAAAGAGTAATATCACATATTATGGTGGGATGTATTCACTCATATATCTTGAGCCCTGTGAGGACATTAATCTGAGGTCTTCAATTACAAATGGCTCTAGGCCTAATTTTATCTCTGTACTGAGCTGTAATGTGGTGATTCATAAATTTTTGATTTTTTGATTTGGAGCAATTATCTTTCAATATTCTCACAGGCCCCACAGAATTTGGAAATGTAGCAAGCCCTCCTTCTCTTGATGACTAGATGTCTATACCTAACCTTTACCTAGTCCAATTGTGACCCTATCCATAGCCTCCAAGTATTAAATTATTTGTGACTTGAATGTCCAGATTACTTTTGTGGGCTTTGCAGAACACAGCAGTAAATCAAGGTCTTTGTTTCCAAAATGTATGCCATTTCTAACTTTTAAAAAACTCTTGGAAGTAATCTACTGTCACAGCCAAAATATAGCCCACAATAAAGCCTTCATAATGTCAAACAACAGTCCTTAATTTAGCCTTTGCTAATTTGCCAATAAACCTATACCATCTTTTTCTCCAAGATTAATGTAATTGTACCCTCAGTATTAACTATAACATCAGTGGCTCATTGTTGAGCAAATACCGAGCCACTCCTTGCCTTTCACTACCTGTGAAAGCCAGTTTTCTGATCTGGCTCTTGCATAATGGTGAATGGACACTTTTCATGCAGTTCTGTGTGCTCACATCTGTTCTTAAACCAGTTCTGTCTCCATTTTCAATGACAAGCCCCTAATAAGCACCCAGTCAGAGGCTGCCCACACATCCCACCTTGGCTTCAGAGGTTTAGCAGGATGAAGACAGCATCTTCCAAACAAACCATAATTTTAAATGCAAACCTCGCTCTAGCCTCAAAATTTACACAGTGATTCATCCCAATCTAATATTAATACTAATAGGCCCACTGAAAGCTCTCCATACAGGCCTGCCAAAACTGTGGAGGAAACCAAAGACAGTGATACCTGCAGTTCTGGTGGCCTCAAGTCAAGAGTAGTATTAGAGTTTGTATTCAAATTAGGACATAAACTAGAACCCTAGTTCAGTGTTTTAGGGGTAAAATTTAAACTCCGTAAAATGTGCAGAAAATCCAGTTCATTATGGCCTTCCCTTTTGCTCCCAACTCTGCCAGCCTTAGCTACATACTGAATTGGGAATTTTTCATGTTTGCAGGTTAACTCTGTGAAAAACGAGTTTCACTCTCCTGTTGAAATTTAAAAGTTTAATAAAGGACAATAGGGGACACCAAACAATAAAGCAAAGAAACAGCGCTGGGTGCTTGGCCCTAAGCCGAGAAGCACCCCTGCCACTGAGGGAGTCGTCTTAAATACTCTTTGTATTGCGTCAGCCTCATGCCTATTCATAAGCATTCATGCATATTCAAACTTTTCTCAAAACTATTTTGCATGTTCCAAGAACTATTTTGCATGGCTCCTCCTTGGATCCGCCTTTTTAGAGCATGCGCTTTTTCGGCTGTGGTTTCTTCCAGTCGTGGTTATCTTCTCCCAGTTTGGGCTTGGGTCCGTAGTCCTTGCATCTGGTTATAGGCTGATAGTCAGGTATCAGTGGCAGGTCTTCTTTTTGGGTGTTATCCAGTCAAGCAGGTAGTGTGGTTAGTAAAGGAAAGTCTTTTAAACTACTTTTATTAGTTATTTTACTACTATATCGAAATCTAGTTAATAACAGAAATTAAAACATTGGTTATATACCTCTATCTTTATGACAACACTACTTCTGTAAAAAGAATAAAACCATACACACAATGGATATCTACAAAAAGCCAATACTATATTATTATGTATTTATCACAACTCCCACCTACCTTTTCTTTTCTAGAGATGGACACTGCTGATGCTGCTCAATACAGAGGCAATGGCACATCCTTCCCACATTGTCTTAAAGGTCTGCTGAGTGGCTTGGCAGTTGATGATGTAGGGTCTTCCCTACCATTTAAATATGCAAGGATTCAACAGAACTGCAGCTGACATGCTGTTGCAGCTGTCTTAGGTGTCTGTAAACCCTTGCTTCAGGAGCAGCTTTAGAACAGCAAACCCTAGACCCCAAATTGCAGTTTACTAGTAGGACAGTAGTATCAACTTCAGTACCTCCATTTCTGGCAGAAAAGGAGGTACCCCACAGGTTCTTGGTAGTTTTCATCTGCTGTTGTGAGACGCATTTGGAAATTTGGACTTTAAATTTTGAATGTTGGGTTTTTCTTCCCAAATTGGAAAGTGAAATGTCTGAAAACTACAATAGAACACAGGGAAAGTCTGAGCTTATTTTCATCTCTAATCATTTTTGTACAAATGGGTAACATTGGAAGGACACAGGGAGACCTCATAGAAAATTTTTCTTTATTTGTTATTTCCAAAAATTTCAAAATACTGGGATTTCAATAGTAAAAATTTAAATTTTAGAAATGTAAGAAGCACAGTGTGCTTTTAGATTTTGTGGAAATCTTGACTCTCTTAGACTTTATAGATCTTATTCCACAAAGAATGGAGAGACAGGTCATGAACTGTATAGCATGCAATCATTCTCCAAACAAAAGCTACTTTAGTAAAAAAATCACTTCCATATAACTGTTTTATGATAGACTAGGAATTAAGTTGCTAACATAAATTCCCTCATTCTTGGTTTTCTCACTATCAAGACTTTTTTGGCTGATTTGTTCAATTGTTGTTATTTTTTAAAATTTTTTTTAAACATATAATTGACACAAATCAAGCTCAGGGAGACACTTAAGGTCATGGTTTGATAATCTTTACCAAGGTCATAGTGCTTTACTCAATGGTTTATGAAAGGAAGCTGTCTTTATTTTGCTGAAATGTAGTGTATATGTGAGAAAGACACTTGAATATTGACATAAAGGAAGCAGGGCTTGTGGAAAGAAACAATAGTCGTTATTAACCAGCAGACAGACTTGGAAAAAATCAGACAAGCCTGGACTTACTGTCTCTTTAGGAAGGCTTCAAAGAAGAAAACCGTCTTTGAGCAAAATTGTTGCAATGTCGTTGCATCCCTAATTTAAAGAAAATGTCTTCCTCTCAGAATTTGATTTGCTTCAGTTTTCAGCTATTGCTTCTGCTAGCTAAACAAAATAACCAGCTACTTGCAAAGATGTTTTTTGTCAATCCTTGTAGGCTCAAATGAAGTAAATTCATAACATCCCTTTGAAAAGTTATATAAATGAAGATATTGGATTTTCTTTTTTACTGAAGTGCTATTACTGAAAGTTTACAGATACTAAATCTCACTCCTTGGGTTTGTGTTTAATGCAAAACTTCAAGGGTTTCTTTTTAGGAAAAAGAAAAGGAAAAAAAAAAAATATTTCCTTTATTCCTGAGCACATTCTGCAGATTGTGTATTCCGAGGAAGACATTGCAAGAGAAGAGTTTAAATCCTTTTCTCTGAATAGAAGTACATAGTCAACTGTGGTCAGTCTCAGAGAGCCTCCGTGACAAGATAACAGCACTTGGTGAGACAGATATTTAGAAAAGACGTTAAGAGGCATAAACCACCCACACACTGTTTTGTGAAAGACCTTATAAAAAAGGGAGTTCAATGCTGACTTCAATGGGGCTAATATTTAGTTTCAAGATAAGAATAAGGAAAATTGAAATGAAAATTCTGAGTGGCATTTTGAAAGATCTGTTTGACATCCTGTGTCTTGTTTATTTTTTCTGATGAGAAAGAACATTATCGTGTAACAGGGAACAATTTCTAAATGTCAGTGATTTTTCTCCTCTTCGGGAACACAGACAATGTCAAACTAGGTTTTAAAAAAAATTCCAGTAAATCAGTGTCAGACATATATTTGGCATAGCTAAACTCAGAGGTTGAATTTCCTATTGTAGCCCAGCAAGCAGAATATGAAGCAGACCCACACTTACTAACAAGGAAAGCACTTGCAATCTAAAATCTTGAAAGTGAAAGAACTGAGGAAAAGGAAGAGTAAGACCAGGCAGCTGAAAGCAGACTGTAAGGTGAATACTATAGGTGAAATAGAACAACTGAAGTAGTCCCAGTAAATAATTCTGACATTCTCTGGTACTATGTACTTTCAAAATCAGAGCTCGTCTGTTAGGTGTCTGCATTCCCCATTGCTAGGCATTGGACCTGTCTACATTAGAAAAAGGCCCAGAATACCACCATAGGCACACTTCTTTGTTAATTCTCTTTCCTGCCATAACCCATTAAGATTCTTTTTCTTTTTTTCCTACTTTTGAGATGGATTAAACAAAAATTTTAAAAAGAATACTTTTTCTTCCAAGGTGGGTAGACTATTACTGGACACTTTGGTGGAATATTTACTGGGGTCAATGTGTAAATAGCTGCAATTTTGAAAAATAACCCCTTGTAGATTTCCTCTATAGGGAAGCTTTTACTTTGAAGTGTGATGCTTACCGTTCCCAAAACTTGAAGAGGAAGTAAAAAAGTGAGGCTTAGGGGAAAAGAAAAAAAAAAAAGCAAAAGTTGAATCCCAAACCAAAGCTTCATGCGCTGTTTTTTCCTAGATATCTATTCTAGTTAGTTCAGATAAAAATCTTAGGTATTTTACTTCTTTAAGGATGAGTAACTGACCTAGCCCAAAAAGAGAGCAGAGCAATCAAGGTCAACATCTAAACAGATAAACTTCAAATGTGAAAGCTAGAAAAGGCTAAACAAAGGAGAAATCTGCTTTAAAAATATTACCTACATTTGCAAACGAAATCAAAATACAGTTGTCTATTGCTATGAATTAAAATTTCAGTACATCAACAATGTCAGTTTGCTTAAAATTTAATTTTTACTGAAGATTGGTAATTTTATAATAAAGTTTGTGATGGTCATTATACCTACATTATTCATCATATTTTTAATTTTTTTTTCTTATGGTTTAAATTGGTGTTCACAAAGTGGTAGCTGAAGTTATAGTATAGTCTCATTAACAATAGCATGTTAATAATTACAAGGTTGGTCATGGTTAATTACTACTCTTCATTAAACACAACACATCAGGAGACTGTGGAGGACTTCTGAAGAGTGTATATCCCATCACTGCTACCCAGTGACCTAAATCAACCTTAATCCAAAGTCTGCTGTGATGGAGTTTCTAGTCTTCTGTATCGGCGCAATTAGCACAGAGAGAAAAGGCACATGTGCAAAGCTTCATGCACACAGACACAGCAGAAGTGTTCTCACAGCTCTGGTGGTGTGAAGGACCCATGGTGAGCTGGCAAGGCATGTGCAGAGCTGAGCTGAGCAGAAAAGCTCCTCGGGGAAAGAAGAGGTAGGACTGGGTGAAAGAGTGAAACTGGTAGGCATGACATGTTAATGAGCTGTGTCAGAGCCATCTGAGGTTTGGGGAAGATAATTGCTACTCGAGAATAAGATCATCTGGTTTTCTGTTCAGGACAATGTTCTTTGGACCTGTTTAAGAACGCTCACTAAAGCAAAGAACTCAACAAAGAATCCTGGAGATGAGCTCTTTCAGTCCGACAGCTCACTGACTCCAACCAGCTGTTTTTTCCTTGAACAAACAAAACACCAGATCAGTTCCCAAAAGGAATTTTGACTTGTAAAAACACAATTACTGTTACATTGTTTCACTGCTGGTCATTTAGCTCCTGCTGGATAAGAAACCAGTCTGCCTATTTAACGTCTTGCATTCCAAGTAGCAAGATGGAAGAAAATTCTGAGACTCTCTCTGCTTTAAAGGTCAAGGAGAGGCTCTATTTGTTTGTTTCTTTATTTCCCAGCCAAGTGACTTCCAATGGATCCATTTTCTAAATGGCCAATGCTCCTATTGCAAGCATCCTTTCATGATTGTGACTAATTTTATGTCTCTAACCCTTTTTTGCTGTCCTCCTTTTCTTTTTTGCCTTTGAAATAAAAGAATTTCACCTAACTAGGGTGAACAGGTTCTGTCAGCTAATAACATGAGCAATTAAAGAAGCATTCAGTGACAAAGGAATGACCTGTACTCTCAAGGATGGGTGTAAGTGCTACACCTTTTTCACTGTACACCTACTGATAATGAGCATTATGTCCCTTAAATGGCTTTCTGAGTAGGTTATGTATGTAGTAATTTCATGGGGTTGTATTATTTTTGACAACTATTTTTCTTTCTCTCTGTCTTCCTTTGTGTCCCTAAACACAGACACACACAGACACACACAGACACATACATGTATAACATTGGGTCTAATTCTGTTTCCTACTATGAAGCATTAAAAACTGATACAATCATAATGGATTTGACAAACTACTTGGAAATCTTCCACAGGATTCAGCATGCTGCAGGAACACAAAATAAAGTTCTTTTGCAAGCTGTCTTGTCTCTGGAACTACCAGAGAAGGTGGCAATATAGGTCCAGCACCTGTAACCCTTAGAAGACAGTACAACCAAAATGAAGACTCAGATGGAAAGCAGCTTTGCTACCAATTGCTGAAGAAGGAAAACACCAGTACTTTTTCTTCTTGCTTACCTGTAGATATATTATGTAAACACTACTATCTCTGTCAAAAATAACAAAGCCTCTATTGACAAGAAGATGGTACTATAAGAAGAACATTTTCCCCACTGTTTCTTACAAGCCAGCCTCACAGATTTTTTACATGATGAATAATGGCAAAAATATACAAACTATATACATATATATCCCATGTATGTATGGGTTGGGGAGGTAGGGAGATATGGAGAGAGAGCTCTGTATCACTGAGCGAAGCACAGCTACATTAAAAATGTAGATCTAAGAAAAAATCATCCATTTTTGCCGTGACTGATTTGCAAAAGTTCCCATTTGAGAACATGAATAGCAGTGAACAGTTCAGCATATCTGTATATACAGTGCATCAGAGAGGGGATGTGTAAGTTTAAAGACTATTATGCTTGCACATCATGAGGTCTGCTTCTCTGTTTCTGGAAAGACTGCAGAGTTGGCAGTAAAGACTGTCTTGTTCCTGTGTGTATCAGCCAACACATTGAATACCTGTGTTTCTCCACAGTGTAAGCTGTTCCAGCAGAGGCAGTAAGGACAAAGTGTTTGGGAGAGATCTGCTGTTTAATCCTACAGGGTTTAGAAGGCCACTTTTTGCAATGATAAGGACTGATTTAATGTAGCAATTATAATTCTAAAACTAGATATTACTAGACCCTCTTTTTCATTAGCTAATGAACTTACAATGTGAAATGCTTGCAGTACAAGGCAGCATTACTTGTCCCTAGTCTTTGATGTTGACTCTGAGCTGCATAACATTCCGCTACTATGATATTTCCAGGAAAAAAATGTGGAAAATAAAGTGATTTGTGGTGTTTTTATCAACAGAAAGAAGAAGACTAGAAAAAGATTGATGGAGAGAGATGTGTATTTTTTTTTGTTAGTTTCACAAAATCTTTTACTGAAGAATGAAAGGTAAGTTTGATTTAATGAAACGATTTATAGATTGTAATGATGAACATCAACATGTCAGCCACTATCACTTTTCCTCTGAGTCTACAATCCACAATCCTGCCCAGTTTTCCTAAATAAGGATAAAAGAAACCAGATACCTCAGAAGACAAAGCAACAAGAAAGGTAATAGAATCAATAAACTAGTGAAAAAAAACTACAGCAGGGTAAACCAGGTATTTTCCCTGTACCAGTATCCATCTTTTAGCTATGATAGGTAACTACGTTTCCTTGGTTTGTTTTCTTTTTTTAGCAGAGCAAGTTTAACTTGCTCTTTAAATGAAGGACAAAAGATGTCTTTATTTGACATCTCTCAATTAATTGAAAAGTAATGAGAGTGGCCAGTCATGAGACAGGAAAAGTATCTATGAACTCCTGCTCTAAGTAAAAGGCTTTATGTCCATTAATCCTTCAGGAAGAATCACTGAATTTGATTAAGGTTTTGGATTGGTTTGGATTTTCATTTCTTTTTGAGGGCACGAGTGAGGTTTCATCTGTCTCTTATTAATGTTATCCCACTTTGCAGAAGAATAATAGCAGCCGGTCTATATAATTTTCTGATTTAGATGGTCACAGAGAGAGAGAAAAATGTTACTCCTAAACCAGTTCTTGTATTTTGCATCAAGCAAACAGTGCAAACATCTTTGGCATAGGTATCATAACACTGCTCTTACCACCAGACATGTCTTTTTGCAAAATTGGAGAATTATATTCTAATATTCAATACATTCATTGAATATATTCAAAATAATTTGATTTTACATTGATTTACATATAGATGTATATCATAGACAAAGAACAGAAAGTCTGCATCTAGTCTCTCTTTATAAAAGAGATATATTAAATTGATTAAATCCAGTAAAAGCTTTGATAAACAATTTCCATCCTAAAGTATCTGGATCTCAGGTTTAAGGATCATCTCAGTTTTAACATCTCCATCGATTTATTAAATGCCACTCTAGTAATTTTTAATGAGAGCAGTCATAGTGTCAGTTTCTGATGTGGAAGTCACATCAGCGGTGGAATCAGATAACAATGAGATTTTATATCCAAGTAGGTGGATGAGTACTCAGGTTAGGACCCTGCTGAGAGCTGCACAGCATTGACTAGCACTCCAAACCAGAAGAGTTACAGCTGCTAAGATTTAAATGGTTTTCTAAGGTTGCCCTCTGGGACCCAGAAGAAATTTAGGTTACTAATTCTCCATTTGAGAAGGCATATTTGTAATTCTGATTCTTTTCATCCTCCTATATCAGAGTTTTAGATATAAGAGGAATGATCTTTTTGTGGTAAGGTAGGTAAAGGCTGCAGGCAGCCTTAACCCAAATAAGTTACAGCTGTGACCCTAAACAAGCGGGATAAACAACTTTATTAAAGAATGAAGCAGAGAATGTGGATGTGTAGGACTAACCACAAAAGGCACCTGTGGATAGTTTACTGACCAACAGTAATGGAATAAGGAACACCTGTTATTCACGTAAAGAAAAGGGTATAAAAAGGTGTACTGGGGATAACAAACTGCTGATGCCTACCACTATCTTCTGTGTCAGCTGTGAGGTCACTGTCAATTTTTAAAAGCAAAAAGGTTGTTCCAATGTGCTACCCTTCTGTTTACACTGCAGAGCATTTACAGAGCACAGAAGATGAATTCCCTTCAAATGAAACTTAACTGCACTTCCAAGGAGAGTACCCAGCAAGCCTGCAATTGCTAATAGGTGTTACAGATTTGACTAGAGCTAGTCTAAAATAAACCTTTTGAGATACATTTAGGGATAGGTGTTACGTCCTCAGTTTCAATTGGTTTTGTCCTTGGCACTTGCTGCAACTGTAGCACACTAGTTGCTAAGGTGGAAATAACCTCTCTAAATACCAGATGAGATTCTTTTGGTGTCTGCAACGGCTCAGCATCAACGTGATAAATACATTGTGGTAAGTGAACATACATCTCGTGTATGGTCTAGGAAAACTCACATCTCTCTTGCTGCTGCCCTCTCACACTACCACAAATGAGTGCTTGTCACCATTAGCTGTCTTGGTTTGGAGTGATCCAACGTATTTTGGGGTTTTTCTTACTTGCTTTCTTTAAGCACCTGAAAGTCTGATTTTTTCATAAATTAAACAACAACAGTACATAGCTACTTCATAGTTTTCCATAGATTTTGCCAAATAACATATGTTCCTAAATTTGGCATAAATTTTATCTGCTTGTTCCTGTTAAAACAGAACAGAATGGAATATTGGGGGTTTTTTACTTACACAAGCTTACTTTTGCTTAGAATTTGTATTGCTTGCACAGGTTGAGGTATTTTTTATATAATATAAAAATATATATATAAAATAATATATATATAATATATAAAAATAAATTTTTATATAATATAAAAAATATATTTATATATTTATTACTGAAATTTGTAATCTGTAGTGTATACACATGATTTAGCTGGACTTGTTTTGAGCAGGGTTTTGCACTAAATGACCTCCAGAGTTCTTTCCTAACTTTAATTATGCTATGATGCTATGATTTTGTGGCACAGAAACATTTATCTCAGTTGTACCTGAGACAAAGTGTAACAACTCCATTTATCGCATAGCATTCCTACTAATGTTTTTTGCTTGTTTGTTTTCTTCTTAATGCTATTGAAGTAGTGGACATCTCATCATCAAATCTGAGCTTAACATATCATGATCACTCACATTATATGAAGCAAAAAGCACCTTCTGAAGGATGAGTCTGGAAAGAAGCTGAAGTGAAACAATTTGACTAGCTGAAACAATTTTAAAAGAGAGTTTTGCATTTGTTAACATAGGAAGAACACTATAAAATAACATATAAGCCTAGGTAGCTTATTTCACTGAAATCATAACAATTCTATACTGGAAATTGCCTCTAGCACAAATTTAAAGTGTACTGAAATTGTATCACAAGTCAGAAATAAAATAAACCTAGCCTTTCTAAGGCTTACTCATGTGATAATGTGAATATATTAGACTGATCCATGCTGACTGCACTGATATTTTTGACCAGTTTCAAACTACATCTAACTGTAAAATTATGCCCTCAACAGTCAACTGCAAATAATTTTTTGAATAAAAGCTTGATTTCATTCGTATAGGAAAAATTAATAAAGCATATTTTTGATAAAAGTGTTAAATAATTACATATATATTTCCTTAATTAACACTGCTGGATTTTTAGAACAACTATCCTGCTCACCTTGCTGAAGAATACAGCTCCCAGAAAAAAAATTCATACGAGGATAAAAATACAGTTAGAAGAGATAAAGTGGGAAGGCGAATACATGCTTGCTTTCTGACAGGTTTCTGGTGACACAGGTAGCATTGGTCCTTGTTGGCTCTGGCACAGGGTGCACAGCTGGATAGTGATGACCACAGGTTGGGCACTCCAAGACCCACAGAACAGAGGATCGAAGTGATATATTAGTTTGTCTGTTCTGAAAGAGTGGAATGAATTTACCTGAATAAAATAAGTTGTGAGTACCCAGGTACCCTGTGGTGTTAGAGAATACCCTGGAAGACCAAACGTGAGTAGTTACTCGTCTCTTTAATATGATATTCCTATAAAAAATATTCCTGTGCTTGAAATCTGCAAGCCCTTGCATGTGTGTATGCCAATTCATAATTGCTGTGTCCCTAACAAAGCACAAAACATCAAAACACTGGATAATTTTATTACTAATGTTATTTTCAGATCTACCATATAACTGTTTAACTATTTAAAAGCCTTTTCTACAAGCTACTGTGTTCCCGTGACAGCAATTAGAGTGTCCAACAATAATAATGTTCTTGTTTATTCCTTGGCAGAAGACAAACTGGAAAAAGTTAGTCAATTTGAAAGAGGAATGAGGCTATTTTCTTTTTTTGACTACCCCTTTAAGGGTGAAATGAGCCCTGTTGGAAGAGCAGAGCCATGAGTCAGGAGCTAGGCTGGCACAGTTGTTGATATCAAAAGCCATATATAAGTTGTTTTTCCATATGTACTTTTTGTTTTACTTACTTAGTTTTTCCCTTTAATCTCCAAAAAAAAGTTACCTTTCCTGAAAGATATTTGCTGTTAATCTGGGAGAAATCACAACTGAACTCATTTAGAGAAGTGATATCATCCTCTGAAGCTTGACAATGTGACAGGGCAGGTGGGAACCCACTGTGCTTGCACAACAAGAATCTAAAATAGGAGACTCTTCATTTTCTTTGAGTGTGTTTCCCTTAGGGGGGATTCAGGAAAACAGGATATATACTTAAAAAAAAAAAAAAAAAAAATTCCTGAGACTGGAATCTGCTTGCAGGTTTTATCAAGGAGGCTGCATCAAAAAATAACTTCAGTGATCAGTAAATTTAAAATATATGCCATCTGATCTTATCTCTAGCATGAAAAGGAGGATTCAGTTAATATTCTAAAATAAAATGGCCATAAGTTTCAAGAAAAATAGCCAACCTACACATTTATGCACTCTGTTTCAGCCCTAAATAAACATAGTTAAGAGACGTACCAGGAACAGATTAACAGTGAAAAACAATTCTCTGTGACTGCATACATTCACTTTAAAGATTTCTAATTTGCTAAATATTTGCCTACAATTTTCTCTCCAATTTCATTATGTATAGTTGGGCTTTTAATTTGCATTCCTTTCTCATCATCATTTACTCAGATGGAATAATGCTTTTAATTATCTTCCTTTGTATAGGTCTCTGAAATACAGTACTTGGAATGGGGAAGATTTCAGTTATTCAAGCAGTTATTGTAAAAGCTAGTAAAAGCTGGAAAAAAGCCACATCTCTTTTACTGTAGCTGACACTCTACATTGATCTAGCAGGAAATCTGTCTGTTACTGAGACAGATGGGGGAGCTCTGGGACTCAGTTTAACGTGGTTGAAGCTCCTGTGGATGCTGATATTGTACACTGACAGTAGCTGAAGTCTGAACAGCAGAGTTTACATGCCTGAAATAAATTGTTTTGATTAGAACCTTTAGGAAAGAAATTCATAAGGTACAGTTTTATTGACTACTTGCCAAACAACACAGACCTGTGCTCTGTAAGCTTGTTTTGTTCTTGTAAGTCAAGCACCAACTGGGCTCTTATTTTCTAAGGTTATGGACTTACAGCATAATACATTGTCATTTACTCTGAATTATTACACAGACAGAAGAATCAGAAAAAGAATGTACATTCAGTTCTAACTGTAATTGACCTTAGGAAAAATACTTTATTAAAGTAGTCTATGGATTTGATTATCTTCCATAGGCATATGAGAAATTTGCTATTGATAAAAATGTTTCCAGAACAAAAAGGTACATATAATCCAAATTTGTGGCAGTTATAAAGAAAATGACAAAATTATCACTTTTAATTATTAGCAAAAGAGTGCTGTTTTATCAGAGAACCTGGGGGGATTTTTAGGTGCCATTTCAGGTTCTGTTTTATTGGCAGTCAGAGACCACTCTATTTGTGGCGTAATGCTGTTGTGATCACCTAAATCGAACTGGAACAACTGTTGTTCAAGGCACAGCTAAGATTTTCCTTCCCTAAGCAAAATTTATATAATTTTATTATCACTAAAGCCATTATTTGTTGCTCTGTTCTTTTGGAAATTAGTATGTATAGGTACCATTATGTTCATTTATCATTGTCTGTTCTGCTCTAATGCATTTAAATGCTTAGTCTGGTTGCTAAAACACAAATTTTGCATTATTTTGTACCACTCCCATGATAGAGTACTGGCTGTTCATTGCCATGTTTACTTCTTAAATCAACATCTTCTTCTGAAGATTACTTTTATTTCAGATTTCTTATTTTTTTAAGGCATAGTAATTTGAATACTAAGAACCAAAATAAAACAAAACAAAAATACCCCACAAGAAAACAGAGAGATCATTAGCTATATTCATAAGCAACAAGGTAGCTTTATGAATTTTTGAATCTGATACAGCATCAAGCTGCTGCCTCATGCCCAGCTACTTTAGCATATTGATTCATATTTTTATTTACTGTAGAGGCTAGGTAGTTTTTAAACCTTCTGACAATGAACATTACCAGAGTTGTTTCATATTTTGTTTCTCACTTAGCTGAGACAACTTACTTTTGTAGCAGAACCTGAGAATAATGAAGAGTGGATTTCAGAATGCCCATATCCCCTTTCTCAACTGTGAAGTAAGTTGCTTGACACAACACAACTCACACATGACACTACATGACAAAAGTATCAAATCAACTTTTGATTTTGAGTGGGATTAACCAAGCCTTGACAGGGGCTCGAGAGCCTTCTGCAGAGCTGCATCATCTCTCCTAAATGCTCCATTCCTCCGGCAGCCAAGGGAATGGGAAAGCTTCCTGTCCTTCATAACCTGTAGAAATACCTCTACATATTAGTAATAATATCTAGACAAAATGTCCAAAAAAAGTTAATTGTATGGCTGGGGTTTCATTGCTCATTCATTCAATAGGGTTCTGTTTCCACAAAATATGTTTTGTAAATCATCATTCCTTAAAAATAGGACAGCCTCAGGCAGCCCTGTTATTAAGCTAGCTTGTGTCTTCAGCAATCACATTGCTAGGAAAAAAAGGCAGCCTAGTCAGGCTTCTGATCCGAATCATCTCTGAAACAGATTTTCTCAGCTGACTGTGTGCAGGAACCTTAGTGAATAATCTATATTTAATTTGATTGAATATTTCACCTCAAACCCTCAACCATAGTAACTCATATTCCTGTTTTTACCTAATCTGATGAACTCTGAACAGACCATAACTTGTCAGAAGTGAAATCTTGGTGTTATGATAGACAGTACTGTGAGAGTATTGTCTCAAAAACCAAAATCAAACAAAAATAGCCCCAAAAAAGACAGAAAAACCAACCAAACAAACAAAAGAAAGCTCCAAATTTTACAGTTTATTGGGACTAGAATAGAAAATAAAATAGAAAGTATCTTTATATCTCTGTGTAAACCTGATTATTATTCAAAGCTTAAAAAAAAGTTAACAAAAAACTTCTAAAGACTAATAAAAGGCTGATAAAAGTAATAACATAGGACAACTGTCATATAAGGGGGGGGGGGGGAACCCACACCACCAAACAAAGAAGACCCATGCTCTTAATGCTACAATAGAGATAGCAGGGAGTAGAAGGGACATATTTCTGTTGTTCTCTGAGTGCCAAGGAACAAGTAAATGACACTAGCCCTTCACAGTCTCTTCTGGAACAAAAGAACATCAAATGGTTACCTAAAAGACAGAGTGGTGGGCTAAATGAATCCTTGATTTAGGCTACTGCAGTCATTGTGTTATGGTTTTGACCTACTGACAAACCAATCTATATAAGAAATGAGCCTGAGTAATTTTTTCCCTTATGTTCTATGTGGAATTGTGTTTTATGATCCAGTGCAACTGCCCTTTTTCAGGGAAGATATAATAATAGAAAAGAGACACAGAGGGTTTTCTCAGAAAGGCTATTTTAATTTTCTCATTTATATAAAAGCAAATCAAACTGAAACATGAAAATATGAATTGTTCATTTTACTTGGCAAATGTAATACTCACTGTCTTGTGTGAATTGAGCACATTGCTGAGAACACAGTGCGATTTATTAAAAGAGCTATTGCTGTGTTTGAACGCATGGATAACCAGGGAACATGTCATCTGCTAATGCCAGACTGAGTTAGTTCCCTTCCTTCTGTGTCAAAGCTGACACCACAAGAGTTAGTCAGCTCCTTCCATTTGTCTTGGGTCCTAGTTGACCATTCCCAATCTCTTTGTTGATTTAAAACCAGAAGGCTTGGAAAGTGATTATCTTACTAAAGGCACAGGTCTAAAGATACTGGTTAGTCTATATCGTGGGGCCAAGGTATTGTTTCAAGCGATCCCATGTCTCTCGTAAATCTGGGGCTTGACATACCATGGAATCCATATCAGCATGCCTGAACTGACATCACTGGAAAACTAATTGCAATGTATTCACAACATAACCTGTGAATAATATTTGCAGCTCTATACAATAAACAGATGAAGAAAGCATAATACGGCATAGCTCCATTTTACAAACTTTGATCACATTGTAGTATTTCTTTGGAATATGTCATCTTGCCAAAAGGTAAAAGGACCATATGATCATCTAGAAGGCAGCATATGCAAATAAATATGGCAGCAAGTAAAACATATGTTTAATCTTCCCACTTCATCAATGTAGAAAGCTCAAGAGTTTTTGTCCGCACAAGCCAACAAATCTTAAGGCTTAAACTGTGTTTCTGCTACTCCCTTTTTCTTAGTTCCATAGTTATATACCTCACAAAAAGCTGCACAGAATTATTTATTTTTCAATAACTTTTAGAAGAACTCCTAGTGAGGGTAAAACTAGATGTATACAGGCAAACTTAAAATCGAAAAGAATTGCCTAAGAATGTACTGAATTTGTTCACCAAGTTTCACACATCATACGTGATCTATTTATACTGAAATGAGACAAAATAGTTCACAGTTTTGACAAAGTATAGGAAAGAGGCATCAATCATCCCAAAGGACAACACAATGGAGCATTTATAAGTTGTACTTTATAGATACAAGGAGACAGGAAATCTTCCACGCCTCTAATAATTTGTTCAAGTAGTTATTTAGACATAATGTTAAATTTGTGTGCTTTATTTTTTAATCTCAATATATTTAAGTTTTTGCTTCAATACATTTTTTTTTTCACATGCCTTCCCCCTCCAGATTACACAGCCCTGAAATAGTATGTATTTTCTTCCTGTGTAGCTACTTACACAGGGCAACAAAATCAGTTCTCAGGTTGTTTTTTGAGAGCAACATACATTGAGGTGCTTTGGAGTTTTTTGTGAATTTTTAATTTGCTCACATTATAGCATTTTCTACATATTTTGAGTGACTGCGGCCCTTTGTTTAAATAGATTGCGATTTTAAGGAAAAAAAGAAAAGGAGACTGTTCCAAAATTCATGTTACCTAAGCCATGTGTGTTGAATTTGGGTGTCTTCCACTGGTTATCTTCTCAGGGATCATTTTTATTTGCTATTTTTGAAGAATATTCATTGTGGACCTAGTGTTGTGTGGCTAGCACAGGTCCTTCCCGTGGGAACATTTTGCTATGTTTCATAAACAAGATAAAGTTTGGATGTTTTGCAAACAACTTCTCCGGATTGGGTCAGTTCGGGCTTGGCCAATTGGGCCTAGGGGGAGGTCTCGGGCTGACCAATCTGGGGCACCTCTATAAACTCTATATGTATGGAATTCAAAACAATAAAGTTCTCTTCTCTTCTCTCTTTCCTTGTCTGAGACCTTGGGTCATTCCTCAGCTAGCCGCTCAACAGCGACAGTGTTGTGTTGTTTTTCTTCCATTATTTCCTTTCAGAAATTACTATTTCCATGAATGGCTAATATATTTTTTTTTGGAGGGAGAAAGAGTCAGCCTCTGGGTAGAATTTCTCTTCAACCTTTCTTTAGATATCATTTGTATATGTCCTCCTTCCACTTCATCTTAAGATAAGAGCTCAGAGCTCATGTCTGCGTTAGCAAAAGTATGGCACTAGAAGATGCATCTTTAAGGTGCTGGGTGCACAATATTTACACTATTTGTGGGTGTCTGCAGTATTTCTGTGGTTCAAAGGCTTTTTAGGTTTTGTGGTACATCAGGTACACTCCCAGAGTTTGCCTTGTGGCTTAGAGTCATTGGAAGGAAATCAATGTGAGTGCCACAAGATCTCTTATATAATGTTAAGCAGAGCACACTATTGGGGTGCTAAGAAAAGTTGCTTTGAAAGTACACTGCTGATGTTAACTAAAACACAAATGTAGACATTCCTCAGAATTTCTGGATCACTCTTTCAAATAGAATGTTACCTGAGATTACTCATTTTTCATTAGAGCTAAAAGTTTTTTGTCTATTTTTTTTGTTTATTTTTAATATTTGTTTTGATAATTTAATTTCGGAAAAATTCAAAATGATACAATATTTCAAAATCTAAAGTTGAAATATTTCAATATTCAGCTCATTATTATTTTTTTATTCTTAACTTCAGCTGTTAAGTTTAAGCAGAACAAATGTTATTAATATTTTGTTTGAAAACTAAATAATTTTATCGAAAGAGAGAAGAAAAATTACACACCAAATTATTATTTAAGCAACCATCCTTATCATAGCTTTTTCCTCATTCACTCCAATATGAACTCATAGCACAGACCTAAGGGATGGAACAAAACCAGGTTTATATTGAAGTCTCCTGGGTCAAGTTGTAACATAATCCAGAAACTTACCTTACATAGGATAAAACACAGGAAAAACAAGTGGATCAGGAAGAACAGAGCAAGGAGAAATCATCATTGAGCAGATAAAGGGAATTTGTTCGCACTGGCCAATTCGATGATAAACGATTGTTTTTTTTCATAGCTATTGTTTTTTTTCATAGCTATTTTTTTTTTCATAGCTATTGTTTTTTTTCATAGCTATTGTAATGCCACAATTTATTTTGAAAATTATTTTCTTATTGTATCCTGTGAGAATAATAATGTTTTGGTTCATATAAAGTGTTGTTTTAATCAATGTTAATTAAAATATGATACTAAGAAAGTGTCTAATATTTCTCTAGTGATCCTATTCATCTCCTCTCTGAGGGCATAGAGAGATATCAGATTTTTAATTGCTGTTTAATATGATTTTTTTTTATGAAGAGTGGAATGCTTTTATAAGAAATTCTTTTCATGTTTTTTGTAGCACAGTCTGACAAATAAGCAATATTAATCTAAGAAGTCTCCTTCTACATAGGGTGTTTGATTCTGGGAGTAATAGCTGTAACAGTGGATGTAGTTCTCAGGGCAATCCTTTGGAAAAAAAGTGTTTTTAATGATAGTCCACATAACTATAGTCTGCACAAATGAAAAACAATGAAAGAAATTTAATTTAGTCTACACTTTTTATCTGAAATGTGGCAGACTAGAAGAATATTGATGTAGCAGGGTCCAGGAGGGTGGCACAAGCTGGCTCCTGCCCGGAACAGGGTCCCTGGTCCGCTTAATTCCACCGCATCTGGAGCGGGTGGTCCCCGGGGTCCTGTGGCATGGCACGAGTCTCCCAGCCACATAAATTCAGCAGGAAATGAAGTAAGATGAAGGAACGAACTGGAACTCCATCTCTGTTCTGTCAGGGAGGTCTATTTGGGGTAAGGAAAAAGGGGTTCCAGGGGAAGGAGAAGGGGGTAGATCAGCGGCTGGCAGCTCAGAGATGCAGGACCTCTCTCTGATGCAGACACTGGCTTTTAAGGGGAAAGGAAGGGGAGGGACTGTCTCCCTTAGAGCCAGTCTTAGGAGGAGGAGGGGAGAATTGACAGGGGGAGCACACCAATATGTTTTCAGGTACAGCAGAGTGCATATTTTGAAATGAACCAATAGTATACAGAGCAGGGAAACAAAGGAAGCACATGGAGATCTGAAAATTGCTTTACTACAGAATACGATGAAAATAAGTAAGAATAAACAAAAAAAACCAAAAAAAAGAGTTTTAGGACTAGATTCTTGTCTTCTTTCCTTAGAGTTGGAATTGTATGTGAACCATATATCTACTAACATACTTTATGAATACAGTTCAAAAAAGTAACTGCACATTCATATTACAGAATCAGAGAATCACAGCTCATTTACATTGGAAAAGACCTCTGAGATCAAGTCCACCCAATAAATTATAGAATGATTTAACAGAGGAAACTAATGTACTGATGAATCAGTTCTCCACCAATATTCTCCTTACCACTGTATGATTCAGATCCACTCTAATTTCAGGATGCAGTGGATATGGATGAAAGGAACTTCTGAAAGGAGTTGATTAAAATATTTCATTTATCAGTTTAATGGTTGAACTGAAGTGTTTGAGTTAAAAAACCCAAAGAAACAAACCCAAATTGCAGAAAATTGCAAGAGATTTTACTTTGAGATTGGGAAACAAGAAAATAAAATGTTGACAGTATCTTGAAAAGCATTTTTGTTCACCTTTGTTTCCTTTGAATGTAAAGCACAAAAAGGGATCATAATGGATCCTGATCTGATTGCAGATATAAGGGCCTCATTTGAACAGAACTGGAAAGTTGTCTAAGTGGCAATCATAAATCTCACTTAGTACCATACCATGTGAGCCATAGTTGTGGCTCAGTTCATGCTTGTGGACACAATTCATGATAATGCATTTCATTCTAGAACAGAATTTACTATGTGTGTGTCTTTTGTATGAGAGGTTTTGGGTTTTTTTAAGAACAAAAGCACTTTTTGTCCCAAGGTGCTCTACAGAGTTTGACATGGTTTCCAACTGCAGTAAAAAAACTAGTTCAGTGTTGGAAGTGGTCAACTTTGGATAAGAATGGAAATTAGATGTATTTTCTTTCCTGGCTGGCTAATTTAAAAACAAACCACACAAAAAAAATGAAGTTGTTTTTCTGGTGTGATGGGGCTGAGTTACCATCTTGGACAAAAAGCCCCACCAAAACTGTGTAGATTATTGAATCTAATTATATTGTTTAAGAATGAATCTACACAATTTGTTTTGAGCCTTACTCAGTATACAAGCCTACTACCTTTTATTTTCAAAATTGCCATATCATCTAAATTTTAGTTGCATTAAAAAAAATAAAGACAAACCCCCACAAAACAAACAACCCCCACAGAAACCCCACAAAATCCCTATCAGAAAAAGATTTGTGGAATGTATCCTTCAACAGCATTTCTCAACTATCTTTCAGTTCCATATGTATGCTAAGCTCATTTTTAGTGTCAGAATAAGGACTAGCATTACCTAAAGAGTTAGAGTAAACCATTAATATAAATATAAATATAGAGATGGTACTTTTATTTCATCAGTCTTCAAGTATGTTCATTTTGCAGCTAATATAATATTTTTGAATTAAATACCTCTGTTATTCAGCATTCTTCCTTTCAGATGGATTTCATGGACCCTATCTAAAAGGGGATACACATTGACCTTTTTTGGATATAGTAATAGTACTGAGTAATTTCTTAACACTAAGCGTTTTCTGGCTGGTTCTTTAGAAATTACCTGAATCTCCTTTACTTTCAGAATTTACAGTTCCTTCCTGGAATTTTATTAGATCATAAACCTGAATTTGATGTAATGAAAAACAGGACTACTGAAAAATATTATGTGTCAGGTTTTATCTACCTGGCTGTATTGCAGTGCATTAAGTGAAGATTTGACCTGCCGTTTTCCCTCTGAAGAGCTGCCTTTTGATGTTGCAAATAGTGTGTCTGCTCTTTCTTCAAAACAATTGAAATGATTCATTATGTAATCCACCAAAAAATGAGTGTTTTCCTATAGAGTCCTGGAAAGAATAGGACAGTCCAACCACTACCATGGTTCAGGAAATATCCAAATTTGGGGCTTAATTCTGCCCTCAGACATTCGATCATACTCCCTGTTATACCAGTTAAAAATTAATTTACTACTCTGAGGGCAGCATTGGTCCTATATGATTACTATGTTCTGACAAATTAAATTAGGTGTAGAATTATTCAATTTGTTTTCCTTTTTCTAGTGATCAGTTACTGAATACATCACACATCATCAGTGCTTTCCACCCAGGCTTCATCCATAAAACTGGATTGGGTAACTTCTTAAGATGAAATGTATTATTTTCCCTGAATAAATATATCATTATTGACATTACAGAAGGGGACAATTTTGTTCAAAGCATCAAATTATTCAAATTAGTTATAATAAGCTAAATTGATGTCAAGGTGTGCAATACTGCCTCCCACAATTACTATGATAAAGACCTGTAAACAAGTGGGGGGTGAGACCTCAAGGAGGCATTGTCTCTTCAGGAGGTGAGGAACATACTGTTCTTCATGTACTCTCTTTAGATGAAATTTTAATCTATGAGGAGTTCCTGCCACCCTTAAAATAGAGCAATAATTACTAGGTGAGATTGTGCCATAGCCTGTCCTAATTATTAAGATCATTGGTCATTTCCAACTGACTTCACACCTTGCAGAATTAGAGGTTTGTTTTTTTTCTAAATGAAACTCACATGACACAAGATTGAGCTAAGCTGCCTTTCTTGGGTCTCAAACATGTCCATGGTTTGGGGGAAACGAATCATCTTCTGCAGGTGACTCAAGGAGGGGCTGAGTGAAGCAGACAGGAACCCATGTGAGGAAGTTAAGAATATCCAGTATTCCAGGCATGCAACAATGGCAATCCATAAGAATAATGCTAAAGGAACGTAGGAAGATTGACCTAAGAGGGCTCTCTGATCAAGTTGTCTGCTACCATAGGCATTCATCCCACACTTTGTAACTTGCAGTTACAGGGAATTTGGTGTCTTTCCCACCTTGGAAGGCTCCTGAAGAAGCTGGAGCTGGAATGGTCATACCATTAAGTAGGCCTCGAAGTTGGTGATATTTCTTTACTGCTTCTTTCCTCTTGGTAATATTTAATTACATCCTTCTGCAACATGAACTCTTGGAAACATACACGGTATTCAGCTTATGATCTCTTCACAATTTTACTCTGCCTTTTAGTAAACTAAATGCTATTTTATTGGCTTTTTCTTTAATTATAGCATAGTGGCAGGTCATAGCCATGCTACGAACAAGTGTTACAGCCACCAAATCTTTTCCAGCTAACAAGCTCTTGCTCATAGACATCTTGTGCTTTGTAGGCTCTCTCATATGGAAACCCAAATACATGATACCATGTTTTATGTTATTGAATTTTATGTGATAAATAAGAGGTCTGAGAAGGCACTAGTCTACAGTTCCTAGTCCAGACTGATCGACTGAAATCAATGTGTACAGAAGGCTATCTTCTATTCATAGGACTAAACTTAACATATACTCACAAATTTTACATCACCATCTTGTCTTGCTTGCAGATGGTAGGAAAGAAACTGTGGTCTATTCCTTTAAGATAAAAGATGTACAGAAGGAAGAGGGTGTGAAAAATCACACAAGTTTAAAGATTACAATTTTGTAACACTCCACACTAAGAAAGATGTTTTCCAAAATGGAAGATGCAGAAGTGCACTTTAAATGTATTAAGCTATGTTAAAATGTGGTGCTCATTTTCAACATGAATAAATATAAGCATTTTTTATGTATTTTATGATGTACGTATTTTGGAAGTAGGAAAGATATTTGCTCTTTCAGCAGTAGATGTCCTGTATAACATCACAGGCTAAGAACTGTTAGCCAATTCACTCATTTTTAAATGAGTCAGTCATTACCTTTTTAAAAAAGAAATCATAGAACAGAAAACATCTATAAAACTCTCACTTCATTTCCGCTGATCTGATAGCTTTTTCTGTGGAATTACAAAATGCTAAATGGCTCATGAGGGTGAACCATAGCAAATAGAATCCTGATGTTCACTTTCTCATTATGCAACAAGACTGTGAAAACGTCCCAATAGGTGTAAGAGGAAAATGGAATGAGGTGATAAATAATTTATAACTAGAGAAAACTAATCAGAACTCCTCAATTCCCATTGTCCCCATACAGGTGCTCAATTACTTCCTCGAAGGGGCCAAGAGACCAATAACCTGACGTCTGGGATATAAATGAATTTTATTATTAAGGAAGATATTAAAACTTATATTAGTACACTAAAGTAGCTAATCTAAATTCTGTGCAGAATTTCTACCAACCTTTCATGTGCCCTTCTTGATGGAGCTGCTTGCACAGTGGTAAGTTTTGCTAGAGCAATCTGCTGATCTTATGTAAAATCAGTGATTTCACCTTTACCATAGTCAGTTCTCATACCATCACGGTGGGGCTTGTAATACATTTTTTAAAACATATGCTTATCCTGGTCCTTTAAAGAACAAAATATTCTTTATATATAAATAATAAATATAAATAAAGAAAAACTAACAGAAAAGTATCCAAGTCTTTCATACAAGACCATCTTCAGAGTTCATTATTCCAACTACAATTTCCTACACAAGAATAATCATGCAAAATTTACAATGTGAGCAGTGTGCACTGAACATCTGTATATCAGATGCGGAGTTGACTTAGTTGTAAGTAGACAAAACATTGTTAAGGATGAGAAAGAAATATTTGATTAGATACAGCAAGGTTGATTAGAATTTTTTTTAACATTCATAAAAAAAGTAATAGTAACTGTCATCCTTATGTTTTGTAAAGTAATTTTTTTAACCCTCAACCTATCTTTGGAAACAACAATGTGTATACAACACACTAATGTTCTTCAAGGTAATTTTCCTCACCAGAAAGCAGTTTCCTAATTTAATTGTGGCTGGTCATTCTCAGCATGCTGCAACCTTTCTTGCCCTTCTGCATTTTGCTTAAATTACTTTGGTATTACATGTTTGCAGTCAACAAGTGGAAGAAATGCTAGATGTTTAATCTCATTGAGGTTTATGACAGAGTTGAATACAGGGCTAAAGTAACATGCTGGTCACAGATAGTGTGTTCCTGGATAATAAGGTTTTAAAAGCAGAGATGAGACGCATTTGTGAATAATACCCCCCCAAAAATAGTTGACTTCTTACATACCCAAGCATGAACACACAGTTTTCTCTCACATAGGCATAAAGTGGAAATTTTGAAAGCAAAATAAACTTATGATGATAAATCAAACTTACCAATTAGCGTTCTCTTTAGACACAGCTATTAAAGTAGGTAACATTTGCTGAATATTGTCTGTATTCTGTGATCCTCTGCACTGTCTTCCCTAATGTAATTATTATTTACTATGTTTCACTTCAAACATTGCAATCTCTTCCCAAAATACTGCTCTCATGTGAGTTACACAAAAAGGGTATGATAAAACCCCAACTTTTACAGAATTCATGCTCTAAAATGCAGCGGATTGCTAAATGTCTTGCAAAATTTGTCCCCACTTCAGCTTTCTACCATTTCTTCCTAATACTTGTTCAGTTTTATCCATGTTATCTTTGTAACTTGTAACATTCCAATGACATGGTTTATTTCATCCTTTCAGTTCTGTGTGACTTTTAAGCAATCTTTGATTTGATTTCAGATATTCTACTTCACATTCAAAATAATTAATGTATTATTTTAATGCTGATAGCAATGACACTACTCAAAAATTATACATGAAAAATAAAAAATATATCTTATTATCTTGGTTTCATAAACTTTCTTTATTTTTGAATAGACTACATAACACTTTTTTTATTACCTGCTGATGGCCAAACCCACTCTGCTTTAAATAGTATTGATTTCCAGTAAAGCATAATTTGGGTGTAGCATATTAATATATGGGTCTCTCATGCTACATTCTTATACAAGGACAAAATGACACAAAAGCGTCAGCACTTTCAGAGATATGAACTTCCACTATAAGTATTTGTCCAGGTGTAAGGCATTTGTATCCCATCCCAATGCATTTCCACCTGTTACTTCTTGCCAAGTTTATGGAATCTACCCAACTCAACCAAATACTTTAACCCTGAGACTATCAGCCTGCTAAAAATTGCTCATTTCTGCCATGATTGCTAAAGATATACAGTTTAAACAAAGGGAAAAAATATAGAACAATCCAGTAGTTTAATGTAGAAAATATATATTTTACAAATAAATTCAAAGCTTCAATTACTTTCCTCCAGTTTTCAAAACAACCTGTATTCCTTCTCCTGGCGAAAAGCAAAAATATTAGCACGTGTCAACATTGTGCATTGATGTTAATAGTCGGCCTTTATCAAACTGTACATTCTCAAAATAAAATGAAAATTTCACTGTTAGTTTAACCCTGCTTTATTGATACAGCTGGGGGAACACTGGCTCTGTCCATACCTATGTATGTCTATATTTTTTTACCTTCTCATAGAGCTTTAGACTCAAACATTGTCAGCCCTGAAAAAGCACTGATTTTTGTTCTGGAAATAGCTATGAATAGCAGCATAACAAATCACTAGCTAGTAACAGATCTCAAAGCCTATTTTGAAGAAACTAAAGGAATTCATACGTTGGGGTGTGAATTTAATTTTCTCACTCACATAACCACTAAATGTTTCAGCTTTACTCTATCTGTAATTAAATATGCTTCAAAACTTTCTGCATTCAAATACTTTGAGTCTTTCTTAATACAAAGAGAATTTAGCTATGCTATATCTATCTTGTCACACTGCAGAAAAGAGCACATGAAAAAATCAAAACACTAATATTCAGTAATGCAGGGGTTTTTTTTATATATTGCTTTCAGTTGTGCTAGTCTCACTCTTCACTGCACATTTTCTGTGTGCAACTCCTGAGGGAGGGGGAGCTGATTGCGAGGGCAGTGACAGACAAGTTCTTTGTTTTGGGTTTTGGTGTTTGGTTTTTTTTTTGTTTGTTTGGTTTTTTTAACCCAGAGATTGTCTAATTTTTTTCACTAGTCCATAAGCATTCGCACTTTTGAGAGAATTTTGACAATATATTCTGAAGGCTTGGATTTCTCAAAATATTATTAACTTTATTAAACCTTTCTGGAGTGGAAGGAAACTTCCTGGTAAGAATCTCAAATGAGTGAAACTCATAGTTGTGCTACTTTGATGAGCAAATTGACTCCAGCTGAAATCAGAATGTTCTCTTGTAAATGGAATGCATAAACTCTGCAAATTCAGGGGGTGTGACCACTAGTGACTTTAGCAAGCCCCAAAGCAGCTGGAGATTCCCTAGTATCTCTCCACAAGTTGGAATAATCACACCGTGCTCATTTTCTGAAGCTGCTTTGGTCATTAGATCATGAGTTTAAAGTACAGAGTCTTCATAAGACCATCACAAGCAGCTACAAGTACATTGCATAACCCAGAAATACATGTGAGATGAATTATCCAAAGTATCAGTGAACACCATTACACATCAGCCTCAAAAGCCCCTTATAGGGGTAGATGTTCTACTTATATTTTGATCAAAGATTTGAAATGAATAAAATCATAATCTCTATTCATCCTTCAAGTGGCATTAGATTACAACAGCCCTTTCCTGCTTCCCATCAAAATGTAACAAAAGACATGACTTATCCCATAATGTTTATTCTGCAGTCAAAGCACATGGCTAATCTTTCTCCTGCATGCTGTCAGCAACAATGATGAACACAGATAAATATTCAGGTGATCTGTTTTTCAGTGAACAAAACATCATGAGCTCATGTCCTATTTTCCTCCTTGTTTCTTTAGGTTCTTCCTTTCCAATCTCTTCTCAGCTCAGGAAGCATCTCCTCCCTACTGATTAGTAGTATGGTCACTCTTGACTTTAACCACAAGAAAAGGTATAAAACCAGATAGAGAAAAAAAAATTAAACAGCTGTAGCAGCCAAAAGGCATACATAATTTATTTGGGAAACAAGAACAGTAAAGAAATAGTATTTTGTTATGAACAATAAGTAAAGCACCCTCACCAGCGCAGACTTGGTTCTCCCATCTTCCTAACATCTTGTTGGCAATTTGTATCCCCCTTTTGTATACTGTACAGTTTGGAGTCCATTATTTTGCATATTTTGAAAACTAATCCTGTAAACCCATTCCTGAGTAAAGATTACCATTGTTTAAATCAGGTGTTTCTGCATTACAGTGTTATTCACATCTTTGCTCTAAAGAGGAATTTGATAACTTTGGATTTACTAGAAGTTTTCTATGAATTTGAATAGACTGTATGTTAAGCTTTTTGTCAGCAAGAGTTTGATTTTATTATCATTGGAGATGTAGCACATCTCCAATGATAATATAATGATGATTACAATCAATATTGATTATAACAAAACTTGAGTTGTTCCAACCTCCTCAGCATATTGTTTCAATCAGGGTCTCGGGTTCAGACCAAATACCTTTCCAACTTTATCCATCCCTTCCTTGGTTCTCAAAACCCCAATTTTTCTTCTTCAATTTGTTCTTTTGACCACTTACACGTTCTTTGTCTGCAGCTGGAGAGAACGTTCCAGCTGCCACCTCTGCTCCTCTGTCAGGCCTTTTTCTCCCTCCTTCCAAGGGCCACCAACAGCTCAACATCCCTTTCCTCTCCACAGTCATGGTTTACACATTGCTAACCATTACTACATATGCTTCCCTTGGTATAGTAATTTAATGCTTTGCTCTGAGGAGGTAGGAAAAGGTAGACAAGTTTGATTCCATAATCGTATGAAAACCTACCTGGTACTCTTTGGTCTTCACTTGGCCACTGTGGGGCTACACTGGGGCTCCAGGAGTGGAGTGTAGAGCATTGCCTCCAGTGCAGGCAGGGATTGGCAGCCACTGCCAGGCTGGGATACAGGTCTGGGCAGAGGGGTGTGCAGAGCAGGGCATCACCTCCCCAGGGCAAGGCTCAATCTACCCTTTACCCCACATGCACCCTAAAGTTTCAAGCCACAATCTTTCCTGTCTCTCACAGGGCTCACCCAGAAGGAAATGGGAGACCTGATTACCTGGGATATGGAGAAGACTGAGGGACTGTAACTTTTTTGCCTTGGGCTTCACTGACAAATGTTCCAGCCATACTGCCTGAGTTGCAGAGGCAAAGGCAGGGCCTGGGAGAATGAAAAACTACCCACACTAGAAAAAGCTCAGGTTTGAGACCATATGAAGAACCCAAGGATACACGAGTCCATGGAACCTGCTGAGTTGCATCTGTGGGTCCTGTGGGAATTGTCAGAGGGAGTGGCTAAGCCTTATAGCAGCCTGTCAGTACCTAAAGGTACTGACATGGGCATTGACAGGGGCATGTAGTGATATGATGAGGGGGAATAGTTTTAAGCTGAAAGAAAGTAGGTATAGATTAAATATTAGGAAGGAATTCTTCACTGTGAGGGTGGTGAGGAACTGGAACTGATTGCCTAGAGAAGTTGTGGATGCCTCATCCCTGGAAATGTTCGTAGCCAGACTGGATGGGGCAACCTAGTGGAGGGTGTCTGCCTATGTTTGGGGTGGGGAAGAACTAGATGGTTGGGCCCTTCCAATCCAAACCATTCTATAATTCTATAGTTCTATAATTGTAAAACACTAACAGAATAGTGTAAGTTTCTCTTTTTTTTTCAGAAAAGTATTATCCATCCAGTTTTCTGAAAGATACTATCTGAAGTTGTTCTCATAATGTGAACTATATTATAAGTTAATAGCATCCTCTGTTTTATTTTACTTCCTTTGTTTGGAAATATACGCTTGTAATGCTAGCTTTCAACTGCCTGATACTTGGCTTTGTTGTCAGTACAACACTAAGATGAATAAGTAAAGTCTTCATTGTTGTTGGAATTGTTATGCCTACCCATCTGGGAATAGAGTAAACAATATGTAAGTACACTTATTTGCAGAATTAAAGTCCTTTTTAGATGCAGAAGAGCTAGAGCCCTTTCTTTGTTTAAAAGAAGCTCACATATTGCAGATCTCTGCAAAATATGGAGAAAGAACCTCAGGGAACTTAAGTTACATTAATGTGCAGTGAATCAGTGCTGTAACTCAAACTCTAATATATTGTGCATCACTGAGGGAACAGAGTCCTAAATTCTCAGGAGATGAGAATATTTTGCCCTGGCCTTTCTCATATTTCAGGACACAATGATATCTTTTGGGACAGGTCATAACTGCCTAATACTCTGAGGCTTTATGCATTCATGTAAAATCTCAGCACCCTTGGCATAAAATCAACTGCATCAATAGTTACATGGAGTGGGTAAAAATACTGCTTACTTTTTTAAAAGCTATTGTTTAGCAGTATGAAGCTACAGATGGGGTATATAAATGGATAATTTAATATGAAAAATTTTAGTTAGTTGTTCACATGGGTTTTGACAATTTTATTCTGATACTATGAAGGGAGTATCAGTCTTTTATTTGAACTATACTAAAAAAATACATATCTTCTTTCTTTTCTAAAACTAGGAGATTCACTGAGTCATAGCAAGAACAAAAGAACTGTAGGCTATTTCTACATCTTCATGCTGGCATCCATGTCATCAGCTGATGGGAGGTTTAAGTACTTGAGTTTGCTGTCTTCTTACTGTATAAGGAATCAGAGATACTACTTGAATTCAGACAACATTATGGCCTTCAACATGATGTATTTTTCATCCAAATACTTCTGTTGAAACAACAGAAGAAAGTAAATACAATTTTCCTTCATCATCCCGAGATAGTAGTTTGCACTTCCTACAACAGAGATGATTTCTGAAGTGAGTGGAAAGTGAGAATACCTGCAAGTTTGTAAGTACCTGGGAATGCATTCATAGATATTATTCACATATTTCCACTGAAACAGTGTTAAATAAATTAAATAATGCCTCATAATCAATTCAACTTGAAGTATAGAATCAAAATGCAAGAGGTTTTGTGATAAGCAATTTTTCCAAGCTTATTTTCAGAATTATGTTTCTTGGATTCCAATGAATGGCCCTTATGCTTTGTTTTCCAAACTTATTCTCAGAAATATGGTTCTTGAAACACAATGGCCCTTATGCTTGTTGGAACTAAGTTGCTGCTCTTCATGATTTTGCCCATCACTACCTGAGCATGAATTAATACTGAGAACTTTGATTTATGGAAATATATATTCTGTATTTTTCTGGTTAAAAAGAATATTATTTAACACAACAATGTATTCTTGATGGCTTTAAAACTTTCTGTAAAGTATTTGGCCTCAAAATCTCTTCTAGTCACAGCTTTTCGTATGGAAATAGAACAAATAGTAGAACTTCCAGTTCAGTGACAGAGATGGGAATGAAGGAAGGAAAGGGAAGATTCTCATCCTACATAATTTAATTTTAGCTTCTAATCATTTGCATATACAGTTATCAACAACTTTAATGAGAACTGAGTATTTAGATTCCTATTATAAGTTGGAAAATTTTAAACTGAAGTTCCCCTTTAATCATATTACCCCTGTTTGATACTTTGTCAAATGAGCTCAAGGTTCTTTAAATATCAGAATGCTGAGATATCAAGTACAGATATAAAGGAAACACATATGGCATGAAGTAGGAACTGGGCATATGGAAACCCTAATTATGCCCCAAGGGAAAAATCAACAGCTGGAGAAACAGAAATAGGATCAGTTCTGTTCCTTGGGAAATTTGGGTTCAGATCCAGTTGGATAAAGACTGTACCTGGCCTTCCTATTTTCTTTAAGACACCCCTCAAAAATGCATCAGTAGATAAAAATTGGTTACCTCATTTCTATGAAACAAGTATGAATTTTTTTTCATAATTTCCAGCAAAACTATTTTACAGATTCAGAATGTCTGGGTAGTTAAGTGGTGACTAAAACGTCCAATTTTGATACTTGAGGATGACAATGAGAAAGGGCCATACTGAATCACAGTAAAGCCACAAAGGCAGCCTCTGCAAAAGAAAATGAATGGTAACTCCAATGTATTGGTTCTAGTGACTGATCAAAATTTCAGAAACTTACATAATTATGTCATCTACACATCTTCACAAATAATTTTTAAACATTCTTTAATTTTGTAAAGAACACACCGTTTTGGTAGTAAACTGAAAATATTTGGGACTTTTTTTCAGACTTTTTGCCCTATAAAACTAGTAAATTTTCCATCAACCTGCAGAAGTGCCTAAATGTCAAGATCTAGTTCCTTATGGATATTCTTAATATGCTTCCTCTTACAATTTGTTGTTTCTTCCAGTTGCTTCTCACTTGTTAAAAAAAAAAAGTATTTGAGTTCTCATATCTATATCATTGAGACACTGTAAATATTGTACATATATGCATGACTATTTCTATTTCATGTATTTGAAATATACACTAGAAGCTTTAGGGAGTAAATTATCCTTTCACTATTTTTGAATTTTAATATAGTTGAATTTTGATATCAAAGAGATAGGCAGAGAAGAAATCTCTGGAGTTCAACCTCAAGAACCTGTTCGCCCTCGACAGGAGACAACTGAAACAGGACCTCATCAAGTTCTGTAAGAATCTGAAGGGAGGGTGGCAGGAGGATGGAGCCAGGCTCTGCTCAGTGGTACCAAGCAATAGGAAAAGAGACAATGGGTAGAAACTGATGCACAGGAAGTTTCACCAGAATATGAGAAAAAACTTCTTTCTTGTCCAGGTATCCATGCACTGGAACAGATCACTCAGGGAGGTTGCAGAGTCTCCCTCACTGGAGATATTCAAGAACCATCTGGACACAATCCTGTGCAACGTGCCCTAGGATGATCCTGCTTGAGCAGGGAGGTTGGACCAGATGACCCATTGTGATCCAACTTGACCTGTTCTGTGATTTTGTCGTTCTGTGTCACAGTGTTTTACTTGCATAATTTAATAAAAATTCTCAACATCCACTTTCTCCAGTATTCTTTAAGGGATCCACTTTCTCCAGTATTCTTTAAGGGGTACTACCAAACTCAAGCCTACCTAAACATAAACCCCAACTTTCTGATTTTCAGTTGTTTCATTTGATTATTAGTTCAAATTACCAACAAAATATGCTGAAGTGCAGATAGTTCAGTGTGATGCTGCTGTGCCCATTGCATGTTGAGCTCTAGGTGGTGTGAGCCAGAGGCAAGAAGCTGTGAATGACACTGATCTTTGCATAAAAAATAGTGTGGGAACTTGTGGCACCAACCAGGTGACCAGACACTCAGAGAAGCAGGAGCCAATCGCCACAGATTATCACATGCTTAGACTTTGACGGTATAAAAGCTCATGGTTTCCTTTGTTTGAGGTCCCTCCTCAGAAACACCAGCTCGAGACATTATTCTGTTGCTGGACCATGATAAAATTAGTTAAAGGAACCAAAGGCCTGAGACCCTGCTGTGGGAAACCTGGTGCTGAGCCAGTAGGAAAATCTGGTCTGACTGCGTGAGTGTGGTCAGTGTAGGCAGCCAAGTGGGTCCCCTCGGGTCACTGAAGCCACTCGCTGCAAAAGAACTTCAGTATCAGCAGTTAAAGTGTCTGGTGGTGGGATTGTGGTTGCCACAGTGGCTCCTGAATGGTCAGACAGGAAATTTTCCCTGACAAATATTCAAAAGACATAATAGCAAGTACCTTAATTAGGTTATTTTCAATTCTTGAATTATCATTCTTAGAAAAAAAATTGACCCCCTGAATCCATCTTAAGGAAAAGTAAGCATTCCTTTATTTGTTTAATTTACAAAGTGCTTATTTTTTCTTCCTTTGAAGGGCTTGGATTCCTGTACCCTATTCTTACTTTTGAAAATATCCCCCTTCATTATAAGCATACAATTCACCATTTCACTTTACTGCAAAGCTCCTAGTAACTTTTCTATTTGTGTAAAAAGTTTCTGTAGTGACCATCTGAATTTGCTGCCTTTGTGATTTCAAATTTTCTTGGTTTTTTTCAAGGAGGTGTTTCTTGTCAAGACATTAAAAAAAAAAAGTGGAAGCAACTGACAAAATTATTTCAGTACAACAATGATAACTTTAAAACAACAAGAAAAAATGAATATTGTATATTCAGTGCAATTAAAAAGTAATTTCCAAGTAGCTAAATAGCCGGTCTTTGTCTGTTCTTATGTTTCTAAAAATGTATTTTAAAAAATAAAAATGTTGAAAAATATTTTCTCTCTGATCCTTCTTCTTGCAGAGATATAGCGCAAGAAAAATTCTTTCCCAAGCAAACATGGAGAAAATATGGTTACAGAATGTGTTATATTGTTTACATTTCTTTTTTTGACTCTTACTTTTTTTCATTCAGTGTGAGGACCTTGATAAGCATCTATCTCCCATTGATTCCTAGAAATCTAATGTAGGCTCTAGAATGTAAATCAAGTAAAACTGATGTGCTGTAGAAGGCCTGAGGCCTGACCAAATTAACAGCACAGCTGGATCTTTTACAAATTCTGAGAAAACTGGATGGCATGTTGCATATGCACCAGATCTTGATTCCCCCCTGGCAGGGCACGAGCAAACTCTGCAACTCTTCACTGGATGGCATCCAAGTTCAGCAGCATTCTGAGGATAGCCTAGTAGCACAGAGAGGGAAGCATTTCTGGGTATGGCTAAGAAGTTGAAAAACAAATTCAAATGATTGCTAAAGGATATTATCATGGGGAAATGACAGCACTCCACCCTCAGCTTTCTCTGCTGAGAGCACACAAACATATTTTCTGCTTCTTTTTTTCCTTTGTTAGAGCATGATTGATGCTAATTTTGAATATTCAGAATAAGTCCCTGCTGAAGCATTTGAAGAAAGACATGGCAGGTTGGTTTGAGCCTTTAGCATGAAATATGCAGACTCTATGAATCAGGTGATCAGTTCAGTCTTCTAGGGTACAAAAAAATTGCCTTATATAGTGATGTTAAGAAATTCCTTCATATAGGATAGAGGCTCAAGAAGTCTCTACAGACTAGGCATTTTACAGGTGTTTTTACTTCTGACAAAATTATTTTTCTGTAAGTATTTTCTCTCTGAATTTCTGAACCTTATCTGTGATCTTTATTCATTGAAAATATCAAATGATTTCAAAGATCAGTAGCCTCTTTTATTTTAAGTTTTAGTTCTGGTTGGGTTTTTTTCTGTTTTATGTTTTATTAGAAATCTTAAATCAAGTCTTCATTTAAGTAAGATAGTAGCTAAGATTTTCAAACAGACATTTTCATAATTATTTTCATTCCATAACAGGGTCAACTGTGTACATACTTTTCTATATAAAAACTTCTTGAAGTATGTTAGTGTGATACTGATTCCTGGATGTTGTAGATATGTCACAGATAAATAACATGACAAAATAATACAATTTAAAAATAATAACTTATTGAAGACAATATTGTCAGCAATACACTAATTATTATTTAATATTAACTCAGCACACTATTATCCATGTCCAGAAAAGTAAGTACTCAAAAAACACTTGCAGTACTCATATTAAGTAGTCACCTACTTTCAACATCTCTCAATATAATCTAAAATGGGGAGAAATAAATGAGGGCTTTTTTTCCCTGTTATATGTTTTTACTTGTGCTTTCTTTTCAGGACACAAAAGAAATATTCTATACTGCTGCTCGTTTTGATTCTTTTATTGAATCTTTGATGATATTTACAAACTTGCAAGTTTCCTTAAAATTAAGGAAGAAACCAGTGGGCTGGAAACTGGCTGTACTATAAACATGATGCTCTTGGAATAAAGCTAATTTAACAGAAAACTAACAGTCTCATCTCAGTCTAATATTAATTGGCAGTGTGATGTTTCTGAGGCAAGTATTGACTTCACCTAAAATCCAGGGAACCTAGAGATAATAATCAGTGTCTAAAACTTATAATACAGAATATACTTAAAACAGAATAATAAATAATCCTAAAAAGAGAGCAATACAAGCAAAGCCTTCAGCTTTTCAGAATCTTTGAAAGTTTCTAAGTACCCTTGGAAACTCGATAGACCTTTTTATACACTCTCAGTCTCCTGCTGTTTTTTTCTCAAAGCCTCTTGTTTAATATTTCTTTCTACCTTCTTTCCTTACAGCCATAGAGTTCATCTTTGCCTAGGTTTTTGAATACTTGAAACAAATCTGACTTGTGAAATAAAACTGAGGACTAATTAGATATCTATGATTTGGCTTTATTGCAGAGGTTATGACTGAGACAAAAAACTTGATCAGAATGAGTGTTGGGGTGAAATATCCATTATATTATATGGAATAAAGTCTGTAGCATCACTTAACAGCTCTCTGAGAAGGATTTTTAAGGATGGTTTTTCTCTGACTTAGCAGATACATTTAGGTACGTAGAATAATGTATAGGATGTACTGTTTGAATGACATCTGTTAAGAACTAAGTTTATTATAGCTTAACATCATCAACTTAAATTAAGGTTCCAGAAGGAAATCTAAGAGAAAGAAAGGGAGTTTCAGTATACCAAAATACAACTCAGTCCTGGAAGTTGTTACAGAGGGTAGTGAATGTAATATTTTGTTGGCAATAAAATGTAAGCAAGCCTGTTAAATTGCGGAATGGCACTATATGTCTGCATTGTAAAGTGTGCGTTGGTGATTCTGATGTACACCAACAGACTTAGAAAATGTTCAGATGAAATTAAACGATATGTAAGTTTCTCTAAGGTCCATCAAATTGCTAATTTAAATTAGAAGATACATCTATCACCTGTATTTTTTCATTTAATGCTCACTTACGGTGGGACTTTTATTCCATTTATTAGTTACTTACTGAGGGACAGTTTCAATGGACTTAATCAAGGCATATAACTTACACTCATATTTAAATTCTAATGACTTAACATTTTTAAAGATAGTGATCCACTTGCTCAAAAATAAAGGTGTATAGGTCAAGCACCATTTGAAATTATTTACAATATGTAAGAGAGTGCCATGAGGCTACCATATACTAAACAAGACTTTTAGGGGTCCTGCTGTTCTCAGCATCTGGAGGACTGGCAATATGCCCTCGTTTCTGACACCCATCTCAGAAGACAAGTAACCCATCAGTAACCCATCTTAAAGTGACTGAATTATGCCTAGAGTGTGTGAAATTCTTTTATAATTAAAGAAATGAGAAAAGTGCCTTTGAAGATCAAAAAAAGAGATTTCTTGATTGAGTTGCCATATCTTAGGTAAAAACTTTTTCCTTTTGTAAATACTAAGAGACACGTATTTATATTCACTGTCTACCCCAGAATGTTGAAAGTCAGTAGACCTAAACTGAATGTTTAGGTAAAGCTGAATGGATCACAACCCATGCACCTACAAAGGATGATTATAGTTTTACAATTTTTCCTTTTCAGTTGTGTCATTATCATCTCCAATTGCAAAATAATTGCATGCACTTTTTTTCCTCTCTCAATAGTTGTTTTCTCCAAATAAAGAAATATTTTATTAAGTTTTCCTTTGAGCAGGACATTTCTTCAGTATCTTTGATGTTGTATCTGTTGGACAATCCATGAAGAAAACGTCAGCAACAATAAAATAACAAGAAATTTTCCTGCAAATGTACTAACTCTTCAGAGTTGAAAGGGTGGGTAGCTTCTTTTAATAGATTTCAGAAAAGAATGTGACATGTAAGCATTACCATTTTGGGAGTAGCCCCTGAAAGAGTCTCAGAAACATCTGTTTGAATGATAAATGAAAGTGTTCTAAAAAAAATACAATTTTGGTATTGTAGCACAATAAGAATCTTCATTATGTATTACCCCATATACCTGCTTTATAACTGAGTTACTGAGGATACTGAGTTGTCTCATTTTTATTTCTTTTGTGCAGATATATATGTATGATGCACTAATGCACTTTTTCTTCATTTACTTCTTTCTATTCTTTTGCATTGTGGACTTTTAATTTTGAGTGCAATCTGTCCATCTTTAATAAAGTAAAACAAATGCATATTTTTTTAATCGAATACAGTTGCTTGTGGATTGAAGTTCTCTGTGTAGATAATGAGAGAGAAACTAGTCATTCCTTGCTAAGAAGCACAATATATTTATCAACTCTGCACGTCTGCTTTTTCTAAGACTTGGTTTCAAAGCCTTCTGGTTTTTGAAGATGTGGCAACGTAACATAAATGGTATTGCAGTATGTGCTTCAAATTACACAGCTATATACTATCTACCATAATTTGATAAAATACTGTGAATCTGCAATTCAAGAAAAACAAGTATTCAAAATAGTATGTTTTGGCTTAAGAATACTTGTAGTGGTTTTGTTCTTTTATCAGCAGTATGATGTATAGACACGTATTCAGGCTTTAAATTAATCAGATAAAATTCCAAAGTGCAAGGAATGCAAGTGTCCATATAGGTTGATTAATCCTCCCAGAATGGTTTTCCTTTAGTTTTTTCTTAATATCTGACTTGTACTAAGAAATTGAGCAACTTCATAGAATCATAGATTCATAGAATGATAGAATGGTTTGAGTTGGAAGGGACCTTGAAGGTCATCTAGTTTCAACCCCCTTTTACTGCACTGGATTGCTTAAAGCCCCATCCAACCTGGCCTTGAACATTTCCAGGGAAGAGGCATCCATGGTTTCACTGGGTAATCTGTTCCAGTGACTCAGCACCCTCATGAGAAAAGTGAACCTAAGTTCAGCTGACATGAGTTTATTTGACCTAAATAGTCTTTTCACACACAAAGAAAAATAATTAAGGTTGTCTAAAAAATTTGACATCTTGTGGCAATCTTTTTTTCTGTAGCCATATACAGCCTTTTCAAAGCCATTTAATAACCCAAATACACAGCAAAACAGTAAAGTCCCATTCAAATTCTTAATTTTCAACAGAAACTAGGAAGAATTGTTATATGTATGAGTCAAGAGTTTAAAAGTCCTTGTGCTTCTAGGCCCAAATAATTGCAAGGTTGAGGATGTTAGTCATTTATACACTTTAAAAATCCACTAGAGACCTATCTGCACCTGAGTAAAGACCTTTGAAAACCATGCTTTTAGGAGACCAAGTTAATGCCTGTATCCCTTGGAATAAGAGTTATGCCCTGCATAAAGGTGAGATGCAATTCATCTAATTTAGTCCTCAAAGTTAGATGCCTAATCCAAGCTTGTCATTCATGCCAACTTTTTCTTCAAAGTGAAGAAACAAAAAGAGATGCCTCCTGAGGGTGATTCATCCAGTGTTAAGACCAACATGTAAGGAAGGTAAGATAAATTGTCCTCAAGAAAAGTCTATCTCCTTCCTTTCTAACACATAAAGGAGTTTAGTCAAGTGTCTTAGACTGCAAGCTTAACTTCTGGGCAGTGAAAGATTAGGTGAATCCTGCCTTTTTTTCTCTATGACACACCTTCAGAAGTGTTTATTCCTTTTCTTGGTGTTCCTTTCCCACAGGGTTTGCACTGGTACATCAATCACTGTATAAACATTAATGCACTAAGATACTGTAATTTGTTACTGTGATCTTAAAAATAATTTACATTATGTTTAACTTACTGCATAACAAAATATGCAAGATAATTTTGCCCCTTTTTTCATTTACCTTCCATTGCTGTCTATTGACTTACATCATATTTTTCTAGAATTATATAATACTCAGAGAAAGAAACTGATGTTGAGTTTTTTTTCTCAGTAATAACAAACTAATTGATATTTATAAATTCCTTTAGACAAAGGAAAGGACCAGTACTAAAAAGTATCACAATGTTACAGTCAAAACTCCTTGCTTAAGACTTTAGTATTAAAATTTTGCTGGTAAAATTGTATCAGAGAAAATGTTAGCCCTTCAACTACAAAATTAGAGACAATGACTTGAACATACAGGCCAAGGGCCTGTTCCTGTTCTTCTATATCCCAACAGAGGAACAATGTGATTTCATGAAGTAAACAGTATTTTTCAGTGATCATAAATGCTGCAAATCCCAGAGTCCATCCCTTACCTTAGGGTTTATTTTGTTCTGTATTCAAGTGAACTTTAAACATCTGGAAGTACTGAAATCCATCTTTTTTTGTCTCTAGCTAAGTCAATGGTAGTTATGAGTTTTTATTTTTATTCAAGATTTTTGTTCAAGAAGATGGAATTTATGCACTGGAAGTGGTGGAATTTCTAGTCCATAGACTGGACTTGAATTTTTTTTTTTCTAATATACACAGAGTAAAAATTCAAAAAATTCACAAAAGTACACAAAAAAATCAATAGATGTTATTTACTATCCCTGTTTTTCATAACTGTGATACTAAACACCGGAAGTATACTCAAATGGCCAGAAGCAAATATTTTAACTTTGTTTAGTTGCCAGTATTAACAATGTAATTGCAAAGATTTTCTTGCATTCAGCTGCTTCAGATTTTCACAGTTTTGCTTCCTGCAACCAAGCATTACATGTACTCTTAAATAACTCTAAGTTTATTGATTTTTATGTGGTACGGGGGAGGAGGTCTGAATCCAAACTGCTGGTAGCTAAAGGAAGAGCAGTAGACTGTAAAACTGACATCTGATCAAGTAACAATGCCAGTAATGCATATCTGTAGCTGACAGATTATTTGGTTACATGCAAGTCTGAATCATCAGTTACACCCACTGCAAAACACAGAAAACTGTGGCAAGTTCTCACAACCAGGGTCTTTGTTGAAAATATGTTCTCTCATATGTAAGTCTACAAATATTAATGTAACTGAAAAAGTAAACACCATACAGGATAGGTGACTCTACAAAAAACCCATATTTCAAATAAACATGATTAACACAGAGTAATGAATCTGATGATTCCAAAGAGTTAAGTTTCTTCATGTTTCCATTTGTGACATGCAATTAAATGTTATCTTTATTGACTCAAAGCCAACAAAGGGAAAAAATCCAGATAAGTTACTTCTGTCTGTAAAGTTTGGTCAACAATATTTCCTGCTTCATTTTGAGCATAAGGAATCCTGGAGCAAATTTTGATTAGTCAACCCCTATACTACTTCAATGTTTTATTATTCTTTCATTTCAGCAAGGAAAAAGTTCCAGCAAAGTCTGGGATATTATCAAAGGCATTCCAGGTGTTGAAGACAAATTCCCTGGCAGATAGCTTTATGCTGAGACTACTTCTAGTCCTCACTTTAAGGTATTTAAAGTGAAAATTGTCAGTACTACCTCATTTTAAAAAATGCGAGATTTTTCCTAACACAATCAACAAAAATCAAAATTATGCGTATGGTTTTTCTTCTAATGTGAAAGTAATTCTTAATCAAAAGATGTAGCTTTTGAATTGCTGTGCCAACACCAGAGACATCTCTGCTACACTTTCAATAAGTGGAGAAAGATTGCTGTATAAGACAAGAATGAAATATTTGGCTCAAAGTGCCACCTTCTTTTTGTGAAATAGGTGGTATCAGACAAATGTGCAGTGTTGTTATATATATATATATACATGTTAATTTTAATCATATACATAAACCCCTGCCAGTCAATATAAATGTATGACATGTGGATGGGAATCCCAAATTCAGATTGGTGGTCCTAGACTCACTGCTTTGTGAGAGCAATGAGCCTTAGAAGAAAAGGCCAGGGTGGAGCTGAAGATAGATCAGATGATTGGAAAGTCACCAGGGCTGAAGGACTCTGATAACCTTGATGGATAAGTGTAAGTGGGTGCTTGAACACAGCAGAACTATGTTTGACAATATAGACTGCTGACATGGTTAATATGAATGTAAAAAGGGGATTAAGGACAAGTGATTTTTTTGTTATCATGTAAAACGAGATAAATTCTCAGAGAATAAGAAATACCTTTGGCTACTCCTTGCCTGAACTGATCTCTTGTGCCATTTTGGCACATGACCGCTACTCTTTTGCTCTAGAAGGCAGAAGCAGATCTACTGGAATGTCTTCTGCAATGCAACATCTGCAAAGACTCAGTAAAAGAAAAATCACATTACTGAGTAAAAATTTCATATTACTTTCATATGTAATTTCATTCACATTGTGTAGGTAGTTGGCACCTACACACATACATATTTTCTCCCATGGAAACAGACAAGCTAATAATTTACCTGTGTGTGCTTCACCTTGCGAAAATTGTTTTGATAACCATATCTTCCTTGATTATTATGAAAATAATAATTTCTTTCAGAATTTGGGTAGGCGGCCAAAACTAGAGAATTACACCTCTCTCTGTCAAGTGGAGAACAACATCATCCTGTGGATTGAGAATTCATTTATTAAGCAGGATGGCTCAGGTAGAGAGCAATTTCTAGTCTAATGTTTCTATACCACACATCATTCTCACACCATCTATAGTCCCTGTCCCTGTGGCCTGGGTTAGACTGGCTGCAGGATCCAGGCTCACAGGACATTCATACTGACCTCTGGATGTGCCCTTGTTCTTGTTCTGACTGATGGCCCAGCCCCTGTGCAAAAGAGTTTCATCTTGGGCTCTGCCTTTGATATTATATCTGAGGTCCACACATGGTGTGCTGATCTCACCTCCTATTGGGTAATTGTCTTCTCTATTACATTGTAAAGTGGATCATCAGCACAAGCTGCTAATGGCCTTGTTAATCAGGCAGCCTGAGGCCAATCTCTTTGACTTTCTCTATATCTAGGGCTGATTAGCAGTTATCACTGTTATCTCCATGGATTTTTTCATTCCCCTTCCCTAGCCCCAAATGTGTTACAAAAGGGTGAAATCAGCAATAGGCACATATAAACATTCTTTTTTCTGGGCTGCAGCATAAGGAAGACATATACAGGTGGCTCAGTGTAAGAATGTTTTCAAGGAGCTACCAAGTCTTTCTGAATGTAGAATGGAGAAGGAAATGTTCAGTTTTTTCCTCAATTCATCCATATACATACCTCTGCATAATGCAGTGCATTTACTAAACTCATGCTCCAGAGCACAAAATTCTCATTTTGATTTAGCCTATGGCAAAAAAATCAACGGGTATTCTTTTCTGACTAATTGGATTATTTGTAGAAATAAAGGTTCCAGCTTATTCAACTCACCATTGCATCAAGTAAATATGTGATATTAAAATATATCCATTTGTGTTTTTCAAATGCATTAAACTAGCAATGCTTGGACTCTTGAGATTTTTAAGAATAAAATATGATTTTTGAGCCTTCACTCTTTTCAGATCTTGTGCTCACATCCTTCAAACGGGAAGGTTTTTCCAAGACCTAAGAATGTGAAAAACACCTGGATTAAAAAAACCAAAAAACCAAAAATCCACCCCATTAAATTTTCTCCCTGGTTAATAAGACTGGAAAGTTCTGATGTTTCTGAGGTAGATCTGGGTATGAGTTGAGTACTCAGCTTCTCCACTGCCTGGAAACATTAACTTGCTGCTGCTGAGGAAAAGTCAAAATATATGAGTTGATAACTCCTGATGAGTGTCAAGGCACCATGTATCCTTTCTGCCAGTACTGGCAGGAACAAAAGATGTGGTTCTTCATGTCTCTCCTGCCCATAACAAGAGCAGCATATATAAGTTTCTTTGTATACAGTACAGAACTTACTTTTGAAAGCAGTGAAGAAATGAAATCTGATGAAAAAGATAGCATAAGTAATACAAGACTATTGAAGAAACTTTAATTTGTATTCCAAATTAATTCCTCCACCCATTTTTTTAAGGGACCTAATAATGCTTGTACTAGCAGAAAAATAATAGCAAATGGACAGACACGGATATATGTGGGAACATTTATTTCAGCACTATAGCTAACTAAAAGTTATAAAAAGTAATGGAATAAAAGTCAATGATCACAACAGTAATTACAGCATTGCCATTATTTCCCTCCATCCCCCGGTCTCCTTTGAACCCTTTCCTTGCTTAGTCCTGAAGTAGTAGGTTCAAGATATTTCGGGCAGGTGTGTATTTTTGTCCTGTGTGTCATGTGCATTTTTGTGCTGAATGGAATCTGTCAGAAGTAGAGAAAGTAAAGTTGTCAGGGCAGACTAATATGACTGATTAGCTACTGTGACCAGCTGTATTGGATGGACATGAATACAGAGTGGAGGAAGAGATATAGAGAAGGTTTTCAAATGCCCCCTGATGCTTATAGGACAGGACAAGCAGTACAATTGCAGTGGAAGGCAGGGAAGATGCAACATTTCTCCTTCTCTTTTTTACTGTTCTACCACACATATTTGAATTCCCATAATAAAATGTGGCATCCTTTTAGGTGGAAAAGATTTGTGTCACCTGGCTTCTTCTATACCCTCTAAAATTGGCTCTTTTTCACCCATTACAGTCAGCTTTCCCAGTCAGAAGAATTAGTATAATTATCTCAGTTCACACCTCAGTTCACAGTGAAGACACTCCAGTTTAATGGTCTGAGACGCAGACAAACTCAGACACAGTTAAAATTATTTTTCTCAGTCTTTTTTCTACAGCCACTGTTCCATGAAAAATATATTAGAATAAAATTTTTAGCTTTTACTTACCCACTCATTTCTCATGTTAAACCAGATGTTTTTATTATTACTAATATTATTATTTTTCCTTTCCTCTGCCCACCATCTGGTTGTCTCACTGTGTTGCTGGCTTCTCTCCCTCAGCCAAACTCTTAGATGATCATCATCTTAGAGGCTGAAAAGCAATGCCTCTGGGCTAAATTCTGGTCTTCTATGCAGATATGCCTGTGTTAGTTTAAAGTCACTTAATTGATTTTCTGGTTAGAGAAACACTGGAAACGGCTAAATAAGAGGCCAAGTCTCTCTCAGCCTTTGGCTCCAGATGCTGGTTATTACTGATAAATCATTTCATGAGCTGCTTTCCTTTTTAGATATTTTGCTTGTAAACATGAATCTTGCCTTCAGAAAACTGCAATCAAGTAAGTGCTCTTGCTGTCTAATAGAAAACAGCAATAGCTGCACAGCACAGTTAGTGTAATCTCTTTCACAGTGTGTGCTCTCTTAATCTTTTATTTGGTTCAAAGAAACTGCCAGGTCAGAACACACAACCGCTTTCTCTGAAGGAAGAGTCTGCTAAATGTTCCCAAAGATGACTTAAAAAAATTCCATTAATTACTCTATGCACACACTGGGGTTTCTTCCCTCCTATATTAAGTGGAGTCAGTTTAAGAAGAAATTTCAGACAATGAGACTCACTTTGTTTCTGAATTTCCTGAGACAGTGGCTGGTGGGAAGTATAAGTTCCATATGGAAAAAGAAACTAGTTTTCTATTGTGTGCCTGCTCATCTGCAAGTGACAGCACTTATGCATTTGCTACTTCTTATAATGGGAAAATTTTTGAAGACTCCAAAGCTGTTTCAGTCTATTGTGAATTCTGGAGCAAGAAAGAATTCCAAGCTATTTTCCCCTTAACTGTCCAGCTGTAAACAGATGAAAACAGAGCCTATTAACCTAAGATGTATGTTGTGCAAGCCTATAAAGAGTGGAGACATTCCCATTTTATCCTATATTTGCCCAGGCGCTAGGGAGACTGGACTGTTTTTAAGTGAAACATTTATTCCTAAGTATGACAACAACAGCTGAAGCAGTCACAGGTGGCTAGAAGTCTGAATTCTATAAAGCTTCAGGGTACATTTCAATATGTTTCCATGGACAAAATTCCCATAAGAAGCCATGATAATTTGTTAATATTTACCTATTCACATATTTCTCCATATTATTTGTAAACACAAAATATATTACAAATTTTTACAGATGGAGGGATACACTTCACTTGTAAGACAGAAGTAACAATACATTTATTAATATAAATTACTGATTTAACAAAGTTTGGTGGCAACTGAAACAGTGGTTTAACAAGATTCTATGGCAACGTACACTAAATTATTTACTGCACAGAGGACTGCATCAAACAAAACTGTCAGGGAGACCTGCTGAGTCATGAGGTTCAGAAAGGACCACCTTGTGCTCTGAACACTTGTTTGTCCTCCTCAAAGGGGAGTTTAAGTGTGTTTGGATTCAGACTTGCTTCCAGAACTTGATCAATGGTTTATATCTAAAGGATTCTGTGTGGATGATAAATTCTTTATATCACTTAGCTAACATTTCGAAATTTAGCATGAGAATTCAATGACAATCTGCACAATTCCCCCTCTGCCAGAATTACCATTTACTCCGTCAGAGCTGATTTCAGCACAGTTGCTGAGTTGGCTTTCTTTGTGGATCCTTTGTGTCCATTATCAATGCTCCCACAGCTCTCTTTACTTCCCCCTCAGTTTGAGATAGCACCTGGACAATAGGGTCACATCTTATCTCAAATTTCCATCAGATGGCTTAACCTACAGTCCAAGTTCCAGGAATCCACAGAGGCATATTCTGGGTTTAGGCGAGGGAGATTCCCAGTAGCGTATGCCAGTGTAATCAAATTTCTGCAGTCAGAATGAAAACCAAAGGATGGCAAGAGAGTAAAATTGAAAGATTATTTTCAAAATACACTCCCAATCCGAAGTAAAACATTAACATGGATCCCCTGAAGTCCCTAATCTTAGAGATTCTTAAGTTTCTTTAATACTTAAAGCTTCATTAGTAAATTATTATATTTCTGCTCATCCCCTCACAAACACTGAAGGCTGTTTAATTCTAGCAGCCTGAAAAAACCTTTAAACTTCAATGTACATATTTTTTCTGAACATGCTTATTTAGTTAGAGCGTACAAACCACAGCAAGGTGGAAATCCATTCTTCTCAAGTCAATTCCAGTACCTCAGTGAAGCGCGGCTTTCCCCAGGTCGAGCTCGTCAAGGTGGGGGACCACCGCCTTCTGGGCAGCGCCAAGGTGCAGAGCTCAGGGAACTGGGAGCCAGAGCCGAGAGCGGTCTGAGGCGCAGGAAGAGACACAGTCTGTTTGGTCAAGTTCCCAGAGAGTTTATTGAAGGATCCAACAGAACAAGGAACGGAGAGGAACGCGACCAAAAAGCCCCGATTGCCCCTGGGAGGTGCTTTAAGGGGCCAGGATTAGGGGAGGGCACAACTTGGAGAACCAACCGGGTTAGAAAACAGGAGACTGACATTTGATTACCCAACCGAGAGACGGGGTAGGAGGGAACACAGTCAAGAGGCACCAATCCGGGGTCGGAAGGGGAACAGACAAAGGAGAACTTACTAGAAAGTAACCATAAAAGGGGATAGGGAGGGGAGCTCAACACCAATCAGATTTCAATCCCAGGGTGATGTCTCTAGGTACTTTAGTCCAGACTGGGGAATCTAATGAGCAGAGACACACCTCAGTTGCTGGAGAACTTACCTGATTTTCAAGGGACTTCATAATATTACTTTTGTCCAATTACAAGTAGATTGGAAACTCTACCTTTCAGGAGGATATTTCCTAGTAATCAAAGCTATATTTCTTGCACATTTTCAAATGCAGAGAACTGAAGTTACTGTGTTTTGTATTGTAGTATAATGAATCTAGTTGCCCATCTTGTTCTCAGGACTTTCAGAGGTGAATTTTCAATAGATGAGCTTGAGAAGACCTCACAGAGTATATTCTGTACACAAGAACTATAATAATCTGGCAGCATCTGAAGGGATCAAGCTGAATCCAGGCTTCTGTACCTACAGTGACTAAGGCAACAAAACCAAGAGACTTAATGCCTTTCATATTCCAAATGGCTTCCCATGTTGCACACCTGTTCATGTAAAGGCAAAAACAGACTCAATAAAATTGGAGAAATGGCTTTATTACTTTGGTGAAAATTCACCACTGAGCACCCCAAATCAAAAAGGGGTTTTCATAGTTTAGAAAGATGAATTTAATACTTTTCCTTTCCTCTCAGTGTTTTTTTTACCAGTAACTACGTATTTTGGGAACTGGATTTTTAGACAACTCTATATTTGCCTGTTAACACTCTGCTTTCAGTAAAGTGCCTAGACCAATTTTGGTAATTTGCTGTAGCAGAGGATTAATTTACACTGGAACATAACATTTGCCTGGAAATGCAACTGTTTTAATTATCTAGTTCAACTTCCAAATGCTATTTTTCCTTTCATGGATGCATAAGGATGTCACATACACACAAAAAGTTCAGCATTTATTAATCAGCAAGCAAATATCTAATTTAGATATGATTTAGTGTTATTATCATACGTTGAACTGTCAGAAAGTTATTAAAAAGCTCTTCAGAGTGCAAAGAGTAAGATGTTCAAGTGACCTCATTGCTCGCAAATTTTTTATTTAAATTATTCTAAATCTACCTTTACAAACACTGTTTCTGACCTAATACAGAATGCTATAGAAAAACTAAATACTTGAGTTACAATTCTACTATATAAATGGTATTCTTATGTTCTAACAATTCACAGAGGTAAGTAGGGAAGTTGTACCCAAGAGATATTTTGCTTAAGTCAAATGCAAATAAAAATAACCAGGCTACTAACAACTGCGTGTGATTGCAGAACTATGATTTCATAATGAGTTCTGGTAACATGGATTTAATAATAGTAATATCCTTATATTAAAACACCTGTCTGATCTTCACTACTTTTCAATCTTGAAGTGTTATAATTTCCCAAAGAGTATGAATTTAAAAAAAAAAAAAAAGCGAGGCTTTTAAAGCATGCCATGCTTAACAAAAGGAGCAATCAAATCCTCTAACACTTTAACCTCCACCATCACCTAAAATAATCCCCAGTCCCATTGCAAACGTGAATGTTTCCTACATGGAATTTGTCCTTTGTATTCGGCAACAACAGGAAGGTGGAAGTAAAATAAATATCAATTCTTTATCTCATTTTTAAGCCTGTCAGCATAAACGAACAGAGGAAAAAAAGCCACCAGCAAAGGTTATCATGGGTGACCATTGCCCAGAGCTGACCAGAAACAAAAACTGTGGACTGTCACTGTTGAGCGGCTAGCTGAGGACTGACCCAAGTTCTCAGACAAGCGAAGAGAGGAGAAAAGGGACTTTATTGTTTTGAATTCCATATATATAGAGTCCACAGAAGTGCCCCAGATTGGTCAGCCCGAGACCTCCCCCTAGGCCCAATTGGCCAAGCCCGAACTCACTCAATCCGGAGAAACTGTTTGCAAAACATCCAAACTTTATCTTGTTTATGAAATATAGCAAAATGTTCCCACGGAAGAACCTGTGAGCACAGTGGACTAGAAATTTCCCTGGTTGTTACCCTAGGGTTTTTTATTTGGCATATATCCTGGAGATAGATTTGTGAACATAACCATTAGATGCATCAGAAAGTAAAATATTTGAGATCAAACTGCAATAAAATAATAGGTGTGGATTTCTGAGCAAGATAGCACTACTGTTTGTTTTCGCTGTATTCAAGAGGAATAAATTTTTTAATTCAAGATTTACATCTCTGTTTCTGACTTTTGATACTACATATTTTATTCATATAAAAATATTCTTGAAATGTCTAAATATTGACTGTAAAAGGGTCAATATAGGGCTAAGCCTGAAACATTATTGGTTATCTGAAATTATTATTCTAATATTAAACTGCAAATAAATTCAAGATTTAAGATTATACATACTGTAGAACATGTGAAAAACAACTGAGATCAAGAGGACATTAAAGCTAACCATAACAAAATGGCTCTAAACCAGTTCAGAAACAGTGAATCACAAAGAGCAAATATTCTGTAAACAATTAATATCAGATAATATGCAATTATATTGTTGATAAAAATATAATAGTAGAGTTAAAGCACTTTTGAATAAAAGAGTACTTATCCATTAAATAAAAATATTAGCTACTCTAGAAAAACTGTCATAATAAGCAGGTCATAAATTTATGGCAAATTGTTAAAATTTATTCACATAATAAGGTGAAGACCTGCGGGACAGAGACAGGAATCCAGATAGTTGACAGACAGGCAGGCCTTCTATTTTGATAAGGATCTCATCTGTTTTGTGCAGTGCTTTCACTAGAAATAATTTAGCATTTGAAAGGTCCATATGAGCAGCAGCAAAGGCAGGTCCCTATGTACCTTTACAGTTCTGTGTAAAATTTACACTACTCAATGGTGTTCATTCATTTTCTCTCAGCACATCTGTAATACCATACATTCACATAAAGAATAAATCCTGTGGTTTTGGTCTACTTTAAGAAGCCTTGCATAAAAATTCCATGATTTTCCCTCATTCTTTAAAGGAGGTATGCCTTTCTTTATTAAAGCAATTGGAAATTAAGTTGTATTAGTGTAATTGTCATGTTTATTTTTACACTGCTTCTAAATGGGTCTCATTCTAAGGAGCAAAATGTGATAAGGCTGATCAGTGATAACACAGTATTGCACCTATTTATAACCTCTGGAGATGTATTTGAATCTCAGCTTAAAAAAGTCAAATATTTCCTTTTGTTTTATGTGTGACTGATTTAAAATCTTTGCTTAAATATTGTGTGAGCTATAATGCAGTAATTATTGCCTTTACAAAGCTCAGTCAAGAACAGAATTTCATTGTGCCTGTAGGAAAGACCTGTCAATACTCTTATTTCATTTTCTAATATTCCGTCTTTTTGGACCAAAGAAACAAAAAGAGCTGGAGGGTCAGATAACATAGTTCCTATGTTTTCTATTCACAGGCTGTCAAGCAGTTATCATTTTGAGGCTGAGACTTTTTTTTTACAGCTGAGAATTCATTGATCCTAACTTGCGCTTAGTATGTGGGCAATGTAATGGGAATTGCTGAGACTTAAGACTGTGTAAAAAGCACTGAACAGTGAGAAATCGAGTGTCTACACTGTAGTTGTCACTATGATTTGTGTAACGCAAAATCTGTACTAATTTTTAGCTAGATAACTTGGGTCCTCAGAACATCAAAGTGCAGTGAAGGCTATGGACTCAAACATTTTATTTGACAGGTTTGCTTAGTTGCTAACTCAAATCTGTCTAGATCTCACTATAATGACAGCAGCTGTATTGCAGACACTGGTGGCAAAGGTTCATACATATCCTTCCTGCTGTCCAAGAAGATTTTGAGACTTGTCTCTGTGAATCCAGGCTGTCTGGAAAAGCAGGGGCTCAACTGTGTGTAGCGTACAGTATGTATGCAGAAAAATCCCAGATGGTAATGCAGTAAGTCAGATGAAAGAACAAGACACAGCTCTGCAGAGAAAAGTTGAAATGATAATTTGCTTTTATTGAATGAAGTAGGAGGTTTTGTGGTTAAAATAGGGATTGAAAATACATCCATTTGTATCCCAGAAGCCATTGTTTTTTTCAAAATCACCAAGAATTGGATAATTCTATTAAAGTTCTCATGGCAGAATATAAAACACATTTTTGATTGTAGCTTGGGCTAAAGGTATTATGTTCCTGCTTTGGCTCTGACTGCCTATGGTACAATAAAAATGAAAAGCACTACAGAAACTCAGGCCATACAGGGACAAACAGACAGTTCCAGATTAACTATTTAGCTATAAAAATTAAAAGAAAGAAACAAAAACTTCTCCCAGGAAAGTATGGATGGAAGTGAACAGACTAGAATTTAGACTGTAATACAAAAAATGCTGTATTTTATTAAAGACTCACAACATTGATAATGTTTTCAGTTATTGCTCTAAAAAGAAGTTTACTATTTTACATTTTTTCATCTTGGGTACTCTGACTTCATTTTCTGCTGTCGTTATGCTTCAGAGTCTACAGAGAAATTGAATTCCATGAAAAAAATACAATTATAAAGTAAACACTGTGCTAAAATTTATTCATCTTTGACATTTCTATTTCATATCTTGCTCAATAAATTTATTGACTCACTTCTTGGCACTCCCAGTAAATAAAGTTTTATTAGACATTGAAACTCATTCAAAGAGGTAAGAGAAAAATGAACTACATAACTGGAAGAGTGGGTTTACTGGATGACAGTCAGGTATGGTTTTAATATGATTTACCCATCTACCCTTCCACAGAAAAAATAAACAAACATATAATCTTTTAAATGGATGAAATGTAAACCTGGTAACTTATGCTATTTATTATAGATTTCTCTGGCGCACAGCCCAAAAGTTAAGGTTAAACTGAGACATCATGTCCTTGCTTACACATTTTCACAATATCCAGAGAAAAAATTGTTATAATATGTTTTTCTGAATAAAAAAGATTTTCAACCAAATAAAACCTTAGAGTTTACACCTCTTTGAGACATATGCAATTTCTTGTTGAAATTTTTTTCCCCTCACGTGGAATGAATATTAATCTTTGGTCAAATTCTTTAAAATAAAAATTATATATTAATTAATTACTTCATTAGCATTAATTACATAGTTGTTCTCAATCATTTATTCAAAGACTGGGCCCGTAGAAAATAAAAAAAATCAAATACCCAATCTCCCCCATTTAAACCAAAATAGAAATGATAACAAGACTTATGATATCAAATGTAAAATATTCTTTAAATTAATAGCAGTCTGTAATGCATAGCACATGTAGTTCAAATATACAGTGTTCCATATACTGGAGGTGGATAGGAGTTATTGCTGCCAAATTCTGGAGTCCTGGCTCACAGATTTCTGCTGCCCATTTCTACTGCCACCTTATAATAGAGCACGATGCATCATGGGTTAGGCTCTGACCTGGGAAGGTCCTCGGTGTGTTTTCTGATATAAACACTGATATAAGCATAATAAAATTGGGCAGAATGACATCTCCTTCCTTCTTTCCCATATGGCATCTCCAAGACCCAACACTGACTTCACAGGATTAGCTGCTGGAAAGGACATAGATTCCACAGTGTGCTTTTTTCCATCACCAAAATGGTCCAAAAGGAGCAGAACAGATCAGAACTTCTTCATGATCACCTTAAAACTGTATGTTTTTTTGCCAATATTTCACTTTGAAGAAACAAATTTGTTTGTATTATTGACTGTGAAACTACAGAACAACTGTGAACTCAGTAGAGCAGGTTTAATGCAAAATCCTGGTTATTTTGTCTACATACTGTATGGAAAGCATGACTTGAAGTTTCACAAGACTTTTAATTCACCACATGTGGTTCTCTCTGAAATTCATTCTTGAATCTACATTCAAATTAAAGGGGGGATAAAAAGAGATCTTCTCTTTGCAGGTTGTATGCTAGAATATCTAAATTAAGTATTTTCTCCCTTAAAAATGTACAGAAATATTGTATTTGTAAAAAAAAAGTAATAATAAAAAGATGAGATATGTGGGCATATGAGCATGCATAAAAATGTATCTCTACATGTATGTATGATATATATGCACACTCATCAATGAACAGATTTGCACAACATCTATCATCTATTCTGCATGTCAAATATACATGTAGCTTCACTTGTTATAAGCAAAAAGATATCTTTAGCCGTAAAAGAGACAAAGGGCATAAAAATGTTGATCCCAGTGGATTTTCCACAGTGATTAATTGACTAAAGAGTGGCAGAGATCATAATGGTAGCTGAATAAATGAACTATTTTAGAAACTATAAAATTATTCTGCAACTATATATTTTTACATAGCAAGTTACCTCATCTTGCCATGCATTTTCATTTGTTCCCTTACCATCCTTTGCAAGCTATTCCAATATTAATTATCATGGTTATGTTTTGTTTAAGATTAAAGTTGTTAAATCGTGCTCAAGGGACTTCATTCCACTAATTCTAGCCACAACATTGCTCTGAGAACTCATAGTGAAGCAGCATCAAAAGGTGACCTCCAAATCTTTTGAAAGTTATCACTTTCTAAGACAAGAGTTCTTAGCTGATAGTATAACCTGCGGTTCTTGTTGCAAAGTGTATTAATCTGTACCTGCATTTTGTTATATTCTGAAAATCTGACCAAGTGATTTAGATTAAATTCTAACAGTAAACTGCCTTCCTTTTTTTCAGTATTCCATTAATCTTTGTGTCATATGCAAATTTAATCAGCTAAGATTTTATTTCATCATCTAGATTGTTTCTAAGAATGTATTGAATACTGTTGGACCAGGAGTGTCTCTCAGGAGACCTTCCTTGGACAGCCCTGCTCATTGATATCTGCCAATAAGACCTTATTTAATTCATCTAATGTGTTTCCTCTTGATTAAAAATCTTGCATTATGGAAAATTAAAAATGCCATGTGACAGAATTGCAACAGGCTTAGAGAAGACCAAAGTTGCTGTCTCAACACAGTTGCCAGTTTGTTTTGACAAAATATACTTTTCCATGAGACTTGAGCAGCCTTCAGGATACTTTCTGGTTTATGCTCTTCAATGAAAGCGACCTGAAAAGAGGTGATATTTAGTAAAAGCAGGGTGAAGTATCTTCTGTTGCTTCAGTCACTTCTTTTCTTTAAAATGTTTTTCACTGCCTCTTGCTTGTCTCTGAATATTCCCATGATCTGGGGCAACATAATTACAACCACTGGTAATGAAAAGGTTTTCATTTAAAGTCCAAAATATTGTACATGCATCTACATATGTGTACAGACACATACACTGTATAAGTAACAATCTGTATCTGTAATTCTCATTTTTCCTTAGACCCTGGCAAAATAAGTTTGAGCATTTCAGTTTGTTTCAGGAAGAAAGACATTAATATCCCATGTCTCAAAATGTAATTTCTTTTCTGGGAATATACCCCATTCATTGCAGTGGAACAATGGGTGCAAATACAGAAATCACATTAGCTCTCTGTGAATACTGTTCTGCCATATTGTGGCAATATATTGTGATGATCTGCAGGTTTTTGTTCAAAAGTCTTCCTTTCTGCCTTGGCCTGAAATATTTGTGCATTTTTTTTTCTATATCAAGGAAAGGAAGTCAACTTGAACATGTAATTCATCTTGTCCCTTTTTGATCTTAGGAGAAAACTGGCCTTTGCCATACCAATCCATTATATTTAGCATTTAATTTACTTGTAGGTTATGCAGTATTATAAGAAGTGAAGTCTCTGGTCCAAAATGCCCTTATCTTTTGATCTTTATGGGAGTTTACTTGTCTTTAAAATGAAGATGCAGCTACAGCTCTTCACCTTCATCAGTCCTTTGAATACTACTTTGGATCTTCAAATAAAGATGTGTTCTAATGTAAGGTGCATAAGAAACTAAAAAATCTTTGTAACTTTAATTAAGATGCATGTTTTAATTACATTAAAGAGAAAACTAAATGTATTAACTATTTGAAATGTTGACTCTCCACATCAAAGTCAGAAAAGTAGGAAATTGACAATTTATACAAAAGTTAAAAGATTCTTTTTGTGTTTTAAACCTCCAGACATTTTGCAAATATATGTAGAAAAAACTGCGCAGATGTAATTCTCATCAAGATGTAAACTCTTTACAAATAATCAAAGCTTAAAATAAGATACATTAACAGGCAAAAAGGTCAGATTAATAAAGAAGCCAAGTAATATGTTACAGGGAAGGACAGATGCATGATAATAAATAAAAACAGAGACTCAAAATCAGTTTTCACAGAATTAATGAAAAGCCTAATTAAATTAAGATGGTCACTTCTGATTATCAGGCAAAACTTATCTCTTAGTTGCAGCAATGGTGCAGTAATTTTATGTTTATTTCCTTTAATAAGCTGTCAGAACTTTGAAAAACAAATATAAAAGCCCGAGCAATCTGGAAACCTATGCCTGCAATGTTAATGGAGGCATACAGGAAAGAAAGGCATAGAGCTGAAAAATAAAATAGAAATCTGTCGCATTTGTTTTTCTTTCCCCTCATTCATACACTAACACATGCTTAAATTAACCTCTTCAGAGGATAAATTAAGAACAGACTCTCAATGGAAAGAATGGTTTAAAAACAAGGAAGCTTCACCTCTCACTGATCCCTCTCTGTACCTAGCAAACATACTCTATATACTGTGATGCAAACAGCAAGATTCAACTTTTTAGTCTTAAGGAATTACAACAAAAGAAAATTTAAACTCTTTTGTTCCTTTTTGTTTTTCCTTCCCTGTAAGAAGAGGCAGAACACATTTGCATATTGATTTGAATGGACTGCTTGTTTTTGGTCTGACTGCTAGGTACTATGTACCTCAGTGTGTAGTGCAAGACCTTAAGATGGGCAGATGATCCCTCCTCCTATGTGCATGGTATTTTGCAGAATATATCATGCCTGGGTTAATACGTCCATTTTATGCATACCGGTGCTTGCACTTGGTGTTGGATCAGAAAAATAGGGTAGATTTCTGCTTATGAATTAGTCTGGGATGCACTTAGGAAATCTAACACCTTTACCACACTCTAAATAGGCACCACTTAGCGCATCACTCAAAAACCAACAAGTTGCTCAGCTAACTTCTTTTCTTTCAAAGTGATATTAGCTTGTTTTAAATGAAGTCCAGCTACTGGACAGCTGTTGGTGAGGCACAGCTGTTCAAAGAGGTTATTTTGAATATTTTTCTGATAGTACAGAAATTAGTTAAAGATTCTTGAAGTAACAAGCACAGAGAAAGTGTACAAAATAGAAGGGAAGTTTGCTGACTATTGCAAATTCAGACTTATCAGTTGTCACGCACCAGAAATTCTGGGCTAATTATCAGAGACTCCATAGGCTATGAAATAACTTTGCTCTTACTGCCTGGTGGCATCATTATGAATTGGAAAGAACTTGCAGTGATACAGGATCAAACTGCTGTTCCTATCTAGGTTAGTGCAGGTCTAGTAACTGCTCAGTCTCGTATTAACATTATTTGGGCTTGGTACTAATGCAGATGTGCAATATTGTTATTGCAGCTCTTTATTGCAAGCTATGAACACCTGACTTTTGAAGAAATGTCACTCCAGAGAGCTGTGATACTATGACATTTTCCTTCAGCAGTTTTTCATCTTCCTGTCATGCACACTTGAAGCTGCTGCTTGTGGTGTTATAAGTACTGTTGGTCTTTTTCATGAGAACAAATCCGTGAAAACTACTTGAGGAAACACTGTCAAGATCAGAGATCCTGAGAAGAGCTGAGATCTGGCCTTAACAAACATGGACAAACTGGTTTAATATTCATTCCCAATCATTCAGCCAAGAGCAGGGCATCTCAGCTTCCTCTAGCATTGCTGCAGCCCCAGAAGTCATATTCAGAAGCAGTAAAAGCAGAGCTCATTGTATAATTTATGTGTAGTAAATCTTTGAAAGACAGTCACCAAACAGTTCTAGAGGCTCCTGTCATTGCTGTGAGACTCTTAAGTATTTCACAGAGCCTAGGCTTTGTTCATATTCTGCTCCCTTACAAACACTTCTCATATTTAGTTTTACAATGTACTTTAATGGGTCCTGTAACCAAACCGCCCAAGTAGAAATATTAATGGTGTGTTCAATTTGCTATGACAAAAAAATGTATTAGATTAATATTAGATATAATTAGACATTTTAGGGAAGATTAATTTCACAATAGGTAAATCACCACCATCATCATAGGGTACCATTTCATCAGCTGGAAGAGGTTACTTGTGTTTTCATTTTAAGGAATGTCTTTTGGTGTAGCACAGAGGTTCTGCTATCTTAGAGCACAACAGACAGCAGCCAAAACTGTAAACATAGAGATTTATTCATCCCGGAAAATTATGCAAGAACCTACTCAGATCTGCCAAGAACTGAACAGGAATAAAATGTGTGTTTTAGACTATGAATGTAGAGGTTTTCTGTTTGGATAATAACTTTGTATGGGAAACAACAGGAATCTGAATGCATTGATATTCTGATATGCCTTCTAGCACTTCCACCATTTTTCTCAGAGAAGAAAGCAACTGAAAAAAACACCTCTTGGTTCATTATAGGAAGAATACTTCAGTATCCCTTCTATTTCCATACCCACACAGGCAGATACATGTATTTCATGGATTTAGAATAATTTACCACATTTCTCCCCAGTGATATGAAGCAAAATTTTTTTGCAATAGCATACACAATCTAGGAATATTTAAGAAAAGGAGAAGTTTTAGAGTGGCTTCATTTTCTATTTAGAAACGTTCAGTAGTATTTTCCTTGCAGAAAATAAAGTTTTTAAATTGGAAATATTGTAAATTGGCAACCATTATTCTGACAGGATCTTTGTAAAATACACTGGCATTCACTAAAAGACAATCAGACAATTGTGGGATGCAGGAAAGCTGAGTCTAGTCTTCATCGAGAGCTCTGGAGTTTCTTTTCACTTCTTAGTTTTTGAGTCATCTAACCTGTTTTTTTCTGCTAGTAATTTTTAGTGTAGGTGGCAAGAATTTATTTTTCTTTAATCTAAGGGGAAAGATAATATATTAAAATATTTTTAATTAACATAAATGAATTAAAAACTTTTTTTGCAAAAAAAGAGCATAGACTTGCAGTCATGGTGATGTTGTGGTGACATCAGGGCATCCTTGTTTCCAGACTCGCACTGGCAACATTCTGCCTTGGCTCATAACATTATCTCTAACTTTCTTACTTTTGCTCTGTAAAGAGACAACAACAACAACAACTTACATAACTCCTCATCCTGTTATCTTCTTATTATAATCTTTGAAGATTCAGTTTTGCTGAACTGCTGTAAGCACTAATCTACATCAACTCCAGCTTGCAGAAGAAACCATAATGAAATACCAGGAGCATTTCTGTAACAAAATTTTGCATAAAATAATTCCTCTTTCTCCAAATTAGAGTGGCCATGATATTTAATTTGAAAAGTCAAGCATGAGTGGGATAAAGAAAGAAAAAGTGTAGCCAAAGGCTTTTTACAATGTATTCCACTTCATGACTGCAAGTGAGTACCTGCAGTTGTATCTTTAGGCTTTCCAATTCACTTCAGTGTGTGATATTACCAGTTGCCCAGCTGAGGGTTTTTATGCTGCTTTTCAATGTAATTGATCCTCAGGTGGTCTAAAATCTCTGTCTTTGGAAGCCTGCCTCTAGATTTAGGTATTGAATTTTATCAGCAAGAATTCTGCTCAGTTTCCATCTAGCTTGGGGCAGACATTTACTTTAACAGCATTTCAGTAGCTCATTCCCAGTCTTTTCCAGAGTTTTTCATTTGTGGGTTGTTGTGGTTTAACCCTGGAAGGCAGCTAAGCACCACACAGCCTCTTGCTTAGTATTCTCCAGTGGGATGTGGGAACAATCAGAAGATTAAAAGTAAGAAAACTCATGGGCTGAGATAACGACAGTTGAATAGGTAAAGCAAAACTGAATGCATGGAAAGAAAACCAAGGAATTAATCCACCACTACCCCATGGCAGGGCAGGTGTTCATCCATCTCCAGGAGAGCAGGGCTCCATCAGGGCTAACAGTGACTTGGGAAGACAAAGGGCATCACTCCAAACATCCCTGTTTACTTCTTCCCCCAGCTGTATACACTGAGCATGATGCCATAAGGCATGGAAAATCCCTTGGGTCAGTGGGGGTCAGCTGTGATGTATCACAGTCCGGGAGGGCTGCACAGGCCGGTCCCCCCCCAGACTGAGGTCCCTGGTTCTTGTAAATTCCACCGGATCTGGGGCGGGCGGCCCCCGAGGTTCTGCGGCATGGCGTGAGTCTTCCAACCACATCAATTCAAGCAGGAATATAGTGAGACGAAGGAAGAACTGGACTCCATCTCTGTTCTGCTAGAGAGGTTTATTCGGGGTAACGGGGAAAAGAGGTGCAGGGAAGGAAAAGGGGGAAGGCAGACGAGGCAGGGAGGAGATGCTAGCAGCCCAGAGATGGAAGACTTCGAGCTGATCCAGGTTCTGCCTTTTAAAGGGAAGGAGAGGGGGCAGGGGCTGGCTCTCTCTGAGCCAGTCCCAGGAGGACAAAGGGAAGATTGGCAGGAGGGTTACACACCAATAGGTTTTGAGGTACAGCAGAGCATATTTTAAAATGAACCAATGGTACACGGAGTGGGGAAACAAAGGGAGCACATGGAGATCTGAATATTGCATTACTACACAGCTGTGCTGGCTGTGTCCCCTCTCAGCTCACTGTGCACCCCCAGCCTTCTCACTGGTGGGGTGGGGATGGGAGCAGAGAAGTTCTTGGCTCTGTGTCAGTGCTGCTCAGCAATAGCTGAACCAACCCCGTGTAATCAACACCATTTCCATCAGCACTGAGCTCTGCCCATTCTGTGAAACCAGGACAGTCACAAATCCACAGCATAGCCCCATACAAGGTATTACAAAGAAATCTACCTCTATCCCAGCCAAAACCTGTAGATTATTCATGCCACCATAGGGCCCATGATAGCTAATGCCATAAAGGTTCATGAGCTGGCAACTATTAGCTTCTGCTGCTAAATTAAATCTGAAGATTTAATACAAATCTTTAAAACTTCTGTATCACAAGTTTCTCCTGTCTTTTCAGCTTGGATTGTCTCATGTGAAGTAGTGCTCCTCTGGGGAGTATATTCACCAGATGAACAAGAGATATTATCTCCTCCACTATTTCCACTGTCTCCCTTCTGCTCTGGGCTTGGCCTCAGGCTCCTTCATTCTAATGTATCCATTGAGAGAGCTTTTTGCCAGTCCCCTGAAACATGTGACTCACTACTTACTTGCATCACCTTAATTCAAAATGTATTCTTCCCCCTACAAGGGATTGTGGGTAGTTAAGATTTTTGAGAAGATAGCCTGTTTTACCTCTGAACATTTCTAGAGTAGGGTAGTGAATATTTTGGAGCGGAAAGAATTTCTGCTTTAAATTTCTCTGGCATTGATAACATTGTAATTTGAAAGAATGTAAAAAGAAATTCCTCATTTAAAATATAAACTGTATCCTGATGCAAGCACTCTCGAAGAGTTCCCAGCCATCAACCAGAAATCATCCCTTGTTATGAGATAGATTTTCCAAACTGTCACACAGGAGCAAGCAATAAAAATGTTTTGTAAATATGAGATAAAATGGCTGCAGTATATGATTTTTAACAACCAGTGAAATAATTTTTTTGCATTTCACAAAAGGCAAATATCCATACGTGGCGTTACCGCAGATTGACATTTGCACATTTAGGAAAAATAAATCAATGATTAAAATAAAGCATCCTTTTATTTCTCAAAGGCTACTCTCACAATAATGAAACTAACAGAAGTCACAACATTAACAGGACAATCATCAATTCTGCTCCAGCTTCTTTGAGACACTCCAGCTGAAAAAGCAAAAGCAAAGCTTAATATTGTTCACTTTCTAGCCCTTGCATACAGGCTGTTTTGGGAGAAGTGGAGAATGACCTTAGGCTCTGGTGCTTCTCAGCTGCCAGAATAACTTCTTGAGCAGCCAGGCTGCTGTAAATTGCAGTATGGATTAGATTGCCCCTGGCCGATTCTAAAGCTGGGGGAATAAAAGTATGGCTTTGTTTCCATTTTCTCAGCTGTGCCAGCTGAGGAGCCAGCCTTGAAAGTTCACCACTTGCTCAAGGCACATAAGGGTGCCACAGACAGCGCTGATGATGGTCATGTGTGCCTGAAGGACTGAAGGCTGTCAGCTGGCCTGTGAACCAGTACATACTCTGGTGTCCTCCTGTGTACTTCTGCACTGCTTTATACAATGGATGTCTGACACTTTCTGGTGCCTTTAGGTACCCTTGTACTGCAAATAAATAATGCTAGACTACATATATAGGAGCAAGAGAGAATAATCCTCAGTATTCAAGCAATAAGCTTTCTTATTTTACAAATATTGAATACTCTGAGAATAATCAACATAATGAAGAGAACATCTATGCAACTCAAGACAGAAGGATATGCTTAAAAATTTAGAAAATTATAATATTTAAAAATATTCTGCAAATACCTTATTTTCTAAGAAGAAAACTTTAAAATGGTCATATGATAATGTTTGAAAATGCTTTTTAAGAATGACAAACTCATTCCTTTTTGAGTTTTTAATTTTCAACAAAAAGAAGGGTTGTTTAAGTTAAGTTATGCAATGTTTAGTTTGACTGATTTCAGCTCAAAGATGGGCTAGCCCACAAATTCAGCTATCTCCACCTCATTTCTGTAACCATTCAAAGCCAGCAGTGGAATCCCTCATGTGGCTTGGTGTGCTGTGTGAGTTCTGAGCCCTGCCTTGGCTGTCTCAGGTCAACAGTGAAATCTACCAGTAAACACACATCATAGATATATCTCCGTGGTCTTTCACCTTTGATTTTATATATCTGTGTTCACATAGAAAACAGTATTAAATTTTTTTTCTATTTAGAATTTACTCTGTATAGATTCCTTGAAAGTATATAAAACAAGTTACTGTGAAGTATAGAAAATTATACCAATGTCCCATGATACATCTATTATAGAAGAAGTAAAATATCATAAGAGGTAAATATCAATGTATGTCTTCCTATACCCTTAGGAATTTAGTCCCACAAAGAAACAGCTCAAACCTTTTTCAAGTTTTATGAGGGCTTCTTTAAATATTTAGAGTTGGGAAAGCCACTTCTTTCCTACCTCAGGCTGATGAAAGAGGAACTTTCCTTTCGTCTTTTTAAAACATGAAAGGGGCAAGATCCCTAACATCAGAAGCCTCCTCCCTTTTCTCTAAGAATGGTTCTTTCAAATCTTCAAACAAGAAAATGCTTTCCTCTGTAGCTCCTGATTTTCCACCACATCCAGTGCTTTTAATCCCACTGGGCTCTGTGTGCATGTGTGTGTGTGTGTGCTGGTGTGCCTGTGCCCACGTGTATGTTAGAGAGAGAGGTAAGCCTTTTACTTCCAAGCATTATGGAGATTGCAAGGAAGGATATGTTATTTATATGCAATTATTTTAGCTGGTCCACCTGCTTATATAGTAAAGAATTAACAACAATCAAATGTTATTAAACATTATATTAAAATAAAGCAAGAAAAGCCAAGGAAACTATAAAAAAGGGTAATGCAATACTGTTCGTTTTTCAACAATTAATGTACCCATACTCCCTTCATTTTGTAAAATCTTACCTGAATCTTTTTAAATACCTTGGGAAAACAGTGTTTGATTGTTATAATTTAATGCATAATATCTACCCTACACTTAAGGTGATGAGAGCACTCAGCTCTCATCATCTTCACAATCCCAAACCTGTCACTTTCTACCTTTACGTCTGTCTAAAATTTCTGAAGCATGTAAAAACAGAACATGAGTAGATATAGATCCAGCTATTGGAGGGAAAATAAAAATCCTAGTTCTGTGCCCTGTCCCAGGTTGCACAACCTCAAAATTCAAGCTGAGGGGAAGCATGCTAAGAATCTCTACGCAATCTAACAGTACCAGTATAGAGAAAGATCGGGTTGATACTCAAACACTCAAACCCTATTAGTTCAAGTCATAAAATCTTAGATTGGATCTTAACTCAGACTGCAGTGGTAATTAGGTTCTCAGGCCTTGCAAAGGTCCTTCAAACTTTCTCCTTCTGTGTCCAGAGAAGTGTTTTGCTCACATAATTAAAATTAGTTACTTTCATACACTTTGTAAGCATGTTGAAAAATACCTTACATGCACTCTTAAACGAAGCAGTCCTGTGGTGACACAGGGTGATTTACTTCGGTTTCATGCACTTACTGAACTTTTCAAAGTGCTTGACACTAAAAGCTACTTATACATAATTTATGTCATACTTGCTGGCTGAACTCTGTTCTTATACTTCATGCTTGCCATTCTCATGAGCATAATAGCAATAATCCATCATGTATATGTATAGCATTCTGATGCTGTTTGCAGGATGATAAGGATAAAGATACAATGAAAAGATAAATAGATGGTGGTTGCACCAAAGCCCCTGGGTTATTAGATTTTAGGAGGGAAAACTTTATTCTTTCATATTTATATTAACTCTTGGGTACTGCGTTTTATAGTGCAGTGCAGTGCTATAGTGGTAAATGTTAACTGTCCATATTTCCCTATAGGACATGGTTAATCAAGGAAAAGTCCAACAGCCTTTTGCTCTTATTCAGGCAATATTGCAGCTGTCATCAATACATTTAACTCTTGGAGCCACTGGGGGCTTGCAAATTTATAATACCTGCAGATCTGGAGTTTATAAGTATATTTGATTTTTCAGTAACATCAGGGTAAATAAATAAAGGTTTGTATTTAAATATTGTCATCTCAATAGCTTTTATTGGAAGTTAGCTGATCACGTGGATCAAATTCCATGTTTGATGTATATAGAAATGCAAATTCCTTTTTTATCAACATATTGTTGGGTGCCAAGAGGTGTGATACTTCTCAGTGAGTCTTCCAGGAAACTGGACCTCTAAAACATGCCTTCTTGAGGCAGCATGTGGATGGTTTAAACTCCAGCTTGTGTAGTGTATGCCCATCTGACTCTTTTCACAAACAAAAATAGAGAACTTGTGTATTAAAATAATCAAACAGGAAAAGAATTGGTCTGAATGGATATGTTAAAGAAGAACTGACTAGCTTTGTGGGACATGAGCACTGATCTTAATGTTTGAAGTGTTCAAAAGAAAGAAAAGGATCATCTGAAAATTACATGCAGTAAAACATGACTGAAAGCAATAATAAAGGCTATTTATCATATGCATTAGGTTTTTTAGGGCTAAAAGTGATTATTTTTGAATATGTTCAGGATGTGCTACTCGGTGGCACTGCTTTCAGAGATTAGCTCTGAATAAAGTTAATTAGCTGTGAACATATTTCTGTGAATAAATTTTAAAAAAAGTTTCATGAAATATAGTAGCTTCATGCAGAGACACTGACAAACTATGAATCAGAGTTTCCCACTGAGAGGCAGCCTAATTAGACAGGTGGAGAGCTGCGCTAACATGACTATGCTGCTCTACTGGGTTTGCACGGCAAGGTTTGGTAGTGGGGGGTCTGCAGGGGTGGCTGCTGTGAGAAGCTGCCAGAAGCTTCCTCCATGCTCAACAGAGCCAATGCCAGCCAGCTCCAAGATGGACCCACTGCTGACCAAAGCCTCCGGGATAATATACTGAAGAAGTGGAAAAAAACTGCAGTAGAACAGCAGTGAAAAAGACACATGAGGAGAATATGAGTGCAAGAACTCTGCAGCCCTCCAGGTCAGTGAAGAAGGGGAAGGAGGTGCTTCAGGCTCTGGAGCAAAGATTTCCCTGCAACCTGTGGTGAATACCGTGGTGAGGCAGCTGTGCCCCCACAGCCCACGGAGGTTCATTGTGGAACAGAGATCCACCTGCAGCCCGGGGATGCCCAGAGGAGGCTGTGGCTCTGTGGGAAGCCCACACCAGAGCAGGCTCTTGGCAGGATCTGTGGACCTTTGGAGACAGGAGCCCAGGATGAAGCAAGTTTGCTGACAGGATTTGTGACCCCTTAGGGCATCCATGCCAGAGCAGCCTGTTCCTGAAATACTGCATCCCATGGAAGTGACCCACACTGGAGGAGTTTGTTAAGAACTGTAGCTTGTGGGAAGGATTCAGGTGGAAGAAGTCAGTGAAGGACTGTGTTTTGTGTGAAGAACCCCACACTGGAGCAGGGGAACAGTATGAGGAATCCTCCCTCTGAGGAGGAAGGAGTGGCAGAAACAGCATGTGTTGAACAGACCACAACCCTCATTCCCTGAGCACTGATAGCTGGGGAGGAGATAGAGAAATCAGGAGTGAAGTTGGGACTAGGAAGAAGGGAGAGGTGGGGAGAAGATGTTTTAAGTATTTGGTTTTCTCGTTACTCTACTCTGATTTTGACTGGCATAAATTAATTTACCTAAGTCTGTTTTTCCTGTGACAGTAATTGAGTGATCTCTCCCTGTCTTTCTCTTGACCTACAAGCCTTTTTTACATTTTCTTTTCCCTGTCCAGTTGAGGAGAGCAGTGATACATTGGTTTTAATGACCACCTGACATCCAGCCAGGGTCAACCCTCCACAGCTGCCTTCAATTCTGGTGCCTGACTGGGACTCCATGCATGGCATTCTCTGCTCCAAGGGCTATTGTAATTTAATCCCAGCTGGCAACTAAATTTGTCTCAGGGGCTTTGTCACTCCCCTGCAGTGGGATGAGGAAGAGATTTAGAAACGTGAGAAAACTCATGGGTTGAGGTAATAGGTAAAGCAAAAACTGTACAGGCAAGGAAAAAGAAAAAGGAATTCATTACTTTCCATGGGCAGGCAGACATCTCCAGGAGAGCCTGGACTTATCACACAGAAGGGTGAGTTGGAAAGACAAACAATATCACTCTAAATGCCACCACCCTGCTTCTATCTTCTTCTGCCAGCTTTATATGCTGAGAATATATGCTGTAGAATATCCCTTGGGTCCGTTTGGATCAGTGTCCCTGTTGTGTCCCTTGTAACTTCTTGTTCATTCCCAGCCTCCTTGCTGCTGGTGTCGAATGGGAAGCAGAAGAGGCTCTGTGCAAGCACTGCTCAGCAGTAATGAAAATATTCCTGTATTATCAATGCTGTTTTCTGCACAGAATCCAAAACATAGCCCCATACAAACTACTATGAAGAAAATTAACTTTATCCCAGCCAAATTCAAGCCTTAGAAAAACCTTTGAATTTTAGGATGAAATTCCTTGTCTATGTAAGTCACTGGCAATAATTCCTATTGTCTTTAACAGGACTCAGTCTGACCTGTTTTAGAATCTGTTCCAATAAGTGGGTAAGTATTATGGTCCTCTAACAATAAAGAAGAAATTGTGCATGAAAAAAATCAGAAAAGCTGAGGAACAAATACACACCATAAGAAACCTGGATAAAAAGAAAAATTATAAAGTTCCTCAAATTCATTAAAATAAAGATGAAAGAAATAAAATTTCTATTATTTAAGAGAAATGAGGACCAAATAACAGATGACATAACAAAGTGCAAAATCTTCACTATATTTTTTCTTCATTCTTAACCAAAGAGGTTAATTGTGACCAGAAGCTCAAAATAATTAACATTAGCAACTAAGTGCTAGAACTATAAGCCAAAATTGGTTAACAGACAGAAAAGTTCTTAGATCACCACAATGTGACAACATTTTTCCTTAAAGTATTCATGATCTGAAATTTTCTTTGAACCATTAGCAGTCACCTTTGAGAACTTTTCAAAAGAGATAAAGGCTGAGGGGACGTCTAATGGAAAAATACTACTAGTAAACTAAAAAGAAAAAGAGTATTATGTATCATCCCTATCTTATGCTTAGAATGTTAAGGCAATAAATAATTAATCAGTGATTTTTCTCTCTGAGCACCTAGAAAATCTGAAGTTGATTAAAAGTAACCACAATAGAGTTACAGAAATCACAACAGAGCTGCAAATCACAACAGGCCAATCTGATACCATTCCATGGCAGCACAGTTCAGCAAGCAACAGGGAAGTATTTACATACTTTTTCTTTGCTGGTGTGACAATTCCATATGACACTGTCAGAAGGAGGGTAGTATGTTCTCATTGGAAATTACTGTAAAATCAGTTGAATCACTTAGCAGAAACATTTTAGCATCTGTTCACTGACAGTCTGAAAGAAATAACTTGAGTGCAGCATTATGCAATATTTGTATTACAATTGAAGGACCAGTATTTGTGGATAATATTAACCAGGAAGGCTACAGAAATTTTGACAGAGAATTATATTCAACACGATTTTGATAAACTGGAGAAATGGTACAAAGCAATAAAATAAGATATAAAAAAGACATGCAAACTGCCTAGGAAGGAAAATGTAAAATGCAGAATGGTTTGCTAGGCAGATCTACTGCAGAAAAAGGGCTCAGGATTACAATGGGTTGCAAATGGAACATTAGCCAATATTGCAAACCCAGCAAAAAAAGGATAATTTAAAATATGTAAGTCCTGAGGCATATGGAGTAACTATTTCACTCTAGTCAGCATTTGTGAAGACTTAAGAGGATCACTGAATGCAGTTTTAAGTCCTAAGGAAAGGAGAGGATGAGATAGAGGCAACAAAAGGTTAATAGATGTGGAAAATATGACTCACTGAGCAAAGAATGAATGAAAAATATTAAAAGCCTCTCTTATTTATTCTTGAAAAGAGAATCTTGGCAGTTCTGTTAACAATCTTCCAATATACAAGGTGTTGTAAGGAGAACAATCATTTGTTGTCAATGTTGCCCCGAGACACAAAACAAAAATAATTTTGGTTGCAGTAGGAGGGATTTATGTTGTATATCTGGAACACTTTTATATTGCAGTTAGGGACAGCTTACCTACATCAGTTGTGGACTGCCTGTCCACTTTTCCAGTCTAGCTAGACTTTAATAAAACCTTTGACACTGTTTGCCACAGCATTTTCTGGGAGAAATTGGCTGCTCATGGCTGGGATGGGCACACTGTTCATTGAGTAAAAACTGGCTGGATGGTTGGGCCCAGAGAGTAGGGGTGAGTGGAGTTACATCCAGCTGGTGCTCCTCTGGACTCAGCATTGGGGCCAGTACTGTTTAACATCTTTATCAATGATCTGAATGAGGGGATCAAGTGCACTCTCAGCCAGTTTAGAGATGGGAGGGATTTGGGGGGGGAGTGTTGATCTGCATGAGGGTAGGAAGGCTCTGCAGAGGGATCTGGACAGGGGAGGTAAACCAAGAACAGTTTAATGAGTTTAAGGTGAAGTGCTGGGTCCTGCACCTGGGTCACAGCAACTGCAGGCAGTGCTACAGTCTTGGGTAAGAGTAGCTGGAAAGCTGTTTGGGGGTGCTGGTTGACAGCAGCTGAGCATGGGCCAGCATGTGCCCAGGTGTCCAAGGGCATCCTTGCTTCTGTCAGAAATAGATTGGATATTAGGAAGAATTTCATCACAGAAAGGTTTGTCAAGCACTGGAACAGGCTACACAAGGAAGAGATTGAGTCACCATTCCTGGTGGTATTTAAAAGAACTATAGTTGTGGTTCGTTTTTGTGGATGTGGTTTAGTAGTGAACATTGAAGTGCCAGGTTAAATATTAGGCTCAATTATCCTAGAGAGCCTTTACATCTTAAATTATTAAAAAAAAAAAAGGAAAAAAAAAAGAAAAAAATTATACAGCCTTGATATTAGAAAATTTAGGAGTTGTTCTGCTTGGTTATTTAGTGAAACACTGTATAATGAAGGAATATTTTCCATATACTACAGAAAAAAAGTTTCAGTTAAAGAGTTTGCTAAACCTTTCTTTCTCACTGTTCTGAATGGGAGACATGATCTTTCAGCATAGCAAATGTAGAAGCAACCATTACTTTAGCATATCTCCTCTATTATAATTATTTTTATTTTAGCATAAAGGTTTATTTTCTGAGTGACCTGGATCTTGAGGTTCCTTGAAAAAATTCCACCTTATCTGTACTTATAGCTTCTTTTCAGTCTCCAAACATATTAAAGGTCACTGAGACAGGAATTGACTTTTACTAACTTGTGTGCAAATGGGAAACAAATCTTTGATCAAAACCTTTAGTCCCTAAATAATTAAGGATTATCAGAATGGATAAAATCTTGGAAAAAACTTATCTGAAGGTCAGTGTAACCCTGATTTAGTTGAATGGATTCATCAATGATTTTAAAGGTGTTTTTGTTGCACTAATAAAATAAAATGTTATCTAAATGTGGGAAGGTAGAATTAACTGGGTTTTAGATAGCACTTAGCACAATAATAGATGCTGAAAAATAGTAAAGTTAAAAATTCAAATTTTTGAAATAATAGATGGAGCTTTTAATTCATGATCCCAAACTGATTTTAGAGAAGAAAAAAATCAGTATTAAGTAGATTCATGAGCTTTGGAATTATTTGTAGCTGGGTATTAGACACCATGGATAATGTATTTTTTTTGGAACATGTTTCCTTTGAAAAATCTTCTCGAATGGAAATGACACATTAGACTTCCCAGTATGGATTTCTGTTTCATGTACACAGAGACATTGTCCAATCATGTTCTAGGGTACATTGAGCATTAAAATTATATAGGAATTTGAAAAGAAACGTTACAAAGCAATATAGAAATATATTTTGCAGTGCAAAATATAAAATAAGATTAAAAATTTGAGTATTGAAATATATTAAAAGTTAAAGTTTTAAATTTCAAAAAAATATTTCCAGTTATAAGACATGATTGAATTATTAAATAATGAATGATAACTTTCTCCTACATAATAAAATAGGAATGTGTACATCATAGAAAAAACAATGAAAGCATAAAACCACTGACAAACCAGCATTTGTGTCAGTCTCTGGGGGTTTGAACTGACTCATTTAAGCAGATTGTCCATGCAGTCTCTGGTTATTCAGGGAGACTCAGGAGAAGAGGCTCTAAGGGCCAACAGTTCCACAAGGCTCTCACAGATGTTTCCAGCAGCCATTCTAGGGCCAGTGGGTGTTTCTATGCCTTTGTTCAACCTAAAGTCAAGTTAGTCAGGATAGCTGCCTGGCACAGAAAAGCAGTGTCAGGATACTAATTCAGATGTTAAAGTCAATACAGATTAATTAACAATGCTGCCTGCCATAGATGGAGGTTCAATGGAGCATTTGTTCTGCTCTTGGGACTCATGCTGCCATCACTGCCAGGCTTGGTGTTTGCTTGTGTCGCATGGGACGCTGAGCAGAGTATTTGTTCAGAGGAAACTGCTCTTGAATTTATGAAAATTTCAAGTGTTTTCATATCTTTCTTCAACATTAAAACTCAATTTATGCAGATAAAGAATTGTAATAAAACAAAAAACCCTGTTATCAGGGCATATATGACTTGACTTCTTAAACAAAATTATGAAAATAAATTTTAAAAATTGGGGAAATAAAACCAATATATTTTATGCTTATTACCTGAATAAGATACACAATTTCCCCTATATCCCCTCTAGTCTCAGAATTATTTTAATTTTTTAACATCAATATACATTTTACTCAGAAAAAAATGTCACAGGTGTTACTTTGATAAAGTGTAATTATAATATGATCATATGGGATTTTCAAAAACAACCACACTCACCAGTCAGGCAAGTCAAAATTGTTTTTGACTTTGCTTATGGCAAAGCCTGATAATCAGTCAATCCTCCACAAAGTGTTTTGAAACCAAATTTCTGAGAAATTCCAAACAATAAGACTTGAAAATTTCTTTTATTTATACACTTCTGCTGGATTTTTACTTCTTTTATTGTGATTACTAATCATTATTTATTGATATCTATATACTGGTAATCTGTTATTCGTGCTGTCTTTGAGATCTATCATTTAGTTTCCAGCTAACCATTGCAATCTGTTTGTTTAACATCTCATGCCAAAAAAATGCAATGAGAACAGCATGTGTTATTTTGTGTTAAATTAGATTTCAGGCAATAGGTACTTTTGATTTCTAACCACCAAGTTTACGTGTTACAAAATAGCAAAAAATAATCTTAATTCCTTTCCTGATTACTATAATTGGAGTGCAGCTGCAAGTGTTGTGTGCATGAAATAGAAAACACATAAAAGCTCCCTTTAAAATATTATCATGATTTTTTGAAGCACTCGTATGTTAAAAGACTACCAAATGTTGCAGTCTGCACTTCTTGTATTAGAGCTACTTTTGTCACACCACCACAGCCTTGAATGTCTTTAGCACTAAGGGAGGCTGACGCAGAGCTCTGCTTCAGGGATTTTTGAGGCTCAATTTCATACCATATGAGTTATAATTACACTTCTTGAGAGTAGGAGAATGCTTTGTCAAAATCTTCAGAGTGTATAAGATATCATTTCAAGACCTATTTGTAGCTCTGGAACAACAGACAAACTGATACATTGAAAATATAATAAGATTCTGTTTTCTGTGCACTACACTGATACAGCTCTTTTTATCATAGTATTTATAGTTTTCTAGGATTTCTATTGTCTCTGCTTCTGTTTAGAGAAATTTTCATGATGTTCTATGAATCACAATGCTTTGCAGCTCAAATAAAATTTGTATTGAATATATCTTAAAACTAGATTCCCCCAAATTTTTTAAGGCCCTTCTTCATGCCCTGGTAACATCCAGAAAGGGAAAAAAAAAGGCTATGATGAAGGAATTATATTTTTTGTGCTTTTGATTTACCCTTACTAGAGTCAGTGAGCATTCAAGATTGAATTACTTCTAAACTCAAGCATTTGCACATATGTGGCAGAATAAGATATGAAAGGCTATGATTTGATAAACACTCCTTTCAGCACCTGTGCTGTCTCAGGCAGTCCCTACATTTCTAACACTCCTTATCTTCACTTGGCTTTGTTAAAAATAACTAGGAAAATGGCTTATTTTTACCCTGGATCAATTTTTCCATCTCACAGTCCAGACCTGCAAACAGTTGTGCTAGCTTTACTGAGAAAATGGCATAAGGACTACACTGATAGATGAGAACTTCTTAAGACAAACTAATGTTGAAAAAAATGTTCTTCAGTATACAGGTAAAGACAGGTAAAATGCATGTTCCTTCCAACCTGGTGTTCCATGATTGTAATATCCCACAAAAAGAGATGGATGCAGTAATTTTTTTATAGTGTAATCCAAGTTCTTCTAATATCTTTGTTTTAAGATCCTACTCTTTCCAAGGAAAAACAGATAAAAGTGTTATTGATCCTGTTTATTAAAATTTAGTCACTGAATGTTTCTTTACAAGGGAAATACAATAACAAATATGGTTGTGCATAAAGGAATCTGACGATTGTGAAGGAACTATCTCAAATGTCTTCCTTTTTTTAGTCTCAATAACAGAAGCTATTTATTTATTTTTGTTTAAGAGGTTCTTCAGCATTTCCAGTCAGTGTCAGATGCATCTCTTTTTCAGTTATTTTTTCTTGAGTGGCCTCCTTCTCCTTCATCTGCATGGTATCTTGATCTATTGAAAATATGATTGAACAAAACCTATATCTACTTTTCTATATAGTAGTGCCCTATTGATTTGTCATTCTTTCACAAGTTGAGGTTTTGTTTGGTTTTTTTCAATGTAGAATTCATTTTATGTCAAAATGTCAGAAAATGAACGCATTTAATTTTGAACCTCAGTATACAAGCAACCTTACCACTTCAAGAGACTGTGCACATTCATCTCAAGTACTTAAAAAAAAGGCTTTATGATGACTCCGGAATAAAACTGCTCATATATTTATTCCAATGTCAAGGTTAAAAGTCATTATTCCACTGCTGAGCTTGTTACCTCTTTCCCTTCCAGGAATCTATTTGATTTTAAATATTATTTTGAATTGTCAATATTGTATGTGGTTGTTTTTTCTGTCTAGCTGAGATTAAGTTAGCATCCCTCACAGAGCTGTGCTTTGCATTGGTAGCTGGAAAGGTGTTGATAGCACATCAGTGTTTTGGGTACTGCTAGGCAGGGCTGGCACAACATCAGTGCTGTCTCTCAACATTTTCCTCCTTCAAGGGGCTGGGGGTGGGCAAGATCCTGGGAGGGGAAACAGCCAGGCCACCTGACCCAAACTGGCCAAAGGGATATTCCATACCATGTGACACCAGTTCAGATATAAATCTAAGAAAAGTAGGAGGAAAGGGGGGGGTTTGGTATTTACAGTGTTTGCATCCAGAGCAACTGCTCTGTGTGCTGAAGCTCTGCCTCCCAGGAAGTGGCAGAACATCAATTGCAGATGGGAAGGAGAGAAGAAATTTATTTTTTTCTCTTTGCCTGTGCGTGCACAACCTTTCACCTTTGCTTTAGCAAACTGCCTTATTTCAACCTATGAGTTGTTTTCCATTTTATTTTCTCTCTGCCCAGCTGAGAAGGGGAGAGTAATAAAACACCCTGGTAAGCACCTGGCATTCAGCCAAGATCAACCCATAACAGTGGTCTATTCCTTTTAGCACCTTGTCAAGATATACTTACCCTCTCAGCGCTAATCTTAGCCATTTTTATATTCATCCTATCTGACATAATTTTTTATGTGTATGACAAAAATTTGTTCCTGCCTTAGCTACAACATACCTGTTTTTAAATACCAAATTAAGAAACACTTTGTAACATTCCATGTTGATGATCCATTGTACTATTAATTGATAGCTTGTCATTTGAAAGAGAGTCACTTTAAAGAAACAAGGAAGTGTACAGACAGCAAGAATAATGAGTCTATATTTGCAGTTAAACTGAGGCTTGTCCAGTGGATCACAGCTTAGGAGACTGACTCACAAGTATGATAATATACCTGAGTTGCTGCAGAAAGTCTTGAACCCATTGTGTGACCTGCCTTGCTCTGTCACCTTTATGCATAAACAGGTCAGTCAACAAAAAATGATGAAATATCTTTACTTCAGAGCTTTGTATGTTAAGGAAAAACAGCCCCAGTGAAAATTACCTACCTTCTAGGAGTCTGTAATTTGCTCTCATTGCAGAGGATTGCAAACCTCCAAATTAGGAGCAGAGTATACAGCTGTGGATAATGTTTTCTCTAGCTATTTATGAATCTGTTCATTCATACACACAAGAGCTAGTATAATTCACAGTTCAAATATTTTTTAAAGGTCATTACCCACATTCTTCTCTGCAATGACTTTAAATTTGCTGTGGGGTTTTGCTGGACACTATCTCTTTCAAGAACGGCCTTTCAAATTTTATAGAAAACACACTTAAAAAAGTTTATTAGTGGTCTACTTATATTTTTGTCAAAAATAATAACCACTCCATGTTGCTTGTTTTTGTTTTCTAGTTAGTCAAATATTTTACTAGCTGTAGGCTATAATATCTGTCATTTATTGTAAGAAATGGGGTGGAGTAGAGTTCTTGCAGTCACAGCTGATGACACATAGTTATATACCAGAAAATAGAACTCCCTGGGGAAAAAAAGAATTCAGATCATTCTCAAGTGAAATTGTTTAAGGCTATTTTGGATGGCATGGGTATTTATGAGCTCTATTAATAATAAATGAACTAATGTTGTATTTCTACAATTTGGAGACAACCTCATCTGACCGATTGAGAACATGCTGGCTTTCTGGCAATAATGAAAGTGCATAAATATTAATATCTTAAGAAAATAAAACATCTTATCACTGTATAACGGTTAAAAGTACATAAAATGTAATGAAAATATGAAAAGCATTGGGTAATGAAATTTGTGATAGCTATGTTTCTTCATTTACAGTTTAAAAGCCACATTAGATATTCTCTCAGTAGCAGAAGCCATTAACCCTTCAACCAGTTACTTTGCCAAGAGTATTAATTACTTGTTGAATTGCAGTGCTGGAGAAATATGCAGATGCACAGAAATTTTGTAAGCCTTTGCAGATAACTTTTTGACATACTCTTTATACCTGTCCAGAAGATAAATGAATGCTACCTTATTCAGGTAAGTGAAAAAAAAAAAAAGAAAGAATCCCCATTTAAAAGAGCTCTTATCATACTTTGTAATTTTATGTTATAGGCACAAAAAAGACCACACAAATGCTAGTAATTGCCTTCTAAGCATTTTTCTGTTTGAAAATCTTTTTAGCTACAAAGCCAGTTAGCATTCTTTGGGAAGTTATTCTTTGCAACATATGTAATTCCACAAAAATTGTACCATACCTAACAGGAAAAGCAATTCCTTCATGCTTTCTATTTTTTGTGATCATCATTAGAATGACTGTGGAGCAGGAAAAAGTATGAAATCAGGATTTTGCCTTCATTTATTAAAACCTGGGGACATGCGTTTTCCCATGCTGGTCAAATTGGAGATCAACACTTGTAGCACACTGCATAATTAGGAAAATAAGAAGCACCCTCTGAATTGGGAATCAGGATGGTTCTATTTTTTCCATTTGGTTTTACAGCAAACAAAGTTTGTGCTTGCTGAGGGATTCCTATGCCTGCATCTGCATCCTGGGAGTCCTAAACATCCTGGGAACTGGATCAAGAGTGAAGACAGAGAGAAAATATTAGAAAACTTTTGCAACTCTACAAGTCACATGGGCTTATTTCCCTGGTGAATCCAACAACACTCTGCAAGTTTTTTTCATTCGTTTTCCTACAGCTAAGATGTCAGTTAAATCAAACATGGAAAGAATATATTCATTTCTGAATTTAATCATCATAACTAGGGATGATAACAGACCAAAAAAACAAACAAATGAGAAATTAATTGCTCTTTTCTCCTGTCAATGATTTTGGTGATTCTCTTCAGTCACCTAAACATGTTATCTGTATCATCACACAATTTCACATGAATACTCACATATTAATATACCAGATCTAAGTGTTAAATAGTGAAAGGATCCCCAAGCAGGACAGGGCAGACACAAAAGAATGAGGATATGAGCAATTTTGCAATCCTGATTCCAAAATGTAAAGCTACAAGGTTACAGCTGCAGTTCAAAGTACAAAGTACCAGGTACAAAACAGATCTGGCTTTTTCCACAGCTTGATACAACTCTGTATATCAAGCCACTTCATGAACTACACTTCAATCAAAAGATACAGCTTGGAGAACGATAGACTGATAAAAATTAGGATATTAGGAGAACCAAACACAAAAATTGTTCAGGATCTAGGAAAGAATATTTTATTGCAAATTACCACAATGTATATGAAATGTGGAAAAACTTGCCTGTGCTGTAGGCTTGCATTGGGATTTTGCTGGTTATACCCAAGCTTACAGAATTGGGCATTTGGTAATTCAGGCACCATGTAAAAAGCGACACCCGGGAGCAAGATATAAGATCCTTCAACAAGGAGGCCATTATTTCTTTTCCAACACATAACCAATAAATAGTCTGTTTTAGTATTGTCTTGATAATGAATAGCCTCTGCCAACCTTATTTTGTATGGTGTTCTTTAAACCTCTGTTGTATTGTACACATGGACATACATGTGCATATACACACATACAAAGACTATTTCAAAATTTTTGTTTAGTGAAAACAAGAAGTAAAAAGTCCTAGCACTGAGTGGTTCTATTTATTCTGTAACTCTTGCTGCTTCAGTACTCTTATGTGGCTGCTATAATAGAGCTGTGTGATCCCCAAAATTCAAGACATCCATCTCATTTCTAACAAGGCATTAATAGGGTCAAAGATTCACCCTTGTTCACTGAGCAACATTAAACATGAATAATTGGAGATACATGTGCTATTTTTAAACAGCTAAGGGAATCTCTATACCAATAATTTATTTAAACCATTAGCAGTAAGATGGCAATATTGAATCCATTAATAATTTCCATTTTATGAATTTCTGTTTTACTTTTCTGAATCAGAAGTATAAACCTATCCTAATTATAACAATTTTTAAAAACCTGAGGGACTTTTCTACTTTCTGTTAATTATGATAAAGCATGGGTACCATTGCAGTTGACCAGTACATTTTAGGGAGGGTAAGGCCCAGTTTTCTTTGTGATATTCTTAATAGGAAGAACAAGAAAAACATAAAATATGTAGGTTAAGTGTTGGTAAAACCAAGATCTACTGAATGCACCATTCTTCATTGGAAAAGTGTAGAGGTCATTCCCAGGGCTAAATGCAGATGTCCTTGCCCATGAAGAACTGAGTCTTAAACCACTGAAGCTGATGATCCAAGTCTTCCTATAACAGCCCCACATCTCCCTGAGGTCAAATGAGTTTCCTTCACTTGAGCAAGATGTTTTTCTTGCAGGGAAGAATGCTATTCCACACAAAAAGGAATTATAATCTGCCCAAGTTTTCTCTCAGCTTTATTAATACATAATGAAACATTTTCCTGATTTTGAAAATGTTACATACTATAATGCTCCCCCACCCCGCCATACCTTATTACCCAAATACCCACATTTTGTTTCAAACCACTACTCACTGTAGGAAATAATGTAATAGAGATTAGATACAGGCAGCATAGCTGTCATCTAGATAGATAATATCTACATGTAATATGAGACCAGTGTCTCAGATTTCTGCTTTCAAACATATGCTTTTCTGAGACATTTGAAACCTTTCATGTTTTGCAGATGTAGCTAATCTCTGTAAAATGTTTCTGTTCTTTAATCACTTACTGTCTAAGTATATGACAAAAAAGTCATAATTTGAATATAAGTTCTGAATATTAAGGATCTATTTTTTCAGTATTAAGAGAGTCAAGTATTTGGAGCAACCAGACAGGTTGTGAAATATCCATCCTTGAGAGTTTTCCAGACCCATCTGGATAGCATGGGCAATCAGATCTATCAGCTGATCCTGGTTTGAGCAGGAAGCTGCATTAGAAAACTCGTCAGGTTCCTTCCAGACTGAATTGTCCTATTAACCTATGCTGCTAACTCAAGTAAGTATTGAATGTTAGGTGTAGTAAACTTTTTACTTAATGACTCTTACTTAATCCTAAAATCTCCCCAGTTTTGTCCAGCCCTACATTTAAACAAGACTGGTAAATCCTACCAGTGGCAGGGGCTGTGGAACTTAGCACTAGTGTACTAGCTTAGAAAGTATGTTCCTCCTTTGTTAGTGCCTAGATATTCTGCATACTAAGTACTACAAGTGAAACCTTGTGTTTTCTATCCTGCCCCATCTCTCCCTCTAACATTCAGGTAGTTATAGACAGTTGCAGCTTTAATCTTATTTTGGTCTGCTTTGGTTTATACTTTAAAAGAGACTTCACTGTGACACTTTTGCTTCGTGGCCTAAGGATAAAATGGGGATTGACAATTGGGCATAACTTTATTTGCAGAACATTGGGCTCTCCTGTTCAGTATATTTTATATGAAATGGAAAGTTACGTGTGAAAAAATATATCTGACTTTCCACAATTTTCCCACCTTTATCTATTGTGATAATAGCTGCAAGTTCCCCACACCTCTTTCTTAATATTGTGATAACAGCTGCAAGTTCCTCACACCCCTTTCCTAATGACTGTACTTGTCACCTATTGTCCTGCCTTCCCCACTCCACGTAGTCCTAGCCACGCTCCCAGTTTTCCCTATTGGTTCCTATACCCTAACCCCACGTGGTCCTGGCCACTCCCTCAGGTTTCCCCTATTGGTTCCTGTACTCCTAACTCCATCCCTGTACCTCCCCTGTACCCAGAGGTCACTGGGCCTGTGTGCTGTCCCTGCCCCTCTCTGTTTCCCTATAAAACCCCTGACCCTCTGCCATCTTGCCTTCTATGCTCCACGTGTGTCTATGTTCCACGTGTGTCTATGCATGTGAGGCCTTCACCCTCGAGGCATCTCTGCCTCGGGGAGGTCGTTGGCCTCTGCTGCACCATGCGAATAAACATCTTCCATGGACACACTGCGTAGACCCTCCTCGCCTCCTTTATCACCGCCAGTTGTGGAAGCAGACGAACCAGAGCTAGCCTTATGGCTCCCCGGCCGGTGAGAGCGCAGTGTCCAGACCTGGGACTGAGGGTTTGCTGCACTGAGGTGCTGAACCGGGCTGGGTAGAGACTCTCTAGGGTAAAGGCTGCTGTAACATCCTCTAAACCGCAACATTTATCCTTAGTCTCTACGACAAATTAGTCGTTGAAACTGAAGATGGGATTTAAGTTGAAGTTGAAGATTGGAAGTTTTCTTCTCACTCTGCCTGATTCACTGCTAACTTCACACTTTTATTTCCAGTCTATTCTCCTATTTACCCTTTCTGGTCTGTACTTGACTGTATTTCACTTGAACTGGTCAGCTTCTTTCTGTCACATCTCTAGAAGAGACCATCAACAATCTACAACTGCTATTTAGCAAGGTCCTGGAGCTGGAAATAAAAGGAAGTCCACCTTTGTACTCAGAACAGAGAATGTTCTACATAAGCAAAGATATATGAGACAATATTTGTAAATCATCTTTATGCTGTATATTAATATTGGTTTTGAAAATATTTAACAGAGAAGATTTTCATATAGAAGAATAAAAAAAAATCTTTTAGAAAAGGCCACTCCCAACCAATTTCTAAGTAACTGCTCCAAAACTTGCTGCTTTGTGATGTTTTTAAAAAATGTCTGGCAATTATTTAACATTGGCAAACTAGATATTATTTTCTGCTTTAATTCTCAGAAATAAATGAGCTGTTTTATATGACATTAAAGCTGAAACAAAAAAGGAAGCCCACAAAGAAAATCAATCTGAAGCAATCACTTGCAATTGAAAAATGTATACCCAAATAGATGAAGTTTATTGATGTTACAAACAAATGAGAGTAGAATCTTAGAATGAAAATAATCAGACTACCTTAAAAATAATTGGGATTACCATTATCTAGTAAAATATCTGTTCAGATACACTTGGAGAAATTAATGTTTGCCATTACTGAAGGCCAGTGTGGTTCAGAAACCAAATCGGACACCCATTCCCTCTGCCTTTAAAAAATATTGTATTGCAATTATACATTTATTTATGTCTTGTTATTGAAATCCTAGCAATGTTCTACAGTAACCATCTCTAGAGTATTCTGTGCACACACACTACAGTCATTTTGCTTTCAGTGGCTTTCAGTCACTGTCAGCTATGGATCATTAAGTGTTGAGCATAGCATGCTATAAGAACAGATTCACTCTTTAGGTCTAGTTCTGGATGAGAACAGTTAGTATGCATCGATGAAATATTGTGGGATTTGAGATGATGGGTAACAAACAAAGTAATTTCAGCTTCACTGTGTGCAAGGAAAATTCAAGAACATATGTAAAAATCTCGCCCTTTTCTAGATCTCAATCTGTAATTTCTGGGTGAAACTCTTCTGTGCCCAATGAGTTCACTGTGATCAAAATGTATGTCACCCAAAGCATTACGGCAACCCAAAAGTTATGATCTGTCCATAGCTGAAAACTGTCTATATTTTTATAGAACCATTGCAGTTGAACTGAAGCTATTTTCATGACTCATTGAAAAATAAACATGATTCACACTCCCATTCAGTGCACTCCTGCATCCAATTGAAAAGACTATCAGGTTGTAAACCAGGAGGAATATTTGCCCATGCACAAACCTCAAACTCTCTGGTCATGGCCATGAACCTTGTTTGCTCAGGAAACTTGTACCATCTACAGTTTATTCATGTCCTGGTGGGGATCTTATACAAATTCAATAACTGAACATGGCTGGGCCTGACATAAGCAATTTGGATTAAAATTTCTATTGTCCTTTCTTTTTTCCTTCTGCTGTAGTCTGACATCTCTCTAAAACAACATCAGACAAAGTGTTCTGTCTTAACCCTGGGAATTATATTTCACTTACTCTTAACATTCAGATGCTTTCTAAATAAGTGATGTCCTACATTTTCCATTTGTTAGTATCTCTTTCCAATAGGTTAGCTTCCTTTACAGGGAATGCTAGCTTCTTCATTCATTAATTACCACTGCTCCTCTGACCTACAACAACAGAGAGAAAACCCTTGCCTGAACAAAGTATCTAGGAGGGAACTCTGTCTTTTAGCTCTGCAACCTAACACCAGCTTGCATACATGCCTGTGGGAAGATTGTTGGGTATCTACAACTGACTGGATATCAACTGAGGGAGCATTTAAACCTTTGCAGTTTGAATTTGAATCAAGCCAAATCCTAGGCTTCTATGTTTTCAGTTTCCCTATTGCTCTCCAACCCCTGGCAGAGAGGCAGATCTTTTAGCATAATTCTTTCTCTGTTTTCCAGTCTGTAGGTATCAGTTTGTGATTGCTCAGCTGTGGTGGTGTATATATGCAAGTGAAATGATTCCATAAAGACATAGGAGAAAAAGATCTTTGTAAAGATAAAGCTCTGTACTATTCCTCTGTTGTCCGATAAAAACAAAATTAAACTTTCAAGAGATTTAAGAAATGGTACACATTTTCTTCTTCAAATATTAACTATAAAATGCAGACTATCAGAAATCCAAAATACTTTCAAACTATTTCAGCTCACTGCAGTACAGTAAGACCTGAGTAAATTCCACCACTCTCCCAATAGCTTCTTCAGCTGAAACTTAAAATGCACTGATTAGATAGTGGTTTAGACTATCTTGCTAGAAGGAAATAATTTTTCCTTCTATCTTTTTTCTGAGCTTTCAGCTTCTGTTGCATACACATGAACTCCAAATACTGCTCTCCATAAAACAGTCCCTTTAGAATGCAAATGCCTCCCAAAATAATTCTGCCACACTGATTCTGTCTCCCCTGAGCCCCACCTTGTAAAAGAGTTTATTTGTCATTTATATGAAACAGATATGAAAATGCATTGCAAAAACTACAAACTAAACAGCTCTATTTTTGAATGCTATTAAATCATTAACTGCCATGACCAACTCTATAAAATATCTACAAAAACTGTGTTGTACAGCTTGCCAATTCTTTGCTCAGTCATCCTTTGTGTTCAGTACTAACCAAAACTAATTAGAGTAAATAATGATGCTGGAATCTCCAGACACCATCTGGTCAAATCCCAGAATGTAACTCAGATTATTTAGAACCATGACCAGTCAGACCATGTCTCATCTATTTCTGGTATAACTAAAAAAAGTGGAAATCATCTGTAGTTTGGTATCATTGTGATATTACAACCCTCTTGTTCTTTCTAAACACTTCAGCAGCTTGCATTTAAAATTTACTCAATTAGTTGATAAATGTAACAAATTCATTTTAATTCTATTGCTTTTTAATTATATAATTAATTGATAAGGATGACTAATAACCATATTTACTCTTAGTTTCTGAAGTCTTCCATCTATGACATTATTAACATTCCAATACAATTGCTAAGGACATATATTGCCATAGAGCCTTAGAAGCTGCAGCATATTTCTATGAGTTTTCAGTTAAAACTCAATATTGTAAAGCCAGTGCAAACATAAAATGTCTAGCTGCAGTTCACAGTTCTTATTTAAACAAAATAAAAAGCTTGCAAATTTCTTCTACCTTAAAACAGCAAAAAAGATTCACAACCAAATTTTCATGATTGCAAACAAAGACTGTGAAGCCATGGCAGCCATTATTCAGCCATTTGGTTTCTGAGAGTGAAAATAGTCAAAGAATTGACTATAATGTTATTAAATGTTACTTAAAGTCCATAAAAAGAGTTTGATGTCAGTGTATGAAACAGTATAAATGAGAGAACAGATACAATAAAGCAGATGACAATCACCTCATCTACCCATGCAAGTATTTTTCTGATCACAAGCCAGCACAACTAGTGTGTTCTGGAAACTTTCCTCATGAATTCCAAGCAGGGAAACAAAACATGGCCATAATGTTGAGAAACTTTCTGACTGATGTCCCAAGTTTTATCAACAGGGAGAAAATGACCAGTGCCTAATAGAAATATGAGGTTAGGAGAAGCAGTGGGAACACTGGATGGTGTGTGTGAAAACCCCAGATGTATTTGAAGCTTGACAGTAGGTTAAAGGAAAGATGATTTTTGGAGGTTAGTTGTCTTGGTTACTTGTTATAATCTGTATGGCTTTCAGCTTCTGGTTAAATGTGACTCTCAAATATTTTTGAGTCGTTAGATAAGTCATATAGCCAACATACTTTTCATCCCAATTTAGTTAGAATTTTAGGATGTTATCTTTCAAATTGTCAAGGATATGTGTCAAATTGTTAAAGGAATATTTCTACCCTCTAGCCTTTAAATCAAGGTACACTCCTTTCTGCTGATTTACAGTATTTAAACTTATTCATTCCTACTGACAGAAAATCCACATTAATAGTAACAATTTAAAACTGTCACTCAGCAAGTCCCAAGCATCTTCCTTTTAAAAAGACTTGCAGAATCGTGGAAGGGCAGAGGTGTAAAGGGACCTACATCACCTGCCTTAACCCCTCTGCACAAGGGTGTACTAGAGTAGATTGATTAGGGCCACATTCTGTCAGGTTTTAATTATCTCCATGGATGGAGACTCCAAAACCTCTATTGGCAACCTGTGCAAGTGCTTGATCATTCTCAGGGTTATTTTTCATTTTCTAATGTTTAAACCAAATTTCCGTGTTTCAGTTCATACCCATTGGCTCTCATTTCTTCACTGGGCACCCCTGAGAACAGTCTGTTTCTGTCTTCTTTCCCTCTCTCATCAGGTGTTTATGCACACTCATAAGACCCCTTCTTGAGTCTTCTCCAGGCTGAAGGGTCCCAGCTCTCTCAGCCTTTCCTTATGTGACACATTCTCCTATCCCTTAATCACCTTTCTGGTTCTGTGCTGGATTCACTCCTTTGAGTCCAAGTCTCCCTTGCAGAACTGGGCACAACACTCCAGATTCATGCCAGGGATGAACAGAGGGACAGAATCACCTGTCTCAATCTGTTATCTTTCCAGTTGCTAATACTCTTACACATATATATACTCCTTATAAATCAGTTCTTTTCTTTCAGGTTCATTGCTGTCTACTGAATATGTTAAAATTAGATGTTTTGCACATTTTCTCATTAATACTACTGAATAGGTAAAGTGATGAAATTTGACAAGAGCCTTTGGGATTCTGAGAATTAAAATAGACTCTCAAAGTCCAGTGCTCTGTAACAGTATAGTCAATATTGACAAAAGATATGAGGTAAATTTTACTTAGCAAATGAAAAAACCTGCAATCCTTCTAATATGCAAAGCCTATGTGGTCTAAAGCTGACTTTTTCCTCACAACTTTTCTAAATTGACAGGAAGAAAATTCCCTGGTTTTGCTTGCAGTGCAACACTATTTTTCACACTGCTAAGCTGCAGCCAACATACTATCAAAGCTTCAAGAGGAAGTCAGTATGCCAGGTCTTTCTTCTCAGTTTAATATCCCTGACAGTAGAGTGAATATCGATGACAGCATTAAATGTCTTCTGGCAGGGCTTTGCTAAATCTGAAAGTAAAAAAAAAAGAAAAAAAATATATAACCACTCGGTAAAAGCATGCATGAATCTTTTAAGTCAGTACAAGAAAATAAATCTCCTTATGTGCAAATTGAAACATGAAATAATTGAAAACTCTGTACTTTTTTAAAATTTAACTCTTTATGGAATAACTAGTGATGAAGCAACTGTGAATAAAGTATACAGTGGTGGAAAGGGGCAAAGAAGAAGGTGATATGCCAATTTTATCACAGTTCTGAATTTTTAGTAGATACTTTTTATAGTATTTAAGGGATACTGAATAAAATGACAGTAAGAAAGTGGCAGGTACTGCTCTAATAACTCCCTTAACAGCTTTCTGAGGAGCACATTGAAAAACACATTAAATTTTGAACAAGACACTTAAAACTCCTCCTGCTGAAAAATGTGTGAGTTTTTTATATACCAGTTTTAATAAACACAACAGAATACTGGATATGAACAAGTCATATCCCCTGCATCTCGTGTAGAGGTAATTATTTTTCCAGTACTGGCAATCTGGACAGGGTTATAAGGATAGTCAGTATGACTGCTAGTGCCCCAGTAGGCCATAATGCAATGCATAGAAAAAACCCACCTGCTCTATCTATGAACATCCATTTACTTTTTTTCTCTTCTTTTTATCTCTCTGACCCTTTGAGTAACTCCAGGAATAAATTGTGGCCCTGACCAGAGAAACCTATGTATTTTGCTTTTGTATCAAATCTGAGATAGATGGTTGCTTTTGTACTGTTGGAAGCCACTAATGCAATAATAAAAAAGCAGTATGGGAAGATGCCCCTGCATGAATTCATTTTTGAATCAGAAAATACAGCGAATTCTGTGTACAAATGCTGTTGTATATTTAAACTACCCACCTCAAGTATTTATTCAAAGCTTATTTTCGCAGAGCAGGTGAGGATATAGTTACCAGACACTAGGCTAAGCCAGAATACCAAGAACAGTTTTACAGGCAAAGAGAAAGATCTTTTCAGTCTCAAAGTTGCTATTGTTGACTGGGGCTGTTGCTGGTGATACAGATTTATGATCAAGGCACAGGTTATTTACAGCGTTATTGTAAAATAACATTGCAGTTTTGCCTTGATTTACTGTGTAGTTTATGCAAGATACCAGGTGGTATTTTACAGTAGCTGGAGAAATAAAGCTACTGCTCACTGCAGCCTTCCCACAGTGACAAGGATTTATGATGTCACCTAAAGATAAGAGGTTATCAAGTAAAAAGAAGGCCTTTGGTCTTGTATCTGCCCCTGGCATCCCATTACCACTTTACATGTTTTGACAGCTTGAATTAAAGTACAGAATAAAATGGCCCTGCATGGCACAGGCACCATTTTGCTATAAGACCAGTTATATTTTACCCGTGGGAAAATTTTTATTAGAAACTCATTAGCATGTTCTTTCATGATTTCTTAAAGGATTAATGACTATTGGCATATCCATTTTTAAATGCCTAACCTAGCACCCCATTCAGAAACAAAACACTTTACAAAATGAAGCACATTTTAGGTGTTATTCTTTAACAGCCTAGTGGAGCAGTGAATCTTTCTTATTAATACAATTTTTCAAAGGCTGTTTGAAAAATTGTTATATAGAAATAGATGGGGAGTCAATAAGAACCTAGGTACAAATTATATTAGAAGGATCTCTGTCAAACGATAAAGAAGCTGCAGGTAAAAGAGAAATTATTCTGTATTTTTAGGGATTCTAACAGGTGGAGCTAAGAAAGACTGAATACTTAAATTTTCAGAAATTTCAAAAGAAGTCCATAGAAATAAATATTGCTAAAATAAAAATAACAACATAATATTTTCAACTAGGAAGGCAATCTTTTTCTAAAAGGATGAGAGTGAAGTTGATAGTATTTAGGCCATCTTTCTTATTTGAATACCTACAGCAGAATCACAAATTCTAATAGAGATATTTGTTAATTTCAATACAAACTTCAAGTGCCAACAATGTCTTTACGTATTAAATCTTGTATATGTACCTATGGATCACTCACAATAAGTAAATCAACTACAATCCCTGTTTATCTCAGGAGATAAATTAAGGCTCCCTACTTCTGAAAATCAAGACATTAACCAAAAAAATTTGACCTACTCTGATTTTTTCTTTCTTCTAGGACTTTTTCTTGAGTGTCTTACACGGTGATGAAAATATTGCAAGTTCATCTACTCTGTGTTTACAGAAACTCACAAGATGACACTTGCACTCCCATCAAACTTTCTTCCTTCAACCTGTTCCCCTTCTCTAGCTTGCCCCACAAGGAGCAAATGAATGTTCTTCTTGAGGTAAAAAGTTTTTATTTTTAATTTTCTAAAAAGGACAAAGCAAGAAGGAATGGAAGAAGGAATCAGGAGCTATCACAAGCAAACTAGCTTGAATCACAGAGGTGAGCGAATAGTTTGAGAGTGTGATCAGTCTCATCTCTGAGTGGTTTTCTCCTCATGTGCATCTTAATGCTCATGGTTTAATTTTGATTGTGAAACTCACGTCTTTCACTCCCTTAGGACATTTGGTTTGGTCTAAGTGCAGAACTAGACTGTATGACATATACTTATGTTCCTATGAGTTAACTTGTAGGTTTAATATTCTGTGGTTTTTGACATTAAGAAGGTTCCGGTTACTTTGAATATGAACTATAGAATTTGCTGACGTTACGTCTTATGAAAAGAGACTTTGCAGAGGTGCTAATTCTCCTCAAGATGTATCAGGGATGACTAAACTGGTAAGCAGTCCTAGCTCTTTACCTTGACCATATGACAAATTTTATTTTTCCATACATAAGGACATCCTGAATCTATCCTGAATAGATACTTGACTCTATCCTGAGTGGGATACTTGTTCACTCCTGACATGTTTACAGTCTAAAATATTAATATAAGCTACTTACAACAAATTAAGAAGATGACATAAATCTGCTGGTGAACTAAGAAGGGCCAATGCTACTTTAATATTCTGTCTGCACAGTGTGCTGACCCAAGAGTGAGCACACATTCTGCTGAGCCACATCTGTTGCCAGAGTGGTGCTTTGTCAGGTGAAAAGTGGCTTAGGGCAGTATTCACCTGTGCCAACCTATATGTTACTAAGTTTATTGGTTCCCCTGTATTCAAATACATTCCATGTAGCCTTGTTAACAGATACATAGCATTTATGGCTAAATTAGAGGAAAAAATCCCCAAATATTGAAATACTAACATTCATTACACAGAAATGTTGAAAAAAATTAAAATGCATTTCATAAATAAAATAAGCTGACTCTTTATAGTATTTCTTTTAACTTTTTTCTTCTAGAAATTATTTGAATATATTTCTTTACAGTGCATTAACTTGCATAAAGAACATAAACTTTGTTCCAGAAATAATAGTTTTTTCTTTTCTTTGAGAATATATATTAAACTCAGTCTTCTTTTCTTTAGTGATTCAGATAACTTCAGTTATAATAGACATTATGATTTTATGGAAATGATGAATACTATAATCTGAAGAAAAGCTATAAAGTATAGAAAAGATAGGGAGGAGCTACAGAAATGTAATTTCCCACTGAATAATCTGTCTGAAGAAAAGTAAAATTAATCTGATACCTTTATGTTAATGGCTCAGAGTGGATCAGAGATCTGACATCTATGAATTGGGAGATTATAATTAGGACTGTAGGAGTACAGAATCCTCTGAAACAGATCAGATATTTGAATTCCAGTTCCTACTTTCACTATATGAGATAAAGTATAGGTTTAACAGGGTCTTGGTAATTCCATTTTATTGCCTTAATATTTTTTTTTAATGCGGCCATTATTCCACAATCCAGATCACACATAATACCTTGGTCTTGATCCAAGCTATACAGACCTCATTCATCAGCAAAAGTGAACAAACTTGGTTAATTTGTTGTCTCAGTTAATACTTCTTACAAATCAAAACATTTCTTATTTTTTTGAATCTGAAATATACTCCATTGTATCCAGCTGATCACCATCACTAGTTTAACTGACCTAACTCTGTGTAAGAGGAGTGAAGCTGGTCATCTCTCAATAGGCTGAGAAGAGGATTTTGACTAAAGACATTTTCATTAAATCACTTCATTGACTGAGTAAGAAAGAGAAAAAAATTCTACTTTCATTTTCTTATAACTTTATTGCTTCTACAGTTCTAATAGAAAAAAAGCAATCTAAATCTTATTATTAGTAGTAAAATGCATAGTTGTACTTCACAATTAGATCAAGGTGAATATTGGTGAATTGCTAACGAAAAGACTAGCTGAAGAATTTTGCTGAAATGTTTCTAAATTCACCAAGTAATGTTATCAGTTATATAAATGCTTGTCTAGAATTGTTCCTCCAGAGTAAAGACAAATATCATACTGCAAGATATCATACACAATTACACTACTGACTGTACAAGTATATTAACCTTTAATTACAGAACAAAGATAATATTAAAGAAATTAATAGAGTATGGCAGGTGATTATTGATGGTGTTTAGTTTAATATGTGTACTGCTAAACACAGGAATTGGTAAAAATGAATAAGGACATTATTTCATACAGTGAAAATCTGATAACTTAATTATTAGTATGTTCTTGCCAATACAAATGTAGTTAATCATTATTGATTCTAGCTGAAGCATATGCTTAAAATCAGAATGGTCTAACTATTTTACTATTTTAGTTAAAGCAAAAGTTCTTTTTAACCAAAAATATATATTTTATGTCAATCTATCAAATGCTTTTTCACCTCAAACAGTACTATCAATAGATGATAGCAAGTAATTTCTTTGTGCATGTAATGTCACAAAAGTTGAATTTTCTTCTGTTTTTTTCATTTGCACTTTTCTCCATATAATGCAATCCTTTGTTCCTGTGCCTCTATTTTAATGCAGGAAACAGATTTCTTATTTAATAAATCAGCACTGCAAATTTCATATAGTTTAATTCCCAAACAAGTCTTGGAGTAGTAATGAAAACTGCCAGTTCCTAACAGGTGATTTGCCAAATCTAGTGAAAAAAGGAATTCTGCATGTTTATTTATGGACTGCTGAGACTTAGTTGTAGCTTTTTCTTGTTTGGGTTGAACTATATTAATAATAGCATCGAAGCCAGTTATAGCTGAATAAATTATTTCTTTCCTTATTTTCCTATTTATGCTATGAATTATTGGACAAAAGAATGAATTTTTAATTATTATTGCCTCAAAGCATCTAAATCATTAACTGTGAAGAGTCAGCTAATCAAAATATTTGGTGCGTTGTCCATACATAGCATGAGTACTATAAGGTTTTCTACCCTTACACTAATACTGAGACTAGTACTCTATTCCCTTGTTTTGTTTCCCATCAATTGATTCATTTATCCAGAGCTGTTATTTTAGTGACACTACTAAGAGAAGATGATCAGAGGTCTGGAGCACCTCTCCTATGAAGATAGGCTGAGGGAGTTGGGGCTGTTCAGCCTGGAGAAGAGGAGGCTCCAGGGATACCTTACAGCAGCCTTTCAGTACCTGAAGGGGGCATCCAAGAAAGCTGCAGAGGGACTTTTTACAAGGTCATGCAGAAATAGGATGAGGTGGAATAGCTTTAAACTCAAAGAAGTAGATATAGATTAGACATTAGGAAGAAATTCTTTGCTGTGAGTGTGGTGAGATATTGAAACATGTAGCCCAGAGAAGTAGTGGATGCCATTTGAAGTGTTCAAGGCCAGGTTGGGTGGGGCTTTGAGCAACCTGGTCTAGTCGAAAGAATCTCTGCCTATGGCAGGGGGTTTGGGCTGAATGATCCTTCCAACCCAAATCATTATAGGGTTCTATTTTTAATTTAGTATATTACTTGATACTTTTTTCATTGCTATTAATTTATCTACCTTGAAAGCCATCTGTCACCTTTCTAAACTGTATTCTAAGATTTTTCTGCATCATCGTTCCCTTTTCACATCATTTAATCAACAGAAGGAAGGTGCTACATGAGTTAAATTCTACATAAATGGGATTTTGATTGATTTACTCTGTGTTATTATCTCTCTAGGTCATGTTACCCTGTGACCTGAACAATTTTTTAACCATAGACTTAACTGCTCAGATGATCTAACCCAGAATGTCTCCACGCAGATGGCTATTTGTTCTTGTTAGCATAGTTCTCAAAACACAGTTACAGTATTTTTTAGTCCCTTGTAGCTAAAACTGCCTGTGGCAGGGTGATAATGGCTACGATGCCTTGATGTTTTATTCACAGTTCAGTGTCACTCAGTACACAACCTGGTTTGTTGTTGCTACCCTTTATGAGGCTTTCCTCAGGTTCTCTCTGTGACTTCTTTCAGCTCTGTCAGCCCATCATGCAGTGCTTTCACCTAAGTGGTCAAAGTATGTCTTCCCAGCACTCTCTCCACACTTTTTAGACTATCCCTTATTTAAATAAGTTAGCTGTTCTCATATTTCCTATATACCTATTCAAACCATTCCTAGCTTTATTCCTACCTTTCTTCTAGAGTTCCCTCCTTGGTCTGTTGCTTTTTGTCAGCTAGTCTGTGCCAATCTGACCTAGAGTTCCCACAGAAAAAGCCTTTTGCATTCTCAAAGAGTTTTTGCTAACTATTTGCTGACTCGACAGATCAAATAAGCTTGCATGAAACCAACAGATTTGTAAATCTTTTGTGAACCTTTTAACTTTTGCAGCAGCCTCACTACTAACCTATTAAGCTGGATCAGGAAGGGTCAGTAATGGCTAAAATATAGTCAAAAATAGAACACTTAAATCATGGAGTTATAATAACCATTCACAGAAAAAAAAAAATAAAAAGAAAAGAAAAAGGTTAGAGGGGAATCCTGTAAGGTGATCTTGCCTCAAAGTAGCGCCAACTGAAAATCAGAACAGCTTGCTCAGGGCATTGGCCAGTTGAGTTCTGAATATCTCCAAGGATAAATATTCCTTAATGTCTCAGGACAACTTGGTTCAGTATTTTATCACTTTCATTGTGATCTTTTTCTACCTAATACCCACTCAGAATTTTCTTTTTTGCAATTGCTGTATATTGCTCAAAAAATCAATTTCTGTGTACTTCTGAGAAGGAGCTGATCCTATCTTCCCTGTAACCTCCCACTAGGTAGCCAAAGAGAATAGTAAGATTTCCCGCTTAACCTTTTTACTTAAGACAGCTTCCCTAGCATCTTCTACTCTATGTAGTCCAGTTCCTTTTATCATCTTGCTTATCTTCTGAAGGACTGTTTTCAGTATGTGAATTTTTTTTTTTTTTCACTGAAGAGACAAAAACCACAGTGCTCCAGGTGTGGCCTCCCAGTCTGCACAGTAGAGATGAATAACCACTTATCTTGCTGGTCTGTCTGCACTCTTGGTAACAGAGCCCCATATGGCCTCATCCTTCACTGTCACAAGGTTGCACTGCCAACTTGAAATCTTGAAATAAACACTGCATTCCAGTACTAACTGGGAGTAGGTGAGCAGCCTGTTTTCTTAAGTGGCTTATGCTGTCCAAGCAGAGAAGAGGCACTTTAGACCTCTGGGGTTCTTTGTATACAAAATTCACAGCTCTGCTAGGTTCCTTGATGCTTAATGTGGGCAGGATCATGAGAGAGGAGGTAAGATGAATAACTCAGAGACACCAGTCTAAGGTAAGTTAGTCTCAGCTTCTGAATAATTTTTAATAGAAAGTTACATAGCTAATCCTTTTTCACTCCTTCCCATATGAAGAAATCCTGTAACATTACTTGTCTCATTTCAGATCTCAGACATATTTTGTGGTAATGATGTGGCTGTGAACCAAGCATTTGCATGGGGCCCATTGGCACTATGCAGGCAAAGCTTGCTGCCTTTAAGAGTGACAATTGCGCTACTTTCCTAATTATGCAGTATCTCACTTGCCACACTGACAAAAATTGTAGTTGTAGTACATTATGTTACATTTTCTAGCTCACAGATAGCTTATCTAATTGGGGTAGCCTGTTGGAACAACCACCAACTCAAATATTATGACTCCTGTTGCGTCATTGCTTAATTAAGTCAATATAATTATATTAGAAATCAAACATGTTCTTTGGTTCCTCCACTAAAACAGTCACCTAACTGTAAAAGAAGGTGTTAGATGAACAGAATTTTAGATATTTTTTAATCAATCTTTTTCCAGATCATTTAAAACACTTCTTTCTTGAAATTTCACTATAAAAACTTCATTTTTCTTTCAATGTCATAGGTTAAATTACATATAATAACTTTCCTGTCCCTTTCCTTCTTATGCTCTCAACAAAACCAAACATAAAATCTCAGATAAATCTTGGGGAGAATGGAGAAACCTCTTCCTCGTGAGAATCATAGAATAGCCTGTGTCAGAAAGGACCTTTAAAGATCATTTACTTCCAACCCCCCTGCCATGGTCAGGGATATCTTGCACTAGACCAGGTTGCTCAAAGCCCATTCAGCCTGGCCTTGAACACTTCCAGGCATGAGGCAGCGAGACAGGTTGCCAGGGAGGTTGTGCAGTCTCCATCCATGTAGGTTTTTAAGAGTGACTGCACAATGACCTGAGGTGACCTGGTCTGAACCTCTTTTGAGCCTTAGGCTGGCCTGGATGATTTCCTGAGGTATCTTCCAACCCACATTAATCTGTGAAACTACAAACAAACTTAGAATGGTAAAATGTAAAATGAAGTAAAGATGAGGATTAATCAAGTCTGTTCCTCAACTCCTGAATTCAGTTGGACCATATATCAAGCCAACAGCCATTAATTTTATACTCCAAATAAAAGTAAAATTGAAAACTTTCAAGCAATGTGTTTGGAGATTTCCATTCAGTTTATAGCTGCATATATCTATTTTGGAGTTATTTGCTAGTGTTGTCCTGTCTGCCCATCAAGTTAAAAGTAGTGGACTCTCTACTAAAACAGCAACAAAGGGAAACACTTGAAAACTACTTAGAAATTTATGAGTCAATGTCTATTAAGCTAGAAAGATAGTAGTCTGAACATCCTAAGCATATGGGACTTTTTAATTCAGTATAACCTAACAATAGATTAATTGAATGAAGATTCCTTCCTCTTGTACATGGCCAAGGACAGCAACTAATTAAAACTCATTTGTTATAAAAGATTTATAGTTATGGAAATTAAACTGACTACATCAAGATTTTTTAAGAGATTTAATTTTCCTTTTTATAAGGGGATTAATAATATAAGAAATTGAATTCACTATGAAATGCAGTGCTTTTGAATACATGCAACAGTACTGAAATAAAAGGGAAGTGTTTTAATGAGGTGAATTAAATTTGACTGTAATAGCAGGAAAAAATGTGTGTGCATTTTTCCTAACGATACAATTTTTGAGGTCTCATTATGCTTCACTATGCAATACACATATATATAGCTAATTTTTTTCCATAATGCTAAAAAAATCACTTGTCAGGAAATATCCTAATATTTTATATATCAGAAAAACATTTATGTTCTCAGTTCTCTCACTGATTCAGATCTTGTGCCATCGTTAAATTAGTATCCTTTTCTTGATGACAGTGAGATATGTAAGTGTCCAGCTGAAGGTTGGGTTAACCTGAATACGACTATTTTTGAACTTATTTGTAGCATTAGAAATGTTGGCTAAGATTCTAATGGAATGTGTCTTAAGGAAAGTGTGTTCCCCAAAGCATTCAGCAACTGGGACAGACAAATTGCATCCCTGAAGAGCTAAACAGTATCTTAGTGCCATAACTTAGACTAAAATTCTTTGCCCAGTGATTTTTCTGTTAAATCACTTAATTTAAATATACCTTTCATATATTTAGTTATAAATCTGCTGCAAATGTTAATACTAACACCAAAACAATTCACTTCAAAGAATAAAAATAGGTGTGTTTCATATATTCTGTTGCTAATAATGTTTATTCAAAAGCATATGTACCTTATAGAATAGCTTTGTCTTTCACATGGGTGCTTTGTGATTATACTGACATTTTTCTTTCATCACTGTTAGGCTGCCCACAGTGTCACTCCATGCAATGCAGTGATAATAGTTACTTTTACACAGCTTTAGGTACCTCATATTACTAAAGCAACATTCACTTCATTAAAAGTATTACTGAATATGTGAATAGTAACATAGAAATGAAAAGGGCTGCTTCAGGAAGTTCATTTCTTTTCTGCTATTAAGACTTATCACAAATCTTGATAAGAAGCAAGAATAGAATGTAAAGTACAAACTGAATCCTTATAAATATAAAGCATGCTTAAAGCATAATCATATACTAGAATACTTCCCTCAGTACCAAATCATGGCAGTACAGAATATTTCTAATTAAAACCCTACTGTAGCTAAAAAGATTCTCTGTATATTTTCATGTATTTTAAATGGATCTAGGATTGTTTTAAGCATCAGAAATATACAATAGGGATATATAAAAAATTAAGGAAAATATGTTCTTTATTGCCTATTTTAAACATACATGAACATAATCCTATGATAATTTTTGCACCTTAAAATAATTATGCTGAAATTGCCATCTTCATTTATTATTAAATGTACTGAAAATAAAGGCTTCTGGTTACTACAGGACAGAATGGCACAATGTGTTTAGCTACAACCACACTATGCTAGAAGGAAAAAATGCAGCACCACAGTAGTTAAAAAATGAGATTTCCTCTGAGTTCACATAGCCTCCAAGCTAAAATGTGGTTTGATGTCTCCTGGTCAACTCATGTACTGGGGATTAAGTTAATTAAGAGTTGCCCTAGTCTATTAAGGCTCCCTGTAGACTAATTATTAAAATGCCTTGGACTATTACAAACCGACAGCAAAAGAAAGTCACAAAAAGGGTTGCTTATATTATGAACACTCCAGTACCCAGTAGATTATCTTTTGCACTAAAGAGATTCTACAATAGAAGGAGATTGCCTTCCCCTTTCCTTTTCTGCCACGTAAGAAATAGAAAAATATACCAATAAGAAATCTGATTATTCATTAGTGTTTCTTTTTTATATATTCATATGTGTATGCTTTTATCAGTTGTCAAATTCCTTATAGATGGAAAAAGTCTGCTCCTGATTTCCTACTTTTGTTTTCTTTTCCTAGATTGAGTTACCATATATACAATACTTAAAAATTTAAAAACTTTAATTATGAAATTTAAAGAAGTAGAAAATCATTAAACAGAATTTTTTACAGAAGTGCTGAAGCTATATACAAGGTCACTACTTAGAAACAGCAGGACATTTTCCCATATACTACAACTTTTTCCTAATTTTTTTTCTGTCCTGCCTTTTAAGAAACCAGAAAAGCACAAGGGCTCTGGGCAAGTGATTCTATTATCTCAACCTAGTTTCACACCTATGTGGCTCTGCTCATTTCACATTATCAAAACCATGGTGCAGAGAGAGCAATAAAACCAATGAAGTGATAAAAGTGAATCACATGGACTATATTCTTAAAACCTAATTTTATTTACTCTTTATTTCCTCTTAATTCTTAACTGAACTGAGTATCTCCCAAGCATAGATGCATTATGTCTCTGACAACAGATTTTCCCTGAAGGGGCTACTGTGTCTGCCTGCTAACCACCTGAGCACATCAGATATTTCAGGAGCAGGATCCAGGCCAACTTTGTGTGCTTTCCCAAATCCATCTTTGGATTTCACCTAAAATTCCTACCCATAGGTACAGGTACTGAGGCCACTCAGTATGAAAGGAATTTGAGGGAGCAATTATGTGGTCTTAGACAGAATACTCATCCTCAAGTGTATTACTCAAACAGAGAAATGTTCTGGTAATATGCAAGAAGTAAAAAGCTTTAAAAACACTATTCAGTATAAAAGAGCTATTCTTGTGCCTTGCTATTGTACTATGGGTATCAGCAGTTCTGTTTACTTGATAAATATGGGCCATTTAAGACTGTACCATATGGATGAGAATGTCCTCTCTCTCACATACTCACAGTGAACAAGCCTGACTGTTTAATTGCAGACACACAGAAGAGACTTTTGTATTATAAAAACAAATTAATCTTCTGATCTTTCTACAAGATCATCTTATATTTTAATTATTAATAGTTTTTGTTAATCATAAATTATGTATTAAAAGACACTTTTACATTTTTAAATGGATTTTTTTTTACAAAAATAACCCTCTTACCTTTATTTATGGGTTTGCATAGGTTTGCAGTTGACAGATATTTTGCAGTTGTTCATTAATCAATGGTGGAGACAAAAGCTGCAATAGTATAGCTGAATGACATAAGGCTAAATTAATATATTACAGCCATGTCCATGCACAAAGGTTTATCTTATTAAAACTGTTACTTTCAGGTTTAGAATTGTTGAAATAGTCATCTAAAGCAATATAATATAATAATCCTATAATTGATCTATGGAGTTTTATATAGGCAGAACAAAAGCTAACGAGCCCTGTCCAAAAGTTTACACATGGCTGCTTGATCAAATCACACAAAGCCACAACACTAAACAGAGAAAAAACAAACTCAGAAGGAGAAGGAGAGGAAAGCAATAAAGAGGAGTGTACTTGCCTACTGTTTGTGATAGCAGTCTATTTCAGTATTTAAACTGGTATGAAGTCCCTGTTTTTAAAACTTTCCCTTTTCAGAACAAGCTGTACCTCTCAATCCAATGATCCAATTGGTTACCATAGGAACAGCTGAAGACTTTCAGGTTTTGAAAGTTGAATCTCTAATAATTTCTACATATGCCTCCAGGTCTAGCCTGATCCTGTAAAGGGATATTTAGGATTTTCGGACCCCTTCTGAGATCCTGTAAAGCTACCTATATGCCTTGTAATTAGTATAGAAAGAGATGTGACAGAAAAGCTTAGTGATTACAGGAGGGAGGCTGTCTTAAATGAAAGACTATGGTGGATCAGCAAAGCAAATGAACACAGAAGAAATGCCCTAGAAAAGACTCAGAAGAACCAGCAACCTCCCAAGCATAATAATTGAGATTCTTCTGTTTTCTTAATTTGTAATAAAGTTTCTATATATTTTAGAACCTTTTAGCTCTATTTCAGTGGTACAATATTTATAGTTGGATAACTATGAATAATCTGTTGTGTCACTGACAGCTGTTGGAATTTTTTGCATTTAACACTTTTGAAATCTTGGGACAAAAAGCACATGTAAAGATCAGAAAAACACAAATATAGGAAACAGTTGGATTTAGGATTAATGAATTTTTCACCCTGCTAAAGTATCCAAGCAGTCTTTGCTGCCCTGACTGGCATCAGCTGAGAGAAGAAGGATCAGCGTTTGCAACCCCCAGACCAATAGTTCAATGTTGCTCGGCTGGCATCATCCACTACCTCTGTTAACACTGATAACTTGGCCCCAGTCATCACTTCCTCACTATCTCAACTACCTTTCCCTTAGCATTTTATAACCTTCTGTGTAGGTATTTTCTCTCCTAAATCCTTCTGCACCAAAGAATTCCATTTTAACAAACCCAATTCTGTAATCTTACCTTTCTTGTATCTCTACAGACTTTCTCACAGCTCTTCCTATGTGAATCAAGGGTGAGCATCTAACAGAGTTGTTCCTCCAAGTCTTGGATCCTCAGACACTAAAAGAGGGAGAAATGGGAAGCTTAGAACAAGTAGTCACAACATGCATTCCCAAGTTTTTTATTAAGTAGATGATGGAAAGTATAAGTGAGGAAATAAAGGAGAAGTCAGAATTGCCTTGGAGTGAGCAGATGAAAAAAGTCACTGTCCACTGTCATCTGCAGAAGTGCTTGTCCCCTCAGGCCATCATTATAATTAAATTGTTAACAAAAGGGTATTGTTCTCAAGAGAAAGATGGGACAGAGTGTTATGAGAAAGTAAGGCTGAGAATCACCAAGAATAAAAAGAAAGGAAAACCAATCTCTATTTTTGTAGTTATTTCAATGTTATATGTAGATTTTAGAAATCTAAAATATTAAAGAAATAAACAAATAAGCCAAACTTAAAAAACAAAGTGCTAATGATTTATGTCACCAGATCCAGAGACAGACTAACACCATAGTTTTATGTGACTGCTTATCTATTATTCTGTTTATTCTTTTTAAAACTGATGCTTTGTGTATTTGTGTTCTGTGTATGAGTCCAGATGAAAAGTAGGGAGATGGGTTTTAAAGGATGTGAAATACTAAAATATTGTTTTTTAACTGTTTTATTATAATATTCAATATATGAACAATAAAATATGTCAGGAGGTATAAGCTATGATTAGTTTGCCAAAACTAAAGAATTCTTCATTTTTTAGCCCAAGACTGAGCATTCTGTTGCCCACATTACCCTATGTTTCTGTTTCTTTGTTGTGCTATGGTTTACACACTCTGCACAAATAGCATTTTGCATCCATGGTCAAATCCCTATAGGCAGCAACTTCTTGCCTTACCGAAAAACAGATCTTATCTTGGCCGTATTGCACAACTCATTTTGAATTTCTAATTTTTCAGATTATTTCAGAGGGACCTCCAAGCAATGTAACCATTTTGAAGTGATGGTAGGTCTTCACAGAGAAGTTCCTGAATGCTAATTTTAACTCTTTGACAAGAGAACTCCTGAGGTCTAACATTGCCCATTTTCTTATTAGATAGGTCTTTAAACTTTTCTATGTTGTTTCCACTGTCCATTAAAATCTGATTAATCTCCATCTATGGAAAAATGATAACATTTTGAGGTTTAGTTCACCTACAACAGAATTGTTCTTCTGCTTTAAGACCCACACTTTGAGTTAGTGTAGGCAATCATTATAGGCATACGAGCATATTTTTTTTTCTTCTGGACACATAAGCATACAAGAAAAGTAAGGGTGCTTCTCAGGGTAATCATAATGGATCCATTTTTCATGGATCAAAGCAGCAGCTTTTAAAGCAGCAATTGCTCTTTAACTCCTGCTATTAACTCCTGCCTACTGCTGCTACTTCTCCAATCAGTTAATACAGTGAGAATCTCAATGAAAAAAATGTCTTTCATGGTATTTTCTCACAAAGAGGCTGTTGATACAACTTTTGATAGAGGACAGAACCGCTGGGAACTGTATAATATTAGCACAGTGAGCATCTTTAGCAGTAACTTTGCAAGTTTTTCATTGCTTTTCTCTTGCATTCTGACAGCTTACAGCAGTAACATCTAGGAAGTTTTGAAAATATAAGCAAAAAATTACAAGCAAAGGCACCAAAGTCATAGTTTTCAATTTAGCCAACACAAATTCAGTTAAAGCAATTTCCATTAGAGAGATTGAGCACTTAAATCCAATAAGGAATTCATGACATGGTATCCATTAGAGGGATTGAATTTGTCCTCTGTTGTTGACATTTTACTTTTATTTTCTTCAGTAAATCCACCAGTTTTGTCCTTTAATAAATTCTTTCTAGTGAACTACTTTAATACCAACTGCGAATTGATGGCAACTAAATAAATTGTAAAGTAGTTGTGTCCTTGTTTAGTGATAACTCCAATTTTATTCTAATTAGAGATCTCTATCCATCACCTTTGTCTCTCAGTTTCTTCTCTTTGTTCTGAGCCTTACATGAGTTCCACGGGATAGAAAATGGGTAATTTTTGAGTAAACGATGAGGATGGTTTTTTGCATTATTTATATTTTGCTGAACACAGCTCTGATTCATGTCTGAATATATTCTTATAATACAACTGCATGCTAATAAGCCCCTCATCCTTACTGCAACTGAATTTGGAACTTCTTGGAAGAAACATCTCCTGAGGATGGTCTTTTGCCCAGATTTGATCCTCATTCCTATTCAGTCACTCAGCAATTCTTCAGCATTAAAAATAAAGAAGAAGGAAAACAAAATCAACATTCCTCAGGAAAACTCCTTTCCTCTTCTTCTTGATGCAATAGTGTAGGAAAAAACATTAGGTTTATCCTTTTTAGACCTTGTTTCAATAGGTGTCTAAAGCTCACCTTTGAACTTTGAAAGAAAGTTGGAAAGGGGAACTTTGACATGACTTTTGAAAGGAAGTTAAAACTTATTGTTAGAAATAAAGTTCTACATTTTTCTCTAAAAGCTGTCAGCAAGTCAATGGATTGAAAGCCTCTCCTGCTAGGAAGAAGATGGGCAATGAGGATTGTCATTGAGTTTGTCATTGAGTTTGTCATTGAATTAATTCATTGACTTTGTTGGCATAGGCTGATAAAAAATAAAAATTTTTATCAGATTTTCTCGTCTGCTGTTTTTGCCAGTGTTATCTGGGCTTTTGTTTGCATGATTGGTTGGTTTTTATTCACTAGAATTAGGGTAGAATCAAACCAGTTTTGAAAGACCAAGGTAACTGTGAATATAGAGGGTTGTATGGCATCTCTTTTCATTTCCAGACAGTACCTGCTGTCTAGAAATGGGTTAGAGCTGCCAGTAAATCACTTTCACAATAGTTGTGTTGTTATCATTTGAAAGCTGAGTAAAATCTTTTGTCTGTGGTGGTTTTACTCAAATTAATTGAGTGCAGGATTACATGTACAGACTTTATTCATGTCAAAATACATTATGCTTTGATTCAAATGGAGCCTAACTCTCCATAAAAGACTTTGATCTTGACATGAGACAAAATATTTTTTTCACTGTGAAATAAATTACATTATAAAGCACTATGAAATCTAAAATAAACCAACAAACAAAAAAACCCAATTTCTTTTCCTATTACTATGACCAAGCAGTAATAGCTAGGGTTGTGTTTTGCCTTTATGGACAAATCTGCATTCTGAGCATAATCGTCTGATCATCACATCATCAGATAGCATAGGCTAATCCCCACACACACAACTTGGTAATGTAAAGTGGTTGTTACATCAAAAGCATTACCAGTAAATCAATATCGAAGTACCTACATATAAACAATAAAGCATTTTGTCCATGGCACGAAGGTAATAAAATATACAGTTTTTTTATTTCTAAAGCAAGAGCTTTTGTTTTTCAGGAGTGAGTCCTGAGAAGACATTCTGTGCACATTGGCTCTTGAACCAGACTCTGTTTTATACTTCAGGTTGGTTCCCTCTCTGAAACAATTCTCAAGCTTGCCATATAAAAATATTTCCTCTTTTATAATTAACTATCATAACAGTAAAAAACCCTGTTTATTTACATCTTCTGGATTAGCTATTACATCATATCTTCTTTCCTGAATGCACACTCCAGCAGTTCTTTCTAAAGGTATATTAGAAAGAAGAATATATTAGAAAAATATATAATAGATATATCTAAAGATATATTTCTAAATTCACATTTCTAAAATTCACATTTCTAAATTCAGAAGTACTTTATATACAAAGGGTTGCCATACCTTAAAGGATTACTTGTAAGGAATAGTTAAGTAATTTTTTTCCTTTTTTAATGTTCATGCTAATTTTAGTTTAACAAGAGCATAACATAATAAGTGTGATGATGGCACATTTTTCTGTGTGACAAATTTATTCTGTTTGCATCCATCACCTGCTGACTCTCCCATCTCATTTATGGTGCTATTATTGGCAATAGGATTTTATGTTCCTGATCACAGTGTCACTTTTTAATCAGATTTGCTCTTTAGGAACCACTCCACACTTGTATTTAAGATTTTACTGCCCCATTTCCCCAATTTAGAAGAAATATTATCTTGGGTCTCCTAGTGAAGAAACGAACCTTTAAAGGTTTAGGTAGCAATCTAAACCTAAACATACATTTCTGTGGTTCCTCCTGAGCAGATTTCTCTAGAGGGACAACCAGTGGTCAACAAGACCCTAAAAACATGTTGGCCCATCCTGCTGTAAAAGGGCATCAGGGAGGATTTTTTGGCTAGATTTCTCGGATCAAAATAAAGCACAAGACACTGGATGACAACTAGTGTACAGTACAACTCTACAATGCAAACACCATGTCAGACATACCCGGAGAAAGAATACTTGCAATGTGGTCTAAGTAATCCACAGATTTATTTCTTCATATGGGATCTACTAATCAGTAAATCAGTAATTCATATAATTCATGTGATGCCTTCCTGAGCTATTTCCAGGAAATGCTAATTTGAGTAAACTAAAACTTTGGCTAGCAAAGAATAACCTCTCTTCAAATCAACATATAAGACCTTAACATTTTATCAGCTTTAACTGTAATTAATACCTGAACAAAAGGTATTAGTTGGTAGGGTCTGTAATTTAAAGCATACACAGTAATGTTCATACCACAGTTTTGGTTTGCTTTACTGCTTTTCTTCTATATTTTGATTTCTTGCTGATCATCTTTCTCCCTATCCCCCCAGGATTAAGAAGTGAATGAGCAATCACAAGAATCTCTCAGTCTCTACAGGTCATTAAAAACAAAATGCCAAATCAATTTTATAGTGTAATATATATGCTTAGGTTCTGAATTGTAGGAAAACCTGACCAATGTGGTTTTGCTGTTGTTTTATGTGTATAATAAGAAAGAAATTCAAAAGTATTTGAATTAAATTTTCTAACTCATTAATATTGTAAAATAATGGCAATTTTGCATATTTTTCCTTCTTTTTTTTCTTTTTTGCAACATGATTTGACTGATTGATTGATATCTAGTTTGAAGATTATTTTATAGAGCACATATGTACTTTAATGCAAGTGTTATGACTTCCCCAGAGAAAACATAAATCTCAAAATGGAGCAGTACAAAGCCAAACAGATTCTGAAGAAATATAAACTAATCTCTACTCTGCCCTTAATATCCCCTCTGAGAGCCATTCTTTATATACTACTTAGCTTGCCTCTCACTGCAGCTATATTATATTTCTGTTTAGTTAGTGCACAATATTTTCTTAATACAGAAACCAATGAAGAGCAGGGGATGATAAACTTGGACACATGCCAGAGAGAGTCTTAGGAGAAATAAAATAAGCAAAATGTCAGTAAAAACCTCAGTTAAACATCATAATCCTGTCCCAGTCTACATTCCTGTCCCCAGAGGAACAGGTCCAAACTCAGAATGCTTACACAGACTGATTCGAGCACTGCATCTGCTTTATAACCAGATGTAAAGGGTCATTCAACTTCAAATCCTCAAATGTTCCTCTAGTTGGTTTATAAAATTATCACCAAGGTATTACTTATAGAAATCTTGCTGCAATGACAGAAAAGTTAGTTGTTTTCTTTTTGAAGCCGCTTCTACACATTCCCACCAATGCAACCCATCACTGAAAACGCATATCTATATCAATGATTAGTATGTCTGGAGGCACAACTTACCTAAGGATCTACAGAAGTTAATTAATCATTGAAACTGTAGACAAATCTTGAGCTTCCTCGGTGGCAAATGCAGGTTTTAATTAGCATTTTATTGCCTTGCTTGTAAAGGAATAAAGAGAATGAAAATACTAAATAATGCAAATTTAATATACCATAGAGTAGATATGGTATTGCTACAGTTCAGTGAAGACTATTAACGGTTCATGAATTTTTAAATATTTTTCCTGTGTTTGTTAAACTGTCAGTTAGAAAGTATGATGGATTAGCTCCATAAATTCAACTGATCTTGGTAGGAATTCCAACTCCCTTCCTGTGTTTTGAAACATACATAAGACAATAACAATTCTGAAGCATTCATATCATATTACTCAAAGGTATTTCTGAATACTTCTTTCACAGTTGATAGCTCCAAAGGAGAGATGTCACAATTCCAAAACAAAAATATCCCTATATATATATATATATATATATTTATGTTTTTCCCAAAAGATATAGAAGTTCTTGTAACAAATGGTACTAATAAACTCTGTAAAGTCTAAAACTCTTTAATAGAATTTTAAATCATGATCAGGCAGAACATTATGACATCTTCTAAAAAGTAATCCTGTGATTTCCATGAAAGCAGAGGCAGAAAATATTTAAAGTCATCCTAATTTGGATGTCACTGAAATGCAAAATGTTGCAGTAGTTGTGGAATGGCAATAGGAAATTTTAAATAATGCATATAACAAAAAAATAATTTATCAGAAACAAACTTTTATACGTTGCAACTGAAGTGTTAGAGCTAACAGATGGCTATGACAAAGATTTAATCTGCTGCCTTTTAGATGAGATATAGACCAGAAATGCCAAGATATGAAATGTGTGATAATCTACCCCTGAAGTAACAAATATATTTACCAGTCTTTCCAAGTTGTTCACATCAAGCAAGGATGCCAACCTGGCAATATTTCTTACGTAATAAGAAATATTCCGTTAACAGATTGAAAAGAAAAAGTCAGTTGGCAAAGCAGAGCACAGTATAGGTAGACCTTTTAGTCAGACAGCAAATATTTGAAGGTAAAAGAAAGCAAACTCTAATTTAATTTAAGATTATTTTTCTGTAATTATTAATTTTTCAATCATATAAATAATTACTGGAATCTGGCTAAATGCCTTTGGACATATAATAGACAAATAAACATGGTAATTTATCAATTTAACAATAAATTACAGTTGTAAATTCACAAAAAGAAGAGAATACTATTTAAAATATAATTGGCTGCCCCTCAGCAGGAAGGACTATTTCTTTCGATAATTTCTTATTCCTCTTCTGTTCAGGTACTTTAATATCCAGGTTAAAGATTGTGGAAAGATTATTTTCTCTTTTAAGGTACATAACATTTTGAACTGTAAAAAAGGAATCTAAAATGACTACAATTTGAAGACATTTTAAATATCCTATTTATTTTAAATAACTAATAAATACACACAACTGTTTATCTCCTCCTGAGCATCAGTCATTAGATATGCTTTAAGCCCATTGTCATTTTACATTGTTCTGTATCACTTTGGGTTTCCCTTTTAATGCTTAGATGTATTATGATATGCACCCAATATTTCAGGAGCAAGCTTACTTTAATTGGTATCAAGATGCTCAGCTGTGACAATACTTCGACACTGAGGATACACATTAACACTTAGTAATGTAACATAGGATAATGTCAGAAAAAATGTCTCAAGCTGGTATTTATGGAGTCTTTGAGAAAGGTGACATATTATTTCCTTCACATTTACCTGTATCCCAACTGTTTTGAGGTTCTTACTACTGCTAATATGGTTAACCAGTCTATTGCAAAAGACTGCAGAAGTGCCATCATTTTCAGGTGAGAATCTTTTCCATCTGAGGTCATTTAAGTCTTTTCAGAATTGTATGTGACACAGACATTTTAATATCTATGTTGACATGAGAGTGAAAAATCACACAGATGAAAGTCTATAGAAAATATCCCTACGATGCCAATGTTGAATTGCATACAGAACCTGACTGTGTTTCTTCTCCACACATCATAGATACAAATGAATATTCTGAAGATAAAACAAAGTAAATGCTTTGAGAACCATCATCCTATATGGAGCTTATGGTGTCTGCCATACAGACACACCAAGGATTAAATTGACAGCTGGAATTTGTCTGGTTTCATTTGTTTGAAAACTCATTTTCAGTATTGTGGTATCTAGCAATCTGCCTGATTCCATCAAACCTATTTATTACACATGGTTTATTTTCTAATGGTATCCATTCAATCAGAATCTGTATCTCTGAAATGCGTTACATTCCTCAATACAAATGAGATTTAGTGCCTGTAAAACATATTTCTGTACTCAATCAAAGCTGTCTGCTTTTAGTTGGATACAATTGTGTAAAGGTTTCTTTCCTACCTCTCCTTCCATCATATAGCCCCTGCCCTTAAGCAGTGAAAGTCTATCAACCTAATTCTTGTCTAAAACATGCATTATTGTATGTGTTCTTAATGATTTCCTTCTTACAGTGTACCGTGTTCAAGATCTTCCTGCTGCTTGTTAAGTGAGAAATACATTTGAGTAATATAACTGATAAAGTCTGCTTAAGGAGGTAGAAAATAGAATAACATTTCTATTCTGTTTGACTAATGTCAGAACTAATTACTCAATGCTATGTCCATTTTGGTTATTACAAGTTGTACAGCACAGTAGAAGTACCAACCATCTTTCTAAGGTATATTTAGGTACATACAAATATTATCCTTATTAGTCGAGAATCCTAACAGTTTTATTTTCCACTTATTTCTAAAGGAATTAAAATGGATTTTTTCTTAGCTAAAAAAAAAAAAAGAAGAAAAAGAAAGAAAAAAGGTGTACTTTTTGTTCAAGATCCAGTTGTGATGTTTAATGCCAAATAAATCAAGAGCAATGTCTAAAAGAAAGTATATGCATGTACATTTTTCACATACACTTCCATTATTGCATCTAACTGAAAGCTGCAGAACAGCTTGTAAGGAAGATGATGAACATGCCGCTTTTTATGTTGGTCGCAGAATTGCATTTATGTCGGAATGTCTCTCTGGAGATAATCTAGTTTGACCTTATGCTCAAAGCAGTGCTGATTTGACAATTAAATCAGGTTGCTCATGGTCATATCCATTTGAGTTTTGAAAATCTGTAAGATGAAGGTTCTCCAGCCTCTTTGGACAACCTATTCCAGAACTTCATCACCATCACTGTGAAGTGCTTTTTCCTTCAGTCAGAATTTCCCTTGCTGCAGCCTGTAACCATTGTCTCTTGCCCTTTTGCCATGCACTTAAATGTCTGGTTCCAGCTTTTTGGACCATTATAATTAGTTTGTCCTCCTTTAATTACCCCTGCAGGATAAATAAGATCGGCTCCTTCAGCTTCTTCCCACACTACATGTGATCCAGACTCCTGACAAACTTAGTAGCACTCCACTGGACTGCAGTTTGTTTATGTGTTTCCTACTGGGAGCCACAAAACTGGACAGCACTTCAGATTTGACCTCATAAATGCTGAGTAGAAGGAAATAAGCACTTCCCTTCAGCTGTTGTTTATGCTCTTGTTAACACAGCCCAGTAGGCAATTATCTTAAGCACGCATTGCTGACTTTTTCAGTTTCTAGTCCAGCAGGACTCATAGGTCCTTATCTTGAAGAACTGTTTTCTAGCCAGTCTGCAGCCTGCATTAATGCAGAGTTATTCAGTCTCAATGCAAGATTTTCACATGGCTGCTGAAATCCATGAGGAACATGTTGATTCATTCCTCCATATTGCTGGGGGTCTTCTACAGGACAACCTTGACCTTCCACATATTAATGGTTCACCTCTGCTGGTTAGGCTACGTGGGCATTCTGACGCATGAACCAAGTGCTCAAAACAATAGGTTTTAAAGAATAAAATCTTCATTTATTATTGTTAGATCAACTTCTTGTACATTTCCAGCATTGCGAGTGTACACCCTATAATCACTGTTAGGTACCTATCAACACTTTGGTTCAAGAAGACTTCCTAAATCTTAAAAGATGATCCTGCTAATAAAACAACTGTACTTTCTTTGTCTAAGCAGAAGTGCTCCTTGCAATGCTGTCAGGGATAATGCCTAACAAGGGAACACCTCTCATACTGAGCATGTAACATCCAAGTGAACACAAGCCTATCTTCTCTACTAGTTTTTGGTGCAGCAGCTTAATTCTCCAGCAACAAAAAAAGTAACCAGCAAACATTGCCTTAGAGTTTTGGGTCAGATTCTATCTTGCCCATGCATTCATAGCTACTACTTTCTCAACATACAATTGCCATGAGTAGTTTGTCTTAGGAGTGTGGTGATTGTATTCATCCTTCCTTAGTACTATATCTTGTGGAAAAGTGTCTTATGTAACCTTAGATAAGTATTTTTCCTAATTTTGTAAAAAAACATTTGCAATAAAATTAACAAATATGCTGAGTTACTTCAGAACCATAGGGCTATCCTTAGCATTCTGAAATTTAAAAATAGCCGACCGAGAGCTTATGAGTCAGGATTAAAAGGAGAGCAGGGACAGGCAACATTATGGTGGAAGTCTGCTACTGGGCTCCTGACCAGGAAGACCATGTGGATGATGCATAGACATATCAAAGTAACCTCATGTTCACAAGCACTGGTTCTCTTAGAGGACTCCAAGCACACTGGTATCTGTTGAAGGGACAACACAGAGGGCATAAGCACTCTGGGGGTTCCTGGAAGGCAGTGATGAAAACTTCCTTCTCCAAGTGATAGAGGAGCCAACAAGGAGGGGTGCTATGCCAGACCTTGCTCTCACCAGCATGGAGGGGCTGGTAGGGAATGTGAAGTTCGAGGATAGTTTTGGCTGTGGTGACCATGAAATGGTGTTCAAGATCCTTAGGGCAATGAGGAGAGCACACAACAAAGTCACTGTGGATTTCAGGAGAGCAGAATTTGGGCTTTTCTACTTAGTAGGGTACCACGGGATAGAGCTCTGGAGGGAACAGGGGCCCAGGAAAATTGGTTAATATTCAAGGATCACCTTCCATGAGCTCAGGAGTGATGCATCCCATCAAATAGAAGTTGGGCAAAAATGTCAAGATGGCTATGTGGGTGAACAAGCAGCTCCTGGAAAAAACTGAAAAGCTTAGAGAGATTGGAAGCAAGTACAAGCAGCCTGGAGACATACAGAGAGATTTTCCAAGTAGGCAATGATCACATTAGGAAAGCTAAAACCCTGATGGAATTAAACCTGGCCATGGACATCAAGGGCAACAAGAAAAGCTTCTGTAGGTGTCAGTGATAAAAGAAAAACTATAGGAAATGTAGGCCTTCTCTGGAAGGAAATGAGAGTCCTGGTTACCCAGGGTATAGAGAAGGCTCAGGTACTGAATTACTTTTTTGCTTCACTCTTCACGGGCAAGTGTTCCAGCCACACCACCCAAGTCACAGAAGGCAAAGGCAGGGACTAGGAGAATGAAGAATCACCCACTGTAAGAGAAAATCAGGTTTGAAGCCATGAGCCTGAAGCTGTACAAGCTCATGGGACCTGACAAGCTGCACCTGTGGGTTTTGAGGGAACTGGTGGAGGAAGTAGCCAACTTCTGAAACATGCAGCTTTTACAACTATCATTCACTGTCTGAAATTCATAAGGACTTTTTTTTATTAGTGATGACTATTACAGCTCTAAGTATGCATATTTTTAGTCAGAAAATGAAATAATATTTTTAATATAATAAAATATGCTATTATTTTTTCAAATTCTCTATATGTTAAAATGTTTTATAAATTTAGTTCTAGATTGCTAGAATCATAAATAAATGTTTAAGTGATCCCATTTATCCAAATCATGGGCAGAGTCTTCAATAAATTAAAGTATTAAATTAGTATTGTCCTAGACGAAGAGAAATACATTAAAATCTTCCTATTTTACACTTTATTTTTCTTAGTGAGTTTAGAAAGTTCAGCACAACCCATCAAGTCAAAGGGGAAAGTGATTTTTAAACTAAAATGTTAAAAAACTACTATCACACACATATTTTGAAATATCTAAGCATTTTGGGACAAAACCATTGCATCTGATGGAAAAGGGAGAGAGTCAAAAAGTCAAACCAGGCAGACATAAACAGCTAAGCTTAATTTAACACCATATGTGAACTGAGAAATACTGACATGTCATGAAACAAAAATGCCTGAGGAAGTCTCTTTGAATAGAAGTCACTTTACTTCCCAGTAGTGACTCATCCACTAGAGTTTCGTAAGGTTTTTACTTCATTATCTCCACAGTGAAGGATTTAAAAGAAGATTGTTGGTCTTAATATACTGGGCACCTAGTATAGTACTATTTCTAATTTATGAACAATCTAGATTCTGAATTCTTCAGTGCACGACTCATCTCCCACCATAAAATGAACTCCAGTGAAATCCTCATCCTGCTCTAAGTGAAATCAAGATATATTTCTTTCAAAATATGACTGAATTGTCATACTCTATTGTAAGTTTTCTATACTTACTATTCTTTGCAACTCCCGTATGAAAATGAGTAGAAATGGTCAGAAATACACTTTACAAGAACATCTTGACTTCTACAGGCATGCATAGTATTAGCTGCTTCTTATGCCTTTCTTCCTTAAAATTCTTTTGAGAAAGACATATCAAAGGTATGTGGTTAAGATACTTATGCTGTGATCATTTCCAATTTGTGCATTTACTTTATTACTTCCTATGTCCAAGGTCCTGACATTTCAATGTAGAGTTTTACTATTTTCTCTATTATCACGAGAGGAAAATATCAGAATAAAGCATGCAAATTACTATTACCAATGTCTCTTCCTTTTTTCATCCTTTCTTGTCAAGCCTGATGCCTCCACAAAATTACTAGGAAGCAGCTTGCTTCCAGAAAATATTCTGTGCAGCTTCATCTCCACAATGCTATTCATAGAAGAATTTCCTGATGGCTATTCTGCTTTGAAGACATTATTTTTTTGATCTTCCTCAAAATGAAAAAACCTGGATCTTTGGTGCAGTTCAAGCCATATATTACCTCAATTAAGAAACACTATTTCTTGAAGATATTTTTTAAGATATAAATTCATGTATTTAATATATATTTTTTGTATATTTTATATACTTACATATTTATATTTTTATTTTAGTATTTTTCCATAGTCTGGTATTTACATTCTAGTCACTAAATTACTGTTTGCTTTACAGAAGTCAGAAAACCATATGATTAAATAAATACCCTCTTCCAGTGTGATCTACAGTAAATGATTTTGCTTGACAATGCTTAACCAAAGAAAGGGGCATACAGCTAGAATGTTCATCAGATATGCTGGAGGGTAAAAAATTAATTATCTGTCTTAAAAGAAAAAGATTGTCAACAAAAAAAAACTTGGAGAAATCAGTGAAAATGTCCTCATAAAATGATCCTTTCTTTAAGCATTGTGAATATCATGTAACTCTTTCTACACTGTTGCTTTAAAATTAAAATGTGGAGTACTTTAGCAGACTAATTATTTGCATTTAACATGTCAACAAACAGACTATTATTATAGCAGCTTCCTGATAAGAAAAAAATAGAAATCTGGTTTTTAATGAGTTAAAAATTTGAAGAATGAATAAACATCATTATAGTGGGATTTTGTCTGTTTTGTCCTTTTTTTATTCAGTACTTCATTACCAAAATAATCCTTACCACAAGATTCTTCATTCTGACAGACACATTTCTCCTTCCAACCACGTCTGACTATTTGTAAAACATAATTTGTTTGTTAGTTTCCTCACATATATAGCCAAACTTTATTTCTTTTTTAGTCACTCACATATTCAATACCAATTTTGCAGAAGATTCTACACAAAACTAAAAAAAACCCACCAAACTTTTTCATTTTTATATGATAAATTCAAATGTATTCTTTTCCATTATGGTTTGTAGATGATGGAAAATTATCAGTAAAGAAGTAAAGCTTAGAAAGAAAAAAAAACCCCAACAGATAGGAAGTTTCAGATTTTAGTGTTCTAGAGCTACCACTAATCACATACCAGCAAAAATGCCCTGCAGTCAGCACTAGAGAAAACATATCTGAGCAATAGATAATGATACTTATTTATCTATTCATATTCTACTATATTTGTAGAAAACTAGTTTCTGTTACCTGTTTTCTTCAATTTGCTGAAAACCTCAAAATATTAGACAATAAATTTTAACCAACAAATGTGCCTGATTGAGCTTCTGCATCATGCAGAATGTGTATACAGAGAAAAGAAATGTAACAGAGATTGTTTAAACACCAGTACAAGAAAGGTGTTTTGGAGCTTGGTTGGGTTATTTTGTTGGTTTGGTTTTTGTAAAAGTGGAGGTTCAGTAGGAAAAATCAAAATAACTTTGTAAAAAAAAAAGAGGTTTTTGTTTTTTTCATCAGAATGCATTACAGCATGTAGACTGGTTACCCAGTAATATTGCAGAAAAATACTTGCTATTGAAAAGAAAGTAACAGAACAATTTTTCTCAGAATAATGGAAACTGACATGTTAGCTTTCTTTCTTCGACTGATATTTAGGCATTGGAATGTAGTAATATAGTTTTCTTTTTAACCCAGTATCTGAAATAGTGCTACATATGAGAATATAACTAAAGTAATAGAGACCAGCCAAACACCTTTAACGTGGAAACCAGATCAAAAAAGTAGCAGAAAGAGGTAGCATGGAAAAGGGAACTTTCAGGCCTAGATGAGATTATTGATGAAGTCTTGGGATGAACCTTGGTTAATAAATTCATTAGTTGTAATGAGATAATAGAGTGTGAGCGTAACAATGGAAGATGATAAGGATGAAGTTAAGTGATATAATAATATAGAACATCAAGAAATAACTGTATGACATGGAGAACTAAAATAATAAAAATTACCTGAAATTCAATTATAGATAAATTAAATACAAATTCAAAACAGAGAAACCTTCCTCAGGATTAATAACAATAATTTTCACTGTGTTGTGTAACTCACCTTCTGGAAACAGAAGATGAAGGGAAAATATGAGATTATTATCTGACCACATTTTCACTTTGCAAATCTTGCAGGATGCATCTGTTTGGCAGGAAAGCGCAATTCTATGATGTAGGAGCTACGTTTTATCCAGAGCAGTGTTCCAGGATAGACAGGAAAATATTTACATCATTTTTTCAAAGTTTTGGAGATAATTTTTTTATACTTTTTTGAATCTGTACAATTATTATTATTTAATTTCCTAGGAAAATGAAGTTTTTAGGAAAAGAGCAGTTATAAGAAATTACAAAAAATTGTCAGACATTCTGAGAAAACTTTCCAGCATGAGGATGCATTAATAAATGACTGACTGACTGACTAACTAACTAACTAAATAAATAGTTCCTCTTTAGTCTAAGCACATTATGAAAATAATGTTACGTGATAGTGGTATAAAAGGATGAAAGAGGCAAACTAAGTAACCTGGAATATTTTCCACTTCTGTAGTCCAGTGCCCATAAATTTCTTCAGGGTCTTTAAACACCATTTTTGTTGTCTTCAAATCTACCTGAATTTTGGAAAAAAAAAAAAAAAAAGAAGGTAAGATTTGATTCTTTAAAAACATTTTGAAAATATCACAATCAGTTAATATATGAAATATTGTTTTAGTAACGTCCATGATAACCCCGATGACATCACATTAAATGACATCCATAAAACATACAATACATTTTTACAATGTATTTGTATCCCTTCTATAAATATAATGTACACATAACTATACAGGCACGGATTAAACATATACAGGAACAAATAATGAGATATCAAATACAGGTGTAAATATAGATGCTTTTAATTTATCTTCCCTTTTCAAACAGCCTGATGAAAAGTTTTTCATAGCAGCAAAGGATCTTAATTCATTATGAAATTGTTTCAGTGGGACAAATGGTGTTCATATGCTTCTCCAAATCCTATTCATAATCCTCTATGTCAAGAAAAAATTTCTTTAATTAACATTTCTTACTGTTAGATTTCTACTAAAAGAACTGTCCTATAAGAGTAAAAACAATGTTTCACCACTGACTTCAACTGGAGACAGAATCTACATATTTTATTCAGACACAATCTAGGTGTTTTACCATCTTCTACATAGATCGTTCACAAGGAATTGTGTTCAAGAGGCCTTTCACATGTTCAAACATTTAATGTTGCAATTTCAGCAATGTAGAGAAAGATGAACATTCTTTTTTTCTGCAGAAAGCAGAAGGAATACATTCTTGTAGGAAAACATATCTAGTTCTAATTTGTGCAATGTTCCCTGGTGTACTTGTAGTTGATGATCTGTCAGTATTTTCATGTATCATATTAGTTTTATTTTCAGATATTTATAAATCGGGTCAAAAGATTTACTGCAGGCTGAAATTTCAAAAAACAAATTTCAGGAGAAAAACCTCAGTGAAACAGTTTAGATATAATGTTAAAAAAGGTTTCTTAGACAATTTTGCATGAACATAACACTCCTCATGTATCTGATACATAAAACAAATGGAATATACAATTTGCTACATCTTTTCACTGCTTTCTTTTTTTTAAGCCCATTTATTGGTATTTAAGCTTTAGTTGAATCTTTCAGATCATAATGCAAGTACCATTACCCTTCATTTAAAAAAACCCAAAAAACATTACAAATTGTAACTATGGAGTGGTCCACCAAAACAAAAGATGCACTATTAAAAATCAGTGCAGATAACTGAAACTGCATTTTAAAGGAAACTATATGCCTGGAAGAACACGTAAAATTTAAGTAACGTAAAAACTATTGGAAACAACAGCTCAGAAGTAGAGATCAAGTATAGCAAACTAGATGACTAAAGAGTGAGTTTTGCACAATGGAGTAGACTGAGGATTTCCAGAGCTTCTGTAATGTCCAGAGGCACCTGAATCACCTTCTTCAGAGGGGATTCTCACAATGTCAACCCTTGAAGCTGAATGCGCAATCCAGGTTTCCCTTTCTCATTGAAAAGTCCAACATAAACTCTCTAAAGCTCTTTAATTTCTTAAATGAAAAATAATCTATCATCATGATTTATTTTAATAAAAATTGGAAAAAATTCACAGAATAGACTAAAAATGATTCAATACAGAATGTCCACACACCCAATAATAATTGCTGCTGTCACTGTTTGTGGGAGGTATATCCAGTTCTTTTTAATTCCCAGGGATCACTGCTGTTGCTGACGTATTGTACATAATTAGTACCGCCACTGCTAAAATATCATTTCAATATCTTTTCCACCAGGTTGATTTATTGAAATGCAGCCTAGATTGGAAATCAAAAGAACCCAAAAAACCAAAAAAACCCCCACAGTATGAGGAACCCTGAATAACTTAGACAGGGGCTGAGCTAAGGCTCAGTAGCAAGAATAAGAATTCTTGGGTGCTCTATTAGATCCTCAGATATTTTAAAACTCCAGGTAGCTTTGTTGAGCAAAATATTTGCAGCAAAAGCTAACTATCTTTGCAATTAATTCTCAATAAAATTAATATATTTGAATTTCTGAATCACAAAGCCATCCATCAGGTCAAACATCAAAAGTTCTGAATAGTTTTGAAGGTATTAAAATGACAAAATGGCAGTTAAACATTCGTATGGAATTAGCCTTAGCCTTTTCCTCCCATCAATAACAAAATCAAACAACACAGGCAGAATTCCTCTTTTCCATTTTGAGCAGTATTTGTCATATTGAGATGAAGATTTCTGTAAGAAGTCTGTGAATTAAAACAGTCCAGCCGACACGAATGGGAGGCAGAATACAGCAGTGAACTGGAAAATACCCTGTATTATCTGTGAACTCCAAAATGCCCCTGCAGGAAGAACACTGCACTGCGGGGGCTTCAGAGTGACAAGATGACGTGAAAAGAGAAAGACTATAAAATGTGATGGGCAGGGCTGTCTGTAGGCACTTTTGGTTGCCAAGGAAGCTTGCAATGTTCGGAGTTCCCTTGGGAACATTTTAGTCACTCATTTAACATAAACTGTGGATAGTGTGATGAGTAACACTGTCAGGGCTGTGCTGTCAGGGAGTTTGTTCTCTCACCTCATGCCTCTGCCTCCCCAGCCTAATGAAACAGTAAATGGAAGAAAATACCTATATTTTAAAGAATACATTGTTGTACAATCTATTAGTTATTCCCAGTATGGATCACTTGTAAATGGAAATAATGTATACTCCTGGAGGTATTATCTTTTAAATAATTTGCCTATTCATCAGTGTGTGGTTAATGCATCAAAAATAAACAGATTACAAATATTTTTGTGTCATTTCCAGTAGGATACAGTAAAACAACTCTGAAAAGAAAAACAGAATTATCTACACTATCTATAACATGAGAAAGATTCTGTATAAAAATATATGAATTCATTTTATTGAGATAAATTAAAAAAAACACAATTCAAAAGTAAGATAGGAAATAACTGATGTAAGCTGAAACATCTGGTTTTCAAAACGATAAGCAGTTGAATTAACTTGCAGGTCAAAATTGTGTTTATTTTCTCTCCTTTTATCTCTAAATCAACTAATAACTTTTAATATTAACACAATATCACAAAACACATAGAAGTACAAAAAGATTGTAGAGCTGCCCACCACAAAGCATTTGAGAGAATAAAACAATTAAAATAAAGAAACAATTTCTATTTTTCACATCAAACAATATTTCTGTAGGTGGATATAGTTATAAATCACGCTAATAAAAATCAAATCTCTCATGACAGGGATTCTGTTCAATTATTTAGCCTCCCAGGTGCTGTGAAGTACTAAAAAGTAAATATAATTTTATTGTAGAATTAGAAGAAGAGGCCTCTAGGGACAATGTGAAAAGACCAGGTGGTCAATCCCTCTTCACAAAAGCGAGATTGCTTATACTCACAATCAAACTCTAAAGCATCCAATTAATCTTCCCTTAAAGTCCTATTTAAGAATATTTCTGTGCAATGTCATGTAGCCTATCGCACTCTGGACAAACATTACAATTAGACCATTTCTTCTTACTAGCAAGCTGAAAAACATATTTTCATGTAGCAAACTAATCTTTCTGCAAAAACGTCTCCTTTATAAGCACCACTTACAACAAGTGCAAGACCTGTATTGGGGTAAACCCTAGTATCAATACGAGCTGGGGATGAACAGACAGAACAGCTCTGCCTTGAAGGATTTGAGGATGCTGGTGGGTGAGAGGCTGGACATGAGCTGGCCATGTGCTGTTGCAGCCCAGAAAGATGTACGTGTCCTGGGCTGCATCCAAAGAAATGTGACCAGCAGGCCAAGGGAAGTGATTCTGCCCCTCTGCTCCTCTCAGGTGAGACCCCACCTGCAGTGCTGCATCAGCTCCGGGGTCCCCAGCACAGGAAGGACATCAACCTCTAGAGCAATTCCAGAGGATGGTCACCAGATTGATTAGAGGGAGGGAGACAACACCTTTCCTATGGGATCAGGCTGAGAAAGCTGAGGTTGTTGAACCCGGAGAGATGAAGGATCCAGAGTGACCCATTTGAAGCCTGCAAGTCTGGAGTGAGGCTGTTTACATGCATGTAGCAATGTGACAAGAGGGAATGGCTTTAAAGTGAGTAGGTTGAGATTATATATTAGAATTGTATATATACATTCTTTATATACAATTATACAATTGTATACAATCATATATACATTCTTTACTGTGTGGTTGGTAAAACACTGGAATGCTTAACCCAGAGGAACTGTGGACATCTCATCCCTGGAAGTGTTCAAGGCTAGGCTGAATGGGGCTTTGAGCACCTTGGTCTACTGGAAGATGTCCTGGCTCCTGGCAGGGGGGTTGGAACTAGGTGATCCTTAAGGTCCCTTCCAGGCCAGACTGCTCTAGGATTCTACAGTTTTGGACAGTTATTCTTATGTTCCCATTTTTGTCTCAATTTGTACATCCCCCTTCTTTCAGACAGTCCCAGGCATAAGGATGCATGTCCCATTTGCTTATTTAGAACACATGTGGTATGCCCAACATATTCCTTTTTAGACAGTGCCAGTGACCAAGTGAAAACAGAAATGTTATCTTCCACATGTGATGTAAAATATTTTTCAAGTCTAAGTGAATCTGGGAATATAACTGCTTTTTTGCCATGGCAATACCTAAAATGTTGTCTAATTTGTGGCCCCACTGCAGTTGTACATTATTTTTCCAGCACTAATGCCTAGACAATTTCATTTCATATTTGTACACATTTTATTTATGCTTCTTAATTGTGACATTTATACTTTGTTTTTATTGATGATTTCAGGTCAGTTTTCAATTTTCTCCAAATCACACTGAATTCTGATCTTCCAAAGCACTCATAACCCCTCTTGTCTAACACCATCTGTACACATTATTATATATATCAACATCTAAATCATGAACTAAAATATTAAATAAAATCAGTCATAAAAAAAACTTGGAAGCACCTCACTTGAAATCCTTCCAACAGACAGTGAATCAATAATACTAAATACTAAATGTAGGTTTTCATCCAACTGTACACCAATTTTGTACTGATAAAATGTGAACCATACTTTGTGAAATTGCTCATAAGAGTGTGTTACATAGTCCCCAAATCTTAATATGGCCTTAGTAAATATTGAAGAATTTTCTTCCCCCTTATTCACTACACTGTTAGCATAACAAAAAAGAAAATGGATTGATATGACCTAATATGTTATTGACCAATACAAGGTGCTTTTTACCACTTCTAGTTATTTATTAATATTATTAATTTCATTATTAATAATGAAATAACTGCTCCATAGACCTTCTAAGGAAAACACTACTCTATTTTTGTCTTCTTATATTTCTTTTCCTTTCCTTTCCTTCCGACTTTAAGTGGTTTTTTCTTTCTTTCAAGAGGAAAGACTCAGGGATGACTAGGAGATCAGATTACTTCAATGTTTTTAAAGTAGTTTCAGTTCCTTTAGTTCCTCAGTTCATCAAGAACTGAAGACTTGAACTAAAGTATTCCTCAGTGTCTTCTTTCCATATTCTGGCCTACAGTCCTATTTCTGTGCTAAGATTAGTATTGCAATGTGTTTGGACACAATTAAATTTGTAAAGACTGAAGCAAATTCTACTTAAACCTCCTTTGTTTAAATCATAATTTGTTCTCTTTCCCATAAAAAATTAACCTATATATTTTACTTTGTTCTATAATACATTCATAAAAGGCTCTTTTTATCTTTTCCTTTCATTACAAAGAACTCATTTTGTCTCTTGGTTTTTCTAATTTTATCCTTTTTTTGCAGAGGTACATTACATAATGAAGGCTATACACTAAGGAACAATGAGTTATGAAGAGCACATAGTGTAAATGTAATTAAAAGCAAACTATTTAACTGGACTTTCCATTTAAGTAGGATGATGGAAGATGTGTCTGTGAGAACAAAGAATAGATTCAAAGAGAATAGAAAGAAAAAAATAAATTTGTAGAAGAATCCACATTCAAGAAAATCTCTGTTATGTACAATAGCAAGCAGCATTCTAAAATCTTATTACTCCTCTGCTGTGAACAAGTGTCTGTGAAATTTATGAGCAAATATCATCAAGTTCATTCTTCTTTTTCTCCTTGTAAGTGATGAACATGCACTACTGCTATATTCCTTTAAAGAACAGATGTCTGTGACTGATGGAAAGCTTCCAAAGAGTAATAACATCTAGTGGTGGTAACTGTTAAATTTCATAGGCAGACAGGGTCGTGTTCAGTCCATGCTCCACATATGTGTGAAAAATTGTTAACACAGCACTTATCACTAACCTCTATGTTAGCAAATAGTGCCAAGGTTGGATATATTTGCTTCTGCTCAGCGCTTTGCTAACTCTGCTCTTTGTTTTTGGAGGGTAAACACACATGGAACTCACACATAAAGACATGTAAAGACATACTTGACAATTCTTTAAAGGGAATATGACTAGTGGTACTGTCATAGTGTATTAGATAATCCTTGAAGAGTATGCTGCATTAACTAAGACTTCTTATCTTCCCCTTCTTCTTTTGCTAGGCTTTAAAACAAACAGCTTACATCACTGTAAATAATTACATCACTGTAAAATAATTCAGAATTTTACTAAAATCAAATTGTTGAACAAGAAATTTTCATGCAAGAACAGGTTCTTATGTGAAAATATGTCTCTATATGCACACGTCTCTATGCTTGGGATTTATTTTGTATGATCAATGGAATATCCTTGTGGCTATAGATGCATTAAATCATTAATATTCCAGGCATCAGTATATTCTAGAGTGAATGAATCCAAAACCATTCAAAATCAGACCTAACAGGGTGTAAAAATACTCACAGAGATCTTTCTTTAATCATCATGAAATCCTGAAAGAGAAAGCAGACCAAATTAATGAAAAAACCTTTGAAATACAAATACGAAACACAGAGCAAATACTGAATTTCCTAATCCAGTGCAGAAAATTTCTATGGGGAGAAAAAGGATAAAAATTAATGTTTTAAAATTAAACTCTTTCAGCTCTTTACATTTTTGAAAGGAAATGGGAATATTTTTAACCCCTACTTTCAGTGAACCATGAATTTTCTAAATTCTTTGACTTGATGCATCTTTCTTGGGATAACCTGTTGTTACACACCATTGGAAAAGAACATTGCGTTCCCTTGCATAATGTCCCTTACTGAAATAACAGTGAACAATTTATCATTCTGATGAACCTTCATGATTGAGAATTTTGAGAAACCATGGTTCACTGAAAACCAGGATTTAAACAATCTTATTTTTTTAACCTTTGTAGTGCCATGGTTTTGTGGCATTTAATATAGTTTAAGCGTGCTACATGAATTTCACATATTTCTTCTCAGAAGGTACTCTTAAGAATACAGCTAATGAAATAGTATTACATATAATTCATACTTTGACAGTAGTGCCTGCTTCAAAGAGGTGTTCTGGAAACACTTTTTGGGTTATTTATGTTTAAAAGCTATTCAGTGGAATAGGTATTTTCATGACTGTTACAAAATATTGTCATTTCCTCTCCATTCTGGGACAGTGAAGAGGAATGGTGTTGTCGAAGCTGTAATACTGCACTGAGTACTGCAAGACCAGCCTCCTCAGTGTATGTTTTAAATCTGACAAAGATGATAATCTAATTAAAACCCTATCAGGAGGAAAGACTGCGGAAGAGCGAAACATTATGTTGCTTAATATCTTTCTAGAATTTCTTTTATTCAAAGTTATAGCTTCTAATTATCTTAATTCTAGCCTGGAATTTGTTAGTAATATTTTTGTCTTGAAAACAATGAACTTGCTAATGCTGATTGTCAGACAGCCTTAATGTTTTAGAATATAGTAACTTCACTACAAGTTCTTTTTAAAAGGGAAACTCAAACAAATGTGTGTCAGCTGATAGTACATAAGAAGCTTAAAAATAAAATCTTGCATCAGCCCAAATAATCTTACTAATCAGAAAATGTTCCCATTGAGGAATATTAGAGATTCATTTAAACACTGTATTTAGGAACTAGACTCAGTAATGCCAGTTAACGTAACACCTTAATGTATTTAACTTAGGACTAGAAATAGGGGGATTTATTATTATTTTTTAATTTTCTTCCTCCACATCCTATTAATAAGGGGGGTGATAGAGGATTTGATATGCATCTGGTGGCCACCCAAAGTCAAACCACCACACTGGCTCAGACCAATCCTGATTCAAATGGATTCTCTTTTATCTATCTTATCTCTTCATATTTCATTACAGATTATAACATGTTGTTGTTCTTGTCTTTTATTTATAGACACGACACACTACACATACTTTAATACTGTTTTTCAGTCATGACATTTTGCTAACTGTAATGTTCGTGTTTCTGTTGGCCCTGCAATGATTAACTACTTACATTTGCTCTATTTTATTATTTTTTTATACTGAATGCTTTCAATTTATAAAAAGCTTTTATGAGCTGCTCTTCTCCCAGTAGTCTGTCTTCTGGGCATAGTTTTTTAGATATCCCTATCTTACTCCAACTGACACTAGTATTAGCATTTTCTCTATTTTATCCTTATTCATTTTCTTTTCTGAAAGTTAAAGCAAATCCATTCTGCTGATTCTCACTTTTTATTTAAATTAGTTATTTAAAATAAATTAATTATTCACTAGTTTTGGGAGTCCCAGGGTCATTTCTGGTTTTGTTCAGTGACTATTAACATAAAATGCATGAACAGTCTTGACAGCAAGACTGACTCCAGATATTTTAGAACTGCAGGTAGAGGTAGAACTCAGGGCAGAGTAGATGGGGAAGATAACCTTCCCAACATGCTGGACACAGTCATTATTATAACTGTATATTGGCTACAAAATAATTGTATGCAATATAATAAAAAAAATACTATGTACTAGAGTAAGAAATAGCTTGAACCCTTAAAATACACAAGTGGTCTATACGTATACTATCTGGATAATTAGACTCATTATTCATGGAAAAGTAAGTATAACAATAAAATATCACTATATGCTGAAATTAAAGAACTGACAATTTTGTCATCTTAAAGAGATGGCAGTACACAAGTTAGTGCTATAAAGAGAAAATATTGCAGTTATTAACCTGCAGTGGATCAATCCTTGAATAATGGCAAATTTATCCATTATTTATCCATCTATCTATTCAGATTTTTGTCCTCCTTTAGAGAGGAGCTTGTTATCTCCAATATAGCTACTCAAATTTTTCAGCTAGATTTTATTTCTTTGTGCTGTCTGAACATCACAATTATTCTGTAACTAAAGGAAACTACAAGATGAAAGAGAGACATTTTTCAAAATTTAGAAATTCATGTATTACGTTAAAATCTATTTATGGAGAATGAAAGGGGAGGAAAATCTGTGTTGAAAAGGAGTTAAACACTGAAAACTAACTAACTTTTCTCCTGAGAACTTCTATTTGCAGATAAATGTTTGCCTGACTGTGACATATATAGTCTACTATAGTACTGCCAAGTGGATACTCCATCAATTTTTTTCAAATTCAGTTAAAATCAATATGTAGCTAATCTCTATTATGATTCACATTTAAGTGTGGATTTTACAAAAAGTAAAATGAATTTAGATAAAATATTGTTGACACTGTGTAACAGACTTTAGAAAAGAGAGAGGTATACATTACATTTGTCTCACAGTTTAAAAGGGTCTTGTGAAGTCATCCACTGAAGTCAATCATTGAAGTGACCAACTTCAGTAGGACTGGAGCACACAACTTCTATTCTTGGAGAATTTAATACAGAAAATCTTGTATGTTGATGTCACAGCACGCAGGGTAACATAAATGAACAGTAAATTCAGTGCATCTAGAAACTTCTGCATCGGATGTGTCTTTGTATCAAGGTGGAGTTCTGGCCCAAGACAGTACATATCTTGAGAGAGAACACGTAATTCTGAAACGATCTCAAATATAAAATAGAAGCATACAGAAAAATATGCAAGACTGAAAAAATTAAAAGCAACAAACAAAAGGACTCGGTAACTGCTCATTTGCAGTAGTCTTTTAAAATAAGGCAGATGTCCATCCGGTCTAATGAAAGCCACAAAACACAAAGAAACATGTAAATGGAATTTTTTAGGGTTTGTTATGGATTTTTCCATAGCATTTCTTTTAATAGAAATTAAACTTCTCCTGAGTTTTGTTATGCATGCTATATTTACAAAATTACTATAAATATAATTCATATGCCTAGAGAGATCAGAAAAAGGAAATGTCATTTCAATGAAGTATTAAAAATTGCTTTAATGATCTTAAGTTTGCTGTAAAGTTCTCAAGTCACCTTCCATTATATTAGTAGGCATTCTTTTAATCTTTTCATTGCATATACTTTTATTAACTGCTTTGCTCTTACACATAAGTTTTGTCAGAGTTAAATGTACATAGCTGTGAAATACTTAGACTGAGAAGACTATTATAATAATATGCTTCTTTTTTCTATTCACTTTTGAAAGATTATATTTAGTCATCAGACTTTATAAATTCTCCGCACAATTCAAAGTTATAAGTGGTGTTTTGTGTTCAAATTCACTGTCACAAGGATCTTCCAAAGCATTTCATAAATTCTGGTAGTACAACCTTAGATATCACCCAAGATCATGCCATTTTTTGGAATGGAAAGAAATGTTGCATCACCTGTCTCCTCCCTTATTACTTTCCTATATCACACCATTCCAGTCTGGGGTGACATAATGTATCAAGTATGTCAGCCAAGAAATGAAAACTTGCAAATTTTAGGATGAAATATTAAAAAAAAATCTGCTGCTTTAAAGCCCAAACCTAAATATTTTGACTGTTTGTGTACATTTCCAGCACATAATCAGACAGGTGAATGTCAAGGGTAACACATCCCAGCACTGCAGTTACTTAAGGACTGTGAAAATCTCCTGCAACATGTAATATTCAGTTTTGAATAAGTAAGTGAAAATAACAATTTTTTACATAAAAATCATCATTTATTTATGAGGTGTCATTAGTGGGAGTCACACTTATTAGGTAGACTGAAAGAGGAGTCCTAGCTTTTGGTTGCTTATTGCTTTAACATTACAGATATAAACATTCCTTTTCCTAATTGTATCATTTCAAAGGGTGCAAACATGTAAATAAAATACAGAAAATACTCTTTTCTTATTCACAGTTTAAAATATTAATCAATTATTGTTTGACTTTAAAAAGAAAATTCCAGGTTCTTCCGTATTTTGCAGGCATTCTCTTTCAGTCAACACATTCCTTAACCAGGTATGAAAGTCTTCCTTTTTTATCATGTTGACTTCAAAGTTATGGTTAACTCTAGTAACCATAGTTATGGTTAACAGAGTTAAGGTTAATTTAAGGAATATTGAAGAATTTTAAAGATAAGTGCACTGAATGAACATTTCTGCACTATTGCTCTCTATCACCAAAGAAAAACACAAAATGTTACAAGTAGGCTCGTAAAATACTGGTTTAGGAACTTTTCCTTTTTGCTATAATTTGGCAGCTATGCCTAATGTTTACTTTTATGCTACTTTAAAGATAATGTCCTAGTAATATTACACAAGAAAATCTGAAATTCCTTTGTCTTCAAAAGGAAAAGTTGCCTTTCTTTTGATGGTTCCATTAGAAATAAATGAGAAAATAAATTCTTGCATATTAAATGTAAAATTATTCAAAAATATCCCTAAAAATGTACAAAAGTATAGTACTGGAAATATTCATTTCACATGCCCATGACCTGTGGTTAGAAGGTTATTGTCCTTCAATAGAAATGAGCAAAAGTTCAATTACACTAGAATTCCAGAGATAAATTAAGCCTGATTGTATCCTCACAGCAGTCTCCGCTCTTTCCACCCTTGGCAAGGCAGTGGCAAAGAAAGCTTGAAGAGAAGCCCAGAGAACTTACCCCCATGTGTGGCAACCTTGGCATTGTCCCCACGGGGTGAGCTGTCATGTGGGCTGGTGAGACATAGGAGGCAGATTTCCCTATTGCTACACAGTGCACTAATGTAGTCGTCTTTTTTTTTTTTTTTATCAAGGACATGAACAGAACTAACCTTTCAATTTCCATGCAGTAGCTCAGAAAGTAAATCCCAGAGTGCTTTGTACCTGGAGCTATAATCTCATGGGTCTTATTTGGAGCTACAGGTAGGTGCTTACCTTTGGGAAACAAATGCTTTCTTTCTCCCTTCACTTTTTAGTTAGCTCAAAAAGAGATACTGCCTACTTAACCATTCATAAAGGACTTTGAAAATACTTTGTCCGTGGCATCAAAATACTTTTCTCTATCATACAACATCTTAGTGTTTTATCTTGAACAAGAGGTACACAAAAATGTGAATTCCTTTTGGGGGAAAGGGGAACTCGGAGCAGGATATGCTTAGCATCTCCTTGTTTTGATTTTGTCCCAAGCTACAAGGGGAAGGATAACAGCAGTCAGGCTCTCACTTTTGAGAAATGAGAGCATAGATGCATCTCTTCTTAACTGGAAATCCCCAAGCATGAGCACGTAAAAGCATTTTTGTCTCTATGGATAAAACCACATAGTACTTTACAAATAATTTATATCTTGCAATATTACTAGTTGACTCATGAGTTGTCTTTTAAATTTGAACACAGAATAAGTATTTTAAACATCATTTTGCAGTTGAAATGCCTCTATGCTTCATGTGGCACTGTGTAAATTATGTTAGACACAATTTTAAGATATGTCTTAGTTAAAAGCTTGCAGCTTTCCTTTAGAAGTGTTACACATTCAGTTATTCCAATACATGAGGCATCTGATATAAGTTCAGGAATGAGATTTGTATTTACCTGCTATAAACTAGGAAGGTTTACTGGCTGTTTGTAGCAAGGTAGCTGGGGCTGATGGATGGTCTCAGGGAGGAGAGGCAGGGGCTGCCCCATGCTGCTGATTCGCCCCAATCGAGCTCAGAGACACTTCAGAGACCAAGTCAGAGAAGTGGGTATTTGCTTTATTCAGTGCACCGGATGTGTGGGAATTGTTTCCACCAAACACACACCTCAGTACTCCCAAAGGCACATTGTTATAGGTAAAATTCATGAATATTCATTACATTCCCCAGGATAGGAGTGGTTATACAAATTACTTCTCATAAGTCATTAATATTACTAATGATTTCTTGTGCTCAATGGCAAAAGGATTCCTTTTGCCCCCTTTTATCTTGATAAGATTAAGGGAATCCACAAGGGCAGAACTGACGGGCGCTGTGCTGGTGGAAGGGGCTAAAGCTCAAAGAAACAAGGATGGTTGAAGTGCAAATAGATTTGGATTTTCTATTTGACTACTCCTTTCTCACTGGACACAGGCAGCTCCAGCCCATTCCAGTGGACACACCACAGGGCATGGCTGAGCCCCTCCGACAGGCTGATGGCACCTCAGTCCCAGAAAGGGCAGAAAATGCCAAACAGGCAGAAGTAGACAGAACAGAAAGAGAAGCAGCAGAGGGAACAGTCAGAGAAGTCAGAGAAGGAGCAGGATGTGCTCCATGTGCCAGAGCAGGTATCCCCCTGCAGGCCTGAGTTCAAGTGTGGTCTCCTACGTACCACTTAGTCTACCTTGAAGTTCACATATCCACATACAGAATAGGGAACTAAACCACATAGAAAATAGGGGCTAAATTACATAGAAAATAGGAAGAGAGTATAATGAGTCTTAAAAAACTTCTAAGTTTAATATTACTGGCACAGGCAATTGTCCAAAAAAAAATGTACTGTTAGCATCCTGCTTAAAAAGGATATTTTACTACCCTCTCCCCACTTCCCTATTGCTTCTGCCTGACCCAAATTTCTCCTTCTATTTCCCTACTTTTGGTCTTCCTCTAAGCATCCCACAGTAGTTTTGCACATTTCCACACTCCTTTTAAAACATCTCCTACCAAGTTTTGGATAATCCACTAGGGCTCTGATATATCCCTGTCACGTCCCACTGTAAAAGGGGAGTAGGGGAAGATTCTTTTTGATAGATTTCTCTGATGAAAATAAAGCACAAACGCGGCAATATTATATCCGAGAACTGTTAATTGATAAAGAAAGATAAGTGTTCCTACCGAAGTGGGATAGAAAAGGGAGCAGAGAGGGGAAAAGAGAGACGGATAGAGGAACAGAGCCCCGGCACAGATCGCTCCCGCTGTACCCCGGCGGCAGCTCGGCAGATGGAGCTATGCGCTGCGAGCTGCGCCGAGTCTGCGCGGCGGCTGGGCGCGATTTGCGAACTGCAGCGGCGGCGTGTGCCTGCCCTGGGCGAGGAACGGAAGCGGGAGCGGGAGCAGGAGCAAGAGCAGGACCGGGACCAGGCTCAGGCTCAGCTCAGCTCAGCTCAGTCACAGGCTCAGCTCAGTCTCAGGCTCAGGCTCAGGCTCAGGCTCAGCTCAAGCTCCGGTTCAGGCTCAGTCAGGCTGCCGTGGCTCCGGGCGCACTCGGCAGCAGCTGCGGCTGTCACGGCTGGACTCGGCGGCTCCGTCGGGCAAACAGCGAGCCCGAGGCTGTCGCGGCCACGGAGCTCCTCGGGGAAGCGGCGAAGCAGGGCAGGACAGGGGCGGGCAGGACAGACAGCCAGGGGAGAAGAGAAGCAGCACCGCCGGGAGAACAAGGCGAGGGGGAGGAGGGCCGAGCTGACCCTCCGGGCGAGTCCCGCTGCCTCCAAGAAACCCACAGAAAAAGGCCCGCTGGTGTCGCAGGTCACTCCTTTTGTGTGCTAAGGCCCCTCCATAGCCCGATCTCTGGGGAATTTGCCCCGGGCATCCCGGGATCAGCCCCACCGGCCAGGCGGGTCTCTCCAGCCCGACCGGGGAAGCTTTCTGTGCGCTGATCGCTGCCAGGCGAAGCCTCCCCGGGGACAGAGCTGCCAGCCCGGCACAGCCCGAGAGTCACCTGTCACCCCGTGGGTAACACAGGTTGAGGCATAAGTAAAAATCAAATTGGTCTGTCTCAATCCCACAAAAGGTTTATTCATTCCCAGGAGTCTCATGATAATCTAGTTTCCCCCTTCCTGTCGGTTACAAAGTTATCTTTGAGCTTCTTCATGGTGACACTTGAGCGACTGCTTCAGTGGCTCAGCCATTGGTGATGTGGGAGTTCTTATCTTTGTTATGCTCACTGTTATCTCCTGATTCATTATGTGTATTTACTTAGTAGTTTTCCTATCGTTTCTGTTTATTATTGAGTAAACTACTCACCCCATATTCTCACTCAAACCAGATATCCTTACACCCCCGGGATTCACATACCCTTTGAGTTCCCTACATCCTTACAGAGCTGATACCATGAGTTTAATTTTATCAGTATAAACCAGCTAGGAGAAATAAAATGTTAGCACATATAAAATAAAACATAAAGTGAATGTAAAGTTGTCCTAGGTTACAATATAAATGCATTTAAGTATTCTATTACCACCAGCTGTAAAGCATTATCTGTTATCTCCTGCTATGACTCACCCCTAATAACAGACAATGAGCCATCAAGGACCCACTGCATGACTCATGGAATTATCTCATCCTATTGTGAGATGCTCCACCCAGGAGGGAGGAGCCAAGCATTCCCACCTGGATATAACCTGGCCTTAGAACTACCCACGTCAGCCCTGTCTACTGGGTTCCCAGAGGACAAGAGCTACCACTGGACCTTCAGCTGGAGACCAGACCTTCCACAGGATCACTGCTTCAACTGAACTACTTCATTTGGACTGCTACCACCACCCTAACAGGATGTCAGGTTGTATCTGACTTTGTCAGTGTTTTTCCTTGTATTATTACACATATTTTTTAAAATTTTCCTATCAAGCTGTAATCCCGACTTGCAATCTCCCACTAGTTTGTTTTCAAAATAATACAAATTTTCAGTAATAATGAACTCAGAAACTGATTAAATTCAAACAATATGGAGGCTGTTGTTGAGTGTCATAGTGTAAGTATTTTTTCCCACTTAATTATTTTGGTTTTGCTTTAATTTAATCAGATTCAGCTTAAGCTTTTCAGTACAGATGTGGGTTCTAGTCAGTTTACTCTGCTATGATTTTGATAGCAAAAGGAAGACTAATTATAAGCTTGACCAACATTACATGTCAATCTGGAGTAAAAGTAATATTAGAATATTTTATCCATTAAAATGAGAGAATGAGGAAGTGATAAAGTATCTCCTAGAACAAAGTATTTCTTAAAATCTATGTTTTTTTTCTCATGTGGTGTATGCTAATATTAATGAATTGTAATATTTCACATTCTTTAATACTTTGCATGGTATGAACAGAGATTTATATTTGATAACCTGCATGGTTTTTTTTCTGTAAGACAACATATAAGTCATCATAGAGGTATAGATAAAAGGTGATATTCATTGAACTTTCAAATAATTTCTTTGCTCTTTTATTTATTTCTTGGATAAAAACATCACTGTTGAGGATTCACACATTGAATTAAACCTGCCTTCAGTATATGTGTGATGAAGACATTAAAAGTTGAAAGTTGTTTTGTCTATGTAAGTCTAAATAAATCTCCCTTTTATTTAATGGCTAATAGTGCTAATTTTGTAGGGAGAAAGTCTTGCCTCACATGTCAAGCACTCAGAAAGTCTTGAATTTCTAATTAGCATACTTACACAATTTTTTCTTTGGTATGCAGTGATTGCAGCTAGCATATTTACCAGCACTAGTATTCTTCTGAGAATTAAAAAAGAAATAAAATATGCAAATAGTGGGGAAGGATATTAGTGGCAGAGGTCTTGCTATGACAGAGAGGAGAGCTGGGAACAGGCACTACGCTTTGTTATTGTGTCCCCAAAAGAACACATTACAACTACTCAGACAGAGGAAACTTCATGATGACAACCAAACTGTCTCAGATAACTTACACTCCTATTCATCTTCCCTGGCTGTTCCTGTTTCAGCAGGCCCAAACAACAAATACAGTCTCCAATGTTTTCTGTTTCGAGTCTTCAAGCATCAAGTTTGTAATGCAACTTGAATCTCTGACTTGATTTATGTGCAATTCATTTCTATGAACTCACAGCTGATGCGTGTGCTCGGTGCCCAGGCTCCACCAAGACTCACATACTCGTGTTAAAGCTGTGCTACATCTTCTTCTTCCACACTCAGGGGGCTGTCCTTGCAAACTTAAGAGAGGGAAAGTGATGAAGGTGTGGAGAACAAAGAAAAGACTGAAATGAATAGATGCTGAGAAAAGGTTAAATGCATTGTTTCTAATCTACCTGTAAATTCAGAACTTTGAGAGAAACTAGCAAATGTAAGAGATTCCACCAGGACACACCTCCAAGTAGAAAACTCAAACATATGGCCTTCCTAGCTCGTGGGTATTTAAATTTATTGCAGTGTGCCAACACACACACAGTATTCAGTTCCAGATAATTATGAAACAGATCATTAACTGTTCTAAACTGTCATACCTCTTGGGATCCAGGGTGATATGTGAAATCATGATAACATAGTTATGGATGTAGAAAAAACCATGATAAAAATTATAAGTATATTAAAAAAGCTTTATTTAGGAAGACTGATTAACAAGATGTATTTACACCACATGGGAAGGTAAAGATGTGCTCTGGTTAGAAAAAAGTAAGAATTGCTTGTCCAAATTAGTATCAACCTGAAAGAAGGGTGAGTCAGTGCCAAAGCATAATTTTCCATTAATGTTCCTGCCCAAAGTCTCTTTTCAGGGGGTGTGCACTAAGCAAAATGGATGTAGATATAAAATATTGGCACCATTCCTGAATTTTAACCCCAAACAGACAAGCAAGTATAAATTAATTATGAACCAGTAAAACAATTATATTAAGACGTTATTTCTTGTGTCTTTCCCATAAATAGCAGATTTTGCATGGCTAAAAACTCTTACAGAAATAAACAACTCTACTGGGCATTCAAGAATAAAGCTGGTCAGGAACATTCTGGGAACTTTTAAATTTTTACTTATTATTTGAATCATAAACATTTTTCAAAACATTTTAGACTTGATTAATTTTAAGCAACCCCACAGAAGAATTCCAGATGAAACCTAGGCAAACCTGGGTGTTACTGCTGGGTCCGGGAGGGTGGCACAGGCTGGCTCCCCCCTGGACCGGGTCCCTGGTCTGTGTAATTCCACCGGATCTGGAGCGGGTGGCCCCTGGGGTCCCGCAGCGCGGCGCGAGTCTCTAAACCACGGAAATTCTAACAGGAAACGTAGTATGGTGAAGAAACGAACTGGACTCCATCTCTGGTCTGGCAGGGAGGTTTATTTGGGGTAACGGGGAGAGGGGTTGCAGGGGAGGAGAAGGGGGGGAGGAAAAGGAGGGACAGGGTAGGGGCTGCCAGCTGAGAGAGGAGACATCTCCCAGACCCAGGTGCTGGCTTTTAAGGGGAAAGGAAGGGGGCGGGGGCTGGCTCTCTAGGAGCCAGTCCCAGGAGAAGGAAGGAAAGTTTAGCAAAAGGGTTCACACCAATAGGTTTTCAGGTACAGCATGATGCATATTTTAAAATGAACCAATAGTATACAGAGCAGGGAAACAAAGAGAGCACATGGAATCCTAAAACCCCACATTGCTACACCTGGGTAAGGATGTTCTTAGGAAGTACAAAAGATCTCACAGTCAATGAGGTTTGTTTTTTTTTCACAGAACAAATTATTCTGTGCTTTGCTTCCATTTCTGATATTCATAAGCAAAAGTTAGGCTTAATATTCCTCAGAGAAGGTTTTGTTTTTCCTAAACCTAGAAAAGCATATAGAGCTAAAGAAGGGTGGACAGAGTCTGCTCTGATCTACAAATCACTTTGGGATCCATCAGGTGGCACATTGACCACGCTACTGCATGTGGGAATTAACAGACCAATCCTGCCAACAACCTGGAGGTTTCATTTTCACTCACCACCAGGATGCCAGTGCAAATAATATTTTTTCTTGGCCTATCACCAGGTTAGTCAGTAGACAAGGTAACTGGGTATTGTGAACACTGCCTTGCTTTTCTATTCCTCTATTCTTATAAAGAAAAAATCTGCTGGTATCCAGAGAAGAAATAAGGCAATAAAAGAATATTAAGATTTTTGGGGTTTTTTTTCTACAAGGAGGAAAACACTGGAAATACATGGCAAAAAAAGAGGGAACAATATAAATTCCTCTAGAAAAGACAATGACCTTGATTTAGACACCAACATGAATGAAATACACAAGACTACTGGCAGAAGTCTGCTAACTGTCAGAGCCAATGCAGCTTGGAATTTGAGGAGGAAGTAATACAAAATTCGTCTAATAGTTGAGAAAAACCTCTTTCACCTTCTGTGAAAACTTCACAGTGCATATAGTTTCTGATGAAAACTTATAAAAAATCCATTATTTTGGCATGAGTATCCAAGCAAAAGGTCATAACAGGTAGATACCATATTTTAATAGTTAGCTTTATACCTGTGCTCTCATGCATAATACTAGATCAAATTTGTTTAAAGTTTTCTTTTCCTACGACAAAGTGAAATTAAAGCTTTTGCTTGGGGGAAAAGGATTAAGAGAGAAAAGGAAGTAAATGGACCCTGCACTAAATGAGGAGGGTCCAATTCTTGGGTGTTCTTTTATTCTACTCAAAACTAAATTTCACTCTCAAAATAGATAGTGACTGATGTTAAAAGGGATAAGAACATAGACATATTATCATTACTCTTTAATTTATATATACAATGTTAATGTTGCCTCATTAAGTTCTTTGGAGCCTGTAAAGTTATTTCTTCAGGTATAAAGGATATGTAGTGGATAGAATCAACAATGAAATGCAAGGTAAAAGAGGTTGTGTTAAAACATTTCAGTGTCCTTTAAAAAGAAAAAGAGTTATTTTGTGAAAAAGACTACAGAATATACTTTCCTCAGTGAATGCTTCAAGAATACAAACCTCACAGTTTGTATACAGTACATTATGCTGAGAGATGATAAATTATATCCATGAAAATTGCTTCTATTGGTGTGGGGAAATCATATTGGTTTCTTAGGAGCCATACTCATTTGCATTTCATTTGGAAATGAGTATGGCTCTTTTATCAGTTAAAGGCAATAAACATTTAATTTACAGCTTGAAAATGTATTGGTTTAAATAAATAATAATTTTTAATAAGCAATTGCATGGGAAATATTTTTATGTAAAAATTTTTAAATCCTTTTTTAAATTTTCTTGTTATGCATGAGCTCACTTGAGAAGTAACTTTTCTTAGCTTAAAAATGGACGTCATTAGAAAACAGCACCAGGTATTCTGTCATCAACCATGTTTCGACTTTACATTATTTTGTATGTCTGAAACATTGATTTGTGTATGAAAGATACAGAACTGACAAGCTAAGTGTATTCAGGAGATTTTGGATCATGGGTAAATGACTTAGTGAAATCTAGTTTGTATCACACCTGCCTAATCTATCAAATATAATTGTGGAACAGCAATATAATTTCAAAATACTGAATCAATAAAACCCTATATATTTAAAGTAATTAGAGTAAATTGGAATCAGGCCTTATATACTTCTCCTGGTAAAAATGTTGGGGAGGACAGAACTAGTTTTGACAGGTCTTTCACAATAATTTTTCCTCTACAACTGAGTCCTAAAGTATCCTGCGATTACCCTAGAAGTGAGTATCTCTCTGGAAATTATTATCCAGGAGAAAAGGTACCATGTGAATTGTAGGATGATTCTGTAAACCATATTAGCATTGCAAACATCACAATTCCAAAATTATTCAGCATATGTTTTATCTATTAGTTATTCTGCTTTTCAGGTTTTTGCTTTTCTTTATATTTTTCCCTTATAACATTCTTCTAGAGCTCTAGAAGACATCTAAGAAACTAATGCAAAATCATTACAGTCTGTGTTAGGTAACAAAATTAATATTGATGAACTAGCTGTGAGATAAAATATATTATGGGAGGAATTTTGCTGCTGAGGGCACCTTGCCCTGCTTGCTACACTGATGTTACATTATTTGTTTATTTTTACTTTAATGTTTAATATTTTGAGGGGTATGTAATGAAGAAGGAACTTTGAAAAATTATGAGGAAAACACGTGGATGTAAACCATATAACCAGATATTTATATGAAATTTTACTAGAATATATGAAAGTATATTTTTTTTGCATTGTTCAAAAGGTATTTATCAGTAGAATAGCTCAGAACCAGAAAAAACTGGTGACTTCACAGACAGCGACAGAGACTCGTCAAAGTTTTCATTTAGATATTTTCTAATTTTTATCTCTGTTATAAAAGAATATAAATGTGGGTTTCTTTTTCTGGAACTTTCACTTTACACTAGACTGCTGACAATCAGGAAATTGATAACTAGTAGTGTAGTACAACAGCTTAGCCTGGATGAACAATAAACTTTCTTATATATGCCCCAAAATTTATAGCATCAATCTTTACTCATAAGTGAACTAGCAAAAAAATCCATCTGAATATGAAAAATGTCCACCCAGATGTTATCTAATTAAAATGATGCTAAAAACATGAGCTCATTATTTAATGTTCACCATGTACTGAGAATGCTAAAATATAGAAGTGCTTAAATAGGGTGTTTATTACACAACACTTCTGATGATCTTATTTATGCAACAAACCATTTTTCTTTGTGCACGAGGTAACTGTCATCAGATAAATTAAAAAAGATTGCTTCTTAGTCCTACCAGATGTCAACTTTTTTAAATGTTACATGAACAGAAAAAATTAGTTTGGTATTCAAAGAAAATAATCGGAACAGGTGTGGTGGTTTGACATTGGCTGGATGCCAGGTGCCTACCAAATCTACTCTATCACTACCCTCCTCAGCTGGACAAGGAAATATGAAAGGCTCATGGGTTAAGGACAGGGAGAAATCATTCACTGATTATCAGCATGGGTAAAACACACTCAACTTGGGGAAATTATTTGAATTTATTACCAATCAAATCAGAGTAGAGTAATGAGAAATAAAATTAAATCTTACAGCACCTTCCCTCCACCCCTCCCTTCTGCGCTTCTCTTCCTCCTCTCCCCAGCAGGACAGGGGATGGGGAATGGTGGTAACTCATCACATGCTGCCACTCCTTTCTCCTCATGGGGAGGACTCCTCAAGCTCTTCCCCTGCTCCACTAGGGGTTCCCTCCCACAGCAGACAATCCTCCAAGAGCTACTCCAGTGTGCCTTCTTCCCATAGGCTGCAGTCCTTCACAAATTCCTCCAGCATGGATGTCTCCCACCAGGTGCAGTCCTTCAGGAACAGACCATTGTGGGTTACCCATGAGGTCACAAGTGCTGCCAGCAAACCTGCTCCACTGGGTCAGAGCTCCTGCTAGGAGCCTGCTCCAGTGTAGTCTTCCCACAGGATCAGAGCCCTCAGGAATCTCAGCTCCAGTGCTTGGAGCACCTCCTGCCCCTCCTTCTCCACTGACCTCAGTGCCTTCAGAAGTGATCCTGTTACATTTTCTCACTCCTCTCTCCAGCTGCTGTTTTGCAGCAGTTTTTTTTTACTCTTCTTACATGTCTTATCATCCAGACACTACCACCGTGGCTGATGGGCTTGGCTTTGGCACTGGGTGGGTCCATTTTGGAGCTGGGTAGAAATGGCTACGTTGGACATGGGGGAAGCTTCTGGCAGCTTCTCACAGAAGCCAACCCTGTGGTCTCCTCACTAACAAAATCTTGCCACAAAAACACAGTACAGTGAGAAACCTCTTTCATTTGCCTGCCTGTCTGAACCATATTTTCTATAAATTTAGCTACATAATGCAAATGCCTCCTAAGCTATTACACACAAATGTGAGTTAATTGCCTCGTGCTTTGTAAAACCTAGTTATCTATTTTACATCCTTCCAAAGTCATATGCATATCTAAGAGCAATGTTGTTACACATTAAATGTTAACTATTATTACAGAGAAAAAGTTTGAAATTGTGCATATGAGTATGAATGGTTAATATATTACAAATATTGAAGATTTGCAAATAGTTCACTATGTCTGACCTGTTTAGCACAATTACTGTAACATTTCTTTAATACTCTTCTATAGTAGAACAAAGATATCTGTTGCTGCAGGCTCCGGGAGGGTGGCACAAGCCGGCTCCCCCTGGCCCAGGTCCCTGGTCTTCATAATTCCACCGGATCCTGGGCGGGCGGCCCCTGGGGTCCCGCAGGCTGGCGTGAGTCTCCCAACCACATCAATTCAGCAGGAAATGAAGTAAGACGAAGAAATAAACTGGAACTCCATCTCTGTTCTGTCAGGGAGGTTTATCTGGGGTAAGGAAAAAGGGGTTCCAGGGGAAGGAGAAGGGGGTAGGTCAGTGGCTGGCAGCTCAGAGATGCAGGACCTCTCTCTGATGCAGACACTGGCTTTTAAGGGGAAAGGAAGGGGAGGGACTGTCTCCCTTAGAGCCAGTCTTAGGAGGAGGTGGGGAGAATTGACAGAGGGAACACACCAATAGGTTTTCAGGTACAGCAGAGTGCATATTTTGAAATGAACCAATAGTATACAGAGCAGGGAAACAAAGGAAGCACATGGAGATCTGAAAATTGCATTACTACAGATATCTACGGCCTGACAATTTACTCTACCTAATGTCCCAGGTAACTTGCTTGTTATGCCTTTCTTGCCAAAAAAGATATTTGCTAGGTTATGTTATCATTTGTCTTACATTCATTTTCAGACAATCCACATGGGCATCTTAAACATCAAGACCCATCACTCCATCTTATGATGATGCTTCAGAAGTGTGTGAGGAGCTTTAATATTCCCTAGCTCGTTTAGCTCTGTAACAACCTCTCAGATTAGTATGGGATCATTCATTAGCATGACAGAAGCCAAGACTGAAAGCATAGGTAAGAGGACAAGGGAGCTGGGGTTGTTTAGCGCGGAGGAGAGGAGGCTCAGGGAAGATCTTACTGCTCTCTATAGCTACCAGAAAGGAGATTGATTGACAAGTGGGGGTCAGATCCTTCTCCCAGGCAACCAGTGACAGGACAAGAGGAAATGGCTTGAAGCTTCCCCAGGAGAGATTCAGGTTGGACATCAGGAGGAATTTCTTCACTGAAAGGGTAGTTAGGCATTGGAATGGGCTGACCAGAGAAGTGGTGGAGTCACCATTCCTGGAAGTATTCAAGAAATCACTGGACTTGGCACTTGATGGACCTTGGACTTGATGACCTTGGAGGTTCTTTCCAACCTTAATGATTCTATGATTATTTGAATTCACAAAGGCTTTTCTTTCTTTTTTTATCTCTTCTTCCCCTTCAATTCAGTCTGATAATATCAGGATAGAAGACAAAAACTGCTAACATTTTTTTATTACTGCTGTTACATCTGTGGTGTCAGTTACCTAATAAGTCTTGAACTGATGTAGAATAAAGCAACATAAACTGTGCTGAAGTAAACTAATATTTCTTCAATTACTTCAATAGAGTTATGATAATTTAAAACAGTTGACATATTTCCTTATTGTTTTAGCAGAACAGTGATAGTTTTATGATAGTCTTATCTCTTAAATCAGTCCTTAAATATGCTAAGGCATCTGATGCTTTCAGACACCATGATCATTCTTCACTATTACTTATGCAAGCCTTTCAGTTTTCACCTTATTATAATTACTATAATATTTTATTATTATTTATGAGCCATATAACACCACAGAATTAAGTTCTTAGCAAGTATTACTCCCTTTACTGGGGACATTAACAGACAAAATATACTTGTGCCCCCTATACCCCTGGTTTTTAGTGGTCTGTGACAGAATGTGCATTAATGACACAATTTGTTTCTACCTTATTTCCTACTTGGTTTCCTAGCACCTTAAACCAGGTTCTCCAGCTCTTAATGATTTTTTTTTTTTTAAATTTATTTTGGTACATGGGTAAATCATCTTTGTCATGTTTTAACATCATCATTCATATTTTTAATGCAAGAATATATTGCTCCAGACCTTAATCTCTTGCTGTGAGAGTAACAGTGGCCTGAGATCAACTTGCAAGATCAGAATTACCTAGAGTATCCAGTCTGTACTCTGTTGTGCTGTAGAAATTATTTCATATTCACATTTGTGGCACCAAGTTTACTCAGCCTTGTTTATCATATTATCACTGTATTTTCACCACTTATTCTATCATTCTCTGCTTGTACTCAGGAATCCTTACCTCACACAACTGCTAATTGGTATGAAACCAAACAATGTGTAGGATAGGAATTTTTGAAAACTTTCTACTGTGTAAATTTGAAAGAAGCAAAGGAATTTTCAGCACAGTTAAATTTTTAAAATTTGTCCTTGAATTTATGTGGATAAATTTGTAAGACATGGTATTTTGAATAACTTGAAAATGCTCTGGTTTAGAATATAGTAGAAGTGAAGATGCTTTTTGTTGCTTTTATTTTACTATATAATATCCTGGTTTTATGTAGGGATGTGCAACAATCTGAAAGAAGCATTCATAAGATTACATTAATATATAAATTTATAAAATACATATGTAGAACTTCCAGATCTATTCTATATTTCAAACAGACATCCCAACATTTATAGTGCATATATTACACTATAAATAATGTTTAAATATACATACATATATATATATATATATAGTGTTTATACTCATACACATTGATTAGAGAGCTCCTGATCCACTTCTATGCACAGGACAAGTGCAGTTAGGCAAAGAATTTCTAAACTGTGTTGCCAGTTAGATCATATTGACTGCAATTACTGATACTCCCGGCAACTTTCTGTTGTCACATAGTTTGTTCTAGTGAGCCTTGGGGACAGACCATTGTAGCATGTTTTATGAACAAACAACACTATTTGACATAAGAGAGGTTTGGAAACTAATCAAATGACAAGTTTTCCATGCCAAAACTTTGGAATCAGTCAGGCTGTAGCAGATTTCCCTCTGGGCTGCACAGATCCATTTCTTCTGTCTCTCAGTTCCCATGACCTAATTACTGGGAATATTACAAACTTGCTGCCAGGCAACTCTGAATGCTGCTTTCTGTCTTAAAGAATAATAAATATATGGTCCTTAGTAGAGCTGTATGAAGAGAGGAATGAGAAGGTCACAAAATGGAGGGAAAAATAAAAGATCCAAAAAATATAGTTTGTACTGCTACTAGAGGTAATTTTTTTCAGATCAGTTGGGTGGCAAATAAAACTTAAGGGATCTGAGTTTGAGAATGGGATTTGGGCACCAGTTACCTTTCCTCAAGAGGGGAAAAAAATAAGTTTTATCATTTTCATTATTAGAACTAAAATCTCAGTGAGTATTCTATATAACTGTGTTTCAAATTATTTCATGAAATTAAATGAAGAAGCATGAAGAAAAGAAAAACACACATTGAGAAAATACTAAGTAAAATAAATAGTTCCAGAATCAGATTGTATTTTTACCTGAAAACAGAGAAGTTTTAACATAGGCCTGTTGGTATGTAAAACTACTTATGTTTTAACCATATTGCAGGAATAAACAGAAATAAAATTGACAGGTTAACATGACAGGTTAACGTCATTGTAGAAAGGACTTGACATATCTAGAATTTAGATGTGAACCTAGCACAGCTGGATTCCCATTTCTTAAAATTGCACATGTATTCTATTTTTTGGGTAAGCAAATTGTCAGATATGTGGCATGAATTGCCAGAAAATACTTTTATCCTTCATGGACATGGTATTTTTGGGCATTTTTTCACATGAGATCTTTACTGTTATTTGGTTAAACACATTTTTGTTGAGTAGAGATTGAATATAATTGAATTTACCAAGTGATATAAAATTTTCAAGGTGCTCTATAAAAGAGTCACATAGTGTACCTACAGTAATTCTGTGCTGCAATAATGCAGTCCTGTTAAGGAACTTATTTGTAAGGTACATGTTAAGCTAATGTTACTCTGTGATGGGTGGATACTGCCAGGGGTACAGTCTTGAAAGTTAGTCAGTACTTTGGGATGTTACATGGTTGTTTCCCTTCTATCCTTCTATCTTGGAAGAAAACCACTTTTGAAATGTCACATTTGAAAAACAGGGAAATAGAAGCCAAGGAAAAAGGCAAAAAACAACCTCTGGAGTTTTCCATCATTTTCTTGTAAAACTATATATGAATGATGTCACAGATGCATACACACAGTCAAGCAGTGAAAGGAATTTATTGACCATTGCTACCTATCTATTTACAAAATGAATTTGAGCCATCACTTCCTTAATGCGATACACAATGAGGCACAAAAGAGCAGTTATGCATCTCAAGAGCGACCACGTTTAATAAAATCTCTATGAATGTTATGATATTCATATTTTCCTTAATTTCTTTGCATTGTTATTTTCTCACACATGCATAAAAATAATCCAGTTCAGTTCCTATAAGATTCCACAATAATACTGAAATAGCACTTCTGAAGTTCTTAAACTTGATTTGCCCTGTAACAGAATTTAACACCTGGATCATACATGATTTTTCTTATTGAATATTAGTAATCAATTTGGACTAAATTATATTTTTCGGCAGTGCAGTTCTACAGGACCATTACCACCATACCTCACCTCATTCTGTCCATCTTAATGATTCCACTTTTCCTTGATAGTTAATTCTAGCCTCCACTCTTGTTCCCAATGGTCTTTTCTTTTATTTCTAAAATCTTTTGACCAAATTGCATCATTTTCTTCTGTTTTGCTGTCTGTTTTGCAGTCAGTCTTTCTTCTTTTGTGTACCCACACCACTCCAACACTAATTATTCACTCTTTTTACTATTTCTAATGTCTAAAGTTCATTTTATCTCCTTTCATCCAAGTCTATCAGTGACCTCATCATTGTGATAGCTTTGAACTTAATGTGACAACTTCTTGGTTGTCCTAACATTTTTTGGTTCTTTTTCTTTGGTTGGTGTTTTTTCTGTGGTTTTGTATACTTGCTTTTTTCCATTTGTGAGCTCTCCCTGTTACTGCTACTTATCAATTATGCTACCATCTTTGTATTATCTCAGATTTGTCATACCATGTCCTTTCCCAGTTATTAAAAAAAAATTTTGGACTCGTGAGGGCAACAGATGCTTGTGAAATTCTTGGAATATGTCTTATTTCTGGAGGACACATTGTACCTTCTGTAGATTCTCTTGAATCTTCTATCTGGAGTCTTCCATCTGAAGAAAATTTCAGATGGCCCACAAAGACAGGGTGATTAGTATATCAGTAGTGATTCTAGCTAAGGAGATTATAGGACTGAAAATGATATTTTATCTAAATTTCAAATGTATTGATCTGGTTTTCAAAAGCCACGTGTTAAATATCACTTGATAAGGAACTGGAAAGTGTGATGTTTTTTAGAGTTCCTTTATTCCTGTGTTTTCTGGTTTCAGGCAAATAACTAGATATGATTATAAATGAGGCATACCTTTGTGGCAAGTAATATAGAAAAATAGGATGACTATACTTGTTTAGCTCAAAGGTACATCTAATCCAACCTTGTCCTTGATAATAGCCAAAAGCAGACACAGAGAAGAAAGCACAAGACTATAAAAATAGGTAGCAATACTTCCCCTGGATACCTCCTTAGTCTCACTGGATCACAGATTCCTGAGCTGTAAATGCTGTGTGCATATTTAAACACTCTCTTATCCATCACTTTCTGAAGCTAAAAACTTTTGAATCCACACATGATTCTTAATACAAGGTGTATTATTCAAAATGTTCTATAAAGAATGATTGCTTTTTACTTGTTTTCATATGCATGTGAATTATAAAGAGGAATATACTCTTTGGATACAAAAATGAATTATTTTTACGGTGTTGCTTATAGAAATGACTACACTCTCGTTTTCAGGAAGGTTTAGATCCAATAACTGCCTTTAAAGTTTTGCCATCATTGTTTCAGTACAGTGAAATAATAGGTTCTAAACAGACTCACAAATACAGAGAAAGATTTTATGGAGATTTTATGGGTCAGTGATGTTTTTATTAAAAGCAAATATTGAAAAATTTAAAAGATCAGACAAATACCGTTCATGGATGGTATCAATGATAAACAATGTTAATGATTCATACAAGTCCTAGATATAGCACAGAAATACTTCAAGACAAGTGGAATTTCCCTATTTCCAATATATGATAGACATATTATTGCATAATTAATCTTTATTTAACAAAGTTAATAATTCATTTATCTTCTTCCATCCTGGTCCTGTTTTCAACAAGAACAAGCACTTCAAAAAAAGGAACATAGTCAACATGTGCTACTTATTGTTTAAGTTGTTGCATTCACACTGATAGGTTCTGAGTTTAGGTGGTGTCATGGTACTAAGACACGTCCTAGAAAACCAGCAGTATGAAAACTACTACCTTGGTGTCAAATTCCCAGAAGGTAAATGACAGGTTAAATGATTCTATCTAAACTTGGAAAGTATAAGCAAGACTGCAAACTTTTAAATGTATCTTTTTAGTTTAAAAATAGCTAGAACATGCAAACTCAGTATTGCCATTGGTAATAAGAGTTTTCACTAACTTTGCAAAGCCTCAGGCTGGGCTATGAGGCTTGCCTTTTCTGGACTCAACTTGCTTGGAGCTTTGCTTAAATCAGTTAAGCTGAAAGAGCAATTATCTAATGACCAAGTGGCAATTAATTCATTTTCGTTTACTTTGGCTTTACACAAGTCTGTGTTACAACTTTGTTAACAAATTCTACATAGATAGGAACATCCCTTAGTTATTCTGTGGAGAATGTGTGATCCATGGCCCTATAATAATCATGGGGCATCTAAGAGTACAGGATTTGGGTGACAGAAGAGGTCTTTAGAGTATGGATACTGAATATCATATTGGCCTTATAAGGATATCAAAAGCTCCTCTGTTAATAATGCAAACTTAGAAGCTGAGAAAAACAGATTTTAGCGGTAACAGAAAGAAGCAAATATATCCAACATACTCACAGGGAACCATTAGTGCCAAAGTCATATGTAGCACAGAGTTACAGAAGAGCAAAGAAAGAGCAAAGGAGAAAATCTGTTCAAAACCAGACAAAAATAGTCCGAAGTAGACCCTAGAGTGAGGACAAAAAACCCCCATTCCTGGGATGCTGATAGAATGCCAACAACTTTTCATGACACCTCAGAAACCAAGCTGAAAGAATTGGCTTGGAGTCTCTGAGAATATTGGGAATGGCCATGAAAACATCCATCCTCTAGTGGATTTGGCTGCTGAGGCTCATGGCCCATCTAGCAATAGTGCAGTGATGTCTTTGAAAAAACAATCTAGCAGAGGAGTCAGTGGAGGCTCCCAGACAACAGCAGGGAGACTCTGGCTGGTCTCCTGTGTATGGGAACTGCTTTCATTCGAGACTAATCCTGGGCCCTTAATGGCATGACTGGGCCACTAATCTCATTTATCCAGACAGCAACCTGAGCTATGGGCTGAACTCCTGGCCTGACCTCATCCCTGCCTTGGCACCAACAAGCTGGCAAAGTCACTGGGCTGTATCTGACCCTGGTCATTGTCTCTGAACCTGGAAAATGAGAAACAGGTTTAGCTGTCATAAGGGTTTGGTGTTTTGTGGTGTTTATTTTTTTTTTTTAAGATGTAACAGCTGCTAACAGTAGCTTTGCTAATGAAGTTTCTTTTGTACTAATTAGAAAATTTGGACTGTGAGTGTTTGTACCACAGTAAGTGAATTAACAGTAATATCCATTTGCATTTTGTTCACACTATTAAAATGTGACTAATTTTTTTTTTCACTTATAAAGCATTTTCTCTTTCTGCGTAGAATTGTCCTAGAATTCCCAGACTCCTAGTTCATTCAAGCATCAGCTGTTCAGAGGTTTTATGGGGTAACACTGGGGAACATGAGACTGCTTCTCATCAATTGTCTTTGATACTGAAAAAACATATTTACACTGTAATACAATAAATAATGTCTCAGACTTTTGGATAAACCTAGTTCCACCTGTCTTACCAAAGCCACACTTTTTCTTTTACAGTCTTATTCCTGATTTTTTCATGTCTAAAGCAAAGAACTCGAATATTCATTTAAAAAGAAAGTTATATCCTACATTACTGTTTATTTTGTTTTTCCCTTTAGCTACAAAGAAAATAATGATTTGGAGGCTGCCTATTAGCTTTTCCATGCTTTCCCTTTTCAACTTTATAAGTGGTGTCTTTCACAATACTTCTAGAGAAACTCTCATGCAAGAATTATTTGCCATGGTTTCTAAACCTCAAAACAATGCTCATTTTGCCAGATTTCTCCTATTACTACACACATTGCGTGACTGAACTACTGTTACCTTGACTAAGTACTCATAAAAGCTTTAGTAAAATGAATCTACATTTAATGATTCATAATATAATCAAAATAATCATGTCATTTGTTATTGCATGACACACTTCCCCCTCATGGTCTTGCTGTTAGCATTCAATCTGAAATATATACACAGACACAGCAAATCCTTAGCTTTAAATTTTCAGGTGATTTTAAGAAAAATGTATAATAAAAAAGAAACTCAGCTGAAATGGCAGTTTTCATTTGTAGAAATCTCTGTTTAAGTACATACTTTGACTTTACCACTTGCATACTGGTTGTTGTTTTTCCTTAGTTGATATGAGGAATTCTTAGTCCCCCTACGTAGTTACTCAACCTTCTTACTCAAGTGGATCCCATTTCTTCCAGTCCCTCTTCAGTCCCCAAGAAGAGGGGATGCATGCACATTAGACATAAAAACAAGTAATTTATTTTTCATTTCAGGATAGCTTTAAAATTGCAGAACTTTTATCTAGAAACAAGTTATTAAATGCTTAAAATTAAAAAAAATAAAGCACATAATTTTTTTCATCTTTTTTACTGCTTTTTTATTTTAATAGCAATGCAAAGAGAATTTCTTTGTTATTCAGAGGACAGCCCTTTAGAAATACAGATTTCATAGCTAAAAATGTGTGGGGAAAGCACAACCAAGATATTCATTATGAGTACATCTCCCCCTGCTGCAAATCAAACTGTAAGATCATTTTTTCTGTAGACGCAAGTTAAACTTAATAAATGACATAAATTAATAGGGAAATATATTAGTGAAATTAACTAGCATAATACATTTAGAAAACAATACTATATTGTTTCAAGGGCAAACTAAATACATTTTTCTGTTCTTTGCTTTATTGCAAATAAATGTATTTAAAAATAAATATTTTATAACAAAAGAATTTCCAGTGTACTTATTAAAAATGTGATTGCATAGTTTTGCACAGAACAGTGTCTTATCATTCCAGTTTCCTGCCAGATAAGACTGGAGAAAATAGGGAGAGGAAAACACAAAAGCAAAGAGGGATGGCAATAAGAATATTCCTGTAGCTCCTGTTCCACTTTTCCTGAGTGGGCAATGGATTTTCATACAAAGCATTCCAAGAAGAAACTATATAGCGTAAGAGATGTACAGCAAAACCCCAGCATTGCACTTATGATACTTTGGCTTTCATTTATTCATCAGCATGAAAAATTATATTTTTTCCAGATTACCAAAATGTATGAATAAGCAAAAGTAGGCTGTGAAGTCATATATATTTAATGAAATCACTGCCACTTTAATTTAACTCTTTTTGATTGATGTAATCAGATATTTTTATTACTCTCAGCCTTGATAATCTCTCATTTTGGGCTGTTTTCCTAACTCTAATTCCAGCTCTGAATTATCCACCTAACTTTTATCTGTTACTGAAAGATCATTTTGTATAGTATTCAGTGTCTATGAGCTCTAAGAATGGTCATAAGTGCAGTGTCTAAAGATGCTATTTAAAATCCATTTGGCCAGGTTGTATAAAGCAAAAAGAAAAGGTAACACCTTTTCCAAGAGTCTAAATGGGTGGACACCTGCAAGATCACTCTGATATAATTGCTGGATTATTACCTTGCTGCTTGAAACTCTTACAGATGCACAGCCTCTCACAGATATAATAACTCTGTACAATCTTACAGATGCTAACCTGTTATATGTTGCAAATTCCTCAGTGCTTGTGTTATCTGCATAAAATATCCATTGATTTATTTTAAATATGAAGAAGAAAATCAAGCAGAAATCTGAAAAGGCTCTATTTAAAACAATATCTTTTTCTTGTCAGATCCCATGGTCAGACTTAACACCAATATTTCATGGGGGCATTCTTCCTCATGAAATTCCTTGTGTTTTCTTGGTGATGTGTATACCGTGGCACTATCAATGAAAGGACTAGAAACATTATATTAATCTTACACAACAAATAAATACAAGCTATAGAAACTGTAAGTCTCTTGTAGTTCTGGGTCTACTTTTAGTATGTATTATATATATAAAAACATATACATACAATGCATCCATATATATTTAAATATTTGTATAATAAAGTCATATACATTTAATTATTTATATATTAGAGTCATTATGAATTGTTCTCTAAACATGTTCTCATACTTAGAGAACAGTGGAAGTATGGACTGCTTCACTACACAGAATGAAAAAATGTAAACACCTTGATAGTTTAAGGGCTATATACTAGAAAAAGGCTATAAAACTACACAGAGCCTTACTCACAATGATAAATATTGTATGATGTAATGTTTGTATTTAGCACAAAACATTGGTTGAACTGTATAGACTGCAGCAGAGATCTTCAAGTAAAAAAAAAGGCACATAAAAGAAAGATGGTCTTGTCTTGCATTCATATTTTATAATCTGGGAAAAAAACCCAAACCAGTTAAAATCTAGCCACTTTTGGCTTGGAAAAAGGAAACAAAAAGACTTCAGTTTAAGTTTTCTCGAAAGTATAGAGACAGTTTTCATATCTCCATTTCAGTGGTCCAAGAGATACAAGAAGATTTAGGGCTCCCAGGTAAACTTAAGACTTTTAGATATAACTGTCTTCATTGGAAATTATGTTATCTGATGATTTATTTTACTTGTAGAAACATTTAGAAGCTTGTGTAGAAATGAGTTGCACTGTAATTGTTACTATCCAAGTATACAGAAAGAGGAAGCCTGAATTAAAAAAATAAATATAAATACGGATGGGTCTGACAAATGAAAAAATTATTACATCCATGATACAAACTAGGAGCTTAGTCAGAGAGGATAAAGCAGGAACTCAAGAGCTTGAAAAATATGCGTAATAGCACTAGAAAGATAATCCAATATTTTCTTAATATCAGTTACTGCTAATTCACAAAACCTTTACAAAATAATGATTAAGTTACCTATTTGAGACATTTGAGGTTTATGGTTATAGGCTTATGTTACCGAAATGCGAAGAACTTGTCTGATATGTCATGGATTACATAATACTGCTTTATATCAGCATGTATTGTTGTTTGATTTGAGTCTTTACCCTCTTTGCATAACAAAATTAAAAGACCGAAACCTTTTGATTAACCTGAAAATTTATGGCTTCCAGCAAGTTGCACCTTTGTCTATTTAATTAAGATTTTTTAATTATTTAATTACTTTCAGCTGGAACTATTTTCAAGGAAAAAATATGAAGCTGTGAGTAGACAGAGAGCTAAAATTTGATTATCTCATGAAATATAGAAGAAATAGTTTTCTTTTGGGGTTTCCTAGTTTAAAATATTAGTCCTTGGCTTTTTACTTGTCAAATTTTTAAAAAATGATTTAATTTGCCTCCTATTTCAAGTTCGTGAAATGATCATAGATGAAATGCATTGCTTTGTTTTTGCCAGTGTTTACAAATTGAGCAGTATGTACTTTTATCCTTACACAGGAAAGCACAAATAAAGTTCATTTTTAATCACATAATTGTGCTGTCATTTGCTTCCCTATATTTATATAATGATTACATCATTATTCCTGTCATGGACTTAGATTCAGAAGGGAGCAAATAAGCATGAAAATCACAGCAACATGTTTGGACTTACTGTTTTTAGGAAGAGTACATTTTGTTTTATTTGGCCATATGTAACAAATGTGTGGTTGGGTAGGCTTACTTATTATGTTGAATTTGCAGGAAATGTGTTTACCTCCAACTCTCCTCTAATGAGCAAGAAACTGGACTTTCGCCTGCACTACAGAGTTTGGCCAGTGCTACCTTACTAGGAAAAAACAATTGCTAAACTTCAGCAACAGCCTTTCAATAATGTAATGTAAGAGTCATTATTTACGGTTGTATGAGTGGGTGAACTTTTGGAATGTTCAGAATTTATAGTGTGTGTACTCCCCAACATAAAATATTTTTCTATTTTTCTCTCGTTGTAAAAATTATGCCCTTTTAATAGTCTCAATGAAATCTCTAAGCAAGACAATGGAGTAAAAGTAAGCATAGTTCCTGAAGTTTAAAGGGCGAAGATCCTAAAAAAAAAAAAAGAAATCCACCCAATAAATGGGGCTGTATTCTCAACCTCTTCAAAATGGTATCAAAATGCCTAATACTTGGCATTTCAAAGAAAATGGCTCAATTCCATTAACAAGGAAATATCCTAATCCACAAATATACGCAGTGGGTAATGTGTTAATAACACCATTATCAGCTGATAACTCGGTGCAGTTAATGTAGCTCAGCATGAGTTGACTTTACCACAAACCATTGTTTCCTTTTAAAACAGCACGAGATCTTGAGAAAAACCTCTCTGCATCTCACTATGGGAACTTAATAAACATTAGTCACCATGGTGCAGAAACAGGGAGGAAAAAAAGGTACTTTATATTTCTTCTGTTGCATGCTGTTCTATTCAACCTTGTTTAATTAATTAGTTCCTTTAAGCAGTGTATCTGATACTGGGCTCACTGACTCTTACATTATTATGATCGACAGTTTTCTTCTAAAAAAATCCTAAAAGCTCACCTCAACAAGTATCAGAACTCCTTACGTGATACAAAGTTGCATTTCACAAATATAAAAATACCAAATAGGACCATCTGCTTTGCATTTTAGTACTAGGATATCAGTAAGACTGGATGAGCAGAGAAAATCCTTTTGGTGGAGCTGAATCTCTGAATCCACAGTGTCTCTATCCTGTTTGTATGTCCAAGTCATCCCTGGGTTGGACGTACAAACAACCATGCTTGGTTGTTGTTCTTTGTTTCCTTGAGTCCTAGTTAAGTTCATATACTTGCAACTGAGTTTAAGACAAAAAAGAAATCTTGTGTGCTGAGTAAATCCAAACAAACTATTTAGTACAATGAATTTTTGCTATATGGCAGAGTTGGAGAGCAAATGCAACTTTCATGTTAAAGATGAATAAGTGACCCACAACACAAATGTGGCTTGTTCCATAACCCACTAGGCAATTGATTCCCTGGCAAACAGGGCTGTGTTTGTGTTAATACTGGTTGCGGTCCAGATACATGTTTTCATCTTATAAACCATGAGAAGTATTATGCTGTGCCTTCATAAACTTAATGGTTAACACAGAAGTATAAAATGAGGCATGTATTCATAGTTTGTAATTGAGCTTTATTTTATCAGAAATTTGTTGAAGTTTATATTAGGATTTAATTCTACATACCATACTTCTTATTAGATGCAAGAGACCATGCACAGATTCTGAAATTAGTCTAGTGATTTATATCTATGCTGGCTGAATCTTCATTCTATTCCTTTATCATCCCACATCCATTTTCCTCTAGGTTATTTCCCATTTTATGAAATTGGTAGCTATTTTTACAGTTGGTCTAACTGAGCAGTAAAAAGATTCTCCTAAGTAGTTGTATCAACTACTTAGTTGTTACTCTTTGTCTTTTTTTAATTATTGGAAATACTTTATTTTGTAAACAACCATTTACCTTGCATTATTCTGAGGGGGAAAATAAAACGAGATATGGTACATATTTGAAAGCTTCTTCATAAAAGAGTGGTGACAACTTTTCAGCCTTTGAGATATGATAAGAACAATTAATTGTCCTAAAATGAATCTACTCACTGCTGAAAGGAGGCAAAGTTGAAGACATTTAAGTTGTTTCTATATAGGGTTAACTGCTTTAAGTGAGGATTGAAAGCAGAAGTGTGTTCCTCTACCCCAATAGAATTTTCTAATGGGTTAAAATTGGAAGATGGCTACAGAATATTTATTAGCTTGAGATGAAAAGTTATTTCATTTACAAATTGTGACCATATGTGAACTCATTACAGTTCTAAGGATGTCTGTTCTTTTGTATATGTGCAATGTAAGATCAGGGATATGGAAAACAAATGGACCTTAAAAAACACACTGCGATACCTAAAGTAAAATGAAGTAGATTTTTTTGGTTGTGAGTTGAGGGGAACAAATGGGTCTTTACCTAACTACTTGGGCTTCTAAAAGATTGAACTTCTAAGATATACCAAAATAAAATGCGTACTCTCAAAAGCAACATTCTTTTCACAAGGCTAAACTGAACATTTCAGCAACAAACTCATGGATTTCATTTGGGTTCAAAAACTAATTATCAAATATTTTATGCCAACTTCATGGATAAATTTTCAATTACCATTCAATCTGAACTTATCCTGGCTAAACTATGGATATTAACAGCATTTGTACACCTGAAAGAATATAACTTGCCAATATAACCAGCATTGGCTTGTTTACTAAAGTTATTTTTCACAACTAGGTGTTTTTGTAAGCCTCAGCAATTGTCACTGTAGCTCCTTCCACACAGGGTAGGTGTACATGTTCACCTGGAGGCGCTTGTACCTGTGTGCCATCACGGTAGGTCAGATGTTTGCCAGCTCTGGCAGACATCCTATGGGAGCATTGGCAGAACCCTTGAGCCTACACTTGCATATCCTGATGAGTTATAAGGTATGTTGTCTGTTTGGGACAGTGATAAATGTGTACAAACATGATCTACTCTGGTTAAGACAGAGAAGAGGATTCTGAGATGTATGACACTATGCTGCTGCTTCAGTCTTCTGGCTAAAGGAATAATCATATATTCCTAGAAAACCTGGCAATAACTCTACTGAACTTGGAAATGTGAGGATCTTGATCCCTCAGCTCTCTCAAAAGTGTCAAATTCACATTTAATCACTGAACTTTTTATGTGGTTTTTTTTTCTTGTAGTTACCAACTACACATTTTGTTCAAGAGGGTTTTTTATTTAAATAAAATAAAATTTTATTTAAATAGATTAAAAACCATTTAAACAAAGGAATGCCTTTATGTGAATCTTTCCTTTATTCTACCACAACTTAAAATGGTGAAAATAAAGCAGAAAGGAAAACCAAACTGTTTTTGAATGGTGAAAGCAATACCTATGAACAATGGTGAAAACAAAGCAGAAAAGAAAACCAAACTGGTTTTGAATGGTGATAGCAATTCCTATGACTTTATGCATTTTGTCACCTAGGCAGCTGTTCTGTCAAAGCTTTTTCCCTCCCCTTCCCCAAGTCTTTCCATATTTCAGCAATATTCATCCTAGACAAGAAACAGCAGCAGCAGTTCCAGTCTACAGCCAAAGTCGAGCTAATCAGATGATGAGAATGTGTGTGCCTTTGGATAGACAGCTAATACTAAAAGAAGTATGCAAACAGATTTCTGCCCTCTCCCTTTCAGGGATGCCTAACTTGGGTCTTTATATGTAAGTGGTCATTTCCTAGAAGATTATGTTGTAATTTTGTTTGGTATTACTTGAAATTAACCAATTGATTCAGGAAGTTATTAAAAACAGACAGTCAGATTAAATAAAATTCTTTAGTAAACAGGCTAAGAAAATGCTTTCTGCTTTGCACAGGATGTCACATCCCTGTAAAGCTGGTAATGATTTTCACAGGTGATATGCATAAAAATAACAATTTTTGAGGATATGGGAAAACTATGAAAGATGTTTAAGAATATTGGCGGCAGCAGGTGACATTATAATAAAGATTAAAGCCATATCTGGTATTACAAAAAAAGTGAATTGTGAAATATTTTTCACTGCTGTCATTATTGTTGTTTTGAAATGCAAATATATCATGATTCATTACAGCAATCTTTAGAATTAGGATTTTATTCAGCTGGAAAGAATAATGTTTGAATTACTATAGTAGGTTTAATCATTTTCAGTTGCTATACGGCTGTATTAGTTTAATATTTAATACAAGTTTCCAGAAAAATAAAAGCTCTAGACAGACTAAATTGCATTTGCTATCAGTGAAGAGAGTAACATACAACAAAGTATAACTTACGGATGATCTACAAGTTAAAAATTGCTCTACTTCTCCATCAGATTATATACTTTGGTTTTTATCTTAGGCACTGCAGGAGAACGGTTTCCTTTGCAAAGGGATGGAGGAGGAGAAATATGTTCTCCAGCAGGAAAAGCCCACTGAAAAAAATGTAATTGAGTTCATTTTACATACGCACACACACACACAGATTGTTTAGTCCATTGTGCTGTGCATGTTATACATCACTTTCCTTATTAACATTACTCTGCCTTTTCACTCACATACCTATTTTCAATGCTTGCAAACTAACCTTCAATAGAAAATTCTGGGAATGATGTTATCACTTGTTCTATGATTCCACTTCAGAAGAAAGTGTACATTTATGGGACAAGCAGTTTCCCAAGATGGGACAATGGACAGCACCTAATAGGTTCTTCTTATGCAGAAACACATAGTTGAAAACCAAGAATAATGTTACTTTTGAACCTCCATTTATACATTGCTCTTGCTAGTAGGATACGAAAACTTAACAAGATCTATAGTTAAAAACAGGGTTATATATGAACTACACAGGTTGTTTTTTCCACGTTCTCAGAATTTTGATAATAATCTATTTCTTTAGTTTGAGCAGAAGGAAAGTGAATTCATTCCCGTTTTTGATTCCTCTTATAGTCTTTCACAGAACAGTTATGTACCATAATCTAGAATTTTTCCCAAGATTTATAAAAGGTTTGCTTACATTTTCCAGATCAATAAAAATAAAAATATAAACTATAATACAGAACTTCAACCAAGAAACATATTAGGTTATTACTTGATTTGCTAAGTGCAAGGATATCCCTCATGATGTGTTGAACACAAATAAGTATGGCTGTCCCCTAAGCAATTGCTATTCGATACGAATGTGGTGTAACTGTGGCTCTTTCCTTTCTGTCCTGTCAGTAGATCAGGATTGAGATATAATGTCAGCCTTTTAAAATGAATTCATATGAGCCATGGATATGCCCTAGAGGGACTGTTATTTTCCTTAATTATTTTTAAAATAAAATAAAAATAAAATCTTTTTTTTCACTATGGTTAAATAAGAATTCAGAACCTTTTAATTTAAAATAGATTGTCAACAAAGCTATAACCCTAACTGAAGTGTAATGAATAATTTTTTTTAAAAAAAGCAACAAAAATCTATATGGTCTAAAAAATATCAAGTACAAATGACTCAAAGACTTTTTATTTTGCTTTGTTTTCAACTATTTTTTGATAGATCTTTAGAAAATATCAACACTGATATTTTCTAAAATACTATCACAAGCCTAAGGATTATCTGAAGTAAATTCTACATCATTACAGTTCTTTGAGATGAATACGATAGTAATACATTTATGAATTTTTGCTGTCTACAATTGTAACAGTGGAGGATGTGTGTTAATTGCACACAAAGGTCCTTAGAGCATTAGGATTAACTGATCAAATAGAATAATGCTTCAATTGAAACATCTTTCTTAATACATATCTACTACAGCTTATAGAAAATGTTACATGTAAAAATAAAATTACCACATATGGGAGAAACAAGCAGTATCATAATCCAGCAAGTTCTTTAATTCACCAACAAGTTTTGTGTTACTGGATTTCTAAAATGTCAAGATGGACTCCATGGTTTTTATCCTGAAATATCTTGACCTATCAGAACTACTGCACATACATCGATCTGTGAGTGTTTTGCATAATCTTGTTTGAATTAGATTTTAATTTTATTTTTTCTTTAATTTGAAAGGAAAATGATCAACGTCTCTTAATATTGAGAGGGATCTAGAAAAAGAAATCAATGTCAATAGTTTTCGGCATGTTGGGTAGTAGATACCTTGCCAAATATTGACACTACTGGTTCCACTACATTGTGAGTAAGATCTCACTGTGATATTTTATTAAATATGTAAGTTCTGATTAGGTCAGTAACTATAAACAATGGACAATTGCTGAGTAAGGTCTCTTGAGGGACAAATCCATGTATGGTTTTATTACACTAATCCAGCAAGAAAACTTATCACATAGATGTCTGGTTTTTCCCTTGAATATAGTTATTCCTGAAATTGTATATATATTATGTATTCAACTTGTTAAAAAAATATATATTTCATAATTTTATGATAATATAGTTTTCAAAAATCTGCTAACTATTCAGTGATTATCTTTGATGATGGGAAGAATGACTCCATTCTTATGCTAAGTACTTCTTCATAAATATTGAGCTATTTCCTGACACCAATAACTAGTAAGGCAGACTTTCACATAGTGACACACTATGGGCAACTCTAAACTGCAGTGTACTAATTTTGAAGTAAGCACTATTGGGGCATGAAAGAAATGTTTTGTTTAGTGATCAGGTTCAAATTATAGAATAGTGTTGCCTTTGCTGCTTATATTTGCCCTAGCCATGACATAGGTACAATCAAAAAAACTGACTTGCAGGCTTTAAGCATTATGACAATAATCAGAAATGCTATTTGAAAACCCTCCTAATCACCCAAGAGTACAGCATAGAGTTTTCTGCAGTCTTTCTCCACCATGTTATACATCATCAGAAATGGGAAAACGTGACATTTTCAATGCATGTTTTTCCAAATTCCTCTTCATATTTATATGTTGCCCCTCTATATTGAGTTGCCTCTGCAGAATTAACTCTTGTCCCAAAAGTTTTCTAGACTTTAATCTTACCTGCCCATTCTATTTCACCATGACTTCTTGTCGTATGTTACCAATATTCCTTAAAACAACCATGACATTACATTAAATATATTTTTCCTCATTTGACTGCTTTTAACATCTCACATAAGGGTTGCCCAAAGTCTCTGAAAGCAATAGTAAAGGCTTCCGTTGGACTTCAGTTTAGCTTTGCTATAACAATAAAAACTGATTTAAAAAATATAACATACCCTGCTACTACATAAACGTATAAGCTACGGTGTAAATTTACATTCAAAATATTATATAATAATTTTTTTAAGTCAGTGCTGCTGTTATCACTAGTCAAATTCCATCTGCCAAGATGTAGCATATCTAATGAGTCCATTACACAATTTTCACCTATGTCTTCTCACAAAAAATTGCATTTTTTAATATATCATATATTTTGATTACATTGTTTATTAATATCTGTTCTATGCATGCTTGATGTACTTTCTAATAAATTTAAAGCTGATTTTACACACTGAACTGCTTGGAATAGTAAACTGGCCTTTTTTTTTGTTTTAGTGTCAAGTGTAAAGTAGCTCAGAATGAATATGACCAACTATGAAAAAATCCAGGATAAATGTGAGGAAAGCAGTAGGATACCCTTAGTTTCACATTTCTTGTCCAAACAATCTCATCGTTTCCAGAAAATCCCCCCAGCTGGCTTTTAGTGATTCCTCTTAGAACAAACCCAGTCTTGAGGTTTAAGCTCTGTTTTTAATATTGTTGTGCCTGAAAGATATAATCATCTGGCTCTGATGACAAGCAACATATAAATTAAAAGCAGACTAACCAAAATAATTCAGGAAATTCCTGTTTATAAAAGATTAAATAAGGATGTTATCACTAGCATTTTACCAGGATAGTTACTAAGCCAAACATATTTCAAAATTTTTATCAGCATCTCCATAACCAAAAGCCTATCTACAGAAAATTATGTTGTAAATAGATAAGAAAACAGTAACTACACCAATCATATGAAACCAGACTGGTTCTTTGATAAGTTAGGTCTGGTAAAACAAATGTAGCCCTATGTCCAAAAGCAAAGAAATCATTCAGCATCACTTACCAAAAAAAGAGTCAATCTTTGATGAATATTTGTTATTCAATAAAATTAGTTTTATTTGAATAAAACACCTCTCTCTAAAAATGAGGAATTGGTGTGAGTTTGAATAAGAATATCAATTTTTATGGAGAAAAAAAGAGCAGAACTCCATCTACCTCTCTTTTCCCTTGTAATCATAGAAAACAACAAATCTAGGCATGTGTCTTTCCGATTTCAGTGGAGATGTCCTCTGTCTCTAGTGTACATAAAAGGGAAGTGTAAAAGACTCCTTTACCCTAACCTGGTAGTAATTTCTTATTTTCAGTAATTGTCTGTTTTCCCTTTTTGTTTGAAATATACACTCTCTTGCTTTCTCAAAAAAAAAAAAAAGAAAAAAAAAACATATTCAATGTGTCAATACTCATGGAGAGCAAAATATATGATCATTATCAGTAGATAAGTTAATTACTTTTCTTTTCCCTCCAGGTATCTAAACGCTTATGGCTGTTTTATATTTATAGTTGTATGTGCCATTGTGCCTTCAGAGGTAACACATACAAACTGTAAACATGTTTTTGAATAGGGTAATGCAATGTAAAATCTTATGATCCAGAAATACTTCCCTAAGACCATTTTCCTGCCTTTTCACAGTTCTCATTTAGAGAAGTGAGAATATTTAAATAAAAACTACTTTCTGACCACTAGTTTTAAGTTAAATTGCTTCTTATATGCTTATGTTTCATTCAGTAAATTGTTTTCTGCTAACGAGTGAGATCATGTTACTTTAACATTCCCCCAAAATAAGATGTCTGCACATAAAGAGAAAACTTGCATGGTGGATAAAAGTTCTGTTAAATTTCTGTAGAGTTACAAAGCTCAGCAGAAACTATTCACTGAGTTTGCAGAAAGAGAAAAATCATTCCTACAGTTGCAAGTTTCTAACGTAAAAACTTCCCAGCGAATTGTGAGAACCAAGCCTGCAGGAACAAACAAGCAGATTGCTAAACTTGTAACCACGTTGTTTAATAAATCTGTTAAAGCAACTTGTTACTTCAGACAGCTGGTTGTGTGGAGTAGGACTGCATGTGTGGATGAGATCACATGATTCACACTACCTAAAATCTCCTCAGTTCACACTACCTAAAATCTCCTGAGTATAGTAAAATGATTGAGTCATCTAGCACTTTCACTTCTCCAGGAGGCTATATATATCAAAGCTGTTCAGCTTTAGTAACTGAGAAAGCAGTGTGGTCTAAGATAGTGTCACTACAATTCTGATACTTGGAACCACCTCACTATCTCATATGCTCACTACCTCTCCTTAGAGATACTCGTTTATTCTTATCTGACATGTCATACTAGGTGAAGGGTAGACTGATAAACTTCAGGAAAGACCATTTATCTTATAAGACAGTGCTGCCACAGTACTATCCTGAAGCTTAATAAAACCTTATTGTTCCTCATTTATCCCAGAGTTGCTACCATATCCTCTTTCACACATTATTTATTAGCTTCACAAAATGAGTATTTTTACTCTTCTTTTGCATGATAGACTATTCATTCTCCTGAGCACCTTATTAATTTTCACAGCTCACAGTATCTAGTTCGAGTTCGTCTGTCTCAAACATGTAAAAGTATCTGGCTAATTTTCCAAGCCTCTATCTGTTACAACTTCTCATTTGAGCAGGTCCAGCTGCTTCAAGCATTTCTTGGTTTACAAGAAAAAGAACAGACAACTACATGTTTTCCTTGTTTCTTCTGTATATGCTGGGCTGTAAAGAAAATGTAGCAGAATTGTAAATTAGAATCTATATTCAGCAATCAAGAAACACAAAATATGTTCAACACTTAAAATTTTTGTTTATTACCTGTATTTTGATAAAGAAAAAAGAATAGAAAAGGTCTTACGGAGTGATTCACCACATAGTTTGCAGGTCAAGCATCCAACAAGCAAAAGTGATAAAAAAGAAAATGAAATGCTATTTGTGGCTGTTAAAAGAATTAGATACAGAAATATGAACTACAGGTAGGTTTGCATCTCTGTGGTGTGCTTTAGGGGGTTGATACCTTTAAATACATATTTACAGAGTAAAAGTGTTTCTCCATATAATATTGTGTGGGAAAGACACACCTGTCTTTTTTTTTTTTTTCTTTTATTCTGTGATTGTTTATAGAATTTACCTAATTAAATTTTACTAAAGCATTGGTTTATCAAGTCTTGGTATTATAAATTATGCTGTCCATACTTTAGTTCCAGTTTAGCTGGTAGCCCACTTGCATGACCTGCAGCTGCTAACAACTCCTGTATTTCCATTTGTGTTTCTACAGTAACACTATCTGTGTCTTTTTTTGCAAGGTGCTTTGTTATAGTCTTTGACAATACTCCTGGAAGCTATTGATCCCCATGTGACAGGCACAAAATGTTCTGCAGATCTGAGGGAAGAGGGGTCGTGTTTTGCATTTCAGAATGTCGAAATGAATATGCTGTGAATGTTTTATGAATGAAACAGTCATATTTTATTTTTAGAAACATACTGATTTAATATACTAAAAACTGTTTTTAAAAAGTCTACTGTTTTAAGCATGCAGAAAGTAAAAGATAATAAAAAATATCTGTTGTGCTTTCATTTTTCTCATGGGCTTGCAACACAAAGGGAACTTTTGGTTCTAACAGAGCCTTTTGATGTGAATTTTTCCTTAGATTAATTCCAACTTGTTTTTTCATCCTTTGCAGTGAATATGCTAATAGACTTTACTGAATACAGCTCTTTTTGTAAGTTTCTGCATTTTTCCTTTACTGTAAGCTGTAAATCAATAGTAACTGATTCCTGGGGCCAAATATGTTGACAGCAGCTTAATCAACTTGTGTCCATGTTACTTTCAATGTCACCTCTAGCCACAAGCCAGTAAATTCTTTCAGAGCATTTTTCTTTGAACTGTTCTGCTATATTTTCTCTTTGTTTGTTTTAGAACATAATTCTGGCCCTTTCCCTCACAAAGTGCTTTTAGTCAGCAGTTTTAGCGAGTGCCTCTTTCCTCTAAGCCCTCCTTGTCTTCATGTATTTCCTTTATACTTTCCCTCCTAAGAATTTGTACAAGTTCTTTTTGGCAAGATTAGTATGTTAGATTTTAATAGACATTTTATTCTTGCAAAATCTCTACTAAGATTTAGGTAAAGTACTCCCTTTTTCTTCTATATATGTCTAACTGTGTGAAATATCTGGCTAAATTCCAGTCATGATCTCTCAAAAACACAATATGAAGTAAATTTTCTAAAATCATGGATTAGAAATATTACTTTGGAGCAGAAGTTATGAAAGGAGAGAAATAAATCGGAATATTCAGTATTCACAAAGATAAACATCTAGTAAGTCTTTCCATTTGTTAAGTCATATTGTTGTTGTAATTAATAGTCAAGAAATGTTTTGTGTATCGCCAGGTCATTAACAGCATCTTGTGAACATCCTAATTAAAAAACTTAACTGTAACAGGTTGATGAACACAATTACTAAAAAATTACTGAAATTACTAACAAAAAACTTTAATCAGTCCTCCAAACCACTGGGTGTAACAAGGAAAATGCCCCATCAATTTATCAGCAGATAGGAGTGTCAGTATCTTAAAACTGTAAGATTATTTAGTAATATTAATATTAATTGCAGAATAGGAAAGAGTTACACTTATTATGGCTTCATAAATATACATGTGTCCATGCCAGCTAAGAGTCAGCCTTGCAGTCACTTTGTTAGGTTTAGACCCTAAAGATCACTATGAAAACATGTTTTTTTCTCTGGCAATTCAACAGAAGTGTATGTCTTAGAAAGGAACTCGTAAGCAGGAGCCATTCATGCATCAAGTAGTAAAGTTTACCTATGACATTATTGTTAAAGAAGATCCATTATCTGTGGCTTAGCTTTTTTTTTTTTTTCTTTAAACCTTTTTTCTTCTTAAAACAAAAGTAAATCCTTGTCACAAATGGGACAAAGTAAAACCCTGTAGTGGACATGGGTACTAGATTAGTTTCAGAATTTTTAAGACTGTAAATTCTGAAACTAGGCTATTCTACCAGGCTGTTCACCTTTCCAGATGGGATCCAGAGTTATATTCCCTAGATCTAGCCTTCTCACCCCCAAGTGAAGAGACTGTTTACAGTCAGGCAGAAAGTCATGTTGGCTTCTGTTGTGCATTGTTTGCAATTTCTAGACTGAAGTGTTAACTAGTTAAGCTCTGGGCCGTATCCAGACAAATCTCCCTGATTTCACAGGTCTTTTGCCACTTCCCAAACCCCTTCTTCAACACAGGTCTTCACCTCCTTTATGGGACTTTAAGATCAGAGTTTTCTCTATCTAAAAAGTGTACATGAAGAATCTATGAACAGCCTTCTAATAGATAATTGTCTCCTTTTTTGTTATTTGGAGGATTCAGGACTTTTTCTTTAGCTCATGTTTTACCCAAAATGTATAGTCAGCCTAAACCAATTGTAGCTAGCAAGTAGGCTTCTGCTTGAGAGATCAGAAATTCAATTTTGAACATTTACACACACAATTACCTGGCCCCTGTCAGTGTTCACAATCTGAATTTTTGTTTTGCCTTCTACAACCTCCAAGCAATTTGTTAATTCAGGCGTATGCTAAATCACCTAACAATTACTAAAATCACCTAACATTTAGACAGATATAGTTTTCTGACTTGACTTAAAGTGTCAAAGCTCAAGAATGTATTTTAAGTGGTAACATAATTCCTTTTGATCACTCTAGTTTACAATCCCAGTATGTAACCTAAATCTTCTTAAAAGAGAAGCTGAAATCAAACAAGTAAAATTAGTATGTCAGGAATCAAGACCTTTTCCTGAAATGTGCCCTTTGTCCAGTTCAGTCTATTTATTTAAATCTGTTTCTTCCACAGCTAATGCAAGTAAAGGAGCCATGTGTTCTCTGCCAATGTTTCCTAAAGATTGCTTCAAAGATCTTTTTCTGACTAGATTTCCATTTCAATGCACTGAGAAAGCAAATATTTCTCAAGGTTTATTTTTTAAAATATAGCTCTCCTGGATATGGGCTAGGAAAAACTGCAGCAATACACAATAATTCTAGATAGCTTCAGAAAGGTGCTGTATTTGGGAAGGCGTAGAAGCATTGTGTGCAAAGAAAATAATGTGTAAACAAAAACATATTGTCTTGCATAAGGGAAATTCAATTTCATTTTGCTCAAGGAGGAAGTCTTTGAGAGCCTTTGCCTAAAAACTTTTCTTTCTGAAAGTTGTATCTTTGTAATCTAAAAAACCAGAAGAAATTACTCTTTTAATTTCTTTAATTCAGCCTAAAGAAGAGAAGGCTCAGGGGTCAGTTTGGGTCAGCTGCCCCAGCTATGTCCCTTCCCAGCCTCTTACCTACCCCCAGCCGACTAGCCCTTGTGGGAGGGAGAGGTTGGAGAGAGGTTAAAGTGAAAGTCTTGATGCTGTCTATTTAAGTATTCAGCAATAGACAAAACACTGGTATGTTGCCAATGCTGTTTTAACCTCAAATGCAAAAAGCAGCACCATATGGGCTGTCATGACAAAAGCCAGCTCCATCCCAGCCAGACCCACAAAAATGCAGAGACAGTGGTATCCAGTGACAGAACAGGGGGCAATGGTCAAAACATGAAATACAGGATGTTCTATCCGGACATAAAGTAGTTGTTTTTTCATGTTTGGGCAGATAAGCAAAGCTACTAACTGTCCTTGGAGAAATTCAAAAGCTGTCTAGACGTGTAAAAACCGAAAACCTTGCTCAATTACTCTCTTAAAAGAGCTTTCTGGTTGTTCATGTACTTTAAGTTAGATGCACTACAGAAATACTGACAAGATATTCTCAAGATGTCAAAACAAAAAAAAACTTTGCTGACAACTTCAGAAAATCAGAGAACTTTGGCAAAAGCTTAGAGCAGCATTCAGTCAACATAAAACATTCCACAAAGCACTAACTTAGCCATTTCAACTTAGAAAACTCCAAGCACATCTGATTTTAAGTTACTCAAAATTCTGAGATGAGGGAATTAGAAGAAAGAGAGAAAATATATAGAAAGGAACAAGTATAGCTATGACTCCTAGTCCTGGCAGTGTGCAGCTGAAAATTAGAAATTCCAAGAGGGGGTAAGGTCAAGACATGTACTTGCCTCATGTCCTGAGTTAAATATCCTTTGTCTTTCCTGGGCCCTTCTCCCAGATGGGACTTCCATTCATCTGGCCACTGTGGGGCTAGACTGGGGCTCCAGGGGCAGCTGTGGAGCACTGTGGATTGGTGGCCACTGGCAGGCTGGGATACAGGCCTGGGGGGTGGGATGTGCAGAATGGGGCAGCGCCTTACCAGGGCAAGGCCTGACCTGCCCCATCCCCTCACACATGCACCCGAAAGGTTTAGAGCCAGCAATCCCTCCAGCCTCTCACATGTTCCTCAGAAACCTGCTCTGGGTGGCCCAGCTTGAGCAAAAGATTTGAACAAGATGACCTCTGGAGATCCCTTCCAACCCCAAACATGTTGTGATCCTGTCATAGTATATAAAGGTAACTTGGGTTTAGTAGGCACTTCAGTAATATATGTAGAATCTTCAATACAGCATACCAAAGGAGAATGTTATTCTCTATAACAAACCATTACTTTATCTTAACTTCAAATAAAAAGATACAAGATACAGGCCAAAGAATTACAATGATGAATCAATTAATCATAAATAATGTGGCAAAGGGGTACCTGCCTGTATATTATATAAGTGTTGAATGTGATGAAGGAACTTTTGTGGGCTTGTTAGTATGTCAAGGTCACAGTGGTAGATCTAATATTTATTTAATTTTATTTCATACAAGATTTCTACTGTTAATAACAACTCACATGGAAATATATACGAAAACTTTATGGAGAGATTTAATGGAATTTTTGCCCTACAGTGGTGCACACATGAGACACTTACAACTTGATTATATAGGGTTTTCCCTAATGAAAGAAGAATGAACTCCTTTCTTACTAAATATACGGACTTGATACATGTGGAAAATAAAATTATTCTACTATTAGGTACACCCTATGAACAATTATAGAAACATTATTGCTGTAATTCTGTACTTATGTTCAAAAGAAACCACACCAGATGTGAGCTGACATTATTACTAAAATCAAAGCAGAAAGTAATAAGCAAAGAGAGTAGGAAATATTTTTCAAAAGCACTCACAGATTCCTTAGCGCAAGGAAAAAAAAGCCATCTTTAAAAATGCTGCTTCAAAAAAGTTCTAAAATATATCTAAAATTCAGCTACTTTGATTATGGAGATTCTTAGTAATTTACATATGATCTACTGTCTTTAAAAAATCATTATCTATTAGTTTGGTGTCAGTCTTACTATTCTCATCCTGTAGGTATCTTACCATTATACTCAGTACCAGAACGGTCTGAGGCCTCGAGGACACATCTTTCTATAAATTGTGTTTTTCTTCTTTATTCTCTTTAAATACAAACCTGCACTACTTTGTGTAGATAAAAGTCACAAAGTAAAATGGTCACATTAGTGTTTTAACTCAGAACAGGAGAGTGCTTTTGTGCAGGAATTCCACATCATCCCTTTTGCTTAATTTTGGTGTTCACTGTGGATTAACCTTGGAATGTGCAGACTTAATTCCCTTTAAAATTAAGAAGTGCTCTAGAACTGAATTTAATTAACTTAAGTACTAAAGAGCTTTCAGTCCATGGCACCACAGTGGAAATATCCAGGTTAAAGCTCCCATAACACATATGATGTGATGTCTCCAGAGTCTGTCAAACATAGATGATACTTTTAATATTTGAAAACAATTTATTTTGCAGATCACGGGGTGAAACACAAGGTGCTTCATAAGAGTGAAATTGGATTTTGAGAATAAAGTATGTAAACTTCGCTTCTTGATTTCTGCTGAAATAGAGCTACAATTTTCTGTAGTGAATTTAATTTAATTGATCACAATCAAGCAGAAAAAGTATGAACATTTTAAAAGAGACTCTGCTAATTACAGCTCAGTATAATGAATAAGGGCTTCTCACTGCAGTAAAAGGTCTTTATTTTGACTATTCTACAGTAAATGGAATTTCCACAGTGTCTATGTAGGAGGAATGTAGTATCTATGTAGGAGGAACCATCTGGAGTATATGGCGTTCAGCTATTCTAACATTTTTTATTGATGAAAATATACATGCAACATAATGAAGTTGTAATAAAAAATATTGTTTGGCAGAATTTATGATAACATAATAAGGTCATAGAAAAAATCCAGTTTTGAATAAATTATCATTAAAAACTGTTGGAACAGGCAAATTTATTAGACATAGGTCACTGCAAGTAATTAACTACATTTTAAACTATAACTTCAGTTTTATGAGGATTCATTACTGTATTTGTGTTAAATGTTTGTGCAGCTCAAAAGAATTTCTTTGTGTTTGACCAGACAAAGACCTGATGATGTCCAAAAGTACCAGTGTTTTGAAGTTAAGGCTCCTGTCTCTTTGTATTGTGTCCTCAGAAAACATCAAGCAGTTGTGAAAACAATGCTTGATTTAATTCAATTTAATTCTGAAATTCTGTTACTTTCAGATACAGATATTGCAGTGAATGTCACTGCAGGAGCAGAAGACAACTCCTTCTCCCGGGTGATTATTTTATAATGGAGATCATAATTTCTATCACTTTTTCATTACATCTTAACTGTTCTGTCTTGCTTGGCTGCATCCAAACACTTAATGAAAGTTGCAGCTGTTTTTGCATAAAAGAGCCTCGCTACAAAGAGGGCTGGTCGCATGCCAGAGTTCTATGTATTCCAGCCATTCAAAGACTGAATTCAAAGTCTTAAGGCTAATCTAAAAGTGCAGCTATGGAGTACTTAATTAGTCAATAGACAAACAACATTGACTTTTTTTCTTTTTTCTACCCCCTAATTATTATGCACATTAATAAGCTGTAGAAGACCTGGGAATTAAAAAAAAAAAAAAAAGACATTCTTTTCAAAGTTTCTAGGCTTCCTGTTTTGAAGTATCTTATTGACATTGCATTTGATCTGAATTCACAACCAACTCACACTGACACCTGGATCAGAGTCTCCTTAACAGTTTTTACCTCAAAACATGTTATTCATAGCAAGTGAGACAAAGGAGAGAAAATGCACATAAGCCAAAGGAAAAAGAATGAGAGAAGACAAGCTGAAAAGCCTTGAAAATTTGGAGAGCTGTATGAGATTTCTTTTTTCCTAATTCTGCTTACTTGCTCCATGTAAAAATGTAAGCCTAAAAGACAGTGCATCACAGCTGCAAGAATTAGCTATTTGTTTGTTTATTAAGGATCATACTTATAATTTCCCTATTAAGTAGGTTGTTTACAAATATATTAACAAATACACAGAAGCTGTGAAAATGTGATTTTTGAATAAGACCTACATTTGCATAAATCCCTAATGGATTGACAAAGGTTCATTATGAAGTATCTCAATTGAAAAAAAAAATGGAGACAGTGAGTAGAAAAGCATATTTTGTTCCCAAAAATCAATATTAAAGGATTTGTGCCATTAATAAACTGTCATTTAAGAACTCCTATGTATAAGAGAGCCTTTTGTCTGTGTATAAGTACAGTCATTCATATGCATGAATCTCTCCCTGATCTAGCAAACATTTCAGACTAATTTCCAGTGCTCTTGAGTTAGCTTCCTAAATTCATAATTTATTAAATATTTTTTCATTTTGTACTGATTTCTGGTGGGAAAGGATGCACATTATGTCCTCACGCAAAACTGAACTTCAGTTTTAGATAGTGTGTAGATATTTCTGCACAACTAATGCTGCCAATACCTAGTGCAGAATACCTGCGTGGGCAAATCAACATCACCACCACATTATACTTGAGAGGGTGATGTGCTGACTTTAGGGTGTTATACTCTAGGGCAGCTGCTTTGTTGACTTAAGACTGTATATGGGCTGAAGAACTCTGGTATGTGTAGATACCAGAGTGGATGAGATGAATTCCTGCCATGCTGATTAACAGAATGGGATCAATGTGTGTATATTGTGTACACATACTTCAAATTAAAGCAGTAGGGAGCACTGTGTATCAACAGGAATACAACAATGCCCCAGTTAATGGCAGGTGTACTAGGAGATCAATGACACGTTCCCCAGGCTTTTGAAACGGTGAAAACAGGGTGGCTTCATGTAAACAGGAAAGATTTTTTAGCCATTCTAAACCTTTAATCCTGCCAGAAATTATTAATTTGAGAAAGAGCTGCAGGCCAAAGCTATATGATGAATATTGTAATATTTTAAATAAAGCATTTGAGTTTTGGTGTCTAGGATCGTGACTTGTCATGGTTTTTACTACTAATGGCTGTAGTCATTGTGTCTTTTCCCTCAGCCAATATGCACAAACTCATATATGAAATTATCATAGTCACTTTCAATACAGTTATGGAGCTTGCCATAGTTATTTTATCCTCTCCCAGACCCTACAAGAATGCTGTTTTCATCAATAATGAACCAATTCTAAAACTATTAAGTAGTCAACAAATCTTCAGCTTAAAAATTGCTGCCTTTCTTAAAATGAAAGAGATTTATGGAAAATATATCACCACCAGCGAGAAATCCTTCAAGTTATTGATTTGCATCATTAACGTAGGTAAATACTCTCTTTCTGGCTATCAAACATTAAAGCCCTTTATCAATCAAGAAATATAATAAATATTAGTAAATAGTAAAAGAAACAGTAAATATTATGTTACACAATTTTGCCAAATATTCTGTTTTGGAAACATATAGCGATTATAATGAAGCAATATTTAATGTGAATAGGTGTTTCTACTCCAGTCTGCTTTCCCCTTTCTCCTCCAATTAAAATCTATTCATCCTACATGTACTAAAAAACCCCCAAACATAAATAACTGCTGTGAGAGCTCTAACATCATCACTATGACTGTTGCAACTTCTTTTTTTTTTTTGTGGTATTAATCCCAAGTAAGATTGATTTTTATCTGCTATGGTTTTTTTTAGTTTCTCCAACGACCAGATAATTTAATTATTTTTCATCTCATTAGCATGCTTTTTGATATTAAATACTAAATATGCAAAGTTATTTTTGTTGCTTGATGGTGAGTTTCACATCTTTTGATCATTTGTTTGTTCCCTTTTGCTTATTATCACAAGTTTATAAGGCCCCAATTATTGTAATTCAATGCCTCAAATACTAATCCTTTATTTCAGTATTTTTAGAACATGAAAAAGAGAAGATACAAGAAAACAAAACACATTAGCTTTATTTACACATCTGCATAGGAAATAGAAAAAAAGGAAGAACAACGCTTTGAAATCTCTGGTTTCAGTAAGTATATATTACCACTAAATAAATACATAAGTTGCAATTTTTTATGTGTTGCGGGGTTGGTTTGGTTTTCTTTTTTTTTTATTTTGCTGGTGGTTGTTTCTTTTTTTTAATCTCTGAAAAGAGAGGCTTCCTAGAAAATTTAATGTATTATATAATAAATAAATACATAAATACACAAATAAATTTTAACTGTGATACTTAATAGATTCAAAATAGTGCATTTATTATTTAACTAAGTTTACTATTTAATTATACAATTTTTAATTATATGCAACTATTCCCATGTATCTCTCCATGGCTTTTCCCAAAATGCTGCAGGTTGCCTGAAGCTATTCCAATCTTCAGTATATGATTTTGACATTTTTAGGATGTGCTTATTAGACATTCAGGTGAGAGACTGCATTGCAACACATTCTGTCAATCTCAGAAGTATTTTATGAACACTGTTATGCATCTTCTCTTTGCAGAATAAAAATTACCACATTTGATAAGCCTGCTGAAGACTTAAGCTGCATCCAAAAGAAAGAACTGAAAAAGAATTAAATCTTTCACAGGTCAATAAACCAACATATATATGTGCAATATCCTTTGTTAATGTAGGTATTCAATCCGTACTATTCTTTATAAGGCTGGATTGCTAAGGATTTCCTTCCCACCTGAGTTCGTTTCCTTCCAGATTTAAAGTGACATTAGATGATCACTGAGCCCACTGAAATGGAAGCTGATGGAGCTAGACCAGCCTTCCTAGCAGTGTCTGATCTTTAGATCATAAAAAACATCTCTGACAAAGTGGAAGGACAGTGCAATCCAATATTTTAAGGTGATATTTAGAGAAAGTGTATTTCAAAATGCCATTTATAAAAGGGACTGGATAAAGCTATTCAAACCCCAACACTTAAGCAGGACAATAACAAATTGCTTCTTCCACCCAACTCCTTGCTTCAGTAATACAAGAATAAGCCAATATTTACCTTGTGTTCATTATTTGTGATCAGTATCCAGGATTCAAACAAAACAAAATTGTAACTTCCACAGTCATTCAGCAACAAGTTCTGGTGCTTCCAAACAGTTTTGAACTGCTTCATCTGTGCAAATGAGCACCATTCCAAGTAAAGATCTTATATCAAACAGCAGAGGGAGAGAGCAGGCTTCATTGGATTCATTTAGTATGTTTCCCAGTAATTAGCTTGAGCCACACAATTCACTAATATGTGTATACTGCTTCTTGTAGCTGGTATTATATCTTAAAATTTTACAAAAACATAGGTATAATGTCGTTCAAGTAAGCAAAATTCACTTATTAAGCAATATTCTGAGTAGGATTAGAAAATTGATATTGTAACTTATGAAGTGTTTTAATATGTGCAATGCCTTTAAGGTCTAATAAAGATGTTTTGTATTTTCATTATATTCTATAGCCATGAGTCCTTTGTCTGCCTGCATTGTATAGATCCCTCTAGTCCCTTTCTCATTCTGCTGCCAATCCATTCTCCTCAGAAAAAAACCCCAGTATTCAGCAGTTCTGCCAGTTGCATATGAAAACTGTTCATCTCTTCTATTTCATCTCAGTTGTCAGTTATGGCAAAGCTTAGACAAAGCCGCTAAACTTTTCAAAATATTAAAAATCTGAACAAAGACAAGACTTTGACATACAATGCATCAGCATAGCATTTAATGTAAATCTACTGTTGAATGAATATTATTCAGAAACTACTCATTTGGCTAAGTTGATACACTTTCTTTCACAGCTTTCACTTTTTCTCAAAAATAAAGTCTCACAGAAGGTAATTTATCACCATATATTTGTGTGATAATTGTACTTTCTGAAAAAGGTTTCTTCTTATTCTGTTTTTTAAAAATAATACCTCTGTGGAAAAGAAAATAATTTTCTGAACATGCTATGTGTTAAAAGCTTTATCTTGCACCATCTACATGTTAGAGTAACTTAGAATTAGTAGTATACAGTAACATATTTTTAAAGTTTATATGTTTTTTAAACAGCTGTTACAGTTGCAAATACATATACAGCCTATAATAGAACCATTAAGGCTGGGAAACACCGCCATGTCAACTAAACCATAGCACTGAGTGCCAGGGGCAGGCATTTTTTAAACACTTCCAGGAATGGTGACTCTATCACTTCTGTGGGCAGCCTGTTCTAGTGCTTGACAACCCTTTCAATGAAGAAATTCTTCCTGATGTCCAGCCTGAACCTTCCCTGGCACTGCTTGTGGCCTGCAAGGCTGTGGCTTCTTACTAGAATGGTAACATACTCCTCCTGTACTGGAGGACAGCAATTTTACATTTGTCCAATTGAATGTGAAATGATAAAGACCTCTATTTCTCCTTTAATAAAAGGCTTAAGGGAGGCAGGAATCGTTCTTTCTGTTTTCAGAGAGAAGAACCCAAGATGCTGAATTGATAGAATGCATTAAATTGTTGACAAGAGAGATCAGCTCCTGACAATGAAAACACTGGAAGAGCTCTAACAACATAAACAATTTTTCTAATTGCTACAAAGCAACACAGCTCCTCTGAAATCAGTTAAGTGCAATGTTTGGCCAGAACTGAGAAACACAGGAAACACACTTTCATATGTAAAGCCAATTTTTTGTTGAAACCTGAGGACTAATCACTGATTATTGGCCCACATTAGTTATAGAACAGGAAGAATATTAAAAAAAAAATTAAAGGTTTGGAATTTGATTTTTTTCATTGAAATTCTACTCTATAGCCAAATATATGGAATATCTTACATTGTCAGATAATTAAGTTTTCTTTATTGAACTTAAAATTGTTTTTGCCCAGCAATCAAGTCTACGTTTTCACTTCACTGGTGAGTTATTTATAGCTATGGAATCTCCTATATAATCCTGTGCCTTCCTTTTTATATCATATGTCTAGACCCTTTTACGCTGCACTGTGCCCCTTTCAAGTCTGCTGATGTTCTATGATATCTGTATTTGTATTGCTATACTGTTAGTGTGATAAACATTTCCTTTTATATAGGACAATTACTTTCTATTATCATCTATTGAAGAAATATGCCGCATGATTATATAAACTTAAATTAAAACTAGAAATTGAGTAATAGTTAACTTCATTAGAAAACTGATGATATGGTTAAACAAGCTAATTTTATTCGGAAAGGCTAAGATGAAAACAGACAAAACTTACAAAGCCCTCAAGCCTTCAAAAGTTGAACAAAGCTTGTTATTTCTTGCCACTACTAGTTCCCGACCAGTATTTTATTCTTAGTATTCAAAGATAGACTACAGAATTCTTGCTAGTTTGGAAGTTTGAAGAACACATTTTCTAGGGTGTAACATCACATCAGCTTGTGGACAGCTTACAAATTTAGTAGTCCTCCAGCTAAATGTTCTGCCTTTGAGTCACAGAACTGTTCATGGTGCTTCTGTGGTGGGTTGGCCTTGGTTGAATGCTGGTTCCCTACCATGCTGCTCTAGCACTCTGATCCTCGGCAGGACAAGGAGAAAGAAAATAAGATGAAAAAACCACTTGTGGGTCAAGACAAAGGCAGTTTAATGAAGCAAAAGCAAGGTTGAGTGCACGAAGCAAAATAAAAAATATTTTATTCTCTACTTCCCATCATCAAACAATGTCCAGCCCCTTCCAGGGAAGCAGGGCTTTAGTATGGATAGTAGTTCTAGAAGACAAATGTCATATTAAAAAATGCTTTTCCTTCCTCCTCCTTTCTCATAACTTTTAAATCTGAGCAGATATTATATGGTATGGAATATTCCTTTTTGTCAATTTGGGTCAACAATGTCCCCTTGAAGTCTACTGGTGGGAGGTGGAATGTTGGAGAGACAGCACTGATGCTGTGGGAGCACTGCTCAGCAGTACCCAAAACACTGGTGTGCTACCAACACCTTTCTAGATACCAATGCACAGCACAGAGCTATGAGGGCTGCTGGGGAGAAAATTAACTCCATCTCAGCCAGACTAAATGCAGCCTCACACGTTCAAACTCTGCAGTAATAAGAACTTCAGCAGTTACAGGTGAGTAATTATCATGCTATGTTCACAAAAAAAGAATTATCTAGTATTTTGGGATACTGCAGAAGTTTGTAATTCACTCCTACTTCATGCTGGATTCACATGCTGCAAACTGTATTTCAAAGGCTGTCAGACTATCAGAAATAACTAGGTCCTGACCCACAATTGTAGAACAGAAGAGTAGTGACTTCATGAAGTGATTTTAAGAGCAATTACTGGAGAAAAGTTCCCTGGGTCATGCTGGTTCTATAAAATCTAAAGGAAATAAAACATAAGAATTTCCTCAAATCCCCTGCATTTCTGCTATGATCCCATAAGTTCAGTGGACAAGCTGCAGGCTTTTTTCATGTAACAAAATTTCAACTTCTGTTTTATGTTAGCTTTACAGTCTTCTTTAGCAGTCACCCATTCATGAGCAGTGCTAAACAGAAGTAAATGCATATCTTCTCTGAAAACTAAAATGGTAAATTAACCATCCTAAAGAACTTGCACTCAAGCACATCTAACAAGATAAGGATCTATATTCAGGCCCAAATATGTAAGAACATATTCAGTTTGAAACACCTCTTCTGAAAATGGTCAAAGACCCTAGTTTGTATGCAATCTTTAATTGATGCTGAGAACGGGAACAAACCACATTTGGTGTTGAGTGAAAACTATGTCAATTGAGAGTAACACTACTTTAACACTTATTAAGGTGACTTTTTAACAATAGTGTTTAGGGGCTGATATTATAATGCTGATCATTTTGCTTTTATGATGCTCGTAATAGTAAAGCTACTACTGCTAGAAATAGAAAACATATCTTCTTCCAAATAAGGGAGAGAGGAAAAAATCTAAATCAATCTAGAGCTGAGAATCTGGCCTGAAAGTAGAGCCCTAGCCAGGGCAGGCACTTTGTAAAGTCAAAATATTAATAAGAATTTTAAGACAACTGAAAACTGAGTCTCAAGGAGATTAATTTCTACACACGAGTCCCTTATGGAAGTAGATGACTACACAGGAGTACTTCTAGAATACTTCTATAGTTACAGCCTCTTGTATAACTGCATCATACAAAAATACAGATAAAAGATTTGTATCTCCTGAAGAGTATTCTAACACAAGAGGTGTACTTTTCTGGATACTTTCCAGAAGTATAAATATATCTTTTGAATAGGTTAAGAGAAAGACATTCTCCATTTTCTTCCTATAAACCTTTGTAGTGTTTTATAAGGAAAATAATCTAGATTCATACGGCAAAGGAAAGAATAAATGTGTGTAACTGTACCCTTCTTACTCTGACACTCACTTTTTTAAAATAATGTCTTGTATAATGCATAGACAGTATTAGGATAAAATGGGAATGAATAGGATGCTATCATTTCCATAAATAGAATGCAAATTTTCAGCATCATAAAGGAATTCCTAAATGCTAAGTCATATGGTGCTGTTTCACTGGCTTGAAGGAGAGACTTTCTTTTCTTCTGAATCCATTCTTCCTTTTCCAGATACAGGAATATCATCTATATTTAACTTTAAGCTGAATTTCTTTCTGAAGACTATTCTCTAAGCAGTTCAGAAAAGTCTAGTCTCTAAGCAGTAAGAAACATTTCAACTGTGATTTTAAAATGATTACTGGACTAATCAGTTCCATTCAAGAGTGAAAGGACCTAAATGGCCTACAACAACATGTGCCTAGCTACTCACACAGCTAAGAGGACTATATACACACGCTAAACCAAACTTCTTTGGGACCTTTGAAATTGCAGGGTATAAAGACAGATGTTTGCTAGGTTTAAATGCATCAATAGGCATAAATAGCAACCAGGAAGAGGTTTTCCAGTGTTTCAGTAAATGTTCCACTTCAGCTGTTCATTTTCAACTTCATAGATGGCCTCTTGTTCTTGTTTTTGTTTTTCTTTCATCAGAGTAAGGCTACTTTGCCACATATAAAAATAATTCAAAAAACAAAATTAAAAAAAAGAAAATCTACAGAGATTAATCTACAGAGCCTTAGAGTTTTCTATCCACAGTCCCACACCAGAATGGCTTTTCTAAAACTATTTACTAAATCAGAATTCTAGTTTCCATTATTTCCCAGTATCTGTTATTAATAGATGACAAATTATTTTATATATTTTTGTAGCTAATAACTCAACAAACAAACAAGCATAAACAACTAGTGGACTCACATAAAATTTTACAGAACAATTTCTCTAGTTTCCTATGGAAAAACACCACTCTTTTAGTGAAAATTGCATTTTATAACAAAACTGGAACTAAAAGCAACAAAATGGTTGAAAGTTATTTATATTTCAACATGGCATTTTCCTAAAGGGAAATCTAGGCTAAAAACCATCACAACAGGAAATTTTGTGTGAAACAACGTGCACTGTACTTGTGTAACGAGGCCAGACACAGTAGGTAAGTACCTTTACAGGAATCCCTTTGGAAAACCAATCTTACTGCTAAGTGCAAAATTAAGCAAAAAGTTAGGCTAATGGAACAACTTATGGAATTTTTTTCCCCTAGAACTGCAATATGAATAAATCAGCATACAAGAAATGTTGACTTCCTCATATGAAAGGAAAGCTAAGCAGATAAACTGCTCAAAAATAGTTTTACTTATACAACACAGTACTTTGATTCCCTCCCATAATACCACAATGCTTCAGTCTCCAAAGTATTATGGAACAAGCATTTTTTCTGTATCAAAGGCTTAGGAAAAACAAGGCTCTGACAGTGGCATTACATTAGAAGTTGAAAAGTTTTCCTTATACCTTCAAACCCCTCTGCCTTTGAAACCTTGAAAATAGCACATCACCCCCCAGCTCCCCCAAAACATGAAAAAACATAAGTAAAAAACATAAGAGATTGGATAATTTTTAGCTGTAAAATACCATTCATAGATATAGGCCTAGAAATTACAAAATACAGTATTGCAGGGTATCAGTCTATTGCTGTTTTTGATAAAGAAACACGAGAAAATTGGCCAAAAGTCCATTTCAGACAGATGAGTTATTTTTTATCACTTTAGTTTTGTTCAGAAAACATAGTAAAGCCTTCTAGAAAGTTGTAGAAATAGTAGTTTAAGCAACTGGAGTTCAAAACAAAATGTTAAATTGCTTTAAAGCATATTTGTAGGTCTCATGAATAAAGTATCAGCTCTAAAGAGCAAAGCAAAAAATAGCAGAGCAGAAAGGCAAGTGCTTGATGGTAGAAAAAAAACCGGTATTTCCATCTGAGCAGATGTTTCTTTGAAATCTTGTTGCAAGTACAACATTTTGAGAATTTCAGTCAATGAAAATATGGATTTTGCTAAATCAGGTGAATTGTCAGAGAAATACAAAATTAAGAAAACAGCCTGCAGCTGAATTATGTGTAGCTAGATTTATAAAAAGGTTTGTTCATTAAAAGAACAAGAATATACAATGAAGTTAAAAGTTTCATACATGAGAAATGCTTTTATGGCCAGTATTAGTTTCCAGAGAGGCAGTCAACAGTTAATAAACTAAGGCCATGAAGAGGCCTGCTCTAAAATAAACCAGGCAGAGAAATTTGTTTAAAATAAAGCAGGAAAGGTTCCTCCCCAAAGATCTCTGAACAAAGATCTACATTTAAGATCATAGAACCCATACAATCACATAATTATTAAATTGGAAGGAACCTCTAGAGATTATCTGGCCCAGCTGCTCAGCTCAAGCAGTGTTTCCTAGAGCCAGGAACATGTCCAGATGCCTTTTGAAAATCTCCAAGGGTGGGGACTCCACAACCTCCCTGGGCAAACTGTGCCAGAGCTCAGTCACCCCCACAATGAAAAAGTGTTTTCTGATGTTCAGACAGAACCTCCTGTGTTTCAGCTCGTGCTCACAGCCTCTTTTTGCAGTCCACCACATTAAAGAGTCTGTCTCTGTCTTATTTCTACCCTCCCCTCACATATTGATATACAGTGATGAGACTTTGCCTCGAGCTTTCTCTTCTCAAGGCCAAACAGTTCCACCTCTCTCAGCCTTTCCTCGGGAGAGAGATGTTCCAGGACCTTCAGTATCTTACTGGTCCAGACTTGGTGGATCTCACCAGTGTTGCTCTCTCACCACCCTTGGTCTGCTGAACGCTCTGATGCAGCACAGGACACCGTTAGCCTTCTTTGCAGCACAGGACACTGTTAGCCTGCTTTGCAGCAAGGACACATTACTGGCACAACATTCCACTTGGTGAAACCAAATAAAATCTAGACATAGTTGCAGCAGAAGTTGCACATGGAAAACCTTTCCTGAAAATAACCTCTGAAAGCTCTTACAGATTTATCGTGTAGGAAGAGGGACTTTGGCTCCAGGAAATATTCTGATATAACCTAGGATAAATAGATTTTTGTTTTTATAACTCCATCGTGTTGTTAGCCTATATTCTTGATGCAAATAGAAGATTTTTAAGAACCCTTCCAACCCAAACCATTCCATGATTCTATGGTGAGTGCTGTTAAACTTAATATGGCCCTAGATATAATAGAGAAATAATGCATGAATATTGTCTTGTAAATTGATTCTTGCTTTTTCATAAGACTGACAATATTTTCTAATTTCAATGGATGAATCCTGCTTGTGAGAAACAATTTATTTAAAAATGCCAATATTTTCCCTTTGTTGGAGATTTGGTACTCCATTGAAAACTGTTTTTGGTGAAATTTGATGTATGTACTATTGCTATGCACCAACATCCACAGAAATATTTAGGAGGCTTTCCAAGTATTGTAATGGAAATTTGATCCATCCCTTTGTATCTAGAATAACAACATACTGGTAGGTATTTAACTGTTAAAAATAGGACCACGAGCTCTGGGAAACAGTTTTCAATCCACTATCTCATCTTAGTGTTATTAACACAGGGATTCTAGGCCAACATTAAACTGAAGATGGTTCTCTTGCTGTGATCTGAAATTCTCTAGGAAAAGGTTAATGGGGAGTAATAACTCTACCTGAGCCACACTTCTCTACATCTATCTTTCTGTTCACATTTCCACTAAGCTCATCACTGACAAAGAAAGGAGACAATGAAAAAGCGCAGATCTCTGAGTCTCTGTGAGTCAGGTAGGGATCAAACCACCTGCTAGCTGAATGAAGTGGCACACATGTATGCAGACAGGTTTATAGAAAACTCCAGGAGTTTCTAGTCTACCTCACAGGAGTATTTAGGCCAAAGGTTTTTGAGGTGCAATGCTTCCAAAGACATTTTTGGTAGCAGCAGCTTCAAGTAATTTTTCAACAGTCTATGTGTATGCTAGAACTGTCTAGGCTACTGTTTTACCTGTAGATTTGTCCTACAAGGAAGCTTAGTAAGTCTCGTTCCTCTCCCCTCCCATGTTCTGCTTCAGTCAAATCACTCCTTACTGCACAGAGGCTGACCTGCACTCCTTCAGTTCTCAGGCAATATATAGGTAACCAAAAAATAAAATTGGTATCAAAGCTGTAAACCAACTTGATTGATTTGAGAGAACACACTAGAAAACTGTATGTTTATAGTTCTGACTGTTTTAATATATTAATTATTGTTTTCCATTTTGTTGCAAGTAGTAATTTATAAAATCTTGCAATTCTGCTTTCCTGATCTTAAGAATTTGCTTTGTAAAACATTCACTCATTTCTTTCAAAAATAATGTGTACAAATAAGGAATAAAATACAGTTTCATTACATTACTCCACCAACATCCAAGATTTTTTTTTTTTTTTGGCCCAAGAGAAAGGATATCTCTAAATATGACAATAAATTTACATATTTTTAGGTGATTGATCATGACTTTTTGCCTCAGAAAACAAGTGAACTAGAATAAAAATATATGAACATTCATTTCTCAAAAATCATGGTCCATAGCTTTATATGAGGCCTTTAATAACTATTACCATTCACATGGCACCATAACTGATATTTATAAGATGCTATAGAAGACACACATACAGGTAAAAAGCCTAATTCAGTCAGGTAAAAACCTTTGTCTTGAGGACTTTGGAGGAGAGAGAAAAGAAAAAGGTTTTCAACTCTATGTTTCACCACAGTTATATATCACAAAACAATTATTTGAATAATTGCTTCTTTAATTACTGTCAAAATCTGTCTGTAAACTATGGAAAATGAGTGAATATGATAGGTGAAATAGAACATTTTTAAGATAACAATTTCAAGTAAGAAATTAGGACTAGTCTGATTGTGAAAAACATTGCAAATGTTTGCAAATACTGTTTCTAAGTTCCTATTTAATGTTTTGATTTCTTAAAAAATACTTCATTGAAAATAAACCAGCAGAGAAAGGGGACATCTGTAAAGAGAATTTGCTTAAATTTAATTTTAAAAATTATTTTAGAGATTTAAAATTTAAACAATAAATTTTAAATGCCTACACAGGTACTCACTCACTGCTCTTTCTCACCCTTTCCCTCAGCATTTATTGCTGAGCATGAAATCATCTGGTACAGAATGCCACTCTGGGTCAGCTGTCCCAGCTCTGTCCCCTCCCAGCCCCTGCCCACTCCCAGGTTACTCGCTTTGGCTGGGAAGTAAAGCAGAGTAGGAAGGAGAGAACATTTTGCAAGAACTACTCAGCAATAGCCAAATTATTGAAATTTTACCAACACAGTTTAAGCCAAAAATCCAAAGCTCATCATCGTAGGGCCTGACATGAAGGAAATGAACTTAATCACAGCCACATGGTGTACATAAGGACGTGGCAGACATTACTGAAGTAATGTTACCAAACTGCAGAATCTCCTGGCAAAGATTGGAACCCTTCTGTTGGTTAATGCATTCATTGTGTTCCATCATAAGGAAAAGTTGGTGAAAATTTCTCTCAATAAATGAATTCTTAGACTCATAAACTGAAGGCTTCAAAGACCCATTGCATGTAGTCTGCAAAAGTGTATGTTTGACTAAAGTTTTAAAATAAAATTATGAATACAGACTTCTACATCCAGGATTTCTTCATTAGCTTTAGAGTAAATGTGTAGGAGTATAAAGATCCACACTGTGTGCACTGATGAATAGAGTAGGGCTTAAGGAACCACAGAATAAAATGAATATGAACACAGTTCTGGAAATATGAAATATTAATAGTTGAGAAATAGATTCTAGATTTGATTCATGAACACACTATATGGTCATTGCAGATCTTTAGCAGCTTTCTTAAGTTTTTTATTTAAAGTCCATTGAAGCAGGCAAAGTCTACTTCCCAGAGGAAGAAAACAGAATTCACCATCTTGAACACTTATATCTAATAACATATAGTTCAATAATAATTTATTTTTTACTCTTTCTCAAACATTTCACAGAAGCTGTTGGGGATGAAACAGCCACTAATGGAATGTGCATCATATACCAGCAACACTGCAGGTATTTCCAGAATAAACAGTACATCTGACATTGAAGGCATAGGGAACAATTTGTGACTAAGAACTCTTTAATAAACTTAGTTAAAGAAGAATGGAAGGAATACTTTTCAGAACATCTGAAGAATCTGAACAACGTCTTCAGAAAACCTTTGCCTGATATTCACTTATCATCGTGGGCTTTTGAAAGCACTGAAATAGGTTCATTGCTTTGTCTTTTAAATAAATGCAATACATGAAAGCTTCCAGATAATCAAAATATGAAAAAACAGCTCAAGGTTAAGAAATTCCCTCCACCAGTCTCCATCCTTTGTATTATTTAACAATTAAATATATATATATATATATATATAATCCTGAACTTGTAACATCTTGGGCATTCATGTACATCTCTTTCACAGTCCTGTGAAAATACGAAAATAAGCATTGAACAGATTTTTGTAGGGTTTTGTTTTAGATGTGGACTGGTGTGCTTAACTTTGTAGCAAGAATAAGGAAACATATTTCTTTCCAGAAGAAAATTTCTGCAACCTACCTACCTCTCAGTACTTTCTTTCAAACAGTGAGCTTTATCCCTTTGGGTTTTTATTTTGTTTTTTTGGTGCAGAAGCAGGGTTTTATTGGTTTCATGGGATTTTTTTGTTTGCTTTCTGGTTTTTTTCAAGCTCTAATGCTCCACATTGATGTATCATGGTCTGGGAGGGCTGCACAGGCTGGCTCCCTCCTGGACCGGGGTCCCTGGTTTGTGTTATTCCACCGGATCTGGGGCGGGCGGCCCCCGAGGTTCTGCGGCATGGCGTGAGTCTTCCAACCACGTCAATTCAAGCAGGAATATCGTGAGACGAAGGAAGAACTGGACTCCATCTCTGTTCTGGCAGAGAGGTTTATTTGGGGTAACGGGGAAAAGGGGGTTGCAGGGGAGGAGAAGGGGGAAGGAAAGGCTGGGACAGGATAAGGGGTGCCAGCTCAGAGATGCAGAGACCTCGAGCTGATCCAGGCTCTGCCTTTTAAAGGGAAGGAGAGGGGGCAGGGGCTGGCTCTCTCTGAGCCAGTCCCAGGAGGACGAAGGGAAGATTGGCAGGAGGGTTACACACCAATAGGTTTTGAGGTACAGCAGAGCATATTTTAAAATGAACCAATGGTACACGGAGTGGGGAAACAAAGGGAGCACATGGAGATCTGAATATTGCATTACTACACCACATTCTCTTGAAGAGAATCATGACACATAAACAGCTGAACAAGAAAACACTTTTACAGTGACATTTTGTATTTAAAGAGCAATTAACTCTTGTGATGGGGTCATTGGGTAGAGTGCCTCTGAGAACAGATCTACATCACCATCCTGACATAACCTAGAGTTTATTTACTAAACATTTTTAGTACAGTGATGGATAGAGATATCTAGGCGAGTGAGTTTATCCTACATAGCCCATAGTACATCCTACAGCCACAGTCCCTGCTCTCCTAGCCCAGCTTAGGCTGGCAGCACAGATCTAGGGGCTCAGGACACTCATGCTGACTGATAGATTCCCACCTGGCGGCCTGGTCTCTGTGTGAAACTCTGTTCCATATTGGTCTCAGCCTTTGACATGATGTCTGAGGTCCACATGTGCTGTGCTGATCTCATCCCATGTCGGGCAACTGTCTTCTCCCTTTATTGCACTATTAACCAGAGCATCAGCTCAAGATGATACTGCCCTTGCTAATCAAGTAGCTTGAGGCCAATTGCTGACTTGCTCTATATCCAACAATTAGCAGCTGTCAGAGTTTTCATCAGGCTTTTTCTCACCCACCAGTTTTCAGCCTCAAATATGTTATAAATGTGCAAATTCAGCAAAAATCACATAACATAAAAGGTGTATCTATCACTTCTTTGTTTTCCAGCTCATCTTGAGCTAACCTATTGAGCCCTGAAATCCTGTATTTGAGCAGCGATTATGGGTAGACTTCATACCATCTCAATGTTGAAAATTAAATTCACTACAGCTTTTCTAATGAAAATAAGCCCACTAACTAGTCAAGGCATTACATATATGGGTAGTTTCATATTTTTATACAGCTACTTTTATAGGAAACCTTTATAGCCTAGTCCAATGACATCACTGGAGATAAAATCAGGCAGAAGGGTTCACTCTGATTTGTCCCAAAACAGTCAGCTGTGAGGTAAAATAAGAAATTACATGTGTAAACAAAAATTAAGGCAGGCAAAGATAACCTTTGATTGTTTGTGATAAGTTTTTCAGTTTGGCCTAGAGCCTCCACCGCATCACTTCATGTCTATTTACCCTTTAAGATGCACTTTCACAGTCCCACCACCTGAACGTGACAAGTAGGCAATGCTACATTTCTAGGCTGCCTCAGTTTTGAACATTTCCCAACAGCTAATGCTTTAAAGACCACTAGGAAAAAAAACCAAAAAAACCCCAAACAACTAGCATATCAGTTATGCTTCAGTTAGCTTATATGGTAGAACAGGAAAATAATAAGTATGAGGTGTAATAGAAGCTTCATGTGATACTGAAGGAAGAAATGAGGTCAGTTCTGTAAGCCTCAGCCAGAAAAAAAGGGAAGTAAGAAAATGTAACACTATTTTGCAGCATTAAACTACAGATTTTATCACAGAAATATCCAAAATATGGGCAAACATTTGGTCTTGTTTGTTTTGCTAGACATAATGGAAAATAACTTTTCAAATAAACGAGAAGGTTTAAAAAAACAAAAGAGAGTTTAATCAGGGGAAACAGGTTGTCAAGCAGAATAAAAAAATATATTAAAATATACAAAATTTGAAGGAAAATTCTGGTGGTGAGTGCAAGAGATTTCTTAGTAGTCTGTTACATCATAGACAGCTAGTAATGCATTACACTGCTCTACTTAATGACATAGTTTTCCAATTTCATAGCAGCTTCATTTTCTAATAAATTCTTTCAAAGTTCTATTGATTTTAAGTTTAGAAAGTGCTGATCCAACTCAAATTCTGCAATAACTGTACATGTAATTCTGAAAGCTTTATATAGGTAAAAAACCCAAATTAACTATGAAGCCAGTAGGTATCTACACTTAAAATTAAAAGTTTCATTAATATTTGTGACCCATTTATTTTAAGGTTTTACATACAGCATAGTAGACAGATATGTTTTATTTGTTTTTGTGAGTCTACAGGCTAATTGACATTTCTCTTAATTTTCATTTTGTTAAACTAAACATGTAGTTTGACTTCTGAAAGGCTCATTTTTATAGCTTATGTTTCCATATATATTTGAATATTCACTCAATTTAGTTGCATCTTTCTATATCAGAGCCATTTCAAAAATTATCTTTTTTTCTACCTTAATTTTCAAAATGTATTTAAGTTCTTTCCCAGCTCTTTGGTTCATACTTGTATCCAATTATGTTCAAAAATACATTTATATTACTGATTTAACTATATAGTTATTAAATTCTAAAAAAATATGCAACAATAAAGTGCAGGCTTTTGTGAGCAGAATTAGAAGTGATATTTATTTCTATTAGAAAATGTATTCTCACCTATATTAAATCTCATTTTAATACTTCATTATATTTAATATAGCAAACATAATTTAAAATAAGTTCCAGACATCTTTAATATTAGTGCAAGTCAATTTTACAGACATAATGAGATTTGCTTGTGACCTTCTCTTGAAAGAGAGAAGTTTTATTCTGCCATATTCAATAACATAAAAGAGATACAGTCATTGCTGTCAATGTGCTTATGGCCATTGTAGTAAATAACAGGTTTTCTGCTCTCTTTTCTAAGATATTGATCTAAGAACAATTTAAACTTAATTTAGTTCCGAGATTATTAAGTATTTGGACTGTCAGAAATTCAAAAACAAACAAAAAAAAAAAACCCCCAGGTAATCCTACCTTTGGCATCACGCTGCTCCAGCTCCTGTTCAACCCATGCAGGCTCCCTAAACAAGCCAGCAAAGTAATTTTTACATCTTAAATATGCTAAATCTTCCCAAAAGCTTTCCAGTTCTCAGCTCCTTCTTTTTATAATCCACACTTCTGGCAGTGTGCAGATTTTAAATGAATTTGTGATATTGCTTGTATTCCCAGCAATAACTCTTCACATCCGCTTCAAGTATTATGGGATTTCAGCACTTATTTATGTGTAACATCTTTTGCAAAAGAGAAAAAAAATAGAGTTCTCAGAAACTTTGTTACCTTGGAGTTCTTTGCCTGCTGGCTGTAAGTTTTATCTGCTACCATGAACTATCTTGAAGTCATCCACTGTAAACTACAATCAGCTGCTAAGTATCTTGAGTCTTGTAACAGGAAGGTAACTTTCCTGGTACGGGATGAATCCATTTAGTCTAACTGGTTCTGGGTTTAGTTAAAGGTATATCACAATCATTGCTTTGTGCTCTACTACATTTTGTTTAGATGAACAATTACATAGCCTGACAATTTATGTTTTTATCTAGACAGTAACTCTGGCTATTATTGCTTAAGTGCTGTTACAAAGAAGAAAAAAATCTGCAATTGGAAGTCACCACTGAGAAGTAGCACACTGAAGACACACTGAACAGACAATCAGTTTCATTGGGAAAGATACTCATCTGCCTTTTATGTATCAGAAGTGTCACTGAGATAAATATCAGAAACAAAACGGTTTGTACTTTTTTATAATGGAAATCTTCTTTTGTAAACATGTATTAAATCCATCAAGGAACAGATCAATCATGATAAATTCCCATGACTATATTGATTTGTTTGGGCTAAAAATGTCAAATATAGCACTGATGAGATTAGTGAAATTAAGTAAAATATCAAATGTTGGTTTTACTTATTTTTGTGCACAGAATGTTCTTAGTCAAAGACGCGATGCTATACATACCACTGAATGGAAAAACAAATATTTTCCCTGAATGCACAGAATATGGAGAATGGAGAGCTGAACAGAGAAGGCAAAGAGCTTCTTAATTACTAGAAACTAGTGTTGAATCCCCATCAACGAGTCTTGAAAGCAGAATAATATGCTTTTAAGTTCAAGGACAAGTAGTAACAAATTATGTCAATCCAAATACTGATCTACTTAAGTCCCTTGGCATCTTCTGTTTTACTTTGGTTTCTAAATGAAGACACAAACACCTGTTCTTGCAGCAGGTGGTATTTGTTTATTATAGGTCTTCCTGTTGAGTTTTAATCAGCCTGCAGCTGCAGAATACAGTCTAAGGAATGGCTATAATGCCAGATTTTCATATATCAGCAGTATTGGTCGAGAGAAAATTTTTCATACTTCATTTCCATCATATGTTACCAATCATATAATTTCCTTCTCACACTCCAAGTTTTTAATTAAAGAGTAAATTCATGTATAATGCTGGTAAAAGAAGTTTTGAACATTATGCCCTGAGGGTGTTATTTGATTATATTCTCTTATTGCAAAATCTCCAATTTTTGGAAGAAGACTCTCAAACCTCTGCCAATTTGTACCCTTGCCATTCTTTACGGGGAGAATCAAGAAGCTTAAAAAAAAAAGTCAAGGGACAAATTAACAAAATTTAAATCCCTCCATTTAAATGCGATTGAAATAGGAAAAAGATACTCGTGAGACAGGAGAAGTAGGGTAAAACTTTCTATTGCAAACTATAAGGTAGGAACACTGAAGTAATTATATGGAGACATAATTAAGAAAGTGTTCCTATGTATTGAGATATGCGTTAGTGTTCTCATCCTTATTAAAAAGTGTATTTTATTCATGATGAGCATGCAATGTAACAGAGTTGTATTTACTGTCATTAATAGAATGAAGTCATGGGCTTCAGACTGCCAGATGTTTTGCAAAAATATTATATTAATTTTGCTTAGTATGAAAGCAACTATTCAATGAGGCTTACAAAATAAAAGAATTTGTTTAAAATAAAGGAAGAAAAGGGTTAAAAAAGTGAGATTTTACTATGTAGAACGACACAGAGTTGCTTCAATGCAACTAGAGGGAACACAAAAAAAACCTCATGCATTGCATTGGTAGTCTAAATTGGACTTCTGTTTTTTCAGGCAAAGAAAGCTTTAATGTCTTCTGTCCTAGGTTACAATATAGATGCATTTAGTGTTCTAGCACTACAAGCTGTGGACCATTAGCTGTTATCTCCTGCTATGGCTCACCCCTGGATAACTGTTAATGAGCCATCAAGAAACAACTGCATGACTCATGGAATTATCTCATCCTATTGTGAGATGCTCCACCCAGGAGGGAGGAGCCAAGCATTCCCACCTGGATATAACCTGGCCTTGGAACTGCCCAAGTTAGCCCTGTCTACTGGCTTCCTAGAGGACAGGAGCTACCACTGGATCTTCAGCTGAAGACCAGAACTTCCACAGGATCACTGCTTCAACTGGACTACCTTTAGTTGGACTGCTACCACCACCCTAACAGGGTGTCAGGTTGTATCTGACTTTGTCAGTGCTTTTCCTTGTATTATTACACTTATTTTTAATTTTCCTATTAAATGTTAATACTGACTTGTGATCTCCCACTGGTTTTTTTTTCAAACTAATACATCTTCTATCAATGGTATATGACTATACCATGTCAGGAATTTCTACTTCTGTAAGTGCCAGTTTAGAGCTGTAAAGATTCATTTTTTCATACAGATGACATAATTTCCTTGTAATCAAAGCAATCAGACTGACCACAGGATATATGTGTATAAGAATATAAGGATAACGTGAGAAAGGCAGGAGAATATCATGATACTGTAAGATTTATGTACCATTTTTATGCCACCCAGATTTTAGTGGTAAAATCAGGCCTTGCAAAATTGCCAAGATAAATATGAAAGATTAAATATTATATAGTCTCTTTAATGCTTAATAGTGTGCTGTGTTTTGACATCTCACCATGGTATGCCTAGAAAGGCAAATATTACCTTTGTAAAACAGAAACGTGAGATACAAAATGCATTGAGAAACAACCTATAAGCTGACATTCACCCTCACAGCCAAGGTGAAGCTATACAAGATTTCTGAATTCAAATCAGAACTGTGTTTTTTAAACAAGTTTTTCCATCATTCTTAATGAGTTTGGCTTTGAATTTTAAAATAAACAAACTAGATTCCTTCCAGATGGAACTAAACTGTAAAACTGCATAAAAAGGCACATGATTCTTTTACCAAGTGTTGCTGCAAAAATTCTACTCATTCCCTTTTTACAGTTTATAGACCATCTTGTTTTATTTCACTACATCTCTTCTTGTATTTTTTGGCATGTATTTCTCAGCCATTTATAACCCATAGCATCTTCTTTAGAAAAGTGCTGATCAGCAGGTGTATATGTTTACAACCCACATATCCCAAGGCAGGGGTGTATATGGGAGGGTATATACCTACTGTGTGTAGATATAATTTTTGGGATTATTTATGAAAAAGTATTTAGAAAAGTGTAGGTGCTTATTAACATTTTGAAATTATCTAGTATTGCAGTTTCTGTTATATGGCACATTGATTCAGAAAGTGTAATTTACTGATTGAATTATGGACAATATATAATTAACCAACAATAAACTATTTTGAATCTGATTTGATTAAAAACTGTGTGAGTTTTAGGCAGGCTTTTTGCTGTGATACCTCATCAAGTTACTGAATTCAATTAGAATTCTATACTGTTGATAATTTCAACTATTTGGAGACAGTGATCCAGAAACTTATACTCCTATGTAATAAATATCTCTTTACACATTGTTCCTTGCTCAGACACCTGCAGTATGTATTTTAATCAAAGCTGGGGGGAAAAAACCATCAGCCACCATTTTCTCTTTTTCATACCGAATCCTGAGACTGAAAGGGTGTTGAGAACATACATTTACTGAGTATAATTTGTAGGAACATATAAACCAATAAATTTCTTCTTCCTCATGCTCTTTACCTGCTCCAGCATAGGATGCCATCCACAGGACATAGTCCTTCATGAACTTCTCAAACCTGTGTCCTTCCCATTGGTTGCAGTTCTTCAGGAGCTGCTCCAGTGTAGGTCCTTTCCACAGGTTCAGTCATTCAGAAATAGACTGTTCACCTGTGGGTCCTCCACAGGTGACAGTTCATTCCAGGAGCCTATTCCAGCACAGGCTTTCCATGGGATCACAGCCTCCTTTGGGACACCTCCACCTCTAGGAAAACAACTCATGTCATCGTCATCTTCCCTACAGGCTGTGGGGGAGTTTCTGCTCCAGTGCTGGAAACACCTCCTCCCCTTCTTCTCTGACCTTGGTGTCTGCAGAGCTGTTTCTCTCACTTATTCACTCCTCTCTCCCAGCTACTGTTGAACAGTATTTTTTCTTCTTCCTTAAACGTATTTTCACTGAGGTACTACCAGTATCATTGATTGACTCAGCTTTGTCTAGTGATGGTTCTGTCTTAGACCCAGCTGACATTGACTCTGTTTGACATGGCGGAAAGTTTCTGGCATGTTCACACAGAAGCCATCCCCACAGACCCCCTGCTAGCTACCAAATTTTTGTTACTTAAAACCAGTACAAGGGATGTGACTGTGTGCCCATATTGGACCTGACACAAACTCTGAAAAGCTAATTTTCCAATGGAGGTGGGCTTTTTTTTGAGTTTGTGTTAATGCAGCATCATGATCACAGCATTCAGGTACATAACAATATAAATATCTTTATTATGTTGAACTTGAGGTGCTTGCAGAGATTTCCACTACTATTTTATCAGTGTATTTTCTCTGAAGTCAAGAGTTGGGGCTTTTCTTTTGTTTTGGTTTGTTGGGACTTTTCTTTAAATGTCTTTTTTTAGAATTGTATTTCTATGTTGCAAAGAATTGTAATATCCTGAGCCCCTGACCATCAGAAATACTCTAAGACAGAGCAAGTAAAGAATAGATATGTGGCTCTTAATTAGACAGTAAATTAGGACAAGTGCTCTCAAGGACACAGTCATTTCAAGCATCTCTTGAGAGAAGAATTTCAATGGTCAATACAGTTTTTCCTTTGTGAAGGAAAGGTGAATAGTAGAAAAGAGAATGAAAGTATTTTAGTCTTTTTCCTTTTTTCTCTTTTCCTTTTTCTGTTCTTTTTCATTTAGTCATTATTTTGTACTTCATGCTTGTAAAAACAGTGATTGTTCCAATTTAAAGTACTAAAAATAGACATTTGTAAAGCGTTTTTAATACATACAACATACTAACAGCACTTCTTTAAAATCATAAAGTTAGATCTTTATTTTTAATAAAAAAGTCATTCTCTTCCAAGGTATCACCATGCTGAAAGGTTATGGGTATAAAGAATACTGCATAGAGCCACAGAAAGCATGGCAAATTAATTCATTGTTACTTAGCTTTTGCTGCTGCTTTTCTTCATACATGAAACAGACACAGTGGACATTTTTATCCTTTCTACTAGCTTAAAGACATTACAAGAACTGCATACAATAAAGGGTCACATGAAGGGGCTTTAACAGAAACAATATTTGTCCTGGGAGAGTTTGCTTTCCTAAGCTAAATTTATGGTACATTTTGCTATTGAACTCATAATAATAAATATTAACCCCTAATATTAAATTCTGTATATCCTTTCTATGCTGGTTTTGGCTGGGATAGAGTTAATTTTCTTCATAGTAGCTGGTATGGAGCTGTGTTTTGGCTTTGTGCTGGAAACGTTGAATTTGTTTTTATTGCTGAGCCTTTCTTGAACAGAGTCAAAGCCTTTTTTTGTCTCTCACCCCATCCTACCAGTGAGGAGTCGTGTACACAGCAAACTGGGAAGGGATGCAGACAGAACAGATAAACCCCTCTGACCCAAGGGATATTTCACACCACATGACATCAGGAGCAACATCTAAAGCTTGGGGAAGACAAAAGAAGGGCAGATGTTTGGAGTGATGGTGTTTGTCTTCCCAAGTCACTCTTACAAGTGACGAGCCCTGCTTTTTGGGGATGGCTGAACTTCTGGCTGCCCACAGGAAGTTGTGCATGCATCCCTTGTTTTGCTTTGCTTCCATGCACAGCTTCTGCTTTACCTTTTAAACCTTTTATCTCAACCCATGACATTTCTGACTTTTCTGATTCTGGAGGTGGAGTCACTGTATCTGGAAGTGTTGAAAAAATGTGTAGATACGGCAGTTGGGGATGTGGTTTAATGGTGAACATTGTGGTGGTCAACAAGGCTGGTGGTTTAACTCGATGATCTTACTGGTCTTTTCCAACCTTAAAAATTCTATTATTTTAAGATTCTTGCCCCCATCTCACCAGGACTCTGTGTATGTGTGTTTGTGTGAATGATCACCTGTGTGGGGTTTAGTTGCCAGCTGGAGTTAATCCATGACTACCCCCTAAAAAAAGTTAATTCTGGTTCTGGTCCAAAGGTCTGACTCAGAGATTGTTAGAAATGAGGAAAGGATCATGGGAAAACTTCACTGAATTTATTCTGTGAAGATCTGTCCTAGACAACTTCTATTGATTGTTACTGAAAGCATGATATTAGGCCACAGGAATTTCAGAGATTCTTAGGACTGCTGTCTCAGTTCCTCACAAAAATCCAATAGCTTAAGAAGTTTTGGCCTGGGATGGGTATAAGACCCAGTGAAATTTCCAGATGACTGCTTGCCTGTTAAACCCAGTAAATGCAAAATATACTAGAGGACTTGGAGCTGTAGCCTTGAAAGCACCTGGGAAAACTGGGATGGCTTTAATGAAAAGCATGGATCAAAGTTCTTGGTCAACAGAATTCTGGTAACTACAACACTTCCCAAGCACATGAAAATATGTGTGGCACACAGAAAATTACACAGCAGAGCTGTCAGCAACCTAACAGACAACAGCAGAGCTATCTATTAGTAGGCCCTTCACAGATTGCTTTGTGGAAGTGTGGCTTCAGAAAAGTAATTGACATGAAAATTCAGTGTGTGTATATAAATATATACGTATACAGACAAATATGTAATGTTAGATATAAAGAAATATATATAACACAACAAACATATTCTTATTTTAATAAATACTTCTATAATATTTGTTTTGCTTAAGTCACCTTGACCAGATGTACAACTTCTGAGACAAGGTCTAAAAGGTCTCAATATCTATTGAACAGCATGCATCATCCAAATGTGTCCTCTTCAGTAACCTAGTTCTTATAACACAGTACTCACAAACCCACCAGACTTGAACTAAATCCAGGTCATCATGCATTGTCTTTTCTGTATTAATTAGTACCAGTTCAAAGTTCTAATTTAACTTCATTAACTTAGGAAGTATTGATTTCCTTAAAGGATAGTATGAGCTATGAATGATTAAATAAATCTTTCAGAAGTTCAGATCCTTTTGAAAGTTTTATACAAAGTCTGAGCCCTAGTTTTGCAAAAATATAAAAAACCTGACTCTAAATAAGTGATATTTTCAAAATGAAAGCACAAGAATTTTTGCAGAAATTATGCCAGACCACTAGGTGTAGAGCTATTCTCATTTGAAATCCCGTGAGACACAGCAAAATTAAAATGAATCCAAGGAAAGGTGGATTTTAAAAATCATACAAAAGCTGTTTAATCTGGACTTTAGAAAGCAATCTGATCTATAGCACATTTATTTTTCTTAGGCTGGATAGCATTTCACATTTTAAATTTGGGAAAAATAAAGCATCTTTGGCACATTATAGCAGTCCAGTCTGTTCTCCTTTATAAACCATAGAACCTCATCTTGTATTGCTCGATTAAATCAGAATTTTCTTGAACAACAACCCATCTTTCAGAAAGATTTAAGTGATAGATTTATTATTAAACTATCAAAGTGGCACACAGCTCAGACCTAGATGGCAATTTTATGAACAGTACCCTATTCCAAATCACCTACCTATCTCAAGCCCAAACAACTATATATCATGGTCAATTTTAGCTCAGTCTCAAGAGAGGTTTTAAATCAGTCATCCAGAGGTATCCTGTAATAATTCAGCTGTTCTACAACTGTGCATCTGAAAGGCTGCAATACCTACAAACTGTGCTTTCAAGTTTTGTTTAAATGTTAAATGTTTCAGTGTGCTTTCAACTTCTGTTTTCTTACCTCAGTCCTGCAATCTCACTTGCATGTGCAAGGGAACTCACTAGGTTTTCTGTGTACACTCCAAAAATTAGCTTCATAGGTATCTTCTGCATATAGATGGCAATTCACTGGATGCTAAGCTGAGCAATGAATAACAAAAGAAGTAATATTGCATAAAAATTGCATGTCCAAGAAAATAACTATGCCATATGTCATCTCTTTAATGAGAAAGTGGCTTACAGTCCTTCACACTTCTTAGCTTTGTCTTATGCATCCACATCAACATATAAATCCTACTTTGTTCACACCACACAGTTTTTTTTTTTCCTGAAAGAAGCCAAAATGATTGATTTATTTAATACCAGCCAACAGAATTTCCTAAAAAATAGGATGTGATTCCTGGCGAGATGTGATTCCTGGCGAGATGTGGCTTGGCACAGTATAATTGATTTTTCCTTAATTTTTTAGATCTTTTTAGACCTTTAGATATTGCTAAAGGTTTTGGGTACAAAATCTTTGCAGTGCTTCATGGCATTCTGAGACAAACCTCACTTCTATGCTTGAAAATTATGCTATATTAATACAGTGTGAATGAGCAAAAGGTTAGGACTTAAGTGCAAACCAGACCTAACTAGGGTGAGCTAGAAGAACTTTGTGATAACAAGGATCTCCAGAATCTACTGACTGAGAAAAGTAAATAATGTTAAAACTATGCAACAAAAAGTCATAGATGTACTCTGAGCTCAGAGAAAGGACCATGTAGGTTCCGGTCCAGCATTTTTAGAAAACTTCTGTGTTTAACATAGTCTTTCAAGGGCAGACTGACATTGTGCTCTCCCACCCCTATTTCACCTGCAAAATATTACACTGCATTTAACAGAAGTCTAGAGTTCATATTAAGAAAAAGATCCTCCATTTAATGTCATTGTTTCCTCATTCTGAAAGAGTACACTGTAATCCACAGACTACAAATATTTCAAACATTAGTATCTTTAAAGCTTAAAGGATATTACTTGTAAAGTGTATAGAAACATTTAATTCTGAAAATAAATTTCTCTCATCTGGCTTGGCTGAATTTTTTTTTTTTTTGTTTTTGTTGTTGTTTTGTTTGTTAGTTTTTGCTTGTTTTGGTTTGGTGTTTTGTTTTTTGAAGGAGCATAAATACATATATATCAATTAAGAATTTTTACATGAGGTTCTGAAGTGTTTTCTAAAACCATTTATTCTGTAGAGCACCATGAAAATTATAAGAAAAGTCTAAAACATTGTCAATGACATTGCACCAGAGAGGAATAACAGCATAGTGAGTATGTTAAGAAGGTTTATGTTGCAGTGTGTGTCTGCAAGTTTCAGTGGTTGAGGGACCAGCCACAGGGGGCAGTGGATAAGGACTGTTTAGCTTATGCAGACTTGTGGAGATCAACAGTGAGCCCCTGAGGTTGATAAAATTAAGCATGCACCATAGCTAGAAATCATTGGCTCTGCACTCTCCCCTGCCCCTTCTCCCTATATGACTTATGTTCTAGAAGTTTCTCCTTAGTTCTGTGTGTGATTGGTTCTTTGAATTTGTACCCTCCCTTATCGCAAGCCTATTGGTTTGTACCCCTTTCCTTCTTCCCTCAGGCCTTCCTTGGCTGGCTCTCCGGAGCTAACCACTCCCCTTTTCCCTTCCCTTATAACCCCCTGCAATTCAGTGTTCGGGGTTCGCAGCCTCAGGATTTCCAACCCCTTCATCTGCCCCCTGCTTCCCGCCCCTCTTCGCCATCCCTGAACCTTCACCTCAAGACCCTAATAAATTCCCTGGAAAACCGCAGACTGCAATCCTACATTTCTTCATCCCACCTCGTTTCCCGCTGAGCTTCTGTCCCCTGAGCTCCACGCTGCCCCTGCGTGCTCCCTGGCTCGGGCGCAGCCCGGCGCGTGTCTCGGCGCAGCCGACTGCCTTTCCGTGTGGCATTGGGACTTTCGGCTGCTTTGTGGGGACGCAACGCCACAGGTTAATGCTGACTGTCTAAGAACTATGGCAGCATGCAATGAAGAAATACATACTGATTTCTCCTTGCTCACTTGAGACTTCATCCCAAAGATACTGGGATGAAATTAATCCCATTAAAATAATAATAAAATCCCTCTAAATAAAGACTGCAAAAAAGTGGGTTTATATGATTTATATATTTTAAACTCAACTCTCTTCAGTATCCATTTCGTTTGTGTGTTGCTTTTTCCATACTTGGCATATTGGAAATAACAGTGTGTGCTTAAGTCAAGACTAAATTGTAATGGTTTTCCACATGGTTAACTGTCAGACAATTTCCTTCTTTATTTGTTTTTTTAATTAACTGGAATTAACAGTTTCCAGCAGGTTTAAAGGCCATTGACCCATTACATTAGTTTTCTTTAACCACAACAGACATTTATATTAAGTGGTTTAAGCATTGTTAATTAGTTTCAGTATTTCCATATGAAAATAAAAATAACAGTTGACATTTCTAGAGCACCAACTCATTGTGGATTTCAGACTGATCCAAGAAATTTCTTTAGAATCTGAAGTTCTCAAATTGTTTAGTACAACAGGTCAAATTTTTCTTAGTTGTCACACTGAAAGTCATCATAGATTCATCTCAGGGAAATCAGTACCAGTTTTATCTTAGGAGCTTTCTAGCTCAGCAATAGAGCAAAAATTACATAGTGTTATACATCTAAATCAGCTGTGCTCTAAGACAGCATCAGTCCATATTGACCTCAATGAAACAATACAAAGCTGAGCACTACATGTAGGATGCATCAGCTAACCTAATATATTTCCTTAAAACATTTTTAGTATTTTTATTATTTTCCACAGCAGTTGGATCATATAAACAACTTAGAGTAATGCAGGGAGAAGAACATATCATAGAATCATTAAGGTTGGAAAAAGACCGTGTGGGAAAAAGACGGGGTAAAATTATGTTTTAGTAGATGGAGATTGAGATCAGTATGCCCAACTCACCACACAAAATATATGCTAAGGGGGAATATGTGGTATGCCCAACTCACCACACAAAATACATGCTAAGGGGGAATATGTGGTTGGTACTCGCTGGCTGGAACATGGTCTGCATTCCTGACTTCCCCCACACAATCCAAGGATGACTAAACAAAGGGTGGAGCACAGTGGAGACATTGCAGTCAGGCTTTGTTGAAATACTTGCAGAGGAGGGAACTTGGTGGCACGTTTTAGCTGACAGGTCATGTAGCAGCTGAAAACCAAGGGAGGTAAAAGAAAATGTCTTGCTGTTGAACCAGCAGCTAAGGCAAAATCACTCTCCTTGAACTCATGTATATCACCATCCCAAGGCTAACTCAGAGGAGCATTATCTGTCTAAGGTAATGAGCAGCCAGGTTCTCCAGAACTGGACCTGTGGGAGCAGTGTCAAAGGCTTTGCTTAAATCCAAGTAGACAACATCCACAGCCTTTCCCTCATCCACTAAGCAGGTCACCTTGTCCTAGAAGGAGGTCAGGTTGGTCAAACAGGAGCTGCCTTTCATAAACCTGTTCTGGTTGATCCAAGGGCTGTCCCACACATGCTGCGTGATAGCACTCAGGATAATCTGCTCCATGGCCTTCCCCAGCACTGATGTCAGGCTGAGAGGCTCTTTCTGCATCCTCCTTGTGATGGAAATCCTTCCTTGTAGCTGGAAATCACATTTACAAACCTCCAGTCAACTGGGAGCCCCCTACATAGCCAGGACTGCTGGTAAGTGATTGCTGGGCAGGTATGACAGATCCCTCAGTACCTTCAGGTGCATCTCATCCAGCCCCACAAACCTGTGAATGTTTAAGTAGTGTAGCGGGTCACTGACCATTTCCCCTTGGATTATGTGGGCTTCATTGTGCTCCTCTTTCCTGTCTTCCAGCTCAGGGTATCTAGAGAACAGCTGGTCTTACTAATAAAGACTCAGGCAAAGAAACCATTAATTACCTCAAACTTTTCCTCATCATTTTTCACTATGTTTCCCCCTGCATCCAATATCCAATAAAGGCTGGAGATTTTCTTTAGTCTTCCTTTTGTTGTTAATGCATTAAAAGAAACAATTTTTCATTGTCTTTTCAGACAGTAGCCAGATTACATTTTTAAATTTTTTTTTAACGTTAAAACATTGTTTTTCTTGATTTTGGGCTCTCCCACACTTTCTATGAACTTTTATATTGGGAGAATTTTGCTTTTTTTCTTATCTCTATTTAAGTCCCATTCTTCCTGGATAACAGCTGTTTCTACTTGACCGATGAGTAACACTTGAGTTGGAGCTTTCAGCATGCAGCAGTATTGGAAAAAGAGAGATTGAAACTTCTTGATTGCTTTCCACGTGTAGAGACTTACACTGACTTCATTAATTAATCAAAGGAAATCAATTAAATGATTTTTAAAATCAGATCTACAAACATATCACTATGGTGAAGCTGCTTTTCGGATGCATACAAGCTGTCATTAAGGATTAGTAAATTATGGCTGTGTAACGTATTTTCTGGCTGGGTCAGTAAATAAAGAACTCAAAAAGCATTGAGTCATACATACATGGCAGTTAATAGGAAAATGCAAAATGAGGCTAGTAGATGGTATTATATTAAGAGGAGTTGTGTATAAATCCTAGGAGAAGACTACCCTATTTATATCAGCTATGATATGAAGCAGAATGGCATAGCAAGTGTCAGAAAATCCAAGATATGGGGTTAAGCCATGACATGGGGTTTTCCCAGCACCTACTTTTATTTTTCTTTTCAATAGCGCTAGAAAAACTGAAGTATTGTGGTATTGCACAACTTGAAAACTGCTAAAAAATAAAATCCTTGTTTAGTAATGCAAAGAACATTAAAGTATGTGGATTATTAAATTTTTAAAGGATAAAAAGATCTGCTACGATTGCTGAATAGTGACCTTCTGAATAATGCAGATTTGTGACACATCTAGTGATTTTTTTCATTTTCCCTTTTAATAATATGTGCCTCAGCTACATATGTCCTGATCTTCAAATAACATATATTATTAAGTCTTCACTGCTTCCCACTTAAGCTGTTTCAGTAATTAGAACATTTGGTGTCATTGATGTGATGCTGCTGAAATTTGTTTATCTTCTACAAGTGGGTTTGTCATGTTCAGTTCTTCTAGACCAAAGGCCATTACGCTGTCAGCAATCTGGTTCTTGTGGATTCTTGTGGACATTGATCAAGTCAATCGTATAAAGTAAAAGTCTTGCTTTCTTACTATAAATCACAATTTACCTAATTTCAAATTATGGCTAGCATTCTCTAGTTTCTCAAGCTCATATATCCCATAAGGGTCTCATTAATAACAAAAGTAATACAACCTCAAAATTCCTACTTTTCTATTTTCATGTAAAGGGGTTTTAAATATAATTTATAAATTTTGTTGGCCTCCAGTGTTGCAGCATCCAACAGAGATCAAATGGTCAGCTGTTTATCAACCATGACCTCAAGTCCTTTATCAATCTTTGCCTTTGTTAAGTCAATTAAAAATATCTTTAAGGAAAAACTATACTTAAAAACTAGTCCACCTGCCATTGTCAGTTTAATTCTAAATAATGTGGTGATACTGAATTTTTGTGATAATATGTAATTCAATGTAGTAATCCAAGTAATCTAAATGTTGTTCCTTTTCTGAACAAAACCTCTGTATCTCAATAAAATACTTATCAAAAGTCAATGTGAAATTCTTAATTGTTCTCAATACAATTAGAAAAGTGACCCAATTCTGCAACACTTTGATGAAAACACTCATTTTTATGAAAGTTATCATTAATTTGCCCTAGAAAATAGTTACTCAAAGAAAAGGAAAATTCTCAGTTTTAGTTTTTCCTAAATAATAATAATGATTTCTTTTCAGGTTAATCTAAATTGTAAATTAGCTCTTAAGAGAAAATTTCTGTTTAAATTCAGCTAGTGCAAGGCACTGGAAAATTACTTCTTCAATGTAACATAGACTATCCCTCAAGCAAAGTACAGAGTACTGAGGGAGTATCACTGTAAATACAAGTTTCTCTATGGGACAGTTGCAAAGACTGTGATTTCTTCTCATGAATACAGCAATAACTTTGGCTGGTTTTTTTTTTTCTTTCAAAAATACTGTGATAAAAATGAATTAACAGTTTCTGGAATTTAGTTCCATTAAAAAAATTAAAAGAAGGTGAAGGCGATAGTGACACAGGTTATTCCACTGCAGCCCATGGATGTTCAGAGTGGAGCACATCACCACACTGAAGTCTGTAGAGGACCCTGCATTGGAGCAAGTGTCTGTGCCCCAAAGGAAGTTGTGACCCCAGAACAGCCCTTGCTGGAGCAGGCTCCTAGCAGGACTTCTGACAAACTGGCCACAGCCCCCATTCCCAGTTGTCCTGCACCGCCAGGGAGGAGAAGGTGGACAAGTTGAGAGTGAAGCTGAGCTTGGGAGGGATGGGGGGAAGGTGTTTTTAGATTTGTTCTTACTTCTCATTATCCCACTTTTTTATTAACTGGTAACAAACTAAACTAACTTTGCACAAGTATAGTCTAATCTGCCCATGACTGTAATAGTTTAGTGATCTCCTTGTCATAACTCAAGCCATGAGCTTTTTGTTATATTTTCTCTCCACTGTTTGGTTTGGGGAGGAGATTGCTAGAGCATCTTGGTGAGTACCTGGCAGTCTACAAAAGTCAACTAACTTCAGGTTACTGGTCGAGATTTGTCCACCACATTTACAAAAGAAAGGATGTAACTATCACAGAATTTGTTCTCTGGAATTGTATCAGGGTGCAACAGAGAGAAAATTTAGGTAAAATGACACTTCAGTATACAGGCCATCATAACTAAGTACCAAAGATTTTACTTTTCGAGTTAGAATATTATACAGAGAGTGTAGTAAGTATATAACAACTGACGAATCAACAGAAAGATCCAGTTGTTAAAATCACACAGAAAGATAAAGATTGTCATGGCCTGATGACCAGTCAAGTCACCTTAAATGGAATCTTTGCAATTTGTTACTGTGATAAGTTTTTCTGGATGAATAGTTAATCCACATAAAAAAAGGTTTCCTTAATAACACACAGCAAACAAAACCATGGGGTAGAGCCAATGATTTGTGCAACTGACAGTTGGAAGAATCAAGAAAGACATCAGAATGGGACTATCACGCAAACTAGTTCTCGCTGTGACTGAGTTTGTGAAAAACTTGTGCAGTTTTTTAACTGTAGTAAGTATTTCACCTCACAGAGGGGATATGGTGAAAACTTATATAGTACAATGCTAATGAAGAATCTCATGAATAAAATAATAATTTTATATTCAGGGTAGACCTTTGACACTGAGCAGAAATACATATTAGAATTATGGATGGAATGGTGAAGATAATGAGAAACAGTATACAGCTGCCTCACTTTCTTAAGATTTATTACATTCTTTATTACATTTACACAGAAACCATGTTTTTCTCACTCTACAGATATCTATACACAAAGGCAAATAGCAGTATATCTATATATGTGTGTACAAAATTTACATATCTACATAAATATATATATAAACATCCACAAATGCTCCTTTTTCCTTTGGCACACATAGCATAATTGTGCATTTAGTATACCTTCCAGACATAGAGATCAATCAGCTTTTCACCCCAAATACAAAATAAAAAACCCTAAAAATTTATAATGAGGTCTACTATCAAACACATAAACAAACAAACATGAACCTGCCTTATCAGGGGGGTTGGACTAGATGATCTCCAGAAGTCCTTTTCAAACCTGAGAATTGTCTGATTTTGTGATGAAACTTTTGAAAAGATCTTGTAAAACTTAAGAAGCAGAGATTTCTGAACAGACTTTCTTGTTTTGGCTCTGTGCTTGAGTTTACCATAGCATTCTGGTTCAAATTTTATTATCACACATCTGCTCCAACCCTGCAAATAATGCAAAAAGAGGCAAGCATGACTGTAAATAACAATCCAGGTAAAGTGGGCTTTTTGTCTTTCAACCTGAATGGTTTAAAATCAAAGTCTATGATTTAAATCTGAACATCTGGGTTATCTGCCCCATAATCATCTGGTGGAACCACTCTCTGAGCAGGGAGTATTCATCACTATGTTGTGAGGCAAGACTGCTTCAGTGTCCTGGTTTATTTCAGCTTTTTACTTCTCGAAACCCTACAGTTGTCATACAGAAGTAAAAAACAATAAGATGCATATGAGGAAGTCAATATTCATAGAATCATAGAATGGCCTGGATAGGAAGGGATATTAAATATCATCTAGTTCCAACCACCCTGCCATGGGCTTTTACTAGACCATGTTGCTCAGAGCTCCATCTAACCTGGTCTTGAGTACCTCCAGGGATGGTGCATTCACTTTTGACTTCTCTGGGCAACCTCTTCCAATGCCTCACCACCCTCATAGTAAAATTTTTTTTCCTAATATCTAATCTAAACCTGCTTTCTTTCAGTTTGAAACCATACCCCTTTGGCTTTGGCACAATGCTGCTTGACTTCTATAAATGGAGCCTAGTCTTGTTTACAGAACTAAAATATCAGCAGACAAGAATGAAAAAAAAATAGACAATGTGATATATTTTCTCTTAGTATGTATGGAAGGCTGATAGTTTTTCTCCTTATACATGGGTATAAGTAATAGCTAGTAATAAGTTTTGTTCCCTTTTGGAAATACGATGTTATTTCTATCACATTTCTGTGAGACTTCTGTGAACCATTGTTCTCTTTAACCTCACATTAAAAATGACTTTTCTCTGGTTCTTTTTCTTACTCATATAGTTTATATTATGACCTGTTGAAACAAAGAATATGTCTTAATGTTTATTTTGAGTTTATGTATAATAGTAGGGTTGTGATCTGGATCAGAATTTTTAGAAAACAATATTAAGAGTATTTGCCTTTTGCACCATTTTATGAATATATCCATGTATGTATGTATTTTTACTCAGTGAATCTAAATTAGCAGATATTAACATAGACTGGCTCTGATTTGCCTCAAACATATTATTAACCTAGCATGTCAAACCTATTGCTATGGTGAGCTGCTTTATTATGAATTTTTTTGTTTGTCTTAATGAAAAAAAAGGCTTTTCTATTGCAAATAATAAAGAAAAAAATCTCTAAAGTGCAACTTGCAATAGGAGATATACGATGTCTATATGTTTATTATTATTGTACTTCATCAAGTTTTCTTACATATTTATATATGATTGTTTGTATGTAGTTTCCTCTTTGGGAAGAATAGGTTGTAGAAGTTGAGAAATATTCCAGATATGTTCTTATATCTCATAAGTACATAACAAGCATTCTTGCACAAATATTTTGATAATAAAGTATTCTGCCAAATTACGTTCTGGAAACAGCTTCTGTTATGTTCCTTTGAGCAACCCAATAAGCTGGAACAATTGGCATTGTTAGGGAAGATTACCAGACCTCAGGTGTACTGCAAGAGAGAACAATGTGACTGAGAGAAACAAAACCTTGTACAGAAGCAGTTCTTCAGATTCCTTCTTCCATTCCTATAAAAAATAGGAAGCTTTTCTACTTCATTCAACTGGCTTTGTTAGAGAATAGGAAAATTTGCCACTACCATCAAAGAAAGGCTGTGGTCTAGAATTCTTTATATCTACAAAACTAATCAGTAGTCTTCATGGTATTATACACCACCTATAGCTGACATTAAACCTCTACATGCTTAGCCTCAGATTTGGCACATATTTGACCTAATTTATTTTTTATATATACTGGTCAAAGGAAATTATCTCTGAAACTTGTACTATAATCTAGAATGAGTAAAAAACAACAGTTAGGAAGTATGGATATATAAAGAACAGACAACTCTTCTAAGAAGCATAAATGCTTAAGAGCAACAAATAAAAATATTGGGATGTTAAAGTGGTACAAGTATTGGGGTGTTAAAGTGGCACAAAAAGGCATTTCATAAGAAAATAGTTCTTGGGAATACTGTCAAATACCTAGAGAGAAAACCATACAGAACACATATGTCTAAGAAGTTGTGAAATTTTTGCAAAACAAATGAAGGCAATGATCATGATGGAAAATCAGAGCAATGTGTCACTGAGGAAAAGAACTCACTAAAAAAGAGTCCAAAATGTGAAAATGCACGCTTAGGATCCATCCTAGGCTCTGCAGCATGATATTAATTTAGTTATGAATAAGCTGGAAGGATGTCTTTATGCAAGTGAGGTAATTTTCATAGCCAATAGCTATGTGGCTACATAATTGCACAAATGGATTCCAGAACTCAAAAATAAGAGTCAAGAAACATCAAAACAATAAATGTTGCAGCCAGAATGTTAAGAGAAACATTAACACCATTGATTTGTACTAACATGCTAAAACTATCTATATACATAACAATGATAATTTGTCCTTTCAGGCTTTTCCATCAACATTTTCCAGCTGTGGACATGACTGAAAACTGCTGGGTGAGGGAGAGGAGAGGAGAGGAGAGGAGAGGAGAGGAGAGGAGAGGAGAGGAGAGGAGAGGAGAGGAGAGGAGAGGAGAGAGAGGAGAGGAGAGGAGAGGAGAGGAGAGGAGAGGAGAGGAGAGGAGAGGAGAGGAGAGGAGAGAGAGGAGAGGAGAGGAGAGGAGAGGAGAGGAGAGGAGAGGAGAGGAGAGGAGAGGAGAGGAGAGGAGAGGAGAAGAGAAGAGAAGAGAAGAGAAGAGAAGAGAAGAGAAGAGAAGAGAAGAGAAGAGAAGAGAAGAGAAGAGAAGAGAAGAGAAGAGAAGAGAAGAGAAGAGAAGAGAAGAGAAGAGAAGAGAAAAGAGAATTCAGCTGTAAGGACCTACAGTGATTATCTAGTCCAACTGCCTGACCATTTCAGGGCTGACCAAAAGTTAAAGCATGTTATTAAGATCCAAATACCTCTTAAACACTAGCAAGTCTGGGGCATCAGGCACCTTTCTAGTAAGCCAGATCCAAGGATTGACCATCTTCTCAATAAAGAAATGCTTCCCAATATTCAGTCTGAAACTTCCCTAGCACAACTTTGAACCATTCACATATTCCTATGCATGGGTCCCAGGGAGAAGAGTTCAACACCTCCCTCTCCCCTTCCCCTCTTCAGGATGCTGCAGAGAGCAATGAGGTCATCCCTCAGCCTCCTTTTCTCCAAACCAGAGAAGGCCAAAGTCCTCAGCCACTCCTGAGGACATGCCTTTCAGCCCTTTACACCATCTTTGATGCCCCTCTCTGGGCACATTTCAAGACCTGAACATACTTCTTTAACGTGTGAGGCCCAGAACTGCACACAGTGCTCGAGGTGAGGCTACACCAATGCTGAACACAGCAAGATAATCACAGCTTTTAGCTGACTGCAGTTTTTGTGTTTGATGCATCCCAGGATGGGTTTGCACTCTGGCTGCCAGGGCACTCTGCTGGCTCACACTGAGCTGCTGCTGACAAGCAGTCCCAGATCCCTTTCTGCAAGGCTGCTCTCCAACCACTCCTCTCCCAACTCTGCCCGGTGTTATGTGGAATTTCATACCACTGGTGTTTTTCTAAAGCTCAAATCTGTCTAGATACCTCTGCAAGTCCTCTTGTCCCTCAAGAGAGCCAACAGCATCTCCCAGTCTAGTATCATCAACATATTTAACTCAACTCCTTGCACTTCAAGGTGCATTCAACTCCTGAATTAGGAGGAACAGACCTGTTCCTAGAATGGACCTATCCCTGGAATTGAACTCTGCAGGACACCACTAATGGCTAATCACCAGCCAGCTGCAGCCCCACTCATTACAACACTTTGAGCCTTGTCATTCAGTCCTGGCCAGCACACCACAAATTTGCTCATCCCACAGCTGGGTAACTAGTTCAGAAGGATACTTTGAGGGTCAGTGTAAAAAGCCTTACTGAAATACACAAAAATTGGTTTTGAAGTAAATCTTTTTGCCATTTGGTAATTTTGAAGTAATTCTTTGTGCAAACAGCTTAATTCCTCACTTTTCTGTGATGTGGGCAGATAGAGGCTGTAAATCTTTTCTACAAAAAGGACTTGTGAGTCTTGTTAGCTGAGAAGCAGAAAAAAATCCATTTGTGGCTCTATCTGTAGTTGCTTCTTCCCTTAAGCAAGGAATATTCTAAATTAACTTGTACAGAGCTGAGCATTTTTACTGATGTAACACACCTACACAGCATCTGATCTGGCTTGGGTATTCTAGCTCTGTACTACATTATAAACTGTGGATATTTAATAAGAAGCCTCAGGGCTCAGACAAATGATCAAGTTATCCAAGTCATCTGAGCTAATTAATTGGCTATGTTCTTAGTTTGCCTCTGACAAACTGAAATAAAATGACATCTTACTGAAAGAAGGTGTTGTGGGTAAGTCGTGCTCTCTCTGTTTGGTGCAGCCAGGTGCTGGAGGTTTTAATTCAGGCTATCTCATCAGCCAAAATAAACCAGATATTATCCTGAGTCTTCATGCTCCACTTCATGTTAGTAGATCAACCCCTTAGGTGTAGTGGCAATGGTACAAATGTCACTATTCTTCTGCATGGGTTTTCAGTTGCCTTATAGAATATAGAATGCCTTAAGAGTTTCCATTAGAAGCCCAAGTAACTTTTCCAAACTCAGTTTTTAAAGTAAACCCACAACTTTAAATATTGTCCCACAATTCTGATAACATAAATGAGATTTTGTGCCTTATGGAAACCTTTTGCACCAAGCTTTTGCTGTCATTGTCTATATATCTCATTTATGTAAAAAAACAATCTCATTTTGATAGAGCCAAGGCTCTCCTGGCATGAGAGAGATTAATTGAAGAAGGGAACCATTCATAAGGTACACAGATATTTGCTGGTGGACATAGTCAATATCTGTCATATCTAGGTTTTTAATATTAAAATACCACTAGAGAAGTCTTGTAGATATCCTTATCCATGGAAAAATATTGCTTGGGCAAAATTTCTGTGTAACTTCCAGAAGAAAAAATGAACATCACTGAGGCTTCAGCTTTTCCAGGTAAATATTTTTGAAAATCAAAAGAACTATGTTGAGACAGGTGATGAGGATATCTAAGTGAAAAGTCTCATCAAGCAACAGAGAATCCTTCCCAAGGAGTAGGGGCTAGTAGATCTACATATGTAAGGAAAACTAATTTTTCACATGAGGCATTCTGTATCTCAAGACAGTAACTAAAAAAGGAAGAAACACTGCATATGAAAATAATATTAGAGTTTCTCAATATTTTGTGTAAGACAGAAAATGGCACTTGAATCCTCTTTTTTTTTTTTTTTTATTTTTAATTTTGCAGCATTTCCACAATAGTTTGATTGAATGACTGCACTATTTGACTGCTTCAGCCTTTCAGGTAAAAAACCAAAACATATTGAATCTGAGATCATAACTAGAGAAGATGATTTCAAGTTCAATTCCTTTTCCATTAGTAAAGAAAGTAGACTGAGATGTTGATTCTTTAAAAAAATAAAAAAGTTCTTCATCAAACAGCAGGGGGCAATGAAACATAAATCAAAATAAAAAAAGCTCCTTTACAAAGTAGAGGAAATATAAAATAGAATATTACTACCTGAACATTCTGTTTGCTTTAGTGAATGTTTTAGGAGCAGATAAAAACACAATGGGGATTTTTTGTAGAGGAAAAGGAGAATTTTTCATGTAACCTACAAAAGTATATGAGCAGAACTATATGTAGTTTGTGATATGTCAAAAGCTCAATAAATTTTTTCCGTAGACATTTTTAAACACTTTTAAGTGGCTACCAGTTTCAGGTCTATAAACACCTTTATGTATCTATAAGTTGAAGGATATAAAATCTAGACACAAATAAGAGTCCACTGAAAGAGAAGTTTGATTTCCTCTAAAAAAGAATATTGAACATTCTTATCACTCTTTGATTGCAGCATAATTTTAGTGTATGTAATTAGATTTTTGTCACTTTTATTTATACAGAGCAGTGTAATACTTAAACATTTGTGAGCCTTGTTTATTATGAAAAATGATAACGAGTTTCAAATTTAAATCCAATAATCAATATATGCTACAACTCCTCTTCTTAGCACATACTTCAGAGTTAAATGTGTAATTGTACATTTGGTCATTCAGATGAAATAACACTCAACTTCTAATTCTACTGATATGTGAAGTACATAGCATACACTTTTATGTCATATAGTACTTTATGTGAATAAAAAGGAGGCATTTGCCTATAAGAGTGTTAAAGCTCCCTACAAACAACAAAGGATGCAATGTGTCTGTCATAGGGCCCATTTTAGAAGTTGCATTCTAAGGGAGTGAAATTCATTAAAATGCCTGAGATCCAAAGCTGACCTATGCCAGTTGCCAAAGCAGTGTTGGGAGATGATCAATATGAGAGTCTCCTCAAAGCTAGAGACTTTCAGAGTCTGCAAAGCTTTCCATTAGACCTAGCACTTAGTTTGTTCCAGCTTTTCTGCCTGTGTGTACCAGAAAGGAGAATGCTTCGCTCAGCCCCTACATAGGATAATGAAAGTACCCACTTCCCTAGACAAATCATCACAAGTCAGTCTGCTCATACCTCTTAAGAACCAAACCCATGCATACGTGAAAACCAGGTGAAAACTAAAATAACTTAGTTAATTTCAATGAAAAGATTGGGACAAGTGTTTATATCTGATATTAGGGAAAAAAAGTCTTTAAAATTAATCTTGGATCTTCTTGTCTTGTGATCATACTCTTTTCTAAGTTAGAGTCTTTGAACTTAGTAAAAAACTGGCCCTTCTTTGAATTTCTGTCACCTGTACCTATTAGCTTTAGTAAATAGGACCAGTTGTCACTTTGGACACATTTAATGGGCTTACCTATATTACTAGAGACCACTTCATCGCATTTCCACACTGTCTTTTCTCTCACTAGGTTTTCCTCTTTCATCTAGGTTTCCCTGGGTGCTCCAACAAGACCAGCACCAGCAGCAACACCAGTCAGATACATCAGTGACTCCTGGCAGCTCTGCCACATGCAGGATGGTTTTGCTGCCACTCCTGGAGCAAGAAAGATGCAGTAGATTCTTTTATGTAACATACACAATATTCCCTCAGTCATGGGGAGACTATTGGATGTATTTCTTTCTGTCATCATCTTTTCAAATAAAACAGCACTGAAAAATAAAAGAAAACATAAAGCAAAACTAGAAGATGTTATATTGTTATGTATTGCTGCATAAATAAAATTTAAGGCTGAAAAATGGACAGTTTATACTAAAAAGTAATTCTAATATAGATAACTATACTGTATTCTGACAACCCTGTATGCTTTTGTACTTCAATTTTGTGACCACATATGGCATTCTCTTTTTCTTGGAAAGAGATAACTACCTCTGATTTTAACAGATAGAAAACACCAAGAGGTTGAAGTAATATTGCATGAAGAAGTACAAATCTGTCATCTTCTTAGTGCTTAAGTTTTGCAAATTTAAATATAAATTTAAAGAATGTTTTAGTGTTTCAATGATAAACTTTACAGTGTTTCTTCATATAGATATTTAATGCAGTTATCATATTGGTGTTTTAATATTTATGTTGCTTTATTATTCTAGATGTATGTAAATATTATTTGTCATATGAAAGAAAATTATCTAAACATTTTTACCTGTGAGGCAACAAACAATATTTTGAAATCTCTTGAAGGGTAAGCTACCACTGCTATAACAAGAAGAAATGTATTAATTTCCAATGAATTTGGATTATTTCTTATGAATATAAGCTTTTAAGACCTGCTAGTCTCTATGATGCCTAAGTCTCTTACGTGTATTTATGTTAGTAATGTGTAGGAACACACTTTGGAAAGCATAATGTCATAAGTAATGGAGGGAGAGGAAGTGCACACAAATGTTATACAAAATCGATATTTGAGAAGGAATTAGAACAATGATTGTGTCTGGATATGTCCCTAGCAGCCCTCAAAAGATGCTCGCAGTTGTAGTCCTTCTGTATACTAATGTGCAATTACATGTTTATGAAGATATATCTGTTATAACCAATAGTAGACTGTAACTTTTCTGATGTTCTAGATATAGCAGATATGTTTCTAACTAGTGTCTGTGAAATGCCATAAACATTTCATGTTACATTTTGTATTTCACTGCAAAACTCTAGTGTTGTCATATTACATATTTAGCTTCTAAAGTTGATTGATTGCTTCAGAGAAAAGTGTATATGGTATTCCACTTCTTATCTGAGTCAATGTTTTTCTCAATACTGTGAAGCAAATTAAAATAAAGTGTTTAAATCTACTGCTTATGATAAAGAAGAGCAAATCTTATTCTAATAAATGTGAAATACAACTTGTCATGTTCCTTTCACTTTGTAGAAATGCTACCACAAGGCTTAGCCAGTTAAGTCTAATATGTTGACATTTATTTTTGCTGCAATAAATGTTAGGATTATATTTTTGCATTAAATTCTGGCATTTTTAAAGATCACGATGACAAGTGATTTATTCTTCAAATCACTCTGGTTTGTTTTTACTTTTTGAATATGGATTTGGCCATGTGTCTCCAAGGCACAGTACAAAGCATATTTCATATGTTTTGCAACCTATTAGTTTGATTTAAATCCACTTTTTCTGTCAGGATTTATGCAAGGCTTTCTTGATGTTATTTGCTCTGAATTATTGCCCAGAAATAATCACATGGAATCCAATTTCACACAGGCCGTGTGGCCTATGAGGTCTGCTGCTGTAAAGCTCTAAAGCTTTTAAAACTTTTTCAATTGGGGTGATTCTTCAGTTTTTTTCAATATATAGCACTATCTTACTTTACTTTCATATTTGTCCCTTCCCCTCAAATATGAAGAATTTGTTTGTATTCAGTAAGTTCTGTGGGGTGGTTGACCCTGGCTGGACAGAAGGGCATACCTGAGGACAGGCAGAGATCCCTTACCAATAGCCATCACGGGGCAAAGAGGCTTAACCTGGGAAAATTAGTTTAATTTATTACCAGCAAATCAGAGTAGGGTAATGAGTCCAAATCTTAAAATGTTTTCTCCCTCCCTGTCTTCTTCACTGTTGATTTTCTCTATCTCCTCCCTTTCTGCAGTGCAGGGGGACAGGAGAATGGGGGTTGTGGTCAGTTCATCACATGTTGCCTCTGCCACTCCTTTCACTACAGGGAGAGGACTTCTCACACTTCCCCTGCACTGGACAGTCCTCCATGAACTCCTGCAATGTAAGTCCTTCCCACAGGCTTCAGTTCTTTACAAACTGCTTCAGTGTGGGTCTCCATGGGGTCACAAGTCCTGACAGCAAATCTACTCCAGCATGGGCTCCTATCTCCTGGTCCAGTTCAGGCTTCCCACAGGGTCACAGTCTCCTTTGGGCATTCCCCCTGCTCCAAGGTGGAGTCCTCCAGGGGCTGCAGGTAGATCTCTGCTCCCACATGGACATCCATGGGTTGGAGGGACGTGGCTGCTTCACCATGGTTTTCACTACTCTGCTCTTGTGTCTAGAGCATCTTCTCCTTCTCATTTTTGACTGGCCTTGGTGACTACAGGTTTGTTTCTCTCACATATTCTCACTCCTCTCTTCTCTGACTTGCAGTTGCACTGCAGCTTTCTCCATGCCCTCTTAAAAATGTTATCAGAGAACTATATTGTTTAAGAATGCAAAATAAATGAATACTGTTAAAGTACTAAGTACTGTTAAATACTGTTAAAACTGCACTCTTTCAAACTACTGTAGAATACCAGGTTGGAAGGGACCTCAAGGATCATGTGGTCCAAACTTTCTTGGCAAAAGTACAGTCTAGACAAGATGGTCCAGCACCCTGTCCAGCCAACTCCTAGGCTGTGCTTGCTCTTTCAATACATGTACAATATTTCCACTCATTTTTGCATATTTGCATGTCATATTTAAATAGTTTAAAATTGATAGGCATTCTTTGGAAGGAAATATGAAAAAAGAAGGGTTCTTGAGTTTTGGAAATGCACTAAACTTGTGTGCTACAATGCCTCATTCAGAATTGACCCTTATGAAACAGTCCACAAGTTTTTGTTTTCCAAAACACTTAGCAAAAGCTCTTGTAATATTCTATTGCTTAATTTGCATATATAAACATGCCTAGAGGCAGACTTAATTTCATCCTGCCTGTTTCTGATTACTCCTTTTCACTTCACCTTCATTTAGTACAGGTACATATGCTGGCAGAACTGCACTGCTGGCAAAGCTTATTTACCCTCAACATTAAAACAAACAAAATAACAACCCTCTGAAAGCAGTTGAAGATAGCAAAGTGGGTTCTTCACGGGGTTTTCTTTCTTTTTCTGTGTTTTTTTCTCTATTGTTTCTGTTTTCTATTCAGAAACCATTTAAAATTTTTAACTGAATACCAACAGGTTGCGTAATTATATTTGCCATAAATCAATTAAGGCATCAACCAGCAGAGCACTAGAAGTATGAGCCAGTTCAAATGATATGATGTGTCCCCAGGAAAAAAACAGTGCTTATCTATTCTCTGCAAAGGTAGCCTGATAACATGGTTTTTATACATTTCCCAAAGTCCTGATATTAGAATCTGACTGCATGAAGTCTAACCATTTTCAGAATAAACAAGCAATCAACCAAAATCACAAATTCAAACATCATTTATTGCTTTCACAGCAGTAGATGTAAAAGCTATGGGGGAAAAAAAGGCAGTCTAGAGACATTGGAAGTAGAACACAAGTATTAAGTGTTCCAGAATCAAATTAGTTGTCTAAGGCATTTGCAGTCTGGATGGGAGCAGTAATAAGCTTTTGAAGAAAATCCCTTCACTTATTATGTGCTGAGCTAGTTCTCAAAGCTGCTTCAGACCACATACTCACACACACCCTCCACACCCACACACCCATTCCCTTCCAGAGGAAATTAAACCAACAAATTCCTGCACTCAATGAATATCAAAGTACTTCACAGCCATTATGCAAGTGTACTTGAGTCTTCGAAAACTCTGGACTTCAAAAACTGCTTTTCGTTGATATATAGAGAGAAAATGCCTTAATATGTGCTTCCAGCCCTCAAGCCTTTGAGGTACCAGTAATCTTTCCTCATCTACCTATTTTATTTAAAGCTCATTTTCAACCATCCCCTACAGGAACTGATGAGGTTTATGATCTGCAGAAACTGTGTTCTTCAGGAGCTATGATCTGTGGAAGAGTTAACATTAGACAGAAAGTTAATGTGTTGGGTCCTCAAAGATATTTAAGGACTGACAAGCTTATTCTTTTGCTCTCCTCTGATGAAGAGGTTTTGCAGCATCCATGTGCTCCCTGCTGATTTGTCCTGATGTTACCAGAGAAGAGAGGCAGTTTGGACCAGAAAAGCCATCCTGAAACAGATGTGGCACCCCAGTACGCAGGTGGTGATTTGGACAGAGGAGAAGACAGAGAGGAGGCAGATGACTGAGCCTGTCATCACAGGTATTATCCAGGATGTTCAGCAGGATTAATAGTTTTGAGTCCATCTAGAGATAAGATGAAAACTCAGGAGCAGGATGCACTTGATAGGTGACCATTGTGGGGACAGAGCTGCCAAACCATACCACCAGGTAACAATAATAGGACAACAATAGGAAAAAGTGGAGATCAACCTGATCAGCTAATATGCACTCCCAGACTTCACAGCTTTACAAGTTCTTTAGATGTTCAGATCTCCTGGAGGAGAGTGGACTGGTGGATCTGGAAAATGTAGCAGCTGCTAAGAATTTTTTCATTCTTAGCACCACTCCAAGTGTATTTTTTGTCCCTTTAGTTAGGCCATATGGGCAAGATTTTCCAGAGTTAGTTTCCAGGGAATCATGCTGGCTAACATGATGATGATTTTGACCATCACATTTTCCTCCCAGCTTTCTTCTTCTGCTCCTGACTTTTACTAATTTTATGCCATGTTACCCCTTTTCCTCTACCATTTATATACATATCCTTGTAGATGACAATCTCAGGACCCAGGGGCACAGGGGCAAGCAATATCTACCAAAATTCAGAACAGCACCACCAAAATGTCACAGATGTTGTTGTCATAGCCCAGGAAGAAAGCACCAGTTTCTCATTTGAGTTTTAGTTACCTTATTTATACCACACATCTGCCCTGTTCCAGGAAAGAGGGTGTCCCACGACCTTGGAGTCAGTACTTGGCCTGTTCCTTTCCTGGCAAATCTATTGACTAGGTGTTCATCAAAAATCTCCCACTGCCTAGGGTGCTGAGTACCACTAAATTTAGTGGGAAAATGGAGGAGATAGCAGGCATATTTCACCACTTGAAATTTCACAGGATTTGATTTAAAGATTCAGCACTTTAGTATTTGTATAGGCAATGGTGGTGGGGACAAGAGACAAGTCTCTTGATCTGCTGTCATCATCTTCATGAGACAGGAGAAAATAGAATGTGAGGCATCCAGAGAGGTTCCTCAAAGAGCCCACGCTCAAAGAAGAGAAGGTTTATGGTATGATAGTTCTTCAGAAAGATCTGAATTACATTCATAGTTGGGACTTTACACAAATAAGACTAATGTAAAGTGTAATCTTCCAAACTGCACATGACAGAAATAAAATGAGTCCCAGCATCAACAGTGATCTACCAATAGATTCGTTTTGTGCCAAAATATTTTTTTAAACAAATATAGCTGATACCAGTCATGGTTTTCTTCCAACAATTCATTTTGCATACCAATTACACTACTTTTGTTCCTACTTCAAGAGTAAATCTTCAGTTCTGTGCTTCTTTCTACAACCCTCTCTTAATTTTGCCACATCATTCCTGCATAATAGCTACAGATAATCCATCCTATTCAATACTAGAAACATGCAATTATATAATTACTATACTGATATTCAGTATTGCCCTGTTCATATAATGTATTAGCATCTTTGGTTAGCGTAACATCGAGAACATTCTGTTAACTTTTTCCTGTCACTTCCAAGTTCTTTTGAAAAACAATGTGAGTTCTCTGCCATGAACTATAGCTTACACATTACTAGATATATACTGGATAATTTTCTTTCCTCAAAAATTCATTGGTATAGATCAGTGTACATGAATCAGCAGCCTTCTTCACCTCTTCAGAATAATAGCTTCTATCATGCAACTAAAAGGCCAGAACTCATTCAGATAAGGAACTTAGGAGAAATATTTCCACTAAAAAGCCTATGTTTACTATTCTACTTTTGAGATGCCATATAAATGTAATTTGATTATTTTGATTTCATATCATAATACCTCAGTAAATTCCTCATATTCAAATGTACAAGGAACACCTTCTTCCTTGTGCACATGAATATACATATATACACTTTCTTGCTACTGCTGCAGATTTACTGACCATGTATATAAACAATGAACTCACGCTAATATGGAATATAATTCACTCCAATTCCTTGTGCACTGCTTTCAATGGTCTTTGAATCAGACTACAGGCATTAGAGATTTACTGAAGGAATTTGCAATTGAATAAGAATTCTGTGAAATTCCCCCCAAGCCCAGTGCCTCATCTAACCAGTGATGGCAATGCATATGAGTCATCAGTTGTGATATCATATATATTTCCAAATCTATAGAACAAAGAAAAAGGAACAAAAGCTTCAGGATGTTGTTGACTTACTTTGTCCAAAGCCAGTTCTGCTCCTGAAGTCTGTTACAACTTTTTCCAGGAGGTTTACATAAAGATTACACAGTTAGTTGACATAATCTCTAAATTTCAAGTAACTGAAGACAGGGAGATGATAAGAGGGAATCATACCTAGGTGCATGATACATTGTTATTAGTTGCTGGGTATTCTAACCTATACTGATGTACAGGCTCCTTGCTGAAATTTAATAGATTACTTTTGGCTCAATTGTCAGCTTTTTACAGGTCCTTCTGGACAATAGCTCTGACATTTGGTCTATCAGTCATTCTCCTTATATTGTAAAATTCATACATTTGCTGAGGGTGAATTCTATGTTACCATTCAGATCATTGATTAAGATATTGAACACTTTAAAAAGCCCAACACTCCAGTGTTGACCCTTGAGGTATTCCATTTGTTACAGGTCACTGCTGATGTCAAACCAGTGATCATTACCCTTTGCTTCTGGTGGCTCAATTTTTACATGATCATTTATCTTAAGTTTTTAAATTAATTTGTCTAATTTTATGAATATATATTGTCATCTACATAGATCCTAGGATTACACCAGATCAATTCTGTGATAACTCCGTACACCCACTGCTTTCTTGTCCTCAGTCACTTCCAAACATCAACATTCTGTTAAAACACCACTGTCAGACCCTCTGCAACTGAAAGCTCTCAAGGGATTTCATTGTTGAGACGCCTGGTGGAGAGATTTTTCTTTAGGGGGTACAAATAGGAGGACAGATATATTACTTTTAAATGGATAGTGCACTCTACATGTTAAATATGTATGAAAAGGGCAGTATCATGATATCCTGAATAAAACCTACAAATTGAACCACACAGCCTTGAGTGGAGTGCAAACATTCTCCCTTCAAGCACCTTCCCCTGGCAAATCAGCAGAGAAAGTGAGTTAGATGAGGTTAAAAAAGAGCACATCCTCTTGTCAAATGATGGAAACATGCACCTTCCTTCATATCATTACAGTTCTCTAAATCTGCATTCTTTCTCATCTCTGTACAGATTTTCTTCTCTTCTTGTATAAAGGACATTCCTGTCATTATCAGCACACCATCCAGCCTTAGGCAGTTATGATTACCATATATCCAAGAAGAAGAAGAATCTTCAGTAATTACCAATATGTATGACTTTCTCACTGTTCATCAAGGGCAAATTGTGATACTATCCTTGAATCTTTATAAAACACATAACATGCACTTATGTTGAGGTATTTATTGGAAGACTAGGTCTCCACATCAAGTATGTGAAAAAGGGAACAAAAAAGGGAAAAGATATAAACTGAATTGTGTACTAAAAATATAACTGTTGGCAAATGAATTTTTTTATGAAACAAGGAAATCCTTGCTGGTTTGGAAATTATTAATAAATTTTCATTTTAAAATGACACAATATAAAAATGGGGTCCCTATTTCTTTCCTTCTTCCTCTACTGCTGCTTCCTTTCACATTTTGACCCTAAAAACTAGGCCTGTCTAGCAGTCCTCAATCCTCAAAACAGACAACATGATATAAAAGCCAAACCTCTGTATGACTCCAGCAGTGCAGCCAGTGATTAACCCGCAGTGCCCATGTGCTCCTAATCAAGCCTTTCTCTTTAATCATCGGGATTCAGGGAAAACAGTGTGGGTTATTATGGCTTTCACTCTCACACCCAGAGCTAGGAAACCACTCTTGATGTGTTTGATATCTCCCCTCACAGTACCACTAGTGTCCATGCGCATGAACAGCAGCAGAAAATGATTGAAGGGCTGGACAAATCTCAAAAGTCTCTCCATATCATCTGGTATCTGAGCCTCAGGCAGGCAAGGAGTCTCTGCAGACAGCAAACAGGGCTGGCAGATGGGGGCCTCTATTCCCAATGGGAAAAAGTCTCCAACTAACCACCTGCTGCTGTCCTTTGATGTTGACTTGCATTCCAGGCTTGGCTGCCTCTGGCACTGTTCTAGACTCTTCCCTCACATTTTACCAGGGCAATGAAGCTGTTCTGAAGCTGCAGATCTGTGTCTTTGGCCCCAGTAAGCTCACAGGTCTGGGTGTGGCTCTTCCTCCAGTTTATCTCTCTGTTTACCTGTTGTCCTAGGTTACAATACAGATGTACTCAGTATTCTATTACCACCAGCCGTAGGACATTAGCTGTTATCTCCTGCTGTGACTCACCCCTGATAACAGACAATGGGCCATCAGGGACACACTGCATGACTCATGGACTTATCCCATTATGAGACGCTCCACCCAGGAGGGAGGAGCCAAGCATTCCCACCTGGATATAACCTGGCCTTGGAACTGCCTGAGCTAGCCCTGTCTACTGGGTTCCCAGAGGACAAGAGCTACCACTGGACCTTCAGGTGGAGACTAGACCTTCCACAGGATCACCACTTGAACTGAACTACTTCAGTTGGACTAGTACCACCACCCTACCAGGGTGTTAGGTTGTATCTGACTTTGTCAGTGCTTTTCCTTGTATTATTTAATTTATTTTTAATTTCAGTCTTGACTTGTGATCTCCCACTGGTTTATTTTCAAACCAATACACCTGTGCATTTTCAACCTTTACCACCCTACATCTAGATAAAGCTAAACAAATAATGCTTTGATGTAAAGATTGGATTTATAGATCTTGTAGACTTTTTTGGTATGTTACTTTTAAACTGAGCAAGCTAAAATATGGAATCATTCTGGAGCACTGCTAATTTTGCAGAGTTAGCAAGTGACTTATTTTTCTGCCTTGGAATGAAAGAAACCAATGATACAAAATAGGTGAGCACCCACCATTTAACCAAAAAAAGGGCAAAGGCTAAAATTTTCCATCAGAAATTTTCATGAATGGAAATGACATTATGCTACCAATCAGAAAAAAAAATAAAAAAAAAAACTTTGAAGAACTCTCTATATGAAAACTATAGCTGTTTTTGAAATATAAAATAAGGGTTTATGAAATGTTTTAACTCATCATGTTAAGGTTAACTTCTGTCTCACAAGCCCCCCATTTTCTCTCTTTTTCAGAAATATGGATAAGTTAAAACAAGGTTGTTGACCACTCCAGTAATACAGCCATATTAGATGATGTTATTTTAGTTTCCACATGCTTTAAAATGTCACAGTTACTGCTTGGATTCCATACAGAGTCAACAAATTCTTATTTTAAACTTCTTGAATGTGGGTTTTATATACAAGGAAGATTAAGAAATGTCAAAAGTGGTTTACAGCTAAGTTTTCTAACATACTTTTCCTCTAGGTCTTTGTTAAATCCACATTAAATGCGAAGGAAACTACTAGAATGAATAAACCTATCAACGAAAAATTGTTTGATCATAAAAATTGTTTGTTCCAAACAAGACACAGCAAAAACCTCCCAAGTATATGATCCATATGTGTTGTACCTCAATTTACAGGAAAAGGCCAAAGCTCTAGGAAGTTTGCACTGTAATAAACTAAACTAATCATAGAATGCAGTTACAATAACCTGCATACAGGAGAGACAGCAGACAGACTACTGAGATACGAGGACAGAGAGGACAAAAAATAGAGGGATAATGAATGTATCTGAATTAAACTGTGAACACAAAAAAGAATGAAAAAACAACTGACGAAATATCTGAGAGAAAATGAATGTATTCTTTTAAGTGTAATTCTTACTAAAAGGTATGAGAGTAGATATAGTACAAATCTAGCATCAGGACAAGAAAAAAATGAATGTGTGTTTTATAACAAGAATTCAAAGGATTCAGACATTTTCTGCTAATACTCTAATATGATTAAAGCAACCCAGTTTCAGAATTACTGAGTTTCTTTACTAATGTATTTTCCAAGTTTTACTTTTTTCAGGGTTTTTTTTTTTTAAGTAATAATTGAGTGTGGAAGTTTTAAGTGTTTATTTCCCTGTTACTTCAGAGCTTATACTTGAGAATTTTTACGTGTATGACAGCAGAAAAAACAGAGAACAGCTTTTGAGGGGAGCATGTTAGACTTAGTACAGTTGAGTAGAGCTTCAGAAAAAAATAGCTGATCTGGCTCTTTTTTGCCTGGATTTTTTTTTTTTCTTAATCCTTGCCTCTCCAATATAGCACAGACAGACATTTTCTGTCTCATTCATAGACAGACATTTTCTGTCTCATTCATAGACAGAAAATCAAATAGTAGGATTCTTTGCAGATAAGCCATGTAAATTAGAGTGATCAAGGTTACAAAATATTTTTTTTCTTTGGAAATAATCTCATTCTTGCAATAACAGTCTTGGGAAGAATTTTCTTTCTTTTTTTTTTTTTTTTTTGGGTAAGAATTCCTTTATCCCTATTGCTCTTAGATATTATTTTTCAGGAAGTGGTGGACTATACCATGTCATGTGCATGAAGTGTGAGACAAAAACACTGGGAGGAAAAAGGGAAATTGGTAGTTGAACTTTTATTCAGTCTTTTCCAATGTCTGTAGGACACTACACACTTCTCAAAAAGTACTGAAGTATTTTATCTTTAACACTTAATTCTTCCAATATACAAGCCACTTTATTATTTATTTTTCTTCCAGAAAACAAAGTCTGGTGCTTTGGATAAAAGATTGTAGAAGAACTGTAGTTTTCTTTTTTTAATTTGACCTTTATTCTAAAAATAAATATTTTCCTACATGTTAAACCTGGCAGATCCATTTTCATTTGAACTCACTGTCATTCATTAACACAGCTGGTTCTGAAGTTTCTCTAATAGTGAACTCCAGAATTAATGTAGTTCTTCATCCATATTCTAACCACTCTGACATCAGGAAAATGACAGTGTATGGAAAGATATATTCAAGCTACTCTTCCTGTTCCTGACTTGAGCAAATTTAGTGTTCCTGCTACAGGAATTTTTAACATGTCTTTAATTTCTTAGGAAATCATATATCATACAGAGAGACTGTCTCCACAATAGCTTGATAATGAGCTACTAATGAAAAAAAATTATTCAAGATAAAGTCAACACAACTTTGAAGCTTCCATAGTAAATATTACTTGTGCTAACTGAAAGCCAAATAAATCAACAGTTAACTGCCATTAAAGATAAAAATATTATTCATGTTTTTAAGTACTGTATATAATTACAAACTGGACAGAGAAGTTTAACATTAAAAGAGTCTTACATCCTCCCTCTTAAATGTATATTGGCATTTGCTGTTCAAACTGGCAAACTAACTTTCAGACCAAACAAACACCAAATACATTATAAACATGCAATTTTTAACAAAAACAGGGCTCAAGGAAAGGCAGTGGGTAAGAAGGATCCATCTTTTTTCTCAGGCGCAAAACAACCTTCTAATACCCAAGTGAAATGGCTCTTCATAGCATTGAAAATTATGACTGGGTTGTGAAAGTAATGACAGAACTTAAAATAAATTTCTTCAAGGTTAATGAATTTAAATTCCCATATCCAAAACCTTCCCAGCAGTAAAATTCTCCCACTTTGAACCATTATTGGTGTGATATTTCTAAATGTTCACCACAGCACAAAATACTGCATTGTACTTAAAAAAAGTATATTTTTCTGTGGTATGTAATATACAAAGAACAGTCTCTGTAGCAGCCTGCAGGCAAAATTTTAAAGGTTTAAAAATCAGTCTCTAGAGAAGCTTAAAAAGATGACAAAGTCAATTAAGTTATAAGAAATCCTTTATTTTTATGAAGAGGGAACATTAGGCATTTTATTAACAGTCAGTGCTGTAGTGCATGTTTCTCCTTTGCAATTTAGAAATTCTGACTTCTGTTGCAAATTAACCACTACAGTTCAAACAACTGAGATGCTCCTTAGAGGAACACTATACAGGGCTTTCAGTCTCTGTTGAGAAAAATAAATGTATCTTAATTTAGAAGCTGAAGCCTACTCCAAACTGTTTTATTACTTAGACCTTGATAAATATCCTACAAAAAGATTTTATTATTAGCATGAAGCAAGACATTTCAGACAATGCATAAAATTGCCTACTGAACTCAAACTAGGCTGCATCTTTGAAACAATCGATTCCAAATGCGGAACAGAATGTACAGTGATAAATGAAGCAGTCAGAGACTGTCACTAGTGCCTCTAACTGAATGACAAAGGACAAGAAAACTTCCACAGATGTTGAAATTATGAGGGAGCAAAGCAGGTGCTTAAATCCCATTTACTAAATATAGAAACAATCATCAAGTTACAAAAGGAGCCTACATTTCATATGTCAAGCTCAACCTGTGCTGTGCAGTACTCCACTGTTTTATGATGAGCCTAGTACTTCACATTTTGGTCCATAACAATGCATATGCTCTAGATTTTACAACTATAGTAAAGATTCACACTACATTAAATAAGTCTTGCTAAAGCCTTTTTGAAAAAAAAACAAACCCCATTAGATTAAAATGTACTTAATATACTGACAAATATTAAGTTTTCTACCCTATTAACATTCCCATATATTTTTCTCTGCTAAACATTAGTAATATCTAGCAATAAAACATTTTGCTAATTCTGGCATTTTAAAACAAGATAAAATCAGCATTGAAATATAAACCAGGGAGACATTATAGTCGCAGTCATAATTGTAGTGACCTCTTAGTGGTGTATCTAAGTTGTTTTCATTATGTTATGAAGTCCCTCAGGGAGACTCTGCATCCTTTATGAAATGCCTTTTTTTTCTCTCTTCAAATCACATTTTCAACGATTCAAAACCTTATCTTGTAACTTTCAACCATCTCAACAAAAGATCACCATGAGCCCTACACATCTCTGTGAGATAAAGATCAGAGCCATAATTTTGTGAGATGTTTGAGTTGCTAATATGTCATCCCTTGTAACTTATCCCATCTAGCCTACTCACAAAGCAAATACACACGTTATTAGGAGCCGCTATCACACTTTCACATTGCTTTAATTATATAGGAATATAGGAAATTTCGTATACATCCATACCTTAATATGGATGGTATTAGTCAATCTTACCCTTAGTATCTGTCAATCTTTTTGTATCTTAGCCCTTTTGAGTCTGTTTGACCTCATCATATGCAGCAGTAGCAGCATCATAAAACATAAGCAAAGTAAATCTCACTAAATAGTTACAAAATTCCTTGTTTAACAGATAAAGGATGGATTCTACTCTTGGGATTGTCTTAATTGATTTTTCACTTATGTGAGATTTTTTCTGTGGGATTCTAGCCATTTTTAGTTCTTATGCACTTTTGTGAGTTTGGATTAAGGAAGGACATGATATAATTTTACTTATCATATATTCTTCGTAATTTTACGGCTTTGGATAAAAATTTTTCTACTCTTGATAAATAACTTGGACTGGGGACCAAAACTCTGGCAGAAACTGTTATTGCCTTTGGAAAGCAAAACCCCTGAGAACCAAATGATAAGAAGGAAACTACTGTGCAGGAATTTACCTTTACATGAACATTTAGTGCACTGGTTCATAGAATGACTCATGTTTAAATAGATGAAAAGAAAAATGTAAAGCCTAGAGAAAGAGAAAGCATATTAAGACCGAGAGATTTAAATATTTCTAATGCTCTTGATATACTTAGAAGAAATAAAGAAGGCATTGTAGATACAAAATCAGTATGTACTGTACAATCCAAAAAATTTTGCAGACACTAAAAGCTATAGGATATACACGGAAGAGGAGAACAATAATTTTGTTTTTACAGGTAATAATTTTATTATTTTTAAAAGAATTTATATTTATTTCTTTCCTGAAAAAAATATTCTTCAAGAGCTGCAAGTGATTTAATGCTGAATTACTTTACCATAAAAGTGATTTAAATTAGGCTTCTGAGATATTTGAGTATTAAGTTAATTTATGATTGAGAAGGATATATCAAACTTTTGTTGACTGATATTAATGTATATGATATAACATAGAATGCATAAAACCTTGGGAAGGATTATTTCTGAATTGAATTGGCAAGTACAAGAGTTCCTTAGGAAGAGCATTGCCAGCAGTTTGAGGGAAGTAATCCTGCCCCTCAGCCCTGGTGAGGTGTGTCTGGAGTGCTGTGTCCTGTTCTGGACTCCTCAGTACCAGAGAGCCATGGAGCTCCTGGAGCAGGTCCAGGGGAGGATGACAAATATGATGGAGGGACTGGAGCATCTCTGTTACAAGGACAGGCAGAGGGATCTGGGCATGTTCAGCCTTAAGAAGAGATGACTGAGAGAGAACCTCATCAGTGTCTATCAGTATGTGAAGGGAGGGTGTCAGGAGGATGGAGTCAGGCTCTGCTCAGGGGTGCCAAGCAATAGGAAAGGAGGCAACGGGCAGAAACTACTGTCCAGGAAGTTCCACCTGAACATGAGGAAGAACTTCTTTACTGTGTGAATGACAGAGTGCTGGAACAGGCTGCCCAGAGAGGCTGTGGAATTTCCCTCACTGGAGATATTCAAGAACCATCTGGACACAATCCTGTGCAATGTGCTCCAGGATGACCCTGCTTGAGCAGGGAGGTTGGACTAGTGACCCACTGCTGTCCTTTCCAAACTTACCCATGATTCTGAGATTCTGTACTTTTGAAGTGGTAAGCATAAGAATATGAAAATGTTGGTATGTTTTAATAATTGGATAAATATATACTTACATCTGGGGTTTTTTAGCTTAAGATTGTATTAATTGTTTTATAAGAAGCAAAGCTACTAAGCCAGAATTTAATTTGTCTTGTCTAAGAAATAACCTAAAATAAATTTAGTAAATAATTTCAGCTGAACTCCTGCAAAAATTAGGGGTAATATTTTGAAAATATCAAAATATTTTACTTCCTCAATAGAATGACTCCATTTGGAAATGCCAGTATGTTTTATTTTCACATCCTAAAAATGAATCTTTTTATGTTTTTACTTTATTCTCTATAGAAATAGAACAAACAAACAAGAACACAGGAAGAAAAATAATGTGCTAAATAACTCCTGAAATATTTTGTTTTATAGATAAGAGTTTATAGAATACACAATTATTGTTAAAAATGAATTCATTCATGCAGAATGTGATTTGTGTCTGAAGCAACTAAGAGATTATTTAGAAATACATTTTTGGTAATGGGTTCTTAAAATTATTCTGACCTAGACTCTGATCAATAACCCCTTATATTTCACACTATAGCTGATCAGAGGATTGGAAAGGTTTACCATGGTCATCAAAGCAATTATCACTGATGGAAACAGAAAAAACATAAGCTTCTTTAGAGATCTTTGCTTGTTATTGTTTTATCAATAAAAAAAGAAGAGAGGCAATATACGTAATCAAACGCTAAACAAGGTTTAGCAGATATTCTTATTTGTTTTTATAACCTTCTTTATTATCTTCTCAGCTGCAACATGAAAACACACAATCAAATTCCCACAGGTTAATTGCTGCTTTGACAGCACAAGGGCAATAACCACAGATCTGTAGAGGACAAACACTAGTTCATTATCAAGCTTCTTCAAGAATTCCCTCCCTACTAATGAAATAATTCCTCCTTTCCTATGAATACTTCCTCCTACTCTCAGAAAATTTCCATTATACTTTTCTCTATGAAGCAGACCTGTCTCCTATACTTACACTGGAGGCAGGCTTGTTGGTCTTGCCCTTCTTTTCTGAAGATAATGGCTCAACAAAAGCAACACTAAGAAGAGAAGTGTACAGTTTTTATAGAACAAAACTACTGGATATTATTCAAAAAGATCTACAAGATTACCTGCTCTGAAGAAAGAAAAGTCTCTATAAAGCTCCTGAAAGTGTCTAGGTCTCTTTGTCCAGATGAACCTGCCAGGAACTTCCAGTGACTGAGAGCTTGCACTTCCTGCCCAAGAAAGGAAGTGGTGACTAAACTTAAAAGATACTGATTTCTCTGTTGGAGCTAGAATCTTTATAAGATCAGCTTAATGCTGGTGAAATGTTATGTGTTTTTTCTCCCTTTTTATGACATACACCTACTTTACAAGTTAGCATATTTTACATTCAAATAGAGCTAAAGATGTATGTGAGTGATGTAATTCTCTCTTCCTAAATGAGGGACTACCTTTTATAACATTGACATTAAACTAAGTGTTAATCTTCATTAGTTGCTATATGCATATGGTCAAAAGATGATGGAGCTTATCAGAACACATGTCTTTGGGCAAGGCAGGGAAGCCACCCGTATTTCAGGTTATTTCAGGTGCTGTTTCTGTATCCAAGCTTTGCATAACAATGGCAGTTTCATTTCAACAAGGTGGTAATGCGCCTCTAAAATTTGCATGTAGCAACAGGAAAAAAACTCTCAAAAACCAAAAGTTTAAGGTTTTATGCTGCTGCTGAACAGCAACCAAGTTGATGTTTTAGACTACAATAGGGCATAGAACTGGTTCAGCATAAATAGACCTATGTGAAAGATTTGACTGCATAATATTACATTTGTAAGCATTCGACCCTGGAGTACTAATTACCGAAAGGAAGAAATATCACTATTGTTTACTTTTGAAAGACCTATTTCTTAGTTAAAAATATTTTCATATTTAACAATATGAAAGTCTTATACTGTTGAGCAGTATATCTGGCACAGGTTGCTCAGTTTGTCAACTGCAAATGGAGGTGAAGCATGACAGTGATTTTACTGCTCTAAGTTTGTGCTAGCATCTATCTGTAAGAAACTGAAAGTTCTGTATATTTGTTTAGAGGTTTTTTAGCTTGTTTTTAAATATACTTTATACAGGTCAATATGTATATAATGAAAAGTATATATTTCCTATTTGAACTGTGTATAGGAAACACCATTCAAAACTATGGCCAGAAATATCAAACTGCCAAATAATGCACCTTTCTTGCACAAAAACACTTCTCATATATTCTATGTAAAGAATATATTTTCTCATAATGAAAGTGGACTTCAGAAACCTGTATGAGTCCTACCATATAAAAAAGCAAATAATTACAACTGTGAAAAATTATTTCAGGTTATTTTGCAAAGCTCTTTCCTAGTTGAATATAATTGTCTAAGTGGAGCAACAAAATTTAAATATTTTGTTATTTAGTCAACAATTTTTTTTTTTTTTCCTCAGGAAAAATGTCTCAGTACTTTTGTTTAGTAACAGTGGTGTTGATTTAAAAAGTTTCTTAAAAATACATCCTTGTTATGCCATTGAAATATTTTGTGTCCTGCCATTATTCCTTGTCTCTTCTTGTATTTTTAATGATACTGAATCCTGAGACTTGCTATGCAAGCAGCAAACAAGAGTTTTTGTCATTATGTAGGCCTAGCCATGATGATCAAACCTGCTTATTTTCTCTGATCTTCTTCCTCTGTCCACAACGACTGCATCGCTATGACCAGTTCCTTACCTTTGTTATATTGTTGTTTGCCTTTTCTCCCCTCAGATAAATGGCAGGAAGCTCTACTAGGACTAGAATAATGATGGTCTGCAAAAGAATATAAATCCTGTGCTTCTACAGCTCAGAAATCATTAATAAAAGTTTCAGAATTAACCTGGTCCAGATATTTATCCTTATTTTCAATTAAATAAATTGGAATGGGCAAAATATGACAAAAAATTTCAAATTCTTTTGCAAGACTCACATAATCTGAGAAAGTGTACGGATTGAAAAAGTCAGCTCTGGGAAACAAGAAAACAAAAGATTTCCTTATCATTATTTGCAAAGCTGTACTTTAAATAGAAAAAATGTTTTAAGTTTGTACGTAAAGTTCCAATGAGCAATGAAGTGTAAAACTTCTGTCAATAATCAGGCCATTTGACTGTATATTTTCTGTATTTTTATGGCTAGCAACAAAGATCATATGCCCAATCCATCTGTAAGAGCTATATGAGATACTTTGTTTTACTATTTAAAGTAGGTGCTATGCAGGACATTGAATATAAAACTTTCAAACAGCGGGGGACACCTTCAGTCCTGTAGATCCCCTTTTTCTTCAAATTGTTTGATTAACAAGACACACAACCATAAAGACAGCTAGGAAGGGTTGTTTTGGACTTAATTCTCTAGTGTTACCTTCTGGCACTGCCAGTTCACTTCAAAAAGGCAAGTTTGCTATGGCAAGAGTCAAATAAATGAGGCAAGAGATTCTTAGTTATTTTGTGATGTTTTAGATCAGGCCCATCAAAGGTCAGAGCTGTAAGTGGTATTTCATCCCCTTCTTCCAATGGTTTACTGTCATCAGTATTTATCCATGCAGAGCTACAAATTTAAATATCACTTTTTTTAAAATTAGGGCAGTAGGTTTTTGTCATGGACATGCTCTAGGTTCCATTTATTCCGTTTAATAACTCAATGAAGTTTTGTTAAAGAACATCTGTAAAACTTCTGTTTCTTTGGTTGCCTACAACACAGTTCTCATTTCCCTTTCCCCTCTGAAGGATGAGATTGCCTTCATCAATGTAACAGAAGTGCACTTTGCATGCCAAATAACCTTGCATCTGGATAGGTCAAACTGGCATGGAGACACCACCTGCTGCTTTTTTATAGACTTGCTCAGTGCAGAAGGTCACAACTACTTTTCAGGTGAATTGAACCCTAAGGACTCAGTAAGAATTTGTACCTTTACTTCCCCTTGAAAGAAGAAGGAGATGGAGATAATGGGGGAGCAATTTTAATTTGTGCAGGACTATTTCAGGAAAAAAAAGAGACCCATAGCGATGATTATTTATACAGTATTAATTACCCAACTTGAAGCCTATTTTACAATTCTACCTATTAAATTTGAGCAGGGTTTCCAACTTTTGTTTCAAAAGCTACTCTGAATATAATTTGCTTCAGGCATTCCTTTTCTATGGTTTAACTGTCCTTCCTGAACTATAAGTGAGCAGATATTTACATATATTTAAAGAGATCTTAGTAACCTTCTACTTCACCTGCTAGTTTTATGAAGTAGTAAACTGTACATTGCTGTGAAATTCAGTATTTGAGAGAGCAAAAAGTGAAACAACTTATCAGTGAACTTCAATCTGAAAATGGCAAAAATAACTATATCGTTGCTTCTATAGCTGGCTAAAAATGTCTGAACACACTGTCCTGCACCTCACTCTAACCTGTTTGTTTGTCTCATCTGTTTATAAAGTACTATGTGCTAGATGCTAGATGGCAATCTCTTTGGGAAAAATTGCTATTTATGCCAGGTTTCTTAAATAGTCTGCAATCATTTGTCATTAAGATATTTATAAAAGATATTTAATATGCTATTGCTGGAAATGATACAATTTTAATTTTTTTTTTTTTTTAACTTTAGTCATGGCTTAGTTCATCTTTGCCCAGGTTTAGGGGAATTCAGGGGAATATGAAGTTTCAGGGGAATATGAGAGTAACTGTTTACCAAGGATTTGAGTTTTTCTGGGTGAGGCTTGATGAGCCTCAAACAACATGGAGAAGATTCCAAGACTCAGAGATTAACACCTACAGATGGGGAGTAGCCAGAAGATACAGAAGAGACATTAACAAACATTGCCCTCCTGGTGTGGTCAGAGATACCTGGTCTGGGAAAAGATTGATAAAAGAACCAAAGAATGAGGACCAAATTAGCATCAAAGGTGAAGGGATCAATAATCAGTAGGAGATCCAGTACTAAGAATTGTGTAATATAGAACCAATGAATGAGAATGTCTTTGGGGTTTTTATGTATAAATACATGAAAAGTTTGGTAAAGAACAATGTGTGATGGAGTCATTTCCACTGCACAGCCTGGGCATATGTGGATGGAATGATTTATATTCCATCCATGCTAGCAAGAATGAAGTAAGGCCTAATTCCTTACACTTAAAAGATATTGGAGAGTTTCTGTTTTTCCAGAAGTTTTGGTGACACTATTGTATTGCATGTTTTATGAACATGAATGAAACCCCAGATTATTGTGTTTTTCCATTCCTTTTCCCCTCAATATGAATTTAGAGGTTGTAGAATCATGGAATGATAGAACAGTGACAAGGTTACAAAGAATAAGCTGCATTTTGCCCTGGAGGTCCTTGAATCTGCATAGATTAAAAAATTATGGTCTGTGAAAAGTGTTAGGAAGGAGAGAACTTAATGGAGAAAGCATTTCAGAGTAGATATTTAATCTTTACAAGATTAAATTTTGGAGAGAAGTTGTGTAAACTGCTCAGATTACATTGACAAGGCTCTTCTGCTTGGCTGTTTTTTGTATAGTGAAGATACATAAAAAAAAGGGACAAAGAACCCTCAAATCCTAAAAACTTTTGGTATGCAAAACCATGTCTCTAAAATGGATGTGACATGGAGACTTAAAACCCTCATAAATGTCCATGAAACTGAGTCATCATACTCACTGGTATACTAGAAAGGTTTAAAAGCATTTGGTACTTCTTTTATAATGAAGCTTTCATATATTAAGAGTAATTTAACTGTCTTCATAGCTCTTCTCCCTCCCAATATAATGACAGGAAGAACACATTAGATATACTTCTACAATATTCTTTCTTTAGCAGAAATCACTAAGAGCTGCACCTGTTTAACACATCCAAACAGCTTATTAGAGCATACAATGATAAAATAAATTAAAACTAGTGAAAGGATAAGAAAGTTCTCAAAGGTGTTAAAAATATAATGCTTCCTAGTTAAAATAAAGAAAAAAAATGAAAAAACCACAGAAAAAAAAGACAAAATGCTAAAGAATTAAAATCTTCTGGTTTTCCAATAGGGAGAATAACATCTAATGCAGTAGAAAAATGATGATTTTTTTATATTGATCAATTTGAAGAAGGACATGTTATAACTTCACATGTGAAGCTCACTGAATGCTCTAAAAGAGAGTAAATTTTACAAGAACATAGAAAACAATTATTTTCCAGTGTTCTTTTTCTTCACTACTTGAGACCATCCAATTAAATTTTAGATGTGAATTTTTGCATTTGTTTTTGATATGGAGGCATTTGTAAGTTTTCTCAATTTTTCATATTTCCTTCAGATATTTCTCTAAAACATTATCAGGACAGTTGCAACTTCAAAATGGTAACCAGCATAAGAAGGTCCACAGTTCCTTCTGTATCTAATTGCCTCTAAATTTCCATGGCTTATGAATCACCAAATGACCACTTTGCTTAGAGAAACATTTAGTTTGTCACCTTGTAATGCACACAGACAGACATATATGCACATACTCCACTCAAATGCTCTGCACCTCTGCACTAGTTCTCATGTTATTACTACTAATTAACTGCTATTATGATGCAGTAAAAAGCAATAACATGCAATTCAGATGTTATTTCCATTGTAATAATATTGTTTAAAAGACTAGTCTTGCTAAGATTATTAAGTGCATGTAGATTTAAATTACTGTGCTGCATAAATAGGTGTGATATAAAAGAAGTAGGTGTGATATAAAAGACCTATCACCCTTTCTTGGTTTCTTTTTCTTTCTTTGTTTGTTTGGGTTTTTTTATATATATTTTGACCTCCTAAATTCCTCTATTCTCAGCTTTTGAGAAGCCAGATGCCCTAAAACATCTTTTTTTTCCTACAGTATGATAAATTAATATCTCATTTGCTTTGCAATCAACTACTGTTAAAAAAAAAAAGTCTTTCTGTAAGTTATTTCGGAGATTTCTATTTTTTCATTATTATTTACTAGGGGAAAAATGCAGCCTAAAACCAGTTTCATAATTTTACTAGCATATTGAAAGGTCTACTGAGTTTTAAATGCTCAACAGTCTCATTTTATTATGACTTTTCCAATGTTTACAAATCTTTTCTCATAAAGATTGGAAATCCAAAAAAACCCCCATAATTAATCAGACAGATTTCCACTTATTCTATGATTTTGGATTGCAATGTTCTTATAGTAGAAACTGTAAAATGTACAAACATAGACCTTGGACTGCATTGGGAAAGGTATTCTAGAGCACTAATATTAAAGCACAAGCATGCCTCCTCCAAAATAAAATGTATCATATAGTCACTCATAGTGCTTAAATTCATACTTAGACTTAAAAGAATGGAGAGGAGATTGACTGGCTTGTCTTGTATCACTAAAAAAAGTGGGCTGAAAGAATAACTTTTACATGCAAAGAGGCATAGATAATTAGACAATTTTACACTTTTTCGGGAGATACATAGAAATGCTACATTCAGCTTTTTCTGTTCACCTTTAAGAAATGATGCACTAAAAGAAACAGTTTCACAGTTCAAGTATTTGTATATATGCATATAAATTTTTAATCACTTCCATTACTTTTAACAAACAACTTCAAATCACTTTTCCAATCATGCACATAAATCACACAATACAACTAGTACACAATGGCAGAAACATAACACTGCAACACAGACTTGATATTGGTGATTCTCAATATTAAGCAAGCCTACAACTGTTCTTCAGTCAAGAGTTTTTATTTGTTTCATTAGATCTTAGATCAACACCAAAATGTCACCAATTGATAGATCAACATCAATTAAATCAGTCTTTTGATAAGCTAAATAAATTTACCACCTCCAAAAATGTTCTGAAACTAATTGGTTTTAGATTTAGTAATTGTATGTTAGACACTCACAGATAAATGTTGAGCCCCAGTATTTTCAAAGATATAAAATAAACTTTTCTAATTGTCTTATCAATAATATATTATAAAAACAATTAGTTAATAACAACTAAAATGAATTAAGATCTTCAAATGCAGTAAAATGATGGCATTTGATTTTTTTTTCATGTCAAATTACCGTGTAGAGGATGCTGGTTTGTCCATGTGCTACTGCTATAATACAAAAAAGTTAGGGCTTTACACAATTTATTAAAACAACATTTGTTAGTCTTGTTTCCATAAACAGAACCTGGCCTCTAGCACACCAGATAACATATATGAAATAAATGCTTTACTGTGAGGGTGGCGAGGCACTGGAACTCGTTGTTCAGCTTCAGCTTGCACTAAGAAGCTGTCGATGCTCCTTCCCTGGAAGTGCTCAGGACCAGGCTGGATGGGGTCTTGAGCAACGTGGTCTAGTGGAAGATGTCCCTGTTAATCACAGGGGACTTGGAACTAGACGATCTTTAATGTCCTTTCCAACCCAAACCATTCTTTCCTGGTTGTTCTTGATTTTGTTTTGTTCTGCTCCACCAAAACATGTAGTTCAAATTGATCCTTTCAAACTGGATACATTTCTCCACCAAAACCTGAGATATATGTTAGGAAAGATGTCAGTGGTATTTAGATAGTCTAATGTATAAATTACTGAGAAAATTTAATTAATTAAAAAGGGATTTTATTATGTTGATGACTTTATTATATACTTAGAACAATTGAAATGTCCCATGTAATTTTCCAAAGAAGTACTAAGAAAAAACCAAAAAGCCTGAACAGTTAACCTCCCCTAGAAACTAAAAAATGGCAAGTTATTATCACAGACTTGGGTAAATGATAGCGCTGGTTAAATGATGCTTTAATTGGCAATGCAAAATTTGAGATATATCTATGAAGTAAGATAACCTCATTAAAGTTACTTAATTGAGTCAATGTTAAGGATACGGTTCAGAGTGGCAGCCTTGAGAGAGTCATATTTAGGAAGCTTTCTAAAAGAACATATCTTAGTGGGTTTTTTTCAGAGCTCTTTTAATTTGAATGCTTATGAAAAAAATTGTTAAATTTTGCAGGAAGGTGTTGATTTTCTTGAATCTCCGACAGAAACTAGGCAGATTTCCCACGATAAGGTTTCTTGCCAGCAAGCCTATCTCTCTGGCAGTCTGAAAATGTCAGCTATCTGCCATGAAACTGGATACCTCATCACCTACTGGGTCTATCTTTAGCCAGGATACTCCATGGACAGAGGGTTTCTTCTTAGGATATTCAGGGAGTCTAAATCCTGAATCTGAGCAGGAAGCTTTGCGTTTCTGATGTTCTGGCAGCATCTGCTTGAATAAGATTTCTTTGGACATAGAGTCACTCAGCTTTGTGATGGTAGTTGGGAAGCTGAGATTTCAGATCTGCAGTGGTTCTTTTATTTGCAAATTAAACTGCCTAAATATCAGTTGTTTAAAACTATTTTTAAAAAATTGTTACAATGTGAGAATTTCATGAAGAAGTGTATTTCTGAATCCTCATTCATAAAATTCCTGGAATTACCAAGAGTTAAAAGAGACAATACAAATAATAAAGAAGAAACCTATTTAAATCTTCATAATGAAATTGTGTTTTGCCTTTGAAAATTTGAACTTGCCTCACTCCTTTCCCATATGCACACATAACTTTGCCCTTTCAATGCACTGTAAGCCCATGTCAAAATATCTCTTTTTTGTGTTAATAAAATCAACAGGCCAGACATACATTAACTTGAACAGAAGAATTGAAAATTCTCATTATCTACCACATTGGAAAGAACTCATAGTTTAATTTTTACTCTTTTCTGGTTGTATATTAATCTATATTTATCTATTTTCATATTTTCTTGAAGAAACTGCTTTGTTTCAAGAAAAAGAGTTCTTCATGGCTAGTTATTTTTTCAAGATATATACTTATAATATGAATACTTAAAAATGTTAGTGGTTGAGCCAGAAAAAATATGTTTTCTATGAAAAATTTTTTAAAAAGTTTAATGAAGCTTTTGAATTACTTTCTGTTTGTTTAACTCAGAAAATACTCAAGTGACGAGTTGCAGTGTGGTATTTAGTTGCTGGGGTTAAACCACAACATGTACTTTCACAAGTCATAGTGGAACTTAGTGGAAATATCCAATTATTGCGATGACTGTGCTACAAACAAAATATATTTTGGTGTATTTTCAGTACAATGAAGACATGCCACTGATATAACTGTGATGAGATATTGAGTATACTAGAAAATGGGGCCCCCCCCCCACCCACACACACACACACACACACACACACACACACACACACACACAGTGTCTCAAGTGGAAATAAATTTAAAAAGGAGCATACTAGAATCATACTTCTTCACAGCTTAGCAAACCAAAAGGAGAAAGAAAAAAACATTCACTTAAACTTGGAAAGAATAAAATATACTTTCTCTACCATTTCTTGTTCTTTTCCAAGGAGAGCTGCTATATGAGGCTTACTGTCTCACCAATAGGTTTCTGATATTGTGCCTTTGCAGTAGGTCAGTATTTAGGGCTGAATAGCCTGTGCTGAACCTTACCTACTAAATATGATAGAATTGTCTTGTCTCATTTCTCCTCTCATATTTTTAAACACATAATATTGCACTGAAAATCCAGAAATCAGAAACAGAAAATACTATTGGGAAGTTATGGGTTTGTAATTAAGAAGGGCCTGAAAAGTTGAATTACAGCCTAGGATTTGTATGGTTGAAGTTTATTAAATAGAGGAAATTTGTATTTCCCATGTTCTTACTAAGATTTACATGTCTTGCCTAGTGGAGAGAAGTGCTACAGATTGTATCAGTAACTGGAGTGACAACTCGTTGCTTTGCTTCTGTTTTGTTGTGTATTGGATTTTTTTTTTTTTTTGGTCAGGTCTTAAAAGTGTGAAATGTTTTTATCTTTTTCAGTAGAGACCTTTTATGTTTTATTTATTAGGAATTAATTGGGTTTTATGTATTTGCCCTGCTCCAAGAAACAGTCAATAACCCACGGTGTTTCTTCCCTGAAGGAACAGGGGAGAAATGGAAGGAAGGACTTGCTAAGCAATACTGAGGGGAAACAAAAAAAAATAAGAAAAGTGATCTGACCAGCTAAAAACTGTTGAGTGTATTCAAATCTATGTGTTTAAACACTATGAAAGAGTGAGGTATTTAAATATATTTTATATGCTTATTGAATGCACATATTTACATTTTCACTTAGCATAATCTTTTCAGTCAAGGGAACAATTATTGCATAAAAATAAACATGAGTTCTGACAAAAGAAATAATTATTTTACAATGAAGATAGATATAGGTTAACCTTCTAGGTAAAGTTATGAAGTACAGATATTATGAAACAAAAAGGAAAAGTAAAAATATAGTTCAAAGTAAGACTATTACACTAAATATATTGTTAATTTTTTTAAATTCCTATCTCTATATGGAAATTTGCTTCTGAAATCCTCACCTTTATACAAGACAAAAAATTGCAATCCTTCATTACAATTACCCCAACGGTGAAAATTTACCCCACTCTGAAAATTTATAACATTTCTATTACCTGAAAAATTATTTTGCCATAGATTTATAATTTCTGTTCATCTACTGTATGCTCCTACTTAACAGGCCTCTAGAGCAGTACACATTTCAGCATCAGTAACTACTCTTTTCCTCTTTTGCTGAAGCTGCCTATTATAAAAATGCCTACAATTAGATTAACTATTAAAAGGATATATATAATTTTTAAGTTCAGTTGATAGTTCTAATATTTTTTTCTTATTTAAACTAAGTTGCAAAAGACAGATATATTAACCTACTTCAAAGAATTCAGGAATTACCTACAGAAAGTATTCTGAAAACATTAAGTAAGTTCTAATTTTACCTTTTTAGACCACACTCCTTCTATAAATTAAGAATATAATTCTGACCTATTTCTCTGATAAATATTTTTTAAGTCGTGAGTAACATGTCAGTCTTTTAATGCCTTATCAATTTTTTAAAGAAATTTAAGGAATGAACAAAATATATTATAGTGGTAAATCTCAGTATCTATATTGTTACTGCTACTATTTAACTGGTTATGATGGCAACACAAATTTTGGTTATATTTTTGGCCATTCAAAAGATGAATGAGGGCATACCTTTGTGTTTCATTTTCTCCTAGAGATTTTTGGTTTTGTTGTTGTTGTTCTTTATGATAAGCATTATTCTTTCATTTTACTATATTTGGAATGAGAGAAGAATTCAAATAGTATGGTCTCTTCTGTTTGGGTGGTTCAAACCCCCATCTTATTTTTTTTTACAATTTTTAAGCCTTCATTAACCTTAGTAATTTCTGCCTCTGGAAAGTGTCTTATTTATTCATCTATTTATTTATTTACTTTGCCCTCTGCAAGGTTGCATGCATTCACATCAACCCTCAGCAAAGTTTTCAAGACAGACCTTGCATCTGTCTCTTTCTGATCCAGCAACAGAAGGAGTTGCTATCTGATTTCTATCCTCATTATTATTAGCCAGAATAAAACCAGGTAGGGTAAGTTCTTATATAAAAAGACTCTTCATATTTCCTTTACGGATAACTCATAGATTGTCTGACATTCCCACTTGATCACTTTAAAATTACTTTGCCTTAGATTAAGTAGGAAAAAGTCACACAGGTAATACAGTTTAGACATAACATTTATTAAAAGTACAGTACAAAATGTATTCCTCTGAAAACTGAACAAAAATTACGGTTCTGTTCAAAAACTTTTTTACATAGATACATGGCAAGAGAATGTCACTGTCACAAAAAAGTTTAAAAATTATAAACTTTTGCTACCCAAAAAATTATAAACAAACAAATTGATCTCAAGAAAATATAATCTAAGACCTGAATTTTCCCAACCTAAATCAGTATGAACACTTATAGAACTACATTTAAGCCAGCAATAAGGATAGATTACACAAAATAAGGAGAAAAAGTTTTTGAGGTCTTCTAATAGTCATCAAAGTGAAAAGATTGACATGTTAAAAAGGTCTGTTAAATCTTTTAAACTGTGTATGTATTATCACATCATCTGCCCACTGTCTTCCATATCTCACCACTCATATAAATGAAATTATACCCAAATGGATAAAATCAATTGTTTTTTACAGAATGTCAGAAAATATAATAAAACTTAATATTGAACATGTGTGAAGAAAGGTAAGTGCTGAAGGTCCTAAAAAAGATAATGTGCTCTGTCACTTGCAAAATATTGCTGGGATTACTGATGTCCCATTGGAGTAACACAAGTACCAAAAGGGCTTGAAAAGAAAATAGTGATGACCATAGTAGTGATAACTTTTATTTCTGGTGTTAATATTATTCAAATGCAGCAGTATTTAGGAGTTACAACTCTCCCACAACAAAAAACCAAAAACAAAAACAGGGGAAGAGTGTGACTCCTCTCCCTGGGGAGCAGTAAGCAGAGGACAACATGTGATGAACTGACCACAGCCCCCTTTGTCCCCATAGACAAAATCAGGAATCAAGTTGAACCCAAAAAGAAAGGAGGAGTAGGGAGGAAGGCGTTTTTAAAATTTAGTTTTTATTTCTCATTAACCTACTCTGATCTTAATGGGTAACAAATTAAATTTAGGTCAAGTCTGTTTTGCTTGTGATGGTATTTGGTGATCTCACCCTGTCATCATCACAACCTATGAGGCATTCACTGGATTTTCTCTCACCTTTCCAGCTGAGGAGAAGGAGTGCTAGAGTGGCTTTGGTGGGACCCATTGTACAGCCAGGGTCAACTCTCCACAGTTTTGTAAGACACGTGTTCATCTTAACTTCCTTTTTTCCTCCTTCAAAATACATATAAAGACACTAAATACAGTGTATACATAGGATTAGAGTAACAATTGACCATGAAAGCCTGGTAAAAAGTTGTGGTTGGTACAAAATTTGAGAAAAACTGAAATGTGCCTGAAAACACAAGAATCAGAAAAAAATGTCTAGACATACAGAGTGTGACAGGAACAGGCACTGATCTAAACGTTCAGAAAGAGTGTTCTGGCTGACTCAAATTGTTGCATATCCCTCTTGAAGCATTGTCAAAGGAAACAGTCTTCAGATGGTTTGGCAAACTCACCTGAATGTAAGAAGTCTGTTGAGAAATCTCAGAGTGAGCTATCACAGTGACTATTCGTCTCTAAACACAGAAGACACAGGTTTTTGACTCTCTGGGATTGACACACCATGACATGACTCACAGTCAGGTTTTGTATCAATCAGAATCAATTTAACTTATCACAGTTAAAAGTTGTTGAACTAAAAATACCGTTTTAATGTTAGCCATTTGTTAAAGTTAGAATGCTTCCAAAAATCCACCCAGAAACCAAACCCAGCATTTGAGGTTTGCACAAGAATAACATCATTAAATTATCTCTATATTTCACTAGTTTGCAAAGACTTTGCTTCTGATGTTATTATTCAAGTCTCTGAAATATTATAGTTTAGGAAGCCAGACAGAGCAACAGACGTAAACATATGACTGTCAGGCTTACAGATTTGAAACACTATTTATTCAAATACTCAGTACTGAATAGTCCTTATTTTAGACAGCCTTTTATTGTCCAGCTCAGTGTATCAGAGTGTGTCTTTGGACTTTGTTGAACCTTGATGTGAGAAGAGTTTAAAAAAAAGGACACCTGATCATTTACAATAATCAAAACATATTTTCTCAAGAATGAAATTATTCAGATTCTGAGAAAAAGATTGCCTGTCAAAAAAAATGGGCTTTGAAAGCCCAGAGATACTGTTTAATGGAGCAGTATTTTTCTCACTGACTGCTCATTGCCCCTTGGCATGGACTAATCAGATGTAGAGACAGGATGCTTGAATTTTAACATGATTCTGAGCCTTTTAAATTCACAATTAGTCATTGAACTGACACCAAGTGTATCAATGCAGACAATTTATTTTGATATAAAACTGTCTGGAGAGTTTCTTTCTAAAAGAACTATGAGTTGTAACACAGTTAAATGTTGAAGTGGGAAGTGCGTGTATCTAAGAAAAGGAAGGATCTAGTATTTACTTTCAGTGATCTGTAAAGAATAAATTAGAGTTTTTATACTCTGTGTGTGTATGTGCACACTGAACTAAGATCAACATAAAAATTCCAGGGAAAGAGACTTTGAAACATCTCCCTTTCTTTGTTTCTTTTGGGTTTGGGTTTTTTGTTTTGTTTTTTTGTTATTCTGGTTTTTGATTCTGTTTATATATAAAAGTAAGGCCAGAAAATGTAACCTGACAGAAGCTGTAAAGTAGGAGAATTTATTGGAGGAGCTGTTACTGATTTGACCAGTGGTAAAGAGTTCAGGCATCTCTATTCTGTTCTTTGCTTTATCATTCATTTCATTGGGGTCTTAGGAGTGATTTGTTTTAACTTAATGCATCTCTGTACCTACAATTGTAAAGTCTAGAATAAGCAGAGAAGATTGTATAGGGTTATGAAACCTGGACCAAATGTTAATAGAGTCAGTCTGGTTCTAAAGAAAGTGAAGTAGGTCCAGGGGACATAATGAACCTTAATTCTGCTGTGCTACTCCTGTATTCTGATAGTGAATCAGTATAAAGTGGAAGACTGAGTTCTATAAATATTCTAAAAAATTTGCTTTTGTTTGTTTTTCATACTGTTGGTTTTTTGCATTTCCCCCCCCCCCATCACTGTATGTGAAAGAAGTCTCTATAGTTTCCAAGTACAACACTTTTACAAATATGGATAGATTTAAAAAATTTGCTTCATTCTTTGCAGAAAAGACACTTAATGTAAAAAGAAGTTGCTTTCCCCAGGAAATTTACATTTGTTAGAATAAAAATTCTGTTGTGCTAAATAAGAAATACACCTGCTTTGGGTTTTGATTATATAAGTAGTGTAAATTTTGTTTAAATCTGTATAATTTAGATTTAAAATAATTTATGTTCCACTTCACTTATTAAAGTTTTTTTTCTTTTATGATTTACAGTATAATGTCTATACAGTAGCTTACAAATATTTGTTACTGATGTGATTTTACTGTTTGTTACATGGGAAAAAATTATCATCACTTCAATCTGTTAAGAGCAAGTAAAATAAATAAGGTCATTGTTGTTTGTTTTACTTGAATAAACAAATTCATTCAAAATTAACCCATGACTTTATATGATTTAAAAAAAAAACTGTAAATGCCATATTGCAGATTGCTTATCCACGGGTTTAGTCTTGTCTTTGTATTAATTAATTTTCAAAGATCCTTTTATTAGTCTCAATTTGAAGCACATACATCAACAATACTGACTAAAAATACAAGTTCTCCTTTTCTGAGTTCTATGGAATAATGAAGAGTATTCATGCTCGCAGCTTCTTTTCCTTTTCCATAAATGACCCCAGCTGACCAAATATTATATATAGCATACATTTTCATTTAAGTAAATCTATGTGTTAGAAAGGGCATTGCTAAAGATCCCAAGTGTACAGCTTCCCTGTTGCTTAGAATAGCTGGTGAAATTAGATTTTCTTGCCTGTGTTTGTGCAACACAACACCTACCACTAAGTTCTAAGTTCTAGCCACTTAATTTGTTAGGAAAATATTCTCCAGTGATTTTTGTGTACACTTAAGCAATTTTCAAAGGTACTGTTTGTTAGCTCGCCTCAGCGCTCAAGTGTTTTTCTGCCTTCCCATAGAAGAGTGACATCTACTAAGCCTCTTCTTCCAGATCTTTCTCCTTTGCTGATTATCCAGTCAGCCGCAATGATAATCCCAAGAAGTGTGAGTACCTAAATCTTGATCATAAAGTCATAAAAACAAATTCCAGTAAATCAAGTCTGTGCAAAAAACCACAGTCACTGGTTTGGAACAAAGATAAACCAGAAAAGATGCATTTAAATTTACTAACAACAGACGTGTATTTTTGGTTTATGAAATTATAACTGATTTTTCACACAAAAAGTATCCTAAAATCTGAAAAAAAAATCAAATTTTATGTTTTAAAATTGGTCACTTGTTCAAAAGTTTCAGTTGTCAGATGACACCTCACTCTGTATGTCAAAGGGGTCATTCTATCATCCTGGTTTTTTTTTTCCCCACAGTTACTAGCATATTAGGTAGAATTGTTGTACTTTTAAAAATACTGTTAATCTTATTAAACATTGAAATTTCTTATTTATTTATTTCTTTTTAGTTGAGATTTTATTTGATATATGCCATAAAACCAATCTGACATCACTATGTTGAACACCATCTTCAGTTCCTGTAGGAGGCAATCTTTATCTTTCCATTTAACTGAGAATGCAATCTTTGGCAAGGCCATAAGACTGCAAAAACATTTATTAAATTAATACATTGGTCTTTGAATACTGCATGATGCTGCAGCATCTGTCACAGATTCCTTCATGCACTGGTAGGTGAAGAATGGAGGGAGTTTTGGCTGCAGTCTCTAATATGACATCCACCAGAGAGTAGATATAATAGAGGAAGAAGAAAGCTGGCAAAAGGCTTATGGTGATAACTTTTACACAGAGGAAATGAGGCTCTACTTGCTGACTCTGTTATACAGTTCTGCACTATTCCCTTTCCTCATTTGGGGCTGCCTCTTGATGGGAAATGCTATATTAAGTATTGATACTGTACTTCAAAATGCCAATGACTTGTTTTTAACTAGCAATAAATTCAAAGCAGATGTGAAATAATTTCTACCTGTTTATGGCTTGAAGAAGACTGGCAATCTGTAACTCAGCTTGATTAACAGCTCAGGAGGTGTTTCACTCTCCTGCTCCTTCATTACTATTCTGCAAAATAGTCTTAATGCTACCTGATTAATAAGAAAAAAAGATGAGTGTAAAGTGTTGTTTTACTAAAATATAATGAAACACTTTTGTTAAGCTTTATTTGAAACTCAGAAAAATTATTAAATATTATCAAAGGGTTCTCAGCTGTTGAACTGTTAAACATGTAAAAGAAAGAAAAGCATCTACTTTATGCTGTTGGATGATTATGTTGACAGAACAAAAAATACTTCTTTTTACATTAATTTTGTTACAGAATGTTCTATATTTGGAGGTATCTAAACTGGCAGCAAATCTGGAAGGCAAATATCTATTTTCTAGTCTTCTAAAGGAATTATTATTAAGCAAATATTGCAAAACAAGATGCAAGCCATGTGCCTTCTTCATACTTATACTCTAGATTTCCTCTGCAGTGACAAAGATAAATAGAATCCTATAAATTTGATCATTTGACTTGTTTTGGGTGTCTGTTTCAGAGTTAAATAAAATGTGATACATATTTGTTTATCACCACCAACTAAAAAGGAAGCGTAAAACACTTGTTCAGTTTTTTGCTTCTAGATTTTAGCTCCATAAAAGCTATAAAGGATGAATCTCACTATATTTAAAGCGTCTTCTATCTTTTTAGGGAAAAAGAAACAACAGTTTATAAGAACTATAAGATGAACACTGAACTAGAATTACTTTTATTAGAATGTTAGAAATATTTTTATATATAGAAATATTAACAAGTTGTGTCAAAAGTGATATTAAGAGACATTATGCAGTTTCACTGTTCTCAACACAGTTCTTCAGGTTTTCTCATCTTTAAAAACTGTATTTGTATACAAACAAGCCCAATAGTTCATGTTAGACTTTGATTTCGACTTCCACCTCACTTACTTTAATTAGCTAATCACATTCTGGAACACACATTCCTTGCACGCAATAAAAAATGCTTTCAAGTATCAAAATCCAGCTTCTATATTTAGCATTCAGTCAACACTTAATCAAAAAACAATAAATATCATCATGAAAATATAATAATGTTTTAGAATAACATGCATAAGCAGAGGAGACAGTAAGTTCTATGAATGAGATAATTGTTTTACCTTTCCTTTCTCGCACAACTGGAATGAGATGACATTGTAGAGTAAAATCATCTGCCCTTCAGATTTGTTTCTTCCTGGTATTTTTTCAGCTACTCTTAAGTCTGAAAAATTTAAACCTTTCAGGGTGATATTTCTATTTAATTTCAATGACAAAATGTTATGAGTTTATTAAAAAAAAAATTGGAATATCTAAGGTATTCAGCCAGAAAGTGCTTGGATGTGGACCTGTAAATGTCAAGGGACTGAGCATTCCTTCTGCTCATCAGGAAAAGCCTGCAAGAGAGGGATTAAAAGACTTGATTATGAGACATGATGAAAGAAGAAAATACTAGGGTAAGTGTGCTGGTTATGCTGGGATAACTTCATGTAGCTGATATGGTGATGTGCTTTGGATTTGTGCTGAAAACAGTGCTGATAACACAGGGATGTTTTAACTGCTGAGCATCTCTGACACAGAGCCAAGGTCTTTGCTTCTCACCCCACCCCCTCGGTGGGCAGGCTTGGGGTACACAAAAAGTTTGCTGGGACACAGCCAGAAGAGCTGATTCCTGTTGACCCAGGGGATATTCCATACCAGGTGACCTCATGTTCAGTGTATAAATCTGGGGGGAAAAGAAGGAAAGAGACATTCAGAGTGATGGCATTTGTCTTCCTAAGTCAACACTGTGTGTGATGGACTCCTGCTTTCCTGGGGATGGCTGAACACCTGTCTGCCCATAGGAACTGACAAATTCATTTCTTGTTTTGCTTTGCTTGTGGACCTGGCTTTTGCTTTACCTTTTAAACTCTCTTTATCTCAATCCATGAGTTTTCTGACTTTTACTCTTCTGTTTCTCTCTCCACTCCCACTGTGGGGGAATGAGTGAGCAGCCATGTGAGGCTCAGCTGCTGGCTGGGGTAAAACCACAGCAGTAACTGAAATGCATTAATGGGAAAGGCATGATAGCTAGGTTATGTATATATTAGTTGTTAAGTGTTTATTAATTGATTTGTATATTAATTACACTGAAAATGAAAGTTTACACAGATGAACATTTCATGAGCAAAGCAGCCTTGACTTGAACTTCACACAGTTTAATTCACTGTAAATTAACATGTACTTTTAATTACTGATTCAGGTATTAACAAGGAAAGTTAATTAAACCAACACCTAGAAGAACTACTTTTTTACTTGCTCCCCTGGCTCTGCTTCAGTCCAGCACTTCTCTCCCACTTCCTGATTTTAACTCCCTTTCTTTTCATCGCACATGACACTCAGTCCTTTCCAGGCCCTTTGGTGATGCAGTGGTCAGTGTACAGTAGTTTCTTTTTGTTCCTTGTTTCTTACTGTTATCCTGCCTCAGCATGGGTCCTTCACAGGCAAAAGTCCTTTTGGGGTGTCTTTGATCTCACATGGGTCCTCCATGAGCTGCAGTTTCTCAGATAATCCCTCTTTCATTCAGGAGTTCTTCCTTCAGGCCATTTTCAGTTATATCCCAAACAATATCCCCTTCCACATTCTTCCAAACTTGACTCTTTACTTACCTCCTCAGGGGTCCTTTTATTAGGGTCCTCCCCAGTCTATTCTCAGCTTTCTTCTTTTTGTTGTCTCCTACCCCTAGAAGCTGCCACCCTTCCTCAAGCACACCTGATCAGAGGCACTGTGTGCTCCTCTGGCTGAGGGTTTGAGGCATGATGGGCTGTCTCCATCCTTTTTAGAGTCATCTAGAACCTGCTCTGGCTGGCACAGGGAGACTCATGGCCTCCTTCCATAGAGGCACCCAGCAGCCCCTGTTACCAAGCCTTGCTTTTTATGAATAATACAGAGACACTTTTTTTTCATGTTACGCTTGCTCTGTTTCCACAATCCCATAGAGACACGCATGAATGCACAATTTGTCTACAGTTTATTCAATAACTGAGCACAAATCCATTTTGTCATTTCATTACTGTTATTCATATCTTGCCTACATTAATATGCAGCTATAGCTCTTTAACAACTTCTTCTCTTACATTCATTGTCACATTATAGGTCTACGTAGAGATCATCAAATCAGTATTTGAGTGTCTTTAAGAATGTGAAATGGAAGCAAGATTCAAACTTATGAGTCACTCCAAAGTGTGAATCAAATTTTCCTCTTCTGAAAGACATTAGTAGTGAGCATTGAGGAAAAAGAACAAAGCTTCCAGACTGAGCCATCTCTATTACTGTCTGGCAAATGGTAAATTTAGATCTTCTTGATCTATAAATTGCATTCAGGCTTTCATATTTCAGCCAGGGATGTATCTAACCTCCCTGACTTTCTTGAATACCTTTGAAATACATTTGTGCTTAAGTTTTCCACAATTTATTTAATATTTTGGACAAACCCTCACATCACTATCAACAAAAAACCACTCTCCTTATGTTTACTTTTAGTGTAATATATGGGAAATTATACAGGAACAAGCTTGTCCTTGTGAGAGAAAAGCATTTAATTAGACAAACATGAACAAGAGACAGTACATTTCATTGAAGAAATCTTAGTTTCTTGAAACATCCTTCATTCTGTTACAGGAATATAGATGTCAGCAATAATTTACTGAGAACAATGCTTGATGCCAGTGAAGAACTAATAGGAGGGGGGCAAAAAAGTTTCTTTAAATCTGAGTCTGGCTTTAGCATGGAGAATGTTCGCAGCTGAGCCTAAAACCTGATTATCTGCAGTCCTGGTGGGCAAGCAATAGTACAAGGCTTGCCTTGATAAAAGAGAGAGATAATGTAAAAATATATCTTTTGGTAAACAGCTGAAAGTATTTTTCAGCTGAAAGTATCATGAGATAATAAAAAGTTGACATTTTATGATGCTCTCAGTTTTTTTGGGTTTTGTGGGTTTTTTTACTGATAGAGGGCCAGAAGATCTTTATTTTTTTTTCAATTTACTGCAAGAAAATGGAGAATAATCTTCACACGGATTATCACAACTTAGTAGGGTTGAATCTGGTGAAAACTTTTTATCTTACACTTGCAGTGTGTTTCCAGAACATTGACCTGCACAGTCAGGTATCATCATTTAGGTGATAAAAAGCCATGATAGAAAATCAGAAATAAGCAAGTAAATTTATGTACTGTTTTCTGCCTAGTATTGTCTGAAGGACAGTGGGAAAAAAACTAACAAAAACCATTACAGAATTGCAGACATTTTAAGATAAACCATGAAATGATTCACATGCTTATCCCATTGAATATTGGGGCAGGTTTAAGCAGTCTTTCACATGTCTGTGTGGCCAATGAAGAGAAAACTGGAAGTGTCTTACTGTAGCTTTCAAACAGCCTACTCAGGTTCTGAAGTAATGTAAGGTGCAACTGAAGTTCCTCACTTCAGTAAGATTTTCATATAAACCACAGAACTGACGAAATGGAAATAAGGTGGTCTATTGTATTTTGTTCTTTTTCTTTAACAAGGGAACTTCTATGGCTTTAAAAGAATTCAAATCCTTTCTGGTTTGGTTATACAGATATGCTTTCAGTAGGACTTTTTGCATCAATCTCTGTACCAATTTAGCACTACAAATATGTTAATATCAACCTGCTTCAGGCCTATATGGTTTAAGAACCATTATGTACCAATATCATGTAACAACATATCCTAGAAAAAGTCATTGTAGCAAAGAAACCTGAATGTGTACAGCAGATTTCTCTGTATAATCAAGGTCATGAAAATAGCTATCCTGAAACTGTAACTGTTGAGGCAATCGGTTTCCCAACTACATCAAGATTTTTTCGTGGTGGAAAAAATACGTTTATTATTTAAATTTACCTTTGGCAGTCATAAACATGAGAAGAGAGAATTAATTTAATAGAGCTGAGAAAAGATGACTATGATTCTGAGAAATGCAACATTTCTCCACTCCGGTCTTGAACCCAAGTTGTTCTGCCTCAGAGAGCTGTTTGGAATTCAAAAGCACAAAACTCAGCAGTTACATGGTTTTAGTTCCTGGTTTGCTGCAAAATTCCTCTATGACGTTGGCTAAATCACCAGTCACCTGGTGACACATGTCATCTATCTTTTTATTTATCTGTCATATATTGATAAGAATGCTGATTTATTTAACAGGAATGCAGTGATTAATTAGATACCTCAGAAAACAAGTGCTTATGAAATGAGAACTAACATCTGCATACAACACAGAATTTTTTTTTCTTTAACACAGATTGTTAATTATCTACAAAACTGCTTGGCAAACATTTGACCTGAAATTTTGTAGAAAGGTTATGTGAGATTTTATAATTCTTTTTTTTCTTTTCCCCACAACTTCTGTAAAGCAAGAAAATTTGCAATGCTAACTTACATTTTTGCAAAACTTTAGAATAAATTTTAACTAGATTAGATATTGACCTGGTGGCTATGGTGTACCTTAATAATCTTTACATGTAATCTGTTAAACATTTATAAATTTCATGTAGGTGATTCAACAGAGTTTGATTCATGGATTCTATGAGTATGGTAATAAAAGTTCAGATGTTCATATTATGGTTAATTACGAAATTATGCTGAGTGTTTGGACAAGTATTTTGCTGTACGCAACGGAAAATTGCCATACTGTGAACTATTGTTAAGTGTCTGAGTATTTTCCTATTCAGCTGGCTTAGTATCTGGAATACTTTAGATCTATCCTAATTTATTTAATTCTTTTTTGTAGAGTAGAACTGCACCTAGCAAAGATAATTGAAGCAGGAGACAGCTTCTCAATAGCACAGCTAAAAGCATATAATTAATCTGGAGTACATCTGGTGCCCTGTGCAGGTAGAGAGTTCTCAAGTTCCCCAGCTTTAGTAATAGGATGGCTAACTGAAGTAACAGAATTTTTAGCAAGTGATTATTCATTTGTTGAATATTTCTAATCAGACTAGGACCTGTTTTTTTCAGAAGCTAGAACACTCAGCCTTTGGCAGTAATATAATCCTTATTTAATTAAAGTATTTAGTAATTTCTTCATATTTTCATTTGTGAATCATCCAAATATTACTCAGTCGTATCTCATGTCTCACTAAATAATAAGTGATTCTAAATATTCTAAAACTTTCTGCAAATTAAGGTCCAAGGTGTTGAATTAATAAGAAATTTTATGAAAAAACACTTTTTATTGTATAAAACCAACCTTTAGAAATGCCTAATCTATTTTTAATAAGTCTATAACTTTGATAGAGCTCAGATTACACATCAGAAGAAAGTTTTTCTAGGTGACCTTTGAGAGTTCTAGGTTGAATATTATAAAATATAGGGAAAAAGTCTGTATATGTATTTTTTAATTAGTTTTATCTATTATTACATCTCTCACAGAGTTTTCTATCTTTTTTAGAATACTTTTTTCCTATCAATTGCCTTTGGCATGCTCATCCTTAATGACTTGATTATATTAATTATCTGTTACTGTAAAAGACACAGAAAATTCTATAACATTTTGGTTGTCGTTACTCTCCAGTAAAATGAAAAACATAACTCCTTGTTTATTTATGAATGGAGATAAATTTAGACAACTTCAGACTGACAGATGACATTTTCAGAAAGTTATGAGTGACTGAAGAGTTAGTCTATGTTGGCTCCAGTTGCCTAAGGTCAGCAAATAATAAGCAGTATTTATACAGAATGCATCCAGTTAAGGTTTCCTCCTTGTGCTCTGACCTGACTCTGGCATAAGACATATTGACATAACTGGTGTACTTCAGAATAAATGCAGGTTTATGCACTTTGCATTTGGACAATGCCATGTTTACCTGCTTCCTATATACAGTGAACAACAGTTTACTCATTCTTCAATTTCCTAAGCCACTAGATACTCTTAATTATGTCAGTGCCTAGCAGGTATTCAACAAACTGTACCAGAGACATCATCCAGAGTTATACCTTATTTCTATCACCACTTACTGTGTGGTAAAAAGGAAAAATCTGGTTCTCCTGACCAAGTTCTTGGAATACACCTCTAGAAGTGTTATTCTTCATTCTTAATCGAATCAGATTCAATTTCTTATCTACACTGACAAGAGAAAAAGATGAATTATAATGATTATAGAATGGTTATATGATTAATTATAATGATGGAAGATCTAACCAATAGCTCAAATCCTAATACAGCACTGAGTTCAGACATATAAGGAAACAATCCACACCAGGTGTTAAATGCCATCATGTCTCTAAACACTTCTTTGCACATCCCAAGATGGAAAAATAAAATATAATATTTTTTTAGAAAATCTATTTAAATATGTAAGTAGTCAGTAATTATATCTCTAAAACAAATACTATTATTTTATTTCTTGAGAGTTTTTTGTATAGGTCAAAGGATGTGGTTCTGCCCCTCTACTCCACTTATATAAGACCCCACATGGAGTACCATGTTCAGCTATGGACAGGAAGGACATGGACATGCTGGGATGAGTCTAGAGGAGGGCCACAAAAATTATAAGAATGGAGCACCTTTCCTCTGAGGAGAGGCTGAGACAGCCAGGGGTTGTTCAGCCTGGAGAAAAGGCTCTGGGGAGACATTATTGCAACCTTTCAGTACTTAAAGGGGCCTCTAAGGAAGATGGGGACAGATTTTTTAGCAGAACTTGTGATAAGACAAAAGGTAATGATTTTAAACTGTAGGAGGTTTGACTAAGGTAGTGTATAAGAAAGAAGTTTTTCACAAGGAGGGTGGTGAAACACTAGAACAGGTTGCCCAGAAAAGTGGTAGATGCTGCATCCCTGCAAGTGTTCAAGGTCTGAGTGGATGGAGCTCTAAGCAACCTGATCTAGTTGAAGCTGTCCCTGCCCAAGGCAGGGATTTAGACTAGATGATCTTTCAAGGTCACTTCCAACCCAAACTGTTGTATGATTCTTTGGTTCTATAGAGTGACAGTAGACCTAAGTTACAGAAATCTCAAACAACACATTAAAATTCTCGTCTGTTTATCACTTGGAAAGAACCTCAGAATACTATTCTTATATTTCTTTATATTCCATTCTGAATCAAAGTACACAAAAACCCTTCCATTATTTAGCAGCATCAGTATTCCCAAAGTATGTGGTTGCAGCTGCACTCAACGATGTAAAGTTACTTAGAGAAGCAATTATTGAAAACATCCCTCAGTGACTGACGTACCCAGGTCTTTAATCAATGTAGTGGTAGCTCTGTACCATCTCCAAAAGAGGTAGAAGCCTAAGCTATTATTGGTCCAAGCACATAGCTAGTTCCAATCTGTTCTCTGAAAACTCATGAAGAAACAGTGACACAGTGAGTTTGGAGCACCAGTCATGTGACTGACATGTGAATGGTTTTCCAAGGCCCATTTTTCAAGGAACAAAGTTAAGGAGTCTCATGCATACCTTTCTCGTTGCATGTAATTTAACTACAAGCTAACCACTTTATTCCATAAATATGACAGCCTAAGTGAGCTTTCTCTGAGCTCTCTCTGCTCAGAATCTGGCAGCATCTGAGCTGGGAAATGTCTCTGAGCTGGCTTCTGTCTCTTGAGCTGGGACAGGGTTGCTCATTGAGGCAAACACCTTTTATAAACTGTGGACTTTTGTCAGTGACTGATATCCCATATAACTTTTTCTTATAGTGTTCTAAGATACAGCATTGATAACTTTGATTTTGTCCTGATAACTTTGATTCTCACTCAGTAGTTTTGAATCATTTTTACAGTATTTGTGAATTAAGTAGTACAGTGAACTTCATAATCACACTCTGTTAAGTCATACTTTTATAATATCATATTTCAACATAAGTGGTTTTGCTGATACATTTGTTGATGTTTCTTTGTCATCTAAATCACCCACTGTGAAACCCTCTATGTGATTGTAGAGTTTTTTCTTTTAGCCTTTCTAATGAAGCACATTCTCTCTCACCATTGCAAGCTACAATGATATATGTTGATTAGCAACCACTTGCTATCACAAATTAAATTCAGCAGTAGGAAAACAGACAACTATTTGGCTCTGTTTGTTTTGATTTGGTTGTTCTCCCAATTTACATTATTAAATTTTTAGAGAAGGGTGAAAAGTGTATAAACACTTCTGGCATCTTTTCTCAATGTTTGAGCTGAGGCAGTGGTCAGTGGAAAGATCCTAGGCTATTTTGTTCCTTGATAGGAATTCTGGCAAAGCCCAGACTTCCCTTTCAAGCTTGGTGCTAATACTGTATTTCTCTTACTTTTAACTCTGCCAAAACCCAGCATCTGCTCCCATATAGGGTGTTGACAGTTGAAGCATTTTTCCATTGTGATGTAACTCTGCCGAGACCTGGCATCTGCTCACAAATAGAGGTGTTGACAGTTGGAGCTCTAGCACGTTCCCTTTGTGCATCAACTCTGTGGAAATCTGGCATCTGCTCACACACACAAGTTTTGACAGCACAAACTACAGTCTAACACTAAGTTACTCCAATGTAGGGGAACATGTGTAGTCATAGTTTTGGAGAGAGACTATTTTCACATGACATCAAATCCCAGAGATCAGAATATAAAGTAGATATAAGGTTTGGAGCATTTTTTAGCCAGCAGAAGTCTTCACAGGATCAACATACTCATGTCTCCATGAACTATATGGAGAATTTCTCCTTCATAACAGGTACCAGGAGAAAGGGAACCAACACTCCAGACTCAACTTTATGCCTTCTCTCCATGACTTAGGCAGTTCCACTGCCTAATACTCTATACTTGAGTAAGATTATTCCTGTTTATTGTGATGAGCAGAATTACTCTGATCTTTGTACTTTCTGTTGGAACTTACCTTGAATCCTTAGCCATTGTTAAGGTTTTAGTAACCTTTCATGTACATTTTAATGGCATCTGCATGGGAAACAGATAAATTGAAATTCAATAACATTAACATGTATTTTTTCTGAATGATGATGTTAAAGTACAGTCCCTATACTCTATTTTAGGAAAAAGAGAAAATGACCAAGTAAATCTCTTCTCCCAGATGTGTTTTACTCAATGGTTTTTTTTTTATTTTTATTGTTTTGACAACTAGTTCTGCAGAGATGAATTTCTATAATTAATTTTATCATTTATTATAGAAAACAGTCCAAAAGAATTCTCAGATATCTTAGTTTTAAGATATAAATATAAACCAAAAATACTAAGAGAAACTACGTTTTTTCTTTAGATTACTTCCTGTGAAACAAATTGGCAAAGTGAATGAGAAAATCAAACAGTTCTTAAGAAAGCAAACATAATTATTTTCTGTGACAGCATTATTTCAACAGTACATAAGTACCATGTTGGGAATATGATGCTTTTTATCTACTGTCCTAATTTAAGATAAAAAAAAGGCTTCAATTCAATTGTAGGCACAAACATAAGGTTAATGAAAGTAAATACATCAAAATAGAAAAAGTTGGCAAACTGATTCTGCCTGAAAAATAAGGCTTAGACATATACAAAATAAAACTTAGATATGTGTATATTAAAAGATTTTTACTTGAACCTGGGACTACTCCGTTAGTGTTTCTCTGCTTGAGATTCAGTATTAGTCTGTATATGAAAACAGAAAACACCAGAGAAATAAGTAGGAATTAGGGTTATTAAATATGTCCTGCTTTGAAATGTTCATAATAGTTTTTAAATGGTTCTATGAATTTATTGTCTGCTGGACTAACTTTACAGTCTTTATGATGTAGCATGTGAAAAATAAATGCCAGAGTTATACATTGGAATCCTGCTGCCATAAGTTATATCCTAGTTTTGATATATTTAGCTACAGAACTATATCTGTAGCTATGCATATATGTATATGCATACATGTATGTTTGAATCCTATGCAGATGATTTAGATACACATGTGGGTGTGTAATTCTAAAGAGTTTCAATTTTTAGAACTTGATAAGTTTTGCATATGAATTTGTAAATACAATACCATGTAAGACTGCTTCCACCATGTTTTTTCATCATCATGTGTTGCCCTGGATAATGTTAAGGCAGGTCAAGGTGGAACCATTTCGTTTCAACCAGAAAAATCTATGCCTCTGTCATTGCTGTAATTTCAATCCATGACTTACATCTGACAGTTGTGTGTTAACTGCTACACACAGTGAGATGATTCAAGTGGTGTCTAGCCAGACACTGAAGAGCTGGATGGTTGCCTGGAGACTAAATTTCAGTGTTCAGAATGTGCCTCTTTTAACAGAAAAGAACAAAAAATTGCAGCTCACTCTAAAGAAGATACTAAGCAACCATACAGACACTTGTCAGTTTTGAGTGCTATTATGAAGGTTTGCTGCCTCCTGAAATTACAGACAACCAGAACATTAGAGTTTTTGCGTGTTCACCATACCTCTCACCTTGCTAATAAGTTAAGAGATTCAGAGCTCAAAGGAGATGTTTTCGTGACTGAGCCACATCTTGCCTTTATCTCCAACATCTCTAGCTTTCCACTGTCACCATAAATCTCTGTCCCAACATCTTATTGCATGTTGTAGGATCATAGGATAATTCAGATTGGAGGAAACCTGAGGAGATTGCGTATTACAATTCCCTGCCCTAAGAAATGGTAGGTAGTTTTGCTCCTATTCATCACATCACATCATCACATCACATCACATCACTCATCACATCACATCACATCACATCACATCACATCACATCACATCACATCATCACAAAGGCATTCACCCTTGTTACATGTCTGAATGTTTAATTCAAATCAAAAATCACACCCATTTTATAAAACTCCCCAAATGTAGTTTCTAAGGATGTTACACTGAGACTTAATTCCAATGAACAGCATAACACCACAGAAGGTGTGTTTTTTGCAGATGTTCTCTGAAGGTACAGGCAATCCACTAGTGAGGCTTTCCAAACTACTTCGCTGAATAAAGTGCCCAATTTGTGTGATTTAAGTCTAGCCAAATGACCTTTTAAAGCAAAATACACTTTGATTATTTATGCAAATAGGGCAAGTCTATTGAAAATATACTAATTTAATTTAAAAATAAAATCAGCCCCATATCAACCCACAAAATTTTCAGTGTTGAATCACAGAGCGTTTTAGGAAGATTAGAGAAAAAACCACCATGTTCCAATTTAGACATTTCCTTATCCTCCTATTCCATTAATTCTGGCTTTTTTTAAAGACTTCGATTTTGGGTGTTTTCTCTGTGTTTTGAGAGGAAGTTGCTCTCTATTTTCAATGAAGATTCTGTTCAGGTATGCAGCTACAGGTATAATGGCTTCTTTTGATTTGCTATAAGACAGGAAAATGTTATTGGTCATCTTTTTTGATATGAATTAAAATACTTTTTCTCAAAGTAGCTATGACTAAGTGCTCCTTGCTTGCCACTTCAAAGCAAGCTGGTTTTATGAAAATCCCAGCTGCAATCACGTCCTCTCTCAGACCACAAAACTGTCGGTTTGTCTTTGTACAGAAGTACCTCTCTAGACTACGAGTGACTGAAGATCCCTGACACTTAGAGCTGCCAGGCTGGGTAGACATTGCCACCTTGGTTGACCTGAATCAGATGTTTGGAGTACCTCTGCAGGGACATTGTAGAAAGTGAGGAAAACCATTAGTCTCCTGGTTAGGGATATATTTGAGATTGTAGTTAAAGCTGAGAAACTCTGTATTGTTCCCAGGAAATAGGAGACCCTGTCACAAAGCATTTAAAAATCAATCTATATCATTAGAGTTATAAACAAAAAGCACAGTTTACATGTTAAAGATGCAGTATTTTAACAGAAGAAAAATGCTAGAACTCACATGACTACTTGTTTCATGTCCCATTTTTCAGTTTCATTATTACACTTTTTCTAAATATCCTGTCTACTGACATTCTCCTTGCTGATTTAAGGAAGTCTTTGCAGTGATAGAAAGAATAATATTTCACTATACATAGTTCTAAGAGATACATGACAGGCGGATGTTAGGTAGAAAACAAAAATCAAGAGACCAGCCATACAAAACAATTTAACATGAAAACCACTTTAAAAAAAATCACTTAAAAAAATTATAGTTTTATAGACTTCATTTTTTAGAAGTTTCATTCATACTTTTTGTAATTCCATCGCTGCTATATAGACTACTATTTTTGCCATTACTGAAAAAAAAACTGTAGGCTTCTTATTGATCTTTCACATTTTAAGGACTTCTGTGGAACCTCAGCATGATTTTTTGTTGTATACGTTTGTAAAAACTGGCTAGTAGTCAAGTTACTATTACCTAATCAAACTGACTAGCTGAAGCTCTGTGAGTAGGTTACATGTTGAAGATCTGACCAACCTAGGTAATATTTGCAAAACAAACAGCAGCCCTTTACACCAGTGAAAGTTGGTAAAGGCCAATATACAACTTTTAAATTTCAGATGGGAATCAGTAAAAAGGAAGTAAACTGTGATAAAGAAAAGTAAAGCCAGGAAGATCCCAAGGCTCAGAAGGAAAGATACAACACCAACAGTGTTAAATTCCTCCTTGCCTAGATCATGGTATATAGCTGGATAGCTAGACATCCCACCATTTCTCTCCTTAAAGAAAACTGATGCTGCTGACCACAGGAGCCTGGACAATGAAAATATGAGCCTAAAACTAAAGAAGATGGGCAGAAAACCTGAAATTGTTTGTATAAACAGTTTAAGCATATTATTGATGAAACTTTTTTGTATTGATCTGGGCCATGAGAATTGTTGTAACTCTATTAATTATTGCATTTTGATGCGATTGCTAAGTTTTTACCGGACAAATAGCAGTAAAATTGGCTGTGTGCTGTCGGTGTTGAGCCGCTAGCTGAGGAATGACCCAGGTTCTCAGACAAGGAAAGAGAGAAGAAGAAATTTATTGTTTTGATTTCCATATATATAGAGTTTACAGAGGTCACCCAGATTGGTCAGCCCGAGACCTCCCCCTAGGCCCAATTGGCCAAGCCCGAACTGACCTAATCCGGAGAAGTTGTTTGCAAAACATCCAAACTTTATCTTTGTTTATGAAATATAGCAAAATGTTCCCACGGGAAGGACCTGTGCTAGCCACAGCGTGCATATAGTCAAATATGTAATTTTTCTTGTCTAAGGGATTCAAGATATTTTATTTCTTTGTAAAAGCTATCAAACATTTAAAAAGACAGATCTACATATTTTTTCAAACTATCTTTTCCACATTCGGAAATATTGCCTCAGCATTTTCACATAAATTTATTTCACCAGCAAAATAATACCACTTAAAATATGTATGTACAGGATTATTAAAAATGTTTCCTTTGACTTATTTTTTTAGGAAGGCACACAGGGATCTCTTTGATATAGGAATTAACTGTGTGAAAATTTATAAGTTCATGAAAAGTAAGATGTTATGCCTACGGATGGATATTGTTTTGGATGAGTATCTCGTTTTTTGGATATGTGCAAAGTCATATGTGGAATAAGACAGCCAAATACGTAGAGAAAAGACTGAGTCATAGTTAAAGCAGCTGAAATCTGTCTGAGGACTTGGATTTGACCTGCTGCTTTCTTATGATTTCTTGCCTTCAGTTTTCTTCTTTACTTAGTTTTATAACACAATACTGGTGAAAGTTTTGACTATTGAATTTGAGATACCAAGACATAACAATCAAAACTTTCCATTTTTCTGGTCTCTAATTGGAATCAGTAGGAGATTGAAAATATATAGTTAGTGGCACTAGTCTAGGAAAGGAACTCACAGGCAGCAAAACGAGAGTGTGCTTTTCGCTGTAATTTTGCTGCATGTCGTATCTAAGCTGTGAAATGGGAATAATTACATTATTTTGGGAAAGCTTAGTAAAAGTGAAGTCATTGTCCAAGTGATAGATTTGAAGGAAAAAAACATCTGTATTCACAGCCAAGTAGAAATAGTTTATGTAAGCAAACAAAGGAGCATGTACCTCATGAGTGGAAAACAGTCTTTTTTAAGCTGACATTGCATTACTCGTACTGTTCTAATTATGTGGACATCTTTGCTACTCTACACTGAGGTACTTTTCAGGGAAAGGAACAATGTTGTCTCCCAGCTGCCCAGCTTACTCTGTTCACCGAACCAATTTTAATAATTCTAGCAAAATAATTTGTCTCTAAACATTCCTGAATCCTGTCGAATTCTTTGCTAATTTCTCTCTCCCCTACAAATCACCTTGTCTTCTTTGCTAAAATCCTTGAAATATTCAGAATAGCAAGTTAGGCTGTATATATTTCCTTGTCTTTGCTATCAAAGTATATTCAGATTTTTACCTGCAGTATGTTATGTGTTTCATTTTCTGAACTATTTTTGACAATGAATCCTTTCTTACACTCTGGTCTGTCAGATCTTTATGTTCCCTATTTTTATGAAAATCATTCTATTTTCTTCTGTGCATCCTGTGCGTTTTCAACCTCCAGTTTCCTGAAATTTTAAATCTGCTTTCATATAGTATGTTCTGGCTTTTACATTTTCTTTTTTTTTCAGTTAATCTGTGGAGTCTTCCATTGAAAAATCATATCCCAAATAATGTATTTCTTGAGTATTTCTCCTTGGTTTTATCTCTTACTTTCTACTTTTATATCTTTTGTATTTCCCAGAGATTTTAATAATGTAATTCAAATTCCTTTGAATCTGTGTATTTTTCTACTATACTCCTTGATTAAATGACTTGAATTTTTTCAAATTCACAATGGCATTTCTTCTATACTCCTACATTATTTTGATTGCAGATAGGATGAACTCCATAAAGGTTTACTAGATGGTTTGTTTGGGGTTTTTTTCTGTATTTACTACTATCAAAACTTTATCAGAGGAATGTCTCTTCCAATGTAGGATATTTGCTTCAGCTTCCGTAAGTATCTCAATATCCACACAATTTTATGGGGCTTGGCTTTCTTGGAGTAAGGTCTCATTTCCTTTTGGTATGCTAATAAATTGCACATCAGTTTGCCTGTGTTGAGTCTGTATCTCTGCTGGTATCACTACCCATTTAGTGTTCAAAAATCTGTCAGCCATGAGTTTTGGCTTGCAGAGAGATTGCTCAGAGCCTGGATAATGAGTAATGACACACGATTTACATTTTGATTGAAGGATCCAGCTCAATACACTCTGTGTGCATGCCAATTGGTACGATCTGGCAGGAAAGCTGGTCAGCTTTTCATTTCCTTTCGTCTGCCCTGCCTGAAGACAAATGTTTCATAAAACGTATTATTTCCTAGAGAGAAAAGGTCAGCTAGAATACTAAGGGCATTTTCAAGGACATCTTCATCTCTGCCACTTATTTTTAGTCAGTGAATCACATCTTCTACATCACTGCCCATGCAGTGAAGATGAAATGCAACTTGTAATGTACTTTCGATTTTAGTGCATCCAACATTTATGTGCTTCCTCATTTCCAACACTGTTGAACAACATCTCTGCCCTAGTGAGAACATCATGCTTGAAATAGAGCTATTGCAAATATGAGATTGCTTTATATCTCTTTTTGTTCTGATTCCATCTCAAAGTTTTTCTTCCTTAGTCTTTATTTCACTGTAATGTGTTGAAAAATTGTTCTCACTGAATTGTTATGATTTTGTTGCTGCAGATTTTATGACCTATTCTCTTTTGCTTAGTGCTAAATGACTTGAATCTCTCTATTAATGACCATATCAAAGTGAACAAAAGTTTTATACTATGAGATGGTTGCCCTTTGACAAAGTACCTTTGAAGTGGTGTCTGCTAACAATTGTAGTACCACAACAGGAAGATAAAAACTCTTATTGTAATCATAGAATCATAGAAGGGCCTGTGTTGGATGGGACCTTAAAGATCATCAAGTGCCTAGCCCCCTGCCATGGGAAGGGACACCTTCCCTTAGACCAGGCTGCTCAGAGTCCCATCCAGCCTGGGACACTGAACACTGCCAGGGACAGGGAATCCACAGCATCTTTGTGCAACCTGTTTGAGTGCCTGACCACCCTCACAAGTGGAGATTTTCTTCCTGATATCTGATTTAAACCTACTCTCTGTCAGTTTAGAACCATTTTCTCATTCTCCCTTGTCTTGTCACTGCATGTTCTTGAAAATAGTCTCTCTCCAGTCAGTCAGCTTGATCTCTTGGATGCCACATTGATGATTACTTTGGAATGAAACTTCATTGCATTACATATACTTTATTTTTCTTCTTTTTCTGTAAAATTTCTCTGATTTGTTTTTCTTTGACAACTGTGACAACTATAAAGATCAAGATCATTGTAATTTTGATAAAAAATTTAGGGGATATGTGCATTATAATGCTTTGTGGTTTACAAATATCAGTTTTGGATAGGCATGAAGCATCTAGGATGAGAAGAAATGTCCTCAAGTTTATCCAGGAGACATTTAAATTATATATTAGGAAAGAATTATTTACTGAAAGTGTTATCAAGAATTGGAACAGGCTGCCAAGGGAAGTGGTTGAGTCGCCATTGCTGGAAACACTGAAAAGACTTAGAAATATGATGCTTGGTTGTTCAATGGTCCCCACACAAATTTCTTATTAAGGGAAGTGAAAAATTAAATGAGTCATTTCTTTCAGGGTAAATTGTGTGTTATGGCACCTTACTCAACAGAACTCTCTATTAAGTGTATCATGAAGAAAATCTGCTCACTTCATTGACTATAACATGACCTCAACTCTTTTATTTCCATCAGAACTACAGAGTTAGAGGGTGCAAAGCTAATATGGTTGGATTTTATTTTTTCCTTGTGCATTGACAACATAGTCAGTGTTGTGAATATCATAGAATTAAAGATAAGAGAGTTGTGAAAGCTGGTACTTTAACTAAACTCTCACCTTATTAGGTGGAGATGATATTTTATCTGGCGGTCATTTATTCAGAACAGAATATGTGCTTTTTAATCATGCTAGTTGATACAAATATTCCACCTCCTTGCTCTTCATTTTTGTCCATCAAGTACATGAAAAACACAAGCCCTTTTCCACTTCTACTGCTGTCGTTTCCTCAGGTTTTCTCTCATTTTCTGTGAAGAATACGTAATGTGGAAACATGGTGTACCTCCAGGTCTGCAGCTGGCATGTTTGCTCTGCAGTTCCCAATCCCATCCTGACCCCATGAGCAGTGGCCAAATGGCCAGAACTGTAAGAGGACCTTATATGTCCTAAACAGTAGATATCACCTCTGTACACCAACTGTCAGGAATCCCACTACAACTGTAATGCTTTTGAATTAATATGTACACTGGTAATTGCTAAGTTAGTAAAAAAAGATTTTTAAACCCAACATCACAGTCTCCCTTCACTGATGAAAAAAAAAATTGAAATACCTTTCCTCCACAAGGCTAATCTAATAAGGAGGGTAAAATTCTTCCTAAAGTTAAAATATGAATAAAATGAATTCTGAAAATAAAGTGTCAGAAGACTGCTTAGCTTTAGTCACAAAGATACTGTGGGGCTTTGGGAGAAGAAAAAGGCATGCATACATGATATTACAAAACTTATTGAAGGAAGGACTCATATTTCATATAGGTTCCCTAAGCAGTGAGATGATGTATAATTTTTTTCTTGTGCTGTAAGTTTTTAATTATTTATGCTAATAAAATAAACACTGGAAAAATACCCTGGGAGGGATGCTCTACATGGAAAATACATCACTCAGTCTGAAGTAAAATCCTGCATAGCACCAGACAGAGTAAAAAATTCGAAATAAGTTTCTTGATTCCTTAGTAAAATATTAGACAATTAGCACACTGGGGACCCAAAATGAATAAACAGGTGCAGCTGGCCACATACTAATGCTTATCTCTGTGAGCCAGCCGTTTGTGCCACTTGACATTTCAGTACCATCCAACTTGGTTGAGTTCCTGTCTGAGTAGGGAATCCCATTTTAAGCTTGCAAATCTTCTGTGCAGAGCATAGGAACGAGCTGTTGACTGTGAATATTCTAGGACTGGTTAGGAAAAAATATCTTTCCTTTATTGGGGGGAGGACTGAGAGAGCACAATCCTTAATTCTTTTTGATGAATCTTTCTGACAAGTGATAGTGCTTTAAAAAGGAGGGAGGAAAAGGAGTAAATCTGCAACTTATTATTTACATGTCCTGTATATTTCTTGGTATTATTTCAATAAGTATTAATTTTTTCACAAAAATATTGCTCTAGTAGTATTTCCTCATCTGCTGAATGAATAATGGCTATTATTCACTATGTTACTTAAGATAGTAATTTTGAAATAAACCTTTTAGTCAGAGTAGTATCATTATATAATTCCTAAATACATATATCAAACTATGATGTTTCTTAGAGGAGCTGGGAGTGGAAACTGGTAGGCACATATGTTGCAAAGTCAATCGATAAGCCTGTTTTGATCTCTGCTGGATTAGTAATAACTCCCTCTTTCACAGAAACAAATTTTAGATGTCGGTTACATATGGTCTGTTTTGAAAACTCTAAATTTTCTACGACATATACTAAAGAAGTTTAAAAAGTGTGGTAAGGATTTATAATTGCATGCATAAAAATTGAATTAACTTCTAGTTTATATTTTTACTATTCAAATTATATGTATTAGTAAGATTCTTCATCCAATGAATATAACTCCCCATTTCACTTCACAGACAGATAGGAAACATTTGAGGGCAGGAACCAAACTGGTGTTCCTAGGCTCTACTAATCACTGAAGTTTGCTGGAGTAAAATAGGACTACCCCAAGAAAACAGAGGGGAAAATGAAGAGTGTTTTCAGACCCTTTTTTAGTAATATTTCTGACTTAAAAAATCTGAGTTTACTTTATTTTAAACATTACCCCCTTGGAGCTCTTGTTTCAGAAAAGGCTAATGTCAGAGCTCACTAACCTTTCCAGAATTTGTAGAAGACTTGCAGATTCAGCTGTTTCATTTCATGTGTCTGGCTGACTTAGAAACCTGCTAATTTGTGACATTCTCAGAAAAGCCAGTAAGACTGACATTCACTAAGTGATTAAAGTGCATAAGCACGCTTCAGGCAGTCTGCAGGTATTTTACTCAAACAGAATGTCTGAAGAAAAATCGGTTATCTGCTTAAGCACCTCCTCTTTTGAAAGTCTCATGGCTTTCACTAAAATATATTATATGGTATTCAAAGCTCTAATATAATGAGTTACTACTTTGGGCTAATATTATATAACAGAGAGTGCAGATTGGTGGCACCAACCATAAAAAAAAGGAATAGCAGTGATTTGTTCATTTAATCTATTCCCTATTGGATTCTATGACGATTTGTGACCAATCAACTAAAATGACAGAAAATTCTGTGATGATGGGCAAGGTCAGCATGCTTATGAAGCTTAGGGAAGAATGAGTAGACTGACTACTCCTGCTGCAAAGAAAGACAGACTATCACAAAGGATGTCCTTTACTACATATGGATAGCTACATTAGTTGACAGGAATACTCGGTTGTGTAAATTTTTTTACTCTAAATTGTTTTAATAAAAAATGATCAACAAAAAGAATTGGAAGAAGGCAATAGGCTTGAGCTTGCTTCAAGCCATGTATTCCTTCAAGCCATGTATTCCTTCCTTGAGACAGGGGACACCCAGCATCATAACAGCGAGCACACTATAGATATGGGTACTGGGAACCACATTATTTGAACTGGTATGCTCTGCCAAGTGTACTTTTTACTTTCATTGTGACTTTAATGAGATCAAGATCATTGTAATTTTGATAAAAACTTAAGAGGACATGTGCCTTATTATGCCCTGTGGTTTATGATACTGCAGTGTCACTCATAAATGAAAATACTGTGTAATGTCAAATAATTTGAAAGAAATACATTCAGTATTAAACTGAAACCACCCACATTAAACAGTGGGCCTGCCATCCTCTTGTTCTAAAACACACCCACCCCCCACTACCACACAGCACCCCCCAAACTGGCAATATTCTGAACAATCACTTTGTTAATTTTATTCTGAATTTTGTTCGTAACCTGCTTATAGAGTCCAAGATTTTTGAACACCAGCGCTAGGAAGAGATCTCCAAATTCCACTCACTGAAATGTTTAGCACAGCATGATACAGGTTTCTGTAAAACTCTGACACTTCAGAGCCTGGACCAGTTCTCATATCAGTAGGTTAAAGCAGTCAGGTTAAGCCACTGAAATCCCATAGAATTGAACTCCATAGCTGTATTGCCAACCTAACATTTTTCTTCCTCTTGAAGCTAGTGCATCTCTGCAAGTCTTAGGTTCTGAGATAATTTCAGCGTGTAGAAAGATCAATTTACACTTTTAAAAGTCTAGTCATGATTAAAAGCAAAAGCTTGAGGCCAGTAACACTAAAGCCTGAATACCCAGAAGGTAAATGAAAAGACCACAACATCTGCTATTTTCTAAATATAATGAAAATAATGATATGAACTTTTTAAAAAGTCATGAGCTTTTCTATCTGCCCAATTACTTTCTGAACATATGAAAAAGGTCAACCCTTTACTAGTTCTTCCACTTATATTAAAAAAAAAAAACCCAACTGCCTTGAATTTTTACAGCACAAGAACAAATTCAAAATTTAACTAATAATATTCAACAGGGTCTTGTACCATCATTTTAACAACTAAAAACCATGTCAAACTATTGCTTCAATAGATATTTCCATACCTTAATAAGACATTAAGAAAAAACAACATGCTAAGCATGCTAAAATGAGAATGGACATGAAGACATGCAATTGGATAGATGTATTCATCTTAACTTTCACATTAGTGAGCAATGATGGGAATAAATAAACTTTATACCATACTACAAGTGAACCGGTCATCCTAGGAATGTGTTCTGCTTGCTACACTGTACTGAAATGTGTACCATGACGACTTTTTCTGTTTTACCTATTTCTCAGAGTAAGCCAGCCTAAGATGGCTATGCCAGCTCACACTGTTCTTGAAATTTCTTTTGTATAGACATGCATAATATTTATGTGTGTGTTTTTATCTATCTATCTATCTATCTATCTAATCTCAGGAGAGTTTCATTTTATCTAACTATAGACAAATGCAATGAACCTCAGTGCTTGTTCTTTTACAGTTACTGGAAATCTAGTTAAAATCAAAGGAAAATACAAGTAATTAATGTAATTTTGTTATAGATCCCTGCATTTAATCAAATAAATTGCATCAAAAACTGCACAAATTCTATTGATTAGCTCTCCAGAGATTATAATGGGAGCAAAGTGACAGTGTTCTCATGTAGCAAACTACATGACAGATACAGAAATTCAGGAAAAACAAATTCTACTTATATTTATTTCAATATGTTATAGACTTTTCAATATAAGAGGCAACTAACTCTTTTCTGTACTATGTCTATTTAGCAATGGCTCTTTTCTGTCTGCATGGTTTGATAAAGTTCCTCTGAGTCATAGAATTGTTAAGGTTGGGAAAAAAACCCTAAGATCACTGAGTCCAGACTTTGTTGCTATGGCTTTACACCGGCTAGGGCTGGAGGGCCAGCCACAGAGGGCAGGATACCAGGAGGGAGGCAGCTGGGTATAAGTCGATGGCCTGAACCGTCCTGGTCATGGTGACAGACCATGGGCCCCTGTGGCTTGGAAATTAATTATGTATTTTATAAACTGTGGATTGGCCCAGCACTCTCCTCCTCCCCAGCCCCATATATGATTATGTTCTGGAAAATTCTCCCCCAGTTGCTTCCCCATTGGCCCCACACATTTGTAGCCTCCCCTGTTCTTTGTTCATTGGTTGTTCCCCCTTGGTCCCTCCCTCTCTCCACCCACCTGCTTCTCCCTGGTTGGCCCCTTGAGGCTGACCACGCCCCTTTCCTGGTCCCTCTTAACCCTTTGTCCCGGAGTTCTCGGGGCTCTTCTCCCTGAGTATCTCTCCCCCTCGCCGCTCCTCGCCCTCAACCCTTAATAAACCACCTTAGAGATACCCCGAATGAAGTGCCTACATCTCCTCTCTTTCACATCGCTTTGCCGCTGGTCCTTGTCCCCTGAGCCCCATTGCACACTGCGGTGCGCGCTTCTGGCATCACCCGGACAAGTCCCATCTTGGGCAGCGCCCCTCTGTTGATGGCGTGGGGTGCTCCCCAGCTAACTGTGGAAAAAGCACGCTATCAAGACTTCAATTGAGTACCACCTTGTCAGCTAAACCATGGCACTCTGGTTTTATTCAAGTGCCACATACAGTTGTCTCTTGAGCACTTTCAATGATGGTGACTCCACCACTTCTCTAGGCAGCTCTTTCCAGTGCTTGTCCACCCTTTCAGTGAAAAATTCTTCCTGATATTCAACCTGAACCTCTCCTGGTGCAGCTTGAGGGCATTGCCTCTTGTCTTGTCACTACTGGCCTGAGAGAAAAGGCTATTCCCCACCTGGCTACAACCTCCTTTCAGGCAGCTGTAGAGAATGATAAGGTTTCCTTTGAGCATCCTTTTCTCCAGGCTAAACAACCCCAGCTCCCTTAGCCAGTCCTCATACGACACTCTCTAGACCTTCACCAGCCTTGTTGCTCTTCTCTGGATATGCATAGACAAAATGTCTATCTGAGGGGCCCAGAACTGGACACAGGACTTGAGGTGTGGCCTCACCAGAGCCAAGTACAGAGGGACAATTATTCCCCTGGTCCTTCTGGACACGCTGTTGTTGATACAAGCCAGGATGCCATTGTCCTTCTTGGCCACCTGGGCATGTGCTGGCTCATGTTGAGGTGGCTGTTGACCAGCAATCCTTCTAGGCCCATTTCCAGTCACTCTTTGCCCAGCCTGTAGTTCTGCAGGGGTTGTTGTGGCTGAAGTGCAGGACCCAGCACTTTGCATTATTGAACCTCACACCACTGACCTTGGCCCATCAATCCAGCCTGTCCAGGTCCTTCTGCAGAGCCCTCCTACCCTCCAGCAGATCAACAATCCCACCCAAATTGGTGTCATCTGCAAATATGTGGGTCACCTTCTCATGGAAGGATATCAGGTTGTTCAAGTAAGATCTGGCTTTCCTAAATCCATGATGGCTGAGCCTGATCCTCTGGTTGTCCTGTAGTTGCTGTGTGATAAATAATGGAGTGTGGCTTGGCAACTCTCCCACCAGCTCCCTCAGGACCCTCAAGTGATTCCCATTTGGCCCCATAGACTTGTGAGTGTCCTAAATGACACAGCAGGTCCTTAACTACTTTCAACAGGATTGCAGTGGGTCTGCTCCTCTCTCTCTCCCTGGATACCAGCTCAGGGGACTGGCTGCCCTGAGGATAGCTGGTCATTCTGTTAAAGACTGAAGCAAAGAAGACACTAAGTGCCTAAGTCTTTTCAACATTCCTGTTTACAATGTTTTCCCCTGAGTCCAATGAAGGATAAAGATTTTGCTTGGCCTTCTTTTTGTTGTTAATGTATTTATAAAAAACTTATTTTATTATCTTTCACAGTAGTGCCAAGATTGAGTTCTAGCTGTGCTTTCACTTTGCTAATTTTCTCTCTACATGACCTATTAACATACTTGTACTCTTCCTGAGTTGTCTGCCCCTTTTTTCAAAGGTCATAAACTCTTTTTTTCCCTGAATTTCAGCAAAACCTCCTTGTTCAACCAGCTTGGTCTTCTCTGAGGGCTTGTCTTTTGACACATGAAGAAGGCCTATTCCTGCACCTTTAAGATTTTCTTCTTAATGTCTGTCCAGATTTTCTGGACTCCTTTTTTTATTAAGTATAGTTTCCCAAGGAATTCTCCTGAACAAGCCAAAGTGTGCCCTCTGGAAGTCCAAGGTAAAGGTTTTGTTGACTTTCTTCCTTCATCAAGAATCAAAAACCATAATTTCTTTGTCATTGTGCCCAAGTTGGCCTCTCACCACAACATTTCCCACCAGCCTTTTTTTGGTCATGAACAGCAAGTCTAGCTGGGCACTGCCCCTGCTAGGCTCTCTGAGGAGCTGTGTCAGAAAGTTATCTTCTACACACTCCAAGAACCTCTTAGGCTGTCTCCTCTCTGCTGTGCTAAGATGTCAGCAGGCATCTGGCAGGTTAAAACCTTGTCCTAGGTTACAATACAGATGTATTTAGTATTCTATTACCACCAGCTGTGGGGCATTAGCTGTTATCTCCTGCTATGACTCACCCCTGATAACAGACAATGGGCCATCAAGGACCCACTGCATGACTGAATTATCTCATCCTATTGTGAGATGCTCCACCCAGGAGGGAGGAGCCAAGCATTCCCACCTGGATATAACCTGGCTTTTGAATGGCACAAGGCAGTGTCTGTCTACTGGGTTTCCAGGGGAGAAGAGCTACCACTGGACCTTCAGGTGGAGACCAGACCTTCCACAGGTTCACTGCTTCAACTGAACTACTTCACTTGGCCTGCTGCCACCACCCTACCAGGGTGTCAGGTTGTATCTGACTTTGTCAGTGCTTTTCCTTGTATTATTGCATGTATTTTTAATTTTCCTATTAAATGTTAATACTAACTTGCAATCTCCCACTAGTTTGTTTTCAAACTAATACAAACCTCTCACAAGAACAAGAGCTAGCGATTGTGAAATGTCAGCCAGCCACCTATAGAATTCTTCATCTGCCTCTTCATCTTGCTTTGGTTGCCTGTTACAGACTCCTTCCATTTCTGTCTGGTTTGTTAGCCTGAAATTGTTCTTCATTTTCTTTGAAACTATGAATCAATATTCTTCGTGTTGCAGATCTAATATTTGCTTTTGGTGCATAAAATAAGGAATAGTGAGACTGAACGAAACAAGAAAATATGGTTAAGTAGATGAAAAGGAATACTGTGCAATTGAAAAAAATGATCATTTTTGAAGTCCAGGGTACTTGACAGAAATGGATGCAGACATAATGTTCATATCTAAGTAATTATGCAAATATACACGTATTTGAATATTTAACTTGCAAGTAGATGAAAAGCATCTTGGCTGTTTGTTTGGCAGCTCAGTTATCTGTATCATTTTTATAGTACTTTACACTGAAAGAGAATAGCACAGCTATTTGTTGGTATCTGCATTTAATAGCACAAGCAGCAAAATTTCTCTCTCTACAGAAAACCCAGAGCTGACTTTAGAGTCACTGCTCAGCTGTTATTTAGATGGCTCATTAATGTGTTCATATTTTTAGTTTAAAAACCTGTGGGGTTTTCATTGCTTTTGTTTGAATTTTGACAATTTCAATAGTTTGGGGGTTTTTTTCCAAGTATTTCCGTCACTATTGGGATAGAAGGATATTTAGACAATTTTTATTCCTTCTTATCTTATACCTCACTCTTGTTGAAATCCATCCACATATCTTAAAGTTTTTTCCAAGAAAAGAAGTGTTTTTATATCTGCTTACAGTTAGGGGAGCCAATAAAGCCCTCATTGCAACCCCATCTTGTTGTATTTCAAGCTTATGGATGTTAATTTGTACACGTTCACATGTTCTGCCTCTACTTTTTCATGCCTCCTCCCCACCAAAACAAACACGGTAGGAAATAATCTTTCTAGTAGGAGCATTTTCCTTTATTATATACTTTGAAAAGGAGTGAAATAGTTAATAATACTAAAATGTACAATCTCTTTCTGAGTTTCTGCATGACATGAAATAATCCAGATATTTCATGGATCAGAACTGTGGCATCTGGCCCTTTACTTTCTCAGGCAAATGTCTCTCTAGATAGCACTTTATCATTTGAATTTCAAAAGCTTCTTTTGCAAGCACATCATCCTTTGGGTTTGCCTTTATTTTTATAGTAAAAGATTAAGCTGGGAGGAACATCAGAGCTCCTTTGGAATTTTCTATGCTACTGTTCATGTCCCATGAGGGAACATACATTTTGAAACACATTTTGGAAACATGGATTTAAGTAAAATTTTACTTTCATATTAATCCAATGACTTTTTTTTTTTCTTCAAAGAATATTCAGGTATGTATCATTACAATGATATTAGTAATTTTATTTGGTCAGGAATTGGATGGAAAAAAAAATCTCCTAGAGTTTTGGGTAACACTGAAAGGCCCAGGTAACCATATTTTTAAGCTTATTTCTAACATTGCCTTCAAGCACAGTTCCATGATGCCTTTCCTGGCTGTATGAACCAGAGATTTATGTGTGATGTCAGGTATGAGAATAACTGCAATTAGACCTTTTTCTTAACATCAAAATCAATAAAGAGAACACAGCCTCTACTTTTTTGGTTTGAATCCTTTTGGATTTGTTTTCATAATCTGATGATGTCTTATTGCACATGTAAACATGTACAGTATTAAAAGAACTATACTTAACCCAGAAAAGATTTAAACATTTACGTAAAATAATGATTTCAAGGCAGCCTTGATCAGGCTTTCATTTGTCTGTTATTGCCATAAAGTAGGTAGATAAGTAGAGTGGGTAGAACTCCAGCAACCTAAATTTTATTGCATGCCAGTGCCTCAGGGAACACCATGAAGATTTTGATAATTATTCTGATTACTTTTATCTTAATATTTTGTGCTAACAGGCAGTATTCTGAGCTGCTGAAATGTAGAGATGTGTTTTGACTTTTAGTCTATTAAATGGAATAGCATTTATTTTGACATTAATACCTTGTTTCTTTTAGTAGGAAATAGAAATGAGTAGAACAAAATATGATCTCTTCACAATTTTATTAGAATGAACCCTCATGTGCATCATCTTGTTTTTATTGCCACAGCACTTACTGCAAAAAAACCATAGGCAGACAAATATATACAGAAAGGAAAAGGACAAAGAAAAATACAGTATAATAATATAAATTCTTCCTCACCCTGGAGACAGGTTTTTTCATCCTCTATCAAGCTTCTCTTGCTTTTTGGTGTCACTCTAGGCAATAATTCTGTCAGATATTATTAGACTGGAAAAGTCCATGCAGTGCTTTGAATGTACTGCTGTACATTTTTTCAACAGAAATTCTAGGCAATTATGAAAGTTGTTCATAACATTTATGAATAGTTCATTAAAAAAAATTCCAGCAGAATTAATTTAAACATATCCTGTGGGACACATTCACTGCAGGTTTAAGTCAATGCAGCCTCTTCGTGCATATCTTCTTCCAGTGCAGGGGAGTCAAACCCATTCTACATGTGTGGCAATGACTGTAATAAGTATTGTTTCCTTAGCTATGTCTAGATCCAAAACGTCTAACTTCATAATTTTAAGAAACAATCAAAGGATTTGTATTTAAAGCCAGGAGTTTATTGATGGTATAATTGAAGTCTTAGTAGTCTCACCAGCTTAGTCTGGATCTAATTATTGCAGGTGTTCTGGTTCTGGCCAGGACAGGGTTAATTTTTGCAGTAGCCAGGAGGGCTATGGCTAGGACCTAGAGGTTTTTCTATACCAACTTACATCATTTTTGGGGATTCAGGGAGGGCTGGTTTCCAGGTTGGTGTAGTGTGTCTGGAGAGGTCAGGTATCGCCTGTTCTTGTGGGGTTCTGTCGAAAATATTAGCCTCTTTCTTGTACACTCTGCCATTAGTATTGTTGCTGTTACTGTTTGTTTTCTTATCTCATGGCTGTAAATTGTTCTTATCTCAACCTCTGATCTTTACCTTTCGTCCCCCCACTTCTCTCCACCCCAATGCAGCAGGGATGAAGAAGCTGAAGGGGGAAGTGAGCGAGTGGCACATGGTTTAGAGTCTCAGTGGGAGCACTAAATGGGGGAATGCCTTTCTAAAACACGACTGCAGAAAAAGAAACAATACTTTTATGCAGAAAATCTTTCAGTACTAATAACAGAGGTAGAACTGTTTCATGTGCTTTCCCTAGCTTCTACTCTACTGCCTGGTGGTGTCCTTGCTCTTCACCTTCTGTTTCCAGATCTCAGGGTTGGTGCTTTCATTCCTGTGGTGGTAGGGATGTTATGGTTGTTTGTCAGCCTTTGACGTTTTTCACTGGAGATAATATGGTGCTAGTATTGATAATTTCTTCCTCCTTTTTCTGCTCATGGTCATTTTTACAGGTTTGCTTACGTGATTTTACACCTTGTGTTGGACTACATCTTCACATTACACCCAGTTTTACTTTACATGATGGTTTTAACTGGTGTCTAGCCAAGAACCAGTTTTGTCTAGCTCTGTTTGATATTCTTTAACTGACACCTGCTGAGTTGATAGATGTGAGTCTCTGGTTCCCAGGCCTGTGTTTCCTCCCCTGTCCTCACGAGGCTGTGCTCCTCTAGGAGCATTCTCTATTTCCACCTCTCAAGGCCTGTGATGTCACACCAGGTCTATTTTTCCCTGTAGACTTTAAAAGTCATGGAAATGTCATACAAAGATAAACAAATTAGGCCTTAGCCTCCCAGTTAGCTACAAAAATTGCTCTTACATCTAAACTAAATCACTAAGGAAGGTCAAAAAAAGCCAAGAGAAAACAAGCTTGACAAGCCTCAGTCCTGAGGCTGCAAAAATTCAGTTCAATGTCTTCCCCATGTCGCTAGCAGTGACAGTACCATGGAACAGGACAGCAAAAATTACATAAAAGTACCTGAAAATTTAAGAGACTAGAAAGCTAGTGAAGAGAATAGAAAGTCATTGAGCCAGCAGAGGAAAATGCCATGAAACTCCTACAAAGTGTTCACTGGGTTCCTCAAAATTTCCCAGTGGCCTCTAAAATTTAATGAAAATGTCACAACCTGTACAATAATAAGAAGAAAAAATTAATCTGGAGCAAAAGAACTATTGAACAGATTGGATGAATGTGTAAGTATTTCATAATTATCCTCCTTTCTCTATCAAGGACTTGAGAGCACCTCTGTCATTGTCTTATCTGTGTTGAGAGAGCCTTGCTAAATCAATTTTGGAGATACTTCTTTTCCAGATTAAGTCAATATTTGAAAAGTGGTTTAGAGAGAACAAAAAATGTATTATTTCCAACCAGTCTGGTCATCAAACTAAAAATCTCTTGTTGCTTTAAATACTGTGTCAAGTTTTCTACATTGCTCAATAGTGTGAATTCCCAAATCCCTGAGGGGAAAAAAAAGTAATTTGGGAAAAAGTTGTTCTTTAAAGTCTGACTTATCCCATCCAGTTGAAAAAGATACCCATCAGTGCCTTTTGCTGCAGTGGTTTTCTTTGATATGATTATTTGGTCATTAGAGTTGTATCACAGAATATTTAGTATAGAAAAAAAAGGGAAGAAACACATTTCAATCACAAATGTGTGAACAGGACTGAATCTTTTTTAACATTTTGGCATGTAAGGCCTGGATGTGAATGATATAGCTTCTCATCATAGTGCTACTGTCAATGGCATATTATTTGCACATTCGGAAAATGTTGTGGTTGAACTCACAAATTGAAACTATGGAAAACAATAAATTTAAGTATATACTGAATACAAAACATTCTGTATTTGTGAAATAAAGAACATGAGGAGAAATACATCTCTGCCCACTAGTGGTGCCCCTTTCTGAGGTATGAAATCTTGTTTCTTTTCTTTAGGGGTCAATTAATATTTTGCTATTCCATGAAAAAAGTGATTCATAAAAAAAAAGGATTTTGAGTATTTTCCAAAATACCTATAACTTTATGGATGGGGAATTATAATGGAAGAGACAGATCCTGATCCTCTGAGATAAAGAAGGTAATTGAACCTGTCTCTTTAGACAAGCAGTGTAATCACTGAAATGCAAAGGAACTGATGAAAGAGGATATGAGGGGATTAGGAGGAAAATGATTTATACCCCCTCCTCTTTGGACTGAGTTCATTGGATATGTCCATCATTTTCGAAAGAAGAAGGTTAGTTAACTGAAATCTGGAAAAAGGTCATGTGTCTTGTAGGCTAAAAAGCTCAGAGGTACACTACTGCTCTCTCCACCCAAGACTGATATTTTCATTCTTTCCTCAAGAACAGATCTGTCAGTTCCTTTCTCAATATATTGGATCCCACTCCTACCTGCATATATTTCTCTGTGCCTCTCTATGAAACCTAAATTAATAATCTGGCTTTCATAAAAAACATGAATTACTAATGATAGACTAAATAAATGCTCCAATTATGTTCTTTGTTGTTCATGGCCTGATAAATCTGATTTAAAATTTCAGCTCAGAATATTGCTCATAAGCATGTATGATCTTTGCTAGCACCACAGAATGCCAACATGCCAATTATGGTAATCAATGGAGAAAAGCCATAGACTCATAGGGTCATAGAATATCCCGAAGTGGAAGGGAACAACAAGGGCCATCAAGTCCAACTCCTGGCTCAGCACATTTCCCAAAAATCACACCATGTGCCTGAGAGCATTGCCTAAATGTTTCTTGAACTCTGTCAAGCTTGGTGCTGTGACCACTTTCCTAGGTACCCTGTTTCAGTGTTGAACCACCTTCTGGGTGAAGAACTTTCTCCTAATATCCAACTTAAACTTCCCCTGACAGAACTTTGTGCAGTTCCCTCAGGTCCTGTCACTGGTCACCACAGTAAAGAGATCAGTGTCTGCCCCTCTGTCTCCATCTGTGAGGAAGTTGTAGGCTGTGGTAGGATCTTGCCTCAGTCTCCTCTTCTCCAGGATGAACAAACCAAATGACCTCAGGTGTTCCTCATATACTTTCCCCTCTAGGTCCTTCACCATCTTTATGGCCCTCCTTTGGGTACTCTCTAATAGCTTTATATCCTTCTTGTGATGCCCAAAACTGCTCCCAGAGCTCGAGGTGAGACTGCCCCAGTGCAGAGCTGAGCAGGACAATCCCATTCCTTGCCTGGCTTGCTATGCTGTGCCTGATGCCCCTCAGGACACTCTTGGCCCTCCTAGCTGCCAGGGCACATTCAATCTGCCATCAACCAGGATCCTCAGGTCTCTTTCTGGGGCTCTGCTTTCCAGCCTATCACCACCCAGTCTGTACTGGGTAGACATCCAGGGCTGCCCCATTCCAGGTACAGGATCTGGCACTTGTCTTTGTTAAACTTCATACAGCTGGTGATTGCCCAGACCTCTGATTTTTCAAGGTCTCTCTACAGAACCTCTCTGCCTTCAAGGGAGTTAACAGCTATTCCGAATTTAGTGTCATCAGAAAACTTGCTTAGTATCCCTTCCAGTCCTGTGTCTAGATAATTTATGAGGATGTTGAAGAGCACAGGGCTGAGGATGAAGCCCTGCAGAACCCCACTAGTGACAGGTGACCAATGATAATTTAAGTGTAAGGACCTGACTTTCATGTTCATGTTGTTGGATTTGGGAGTAAAATATGCTCCATTTTATTGCCAGCTACTTTATTATGTAGAGAAAATATTAATCTAAATCACTTGCACAGTTACTCTCTCTGTTAGAGAACTATTACTACAGCTTACAGTGATTAAAGGCATGAAAAACATTCTAGAGGAGAGCTGACCAGTGGAGCTGAAAAGGAAAAAGAACTAAATGTACTCAGAAAAGTTAGCTTGTGTAATAATGCTATGGCAGTGCTTTCTTATTCTTGTTAAACAGTAAGAACAAGGTAACCCTCTTGACTTCCTAACTGGCATTCTTAATGATGAGACTTGATGCATTCCGATGAGGTTTGATGTCTCAGTAGTTCCTTGGGCAATTTACTATTGGTTTAAAAGCTCTCAGCCAACAGATACTCTCTAAGTGCAGTACTTGGCTGGCACTGCTGGTTTTGCATTACTTGAGCAAAATTGTAGCTTTGTTCAAAACTGTGATGAAAATCTGCTTCAATAGAAAGCTCCACAGAAGAAAATCTAGCTACTGTGCCTTTCTTTACAGCTGTGTAGTGAGAGGAATAATTTGTTTTCATATGAAAGAAAGCTTGCTTCAGAATAACAGCTGGCCGCTCCTCCCTGCCATTAACACTTTTCCCAGAATGGATGTCATCCTTATACCATTACTATTTAGATGAGACTGACTTATACATTGTTGCTCTCATTAGATGTCTTTTTACTTCTAGGAACTTTTTACACAGTATCCTCTTTTTTATTGTCGTTAATAATTTATTTTAAACAACTATCTGTGTTGTTTCAATTTCTCTTATACCTTTTACTTCACCTTTTTTACACTATGTGAAGGCACTTGAGAACCTCATTGCCTAAAAACATTTTAAAAATAAATTATTTAATTTTTTTCAACTTTATTTAGTCTGTACTTTGACATTTATATTTCTACATCTAATTATGATAGAGAAGTTTCTCTATATAGAACTCTGATATGCAGATTGCTAGAAATCTGTTTCAATTTTAATACTTTATAAGCAATAAAGAGTTTTCACTGTCTTGTCTCAAACTTTGTTTTTGCTTATGTAATTCCTCCAAAGTGTAGTTTTAGACATTTGTCTCATAGTCTCAAGTTGTACAACAAAGTTTGTACTGCAGGTGTGATTCCATTCTTCCATTAGAGAAGACACATTCATATAGACTGGATTAAAGTCATTATTCAGTACTTATTTGGTAAAGCACAAATTATAATGAAATTATGTCTCAAACATAATCTAATCAATTAATTCATTAACTACTTCAGTTAGTTTAAATAAAACAAATTTAAACCTGTAAAATCAACCACAATGAGGAGGTGGAGACTAGAGGAATAGGAACATAGATGGCTCATTTCAGTCTCCTACTTTCAGAAGTTAGGCAATGTTATCTCATTATGTTACCTATCTTACCATTTAAATGGTCACTGGCAACTTTTGAACTGGCCCCTTGATATTTCCATGATCCTTGAAAGTTATTCTTTCAGATGGAGCTCCATGTTAAAATGCTTCTTTTTCAAACTTACTTTTTGCAAATATTCATGCATAAGTTTTATTTCATTGATTGAATGGTCCTATTAACATTAGTGAGACTAATGCCTGAAGCAATTAAAACACATGTACGAAACTGCAGGACCAGGGCCATCAATGCTGCATATTTCCAGCAGAGGAGAATAATATAAACTCTGAAAAATATATGGTACATAATAAAAGTTTACAAATTGTTTCTGAACTCCGTTTGATAAATTCTAAACAATTTACTTTTAATCAGCTCTGAAGTACTGATGTGATATGTTGCATGGGAATTATAATTTGATAAATGGGCATATTTTAGGTTCCATATTGAGTCCAGATGGTTACAGATTCCTTAATATATCTATCCATGTGGCATTTGCACATTTGTGTATCTCAGTCTTCCTCTCATTTATGTTTAATGATGGATTGAATCCAAACAATGCAAGATGTTCTTCAGCATGCTAAGCTTCTGTTAAGTGGACTGATAGTTAGATTCTTCTGCACAGGATCCTCTTTCTTTCAGTGTACTCTATTCCAAGACAATCAATCTCTATTTTATTGACAACATTTCATGTATAATGAAATGATACCACAAAGAGCCTCCCCAATTATCCATGAAGGAGTCTAATTTGACAGTTGTGCGCAACATCCTTGCTAGGTTATCAATTCTATTAGACTTTTGAACCAAAGTTATAGTATTGTATATATTATCATTTCCAGGTCTGTATTTGATCATTAAAACAATCAGCAAATTTCAATTAACTTGGGGCACTCATTACTCAGGACATTGTGGTTGATTTTGTTTTTTGGGTTTTTTTTTTTTGTTTTGTTTTTCCTTTAATGTGGGGATTTTTTGTTTGTTGTAAGCTTTTTAGTTTGTTTGGTTTGGCTTTTTGAGGGAAAGATGAAGACTTCCAGATTATCCTACCACTTTAATGTGCCACATCCTCTCACCTCCATTGCCCCCTATTTCTCATCCACTGATAGGAAAGCTGTTTTCCTTTTGGTGAGGAAATAGAAGACTAATTAGTTGGATTCCCACCAAAGAATTCAATTTACTGAGATAACAACTTCTTCCCTCAGGTCAGGGAGTCCTGTGAGACATCAGCTGAACTTTACTCTTCTAATGGAAGAAACATCATGTTCACTTGCACTAAGTTCTGAATTTGTTGGTAACCACAAAAAAGAATTAGCAAACAATAGCGCTTTTTTGTGTGTGTTTTATTGCCTTTATAAATCAATGCTTCGGCGCTGTGAGTTCACAATATGTTATAATTTTTCACTGCTCGTTAGACTTCTGTGCAAACACAAGTAGACTGTACCCTTGAGTGATGAAGGAATTATTTGTTATGCACTCACTCTAAGCACTATTTGGAGTTCCTCTCTTCAAATATGTGTTAGTTTCTCATTGGAGAAACATGTCATTGCCATCTCACACATCTGCCATTAGTCACTACTCCTGTCTTTATTATATTATATGGATGAAAAAAGTTTATTAAATACTTCTTTATTAGTATTTATAGGAAAATTAAGTTGTAATAATGAAATGGGTCTATTGTTAAATATATTGTCTCCATAATATATTTAATTGTTTTTCATTTGGAAAGCAAAGATTTCCTTGTTCTGTATAGCAATATCTTTTCCAGGTCAAAGAGTTCCAGTACTAGATCATTAATTCCTGTATTTGACATAATAAATGAATTTTGTGACTTTGCAATGAAGCTCAGTGCAAATTTCTGTGATTTTGAGGGAAGTTCAATACGTATGATTTAGCTAGTTTTTACCAGATTTATAGCTAAATATTCTGGATCACCCCAATGTCAAATATGAGGGCTACTTCTAGAGAACAGCTCATTAGACAGGCAGAAATTCTCAGGTTTTGTGTTGGAAATTTCCATTATATTGAAAATTATGTTAACTTTTGTTAGATACAATCAAACTAAATTACAGAAAGGAGTAAATATTGGTTAATACTACGGGAGGTTTTCATTGTGGGTAGGTAAGCATCTTACCTATGATAATACTTCTTTCTTCTGGTTTATTATTATTCATCTTCACAAATACACTTGACAGATTACAGTTTGACCCTATCAGTATTGTTCCTGACACTTGTCATAAATTTCATATGTTTTACATAAAATGTGTCAAATCAAAATTGTAAGACATAAAATCTGATGTAAAATTTGCTTTATTAGATAGCTTTGTCCTTACTGAAATTTATGTAGGATTTTTCAAAATCCTGTATTTTGTATTGTATGACATTTTAATATATGTCTCTTGATTAGGAAAATATGGAACTCCTATTTCCACAGGATTATTCTCATTCCCTGTTAGCTGAATTTCAGGATGCTGTCTTCTTCACTTAGATGCACCGGACAAGTATAAAGATTCATATAGTGCTAGTTCAAACAAACTAATTTAGAAATCCTGTTAATAACTAGGTGTATCTCCTTAAAGGACAAGGAGCACATTATCTCACTTCTTTCTGAGAGTGGTGCTCTGAGTTATTCATATATATACACCTCAAAATTTAGAATAAATTTTATAAGTTTGTATTGTATATTTATGGTTGTCTCTTCTGCATTTTTAACTGCATTTTTAGACAACCAACATATGGTTGTCTCTTCTGCTTTTTTTTTTTGACAATTCATCATTTTCTCTATTTTGCACATCATCTAAATCCCATTTTGTTTCTTGTTTATTGTTTTATATTTATTACTTGTAAGACCTTCTTTCTGGCTTTTGTGACTCCGTGCTCCTTTTCCTGGTGATTCTTTATTACAGGCAAAATAAGATTTTCCTTACAAAAACTAAATTCTGTTTCATCAAAATTACTTTCTGGGTTGTTTGTTTGTTTGGGGTTTTTTTTTTGTTGTTTGTTTGGGGTTTTTTGGTTTTTTTTTTTTTGTTTTGGGTTTTTGGTTTGGTTGTGGGTTTTTTTTTTTTTTTGTGAAAGCCAGATTATGAATAACAGGAATGCAATTATTTCCAAACACAAGTATCAAGCATTCAATGTTTCTAGTGCAGTTAAAGTTGAGAACAATTGCTTGCCCGGTGCTATACAAAAGGAATCAGATCATCAGCCTACCCTCTCTCTCTTTCTGACTGATGAAATACCATCTTGGATATGAATTACAGTACTGCAGATACTGTTGTTTCCTGCTTGTCTAACTGGTTGAAAATTTCCTCATCAATCTTTATTTAAGTCTTGGACATTTAAAAAAATTCTGCAGGAAGAATTAGAAATGGCAGCTCACAGAGTAACTCATTTAGTCCTACAATAAGTACATCAGCTGACAAAAGAGAAGCAGAAATTTGAAGATATTGTGGGTATTTGGCAGCTCTTGGTAAGTCTATTTGAACATGGCAATAACAAAACAACAGGGCTCAAAATTTAGCTTTGTTGAAATAAATGACAAAGTTCTTATCTATTATATGCCACAGAAGATATGCTGAAAGTTTTCTGAACAAATTTCTATGAGAATACTATAGGAGATGTAGAAGGGGAAATATTTTACATTGAAAAGTTTCCCATTTTGTGACAATGATCCTGGTATCTGTCAACTATTAATATCAATTGTGGAATAAAATTAACAATAAAAATCGATCATTTACATTGTGAAATGCAGAACAATAAGCTTGCATATCTCAATTTATTGGAATCCATTTTAAAGTAATGATCAAGACCCTCAGAGGCTAGCTGCACTTAAGGATGGATGGGAAAGAAAAAACTCATTAATTATCTGTGAGATAATTTTACATACGCAAAAAAACCCAGAACATGAAACAACTCTAGGAACATTTGTGCAGTGGCAGAATGATTTTAGAATGGAAGAAGAGGGATTAGGGTTTGACTTTGGCTAGGTGTGTACTCCAGGTTCAATAATATCCAGTCTGACATAGCAAAAGTGAGAATTTTTCAGTGCAAATTTTTTCAAGTGCTAGTTGTCTTCACATTTTCTTTCTGGAAGGGATGGACAAGAAAGGTTTCCATAGGAACCAAGTGAAAACTTAAATGTTGTGATGTTACTTAAGCTGTACATATAAATGTTCTACTATGTCAAAAAAGGAAGTTAATAATATTCAAAATCCACTTGGAGAAGAGATGGCATAACAACATTAAAAAACAGAATCAATAAGCTAAGGAAGCACAAAATTCAAGAAATAAAGGTTGATATTTATTTTGTATGCCACGTATTTGGGTTTTTATTTATTTGCGTGGTTTTTTTATAATTTTATGTCCTTTCAAAATCTCTTCTTTTTATGTGATGTAAGCCTGAGGTCAACCGAAATTACTTCAGCTACTCTGAAATTGCAAATCTTCTCCAAAGGAAATGAAAGCCTTTGACTTCGAAGGAATGCAGAGAGAGGTACAGGGTATCTTGTGCATTCCCCCACTAAAATTTGCCCTTCAAAAGGCACAAATCAAAGAATTTTTGTCCCTGAAGAGTTGCTATGTGGAAGGCTGTGTCAAAATGATACATGCTTTCTTGATTCCTATGGGATTTTTTGCATATATTTTAAAGGGAAAACAGACCACATTATTATTGCATCTCCATTATGATATTTGATAGTTAACTAAATCTTTTAAAATAATGAATACCCACATATTTGAGACTTATGCCAGCCATACACTTTCTTAGACTATGAGGATAAATTTATTTTTAAAATATTATTTCCATTCAGTGGAGAGTTCCACTATATCAACAATTCTCATGATTATTAGCCAAAAAGAATTCCTGAATGCCTTTTTTACACCTGCTGAGACAAACAATAATGTAATAATTACTTAGTATTATATAAATATTTCCACGCTATTTCCACACTCCTGGATAATCCATGAAAACAATATTTTAATATTTCCTAAACTGCTGAACTCATGATCTCATGCTTAAGCTGACAATTCATTTTCGTACTCAACAAGTTGTAAATAAAATTCTATAAAAATGTTCATTAAATCCAACTGTCTTTCTAGACACAGAAATACAGGCACCAGCTCTAATTTCATCCTTTCTTTTTCCAGTAGAAATTTATCCAAAATTCATTTATGTACTTTAACTATACAAAGTGGGTTTTTTTAACCCAATATGGAATTTTTCTTTTTGTTCAGACCATTAATCCTTTCTTCTGGCCATTTCTTATCATGGAATGATAGAAATGTTTGTTCAATAGCATGAGTTTTGCAAGTAAAGTCATATAATATGAATCAAAGGATTTTTCTATGTTAGTAGGTGACCAACTTAAACTTACCAGTCAAGCCTATCAGCATTCTATTGAGTCTGAAGAATCTGAAGAGAACCATTTTGCTTTTAGAGACTCTGTCTGTGACATTAGAATTTTTTTTCCTAATTCCTTTAGGAACTGTCAGCTCTGAAGAATGGTCTGATTGACACACAGTCTATAAGTAACTTTCAGTTTTACATAGAGAACTTTGTTTCTCTGTTATACAAGGTCTTTTAGCCCATCAATCTAAGACATGAGATTTTATTCTTTTCTTTACAAAGACTGACACCATAGCTACACTTCTTATTCTCCCACTCAACTGGAAGTTGCCTGTATCTTATCACTTAGTATTCTGTTTCACAGGTTTGTTTCACAAGGACAATTCTTCCTGTTTGTTAACCTCGTGTCATTGATTGATACAGAAATTGCAATTGCTGGATAGGTCATGAAAAAGAGGAGAAATTTTCGTGAACAGACTATTTGGTATCTTACAGTAGTATTCTTTTTTAAAAAAATAAATACTTTACCATTTTCTCGTAATAGAAAAGAGATCAAATGCAATTGACACCAACATGTAGTTTTTGCAGTGAAATTAAAGTATTCAAAAAGGTATTTAAGTGTGCAAAGCATATTTTGTTTAGTGGGTACAGAAAATGAATTGCTCTGTCTAGTAGCATTTTTGCTTTTATGTCAGTTCTCATGTTACAGAGACAAAATTATGTACATTTGGGGTAGAAATTGTTGGAAAAGGCACCACAGACTATTAAACCAGGGAGTTTCTGCTTACTGAACAGCACAAGATTGTACCAGTTCAGACCAAGAGTCTGTTTTGATTAATGCCTTGCCTGTGTCTGGCAAGGAGCATCACCTGATTTCCAGTCAAATGTGTTAGATAAGGTTAAAGAAAACGTTGTATTTTCCCAAAGTATAGCATCGTCATCTAAATCTAGAAAAAAAAAGATATTTTTAATACCTGTTTTAGCCTTCTGTTGGGGAGCAGCAAGAGCAGGGCTATTCACAAACAAAAGTGAGTTGGGAGTCAAGGGTGAATCCAACAGGGTCAGGGCAGTGCCATCCCCAGCTGAGTATGGTCCTACAGCCTCTGGGTAGGATAAGCACAGCAGGAATGGTGATGGCTGCTGGTCCTATTGACATGTCAGTTCATCACAACAAGGTAGCAGGGACAGTTTGAGGTTCTTTTAGAAAAATCCAATCTGTTCAGGATCTGCAGAAGGCAGACCTAAGCACAGAGCTGAGGAACAAAAGAGCTCAAGTAGGGACTGGATTCTTCTGGGTAAAGGTGCAATGGGGTTGGGGTGTTTCAGAATTATATAATTTGTATCCTGAAAATACCTATTTCTTCTTTCTGATTATAAAAGTCTTCCAACTAATTCAAATGTAGGTGTCTAAATTTGTGCTGATGTGTTTTATAGAGCTTGATGCACTTTATGCTTTTTTTTTCCCCCTAACTTTGTTGGAACTCATAGTCTTTGTACCATTGAACAAATTTCAACAGTTTAACTATGCATCTGTCTATATATTTCAAACATGACACCTACTAGTATAGTTTTGTTGCTTTATTTAAAGAAAAAAAGAAAAATTGTTCTGTATTCATCTTTATTCATACAACACATGATTTCATACCCTTATGTCATTTACAGTCATGTCTTTTTCAGTCTAACATTCTTGTCTATTTAATTATTCCCTGTATTGAAACCAGTCAAAGCTCTTATCTTCCATGTTACCCTTCCCATGATCTTCTCTATTTCCTGTCTGAGATTAGGGGATCAGTACTGGGCTGATAGAGATATCGGGAAAATAAAGAAGTTCATCATGTCTGGCAGTCATTAAATGTCTATGTACACCAAACTTAAATGTTTAACACTTGGCACTTGAGCACCAATGTCTGTTGTAAAGCAAAGTAGTGCCACATTCCTACCCCTGATTTTTTTCTCAAGAAAAAGAAAATAAACCATAAACCATAAAAAAAATACTGTTACTGGTAGACCAGAATATCTCAGAAAAATCAAGATTCTTGAATGAGAGGGTTTCAAAGAGAAAAGACATTTTTTTCAGTGTGCTTTGTTTCCTTGTTTGGTTTGAGATTTTTAACCCGTTTTTTTCATTAAATTTACAGAAAACCTAGTAAGAAACTAACTGCAATACTATCCAGCCAACACAATACCTTGTATTTCCAGGAGGAATGCAGATTTCTCCTACAATTTATTGACTATGTGTAGCACATGTCTCGTGTCAGTCACCAGAATGCTATCAAAAGCAATTCTGAGGTAGGTGAAAAAGTGTATCCTGGCTATTCTCGTTGCAACTTGGGAGAGAAAACAAGACAAATTATTTATCTGTCATTTCACATTTTGCTGTGGCTACATTATCTGCTCTAAGGCAAGCAACAAAGTCCAAAACACAACAGAAGAAAAGATGTTTTGCCATCAATCACTGTGACATTTGAGATAACAAAAGCTAGTGCAGAAATCATAGGGCTTTAATCATCTCCCAGTAGACAAGAGATGTTTTAAAATGTCCACTCACTAAAGTTCCTCAGCTAGTTGCAATGCTGAACATAAAACACCCTAATAGTTTCAATTTAAAGAAAAGGCACTGAGCTTTAACTCTATGAAAGCCAGGAACCTATGAGACTGTATTTCCATCCCATAACTGACGCACATTCTGGTGCCAAATATTGCAGTGGCTGGTGTGACAAAAATGTCTTGTTTGATAGAATTTATTGATAGGGAAGTGAAATGCAAGAGTTAGGATTATGGTGTAGCAATCTTTTTCGTCTTTGTCCATTATATCTACACCTCTAAATAACCATGAAAATTTCTAATTAGTTTGCCTTAAATAGAAGTAGCACATCTGAGGAAAACATTACTATATTTTCTCATTATCTGAGGATTATAATGTCTAGTATTTCCATGGGATGGACTGATGTGATACAGGAGACACACTTTGTTTCAAAAGTTACTCTATGTAGCAATGTGGGTTTTTAGGATTCCATGTGCTTCCATTGTTTCCCTGCTCTGTATGCCATTGGTTCATTTTAAAATATGCACTCTGCTGTACCTGAAAACCTATTGGTGTGTTCCCCCTGTCAATTCTCCCCCTCCAGCTCCCGGGACTGGCTCCAGGAGAGAAAAATCCCACCCCTTCTCTTCCCCTTATAAGCCCGTGTCTGTGTCAGAGAGAGGTCTTCCATCTCTGAGCTGCTAGCACCTGGTACCTGCCCTGTCTCCCTTCCCCCATTCTCCTTCCCTGCACCCCTTTTCCCCATACCCCAAATAAACCTCCCTAGCAGAACAGAGATTCAGTCCAGTTCATGCTTTCGTCTCACTACGTTTCCTGCTAGAATTTCTGTGGCTAGGAGACTCGCGCTGCCCGCGGGACCCCGGGGGCCACCTGCTCCAGATCCGGTGGAATTATGAGGACCAGGGACTTCGCTCCGGGCAGGAGCCAGCCTGTGCCACCCTCCCAGAGCCTGCAGTAACAACTCCGAAGCTAAATTGACATGAATCCAATGGAAGCTTTTTTTCTCAGAACAAAAGGAGTTTTCACATGAAAACTAATCTGAAACTATAAAATTCCTGAACTGTAAATATTTATTCCTACACTATATGGAACTGTAGTGAGAGAATGTTGAATTGGAATGTACAAAAAAATTTATCAAAATGCATCTTTAACATTTATTTATATAGCTATAGATAAGTATTTAGACTAAAGAAGAATGCTTTTTATAATAATCAAAAGTTTTCATTGCTAATGAATATTTTGCCTCTTACGATGAGAGAGAAATTTCATTATTATTCCACTTTCAATAGAGAGGTACCTTCCAATAATTGATTCCTTCTTGTTTTAAAATATTAAAGGATGGATAGAAGAAAGATTGGTCATTGTCCTCTACTATACAAATTGTTCTCATGCCTTCTTAGACTTATGGAAGCACCTGTGAAACCACTTGGATCTCATAATCTCTCTCAAAGGTAATACCAACATGTACCATTAATTTTCTGAGAAAATATTCAAGCTCCTGGAACTTAAATCTCATCATGACTTCTGTCACAAAGTCTTCAGGAAATACATAAGTAGTAATAGGTTTTTTGGTTTTTTTTTTTTCCTTTCTGAGCATTCAAAATATCTGTAATTTCCTCATCACTTTATTAATGTAATTTAAATAAAATATATAGATCATAGAAACATGTTGCAGTTTGAGGTTAGACAGCTGGGAAAGTGCTTTTTCTTAAGAAGATTTAAATAACTTGTTATGGGATTTTTCACAGAAAAATTGGCATTTCATATTTTGTACAAAGCTAACTCAGTTTCCCAGAATATCAAGGAACTTTGTCTCATGCTTCACTACACACCTTTGTCATGTTACTATCAGCCTAGCACATGATATGTAATGTTTTCTAGCTTAAGTGATGTGATTTAGGAAAACATATACAAAATAGTCTTCAAAAATCAATTATACAGGAGTATAATACCAATTTTGCAGTATTAATAAAGGTCCTAAGAGACAGCTCAGTTAATTTTGCTCCAAATATAGTAAATTTATCCTCATGTATTATACATTGCTTAAATTTGTGTAATATAAATAATACATAGTGGCTAATAATTTATTTATAAGAAATAAACATAATTTCCTTTTCTTTTGTAGTTTTAAGCCACATTGTTATTCATGTACTTTAGTTATGCCAATTAGCTATGCTTGCTAAGTGTAATAATATGTGCAAAATACAAAAATTATTTCAAGCAATCTTTAAGATCTGTCAGACATATTAGGAACCAAAATAATGTTTTATTTAATAAAAACAATTATGTTTTTCTATATTTTTCAAGCTCAGATTCTGTGCTCACCTCCAGTGTCTTTACATTCCAATGAAAGTAAATATATGCACATAAACATCTACAAAAGAATCAACCAATTAAAAAAAAGTAATCTCAATATGATGAAATGGGGGAGACAGTTAGGAAAAGAATTTAAACTATCTGTGATAAAGAATTTTGTTTTAAGATCCTGTCAGAGCAATGAATAAAGTACTATTGTACTTTATTCATTGTACTTTATGTATGAGTGAATGTCCTGAAAATTTTTTTGTTCTGGTTTAAATACCAGTAAGTAACTTTTTAAATGGTATATTCTTAATTTTTGCTTTTGCCTGTGGAGAAAAACAGAATGTTTAGAAGAGTTTGTGCATGTTAAGGATTTTGTTCAAAAAGGGCTTGGAACATTGTGCATACATGTATTCTTGCTCTACTTTTGCTTTGCCCTAGTTTTATTGAAATTTCATTACTATATATATGGAATTCGGACAGATTATCCTAAATTCTATATAGAAAAAAATTGCAATATTCTATGTATAGATTAAACTTAGAGTAGAAGAATTGATGTTATAAACAGGTATTTGAGCAAGTTGCTGTGATAGGTAATATGAAAAACCCAATGAAGCATGCCTTTAACATTACCAATGACTTTCAACACTTTTCCTTCACATTTGGTTAGAGTTTTCTGCAGGTTCTGTGAGAGAATTTTTGGTTTTTAGCCAAATCCCACTTTTTCTGATACTTGCAGGTGCATCTTCACAATTTTTTTAATATGGTATTCACATTGAGCATGCAGAAAATTAACAGAAAAGGTGGTAAAACAAAAATAAGCATAGCATTAAAAAAAATTATCTCCATAAAAGAGTGAGAATATTTGGGGAGGCATAGTACCTGGCTTTATTATAAGCTTTCTAATAAAAAAAGAGGAAAAAAATCAATTAGTTATGTAATAGAAATGTCATGAGAAATCCACATCCCACCTTGTCATATTATTAATTAAAAATGATGACTCCACATGTCCTTTAGAAGGATCAAAAAAGTTCCCTACTGGTACATGCAGATTTTTAAGTGTTATACCAAATCATTTCATTTGCACCACACCAGATGTTGTTTGGCTTGCTATTATTAGACCTAGCACTGTCAACTTTAAATCATTTAAAATCACCAGCTTAACATTCTTTTTAGTAACAGGGGAAAAAAAGCAAACACAGATGTTCAATACAGGTCCCATTTGCCTACAGCCTATTTCTGCCTACAGCCTCCTTTTGCATGTCTTCCTTAAAAAGAGCAAAAATGTGGTCAGAACATCAGTCTTCATTGACATCAGCTGTTTTTTGGTTTAACCTCATTAAAGTAGTAGTCCAAAAGGTACTTCCTTCTCCAGTTTGCAATGTGACAACTGGACAAGCTGCATTATACTCTCCAAATCTAGACATATAAATCTTACACTTTCGAATTCCGACAAGATTTCTTTCAGCACTGTAAGACAGTTACAGTATAACTCACAAAACTGAAATGCTAATACATGCAATATATATGCAGGAAACAACTGGGGTAGCTGGCTCCACTGTCATGAGCTATGTTTCACAGATCAGCAAGGGAAAAGGACATTGTTGTTAGAGGTAATGTGATGTGGCATGGAATAAGAAAAGTGTTAGAGGATTAAGTCTAATTTTAACTGCTATTTGAAGGTTGGCTGTGACAGCCATCAGTCTTTAAAACCTGAGAAAGATTTTGTTAATTATTTATGATGATAGTGATTTAGTGGTAGATACAGCTGATTGACAACTTTTTATCTAAACTTTTTTTGAAAGTAGCAAAAGTGTCCTTTTTTAATAGCAGTAATTGTAAGAAATAGAGCTGTAGTTTTTCTTAGAAAATGTTAGAAATAGAGCACTTGAGAAAGTTGAATGTATAAGAGTGAAATTATTCTCATAGTATTCTGGGTAAATTACAAGGCACATTGTGTCTGGAATTATATCAGAGAAGAAAGATGGTGCAAGGAGACTTTTGTGTTGTTAAGGTATATACACAAGTTATGCCCATGTTCTGCAGATTATGTGAGAGAATGGAACCTAAGAAATTACTGAACATACAATGAGATATTTCTGAACATAACAAATAAGAGTGAGAATCTAAAAAACTGAGTTTTTAGTCTAAGAATAGTACCACGAGGTTGAAGAACGGCTGCATTGTAGAGATTACAGTTTGTCAAATATCACAGGTAATTAGAGGAGCTCATTTTGGATTCACGCAGCGCACAGGTAAACATATCAGAAATACTATCTATGTATGAAATGATGCAGGTAACTTTATCAGAAATAGCAAATTTGGATACAGAAGGAGCAAAACTGTAACTTATAGGAGGAAAGCATTAGGGGTGGGGTTTTTTTGTTGCCGTTTGTTTGGGTTTTTTTATCTGGGAGAAGATAAGAACAAAGAAATGGAGAGACAGATGTAAATGGGGAAGGAACACGGGAAAATGGAGATAAGTGGGGTTAAAAGAGATTGAATGTAAGCAAGATGGTGGTCAGTACACTTGCCTGACTGAGCTCTACACCTGATCACTGAAAATTTTCCTACCTCTTGTTGACATCTGTTCCTAAAAGGGGTGTGTGTATGTGCAACCACCAGCAGACCACAGAGTAGCTGAACAGAAGGAACAAGATGATCCTGCCCAGGGGCTCACGTGAATGCTGTTCCTGCGTATATGGATGCCGATAAAGGCTACATTCTCTGTCCATGTTGGTCTCTGTGGCTCTTGTTGGTCTGTGATACGTATCTGTATATTTTAATTTGTGCTTGGCCTCATTACTAATCAGACCTAGAGGGTGGTGACTACAGCAGCTGTGTCTGTGTGATAGAGACTAGATAAACACTTCTTGGTGTGGGCCCTCCTAAACCTGCAGTAGGGATCAGGAATAAAACTTCCCTGAAACCCCAAGTCTCCCAGCTATGGCTTCCCTTAGAATCTGTCCCCTTCCCTTCCCTTCCCTTCCCTTCCCTTCCCTTCCCTTCCCTTCCCTTCCCTTCCCTTCCCTTCCCTTCCCTTCCCTTCCCTTCCCTTCCCTTCCCTTCCCTTTCCCTTTTTTTCCTTTTCCTTTTTTTCCTTTTCCTTTTTTGTGATTATGAAAATGTCCAGAGTAGTGTCTTCTCATTCCTCAAAAAACTCAAACCCAGTGTCACCTTAAAAAGAAAAGGCCTAATGTCAGGTGGATGTAAGTAGGATTTGTCCTAATTTTTTCAGTAGCTGATCCACCTAATCTCACAAGAAACACTTCTAAGTTTCAAGGACTCTGTTTTCACAAGAAATGAAGCTCTGTATATTTCTTTCTTAAGGCACCCACTGACATGTAAAAGTTGATAGACTGCTCAACCTATCCTACCACAATATCAAATTATCAGTTTTAAGGAAATTAGGCTTTCATGTGAGAAATTCTCTGTTACTTGTGGCTTCTGCTCTGTGACAGGCAGCAAGCCTTGAAGCCACACGGATGCAGGCGAGCCGCCGCGACCCTCACATGCGCCGGACCGGGCCCTGCAGTGAGTCCCACGGGTGCAGGTACGGAATGCCTCGGGGACAGAGGCCGGCAGGAGACAAGGCGATATGAAAGAGATGCAGTCTCTCAGGTCATAATCCAGTGGTTTATTTGGTAGGAGCAGCGGGGCGGAGAAGGCAGATGGAACCGGGAAGGAACGCAGGGGAGGAGGCGGCTGGATTCTGGAGCGCAGAGAGCCCAGAACAATGCCGTGCAGGGGGTTAAGAGGAGGTGCAGGATGGGCGGGGTTTGCACGGGAGAACCAACCAGAACGTGAGGGATACAGGAGTGACAGGGACGCCAGGGAATGGGGATGCAAGGAGGGAAGGTACAGAATTTTGAAAACCAATGGTGAAACTCAGCTACAGGGAACAAAGAGGAACGTTCTAGCTTTTAACTCCATATAGGATAGAAGGGAGCAGATGTACAGAACCAATGCTTTTGTTGTTTGATGCATATTAAGGCTGCTGGCTGCAAGGTGTCCTGGGCGAGCATCGCTTTGTCACCCTAACCAAAAGGTCTCCTCACACCCAGGGCTCCTCCTCAGTATCATCTGCTTCTAAGCTCATCTGAGCCAAAGCCACTGCTACAGTTACTTCCCTTTTCCTGTCAAACAAAATACAAAAAAATAGTGTTGGAGTAATACTTACAGGTTTTAAATATTTTCCTCTCAGTAGCGAAGCAATGCCTACCTTGTGCTCTCTATTGGAAATCTTGTGTGTGAGTAGTATAAAAACAAAATGGAAAAATCAAAATCTTTTAGAAAAGTGAATAAAATTACAAGTAATATTTTTTTAAAATATACTATTTTGAAGTTCCTTCCAATATCATGAAACCAGGGAATTACAGGGAAAGGCCCTCAGCTGAAGTCTTTATCATGTCTGTTGAATGAGCCAGGCTCATCCAGCACAGCTAGAAGGAGATGCACAATGCAATGTGTTTCCTTGATGTGGGGAAAGTTTTTAAGGATATATATTTTTAAGATTTCATGTACATGTATTTCTGTTTACTCATTTTGCAAAAGGGTTTGTACACATTCTGCTTATTTAGAGCAGACTCTATAGCACTAAGCACATGAACATATATTTTGCAGATCAATGGAGGAACTAACTTGAGCTGGCATATCTTACGTGCACACTCTGCTTTCTTTCAGAGTCAGTATTCACAATAACATAAGAATAGATACTGCAAAAATTTATACTTTGACATTTTATTTTAATCTTGTTTCTATTTTTAAGAGTGGATTAGGATCTCTGTAATCAGATGAGGTCCTGCTTCTTATAGAATTCTCAAACAGCTTTGCATTTTTTATTTAGTCCATATGGATCCAAAGTACCTGCTAGAATTGGTAGATAGAATTCAAAATACATATTATTGCCATATATATTTATAGTAAGATAACAGACTTAATGTGAACAGTAGCTAATGATGAAGAAAAGTCTGTGTTATATTTTTCTCATGACACAAATATTCAATGTCTTGCTGGAGAGCGAAAAGTCTAGTATTTGGATTTGTTTTGGCAAAGATGATTGCATTTTGGCATTTCATATCCTGGATAAATACTATGGCATTAACATATAGTGGCTTTGAGTATGGTGACCACATTTTATTAATAAAACACCTCACATACTTAACACGGAGAAATAGTTTGTGTACATTCCATCTGGAAATAGTATCTATTTGAACCAAGAAATAGTGTCTTTAGGACTCTTAATGGATCTAAGGGTCTGTTCAGACCCATCCTAGTCCCTCTGGCAATTGATTTATTTATGCATATTGGAAGGCTGGGTCTGTAATTCCTATACTTTATATATGGAAATCAAGGGTATTCATTAAGGAAAAGGTTTTTAAAAGAAGCGATGTTTAAAGGTGGGTCTCAAATACTTGACTTAGCACTCCAGCATAGACACAGGCTGTAGATCAACAATGTTTAAACTGAAGAGCCTAAAATTCACAAACTATATATAGATACATAAAACGTAAAAAAGTGAAAAGTATAGAAGAATGCCAGTATGACAGGATGAAAAGGTAAGGTAAACACATTAGGAATAAGTCTCCAAAACTGCCTCTTAATAGCTGTCAATCACAACCATCACAAATTGTGTGACAAAACACTCTACAATAGCAGATTTTTTCAGAGTTCAGTTTTCTCTTAAAAAACTCTAATGCACTCAGACATCTACATTACAGGCCATAGTCTACATAAAAGAATTATGAGGATGAAAGAGAAAACTTGTGGGAAGGATGAAATAAATAGTGTGTTTCTCAGAGGTTATATCTGACATAAGTCCTGTTTTACAAGTTTTTGTTGCCACTCAACAGTTCTAACAGTAACTAACCCTGACATCCTTCTCGGCATCCCCTTTGGTATCTTTGTGTCTCCATTCTAGTTGTGTCTCCATGTGCCAGTCTCTTTTTCTCCCTCTTTCTTTGTCATCATTTTCATGTATGTCAGTGCTCAGAGGAGCTTGAGAAATAGCCATCCTCCCCAGTCCTTTCAGGATGGGAATGTGCACTAAGGAGATAGAGGGAGATTACTGTGAACTCAGTAATCCTTCGGTTAAGAAACCCAGAGGAGGAGGAAGTAGTAGTAGGAAACAGGAAGTGTCTGAGATAGGGACTCTCTCTTTTACTTCCCTAACATACTGAAAAATTGCCAAAAAAAAAAAAAATAGTATTGCCAGGGTCCCTTAATGGAGTGAAAATTTAAAAATACTCAGAATCTGAAGATGGTATTTTATTCATGGTAATCAAAAAGAGAACACTGTGTTCTTGTATTTATAAAATCAGGATAAATTGAAATGCTGTGTCTTTCATGGCACCTTGAAATGAAATATCCATGCTTGGGATACACAGATGATGATGACCATAAAAGAAATAATGTTTTGGGGGGAGATGTAACCTTAGTGCAGCACAAAGCAAAAAGAGAAAATGAATTGCAGAAAGCCTTTGGTCATCTGTGTGGGTGTACAGCATAAGTTGTCTGTTTTTTCAGCAATCATTGAGAATTTTAGAGGTAGTCAGTCAAGTAAACTACCTAGAGGCAACTCTAGTGTCTCATAAATCCTAAAGAACCTGAAAGATCATTATTATTGCTAAGGTACTTCAGACTCTTGGGGGTTTTTTTGTAGAGAAGCTGAAACATTTTGAGTCTGTGTTTCTGTTGTTGCCTGTGTCTTTCATGTTTTCAAAAGATAGATATTATTTTGCAGTACATTTTTTTTTTTTCTGTGGAAGGTAAAACCCTGATGTTGGTGGTCTGGCTTAATAACTCTTTTTTTCTAAAACAGCCTTCCTGTAGGACCATGTTATGCACTTAGACTAATTGCATCTCAATTTCCTAGTGATAAAATGAGCAAATTAATGTGTGGCTATTTTTTTCCCTCTGTTTTGTCTATCCAGAATAGAACTTTTTACAGCATTGTATTTTATATTTACCTTAATGTCACATTGAAACGTCAGTTTCAATTTTCATTTTTATAATAAAAATAGTAAAAACAATAGTTTCTTTATGACCTGACTCTAGTTTCAGAGAATTCAGCTGGTATGCAGCTATTTTTTCAAGTAAGAATAGACCTAAACTTCAGTAGGTGTCATTTCAATGCAAAACTTTCTGTTTATTTGCCTGATCTTATTGAAAAGTTTTATTTTGCAATTACACAACTTTTCAGATAAAATTACCAAGGAAGAAATGCCTTTTTCATCTTCGGAGACTTTTTATGACAAACCTCAGGAGAAAGCTCATAACTACAAGTGCTGCATTCATCTGAAGAGTAGAAGGAGGACAGACAATTGAAGGTGAAGTCACTGAAATTTTTAGCACAAACATATGAATTAAATATTACAAGGACAAGAAATGTTAGAAGAGACTTGTGAAGAAAAAGAACCTAATGTTGCTTCTTCATTAAATTACAAGCATAAAAACTTCAAAGATTTCATATTGGGTTTTGTAGTTAGATACATTATCTTAAATTCTGCATCTGTTGTTTTAAACTTGACTTTATTTTCCCATATACATATATGCTTTTGCACTTTTCAGTGTTATTTTCTAGAGACTTGGACTTACTGCCCAAAATTTACTGTCTACTCTAGTTCATTATAAACAGGGGACCACATTGCTGAATTACCTTATTTGAAGCTGGGCCAAGCTCACATAAAAGATTTGCAAAACCAATTAAAACTTTTATCAAACTCTTGATTATTTTTTTTCTCCTGTTATACTTCAGTATATCCCCACACATAACATATCTTTGTAGGCAAGTAAGACAGTAAGCCATACAGGTAATATATCTCATTTACTCCCCCATGTCTAGCACTAACAGAGACAGTTTATGCTGTGTTAAATTACTCCTTATCATCTCTGAGTGCTTCACTTTCTTGCATTGCTACAATTATGGAATATTACAACATTTGTTCACTGAAAGGATCAAGATTTGGAGACAAATCTTTTTCCTTTCTGTCTCTTTTCTAGTATAACTGAAGGGTATACAAATCATGAGATAAGTCTGTTGAGGTTCTCCAAACTAATCAGTTTTGCTGTCATGCCAGTATCATCTAATAGAGATAGGGGCATGATGAGAACAAAAACTACTCCTAGATTGTACAGAGATGTGTTTCAGTAAAAATTAATTTTCTGCCATGTATACCAGTTTGTTATAACACTCTTTTCTCCATATCAAGTCTCTGCTAAATCAGTGACTTCGGTAGCACAGTCTATGTTTTAGCATCCCCTTTTATTTTTCCCAAATCCTGTTGTCATATTAGCTTTGATCCTTTTCTCAAGAAAGGCAGGTGCACTTGCTCAAGGAGGAAATGAGTCCCTTCAACAACTGACCTCAGCCATATCATGTCCGGCTTCAGTCATATAATGTTGACTAGACCATGTGAAGGACAGCCACCATCACATCTGTATGGTGGCTATTGTGTGGCAGAAGTTCAGATACCCCAGCCAAAGAGGGTTGACGTGACCACATTTGACTACAGAAGGCGCCTTAGAGATGATCGAGTTCCAAAATCTCTGCACTGGACAGAAACATCTTGCACTAAACCAGGTTGCTCAGAGCCAAATTCAACTTGGCCTTAAATGCTTCCAGGAATGGGGCATCCACAATTTCTCTGGGCAACCTCTTCCTGTGCCTAAACCTCTTTGAGTTTAAAACCATTCCCTGTTGTCCTAAATGCTCTTGTAAATAGTGTCTCTCCATCTTTCTTGTAGGCACCCTTCAGGTCCTGAAAGGCCACAATTAGGGTACCCTGAAACCTTCTCTGCTGAGGTTTGAGGCCTGAACAAACCCAATTCTCTCAGCTTTTCCTCATAGGAGAGGTGTTCCATCCCTCTAATCAACTTGGTCGCCTCCTCTGGAATTGCTCCAACAGGTCTCTGTCCTTCCTGTTCTGGGGACCACAGACCTGGATGAAGTACTACAGAAGATACACAGTCAGGGAGGGTTTACCCAACTTGGATTGGGATGACTCCCAAGGTGACTTCTTGAGTTGGAGAGCCCTTACCTCTTTGGATTAATGATTACATTTTCTGGCATACCTTTTATAAAATGTTGAGGAGACTTGAGTCAGTTTTGTAGGACCACTTCCATATGACATCACAAAAGTATTAAAATGGATAATTGGTTTATCTGGTTTTACTGGTTTATAAAACAATTCTCACTTGAATATTTAATTTCCTCTCAGCTTTATAAGCCTCTGAGACAACATCCTCTGTGACTTATATTGTCTTGTGAACTATATAACCTCAGCCTTATCATTTTTTCATGTAAATTTTTCCTATAAGAGGCACCTGTTGAGAACTGCTTCAGTGACATCCTCTCTCACTTTTCCTCCAGTTTTCATAGAATCGTAGAATATTCTGAGTTGGAGGAGACCCACTAGGATCAGCAAATTACAGCACCTGGCCCTGAACAGGGCGGCCTCAAGAGTCATACCATGTGCCTGGGACTGTTGTCCAAGTGCTTCTTGAACTCTGTCAAGCTTGCTGCTGTGACCACTTCCCTGGGGAACTGTTCCACTTCCCTGACACCCTCTGGGTGAAAAAACTTTGTCTATTATTCAACTTTAATCTCCTCTGACATAGCTTCATACCATGCCATCGTGTCCTGTCACTGGTCACCAAAGAGATAAGTGCCTGCCCTTGTGTTTCTCCTCACAAGGAAATTGAAGACTGCAATGAGGTCTTGCCTCAGTCTCCTGTTCCCCAGGCTGAACAGACCAAGAGACCTCAACTGCTCCTCATATGGCTTCCACTCTAGACTCTTCACTGTCTCCACAGAGCTCTTTTAGATGCTCTCTAACAGTTGTATATCTTTTTTATAATGCAGTGCCCCAAACTGCACACAATATTCAAGGTGAGGCTGCACCAGTGCAGAACAGCATGCAACAATCCTCTCCCTTGACTGGCTGGCTACTCATTCATGAATAATCATGATCTTGTAGATCAGCTTACAACTTAACACCAGGATATCTGAGAAGCACTAAAGGCATCCCTGTAACTTTTGTCAGATGTGCAACCACTTGTATGTATAAAACGGATTCTACTTGGCAATTGTTGTCATAGCTTTTCAGAGTCTCAGCAACAATTTCAGTTACTAATGATGGACAGAATGAAATAACTTTTTTTCAGTAAAACTAATAAAGCAAACTTTGAAAAATAATGTAGATGACACCCCGGAAATATAAACCACATAATCTGTATATTTAGATTTTGATCTGTAAGTGGATTACTATATGAGTATTTAATAATTTTTAAATAATAAGAACATTTTTCTAAATAATATATCATAGTTTAGGACACACGTTTCACACCATGTTGTGGCACATTTATAGTGAAGCATTATTAACCACTTTTTTTTACATAATCCCATTACTTCATGTTATGTGACTGACAAGACTTAGATTTTTCTTACATCTTCCTGATTTCAAATCATGGATGTTCTGCAGTCATTATGCTCTTTCAGACTCTTTTTTGTATGCTTCCCACTGTGCCACATGAGTTTCACACACCATTACTCAATTAAAAGCTGGCATAAAAAAAATTATTATATTTAGCCCTGAATCACTTAGATAGAGCTTTGGAGCCCAAGCATAAGTGTCTGTGAATTTCATGAACACATGGGATGTTTTCTTCTTTAGCAAAAGATTATTTCTAAAAAATTCAGAAAACCAGCAAACCCAGTTAATTATATGAACAGACAGTATAGGTTTTAACCAAAGAATGCAGAGACATTTGTTGTCTCTAATAAAGTGACAAAGAGTTTCCTGAGACAAAAAATAGCAAAAGAAACTGTTTTTCTGAAAGAAGGCAGCCACAGAGAAGTCCAAGAGCTGTAGCAGCAAAATCACTTTATTACAGCAGATTGGTGGTCTAAATACCATATAGCAGTTATCTCCCATTCTGTGCTGTTCTGTCGCAGATGTCAAGGACACAAGAAAAATGTGGATGAAAATATTTTATCCACCAGTTAAAAGCAAAGAATTCGGATTAAGAACTTCTCCTCATGTTAGCCACTGTGCATTTTCATATTCATAATGAGACTTAAATCAACACAAATTAGGAAAACTATGACTGAAAAAAGCCCAATGAAAGTAAACTTTTAATTTTTTTTTGTCATAAGTTAGTTTTCCATTACCCCCATTCAAGCATAATTACTCTATGTCTGAAAGAAGCATAATTGAGTTCTTAGTGGCATATACATGCAAGAAACCAACAGTATGAGATAAGTGGGTTGCCCTGTAAAAAGAAAGTGCTATCAAATAAAGGAAACTTCTTCTAAAAAGAAAAATATTAAATTGTTCTATCTTCTTCAGTTTAAAATAAGCAATTATGCTTTGCATGTTGTAAAACTACAAATCAAACAACACCAGCAGGGGAGTGAAACTTGGAGGCGGAAACATGGGAAGAAAGATAAGATTTCAGCTTAGATTTCAAATTAAAATAAAAAGAGAAGTAGAGGTATGTTGTTTCAGATGCCAAAAACAGCAGAAGAGAAGGTTTTTGCACCAGATTGTGCAGAAAATGAGGGAGGCCAAAAGTGGATGAGTAGGGGATAAATGGATGAGAAGTTAAGTATTATAGAATATTTCTAAGTAAGACAGCAAGTAACAGTAAGATAGTAAGTTTTTGTACAAATGTTTTTTCTTCAAAAAAGCCTATTTTAAAGACTTAAAAAATAATATAATAAAAATATTTTTAAAAACAACAAAAAAATACCCAAAATATACACCTCAGTTAAAAAAGACAAAGGAACAAACCAAGTAGTAGCACGATATATTTGTATGTTATTTTTCCCACTTTAAATGTGTAATTGTCCCTTTTGAGCCATAAAATTGTTTGCTTTCAAAATATCCAAAGTACACAGAAAAATTAATATCTCATGTGAACAAAAAATCTTATTGAATAGATAATCATGTCATATCTCTGAACAAAGACGCATGTGCAAAACATATATATTGAGCATAAGCAGTCTTCTCCCTCTACCAGCCTTGAAATCCTTGAGATAATTTCCCCTTGGCCTTTTCCTGCCAGAACTCTGGTCTGGAAAATAACATCTATTTACAAAACATTTTTGATTTACATGGTTATTCTCTTAAGCATGGCTAGCAAAGCAGAAAGTTGACTTTTACACTACCTCAGCAGTGCTGTCTCTTCTTTCTCTAGGATCAGTGCTGACTTAGCTGTCTGTAGCTGTATCAGTTGCTGCCAGTAAAATTAAATTCCTAAGTGTCATGCTAACTATTGTAAAATATGATAATTTCTTCCCCAGTGCTTTTTTTCTTCTAAAGCTATGCCATTAGCAGTGTCACTTGCTAGTGTAAAATGGCACGTTGATGGTTTGTATATGAATATTCAAGGAACCCTGAAGTAACAGTGAATCATGAGACTAACAGCAGTGTTTGGGATGTCTGTTACAGAAGCAGATACCTACTTGACTCTCAGCATTTACCTGGGTTCAGAAAGAAAATGTGCACCAAAAAACTTTAAATCCTTCTCCCTGGATTTATTTCCCTTCTCCTCCCCTCACCCAGTTGTATTATTTCCCAGGCTCCTTTTCATAGTTAATATAATAATTTTACTTTCTAATTAAGAAATTATTAGGAAATATGAATACTTTATTTGCCTTTGCAGTGTGGAACTATACTGTTTCTAAACAAAAGTTCATGTTTAAGGAGATTTTAGTATGAATACAGAATGCCAGTTGACCTCATTACGTTCACAAGGAGCAAATCACCCCAAGAGAGAAGAAACCAAGAAGAAAAATGGAAGAAGGTAACGTATGTATAGAGATATGAGTCTATGTCTTTCCTGCTAATTAAAGTCTTATTATGATAACTTAATGAGAGAAACTAAAACATTATTTTAATTTTGGTCAGGAAGAGCTGTCACATTTGTTGGTGGGGTTTTTTGTCCTCATGAGAAAACCTGAAAGAAATGATGACAGATTTTAGACTGAAGAACAGCAAGTACAGCTTGCCTTTGTGGGCTGATAATTAGGCATATTTTGTAAAGAGGTGAGGAGAGCAATAAAACAAGCTCATCACACTGTTACAAGAATCTTCTTTGATGTAATCAGTTGAATTTATTTTCTAGTTCTGATAAGACTGATAACAAGACATCATCTTTACCATTGCATCTTGTAGTTTTTGCCCAAATATTGCTCTTTTTTGATAAGCATGGATTTTTAGGAACAATGCTTTTAGCCAACACATAATAGTCAACAACTGTTCTTGAGGAAACTCTAAGGGGATGTAAACTAGATGAGAAATTGACAGCACTGTGAGTCTTGGAAGGTGTCCATAGAGGCTTGAAAGGGTCAAGAGAGGCAACAAGCTTTTCTTTTAATTCATCAAATGAATAATACTACTTAAAAGTTGCAAAACAAAAGGAAAGCATTATAGTTAAATCTAAAGAAGTTGTGAAAAGCTTGAAGAGAGCAGGTACAAAATTACTGTCAGTGAAATGGTCCTGTAAAAGTCCAAGTCATAATAAAGGAGTAAAAATAATGATGAATTAGGAAAGGTATGTCTGAAATTTACAGGCAATGCACAGTTCTTTTGTAAGTATGTAATTAGCACTTCCAAAATGGCTTAGAACCTCAAATCAGTGAGTGGCACTGTCTGTCATAAATTGTATTTATCTGTGCCCTAGATAACACTATTATATTTTCTTTCAAATTACTTTTCTTTTTATGCTATAATATTGCTGAGCTGCTTAGTTTAGTAATACTTGCCCAAAAAATGAAGATGTTCAGAATTTTAACAATGAAACAATGATAAAAACACTGAACCAGTTATTGAACAAACTATTGGTAGAGTGATGTTTCTCTCTTATAGTTGTTAATGGAATTAACATTGAAAACTCCAATGGTCACACATAGATTTTATCACATTAACTCATTTCTTCTCTCTGTAAAACAATCTCATAATGTTGTGTTTACTTCTATAGGCCTCTGACATCCATCGTTCAATGATGAATGTGCAGGAGCTTTGATTTTTTGCCATGGGAAACCCAAGTTATTCTGGGACTGTTGAAGCATCAAAACCACAACAATATCTCCTCCACATTTTTCAGGTAGCTAAAAAGGAAATCTTATATCTAAAAACTTTATTAAAAAACTATTGGACTAGTATTTGCCACACACTCCAACAATGTATGCTTGAGTGACTCAGAGAGTGAGGAAATGTGAAACTATTTAAGAGAAATAAGGAATCAATGTCCAGAAGGTAAAGGAAAAGTGATATTCATAATCAACATATTAAATAATAAATTCTTATAAGTTGTGTAAGAAATATAACACTTTGTGCTAGGAACTGAAGGACAGATTCACTGAAATGAATCTCATGAAGAGCCTCTCATTTAGGAGACCCAGAAAATGCCAGATTCATAAAGAAAAGAACTTGAAAATCCATTTATACAAATGCCTGATTTTTAAATAGAAGTCTTTTTGTAGGGAAGGCATTGCAACATCTTCCTCGTGCTTTCAGCAGGTGTCTGGCATACAAGGGGTGGGTTGAGATGAGTGGACTTAAAATTACTAAAAATTTAGCTCCAATATGGAGTAATGTCCTCGTGGTTGAAAATGTGTTTGAATAAACACCAGTTTGTACAGCAGATTACATAAACAAGATAGCTCACCCTTTTCCAAACTGGAGAAGAGAAATAGGTGTAATATTTAAGTGTATAATAGGTCTAGAGAAGACAACAAAATACTGAGATTTGCTTTCTGAGTAAGGTAATATCCCATTTAGAATATTTTAAGTGTCTCTGCTTATTAAAATATGCAAGGCTGTTAAGACCTTGTTGGTATGGTTGGAACAGTTTCCCCCAGCTTCAGTGTATAATGTGGTATTTTTAAAAATAAATGAACTTCTCTGACTTTAATACCTTAGGCATAAAACTTAAGTTTGGAAAGGTCCCTAAGTAATCATCTAGTTCAGCTCCCTGAACTAATCAAGATCAAATTTTTATAAATTTTTTGTCAATTCATATATTCTTTTGTATCTCAAGTCCTTACTTTTGAAAAAAAAAAAAAGAAGAAAAGAAAGAGGAAAAAAAAGAAGAGTAATAAGAAGAGTAATACCCACGCAACTGATTGTTAATTAATAAGAATATAAGAATGGCCAGAATGGGTTACACTGAAGGTACCTCTAGCCCACAATAGTAATTCAATCAGAATCGATAAAAGTGTTTAATTCAAAGGACATGCTCAAGGCCAGGCTGACTGGAGCTCTGAGCAACCTGGTCTAGTGAAAGGTGTCCCTGCCCATGGCAATGGGACTGGAACTGGATGATCCTTAAATTCCTTTCCAACCCAAACCGTTCTACAAATATGTATTGGTTTGAAAACAAACCAGTGGAACATCACAAGTCAGGATTAAAATTTAATAGGAAAATTAAAAACAAAAAAAAAGTGCAATAATACAAGGAAAAGCACTGACAAAGTCAGATACAACCTGACACCCGGGTAGGGTGGTGGTAGCAGTCCAAATGAAGTAGTTCAGTTGAAGCAGTGATCCTGTGGAAGGTCTGGTCTCCACCTGAAGATCCAGTGGTGTAGCAGTGAGGTTAACCCAGATGAGCTTGGAGGGTGAACTAGTCGACAAAGGCCCCTGGGTCTGAAGAAACCTTCAGGTCAGGGTGACAGAAAAGTGTTCCCCCAAGAAACCTTGAGGCTAGCCTCTTAAATACGGATCAGGAATCAGAAGTATTGGTTTCTGGAGCTCTCCTCCCCTTCATCCTTTTAGAGTTAATAGCTAGTATGTTCCTCTACCCACAGTTTATTATTGGTTTTTGAAGATCTGTAACCTCCCCCCCTGCGCCCCAATTCCCTAGCTCCCCTGCCAATTTTGTATCCCCTCCATCCCAGTTGGCTATCTTCTCCAAATCCCCCCCATCCTTCCTTCCCTTTTAACCCCGTGCTGGTTTCCACTCTGGGCTCTGAGCTTTAGGACCCAGCGCCGTCCCGTTGCCCGCCGACCCTCCCCGACACCCACGCACCCTGCTCTGACCCTGCTGCACCCTAATAAACCCTGGATTCCTAAAGCTCAGCATCTGCATCTTCTAATCGCTATGTCTCCTGCTATCCTCCGTCGGGGAATCAGCCCGGGCTAGAGTGCCGCGCTTCCCAGCTCCGCTCCGCCGGTTCAGCGTGGGAGATCCCGGCAGGGACCCTGTTTTTGTGAGGTTTTTCAGAGTCTTGCCACCTTCCCGGAGTGAGAAAACCTCACAGTGGTAGCTCTTGTCCTCTGGGAACCCAGTAGATAGGGCTGACTTGGGCAGTTCCAAGGCCAGGTTATATCCAGGTGGGAATGCTTGGCTCCTCCCTCCTGGGTGGAGCATCTCACAACAGGATGAGATAATTCCATGAGTCATGCAGTGGTTTCTTGATGTCCCATTGTCTGTTATCAGGGGTGAGTCATAGCAGGAGATAACAGCTAATGTCCCACAGCTGATGGTAAAAGCATTCTTAAATACATCTGTATTGTAATCTAGCACAGATTCTATAAAAAAGTAAAAATGTGGAAAATGTACATGATCCATTTTAACTTTTTCCCAGAGTCCTACTAGCTTAAGTTCAGGATTTTTATGTATATATAATAAATAAATATGTCTGCAACATCCTTCAGATACAAATCCTTGACTTTCATTTAAAAAAAAGTGTGGGGTTTTTTGAACCTGACTTATATCAGTTTCATTTGTTATCCTTTAGTTTTTGTAAATGAAGAGACAGTAAACCATCTTTCCCTAAAGAATTTTGCCAAACCACTTATGATTTGCAAATCATTTTTAGCTTATTGTCCTTGTTTTCCTCTTTACAGCTCATGGATCCCAACTTATCTATCATTCCCAGTATGGAAGACATTCCATAAGTTGATCATCATATTTTGTAAATGTTTGTGAAGCAGTCAGTACAGCAGGGCTGATAACTATTAAAAAAAAAAAAAAAAAAAGATATGAAAAAATTAATAATTATTCAGGGCAGGATTGGAACAATCTTCAGTGAATAAGTCTGGGTATAAACTATTAAGCAAGATGAAGGCTAAAAGAGGGAAAACTGCTCATTAACAAGAACTGTCTGCTCCTAGACTGAATGAGGCAGGGATTTGGAGGATAGAAAAAGTACATCCTCATGTCATAGACCTAAAAAATGTAACATGGCATTGAGAAAAAGGAATGTAGACAATCTTGATTCTGGTATTTGTATGCTTCTGCGTGTTTGTCATTATGAGCTAAGTAATAGTGCGTATACCCTTTTTCTCACTATATGTAAAAGATTAAGAGGCAATAGAATGTTGCAATTTTGACATAAACAGAAAGAAACACAGATGAGCACTGAATTTCACCTGATGGTATTGCAGAACAATTGCCCTTTATAGCAGGCCTCCAGAGAGTGATATCATTTATTGCAGATTCTGTTATTATTTAGAGGATGGTAAGTACAGATTTTTTTCCACACTGAAAAGTCTCCTTTTGTTCCTGTTTCTCACCCCGTTACTTATACATTTCAGTGTAAGAGGAACAGATAGGAGAGCTAGGAGAAAAGGATGAAGATGATATGTCTGCTTTCGGATGGAGAAGTGCCAACAGAGGTGAAGAACTGTCAGAGGTATGTGTTAAAAGCTGTTTTCGGGTCTCAAATGTAGGCATAGAGGGTATGAGAATTTCTTCTGGAGGAAAAGCATATTCTTTGAACCATTTTAGAGGTGAATAGGAAAATAAAGCAATAACTGAAGGACAGGTATGTCTGCAGTTCCTAAGTTTCATAATACCAGGATTTTCAGGTAGATTTTCAAAATTGGTTGTCATGATTTAATTTTTACTTTCACATAAATTTTTTCCAGGTTTTATTAATATGTATTGACTTTTGATAGTGAAATAGTATGGAAGTTACACATGCAGATTATATTTTAAAGGCTTCTAGAAGAGATTAATCACAGTGATTCACTGTACCAGGAAATCACTTCACTTCAAAAAAGGCCAAATCACATACTTCTTCCTTATTGAGAACATTATACTTTTTCAAAGGTGGGGTTTTTTTGTTGTTTGTTGGGTTTGGGGCTTTTTTTTGTTTTGTTTTTAATAAACAAAAATAACTTGTCTGCAAATGTAGTTTTTCTCATTTAATCTGGTCAGGATTAAAGTGGAATTTTTCTAATATTTCATCTCTCTTCATTTTTTATTGTGGCAGTTTTGCTCCTTTGTGCCTCTCTCCTTGAAAGAATGATGTTTTTCTTCTGAAGCCAGAGATCTGAATCCACTACTTTGAGGAGTTATTTTGAAATTAGAATAAACAAGTGTCTTTTTTTGCTTGGTTAATTTGTTGAGGTTTTTTGCTTCAGCAAAGATATTGGAGACTTTTATTTATGGAATTTTTTGAGCAATTTTATATCATGTGAATGATGAGGAATTCCAGAAGGATTTAAAAAAAAACCAGTAAACAAAAAGTGGCAAGGAAGCTTTAGCGTGGATAAATATAAAGTAACATATTAAGGAGAATATATTTATATCTCAGAAAAGATATCCTGAAAACAGTTTCTACATTCCACTGAAATCATCTATAAAATGTGCAATAACAGCTTAAAAGTAAAAAATGTTAGGTGAGATGAGGAGGGTATTCCATGCAACTGTCTGCTTCTCCAGTTCTGTGAACATCATAATTTCTTTGATATAGAAATAAGGTTGTTATTTTTTCAAATCCTACTGTATTAGAACTTTTAGATCTTACTGCCCTTTATGGCCATGAAGGCAGACAATGCTAGTGGGTGTAAAAATGGATGAGATTCATGGACAGTAAGGAACCAAAAAGGAAGTGTATACCTCCCATCTGCTCTGTCCAGTGACAGCAGATGCCAGGAAATGAACAATCATAGAATCATCGAATGACTTGTGTTGGAAGGGACTTTAGAGATCATCAAGTTCCAAACCCCCTGCTATAGACAGGTGCACCTTTCACTGGAGCAGGTTCTCAGAGCACCATCCAACCTGGCCTTGAACATTTCCAGGGATGTGGCATCCACAGCATCGCTGGGCACCCAGCTCTTGCACCTCATCAATCTCACAGTGAAGAGCTTCTTCCTTAAATCTAATCTAAACTTACTCTCTTTCAGTTTGAAGCCATTCCCCCTTGTCCTGTCACTAAATGATTTTGTAAGTAGTCTCTCTTTTAGACACAGAAAATGACAATTTTTTTCTTTCCTAAAAGCAACTATTAAAAATGTTCATTAAATATTCTGCATTTCATGAAGACAGGAAAGCTGCATTCACAGCCATCCATGAAAACAAAAGTGTCATCTGTAGACTGAGTATCTGAAAGTACCCTGTGACTGAGGAGGATATTGGGAAGTAAATGGAAACTAAAGCATAATTTAAATTTAGCTGTCTTACCTGAAATATTATGTAGTCTTGCTTGTAGGTCTTCCTAGAAACCCAGATTTTCCTAGCTATGCTTCTGGCACCTCAGTTCACTGAGTGTTTTTTTTTTTTTCTTTTTCTTCCAATCTGAAAATTAGTCTGTAATGGCTGTCAGATGTGAGACCAAAAAAGGCAAAGTAGAAATAGCAGAAACAGTGCTAGTCAAGCATATATAATTTTTAAATTATTTCTTTACCTTTTTCAAAAAAACAGAGATACAGATGAAATTATTTTTTTTCCAGGTTTCATTAAATGCAATTTTCAAGCTCTTTTCTGTCATCCTTTGTAAGCTCTTTTTTTGGCTGCTATTCAACAATGTTTTCTATCAAATCAGTATTTTTCATAGTTTTGGCTTGTCCTTACTGAATGTGTGAAAGAAATGCCTGAATGCTATTTTTCTACAATGGCTGCTGATTTATAAGGTATTCACGATCAATGATGATAAGAGAAATGTTTGAAAATTAACAGGAACATGTCCATTCACCTGGAACAGAGACAAAAAAACCCCAAAAACCTTAGGACACAGTATCAAAATTATTGAGAATATTGTCAAAATTCACTTCAGTTGAATGTAAAAGGCTGAAATTTCTATGCCAGGGAGATGTTACCAGAAGATCCTCAAACAAAATACATTGCCTTACACAGAGATGAGTTAGGTTTTGTTTGAGTCATTTTAACACCACAGATTTATAACCAATTGGTAACATAGTGTGTAGACAGTGAGATTGGAAAATACTGCCCTCAGTAGCGCTATGAAAATACTTTATCACTCCTTATACAATCCCACATTCACCATGTAGCTATTGTATGTAGTTACAGAAACCAAGGTATGGTCTCCACAAAATTGCTAATGAGGAAAATCCACTCTTGCATGAAATGATCACATTTTTTTAAATTACAAAAGGGGAGAAAAAAGTAATTGAATATCCATTGTAAAAATACTTTTATTACTTTTTTGATTTAAAATTCTTAAACATTAATCAGAATGTTTAAAGCCCCTGCTGTTTCCCTTTATTCAGTTTGACAGCCACCCTTATGCATCTGCTCACAATGGTAAATGCACAAACAACAGCTCAACTTTTTTTTTTTTTCCAATTATCAAGGTTGTCGTTTGACAGTGCGAAATTGTTATTGTTATTTTAAAATTCAGAGACTGATGTAGTGTTTCAAGAAGATATATAAATTCTACTTTGGACTTAAGGAAAGTATCTAGGAATCTGTGGGAAGGTGGGTGTTTGCTTTATCAATTCCAGCCAGTTCCCTATTCTTAATATTTATGTTTCTGGCAGAGGGAGTGGATGCCAAGAATCCTATAGAAAATATCTCTGTACTTTGTGCAGTATTCCCTGTGTTTATCAGAAGATCACAGACCATTCCCACCAGCCATAATAGTTATAATGATCTTTGATATCTCCTGTTTCCTAGCTAGTTCACAGTCCAGAGACTATACACATTTTCAGAAAAATTATGAAATATGTTAATACAAATATTTGAACATATCTCTGATTTACCTACTTTAATCCTATTAAAGTAAAAATGAACTGGTTTCTGGAACTGGACTTTTCAAGTACGTAGAAATTGTTTCATATATTTATTATACAGGTGTCTGCAAAGAGAGAGTGGAAAAATTCTTCTAAATATTATTGGGAAATGAAATAGACACTTTCCTTTGTATCACTGGTTTAAAATCTGGATATCTTGAAAGTCTCCAAGGCCATAATCTCTGTTTAGCAAACCCTCCTACTGTAAAAGTTGAACTTATATCACTCTAACTATTCATTTTAGTGGTCTTTGTGATGTTCTCTAATTCTAATACCGAAGCAAATACTCTAAGAAATGAAATTGTATTATAATCTTATTTAGGTGTAATCTGAATCTTTTAATCCTTTTAAGTGACAGAATGGGAACATACAGTATACAAGGTGTTCTTTCCTTGAGAGAGCAGAGATATTTCCAGCTGCATAAGAGCTTGGATTTTGATAGCAGCAAAATAAAGTGAAATTTTAATTACTTTAAGAGAAAGAAGCAAGAGTTTTTTCTGTGATCACAGAGAAAAACAATCAAACTACAAGCCACTGAGCTTGTGACTTAGTGTACAACAAAAAGAAAACTGCAAAGAAGAAGAGGCCAAAGATCTGTTACCATTTTGTATCTTCTACTTTTCATGTTTTTACCACTGGGTCCCTGTCTTATATGAAGGTTTAATCAAGTGGCGAATGAATTACTTAGAGATTTTACTCTGAGCAGATACAGTGATACTAAGATGGCATATATAAATCACATCCTTAAAGTTCAAATAATGAAAAAGTAACAAGTCTGAGAAACAGAGATGATAAAGTTCTTTTATATTTGATTTGCACTGACAATTGTATTTGTATGTATCATGTTTAAAAGTGAATTTTTAAGAGGAAGACTTATTATACATATTTGACATTTCTTTGTCACCTATCCTTTATTTATCCAAACAAACTGCATAACTGAAAGGAATTATGATGTTAAGAATACCAAAGACATCTTAAACAACTTCTAAAACTTTTTTTTTTTTTTTTTTTTTGTGGCTAACACAGTGATCAGAAATATCTATATATCTGTTTATCGAAACTATTCATGGAAGTAACTTTGGAAATGTCTCAGTGAAATTTTGAAATGTCATGGACAAGTGGTGAAGCAGGTCTTGACAGCCATTGTTCCTGCCCAAAGTGCAGACTCTAGTCGTCTTCACATGGGAGGCAGGTCTGCAGGAGCTACTGCTGTGACAAAGTACTTTGGCGTAGATCACTGCTTCCAGTTAAATATGGCCCTAACCATTACTGGCACTTTAACTAAAGAGGCATTTGAAACATGAACATTTTCTCTAATCTTCTTACTTTGTTTTTGATCAAAACATTTTGACATTTAAAAATATTTAAAAATATATAACTCCTTGGCAAAACAGGCTGTGAATTTCCATTTTGGTTTTTGAAAAGTTCAGGATTACTTGTTAAGTAACTTGGTCAGGCTTCCTATATGTCTCACACTTTTCTGAAGGGGCAAATATGTGGCACTATGAGCAACTGTTCATTGAATTCTGATTTTAAAATTTGAATTGCAGTTCTCATCTTAGTATTAAGGTCCACAGCCAAAAATCTTGTTAGCAAGTTCCTGTGTAGTACTTAGTAGTCACTTTTTATAGTAATCAAGTTGGTATATAAATGCTGTTTTCATGAGTTTTCAAATTAAGTTAGACTTTGTTACTATCACTCTATCTGTATTTTCCAGATCAACTTAAAGTGAAATTTCATCAAAACCTTCATTTATATTTTTTTGTATAAGATTCACTGAACAATCTCTGACTATAATACTATAATATATTGGTTTTGCAGCAGTTCTATTATTTAGGTAAAAGATTTTTGAAAAAGTCTTTATGACTGAGCTTTTATTGTTACCAGTATATTCTTATTTCAAAGTAAGTCATGAATCCATTATGAGAAAAACCATTTTTTTAATCAAAAAATCCCCCTTAAAAATGGTCCATCTAAACTTTTAAAATGCACGTAAGTATTATTGTAGGAGATGAACTATTCTGAAGAAACCTTTATATCTAACTTTCCAACAGAGGAATTAAAAATTCAATTCTAATTAACACCTCCACCTTTGTCAAGGCTATTTATCAGGAATAATACTGAGCCAATGTCTCTAAACGGGGTAATGTTTGATGCACAACTTTACTGGCAGTTCTTTGGCATTACGCATGTATTTTTTCCAATCAGGAACAGTATCTTCATTTTTAATTTATACCTACAAAAAATGTATCAGAATTATTTATGCCCATAGCAATTTTTAGGTATTTTGGTTTTATATTGAAAAAACATATTTCAAACTACATGAAAATACTTTTTTTTTGGTCAAAAAAGCTCTCAGATTTCATTTCTGCTGGTAGAATGACACGAGTGCTAGTAATAGTAATTGTTATGGCCATTGCCTAAAGCCAACCCTCAGAGAGCATATGGCACATATTTTCTGACTTGTTTTGGTTCTCTGACAGTCTGGATTCTAATGAGGCACCCTGCTTTAATAAAGCTGAGGTGCATGTGCTCTACAGCACTCTTCCCCGTGCTTCCCACTCTGTGTTTGCAGGCTTGGCTTTCAACGCCTCTGTTCTTCTGGTCCTGAGTTTTTCAAGAGCAAAGCCTGCTAATCACACCAGATTTTCATTAATTATGTAATAAGAACAAATGAGTACCAAAAATTAGGATAAAGCCAAAAAATTTGCTTGAATTTATGTACTGTTGAACACTTGTTTTCAAGGGAGGAAAGCAGTTGCATTTTCTATGTTTTCCACAAATGCTTGCTTTGTTACATTACCGTATATAATGCAGCAATTAAATATGAGCAATTTTCAGATGTCTTTTTAAGAGGTAAGATGTAATGTAAGATTTTTTTTATCAGTGCATCAAATAGTAAATTGACTTGATGGGTATGAAAGAGCCCAGTTTATTGCTAATATAGGACTTTCTTCCTCAACTCTTTGACCTACTTTAGAATTTTTAAAGCTATTTCAAACAGACATTTCAAATATTATTCACTAGACAGAAGTTTAATTCCCCTATTCTCTACAGCTTGTTTGATCAATAAACTGATGCAAATTACTCCTAACAAATTGCAAATAACTCCCAATAAATGATTCTTCTAAGCTTTATTCTCCATTATATCATAGAGCTTCTTATTTTCTTTTTCATTTATGGTTCTTTCACAATCCAATTTCTCTAACACTCAAAAGTCAAATTGATTTTTACTAATTTTTTTTTTTTTGTCAATTGCATTTGGTACACCACATTAAATAGTCTACTTTCAATAATCTATAGTCTCCTAACCCTACTACATTATTGATCTTATGCAGTAGTTCATTGCAGAAAATCTCACAGCTAAGATTTGTACTTTCTCACAGTAGGAGGTCTGTGGGCCAAACCTTGAAAACTACATAGTTAATTGATTAACATAGAAATTAGAAATTTAAAATAATCAATATAAGAGTTGGTAGACTAATTTTTTTTTTCAAAGTCAGCATCTTTGCATTTTAATTGGTTCTCTAAGTTACAAATCCTTGATGGTATCATATTTAGACAATTAAGGTGACAATACACTGATACTCTAATAATAAATAATACAATTATTATGTATTTCAGCTTTATAGGCAAGAAAACTCATTGAAACCCTCCTTCAAGATCAGAAAAATCTTTGACTTTCTAGCCTTCCTTTTTTACTGATAGAGTATGAACTTATATGGCTTCACTAAAAGAAAAAAGTCTTTAGGGTGATTAAGGAATAAGAAATCTGCTTCTGTGATTGAGGGAATATTGTAATTTTTTTGGCTCTAGATAAGCTTTTTCTACTTGAAGGTTGTATTGTTCCCTTTTGCCTCGTGAACAGACATGCAAAATTTGGTCAGAATACCAGTACCACTCTGTTAGAACTCTTTTGGAATATCTCTGGCAAACACTTATATTTTCAGAGAGGACCAGAGTGAGAACTGTAGCTCCATGTGTAAATTTTTGCATGTATAAATAATATATTGATTTATTGGAGAAGCATTACTTTTATTGAGCAGAAAATTTTAATCTAAAAAAATAACTAGTTTAGGAAAGACTCAGACCATACAAGAATCTCAAAGCAGTTTGCAGATTGCAGATCTGCAAAGTTCAGGTATACATTTGTCTGATTATATTAGTAGAATTTTTTTCTCACAAATCACTGTACTGTAGTGTCGCTGTTGAGCCGCTAGCTGAGGAACGACCCAGGTTCTCAGACAAGGAAGGAGAAAAGGGGTCTTTATTATTTTGATTTCCATATATATAGAGTTTTCAGAGGTCACCCAGATTGGTCAGCCAGAAACCTCCCCCTAGGCCCAATTGGCCAAGCCCAAACTGACCTAATCTGGAGACGTTGTTTGCAAAACATCCAAACTTTATCTTTGTTTATGAAATGCAGCAAAATGTTCTCACGAGAAAGACCTGTGCTAGTCACACTGTAGTAGTAACCTAGTTTGATGAAGAACATTATAGTATCTGTCATCCTGAAATCCTGAATTGCTCTGTCCCACGGTATGAGGGGAGTCTAATGTTACTGCAACTGACTTTTTTATTCGTAATATCTCTGTGAATCAGGTAACTATTAAAGATTAATTTACACACTACAATCCAAATATTATTATGAAGTGTAGAAACTCAACAGAATAAAATGAAACCCTGCTTATTACTAGTGAAAGTTACATTAACTCCCAAGAGGTTTTCATTCTCATTCAACTCAAATTCTTCCAGAAAGCTTATACAGATTCTGTAGTTGGAATGTAATTCTCTGACATGACTGTTTTCTTGACTTTTACTTTCATGAACAAGAATGAGAATTCTCCTTTCTGCTAAGTATTCCATTTGGTTTAAAACCTTTTGTCAAGGGTTTTCCTAGTTTAGAGACATAATATTTAAACAAGCAGGATTCCAATACTAAGTGCATAAAGCTGTTCAGTGCATAGATGAATTATTTTTGAGAAAACCTTGCAACAAAAGTCTTCATCACACATAAATTTTTATCTTGTAGAAGCACATTCAGAAGACAAATGCAGATTAGCCTCAGAAATTTCACCAACCAGAATACCCTCCAGGAAAGTTACTAAATCTTAATCCAAGATCTTGCAATATGCTAACTAACCTCATAATGATTAAAAGCCAAAGTTCTGAGGACATTGTGAAATTAGGATTTATGCCTCCGATTGTATAATCTGCGTGTGCTGCAGTAAGCAGACCTATAAAAGAACATTCTGAGTTTACACTTGCAATGACATAGTGTAGATAGCTAGAAAGCTATATTCATTTATATTCCAATACCAGAGATGTTTAGGATCTTTCTAGAAACCAGAAATAAAATGAATCCAGGGTGTTTTGTTTCTTTTTGTGCGAGTGTATCGATGTTTAGAGAAATAGGGAGCAGAGGAATGGTTGCATGTTAAAATTTCTGGGGGAAAATACCAACTCCAGACAAACACTGTAAAGCAACTTTCTAGATACTGATGCTGTACCAGCAGTTCTCTGTGCATTTGAAAAATCACAACAAGTCTACAAAAAAGAGGCATTGTTTCAAACCGCTATTCCAAGGCAAGCATGATCTACAGTAAATTACAGCATATTTTTGTCAGGATGTTGGAGAAACTCTGTTGTTTCAGTATCTTTAGTCGACATAGCTTTCCAGTCTTACCTTACAAACCATAAAAAAGGGTTGGAAGTCAAATGTCTCATGGAAGCCTGAGGAGACAGTTTTTGCATGAAGAGGCCAGCAGAAAAGGCCTCATGAAGTCCATTAGCACTAAGATCTTTATTGCTTTCATAATGTGTCTTGTTTAAGTTTAGAGTCATGAATTATAGATACTAGCATTCTTGAAAGCTTTTGCTGAGAAAAAAAAGCCTTATCATTATTGAAGGACATGGCTTAAGCTCAATGAGTCATCTCACTTCTGTAAAGCATTACTATTAAATGTCTCATAAAGATAATTATTCTGTGTAACACTCTTCAAAGTTTTGTTACTCTTAGTATTGACAGCTAAAAGCATGCTTTGGGAGAATGAATTATCCTCCAGGAAAAATATCAAACAATATGAGCCACTCAGAACTATTTAAGCAACAAAAATCATCTACATGAGGAAATAATTCCATTCTTAAAACAGATTTGTGAGTTATTAGAACATATGGAGACAAAGGAATGAGTTCGTGGTGCCTTCTCTGTTATTTTAATAATTCTGCTGTTTGAATCTGATATTTTAACAATTTAATTTTCATAATATAACATTATACTTTGCATTATATAATGTTTATTCAATGTTCAAAGATTCCAATTATAAAAGGCTTTAATGTAATCTGAACTTGTGTTACCATGACTGTAAAAGTATGTGACACTTAGTAAAAGATATTATGAAACTGCAAAGCGTCATCAGATACATCTCTTCAAAATGTCACTGAAATTGTAGGACCAAAAGATTTTTTTGCAAAAGAAACATATTCTTGTTTGTTCTGCGAGAAAAAATAAAAGAATAATCAGGTCATTCAGTGGCAATTTAGGGCTTCAGCAGTCTCCAAAATCATCCTTTGGAGTCCTAATGGGAAGTATTTATCCATTGAAAAGTAGTTATGAATCTGGTTGCACCTCTGTGCATCATTATATAGATCTATTGCAAAACCAAAATACCTTGTTCCCAGCTTTTCCTGCAACCCACTTAGTGTCAGGAAACAAAGTTAAGGATGAACTGTTGCTAACAGAGCATTTATTCTGTAGGCATATATATTCCATAAACTGTATTATCAAAATACTGGGTAACAGAACTTTTACTCTGCTGGTCAGTGCCAAAATTCACTAGGATAAGAATTCCACAAGGGATTTCAACTGTTATGTGTTGCTGTTGAGCCGCTAGCTGAGGAATGACCCAAGTTCTCAGACAAGGAAAGAGAGAAGAGCTTTATTGTTTTGATTTCCATATATATATAGAGTTTACAGAGGTTCCCCAGATTGGTCAGCCCAAGACCTCCCCCTAGGCCCAATTGGCCAAGCCGGAACTGACCTAATCCGGAGAAGTTGTTTGCAAAACATCCAAACTTTATCTTTGTTTATGAAATATAGCAAAATGTTCTCACGAGAAAGACCTGTGCTAGTCACAGTTATGGTTCCAGAAAAATAAAGAAATTTTTAATGACTTTTAGTTGTTTCACACTCACAATAATGTTATGCAAACTAAAAATGGGCAAAGTAAATTTCATTAATTAATTTATTTATGTATTTTTTAATCTGTTGAGGGTAAAAACCCATCTCACTGCATTATTGTTAGAAGGCGTGGGGACTGCTCTGCTTCTACAGGAAAAATGAGGGAATTTTGTTGGAGAATATGTTCATAGGTATTCACAGGATAGTAGACAATATGATTCCTAAAATAAGTCTGAATAACTGTGAATAAATCAAGTTCTTTTTAAAATATACAATAAACCCTGAGGATACGAATATGCATCCTGCTTGACTGTGTGCATGCCTGTATGTCACATGGGCGCAAATGAAGAATTAATCAGATCCTTAGCACTAATAAAAGAAATTTCAAGCAGTGTATAAAGTGAGACAGAAGAAGGATTTAATGCAGGGTTTCTTTTTTCCTGATGTACTTCTAAATTTAATTCGAAATGTTTTTGTACAATACAATATTCATAAAACCTGCAATTAGGTACCTTTGAAAACAAGTTACTGACTACTTCTGTAAGTACAAAAGTGCCTGAAAAGTGTCATTATCTTAAAATTTAATACACAGGACCTCTAAGAGGGAACAAATGCTGTGCTCACAAATGTTATAAAGGTGCTGCAGTGACCTCATCACAGTCTACAACTTCCTTGAGTGATCAGCACATTAGCAGGTGGCAGGTGCTGATCTCTGGTGACTAGGGATAGGATATGAGGAAACGGAATGAATTTGTGTGAGAGGAAATTCAATTTGGACATTAGAAAAAGGTTTTTCCCTGAGAAGGTGTTTGGTCACTGGAAGACACTATTCAGCGAAGTGATCACTGCAACAAGCCTTACAGAGTTCAAGGAGTATCTGGACAATGCTCTTAGTCATATGGTTTTAGACAGAGCAGAGAGTTGGATTTGATGATCCTTATGGGTCCTCTTCAAATTTGAGATATTATATGATTTTATGATTCCATGCCATTTAGGGCATGATGCTTATTCATGATTGCTAAGGAACTATTTCCTGTTGCATGAAATTCTTTGGTTTGATTTTCTGTATTATATTTGAAAACGTAATATGGAAAATGTAATTTGAAAAATGTGAAACTACTATCCCTGCAAGTATGCAAAAGGCACATGAATGTGGTACTTGGGGATTTAGTTTTATGGTGAATATGGTGGTGCTAGCTAAATGGTTGGACTTAAGGATCTTAGAGCCTTTTCCAAAGTTAATGATTCTATGATTCTAGATAACTGTACAGAACAGTGTTATCTAATGAAAAGAGTGAATATTAATTTCTTACATTGTAGTGATTAAGTGATACCAGTATCTATTTATCAGCGCTTAGTCACAGATGGAAAGTTTGCGTCTATAGAGTGTATCTACAGTCCTTCGTGTGCATTATTAGTAAGCCTAAGACTTTTAAGTAGCTTGAAATAAATAATTCCACTAAACATCTGTGGCCATAGGCTGAATGAAATTAAGTCAGAAATGATACCTGTCTGGAAATTTTAAATTTTTTTTTAGGAAATAGTTTGCAGTCTTGTAGTAGCTATTAACAGAATAAATGGGTTGAATTCATCTGACTTAACATAAAGGTTGACACAATTTTATTTTATCCTTAATTTTCTTTTAAGGATAATAGAATACTACAGGTATGGCTGCTGATGTAATTTAGCTTACTGTACTATAGGTATACAAAATAGGTTAAATGAATCATAAGCTAAAAACCTTTATTAATTACAAAAAGTTCCTGTTTAGTTTGCTGCAATGTTACTTTACTAGATGTTTAAAGTTAAGTGAGATTAATCTCCTGTCCCTTTGGTTTATTTTACTTTAAGTCTTAATCACATTATTAACTTTTCGTTTGTATTTCTACAGGAGAAACATTGCAAAGATTCTGTCAATTTTTCAGAATATCAATAGTACTGCAATGTCCTCTGGCCAGGCATTTTTTACTAAAAACCAAACCAAACCAAACAAACAAACAAAAAAAAAAACCAAAAACCCAACACCCCCCCCCCCAAAAAAAAAAACAACAACCCAAAATAAAACAAAAACCCAACAAAAAAACAAACAAAAAAAGCAACACAAAAAAGTAACCTGATTAGGAAAACCCTTATAATGTATGGAAATTCTGCTTTAGCACTTGTCAAAAAATGCCTTTCAGAAGCAGAATATGCTAAAGAATAAGAAATGTACAGCAGGAGAAAAATTTTATGTAAAGTCCCTTCCTAAGTACATGCATCAGTTTCTCATTTTTAACTCCAGGGCTTCTCCTGCAAGAGCATTTCTAATTCATTCCCATTTGTGGAGCCCTTGTTTTTTCTGCTTCCTCAAAATGCAATGTTATCTAATGTTATTTCATGCTGAGATGAAATACTGACTGTATCAGTAAGGATAACTGCTGAGAAAGAAGAACAAAAGAATTGTATACATCTAATAGTCTAACATCTTCACTGAGGATATGCTGAGCTAGTAAATATGCATCATCTGTCCCTAATGAATTATTTCATGCAGTATTGGTTCCAGCAAATTGTTGTATATGGAAAGATGCTAAGACTGTGCAAAAACTTTTATCAATAAAGTAGACCTGGAAATAAATTCTTACTAGCAAAGTCGTCACAAAAAACAAATAAGCTCAAACTTTTTGTTGAGTTAGTTTCTGCTTGAGTTTGAAATATGTTCTTGATTTCAGCTATTAGGGAATCAGTCTTCTGATCTTACCAGCAGCTGGTTAATATTTTATATGTTTTCCTGGTCTAGGCCAGAATACAACTGAATTATACTGAAGATGCAGATGAGGTTTTTGTGCATCACAGATGCACACAACCCATTGACAAGGGCATTCAGCCTAGACTCAACCCATTGACAAGGGCACTCAACTTCATGACCACGACAGTCATGTGGGAATCTTTCTTTATTCAAATGTCAGAGCATTTTAGAAGTTATAATATTTGAATCATGAATGGATGCCCTGGTTCATATTTAAAAATTAGCCTATAGAAACAATATCTCATCTGATTTTACATCTATCTTATAGAGAGAAAGCTGTACTAAAAGAACTGTTTCTGCATTGGAGCCTTGCAGAAGATGAGACAAAGTGAGGACAAATTTCCATAAACTTTTGATAATGCACACAAGTGTAGCAAATATACTGTGAATAGGACACCATGCCATTCTCTTGAAGAGAAAAGAGAGGCTGGAAAGGAGCCTAGCAGAAAAGAACCTGGGATTGTTGGTTGACAGGTGCTGAACCTGAGCCACCACTGTTGACCAAGAAGGCCAATGGCATCCTGGTCTGTACAGTGTGGCCAGCAGGACAGGGCCAGTGATCATCCCCCTGTAGTCAGCACTGGTGGGGCTGCACCTCCAGTGCTGTGTCCAGTGCTGGGCCCCTCACTACAAAAATGTCACTGAGGTGCTGTAGCGAGTCCAGAGAAGAGCTGGAGGTGGGGAAAAGGAGGCCCAGACTTTTTATTGCTCTCTAAAAATACCTGAAAGGTGGTTGTGTTCGGATGGAGGTCGGATCCTTCCCCCAGCTCGCTAGGACAGGACAAGATGAACTGGCCTCAAGCTGTCCCAGCAGAGGTTCAGACTGGCCATCAATTTTTTATTTTTTTTTTTACTGAAAGGGTGGTTAAACATTGTAATGGACTGCCCAGGGAGGTATTGGAATCACCATCCCTGGAAGTGTTCAAGAAACAAACAGATGTGGCACTTAGTGAAAAACAACACTTTGAAAATAAAGTGATTTTTATTTGGGAATGTTTAAATTTTTAATTTTAGTTATTAAAACCTGATATGAATATTTTCTGATATAATTCTCTGTGATTTTCAAGTCATTATATTTTTCTACATTAGGATTTTCTCCTCCTATATGGCAATGAGTGCAAGCAAACAAGTAAAAAAGAAACAAAAAAAAGGGAGGCTCAAATTTGCAAACCAGCAGCGTGTCAAATCCATCAAGTGAAGCAGAATGTAGAACTAAAAAATACATCTTGAACCAAACAATAGGATTTAAAAGAAACCAACTTTAGCTGAGCTGATAAATATGGTTCCTGCAAAACTCTTTCTTTTCACATGACAGCACACTATTAAAATGAATAGTTGATAAGAGTTTGTACAATATGCCATTCTTGTGTATGTCTTATGTTGGATATGGCAGAGTGAAAAAATCTACCTTTAGGACAGACTTTTAAAACAATAATTCTGTAATGACTGGTGTTATCTTTATCTACTGCACAACAAGCAAACACCAAAGGTAGCTGGTGTTCAGCTACAGGGGAAAAGTGAAGTTGGAAGAATGTGCATTGTCTTAACTATATTTTAGTCCTCTTAGAGATTTATTTCCCCCTATTCCTTATACTAAGAAAATAGCTTGAGTTTCAGCAACACTGTCCCACTTTTTATTCAAATAATTTGTAAAGACAATAGATTAAACAAGAGAAATGGTAACCCTTTTAAAATCCTGAAGATTATCCAACCTTTATTTTTTTTTATCTGAAAGGTGCTCTTTCAGTCTGGAGATCTATTATCTCTCAGCCAGAAAGGTCACAGGTGAATGGCACAAGAGACTTGCTCATCCTCTAGGCAATGAACATATTACCTGTCTTTGTCTTTTAGGCTCTACACAGCAGAAAACAGATTACTAAACTGTTTTAAAATGAAATATTTTTCTCGATTGACTTCTTGATTATTTTGGTCATTTAGTGTAATTAATCCTACATTCTGTCAGTATATTCTAGCAGAAACTCATGAAGAACTGCAAAGTCACAGGATATAGCAGTATGAAGTATATACTAAATTTAAAATAATGGATGGAAGTTTTCAGCATCCAGTTATATATATTTTTCAACCAGTTAATAATATTTTTTTTCCAGATGGGTACATCAGGTAACTCTATCCATTACTCTATCCATTATTTTGTCCAGGGTGAACAAAACTATGAATTAACCTCTTCTCTCTACATGAACAAGTATAAAAAATCCCTTTAGGATCATTATTTTGAAAGCAAGTAGATGTAGTCAGAATTTGAACAGTCCCAGTGCTCTCATAGTCAAACTCATGAAAAGAGATGTTTGGAGTTGTCAAAGATATATTTAAGCAGTTCAATTGCTTATGTGAGGATTTTTGACTTTGTTTTGGTTTTTTTAATAGAACTTTAGTGGCAAAAAATGAATTAAACTAAACTGCCTTCTTCAGAATTAAATAAAAGGAGCATGTTTCATATACCAAAAAAACCCCAACAACCAAATGAATAAAAAGTGACAGACTGAACTTCTGTTTCTGTAAATACGTATTTTTGATTCATTATATTAACCAACATATATTTATCAATGTGTGACAATGCCTGCTCATGGGATGATGTGTGCTCTTTAGCAGAGGAAGGCAAAGCTGGCACACACACCATGCCCATATACTGTACAGCAGACAGCAACCAGTTCAACTTGACTTCACGGGACTTGATTTTTTTTTCTTTAAATGCTCAAATTATTCCAAGAAGAGGCTTTCCTCACATGTCTTTAAGTTTGCCAAATAGGTAAATAAGACATCTTTATTTTAAAGCAGAAGTTCTAAAGTAAGGAAATGTCAAATAGTTCCTTTCACATAACAGAAGCTATGTCTTCTACTACCTCAAATTCATGAGAAGGAAGTGTGAGAATCTGACAGAAAGGCTGTAACTCTGCTCATGTTACTAATGAGCACTCTGATCATATTACAAGGACTGTAGTGTTCCCAAAAATATGTAGCAGGTTTGTAGCCTATCCACAGCCAAAGCAAGCTGATGTCCTTGGTCTTCTGGATTTTGGCATTCAGCTTACAAACCCATTCCTTACATATATCACCTGCATACCACATACTGAATGAAGATACATAGTCTGTTTCACCACACTGAGCCTGTAACGTAACCCTGTACTGCACCATGCATCACCATGGCTAAAGTACTTCTAAAACACAAATCAGCTTACTGAGAGACTGTGTACCTGGCTGTATAGTACTGTGCAGACATTCCCAGAAGCTGAGTCTTAGTTCATGTCATGGAGCACTGGAAAAATATTTTCAGTGTCTCCAAATTAGGCATTCATGTACAGTTGTCACAGTCATGTACTAATAGTTGACAGTAATTATAATAGGGAAAGTAGTTAAAAATATCACTGTTATGTATTGATAGACACCTGAATTCAAATTGTCACTGTCTAAAAGAGCTGCAACATAAGCTGATTTTAGTTTTGTAACTTTAGATATACTTAACTAAATATTGCTATAAACCTCAGAAATCTTTTGGTTAGACTTAAATAATCTGTGATTTTATAAGAAAGATTATTTTGTGGGCTTAGTTACTTTATCATAAAGATATATTGAAAGCATACATTATTTTTAAATGGTGACATTGTCTCAGTAATACTGTATGTAAAATGCTGATAGCAGATTCCATGTATGGTTAGAATCAGATATGCTTTCATGCAATGGCTGAGATTTTTTTTTTAATTTTTATCATGTCTTGCAGACAGTTTTAATAACAACACTTTGGGATAAAATTCAGCACAGCATTTAAATATAGTTGGTAGTGTGCTGTGTTGTCAAAAGCAGGAGATGAAAGCTTCCTGTCATAAGTATCTATTCATAGGTCACTGCTTCTGCAAAATAAGATTTGCATATATGTACATATATGTACCCTCTTTAACTAAGAGAGTTAAGTCTTACTCACCGGTAAGGAATAGCTCACACTTTATTGTGGGTTGTAAATGTGTAAATGTTATTAATTTTTTCAGTGAATTTACTAGACAATGATACATTTACAATCTTTTAAAAACGATGGTTTTTTTCCATACTGAAGAATTTTTTCTTCTTTAGTTTTATTCAAGCAAGTCTTATTTCAGTGTTCAGTGAATATATAAGAGATTTTAGGCCTAAAATTACCTATAAATTATAGGTCTTTCTTATACATCTGCTTTCCATGAGAGATTAGCTGCTTGCAAAACTGATTCCTATCATCCATCTATCATTGGCTTCAATCTTCCAATGAAATAGACCAATTCATCACTATTATTTTCATGACATTCATCTTTATCTTTACCCTACTGATTGTACTGGGGCTAATATGCTTCTTGAGTATTCAGACTCATAAAATGTCTCAAAACCAGTATGTCCTGCATGGAGCTTCTGTGATTGATTTTAGTAGTTCCAGTACCTTTGCTTCTTGTATGATACATAACCACGTCTCAGGTATTGTTAAGCACTTAGCTACCAATACAGATCAGGGCTACAGTGTGAGCTCATCCAAAGTTCAGTGAAATCAAATAACCAATGCATTTTGGGAAACAAATTTTCCTTACTTTTATCTACATCATTTCACACATGTAAGTGAGGTCTAAGTTTGCTTCAATCCAAACATTAAATATAAATTTCAAATAGATTTATCTATGTTCATGTTTTCAAAAAGAAATTTGCTTGAATTGTGAAAGTAGTGTCATAGAGTCACAGTAAGACTTCATAGGAAATCTACCTTCCTATCTTTCTCCAGATCTACACAGAAAATAAGTGCGAAATTTCACTGAAAATCAAGTGGTTTGGTAACTTGTATTTTCATCAGATTTTCTGTTTTTATATACTTGTATGATACATTGTTGTTACTGTTGCTGTCATATCAATGCTGTAAAAATGAAGCTGTGGCAGTAACAACTTCTTTGTATGCATCTATCAGAGACCAATCTATGCAGAATCTTTTAATACTTATATTGTTTAGGCTAAAAACTGGCAGAAAGTTGTAACTTAATTTTACTAATACTATGCAACTTTTCTTTTGCACTCATATTTTTCTATTGCACTTTAACTTTTGTCTATCAAAATAAAAACAAAAAAAAAATTACAGAGATGTAAAATGAGAATTTTACATTTACACAAAATATTGTCCATCCAAGACAGTATGCAAAAATCAAGGTATTTCTAGTTCACATCTCTCACTCTTTTTTTTTCCAGAGGTATAAAACAAATTAGATATTACTGTATTACACAACACAAGTCATTCACACTACAGACTTATCTTAGATATTACAGACTTGTCTTGTCTATCACCTGACACACCAGTTTTAAGCTTCCTAGTACTAACTCCTCATTGAGCATTTACCTAAATGATACCTCATTTGGAAATCATCTGCATTATACAAATGAATCTGTAGACTTTTAAGTCTGGTTCTAATAATTAATAGGAACAGCTCAAGGAGACTAAGCATGTTGAATTACTCTAGAAATCAGTTATCTGATTGTAGTATATTATACTACAATTATATACATATAAAGGCAGCCAAACTTTTTCATCTTAAAGAAGAAAAAATAACATTTAAGCACACATAGTTTAGATATTTGTATCTAGAATATCTTTTTCCAATTAATAAGTAATTTGAGTTATGTTTACCTTTTACATGCATAAAATTTGTATCCTCTTTTAAGTGCTTGAAGTTTCTTTCAGGAAAATCTTTTGATATAACCTGCTAATTTAAATCTTTCAGGAGAATATGTACTTATGGAAAGACTGAATAGAAAACTGATTATTTTTATCCTAGTTTAGCTGCCAGGCAGATAATTATGATGAATACTCCCAGCTTGACCTCAACATTGTCTTTGATAATACAAAGTAGGATCTTTAAACAAAGAAACAACAATAGAAATAGAGAAAAAAGTTTAGGATGTTTGTATATTTGCTGCTCAAGTTCTTATTCTAAATTCAGAGTTCATAAAGCAGGAGAAACTAGCCAGGTAAAAAGCAATCAAGTGTGCAGATGGTTCAGGCCATGTGGCACCATTATCTATACTATGGGTCTGCCGTGGAGTGTGGGTTTTCTAGAAATATCCAACTTTATTTTATTGTTAATTAAAGAATATAATGAAGGTAGGAAAGACTGAAAACTGATCCTATATTCTCAGCTTTATATACCTTCTACACACTACTGAGGTACATGTATAAAAAGGTGAATTCTATGTGGTTTTTTGCTCTTGTATCACATGATCTTGTATTTTCTCATTACAACATAGATTTATTTTCATCTCAGTAATCTACTGCAGAATAATTATGTGACACATGCCAGCAAACTCATTCCTGTAACTTGTCTCCTGATAGACGAGAAATCAAAACCAAAAGAAATGGTAGAGGGTTACTTTTATGTTAACTTTTTCTGGAGAACATATTCAGTAATAGTGATCTTTCTCAAGCTGCTGAGAATTTGAGAAAAGTTTTTGAATCAGAAATCCAGGCAAAGAAGATACAGTAGTATGAAACTCTTACAGAGTTATACGTACATACAAACATTATTAAACAACATGAACAACACTATTTAAAAATATTTTTATTTTAGAAATATTCATTTAAGACCCAGCATACCTGGTGTCTGAATGTGTCTGCCAAAGAATGTGATTTATGTTGCTTATTAAAGGTTTTTATGCTAATGGTCAATTTTCATATCTCCTTTAAATACCCCTTTATTTTTTTTAAATGTCAATAAATTCAATTTATTGGAAGTTTGGGGGTTTTAATGATTTATAGAGTTACTTTATGCAGTTACCTATACTTACAATAGTTACCAGCATCAGTAGTTGTACTATTGAAAGCATAACTTCATAGATCATTCATCACAAGGCTGCTGAGTGTGTCATGTTTGTATTAAAAATACAAATAGAAGTTTGATTTTATTTGGTAAAGTAATACTAAGATCCAAGTTCTAGTGAGCTCATCATTTTCTCATCAACCATAATGATGAATTAATATTTAAAATTTAACACCCAACTCACCTGAAAGTTTATTTTTCCTTTTTATCTTTTACATGCTCACCATCAAATAAATTATAATCCCACATGTACACAGTGTGAGTTTATAGCTTCAAATCTCTTTCTTTGATTAACCTCAGAGGCCTAAAGTTGAAGTGCAAAATACATAAAGCTAAACTCATGCAAGAAGTTGGAGGACTAGAATTCAAAAGTGTAAAATTGCTTAAAGGCTCCTAGTCTTTTAATTGCTAGATAGTTTGGAAGCTTTCTCTACTATGCTATTTAATATAATATTTAGAATGTTAAATTATTTCTTTAACTCTTCTGTGTCATGCAACAGCAGCAGTAAATTAAAGAGAGTGAAAGAGTGATAGTTGCATGTATACAAAAATAATAATAAAACATAATTGCCAAGAATTCTATTTTGCATTCTCAAGTAGTCACTTTAAATACATTGTTTTTATTCATCCTGCATGGCAGTTTAATCAGTTTCTTTAATTAGTTATAATTCTACAAGCTTGAAAATCGTATTCTTAGATTTTTCATTATAGTTTTAGTGTTGTATAATACATAGAAGTTATTTCATATTAGATTGTAATTTTAAAAATTCATCATTCTTTTAACTAGGGACAACATTCTCAAAAATTTAGAATAAGGAATACAAATGTAGTAATAGGTACCAATGTAGATGTTGAATTGTATGAAAATGTTAATCTTTCACTCTTCTGATCAATTATTTAGAAGAAAAAAAGGAAACAACTAAAATGTATTTTAACTAATGGCCCAGCTAACACCAATGACTAGGTAATGAAGATTTTCTTCCTTTTAATTGAGACAGAAATGGTTCTGAGAAACACCTTTTTTTTTTAATAAGTAGAAAAAATAAACTCTGGAGGGAATATCAACCCAGAAAATTACCTTCTAGTATTCAAAGTAAACTGATAAGCCTATAACATCATAAAATCATGGAATATCCTGAGTTGGGAGAGATTTGCACGCTTATCTTTGTGTAATTTTAATCTTAATTATGAGAATTAGAAGACAGACTGAATCATATAAAGTAAATACTAGGGGGAAATGTAGATACTTTTATGAAGATTTTATTTCTCTCTTGCTCCATATAATTTCAGTAATATATAATATTATCTCTTATTTTTCTCTCTGACAATTTTTTTGCAAATTAATCTTTTGACATAAAAAGTGCATCTTAAATATTACGTGGTGAAAATTAGAGAAGCTGTTATAAAGCTGCTATAGTATAGATAATGTGTTTACAATTTATTTTATATATAAGCTATAGATTCCTCTTTAAATTTCAGAAAATACAGAAGAGATATTGGTGTGAATTGAAATTATACATAAGCAATTTATTAACTTTAACACAGTAGAGTTTTTAAGTAGATTAGGAATCTGACAGGACAGAAGAGAAACTGAGCCTTCAGTTGCAATCGATAAAGCAAAACTTTAAAACTTTAGAAAACTTGAAGAGAAAATACATTTCTGGTCCTGGTTTGAAATTCCTTCATATCTCATCATATCACTTCTCGAATTTTGTCATGGTTGTTATATTCTTCCCTACATTCCTTGCCTTTTTAATCCAAACTCACTGAAAGGGTAAGGAAGAAAGGGCAAAGAAGTAGAGATTAATTATTCCTCTTATAAGGGATGAAAAACTAATGTATCAGGAGAGACAAGAAGAATCCAGCAATGTCCATTTGCAGTCAGAGAGAGTTTTTAGGGATAACATTATTAAATATACAACTTTACAAGCTTTCAGCTATATTTATCTTCTGAAGTGGTAGCTGAAATTATATATTTAGTTCAATTCCATCTCAGGCTGAGTAGAGATTTTAGTTTTAGAATCAGTTCTAGCTCACAAAAAAAAAAAAACCAACCCAACAAAAAACCCTCAGCAAAACAGTTCTTGATGTAATTAAAGTTTTTGCATTTCAATTAATTTTGTTTCATTGTTCTTGTTGCTATTGGCTACAATTGGACAATGCTACAGCCTATGCATTTTTTGAAGTTGGGTCAGATGTTGGCTCTTTTGAACCTTATTCTGAAGCACCTAAATATTTTCATCAATTAGGTATGGAAACCTAACACAGTTCCTTAAGAACCAGATGCAAAAGTGAAGATTCTCAGTCCCCCTTTCCTAAGCCATTTTTGGGATTTATCTTCAAGTTTTCACTGGAAGATACATCTGATCAGACAAAGCAGTCATGACACCAGAGTTCTGCTCTCTGCAGAACATAATAAATAGGTATTCAGACAAGGTCCTTTTGCCTCACTCCCACTGAATTATCATCTTTGAAATATTTTGATTGAACCTAAGAGAACAATAATAAGCTTTACTGTCCTTGAGTGACCAAAAGAACCACAGTACTCAAAGGATCTAGTAGAAACACCCAGATGTTCTTGAGTTTGCTGTATTACTGGCACTAGGTCTTTTTCTTTGTTCCTTTATAAGAAGAAATTTTGTGATATGAGGACAAATGTTCTCTGCTTTCAGATATGACAGGATAAACTGGATATTAACCATCTACATCATATAAGGCTCTTACTGTTGGTGCAGAAAGAAAAAGACATTAAGAAATATACATCTGTTATATTATTATATACACCAGAGTTCAAGCTCTAATTCTGATAGCCTTTTGGATGAGTTATGAAAATTGTTAAACATGTGAATGGGCAGAGAAGCTCCTCTTTTATTTTTACTAAATTACTATGAGTTTCTTTAAATTCAACATTCAGTGTTTAGTATTTTTTCACAATTTTTTTCATTAGTAATTCCAGTTCTGCTTTATTAAAGTACAAAAAATTCAAGCAAATGTTCCAAAGGCAAGGAGGGCACCCCCAATTTATTTTTTCTCTATCTTAAGATCAATTAAGATTTTCCTTAGATTATACACAAGTACTAGAGAAAAGTAATTTGCAAAAAGATGGAGTTCACTTTTTTTTAAACTGAGATGTTACTAGAGGTTGTGTGTTAACATGCTGAAGGTTATTTGGGATAAATTCAAGAGACAATTATGCTCCTTTTTGGCACTCAGAAGATGAAACTCAAATCTTGTGAAAAATGTAAAAGAAAAAGAAGCTATCAATCAGAAATTGAACTGTGTGAGCAGGCAAGTATGAGGACCTGGAACTTGAGGGTACAGAAAGGAGAGATCACAGAGCAGAAGACGTGAGCATAATCAAGAACAGCACAATAGTATTATATGCACCTAGAAATGGAGGGGAGATTCCTTACCTCAGTGAGAAAGGAAAAGAACTCCCATGCATTATGAACCTCCCACAGATATGTGCAAATTACAGATTTTCTCATGATGCTTTCATGATGTAAAGCTATTTGACAAACCTAATTAGAAGTTTGAGAGCACAGGACAAAATGGCCAAGAGAAGTGAGGGTTTTCTGGTAAGATAAAGCAAGGAGGTAAACAGAGATCTGAGCAGGGCAGCAAGGTAGGAAGGAGCAACGGGTGCATCAACACGAAGCAGGGATGCAGAGCAGCAAGTCTAGGTTAGGACCAGGTCCAGAAACAGGGATCAGTGTTCAGTCCAGTGATCAGTCCAGTGTTCACCCAATGAGAGTGCAGTGAAGAGGCAAAGCTGAAGGCAAGCCCGGAAGTCAAACCAGAAAGTCACAGTCAAGGTCAGGGAGGCAAACCAGGCACAGACATTCCAGTGCAGCACAGCTGGGGACCAGCAGTACAATCCCAGTTCACATGCAACTCTCAAGGAAAGGAGAAATCAGCCCTGGCTTCCAGCTCCCTTCACAGCAGCTCTTGTCAGTGAAGGAGCTGACCTTGGCCTCATCCAGCTGAACTCCACAGCTTACCTCCAGGAGGGAGGATATCCTCAAGGTCCTGGAATCTTTTTAGAATTCCCAGAAAATAGTCTTAGTTTGAATAATAACTTGTATAGTTTAGTAACAATCTAAATAATCAAAGAGTTGGATGTAGCTTTTCTATAAATTATTTAAACACAATGAAAGAAACCAAACAAATCCAAACCTCAAAATGAGTACAAAAACTGAGTCATCAGAAGACAGATTACATATCTCTTGTTGAATGATATTAAGGCAATGCTTGGTATGCATTTCTGATACACATTTGCTACATTTGTATCACAACTTCAAATAAAAGCCTTATTTATATTAGTATTTCTCCTGAAATAGACAAAAAGTTGGTGACCATTTTATACACAAAGCATCAAATGAGACTGAGTTAATCTTCCATCAGCAAGAGTCAAAAAGTTACCATTGACTCCCTACATTCATGTATGAAATTGAATGTCATGAATGTGAGAAGACAGCACTGTGGAATTTAAATTGTGATTTTACATAAGTAGAGAGGCTATAGGAGTGTTTCAGTTCTCATTTTCATTCATCCAAAGTATGGCATAACATAAGGTGCTTGTGCCAGCATGGGTCCTCTCTTGGGAGTCAATTTCAGGTAGCTGAAATTAGAAGATGAGAACAAGCTGTCATTCTTGTGTATCTCTTTTCACTAACATACACATCATAATATATGTAATGTCACTTAATCAAGACATGCTGTTGGTCACACACTCAATTCAGTTTACAAGCAGTTAAAAATGTAAATAATCTTTATCTAAACAGTAAGTAATATCTTAGCATTATAGCCATATGTGTCTACCTCACTCTACTGTGTGTCTACCTTACTGTGCTAAAGCATTTGTGACCTTAAAGCATTGTGCTAATACCTTAATTGTAATTGACAAGGCAATTTCCTGTCTGGTGTTGTGCAAAAAATACAGAGCACCAGCCATGAACTTGTAACTACCATGTTAATTCTAATTATAAGTGGCAGCACAATTAACTAGAATATTGCCCCACAAAGGCGTCTTGTATTATTCTATTTTTCCACCATAGTAAGAGTTGTTTTCTTTCATTCCATTTAATAAGTAAAACACATTCTTCAAGTTTATGACATTTTGCAAGTTTTTGTTATTCACTGTACCACATTTAGGCTTTTTTTACAATATTTCAATATGATATTTATTCCATTATCAAAAATTCCCCATTGTTGCATTTTTGAAAACTGGAGAGTTTCAGAACCAATAATCAGCTAACACAAGAATCCAAATTCAATACCAACTTTAGTAAAAATACTTCCTGGCTTAGCATTTGTGCTAATTACATTACAACTCTTTCCATCAATCATGAGAAGACATTGGAATGTATAAGTATAGGTATTTTAGTTTTAGTTGTAAGGACAGGTGCAAGTAAACTAATTAGCTTCAGTAATTAAAAATCCTTATTACTTTGCCTGAGTAACTTGTCTGTGTTATGCACAGACAGGAGATTTACCCCTTAGGACAGTGATTGCTGTGAATTTTTTTTGTTCCCAAAGCACTAGCTTTAGATTTAGCAGTCTCCATAGTTACAATGTGCCTGAAGAGTCCTTGTTTCTTTCCCAACCTCCTTTCCCCTCTGGAGTTTCATTACCTTTTATATCAGGATGAACCTCACTGTAAGTTCAGCCACTGTATCTGCCAATATGTGAAGTAATTTTGGTGCTTGTCCTCCACGATAATCCAGAACAATGATAAAAATATATCTATATGAATTATATCCTTAAATTCTTAATAATTTTCACTCATCCTTTACTCAGTCAATCTCCTGTAGGTTTGTAATCTCTCTAGGACTTGGCCAAATGTGCAAACAGCATGAGTTTATTTGATTCTTGTCTTCAAAGGTTTACCCATCTTGATTAAAAACTGATCTTACAGTACATAGCGTGGCTTAGACTTTAGAAATCTCCTTCTCACTATGGACAATATTTGAACTTCTATTTCAGAACAGTTTTGAAGAATGAAGGATTTTAATATAAATTCTTTCTGACTGAGGCTTAACAAGAAATATCAGTATTCTTGAAATTTTAGTAAACTGACATATAAGCTCGATTTCTGCCAAGATAAACAATGATGATTTTAAAAAGAAAGTCACTTGTTATGACTTTTGGACTTAAACCTCATCCAGCAGTGTACCTGATCCACCATGTATGGTGGAAGGAATTTATTGCAGTTTCTCAGTATCAAAAAAGAAAAAGTTCATGCTGTCATTTATTGACCTTTAAAAAGAAAAATGTAGCTGGCTTATGAGTAAAAGCATTTCTTTCCCCCTCACTTTCTCCATTAGTGTTCACTGCATAGTTTCACAATTTTTAAAGTCTGCCAGCATTAATCAAATGTTCAGTTGTCATAAGATCACAATGATCTGATTGTATAAATCCTTGATATCAGTAATGTTTCGTAACCATTAAGTCCCAAAGAAGTAGTCAATTAGTGCAGGTGGTAGTCTACTAATCATCTGTATTTTGTCTAAATGATTCCAGGCATGGCTGTAGAAGATAACAGCAGCTAAGGTGCACATTCTTTCCTTTCTTTTTTTTTTTTTTTTTTTGTCATTTGTTAATCCCAAAATAAATCACCTATCACAGTTGTCAGTATATTCCTATTCTTTCATTTGAGAAAGAAGTACATAGGCCTAGAAAATAGATTTATTATCAGATTGCCTGGAAATAATTAATTAGTCTATAATTTCTAGTCATACATGATCACTTATATTGGACATCACTTATTATTATTTCATCTTCCATTTGAAAACAGTACCTTTTCTATTCAACTAATACTTTTCTGAGTCACCTGTGATCCTGTACTTTTATATTGAATTTCAACAAAATATTGCAATGCACTTCATGTATAGCAGTATTTCTTATAGTATTAGTAGATTATAAATCAACTTGTCCTGAAGGCAAGAGGTATTTTTTATAGAAACACAGTGTTAATCATTGAAATTCAACTCTTTGGGTAGAAAAATGCTGAAGGACAGGTAGAAATGTTAAAATGTCATGACAGTATATCTGCCATTGTATTCAGTGAGAAATAGAGAAAATATTATAATTAAATGAATTAAAAACACTTTGTGCTTTTTTGTAAGGAATGCAGAAACATTTTTCTTTTTTTTATAAATATGCAAATTGTCTGTTTCCATATATTTCTTGACATGCATTGTGTCCAAATTGGACACAATAGTACTGGAAACATTAGTGGAAAATTAATGGATAGATTGCTCTTCTGAAAACAAAAATCAAAAATAAAATAAGATTTAAAAAATATACATAGTAACTTTTAATCTAGTAACTTGGTTTAGTTAAATAGAAAACAATATCAGAACTGAATTTTGCAGAAATTATTTCTCTCTTGAACATAAAAATATGCATTTGCAAAATAATACACAAATTATAATTGTATTTGCTGAGTGATTGACAACTAGGCCAGAACTCACCCAAAGTGAAAACAATTGTAAATAAGTTTTTCAAATAAAAAAAAAATAGTTCCCAATTTCTAACACAGAAAAATAAGTGTGTTAAAGAAAAGTTTAACTACTAATTCTGTACTTAATTAAACACACTGGGTTGTGAATTGCCTGTAGAACTGAGCAGAGGAGATAGTCTGTTCCTATTACTTTATTTTAGTATTTATTTATTTATTTATAATTCCTAGGGACATAAACAATTTTAAAAGGCATTTCCCTTGCTTGCATGACTTCTCTTTTTTTATAACCAAGTGTGAGGTCAGACAGGGGACCTTTCCTGCTTGCAAGATTTTTCTGGTTCTTGATAGAAGTTGTGAATTAGATTTATTAGCAAAGGTGATAGTATTTACAGTTCTACACAATTCATCTATAATTTCCAGATAAACCCTGCTAAAAATAATCTATTTATAGTATAGAGCTCTTCATGTGGAATGTCTTCTAAAATGTTTAAAGAAATAAACTGTTCAGTATTCATTATTTACTTATGTTTTCTGGCAGTTCAAATTTCAAAATATGAACACTTGAAAAATTTTTAAAAAAGATGGTTCTTTTGATATTTGGAGCTATTTTTTTCCATTTTGTAAGAAAAATTTTACAGACTTTTAAAGGTATTGCTATCCAGAATATTTTAAAATACACTACACTCAGCTTCACATGACTAAGTTGAAAAATGTTTGCAAGTAGAAAATTTATATTTGTGAATGTAATTTTCCTATCTGTTTCATTAAATATTTTTATTTGTTTTTCTAGCTGCAAACGAAACCTGGAACTACAAAGGTAACGTAATTTTTCCTGTCTCTGATTAATTATCAGTAATAACAGTTAGTTGGGTTTTTTTCTGTACTCACACCCACCTGTTCTGTTACAGGTATCCTGCTTGCTATCATCACTTACTAGTGATTAGTAAGGAAAAAACTTAAGAATGGATTTTCAAATGTCCAAAATTGTTAGTTTAAGCAATACTGTCAAGATCCAGTAATTAATCTGAACAGTATAAGTAATCTGAGGAAGAGCTGCAGTGGAAAAAAGATTACTGAATATATTGAATCCATTTCTCAGCAGGGTTGCTCTCAGTGACTTCTCACAATCTGTTCTTATGTCTGGGATTGCCCCAGGCCAGGAGCAGTGTCTTGCATTTGGACTTGTTAAACTTCATGTGTTTCTCACAGACCCACTTCTCAGGTTTGTCCAGGTCCCTCCGGTTGACATCTCTTCCTTCTGCTGTGTCCCCTGGACTGCTCAGCTTGTGCCATCTGCAAACTTGCAGAGGGTCTACTCCATCTCACTCTGTATGTCATTGATGAAGATATTGAAGAGCACAAGTCCCAAGACAGAGCCCTGAGGACACCACTCATTCCTGGCCTCCACCTGGACATGGAGCCATTGACCACGACTTTTTGGGTGTATCCATCCAGCTTAATAATTAACTTATTCTTTGTAATGATGCAGGTCCCTGTAAAAAACCAAGGAAATTTTACTGTCAATTCATCTTGTCAAACAAATAGCTTTACAGGTCAACTCTGGGGGTTAAGTGCACACAACCAGGTGAAATGAATGTCACTTCCATCAATGACCAAAATTATTCTGTGAACTCCAATGGGAGATATTTTGAGTATGTTTATCTAAAAAATACATGAGTTTGGTATAAAGATTAAGGATCTGAAGTGGAACAGCAATTTATTCCAAGAGTAATTACACTAAATCAATAGGAATTAGACACCCGTTTTTCAACAACAGAAATTGACCTTTACAATCCACCATCTAGAATATTTTTTGTTACTTTACTACACTGTCTCGGGCCTGGGTAAGCACTACATACATCATATCAGATTCTCACTATGGAAATTAACTACCTTATTATGTATATTTGAGAAAGGAATTAGTCCAATTGTTTATAAAAATCAATAGTTACCTTTTTGTTTGATCAAACATTTTCCAGTGTTTGTCGTTGTGGTGGATCCCTCAGACGGGGGGTGGTTCCACCACTTCACGGTGGGAGCCAGTCCCCCCTGGAACCGTCCCCCCCAAATATGTAAACCCCCCAGCTGTAACCTAAGCCCTGATCCCATCCCTTCCTTCTCCCCATTGGTTGTGATGTTCCCCTCCTCTTCCCTGACCCTCCACATCCCATAAATATAAAAATCTCTTTCTTCATCCTGGACCCTTGGAATAAACTTCTGGAATATCCAGTGACTAGCCTGAGTTCTTTGTCTCTGGTCGCTCCAATCTGTGGGTGGGGAGTGGACGAGGGGTGGAAGGGTGTTCTGACAGCCCAGGAGTGTGTAGTGATCTCTCAATAGCTTAGAGACACTTTCGGTAAAAGAGCTTTCCACCCTCCTCCCCCTCTGCCCCAAGTGGGGATACAGGTAAAAATCCTGAAAGTGCTCGGAAGGTTTATGATAATGTAATGGGGTATTCTAAAAAGGTCTAAGTTTTATTAGATCTGTTTAAGGGGAAATTCGTTTGTCTGGGAAGGAGAAATCGGTAACACAGAAACACGAAAGTTTTTTAATCTCGGAGTCGAAGTGGTAAGTGAGGTTTGCGGGGTGAATTTTTCTTTTGTTTTTTTCTTATTCTTTCTTTCGGTGTTGGGAAGAATTTATTTGGGGAATATGGGTGGGAAGTTAACCCGTCCCCAGTCAGAGCTTTATACCTACCTTAAAACTACCCTTAAGTCAGATAATTCCCAGTTTTCTAAGGGGAATTTAAAATGTTTTGTTCGTTGGATTTTTAACATCTTTCCGAATGTTTCTGTAGCTGCTGTTCAGTCTCTTAGTTTCTGGGATAAGATCGGAGAGAAACTAACTGTTTCACACAGGCTGGGGATCAAACGACTGCTAATTTTCTCCCTTTGTAGTGATTTACAAGTCTGTTAAGAACGCTAAGACTAATCAGTTCTGCCAAAAATTCAGATCTCTCTTGTGCTGTCTCCCCTGTGTCTGTTCCCTCCCTCGCTGTCCCTAAACCCCCAGAACCCCAGGGGGAGAAGCCCTCCCCTATCCCCTGCTCCAGCCTTTGTCAACCATTTTTCAAACCCATTTGATTCTCCCATTCCAGTTCTTGAACTTAGTTTAATTTTTTTTCTATCTGCACTTTCCCTGCAACTCTGTATCTTGTTTTATTGTTTCTTCTGGCTCTGTTGATTTTATTTTGAAAAAATAATACCCAGACTTACTGGGTACGCCTATGAATTAGGGAAGACACGAGTTGTGTACAGCCTAGGGCCCGTCAGCTAAAAAAAAAAAGCCTCAAATGATAAGTGAGATAAGTGTGAAGGTATTGCAACATTTCAAAGTTTGTTGTAGCTATTTTTGATGCTGATAGCAACTGTCATTTGAGTTTGGGAGTGTGACAGAAAAGTTCTTATGCTTTCTTCCTCTGCCATAGCTAGTGAAGAAGGAAAATGGTCTTTCCTTGAACATATTAAAAATTAATGTTTGACATGCAGATGTGTTCACATACAAATGAGCCATTAGCCACCTTTAGATCCTTGGGTTAGAAATGTTTGTTTCAGTTACTTGGGTAAGCTGTGACTTTGGCTGGCAGGGCCCTAAGTGTGACTCCTCCAGACAGTGACAGTTTACTACCTGTGCTACAGTCACCTCAGCCCACTGCAGTCACTGCTGTCCGTGTTATTTGTTCTTCTGGTGGAGTTGGAATTTCTGTTCTGACCTATTCTGATCTATTCTGATCTATATGTTCTGATCTATACTATTTTTAATTTCCTTAATAAAAGCAATATTATAGGTCAGGAGGTTTTCCTTATAAAGTACTGAATGCTTACACATTTGTTAATTACTGTGTTATTAAATGGATTATAACAAAAATCATTTAAGTTTTTCCTAAATAATGTGAAAAGAGATCAAATGTCTGTGTTTTTCATTGTAGCAGTGCTACTTACATCCAGATACAAACATTATTATTATCAATAGGAACAATAATTATTTTTATTATTGTTGCTACTACTATTGTATAATAACTTTTCCAGGTCTTGAAACTAACCTGACAAAGTAAAATCATTTCTGTGTGGTGGTGCTATGAGACGTAGAACAAGATCTGTTCCAAAGGTATTCTAATTTCTCTGAGTGCAGAGCAATAAAGTACTGGAAAACTATCTCAGGATGTTACTCTAGTGTAGCCTTTCCAAAAATAAGCAACTTAAGGATCTGATGGATTCGTCCCTAAATAGTTTCTTTGTTTATATATTATTTCAGTTTTTTGGGTTTTTTTATGGAGTACTTCTGCTGAAACAAGCCATTGCAGCAGTTATTTTGTTCTATCCTTGGTTTACTTAGGTTAAACTAAAACAAGTTGTAAAAGGAAGTCATAATTCATAATATAAATTATCCGCAATAATTTATATCACAGGTCTTGCAGATATGTGAACAACTTCAATAATAAGTAGTATCTACAGGGAAAAAAAAGAAAAGCTGTTGTATCTGTATGATAAACCTTACCTCCTACACCCTTATATCCTCCTGGAATACTTCTGTATCAAAACAGCAGTTTATTCCAGAAGCAGTTTATTCTTGAGTTTACATCAGGGATTTTCTTTTGTTCTTGTGTAAACTCATACATGATTGACTCTTGCTCAAATTCCTATAGTCTGCTATTTCAAAAAACTTTTGAAACAAAAGTTTTTTTCCTAAATCATCATCCATTAGGAATAAACAACGAACTTTTTTAACATAGTCATCTCACTCCCATTGTTGTTTCAAGTTTAAACAGTGTCCACATCAGAAGGCACAATTTGCCCACACTTTTTTTCTCTTGCTACAATGAAAACACCTCTTTGCATTCAGTAAGCACTCCTGCAATGACCAAAGTGCAGACATTTACCTTTACCTGGTAAAGCGAGATCTGCAAAAAGCTCTGCAGTGCTTGGATTCAGTGAACCTTTCTTCATGCTTGACAGTATGGAAGAGGTCAAGCTGATGCAGTAGCAGTTACTTATCCTGCTTCTCCCAAGGGTAAACTGTCCAGCGTTGAGACTCTAGTCCCCTTTCTCCTCTTTGAATAATTGATTTGACAGAAGGAGTGGAGCACCTGCTGGTGGGAAGTTATCATCCCTGTAGGGGCAGACCTTGGCCTACTTGGCATAAATGCTTCTGTTTTAGACTGATTTTGACAATGTTTTTGGAAGAGTTATACATATAAGAACTGGGAACAATGAGACATAAAGGGTAAAATATAAGCTCCTCTCCTTTTTTTCCTTTTCTCTATTTTTTTTCTGTCCTGTGTGAATTTAGTAGTTAGACAGCAACCATTTATGCTTAATAATTTATTTAGTAAAATTAGGGTTCAATGCATGTGTTCAGGTTTGCAATAATTACTGCAACTGAAGAAGCAAAGGGCCTTCATCTGAGTTCTGCAAAAAGAGTTTTTAATACAAAAACCTTATGACCTCAGGCCATGATCATGGACAGGTAGGATAGATGATCATAGTGACAGCACATATGGAGAGTAATGATTTGAATAATTTTACCATTTATTGTTTAGATTTCATAATTATTTTGTAAATGGCCATGAACCCTAAAATATGACTTGAACTAGTCTTCCTGAACACTGAAATTCCTAACTGAATCAACATTGGTAGGCATTTACTGATCACCTGAAATGTCAGGAAAATAAGCATTTGCAGGCTTGCATTTAAAGGCCTTTAAATAACTGGTGCCTGCAAATGACCTTCAGAAGCTTCTTTTGGGGCTTTGGAGAGGACCACCATTTCTCTGTGGAGTTTGTGAGCTTGATCTGAAATAAAGCACATACGTTTCAGGTCTGATTGTTGCTGAGGGGAGCAATACCATCCTCTAAGCCCTCTAGTCTTCCATGGTCTAGAGGTATGATGTTCCCTCTAGACAGTAGGAACTACCACACAAAGTCATTAATTAGGGATTATATGACTCTCTGAATTTAATTTCTTCCCAACCCTTGTTACATCTGCTGAAAAATCAAGAAAAATCCCACCAGCTAAGCAACGCCAAAAGCACAGGATGCTCCTCTGGAGAAACCTATACATCCCTTTCCTTGCTGGGAATATGGACAAGAAAGGAGTCTGTGCAAACATGATTAATTTGTTTCATCATGTCCTAATGATGTCCATCACCTGAAAAGCAGAGACTGTGTTGTGTTTAAGTTGACATGCAGAGGTTTAAATGTTTCACTATTTCTTCCCCAGCTCTCTCCCAACCACACAAGCTATGTTCCTGCACCATGCTGGAGGCATGCTCTAATGTTAAGTTCTTTGGAATTATTTTGTTTTATAGTTTTCCAGTGTCTGATGGTTCATGTTTCTACGTATTTGCCTGAGTAACTGAAGAATACTTAAACACAATGTCAGCCCTGATCTTAGAGGAAGAAGATCCTCTCTAAGGCTTTGTGCAGTTTCACCTAGAACACACAGCTATGGCCAATGGTAGCTGTGGGTTGGCTCCTTCCAAGCACATGCCTGTGACTTTATTTTTTTTTCTTCTTAGAAGCAACATGTCTTGCCATTTTGTTCGAAATCCATGTAGCATCTCTTGATATCCCACCTTCTGCTTCCTAAATATCTGCAAAGCTTTTCAGTAAACCACGTTTTACATAGATATTTATGAGATACAAGGTTTACACCACTCACAGATCCTCATACCACCAGATTTTAACTTTGGAGCTTTTTGTAGTGACTAAAGCAATATATATGAGCTTTAGACACAGCATTTAAGGTTATGGAAGCTTCAGGTTATGCCTTCCGGTAAACAATTTCAGATGAGGAGAAATCCGGCACAGATTTTTTCCTCATGCCTTTCACAATTGAAAACTCACCCTAGTTCCTTGTTTCTTACTGAGGAAAATATTCAGTTTGCCTTTGAGTGAAACTCAGGGATGAAATAATAAGGTGAAAAACTAGATTTGAGGGCACTGACCTGAATTGTGAGAAGTTAATAATATTCTATAATATTTTTTGTATATGCATAACTGAGGAACTCTCCCCTTCTGCTTGACTTTAGAGAAAATGAAAAGGTCCTCCTTTCCCTCAATCAAAGGATTCTATAGAGTCATAACAGAGATTGTCAGCATGCCCCCAAAATGGCTGGCTCATATCTGATTCTGGAAGAAAAATGTATTTAAAATATTCTTCAGGGAAAACTCAAGACAACTGAGCTCGGCTGATTGGCTAAAGATTCTATGAGGAAAAAGGCAACAATCCTGACAATTATTTTCACTATCTGTAAAAAAATGTTTGCAACAATGGCAACTGATGCTGAAGATTGAATACATCTGTGTAGATATCTATCAGTGCAGTACAGAAAAATGTGTGCCCATTTCCAAGGCACCTAATGTGTCTTTTTCATAACCGTGTGAAAAACAAGCTGTACAGTCTTCATCATCCCACAGTTTGTACTTACTGAAGCTGCAAATACATTGACTGTCACTAATCATTACAGTTTTTCATAGACTTCATTTCAGGTAGACTAGTGAAGAATTTCATGGGAAAGCTTTGATCTACAGATGCTTGGTTTTATCAATGTTCTGGGCACACTTGTCAGTCCCATCCCCGCCTCCCCTGTCACTTATTTCCCTATTTTTTTCAGACTGTTGGTGATGTGGGTAGAGTCTGCTGTATTTATAGGCAAAAATTTATTTATGTGTTGGACTCTGTATCTTAATATATGGGGAAAGTATCCACAGTCTCAGATCAATGCCTACAACTCCCGACTTTGAAGAAAAAAGTGTAAATAAATATTAAAACTGGAATAAGACTAAACTCAGTTCTAGACTGCCAAAGAAATATCAGAAGGTAATAACCTTCTGTCAATTAAAACTGTAAATCTACTTTACAGTAAGCTACATAAGCATGTAAGATTGAGATGCCTTTTGCATTTTGCATACACTATTACAGTATTAAATTTCAGTATTACACATTATTAAATATTGTGATTTCTCAGCGCAAAAAATTATTTTCCATAAAACACAATAAATATAAGAAACCAGAAGCATTACAGCAAGGTAAGCAAGACTATTATACTTAACTGTGAACACAAGTGCTAAAAGGAGATCATGATAGTTTTCAGAGCCCTGATCTTGATCCTCTTGAATGACAAACTGTCTTCTCACTTGAAGATGAATTGCAGGTCATTCAAAAGTACTTGTCCAAAACTGATCAATACTTATTTTACCAGAAGGTTTGTGACAACAGTGTAAAAAAAATTAACCAATGTTGAATTTGAAGACTGATGCATCAAGGCATAGCAGCACAACCTTTAGAAAGAAAACCTCAATCTAGTCATTAAACTTTGCCTAAAATAATGAAAACTTCTCCGAAGTTTATTGTAAGAAAGGGTAATAAACTGACGAATTTTTTTACAATAATATTGCAGAAAGCAGGGTATTGCTTCTGTGGCAGTTTTGGCTGGGATAAAATTAATTTTCTTCAAAGTAGCTGGTATGGAGCCATATTTTGGATTTGTACTGGAAACAGTGTAGATAATTTAGGGATGTTTTAGCCATTGCTGAGCAGTGCTTGCACAGTCAAGGACTTTTTTGCTTCTCATCCCATCCCACTAGCAAGGAGGCTGGGGGTGCACAAGTGTCTGGGAAGGGACACAGCCAGCACAGCTGACCCCAGCTGACCCAAGGGATATTCCATACCGTATGACCTCGTGTTCATATATAAAGCTGGGAAAAGAAGTAGGAAGATGGGGATGTTCAGAGTTATAGCATTTGCCTTCCTAAGTCACCATTTTGCATGACAGAATTCTGCTCTCCTGGGGGTAGCTGAACAGCTCCTTGCCCATGGGAAGGGTGAAAGAATTCTTTGTTTTGCTTTGATTGTGTGTGTGGCTTTTTCTTTATCTATTAAACTGTCTCAATCTCAGACCATGAATTCTCTCACTTTTACCCTCCCCCCATCCCACTGTGAGCAGAGTGAGCAAGTGACTGTCTGGGCCTTAGGTTCAGTCTGTGAAAATTCTTAGTTGCAGCTTGGTTACTGGTTGGGGTTAAACCATAACAGCTCCTTATGCTGCAATATAGTTTTAATGAAAAATAAAACCAATTCTGATTCCTGAGCTGTTTTGCAATGACTGTGAAAACCTTTATGACATATGGCCAAGTTCACTCTGTAGCAAGGACTACAGATTTAACTCTGTACTCAGTTTCATCCAAATAAGTCAGCAAAAATATAATTCAAGCTACATTGATTTCTCTAGTCAGCCAGCACAGTACATCCTGGATCAGCTCAAAGAGAGGCTTCAGTTTTAGAAATCATAACAGATTATAAAGGGCACAAGAAGTGAATGGCCAATTGAGCAACATTACCTCTTAAATGAAAAATACCCACCAAGTCAAATATTGTTAGAGAGGAAGGCAGGTGCTAAATGTGAATTTTTTCTGTGAGGAACAAAGAAGGAATTTTCAAGGAGCCTTAATAATCTACTGCTTCCATAAATATTCAGTACATTGTAGTTGTTAGTAACATATTTGTGGTGTTGAACGTAACATTTGTTCAATTCTTTATTCCTCAATTCTTCAGCTTTCTCACTTCTCATTAAGTAGTATTCAAATACACTCTTTTAGCATTTTCTTTTGCAAGCAGCATGACACAATGTAGAGCTTTCTTGGCATTCTAATCAATGAGATGCAGCGTATTTTACCAGAACAAAGAAAACCTACTTTAATTGAGAATTATTGTTAGCCTCTTCATCCTTACTGTTGAACTATGCAGGCCCTTATCACATTAGTATTACATGGCCTGGGAGAAGGGTAATTGCATCATTAGTCTCTCTTGGTTTCTGTCACAGCCCTTTCAACATGCTCATCCTTTCCGTTACTTCATGATTTCATTTAGTATTTGCCATGGTTAGAATCATATCAGCAGCAAGAACTTTCTGAATTAACAGTCATTGTATACTCTAGATTCCTTTCTCATGAATTACGGGGCAATTGACTTTTTTTTAATAAACAGTGTCCTTTTGAGCTTTTATGTCCAAATAGATGGATATTGAATTTTTATTTTGGAGTTTGAATCAGAAATATAAACAAGTAATCAAAGCCTGTCATTAATAAAATTACAAAGCATGACTTTAAATGTAGTATAATCCTCTAGGTACCTACTGCATATCCATTCCCTTCAAAGAGTTAAAGCTGTTAAATGCCCCAACATTGTGGCAGTTGTATGTATGCATGTTATATCTTTTTCTATTAATATTTTTTTGAGGGGACAGACAATGCAGTTGCTGAAAATAAGAAGATGAATCTTGCCTCCAAATTTACATTGGCAATATGAGATCCTTGCATTTAGTATTTTCAAGGGACACAGTACAGGGAAATGTAGGGAAACATTATTAATGGATGCAAACCTTCCCTTTTTCATTATATTGTATATTTTCAGGTGTTTATGTCTGTCATGATAATAAAAAATAGATAAATAAAAAGGACAAAAATAATTATTACAATTACTTTTGAGAGCTGACAGAGATAGCAAGAGATTTGCCTTTCATATCTCAAATGTCTTTGGTTCCCTAATGGTGTGTATGTGCCTATAGACAGACACAGATACTGCATAAAATACAAAAGGTCTCTCTATAGTTAGAAAGCCTTATGCAGCCACAGCCTCCTTGATAATTATAGGCATGAAAATGAACATCTGGATCTTAGTGATACAAATAATACTTTCATTCAAGTCCTCTCAAAGGTCAAGATTCTGTCACTAGCATTCATAAAAAGTGTTTGAATAGTCGTATTTCAATAATGGGACTGCTTACAGAGTTGAATACTGTCTTCAAGAAAGGAAGAAAAAGATCTATCTAAAAGACACTTCAAAATGTTTGCTGGTGGGATAGTACAATTCCCTCATTTCAAGCCATTTTTCTGAACTTGGTACTCAGGCGGGATGAAACAGATTCCTAAAAGGCACGAACAATGCCCTGGGAAACTGTTGAGGTTCCTACTTTGCCTGGAATATTACATATTTCTTTGACTGCTGTGATGCTGTCCTTCCATGTTAAATCCAGTAGTTGCAGCATTATTTCTTCAGCGAGTGATGGAGGGAGCAGGATGGAATTAGGAACCAGATATGTTCTGCTGCATGAGTCTTATGGGAACGTGTTACTTCAGGGAAGAATCCCGAAAGACTCAGTGCTTCTGTAGCCAGCCTGACTTTTTTTCTTTAGCTTCAGAATTTGTCTTTTGGGAGAAGGAGGGAGTATGTAAAAGGAAGGCATAAGACGATACTCTAGGGAGTCATGTCACCAAGGACAAAGCCAAGGAAATCAGAAATATACTGTGAGTTGAGCCTGTTAGTAACTGATACCAATTACATTCAAATCCATTTACTGACAACCTGAATATCCTTAAAGAGGAATGTATGTTGCGCTAGGGAGGGAAGATATATAGGAAAAGAGATTATATTCATATTCACAAAGTAGTAATTTTTGTTTTCAGAGAATGACAGTAAATTATCCAATTTAAGGTCATTTGATCCACTTTATGATCACCTGAACAAATCTAAGAATATAATAAATTCAGAATTTTTAAAATACATTTTCATTGTTTTCTCCGCCATGCCTTTCACTTTATTTTACTTGGATATATGGCTTCTAGCATTATTGTTTATAAACTGTGTAATTTTTAAATGGCTTGAAGATTACACAGAAAGAGCTCTCCTCAAACCTAAATTTAGATGATATTTTGAACATCTCAAATTGCTGATTGAAGTCAAATATTTTAGTTTAATAAGTCAAACCAACTTAAATGTCACAAAACTTCCTTCCAGCTATTCTACAGAGAAACCTGGTAAACCTGTGACTATTGTATCAAAGAGCTATGAAAGTAAATCATGCAAGAAACTGTATTAACTATAAGCTCATATGATCATTTCAGAATTTATGATCAATTTAAAAAGGTGAAATACTAAGATATGACTCAGCACTCTGCATTTGCAGCCCAGAAGGCTAGCAATATGCCAGGCTGCACAAAAAGAAGTGTGACCAGCAGATTGAAGGAGTTTATTTTTCCCCCTCTTCCTTGCTTTTGACCTTTACAGATCTTGAACTGTATTTCTTTGTTAACTTGTGAGAACAACAGAAACCAGTGGTAGAATTTAAATAAATAAATTTTCAAAAGAGAGAGAAAAAAGGAACTGATGAATATAGCATCTGTGATTCTATCCAAGATCTGTGATTCAACTCCAAGAGTTGAAGTGATGATTTAAAGTTCTGTCATTTGGATAAACTACAAGACAGAAAAATCAACCAGTATATGAGCAACAAGCATCACTGGGTCAGTCAGAACTGCTTTGATCTTTATGGTTTTTTATTAACTTTTTGCTTGGCAGTACACTAACAAATTCATCAACATATAACAGCCTCTTGGAATGAATATTTAGGCTGAAAAATTAACAAAATCACAGCATTACAGAATTGTTGGGACTGGGACCTCTGGAGATCATCTATTCCAAGCCCCCTGGTAAAGCAAGTTCACCTAGTGCAGGTTGCACAGGATTGCATCCAGGCAGGTTTTTAATATCTCCAGGGAAGGAGACTCCACAACCTCTCTGGACAGCCTGGTCAATGATCTGTCACCCTCAATATTAAGAATTTTTTCATTGTGTTCAGATGGAACTTCCTATGTTTAATTTTGTGTCCCTTGCCCATTGCTGGCCACCACTGAAAAGAATCTGGCCTCATCCTCTTGACACCCACCCTTAGGATATTTATATGTATTCCTTGTCCCAAGGAACAGGAGACACATGAAAAACATACTTGAGGAACTATTAAAAAGAAAAAATTGCTAATGCTGTACATTTTAAGTTTTCTATTATTTTTTCCTGTCCATTCTGACCATTATATATTTAAAATATAAATTACTATCAATTAATCTCACATGCCAAGAGAGTAATAAGAAACTCATTTTCTTCATAAAGAAAAATAAATCAAATAAACCATCTAAACAGCAGAAGTAAGTTCTATTTTCATTATACCTTTCTACAGCAGAATTGCACTAAATAAATCATAGATGTACTGCAGATGTGAAATCCATTCCTTTCTACCTATTATTTTGTACACTCTCTAATTCCCTTAAGTTATTATTAATACTTTCTCACCAATAACCTGTCTGTGGTTGTAGAAAACTGAAAATGTAATGCCATTTGTTCTTTTCCCCTTGAATAAACATGTGCCAACACTGTATTAGGAACTGTTGGTTTTGTCATTCCATTGCCGAAATTAAAAATCACTCAATTTAATAATAATAAAAAAATGACAATTTTTTGACCAACCTAAAATAATATATTTAACAGCATCATTGCAATTTTCAGTGGCATGTCAAAAAGTTAAAAAATATTCCAAATATAGTAGTTTACAAATTTACTAAGATGTTCAGTGATATTAATTTAAATTATGTGTGTTTCATCATCTGCTTAGACCATGTGACTCACTTTGAAACACATGCTCTGCTGGGAGCTGATGGGGTCCATTGGTCAAAGAGAAGAGTGTCTTCAGTCATTGGCTGGCCAAGAGGGCAAAGATGGCTTTAAACTAAGCTTGCAGACGGAGGGGAACCTCAGTCCATCCACTCCAAATGGTTTGATGCCAGTGCTAGTAAGAGATTCCAGAGCGTGGAGAGGGATTGCAGATCAGCAGGAGACCACTTGAAGGGTTGCACACAGGAGCTCCTGCCACTCCAGCCAGCAAGTTGGCTTCACGGGGGAAGCAACTTGAATGCCTTTATGCAAACACATGTGAGGCGAGGTAATCTTTGTTTTTCTTCCCGCCAATGACTCAGCCCTGTTAACGCCCTCTGGGGAAACAGCAGCACAGTTGCACCCATCCTGAGGGTCATCTCTGCTAATGGAATTCAGATGAACTGAATAGGCACCAGCAGGATAGACAGCTGCAATGACCATCAAGGACTCTAAAAGTATCCTATGACACAGGGCTACATCATCCCATTGTTAAAGTCCCCGCTCTGGGGGAGGTACTGAATATTCCTGTCTGTATATAATTTGGGCACTTGGGGATTTGACACCACTACCACTGGATATCCAGTGGAGTATGGGAGCTTCTGCTGGCCCATGGTTTAATTGGACTCTGACTGCTACCCTGACCAACAGGAGCCAGGTTGTGCTCTGACTTTGGGGTTTTAAGTCAGTTTTTCTCTATTGCTGCATTTATTGTAATCTTTCTATAAAACTGTAACTCTGAATTGTAATCTCTTGCAAGGTATTATGTGGGGTTCATTTCTCCTGCTGGTCCAATTTCAAACCAACACACTCAAGACCTTTTCCTCAGGGCTGCTTTTAATCCATTCTACAAGCAGCCTGTATTTGTGCTTGGGATTGTGTCCTGTCCCACTGTAAAAGGGTTGTGTATCTTTGGCCTTTTCCACCTTGACAAATTGTGCACCTAAGGATCCTTATTAAAAGAGGTAAACCCTTTTTTATCCCCTAAACTGTGTTTGGCTCATAATTCCAGGACCAGAGAAAAAGGCAACAATGAAGGTGCACACCATGTGTGACGCGTATGCAATTTTTATAGTATTTGCAAATTAGCATATCTGACAAAGATTCCCCAATAAGAAGCTTAACAGATGAAGTAATGTCTGCCCAATTCTGGCTATTTCTATAGTCTACCCCCTCTGATGAGACTTGAACCCTGTTAACAAAAATATGTCTTGAAGAGCTGGTTTCAACCTAGGTTTCTATGGAGAACCAAGATAGCAGAGGGGTTTCAGGCCCTCAACTGAAGGTTTTTAGAATGTTTAGTCTTTCTGCCTAGAAAAATACCGGAACTAAGTTACAATAATAGGCTGCAAAAGCTACAAATATGTGTACTAAGAATACAGAGAATATCTAAAATTTATATAAAAGAAAAAGGCATAAAATCAGCACAGCATCACCAGAAGTTCAAGGGAAGTAATTGTGCCCTACTCCTTTGTTGTCAGGAAATCCCACATGGACTACTTGTGCTCAGAACTGTGACCTGCAACATATGAAGGACATGGACACATTGGAGCAAGTCCAGAGGAGGGGTACAAAGATGATCTGTGGGCTGGAGCACCTTTCCTGTGAAGGCAGACTGAGGCAGTTGGGATTGTTCAGCCTGGAGAAGACTTCAGGGAGATCTTACAGCAGCCTTCCTGTATCTAGTGGAGACCTGCAAGAAAGCTGGAGAGGGACTGTCTGCTATGGCATGTAGTGATAGGACAGGGGGTAATGACTTTAAACTCAGAGAGGTTTAGATTAAATATCAGAAATAAATTTTTTACTGTGATGGATATGACTCAGAAACAGGTTGCCCAGAGGAGTTGTGGTTGCCCCATTCCTGGAAGTGTTCAAGAAAAGGATGCATGGGTTTCTGAGCAACCCGGTCTATGATTTTGAACAGTGTAGCTTCTCAGATGCTATAAAATGACCTGCCACACTTGTACAAGGCATAGGACCCCATTTATATATTTTTATGCAAGAAAATCTTATCTAGTACATTTTTTCAGTAAATACTGGAAAATATAAGGCAATATTAAAAACCTCATGGAGAATATAAGCATTTTAACAAAAATCTGTTGGTTTGCCAAGGACATAGAACAGCCAGCAGAAGTCTTTAAAAATCTATCGACTGCAGACATTTAAATATTAGAAAAACAGCTTCAAAATCTGAGGATCAGATCTCTTCAGACAAGTAATAAATGCATGTCAGGACATGAGGTAAAGATAAGCAGGTCTAGGTGAAACACATTTAGCTGAAGTTGTTGTGTGAGCAGGATTAAAAATATAAAATCCAGAAGCATTTTTGGTCAGCAGAAAGAACAACTGAGCAAAGGGCTGGATTTCAAAGCATTACATCTGAGCTAAGAATTCTGATAGAACAATCCTAATTATGTGATTGGGAGTAAAAAACCAGATATTTTATAAGTACATAGTTAAGTGTACACTACTGAGGGGAATATTTGTCAATCACAGTGGAATAGCACCAAAGTCCTTTTTAACACACAAAATGCATATTATTTTATGAGTTCAAGTTAGAATTTGCATTCCTTTCCAATGTCCTTTAAAGTGAAGTTAGATGTTAATTAAACTCCCACTTTTCCTACCAAATATTCTTCAACTCACTTGTAAAGATCAGTAGAAATTTTTGGGATTAAGAAGCCAAAGACTGACAAATATTTTATAAATACCTTACATATCCATTGAATTTTTTCTGCTTTTAGTGTTAGTAATTCAAATCCCCTTTACTCTTTAGAGTAATTTCTATTTATGCAGTGTAGAAAGATAAATTCAAAACAAGAATTATCACCCTTGGGTTTTTTTATACCAGTAGCACAGCCTTGCCTTTATCTGAAAGTGTAGCAAGAATCTCTCATAAGAGCATAATTTCTGCTTTGTCTGTAAAAACTATTAACAGGGTTGTTTCTTTGTAAAAACACCTTTAAATAGCTTGGTTGATGGAAGGGAGGATCTCAACTACGGACGGGGTCCATGCTTCAGCTGAGCATGGGCTGAAGTCCTGTTCAATGCTACAAGAATTTTTAATTGCCTCAGAATCTGAAGGGATATAAAAAGATCTATGATTTTCTTTTTTTATAATATTAGGTCTAACAAATAACATTTTAAATGATACCCTAGAGTCTGAGGGCATTTCTTACTAGAACCATGATGAACCAGCACCTCCTGGTGCAAAATACTTCTCCATAGTTGTTGGGTGGTCTCCACAAAGCCATCTCTTCAGGCTGAACAAATCCAGGTCCCTCAGCCTCTCCTTACAGGATAAGTGCTCAAGCTCCTACCCAGTGCAGGGCTCTGCTGAAATTATTCCAGTTCATCAGTATCTTTCCTGGATTCATTTGTCCAAAAGTGCTGTACTCTAAATGTGCTCTCACAGATGCCAGGCACATGGCCTAGAGAGTTTGTTTGAAGACTGAGACAGAAAAAGCATTGAGTACCTCAGCCTTTTGCATCTACTCTCACTAAATAACTCATCCCACTTAGGAACTGGCTTAGAATGTTACTTTCTTGGCCTTTTACTATTAACATCACAGTTGAGGCTCTTGTTTCTGTGATGTTCTCTGCACACTTTGAATTGCAGCATGTTATGTAAGGCAATAAACAGTCCCATAATATTAAATATTGGAGGATTGATTCTAAATATTTTAAGGCTTGTTTAGCAAAAGATCAAATAAATAAAATTGATTTGCACAAGTACTGAATCGCCGCCTCTGGAGTCATTCGGTCTGAATTTTAACGGTCATTTAAAAGATTATTTTTTCTGCCATTGTGTTAAGAACAAAATATAGCAATTTATCATCTTATGAGGTTGTTATTAAGAAATTATAATCTCCAAACCAGAGAATACAAGAGAAATTTTTCTACTAATAGGATTCATCTCACCAATATTCACCCCGTAAATTTAACCACCACGACATAGATAGGCCTCCTGCATAGTGCAGAGAGAAAAAGGCACTTTTAAAGTAAGTATCAAATACATGAGAATTGCTGTTCTTGCTCTTTCTCATAATGACAGAGTGAGCCTGAACAACTAATTTACACTCAGCAACAATGTTTTAAATTGGGAAAGTCATGTGAGATGGATCTACTTTCAATGTATAATCTAACCTAGTAAAATTCAATCACAACACCATTCCATTCATAGGTAAGCATCTTCTTTTTTTTCATTCTCTTGCCTTTTGTGTTTTTTAAAATTATGATATTATTACCTCCAGGATTGGTATGAATGAGATGGAAAGCTACAGAAAAACTACAAAATTATTCCTGACTTTTCTTCAACATGAAAATGAAGAAACATTTTATTTTTAAATGTAACAATATTAAAACTGTTTTTAACTCTAAAATCAATTAATAATGCAAGCATATAATTTCTTCTCACATGGAAACAAACAAAATAGACTAATTTTACAGAAGTTTGAAAGTATTCTAAAAAGCAGAGTGACTTAGTGGGAGTATTATCTGTACCAGGAATTGTTCTAGCTTTGTGCTTACAACAAAAAATATTTGCAAGAATAAATAAATTCTGGTTATATTTATTCTTTAGATTTTTTTTTACCTCTTACTTTTTAAATGTTTCATTTTCTGATCTCTCTCAAGTGGTCCAGGAGTTACAGGATTGTATCAGCTGATAAAGAATGTAAGTCTATTACTCTATGTATATCTATGTCTGCTAGCAACAAGATGACAAATGGACAGGAATTTAGTCTCTCAAAGTTCAATAAGCTGGTATTGTCCTGACATTGCGGACTGTTTACCACAAAAATCCTCTACATCTATCACCCAGACCCAGCCTTTGCCTGATTCTAATTCTACTGATGTTGAAATGTGAAGCCCTTTGTGAGTCATTTATCACACTTATTAAAATGTTCCATTGTGGATTAGAATAGCAATTCACTATTACTTCAGAATGCTGCCCAAGGGCTATTCTATGCAGGAAATTCTAATGCTTTATTGAAACAGTGGTTTGGTATTAATAAATGATTCTTTGCAAAGGCACTATGCCTTCAATTGTGAAAAATGATGCTGGCATTTCAAAGCTGCCATCACTGCCCAGTATTATGTAAATCCCCTTACTTATTACTGCATTTAAATCTGGCCTAAATACTTCACAGTTAATATTTTAACAAGTATATGTCAATGGGATTATATAGAAAACTGTAAGTAAGGAATGACTTTCTGCTTACTGAACTATAAAGAAAAGCTCAGTCCTTTGGAACATAAGATAAGTGATACAAACTTAAATAACATCCAAAGGGACATTCTTTCCCTATTAAAATGACATAATTAGAAACATTTTCATGATTATTTTTCTAAAAAGTTTAATCTTGTTTTTTCCAAAGCCAAAAACTCAATGGGAGCAAAACAAGCCCATGAAAAATTTCTGAATCATGTCTTAAGTGACAGATTGACTCTACAAATACATTAAGGTAACTGTTGATCTAAGGTTGACAAAAGATTACCATTTAGATGTTTGTGTTGTCTAAAATATGCTGCACCAGACTGACTTTTATTCATGTACAAAATGTGTGTTCATTCAGCACAATGAATTTTTTCATCTACTTAACTGAATGACACCTGTTCCTTTTTGCAGCTCTGAAGTCCCTTGATACAGCTTGCTGACATTGATTGTGAAAAGTTTTCAAGAGAAGTTGCGACTCTAAAAGATGACTTCTGTATATTTAATACTTTATTTAGAAAGATACTTCAGCAGCTAGGGTGTAAGATCCAACTTTCAAACTCTGAAACTAATTTTTGTTCTGCAGTCTTGTATCACATGCATGACTATATCATTTATACAGAGATTTTCAAGACCGCTTACATAACTTTCACGTTCCACACAATATCACTTTTGTGTCTTGCTCTTCTCATTTTTAAAATGAGATCAGTAACACTTCTCTATCTCACAAGTGCTTCAAGAGTAAATCTTGTAAATTTTCTGAAGGTCTCAAACACCATATGTAAGAAGTATAAAAATGCCTAGGATCAACAGAGTCATAGTAACTTAAATGAGATTGCAATTACTTAAACTCCTTCAAAAAACATGTGGGAAAAATTATTCATTATAGCCCTCATTCATCACAAGTACTTTCAGAAAGTGAAGAACATGGAATATGCCACTGCAATGCGTTCTTTGAGGTGAGTTACAATGAAATTTGCCTTGAGGAATATTCGTATGCAAATGACAACACTTCTGTGACCGAAACACAGAAGTCAAATCCTCAATGTAGTCATTCTAAATCATTACTTTAATCCAGAAATACAAATGTTATGAGTATATCTCATATGCATAAATCTTTTTTATATTATTTACTTTTTTATGTTGTCTTAAGTTACAAATATTATTTTTCTCAATCAGAAATACATATCCACAATGAATAGATGTAATTACTAAAGTGCAAAGGTAGAATAAGAGAAGTTCTAGTTAGTTCCTAGATGTCAGTCTTTGTAGTATGGTATCTGTTTAGAAATATGGATGTGTAAGGCAAGAAAGGTTATTCATACATTTAAGAGTTTTGTTTACTCAGATTTTTAACATTATATTTAAATAATAGAAGTGAGAAGTTAAGAAATCATAAGTAAGACTTTAATCTTCCATTCTTGTCCATTAGTGCAGCAATACCTTTTAGAACTTTAAAGAAAATATTTATCTTTAAAAATTTACCTTAAAAATTAACTGAAATTTTCTGCAGCTCAAAAATGTGATTCAGTTCCCACTGGAGCAAGTGGGAAGACTGTGCTGTCCTCGGCTTGCCTCCAGCCAGGATTTAAACACTGGCATTGCACACAAATGAATTGTGCAACAGGATTTCTCCTGGAACAAGCCAGGCAGCCATGGGCAAAGTATGGAGGAAAGCACTTGCTTTAATTGCCAAGCGCCTTGGATACTGGGATCTTCTGCAAAAACGACTAAAGAGAGACAATGAGTATGAGCAATAAAAATCCAACAGCTGCATTACAATAGGAATATTTAAGGAAATTTGTTCTTATTTGGTACCCTATGTATCAGGTGAGATGGAATGCTGTATTTTGTGAATGCTGTATTTTGTTTTTCCAAGGGAGGCGTTGGGCCAGCAGGAGAATTTCTGCTGCTATGCTGTACTTAAACTCTCATGTCAGATATGAGGAGCTCTGAAACCACAGCTTGGGCATAGAGAAAAGCCTTGTAACTAGCATCTTTTTAAACCTGAACATTTGCCTTAGTTTTACAGAAAAAATGGTATTAAGTGGCAGTCTTAGTAAAACTGCTCTTGGAAACATATTGAGGATATTAATTTAGCATTTAATATTTGTGGTCTACATCTGATTTTCAATACTGCTTGAATTATTATTTGGGAAATAGATTTTCTTTTTATTCTGAATGTATTTCCTTTAATTATGCTTTGAATTTAAATGCCAATTAATGAGAAACCTCTATGATGTCCTATTGTGAATAAGAGATGATACTTTCTTACACGTTTTCCAGTTTTAGCAATGCTTTAGAATTTTGAAATAAGTGCCCTAATTTAGTCAGTCTATATCAATCTCATTCCCTCCTGCACACAGAAGGATATTTTATATATTTCAGACATAGGCAAAGAGGTGTCATTTAGGAAGAGCAATTAAATCCAGCCTTTTCCTGGAGATCATTCTTCATGGAGTCCTCCAGATGTTGGATGAAAGTTCTTTGCAAGTTATTTCCTATACCTAGTTAAAGGAGTCCTGGACCCCCAAACTCAGTTCGGGATTGGGTAGGCTGCTCAAGCGGAGCCCGGCGAGGCAGCTCGCTCTCGGGCGGAAGCGGGGCGACCCGGAGCTTGGCGAACCAGAGATCGAAAGCAGACACAGGGGATGCAGGCAGTCAGCCCGGCGGTCCAGGGGATTTATTAAAAGGTAAGGGGAGATGGAGGGGGGAAGGAACAGGGCTGGATCGGCAAGCTCAAAGCCGGGTTTCTGCGTTGCATAGCGGCTAATATAGCGGGGGAAAAGGGGAGGGGAGAAACTGAAAGAACCAACGGGGTACATAAAACTCTGGATTGACAATAACTTAATCTTATGGGGGAACAAGGTGGGATGATACAGAACTTTGAATTTTCCAATCAGAGAACACGGCAAAGGCAGACAAAGGAGAACTTTCCAGAATTAATATGGGAGGGGAGATAAGGTGGGCCAATAGCTTTACTTCAAGGCTCTCTGGGAGCACCCCCTTTAGGGTTGCTTTATTCCCATGACTTGTCCCGTGAGGCAATGTCACTGCTAGGGATGCTCAGCTGAGCTAAAGCCACTGCAACACCTAGTCTTTTTATTATCAGTCAATGGATTTGTCCACTAATTTGTTTAGCCTTTCTGAACCTGCTGATACCCTTGGCACCCATGAGCTGGGGTGGAAGCAGGTGCTGAGGAGTACAGCCAGTGCCTTTATCTCAGTGTGCTGCTGCAGTGGGAGCTGCTCACAGACCTCTGGGTGGTGGGACCCTGAGAGAAGAGGCATTGAACTGGCAACCTTCTGCATAGCAAAGGTCACAGGGACCTGTGGCCCAGCCAGGGTCCCTCCTTGGGGGCACCAGCTCAAGCCATCCCCGTGTCACTGTGCTGTGAATAAACCGCTTTATGGAATGAGATACATAAGACTTTGCCAGAGGAAAACTGGGGTCGAACCCTTAGAAAATCTGGTCTGAGTGCATGTGAGTGAGGTGTGTAGGGAGACAAGCAAGGCACCTGGTGGCTCATTGAAGCTGCCTGCTCTGAAGGCTCTTTGGTCCCCGCAGTTGAAGTCTCCGGCATGGGGAGTGTGACTGCCAGAGTCCTGTGAATGGTCAGACTGGGAAGTTTCCTTAACAACAGGTCCCAAAATTCACAGCTATGTGTGGAATGAAATATTTTACCTCTTCCAAAAGTCAAAACGAGGATCCAAAAAACACTTCAGATAAAGAGCTTGGCTATAGGATGGGCAGAAAATCCTAGGCTGGGCAAGTTATGACTGCTACATGCTATGACTAGAATTACTAGCTTTGCTAAAATGTATTTGAGCTACCTGTTTTTATCTAATCTCACTTTTATTTGTTTGACTCACTCAGATACTTGATTTCAAGGTCAGAAACTGATATGTCTCTGATTAGAATACTTCACACTTACCCTATAACTGTATATCACTGCTACCAGCTTTGCAGAAAGATGGCCTTTTTGCTTTTAATATAAGCCTAGGGAGTTGTTTTCCTCTTAAATTTAACTCTGGGTTATATCTGACCTTGTTATGGACGTTGCATTTTATATTTGCAGATCCTTTATGCCTTTTTTACTGCTGACTATTCATAATTTGGTACTCTTCTGTGAGGAAACTTAACTGTTTTTTTATTTTTCTTTTATTTATCTATTAAAAGGTGAGCTTTTTTAAAGCTGGTTATGGTTCCACTGGTAAGGTGAAGTGCTGAACTATCTCTTTGAATCTTTCAAAATAGTGCTTCTAGAAAATACATGTTCACAGAAGTGCATAGGAAAATGCCATCAGACTCATTTTCCTCTGGTAAACGGAACTCTGGTAAAATCTAAATGCTTCACTGATTTTGCTATTACCTCAGTTTTGAAAGAAAACAAATCTAATGACAGAAAAATACTTCTAATGTTTATGGCTTTGAAATAAAAGAGTTAAAATATCTAGCTTTGAAATAATCATCCATATATTCATAGTAATACAGATTTACAGTATTAAACTGAAACATTTAAAAAGTACCAAAGATATTTAAGCTGGAGAAGGAAACTGGTGGTTATTTAGAATCCTGCTGTAAGATATAATAAATGTTAAAATCTTAAATTCCTTTAATTGAACGAAAATTATGCTGTATGTACAATTGCATTCCAGTCAAAATTATTTTACTTTTATCTTGGCTTCCATTGCTTCCTCACATTTCCTTTTTTGTCTGCTACCTGTCATCATACAATTCAGCTCCTAGCTCCGTGAAGGCCAAATGTGCAATTATATATTCTAGTTTTCTTTGTAAAACAAATGAATAATAATGGGTGTAAAGGACAACTGAATGATCTTCACTATTATTTATCATCCTCAGCAGTGCCATGAATCTGTAATGAACATTTGAACTTTTGGAAAAGAAAACAGTAAAGAGGTTAGCATGATAAAACTTTTTTTTTTTCCTATGCCTTGTGCTTTCATCTTTTGCAGAGCTCATTTTAGGCAACGAATCTGTCTTTTCTTTGCTCTCTCTCATTGGTTTAACAGTTCATTTTAAGAATATATCTGTCTGCTTTCTTCTTCTTATATAGTATATGGGCTCATTAAAACTGGATTTGTCTGTGGTTTTTCTTGTATCACAATACAATACCTGATTTAAATTGGAATGTATACTTCTTTCTTCCTAGACTCCCTTCCAAGACTTGATGTCATATAATGAATGATTTTTTAAAGGGTAATCTTACAACTTTTAACATCTAATAGGCCTACATTCTGAAACAAGTAGGAACCTAAAATAACTTGCTTCATAGCACACAAGGATGACATACTGCAATACAAATCACTGCTGCTTCTCTTCCATTCTCCCTCCTAGAGTATCATTGCTCTTTATATTAAACATGTCTGCAAAAAGGTCTCTCTTTCAGTGACAGGGTAAGGTAAATGTGATTAAATAACACACCACACACAAACACTCTTTTGAGTAGACTGGGGGGAGTAGACTGATTATTCAGTTTTAGCTTTGTATTTTCCTATGTTACCCCTTTATTCAAATATCCTTTCAAGTACCCAATAATGTCACAAGCATTCTATAAATTGCAAGGTATAGCTGCTGATCTGTTACATCCCAGGCCAAGATCTGCTAGAATAAACATGAGCATATGGTGTCACATGAATCCAAATTCCCAACTCCTTGGACAATCTCAAGCTGACCTCTGTTTTGTTTGTTTGTTTTTTTCTTGTCTGCCCTCCCCCAGTTAGAGAACTAACATTCTTATTTTCTTCTGATTCCTTGAAAAGCATTGCAAAAATCCCATCTTTAGAAAGAAAATTGCCATTAGAAAAATCTCACTTCAGAAAATTTGATACTATTATCCAAGATATTGCCCGAGCCACCCCTGCAACTATCAGTTTACTTCTAAAGACCACAGATTAAGACCACTACCTACTCCTTCCCTGACAGATATATCCTATCTAAAAAGCTGTGGGCAAATTTTACATAAGAGGAATTGTGCTTTGTTGCTATTGATAGGACTGAATAGTTTTGAAACACTTTGGAAGATATTTCTACTATGTTCTAAACTCAGCTAATCAAGTTACCTAATTTCCAAGTAATACAAGAACTGCTTCATTATTATTCCCCATTCTCGCTATGCACAACTGTGGAAGTAAACTGGTTTGCTTTCCTTTTTTTTTTCTCCCTGAGAGACACTTAGGAGATTATCTGTCTGAAACAGGGAATTTCTACCTCAGCACAGGAGAAAAAAGCATGTGTATTGCTGAAGCAAATGGATTTGTGGGAGGGAAGGAAAATCTGTTAGCTGGTAAGTTTAGGAAATAGGGACTATGAGTTAATAAGCTTAGGGGGTAAGAATATATCCTGGGAGCAAACAGATTTATGAACACCTGCCATGGAGGGATTTGTGAAAGCGGATGAAACACATTAAAAATGATGATGGATGAGGGGTGTGGTAGAGGCAGAACAATAGGGACGAGCTTGAGTTCTTAACATATTTAAAGGTAAACCAATACCAAATGCCTAAAGAAGGATGAGATGGATAAATATTACAATGATCTATACACACAGGTATCAATAAAATGCATATGCATAATTTTAATGTGGACAAAAGAGAATATAGATAAATGAAAACTAAAATTTTAACTTTAGGAATCTGAACAGAACATCTCACATTTATCTCTAGTCCCGCTAAGGTAATATTTTCACTCAGCATCTGGTATAAAAAAAGAGCTGCATTAATAACACCTTTATGGCTGTCAAGGAAGAAAATTTTCCACCATTGTTCCCTTTCTCTTGGTGCTATTCTCTCTTACCTGTGTGGTTTTGGGTCCTAAAGCCAGTGGTGCTGACTAAAGAGGCATTGGCCAGGTCTGCAGAGAAGCAGGATATTCATGTTGAGGCTTTCTACCTCTCCAGGACTGGAATCCATTTTTTATTATTTTTGTATCTCCTCAGATCATAGTCTGTCTCCTTTGCATTTTTCCAGCTACAGTTTGCAATTGCACTATAGCCTCCCAAGACACAATATAAAAAAGTGTTGTGTGTTGTTTAATGACTGCTTTGGTGAGTCATAGATGACACTGACAGTCTTTCAGGTGAAACAGTAGAAGCAGTGCTTAGTTGGTCACCAGTGAGCTGTTTAAACAAATTAAAAGATCAGGCCAAGGCCATCCCTTTTACCAGGAATGGCAAAAGTCCTGTTTTAGGGGTACATTATACATAATCACATATGATGTGTATATTTGCATAGAAAAGAAATAAACTTAGAGATCAAAAGGATTGATGGTTCTGTAATATATTTTATTTAGCCTGTTTGAAATGACTTGTGGATATTGAAATGAGGCCAAGACAGCAAGAAAATTAAGTCAGTAAACAAAACTGGTTTTCAGCATGGTTTGGGCTTAAAGCTTTCACATGCTGTCTGTGGTCTCCCATATTTACTAGTTTTCTTTACGCAAATTTTGGAAATTTTAATTTTATAGTTTCAGTGGTATGTATGTAAATGAATACCATGTTTCCTCATGGCACCACAGCTTTATACAGAGCTTCTAGGCAGTGTAAATAGTGTTCTATTAATTGTAAGAATCTTATTTAGTAATAGACTAATCATTCAGATCTATAGGCAACATATTCCTTCAAGACATTTTAAATTTCAAATTTGGTTCACATTTTGAGTTTTATTAACCCTCTCACTTTGCTTTTGCTTATGAAAAACACAAAAAGCCAGAATATTACTATAGTTCAGTGATCTAAGAAAAACACTGGGGACCAAGGATTATTTGGAGTTTTAAATACCCCTGCCTACTTCTGCAATTCTGCAATGTCATTTAAGATGGCAAGTGGGGAAGGAGAAACTACCTGTATGATTTAAGAAACGGGCAAGACAGGACTTCTGTTCTTAAATAATGCAACGGAAAAGCCTTGCCATATCATGAACAAAGCACAAAACACATATGATTGTGCAACTTTCAAGGCCAAATTTGGTGCTTAAGTTCACTTCTGTCTCTTCTTTCCACTGCCAATTCTAGGTGTCATTGAAAGTCAGTCAGATGAAGGGCTTTTGGGTAAGAATGAAAGTAAAACAAGTGCTTCAGAAGGGAGTCTCATGTAACCTGTACACTATATAAAGTGATGTCTAGGGGTTTTGAGCAATCTAGAAGGATGGTTAGAGACAGTTTTGTTTTTGAGAATCAGTTCTAAAATTTCCCAACATCTCTGGACGTAGTAGGAAATTGTTCCAAAATTACCCATGGACTAATACTACTATCTCTTATAGAGCCAGAGATTGTTATCTTTTTTCTCTTTTAAAATTTCTGTGTAAAGGTAATGTTTCAGTCACCAGCAGATGATTGTCTAGTGATTAGAAAATTGTTAGCAAACAGTAAGGCAGAAAGACAAGTACAAAGTTGTTCTCAGCCTCTGGTGTTTAAAGTATACTGTTTTTACCATTATAGCTATTTCTTTGTCTTAATTGTCCTACTTTCCTCATCTAGCCCCTCTCATTTTTTTTCCTCCACTATCAAAGAAGCTACATGATTGCATAGAAGACAATCAAGACTTACTAACCAAAGAGGGGAGAGCAAGATAAAGCCAGAACAAGAATGCAGTGAGCTGGTTGAAATGATGAACCTGGAGGAAGTTCTCCAATTACAGTTCTTCGAATAGTTTTCCTGAATTTGTATTAAATATTTTTGAATAAAAAGGTAGTTCTGGGGCTGTGACCTAGATAGGGTGTCACAAGAATCCCCTCATCTGGCTATTGCCTATCTACTCTCTTCTTTTCCAACAATTCTCAATTTATTTTTGTTCCCCACAGCACTGTTTTAATAGGTATAGAGAACATCTCTTCATTTCAGAACTGTCTGTAACACTAAGTTTGGAATAATCATTTACCAATCATATTTGTACTGCAGACTAAAGGCCAAAAGTCTTAGGCATGGTCATGAAGATGCTACAGTTACAGCTGTACAAAATGCAAATACACAATTTTTATTGCCATCAAGAAGCATTTTTCATTACTATAAAATCAAATTAATTCCTACACAAGTTTGTAAAATTCTGCTTAAATTGATTTACATACATGATTTCAACCATATATTCATTTTCTCCCTTTTTTAAGGGACCACATATAAACTTTTCCTTCATTATAAACTAAATACCTTATGTTGAAATAAATTGTTCATAAACAAATCCAGTAGTTCACTTCCTCTTCATTTGTGACGAAACTGAATCCTGATGGATCTCCAGGCTGAATGAAAAAGTTACAACACTTTAAAGATGAAAATGCTGAAATAATTTTTTAACAGGTATTTCAAAATCACAAACCAATGAAACCTTGATTTTTATCCAAAATAACATTCTTACATTTCAAAAGTGTCTCCAGATTTTAGAGCAGGTTTGAAAAAATTACAGGCTTTGAAAAAACTCAAATTTTATTATAATTGTCTATGGGTTTTAAGGATGAATTTTCCCCTTTGGATAGAAATCTATGTCTGAGATCTGCGTCAACTGTAGATTCCACCATTTTCACCACACCACTCCCCAAATATATACTCATATATAGTCTTGTAAAATATTGCATTTGAAGCTAATGAAGGAAATGTATCTAAAGCTATGGTAGTCAGAAACTTCTGTCAGCTTAATGAGTCCAGGAATGGCAACTGCACCTAGTGCTTGCCTGTTTCAAAACCTCTTGAAAGCAGAACATTTCATAAATATATTTTTAATGACTCTTAACATTTTGGCTTACTGCTGAATACTCCTTTCTATGCATTTGAGATAGTATGAGATTGTCAATTTCCATTAAAATTTTCTATTAAAATTTGCAGCATTTATCATTTCTCAGTTCCCCACTGAAACATCAGCAACAGAAAAGACAAAATACTATTTCTGTTCACCAAGTAAATTTGGACTATCATTACTCAGATTGATATGTGTCTCAAGATATGGTGGCTTACTTGCTAGCAAAAATGAGGATGGTCTTTTATAAAATACATAATTTGGGCTTCATAACCTCTAAAATATGCCTGAAGGAGGAAAAAAACCAGAATGGTAAATTTTAGCTCAATTTTGAATTGGAGGATAATGCCAAATCATGTCTACCCTTCCTTAGGATAATATATTTTGGGAGTGTAGGAGTTTATACACTTGGTTCTCATGAATTTGCACAGTTAGCTGTGTAAAACATTTGGTAACAAGAAAAAGGATATGGGGTAGTATATTTAGATGCCTGTTTGAAAGAACCCCTTACATGCTGTGTGCAAAAGATTTTTTTACTTTTGAAATTATGGATACATCATATCTTGAAGAAATATGTTGCTTATGAATGTAAATAATTGCATGAAGTATCACTACCTCTCTGCAAAGTTTGTGCTTACTGCAGTCTCTGCATATTGAAGCACATTATTACCATGTATTATTAAACACAATACAAAAAAGTATAAACATAATTCCCAACTTTGCCATTCTTTTGTACCAATTTATAGAACCTGCGAGAAAATGTTACTACTCCAGTGTTCTGATCTGCAAAGCACTGACATGCACATAGTAAAAAGGATAACAGAAATTATTTTCTCACATACATTCAAATTGCATTTTCTCAAAACCTAGAAGTCACTGAACCATTCCCCTCATCTAAGTGCAATTTATACAACAAACCAAGCCCGAAGAAATTGTTTTAAGTGAAACTGCATCTTTCATCAATTCTTCTGAGAAACAAAAATGAAAGGAGATATACATTCTGACATGCTCTGAGAAAGAGAAAAGGGAGTTTTAGTCGAGAAATATACCATTTTTCATTGTAAAAACAAACCAAAACCAAGCATTTATTGCACTCATAATCATCTTAAGTATTTATATTTTTTATTATTGAGTTCATAAGCAAATATGAAAAGATAAACAAGAGTCTTGTAAACTTAGGTAGATCCGATGGCCTGGCACCGAAGTCCCAACAGACTATAAAGCTTTAGTTGACACCAGCGCACAATGTACCCCAATGTCATCGAGATATGTAGGGGCAAAATCTATCTCTGTTTCTTGGGTGACAAGAGGATCCCAACAGCTGACTGTACTGGAAGCTAAAGTGAGCCTGACTGGAAACAAATGGCAAAAACACCCCATTGTGACTGGTGCAGAGAGGCCCTGTGCACCCTCGGCAGAGATTATACCTCAGGAAATACCTCAGGTCAAAGTATTTCAAAGACCCCAAAAAGGGCAATGTTGTGCTTTTGGGATAGCTTCTGTGAAGACAGAAGAAGTTATAGAGCTGAAGACTGCCTGGCATCTCAGGGGATCTGATGTATCACGGTCTGGGAGGGCTGCACAGGCCGGCTCCCCCCGGACCAGGGTCCCTGGTTCTTGTAAATACCACCGGATCTGGGGTGGGCGGCCCCCGAGGTTCTGCGGCATGGAGTCAGTCTTCCAACCACATCAATTCAAGCAGGAATATAGTGAGACAAAGGAAGAACTGGACTCCATCTCTGTTCTGCTAGAGAGGTTTATTTAGGGTAACGGGGAAAAGGGGTGCAGGGAAGGAGAAGGGGGAAGGGAGACAGGGCAGGGATGAGATCCTAGCAGCCCAGAGATGGAAGACTTCGAGCTGATCCAGGTTCTGCCTTTTAAAGGGAAGGAGAGGGGGCAGGGGCTGGCTCTCTCTGAGCCAGTCCCAGGAGGACAAAGGGAAGATTGGCAGGAGGGTACACACCAATAGGTTTTGAGGTACAGCAAAGCATATTTTAAAATGAACCAATGGTACACGGAGTGGGGAAACAAAGGGAGCACATGGAGATCTGAATATTGCATTACTACAGGGATCCTTCTGCAGTAGGACTCCAGAGGTAGAAGAACACCAGTGCACTTTTGGCAGTACAACACAAACTGAAACTCCGTGATTCCCATACATAAAATGATTTGTGGAGAGCCAGGGACTGGTCAGCAAGACTCACTCACCCTTAGTACTCCTATATGGCCACTGTGTAGGTCCAGTGGACAGCAGGGGCTGGCAGTAGAGTATCATGGCCTGAATGAAGTGACTCCACCGCTGAGTGCTGCCATGCCAGACATGCTGGAGCTCCAGTACGACCTGGAGTCCAAAGCAGCAAAGTGGTATGCAACTACTGACATTGCCAGTGCCTTTTTCTCCATTCCTCTGGCAGCAGAGTGCCTCAGTTTGCTTTCACCTGGAGGGGTGTGCAGTACACATGGAACCGACTGCCCCAGGGGTGGAAGCACAGTCCCACCATCTGCCATGGACTGATCCAGGCTGCACTGGAAAAGGGTAAGGCTCTGGAACATCTACAGTAGATTGACAACATCATTGTGTGGGGGAGCATGGCAACAGAAGTATTTGAGAAAAGGGAGAAGATAATCCAAATCCTACTGAAGGTCAGTTTTGCCATAAAACAAAGTAAGGTCAAGGGACCTGCCCAGAAATTTCAGTTTTTAGGAGTAAAATGGACATAATCAGATTCCAATGGATGTGGTCAACAAAATAGCAGCTCTGTCCCCACCAACCATCAAGAAGGAAACATAAGCTTTCCTAGGCATTGTGGGTTTTTGGGGGATGTATATTCCAGGTTACAGTCATATTGTAAACTGTCTCTATCATGTGACATGGAAGATGATTTCAAGTGGGGCCTTAACAGCAACAAACTTTTGAACAAATTAAACAGGAGATTGTTCATGCAGTGGCCCTTAGACCAGTCAGAACAGGACAAGATGTGAAAAATATGCTCTCTACTGCAGCTGGGGACAATGGTCCTTCCTAGAGCCTCTGGCAAAAAGTACCCTGGGGACACAAGAGCAACCCCTGGGTTTCTAGAGTCAGTTATACAAAGGATCAGAGGCCAGATACACACCAATAGAAAGAGATCCTGGCAGCTTATGATGAGATTCGAGCTGCTTCAGAGGTGACTGGCACCAAAGCACAACTCCTTGTGTCTCCCCTGCTGCCAGTGTTGGGCTGGACGTTCAAAGGGAAACTCTGCTGCACACATCATGCCACCGATTCTATATGGAGTAAGCAGATTGTGCTGATCACACAGCAAGCTGGAAGAGGGAACTAGGGGTCTTAGAAGTCACCACAAAATGGCCCAAAGGCAAAAATTTCTGAAGAGGTGTAGTAACATGGTCCTGCAAAACTCCATGAGGGTTTTTCCTTTGTTCCCCTGCTCTGAATGTTATTGGCTGCTTTTGAAATATGCAACCTGCCTTACCCGAAATCTATTGGTGTGTTCCCCCACCTGTCTTCCCTTCAGACCTCCCAGGATTGGCTCTGGGGGAGCCAACCCCGCCCCCTTCTCTTCCCTTATGAGCCGATGCCTGCGTGAGCTCATGGTCTCCATCTCTGAGCTATAAGCCCCTCCGACCTTCCCCTGCTTTCCTCGCCCTCTTCCCTTCCCTTCAACTTCCCCCGAAGACCCTAAATAAACTTCCCTGGCAGAACGGAGATGGGGTCCAGTATGTTCTTTTGTCTTACCATGTTTCCTGCTGAATTTCTGTGGCCAGAGACCCATGCCACATGGAGCGCACCCCAGGGCCGCCCAGCTCGGACTTCATGGAGATACGCGCCCCGGCGGACCCCGTTTTGTAAGGCTGCTGGATCCTGCCGTCCTCCCGCAGAGAGAAACATCAAATGGTGACCAAAACCTGAGGAAATTCCATCGAAATTCATTGTCTCCACCGTGAAAGAACCTTCCGCGGCTTTTTTTCGCTGTTTGCCGCTTCTCACCTCTTCTGCGGCTCGCCGCTCCTCGTCGCAAGGAGGAAGAGGAAAAGGTGACATATGTGGTCTTTACAAGGAGGAAGAGGAAAAGGTGACATACGCGGTCTTTACTGATGGTTCCTGCTGCTGTTGAAGGGATACATCAAAAATGGAAAGCTGCAGTGTGGAGTCCTATGCAGGGAGTTGCAGGTGCTATTGAGGGACAGGGTGGATCAAGTCAGGTTTTGGAGCTGAAAACCATCCTGCTGCTTTTAGATATCGCTGAATGAACATGAACTCAGGCTTGGTGGGCCCATGATGCCTCAGCTCATCAGGGAGGAGATGCAACATGCAGGTGGGCTCGTGATCAAGGGGTGGATGTGACTGTGGACTCTATCACACAGGTTATCCATAACTGTGAAAAATGTGCTGCAGTCAAGCAGGTCAAGGTGGTAAAGCCTCTGTGGCATGGTGGATGATGGCCAAATATATATGGGAGGCCTGGCAGATTAATTACATTTACAGTCCCACATCAGATCCACTGATTTGCCCTAAGGGTGATTTTTAAGGTTATGCAAAGAATTTGCATGATTGAGAAGGTGCTTATAGGAGCAACCTAGCCACTTCAGATGCTCAGTGGCAGAAATGAGGAGTAGCAAAAATAAAAATAGTGGAACTACACCAATCAGACCACAGCAAATAATGGTCTGAATTTCCACTTTTAAAAGTTTGCTTCTCTTTCCACCTTACATTTCTAAATTTTTAAAATATTGCTTGATTATTACAGAAATTCTGACTTATGAACAAATAAAGACAAAAATCTCTGATGCAATATTTTTATTTTCTGAGAACAATGTATTGACCATTGAAAAAACTCAGCACACTAAGCATCCAAGTTACCACAAAACATAAAATATTTTGACAGTCTGTTCTTGTTAAAGGACAATGAAACATGAGGAACACTAAGTTGAATGATAAAGCTGGTTTCAAAATAGATTCAGTAGCTGCTTGGTATTCACACCATTATTATCTGTCCAGGCGTCCAAATGCTTGGAATATGAGCAAAGATATATAATAAATAAGCCATCCATAGGAAATTATAAAACTATGTACTTATCACTCCTCTAAGGTATTACCACCTTCTCCTGACAGTATTCTTTGCTACTTAATAAAGACTGGCAAAAGACCAGTTTATTAAAATCCTAAAGGGTGTAAATTGCAGACAGTTTGCTAGCTTTTAATCACATCATAAAACTGGCTCTTTCAAATGATTTTAGAAAATTCATGTAGAGTCAGAAAATTAGTGTTAAGAAAATAAATTTATCAAGTGTTAATCTTTGTCAAGTATCAGAGTACTTACATGCCTGAAATTTAGGTAAGCACAGAATGACTATTTTATAAATACAATAAAAAAATGCCCTCAAAAATAGTCAGTAGTTTATTACTGTTGTTATTATTATTATTATAAGACAATACTATTGTAATAATTATTAATAATTATAAATAATACTAATGTATTACGAATTTATTTATTATCAAGTGTAAATTACTTGGAAGTGACATATCTGGTCTTTGAAATAAAATATATACATTTTTAGAAAGAAAGGAAGGAAGAAAGAAAATAGACATTAACATAATCAAGAAAAACCTAAACTAAAATAATACCTCATATTATGGAAACTATTCTTTAAATATTCACAAGCTGTTGATAGAATCCAGTTTGGCTTATCACAAATCCTTTCTTGTTTTCATTTTTATTAACAATAAAATTTTATTAACAATAAAATTTTATACTAATTAGGGCCTGCAAGTAAAACCATATCCAGGTTGCACTTCATCTCACACACATAGTGAGAAACAGTATTTGAAAACTTACTTTGAAAATCAAGTTGTAAAATTTCAACTACAGAAGTTGTGGTCACAGCCTTCAAGTAAAAGAGGATTTTTTTCCCCTCATCATAGCTTTTCACTGTGCTCTACACGCATAGCAAAAAAAGAGATCTGTTTGTCTGGCATGTAGAGGGTACCAAAACTGAGGATCTTGTTTCACAAATAAATTTGGCAAAAGAAACAGCTTTCTAGTCCTACTGGTGTTTTTCACATATGGTAAGTAATAGGGTGTGCAGGGAGAGCAAAATTCATTATAAAAATCAAAGCTATGTTTGCAAACATTTTTCCCCTTTATAATTTACATACCTTCAATTATAGCTAAGAGAATTACCAGCTACTGCTCTAAATTTGGACATATTCCAGGTACTATTTATCCTCACAGAACTATTTAAACTATGGTTGAGAATGTTCTCAACACTGAGCATAGCTCATCTCCATTTGCAGTCAAAAATTCAGAAAAGGAAGACCCACAAGCAAACAGCAAGTATATTCAAATTTGGTTTTCATTTCTCCATATCCTACTCTGTTTTTAACTGACAATAAATGAAACCAATTTCCTAAAGTCAAGTCTGTTTTGCCCATGTTATTAGATTAGTGATCTTCCTCTCCATATCTTAATCCATGAGCCTTTTGTCATATTTTCTTTCCCTGTTCTCTTGAGGAAGGGGAGTGACAAATGGGCTTGATGGGCACCTGGCAGTCAATTATGCCCATCTATATATTGTATTTGTAACAGCACAGCTGGTACTGCTGTTTAGTTAATAATAAATGTGTTAATTCTGACATTCCTGCTTACTACTGAGTCTGCAATGAGACCTTTACTCTTATGATCTGATGTCTGGAAAAAAAAAATCTTTAATATGCTACAAAAATAATATTTTAATTAGTATCTTTCACACATTCCCAGTGATTTTAAATTAATTGAAAATTCTCATTAAGATACATTCTCTATATATTGTATATATATATTACATTATATTGAAGCGGTATGAGATTTTTATTAGTGAATGGAGTACTAATTATTATTTTTATTTTCTTTATTCTAATCCAATATGAAATACAGTTTTTGAAGATTTTTTTTTTGCTTGAATTTGATTTCTTGGTCTCTCTTGGAGCCAAAGTCATGTTTTGGGTTCCACCCAGGCTATGAAAAACCTTATGAATACTCAAGACATAATATCAGTTCCTAAAGGAATATAAATTTGTTGAAAATTTTCTGACAAGATCTTCTGTGACAAACTCATCAGTATCAAAACTGTTCCTGTGAACATTTTTCCTAAGATGCTCAGTCTGTCCAAGAACTCCTTGGCAAATGATTCCTTGAATGGCGCAACTCTTTAGATAGCTCAGTCCCTGTTGCTTCCACTTGCAGAATAAATGGTTGGGTTTACACACACCTCTGAGGAAAGCTGGTGCCTGGCCTATAAAAATATTCTGATTCTTGTGATCTCCATTTTCTGAGGAGTATGAAAGCCATGACCTATAGGTCAAGGGAGAAAACATTTCTCAGCGAGTAGGATCCCATCCCATTAATACACATAATGAATATGGAAACAGAGACCTTGAAACAGACTACATGCCCATACTCTTGTCCCAAGGAGCAGCAAAACTTTGTGCTTTCAATGCTAAAACCTATTACAAACTGCTGCTAAGCAACATAAAGTCTTCTTTGTGACAGTAACCTTAATCCTGCATCTAGACTCCTCCCTTATCTTGAAATGGTGTCTTAGTTTTTAGTATAATTAGTTGCAATTATCACATGTGGATATAATTCATGTAGAAGAAATAACAGGGGAATCTATATTTGTAGTGAAGCACTAAGCATATGAGTTACAATCAAAAATGCTGTATTTAGTCCTCTTTGTGGCCCTTTGTTGAAATCTCTCCAGTGTCTCCATATCTCTCTGGAACTGGAAACTGAAGAACTAGACCCAGTGCTCCAGCTGTGTCTTGCTAAACAGAGAGGGAAGAATCCCTTTCCGTGACCTACTGACACACTCCCAATGCAGCCTAGGAAAACCTTAGCCTTTCCCTTGCAATGGAGCAATGTTGGGTGATGCTCAACTTGGTGTCTGCTGGGATCTCCTCTTTTATATGAGGTAGTGTTTAAGTTCTGGTGTTCAGATTATTGAATATGGTAATTTGTTTGGTTTTTTTTTTCCACAGTAACAACAACGAAAGATCACATAGATAAGATAACACAGAAAAAAGATAGTTCAAATTAAAAGTTGGAGTTCAGAGCTATTTGATTTCAATGTCCCCTCCATTCAAAATCTAGAATTTCAGGAAGAAAATGGATTACAGACCTTTTACATGACATGACCTAACAAGGTTTGATAACATGGTGTGGAGTAGAGTACGAATAGATTCTGAGGTTATCCTGAGAGTGAAAAGAATACCTGTTGAAAGCTCAGCTAAATTAATGAAGAAGTTAATGAGTTCAGGAGAATATACAAGAAGTAAGAAACAGAAGGATAAAGTAATGAAAAAGTATGAATGTGACATAGCAGCATAGAATACAACAATAAACGTAGAAGCTGAGTGAGAGGTGGCAAAGAAAGATGTATGAGGATGAAAACAATATAGGAAAGGGAATATTTTTTAGTAACAGATAGCTTTGTGCTTGTATTATCTCTTTCTGTCCAGCCATATCTGTCAATATGTGACATTTTATGAAATTGCATATTTACTTTCCTTTTCCCTACTGGCTGCCCTCTAGCTATTGCTGCTTCTATTCTGACTGTAACTTTTGAAATTTTTAAGTTACAGATTTCTGTGATCTGTCTTCACCTAGAGAAGAAGTTTTTGGGAAGAGACATTAACAAAAGTTCAGAGTTCTTCTGTCTCTAAAGCGAACAACACAGTTTATTTTTCTACTATAAAAAAAATGAAGTAAAATCCTGCAAGCAGTTTATGAACAGCTCTAGAAATAAAACAGCTGTGGTTAGGAAATTAAATTTGGTTTTGAAGTAGAAAGCATTTGTGGATTCTGCTGAAAACTGACTTTGATTCAACCCAGTACACTGTGCTTGTGCATTTCATTTTGCATGAGATTTTTCTATTAAATTGTAACACGTGTTCCCACAAAAAAAAATATATGAAGCAAATTTATAGCCTGGTATGAAATTTAGGATAATAAAAAAAATATACTATACAAGATTTAAACATCCCTGCAAATACTGTACTTCATAAATACCATCACAATCTACCCCAGTCTTAGCTCCTGACAGGTATGAAAGTATCTGCTGGTTACACTGTAATTAGTAATTAATCCAACACATATGCTGAGATGTACTTTTTGAAAAATAGAATGTCATCAGCAGCTATAATCATTACAGCATACACATTTTTATGTTATTACTGTTTTTACTATTTATTATTATAAAATATTTTTAAGTATTATTATTATTGAATATTTTTCAATGTCAGCTGAATTCAATTTCAATTGTACTGAAAACAGGTTATAAAGTGGGATAAACATCTTCATTAAAATAACTACAAAACATTCTATCCTGTGTTTGCATCATTTTTAGAGACTAGGAAATCATTATTACAAGATAAAAAAAATATTTGCAATGTGAAGAGCACAGAAATGTCAGTGTTAATAGTTAGTGTTTAATTAGATATTTTAAGCATTGTAACTATAGCTGAAATCAACTGATGAAACCATTTAACACTTTATTGCATGCAACTCCCTCAGGATTGGGAGCACTTTTCAATTGTCCAGGACTTCTTAAAATGCCTAAAATCAAGGTAAGAGGAAGAAGAAGCTAAACTGTGTCAGTGCATTAAACATCCATTGGATTGCATTTCAGTGTATATATATAAAATAAAAAATTAGAACAGCTTCTTAAGCCATTGGTATGTTTAAGGCTTAACTACTTCATACAACTGAAAAGGACAGTCAGAGCATCGATCACACATTGCTGTTTCAATTTTAGCTGTAGTTCATTCACACGGTAGAATGCCAGCACAAGGGTATTTGGCTATGAGAGGACATACAGTCATGATGAATTCTCTGCAGAAAATCGACTTTTATCCATTATTACTCTACAAGTAGCCTAGAATGCTGATTCTTCTCATATTAAAGAGTGGCAATTGAGACGCTAACTCTTCACCTTTGTCTCAGGCATGTCTTAAAATATCTTAGCTTTTCATGCATCAAGCTGTTGTGTGCAGCTAGGATAGTACTAGCAGTGACCTCTTCTACTCAAAGCTTAAGCTTAGTGAGTTGGTCACTAATTCTATAGTTGAATAAATAACATGATTTATTTATCACCTAGAAAATATGCAGTCCTACTCCATGCCAAAATAAACCATGCTGATATCTTTCATTGAAATGCTGGGGGCTGGGTTTGTTTGTTTGCTTGGGTGGGGTTTTTTTTGTGGGTTTTTTTTGGTTTTATTTCTTTTTTTGCTGTGTGGTTTGTTCTGTTGGGGTTTTTTCAGAGCTCAAAGACTTTTTCAAAACGTATGGAAATATGTATCTGGCATCACAAAGTTACCTACAAATCTTACAAAAGACTGAAACCTTTTTTCCTCTTCTATTTTTCTTCAGATAAATTGTCCTAAAATTATTTTTAAGCCTATAACTGTGCACCACCTAACTAGAATTAGTACTTCTCTTCCTAAATATGAATAAATTTAATCTTCATTAAATAAATTTAGGTTTTCTTAGCATTCAATTACTAGTAGTCATAGACCAAGATGACTTAGCATGAGGGTGGAAAAATAAATGTGTTGTGGAGCTGGAAAAATAATTGAACTTTTCCAAAAGAAAAAAGAAATTAACTTTTAAAAATCAGCTTTTCCTAAAGGGTGATTCAATTTCTTAGTGATATGCAAAGTCTACTGAACTGACTCTTTGAATTCTTGTTATATGACTCTTTGTAGAACTATTTTTGTGTAAATGCATATACCCTGATAGGACCAATATTGTCCTCTCCTAGCAGTTATCCTATGCTACATAAACAACATTTGAAATCTCTCATTAAAACAGAAGCTGGGAATAAGCACTGGAAATTGCTTCACAGTTGATTAGAAAAATATGACTTCAGGTTCTGGACAGCTCAATAATAGTTCTAAAAATAGATTAGATCCAGAAATGACTTTTTGGTTTTCTATGGTATACTATCTTACACTAAAATACTAAGATTAAGTTATTGGCCAATGACTAATAAAATTACTGTCACAAATGCTAAAGTCACTGGGTTTTGAGAGGACTGTAAGTGGGTTTATTATGCTGTAGTAGTGAGTAAACAGCATGATATTTATAGTTTTTTATATCATATTATATTTAAAATACTTTATTTCATTAATTCAACAGACATTTATAATAACTAGAAAGGCAAAAATAAATGGAAAATGGAAATAATTGACTTGAGTCTAATAGGTTAGTAACATCTCAGTCTCCTGATTCAAAGTGGACATAATTACATGCAAGAAGACTAAACATATGTTTGAGTAAATTAATTCAATACAGGTGCAAAACACAAGTAAAATATGATATGACTTTTTTTTTTTTTGCTTACTTGCTTCTGGCAGTTAGTATTCATTGTGTTCAAAAATGGAAGTCTCCTCTGAGTTACTGTCACACAAAGAGGTACTTCTGTATGTCATGAATGTAAATCTTATGAAGTTCTTGATACATGTCCCAACAAGAATTTGAACCCATCATTTCTTCTTTTCCCATTCTCAGGTGTACCTGTTTACAAAATTATTTCCTTCTTTTTAGTGGCTTATTTTCCTTAAAACCCAAGGAAATGCCAATAAATATACCAATGAATTTATACTAATCATTTGTATTTGAAAAGCTGCCAACTTTTCCTCTCAGTCTATTCACATTTGCAAATATGCCTCTCTGTAGGTTTAAATGAAATATTCAATTAATTTTTCTTATGTTTGCACATGGCATGAATAATTGCCATTATTTCTTTCTGTTATAACACCAGTGATACGTGGCTTGTACCATGTTTAGACCTATTATAATTCAAAATTTTACAGTAATACTCCAGATAATCTCTGTACATGTGGTATCCTTTTAAAATTAATTTCTTATTTTTCCCACACAATCATATCTACTTGGGTGAGGTACAGGCTTTCAGGCTTTACTGCTGGTTTATGATCAGGGTAATGTTATGTTTTTTGCAGTGGCATATTGGTTTTCTACAACTCACTTTGTATTTTTTCTAGAGTGCAATCTTTATAAAACAACACCACATTATGAAGCTAATAGAATAGACTATGAGTGATCTATGAATACAGGCAAATAAGGAACTGTTGATCATGTCATCATCAAGACAAGTGGTTAATTAGCATCTAAAGAGGTAGTCTTAACTAATTTAATTTACCTGTCAGAAGACGGAGAAATACAAGAGAAGACAGCTAAAATTTGAACACAAACGAAAAAAAGACTGAAGAATAAAGTTAGCAGAAGAAATAAAATGCCACTGTGATTTGTAAAGAAACATCGTGGGATAACTTTAAATATTTAACAATAAGAGTCAATAATCCTCTCAGAAAAAGTTTCTGTATAAACAATTTCAAAAAGCCAAACAACCCCCCCCTCAAAAAAACCCCAAAGCAAAACAAAAATCCCAACAAAGACAAAACCCAACCCAAAACCCCAAAAACCAGCCAAAAAAACCCCATCAAAAAACAAAAAAAAAGCTCCTCCCAAAAACATCCCCCACATAAAAAAGTGAACAAACCCAAACTAAACCCCCACAAATTTTTAAGTGTGAACTGTTATTTGTGGTGTTTAATCCTCTTAGTGTAGACCACCTAACCATAAAGCAGAATCCTCCAAGAGAGACCACCTAATAAAGCAATTCTTCCTCTGCTTACCAAATTTGTACTATGGCAGGTCTCAAACTAGCTGGATAAGGAAAGACTGTATCCTATGAAATGCCATATAATCCTGAATACTGTATGACTGTGTCTGCTTTATCAAATGTTGCAGTTCTAAATGATGCAATTTTAAATGAGCAGATCAATAAAAATTGCTGCTGAGAATCTGAGAGATAGATGGCATATCAGCTTTTTCTTGGGTTTTTTTGAGGGTGTTTTGTTTTAATTTTTTTTCTTAAAATCTTTTCTTTCTCTCTGCTGAGATCCCATGGTTTGAATGTCCATTTGTTGCTAGACTGCATTTGGTGCGCTCTGGGAGCACATTCTACACTTTAGTTTCATTCAAGAGTAATACAGTTCATGCACTCAGGCTGTTTGGTTCCTAGCATAAAAGCACAGTAAGTAGAAACAATTAGAAAGACTGTTTCAAAAACACATTTCTGTTCCAATCTATAATACAAATATAGAAAAACTCTGAGTTTTCTCAGTACCAGTTCAATTTTGCAGTTATTTTAACATCTGTCTTAAAACAGTCATGGCAAAATTCCTGAAAACTGTTATAAATGTGTATGTATACTTTGAATTTAATCTCATTTGTCTGGATGCAAGAAGTTGTGAGGTACCAGGTATTCAACCTACTAAGATGCTTGAAGGAACACATGACAAAACTAAGAATCCTTAATCTAAATACTGAATGTTTCAGGGCAAAGAAATGCTAGTGTCTAATCACAAACGCCTCAGCAACCAAGGCATAATGTCTAACACAGCTGTCATGGTTTAACCCCAGTCAGAAACCAAGGACCACACTGCCACTTGCTCACTGCCCCATGAGCAGGTTCAGGGAGAGAATCAGAAAGGTGAAAGATCAAAAACTCCTGGGCTAAGATACAGACAGTTCAATAGGAAAAGCAAATGCCACACACACAGGCAAAGCAAAACAAGGAATTAATTCACCACTTCCATGGGCAGGCAGGGGTTCAGCCATCCCCAGGGGAGCAGGGCTCCTTCACATGTAACAGTGACTTGGAATGACGAGCACCATCTCTCCAAATGCCCCACCATTCCTCCTTCTTTCCTCCACTTTATATACTGAGCATGATGTCACATGGTCTGGAATATCCCTTTGGTCAGTTTGGGTCATCTGTCCTGCCTGCCTCTCCTCCCAAACTCCCATCTACCCACAACTTCCTCACCAGCCTGGCAGTACAAGAAACAGAAAAGGCCTTGGCTCTGTGTAACCCCTGCTCAGCAATAACAAAATCATGCCTATATAATCAGCCCTGTGTTGAGCACAAATCCAAAACACAGTCACATATCAGCCATTGTGACAAAAATTAACTTCCCCAGCCAAAACCAACACACAAAGCTTAACCTTGTAGTTGTGAGTTTGGAATAACTTCAGTTCCGCTAATAAGGGGGTAAGGAAAAATACTGAAAAACATTTATCTAGATAAAATAATAAATAGTTTTAATAGCCAAAATTCTCAATTTCAAATTTTATTTTTAAATCATGAACAGTTGTATTGTATTTTAATTTTATCCTGTACTAATGCAGATTTTATCTGCTGCCATTTTAATTTGACAATATTTAATTTGACAAAATTAAGCATTTTACCCCCATTTGCCTGATACTCCACCACTCTAGACTAGATATCATTTATTTAGAAAACCATATCCTAAGGCAATGCTGTACAAGAGCCTTTCATGTTTAAATGACAGCTATTGAAAGAACAAGACATGCTACAAAAATAATGCTAGTGAATAAGAGCTTCCATTACAAGAATACATTAAACTGATGCATTACCAAATCTCTTTGATGTTCTGTATCATTTATCAACAACATTAAGAATATTGTGGTTATAAACAGATTATTAAATTTGTTTAACATGTTTCACATAAAGTATTAAAATTAAAAATAATAATTATGTATATTTTTAAAAATTGATATTTTATTATGCCAGAGTAAATATACTTCTTCTGAGTATAAATTAGCCTGTTTGTCAGTGTTGATAGAATAAAGACTGGCTTCCTAGCAGAAGAATATATTTTTCCACAGTAGAATTAATGAAACCCAAATGCATTTCAAGTATAAAAGAAAGGAGATGACTTCCCAGATGAGTATGGAATAATATATAATTAAGGAGTGAAGTATTCCAAGACCAGGAAACTACAACTATTTAAAAGCATTGGTGAGCTCAAGTCTTAATGGCATCTGACTCAGTGCTTTAATTACTCTTTCATGTTAAAATTTTCCCTCCTTCTTCACATTCTTGTTCTCCTACAACAGCAGTAACATACACATTGTTTCAACAGCTGATTCTGTTAGGTAAATTGACACAGTTATTTCAAGGAAAGTTTAAAAAGAAAGTAGGCATTTTATTACCTTTACGTTTCATTGCAGAGCTTGGTCACATAAGTGTAGACCATTGTTCTGGACCAGCAATCTTAAAAAATTAATCTAAGGATTAATGCTAAAGACAAGCTAGTAATGGCATGGACATGGTGACAGGGGAAGGCAAAACATCAGCTCCAGCTGACCAAAAGGATATAATAAGCAGTTACTCTGCAGACGTCAATAGTAAACCACACATTTTGTGGCTTTTTACCTCCCAGACAGTTAGAGAGTGTTGTTTTTTTAGCAACAACCTTGCCATTTCCATCATCCTCCCCTCAGCTGCATTGCTAGGACATCAAACAAGATCCCAGTTGTGAAGCTTTTATGAACAGTGATAATCTTTCTGGCTGATAGTCCAGTGTATTAAAACTGTTGCCATGAATAACAAGTCTTAGAAACATTTAAGTTTGTGACAGTATTTTCCAAATCAAAATTTTTCTTATTTCAAAGTTATTTTTATTTGACAAAGATAAAAAGAAATTTATCATGGCAAAAGTATCAGTTCTTTTTGGAACATTATGCTTTTGTCTGATAAAGAGAAGTCAACAGTAACATTTTCTAATCTACAGTCTCAAGAAAGAACAAATAAGGTTAGACCCTTTGGAAATCCTAGGATGAATTTATGTGAGAGACTCTGTGTATCTGCATGCAAAACGGCTCATGACTGAGTAGCTGGAAATGCTGGGATGACAGTTGGCTATTTCAGCTGCTTATGTTATTAGAGAGATTGAAATGGATGTCCACAAGAAATGTTATAATATGATTTTTCATTTACAATTTAAATGTATGACTATTCTGCTTCTGCTTTAGTAAAACGATTTTTTTCCATCAAAGAAAACTTTTCTAAGTCCTTCAGGGGCTTCAGATTTTTGTTTATTTGCTTTCAATTAATAGAATTCAAATGCAAGATGATTCTACACAGTCAGAAATCAAAAGATATTTGATTGTAAATGCAGTCCTAGCTTAGTAGTGGAAAAAGTATACTCTTTTATTTAAGTCCTAATGTCATACGCAAAGAATTTAATAAACAAACAAAAAATTCCTCCAGGAATAATAGATACTAAATTTATATTCACTGCAAACAATAGGATTCTCTCTGGTATATCAGGCACAAATGGGATGGGATGAAGATGGAATATTGAAATAATAAACCTTGCTAGATAGTAGGAAAATACCCACAGGTATGATTTCCTTACAGTTGCCTATCAAAATACCATGCTATTTGAAACTAAAATATCAATGCCCTCTGTTATGAAACTGTATTGAAAAGAACCTTGGAGATTTTCTGTGACTTTAATGGTATGACCAAACTAAAACCAACCTGTAGAAGCGCAAATGAAATTGTGCCTGCTGCCAATTTTATGTGAGGTAATCAATACAGATGCTGAGAGGTTGAAAAAATGCAAGAAACTTATCCATCTTCTAAATTGGAACCAACACAGTGGAACTCAGTATGGCAGCACTCCAAAACTGATACCACCCATGCTTCAGAGCAGACTGGGATCTTTTCCCCTTCTGCATCACACAGCTCAAAGTGACAAAGTTTTAACATTTTACTTCCCAGTATTCACTGACCTTGCCACAGACATGACACCATATTTAAAATTTTAAATGTGTTTTAAAATGTACAGCTCAGAAAGATTAAATTTACAGGAAGAAACCAACCATAGTTTTATTTCTGAAGAATAACTGAGGAAAAACCTTTCTGAAGGGTGTTGCTGCCTACCTACCACAAGAATCTAAAGGAGGAAATTGAATGAAGGAGAAGCTGCTCTCTAACTCCCTCTCAAAGAGAAAAAAAATACTGCTTACTGAGAGTATGACTGTATTGTTACAGCAGAGCATACTCTTAGAAGTATTCTGAGCTGTTCAGAGTCTGCCTGCTTGGGGTAAACTCTAGCCAAACTCTGAGGTGCTGTTGAATTTTTATTTTAATCCTAAAAAAATAAACTCCAAATTCTACAAGACCTTTGTATCTTTCTCAAGATGCTCAGATTCTTTCCACTAAATCTCACAGGATAAAATCTCTTAACAAACAGCTGTTCATAAGTTAGTGTGCTTTCAAGACTGTTGACAAGTATCTTTGGTAGAGTTTTTGAGATTTCAAACAGAAATCATGAGGTATTTAGCAGAAACCATAATTCAAAAGCCAGAAAGCGATGTCTACACAAACTCAGAGATATCCACTCTCTTCCTTCACTTCACTTTTAACGTAAGGAACCCCTGGTTTCCTTATGTTTTATAAAATATAACACCCTTAACAAAAACTGCCTGGAAATTAAGATATCTTTGTGCCAGCACATTATTTTTACTAGGTACAATAAAACAGCTTCTTTGGTTGATTCCCCTACAAGAGAACAACAGACTAATTTCCGTTACTACGTCACAAATTCTAGTGGAAAAGAAAAAGCAGCTTTTAATCATTAGAACTTCTCCAGCAGTGACAAACAATTCTGTGCTTACCTTGGCAACCTCACGGGGCCTTCTTACTAATTTGAACTGCATGCTTTCTTGGCAAAGGAAACATTGCTACTCATTTCTACCATTTCTAACAAAGACCTCTTTTCATGGACCCTAAACCTGGGAATTCTCTAGTACAATCTGCTATCAAGCACACAGTGTGCAAATGTACAATGTGTGGAGCATTGGAGAATCAGCCTCGAGAGGCCTGGGTTGAAGGGACTTGAAAACAACCATCCAGAGTGTGCCAGCTCCCTCACACTGCAAGAAAACTACTTGTTCATGAAACCAAAAGGGTATTTGATGTCAGTAAGCCTTTTTTCAACCTGACTTGTATGAACAATCAAGGTAATTAGGTGCACTTTTGGGTGTCTAAATAATGCCAACTATGCCAGCAAATAATGGTATGTTGAAAAACACAACATTCACCTCAAAAAAAAAAAAAAGAGCATGCATTTATGTTGCACAGCTTATATAGAATACATGACTGAATCATGATTTCTGCAAAATAAAAAGGAAGAAATAACATAGACTTCAACAGAGTGCAGAGGCATGTGGGCAGGAAAATTCATCATATAAGGTGTCTGAGAAAATCCAGGGGGAATTAATGATCTGCTCTATTCAAGAACATTTAAAAAACAATGCCATCTGGCATTAAGTAGAATTCAGGCCAAGAGCTGGCAGCAAAATAGGTTTGACAACTTTGACATAAAAACTACTTACTCTCAGTGCCAATTATGGTCTCCTTGCCAGTTCAAAAGCATATCTTTCCAAGAATGGCATTTAGCCCCTACTGGCATTTCAAACACCACACAATCTTTACACCAGAGATTAAAGTAAAAACACTTATGCAAAGCACCAAACAGAGATAACAGTATAATCTGGATAAACACACCAAATACTAAATCACTGTTCATTATGTTTAGAACTAATAAGAACTGACATCAAATAGGAAAAAAGAAACAGTGCTCATTTCTCTAGCTGGGAGATTTGGAATAGTTTGCTTGACTTATTCTAATAATTTTGTAAGTCAAAATTCTTTCAAAATTTTTTAGAAAGGGTCCTAGTTGATCATTGCTTTCCCTACAGATATGGAACTTCCTCAGCTACCTATTTCTTACCAAGTGCATTTTCCAAAGCTAGTGACAAATAAATAAAACTGTGACCAGCTTCTTTCATATCATTAATTGTCTTCACTATTAAAAGCCAAAAACTAGCCCTATTCAGGTACTATTTCAATGATTTCAGATAGCTAAGGGAAAAACTTAATCTTATTTTATATGTTATTAAATCTCAAAGCTTCTGTGGCTGTCCATAGCTGACAGACATTGCCTCTTTTCCTTGAAGTGCAAGAACTCTGTTTCAGTAAGTGGCACTGAAGAATGGATGTGTCATCTTAATCCAAGACTGAATTTAAGAAGAAATAATAGGATTTCTGGGAAATAGCTGTGATCACCTTCCATGTTAATCTAAAAAGAAACTTATCCTTGTCTTTTAAAATCTCAGATATAAAAAAATGTAGGGTTAAAAACTTTAGAAATACCATAACAATTCTCAAGCAAAGGCTGTCCACCTCTTAGATGTTAAAACTATTGTGTTGGACTTACTTTTCTTTTTGGTTTAAAACTATCCAGTGGGTTAATGACTTAACTATTCAGTGGGTTAGTGTTATATTATAAAGTGCACAGCATCAGTGTATGCAAAATTTTATCCTGAAATTTGCAGTAACAACAGAAATTTCCAGATGAATTCTTGTTACTCAGTTATTTTTGTTTGATTGTTACTAAAATTTACACTGATTTACCAGTGAGAAATCTCAAAATTTATGTTGAATATTTGGAGGAGAAGATATTGCATCTGAATTTTTATTTGCATAGAATATCTGTGTCTGAAGATAAAATATTTTCTTTAAATGGGCACAAGTCACCCATTGTTAATAAATAACCTCTTAAGATTTGAGTATTAAAAAATGGTAGTGGTATTTGTACCATATTTTCTATATAAAGTAACTTATTTCCCTGCTGTTTCACATTGTCTAGTTCTAGACTTTTGGAACTATACCATCATTAGCTCTTTCAGAACAGAAGGAGGAAAGAATAATGGAATTGCAGTGTGGCTATACTTAACTAAATTGTCAAAGAGTAAAAATAAACATCTCCATCTACATGTATTGCAATAAACAGTTTCTCATACGTGTTTTATAATTCAAAAGACTAAAAGTAATTCAGGCAAAAATACGCTAAGTTTTAAAAGAGAGCCAGAAATAAAAAATAAAAACAGAAAATCTGAACTGACTTGTGACCTTTGATCTGACTTAGAGACCTGAACTATATTCCAAATATGACAGTAGCTTATTAAGATTTTACCTTGGTGCTTCAATATTTCTGAATCAGCAAATTAAGGATATCAAACTATAAAAAGGATATAAGACTAACATATTTTGAACATATATTTGAAAATGGATTTGTGTAATTATTTATGTTCCATATATGATATATTTAGTTAGATATCACTGAATATGGCATTTATGAAAAACAAGAACTGCCTATGTCCTGTGATAATCAAGACTAACAAACATATATACTGCAAATTTTTTAACTTTGAAGGGGTTTTTATTTCTGTAAACCAGATGAAATTGCCTGCCATTTTACTCTTACTCAGCAATGAGTTACACTAAGATATTTTTCAAAAAGACCTTGGTGCCACTCCTATTTAACAAAAGGCAATGTGTCATGCACTAAATCTTATCTATAATAAACCATTTTCATAGGTACAGATTGTTCACCAGTATTCATTACTGATATAAAAAGGTAAAAAATAAAAATAGAAAAGAGAATATTTAGGACACAAATTTACTTATGAAGGGAAAAAACCACACAATCATGTTTACCACATGGTAGGCTTAGTCAAGGTGCAAGAGAAACATCCCCAAATGCTGGTATGTTCAATAAAACTCTTTTTATCCTGTTCAGAGTGTGATCAGTGACATACAAAAGGGGTGATGGGAAGGAAAAAAAAACCTAAAGTCTCAGGCTTTTCTCCTTTACCTTCTTAAAATAATTCTCTATTCATATTCAACAATTTTAACTTCTGTGATGCAACAGAAAAGATAACAAGATTATATCTTAAAACAGTCAAGGTCAAAACATGAGGGTATTTTGGGACATGAAAACCAGCATTATTTTAACAAGAGTTTATCATAGATCTTTTCTGGAAGCAATTGGATGACCATACAGTAACCAGTAGTGATTTACATGACTGAAGCAAATCCTATCATGTTCAACATCTGACATCAGATTAAATGCTTGCATTCTTAAAAGCCTGTAACTAAAATAACCAAACCTGGAAATTATTGTGAGAATATAAATGTTCAGAAAAGAAGAGGGGGAAATCAGAGATAAATATGTTTCACTGTTTGAATGTCTAGTATCTCTGAAACAATTTGACCTCCCAAACCAAAGACTCTCCCAGGTATTTGGTACATGATACTTCTTTCATAAAATCTGTGAAAATTAATTGAAAGCATTTCCCCTATGATGCTTAGGACAATTTTTAAATAGTCAGGAGTAGATGTTCATATGTCACAGTTAAGCAGTGAGAAGCTCATTAGCATTGAAAAAAAGAAGCATTGAAGGAAGTTCCATACAGTCTTCATCATGGAATGGTTGTCCAGCTCACAGTTTCAACCTCATCTCCAACAATTCTGTTTCTTAAAAGGCACTGTAGAAATAAAACAATAGAAAGAAACACCCAAAACAATAGAAAGAAATGTCCAGCCATTTCATTTATCTTTGTCGACAAAACTTCAACAGATATCAATGCTCAGGTAAAACTCTTACAGGTGTTTTTGTTTCATTAGTATGTTAATTGAAGCTTTTTTTTTTTTTTAAATTTCTTTTTTAAGATCTGTTTTACATTTGAGAATAATTCCTACAAAAATTTTATTCAAGCGTGAGGTGGAAACATTACTGACAATTTTCTTCTGTGATCTCTTGCATTTTTTAATCAGTAGATTAAAATTCAACAGCTGCTCTAATGGAAATGTATGCCATAGCTTACAAAACCTACCTCAAATATTTGTTCAGCATTGAATTTTATCCAATGTTTCTGAAGAAGACGCAGAGAATAGAATTGTTGTTTTCTTTATTCCTTATATTACTTTAAAAAAAAAAAGTCAATAACTTCTCCTGGTCCTAAATTTTTTTAAGACAAAACATGTATGAAGAAACCACTACAACCTGCACACCACAAAGACTTATAACAAATAAAATTTTTAAAGTAGTTCTAACTGTAGAAAAGTCTCTACTGAGGAATTTCTGTGGTATATAAATTAGGCTAAATCTGAAGATTTTATCACAGCTTCTCTTTGCTTCTCAGAGGCAAACCTGAAATAAGGCTTAATTTTCTGAATCTGCTTTCTGCCCCTCCCCCCTTTATATTTAGTGATAGACGAGCTAAAAAGCATGAGGAATATGCAGGTACAACACACATAGCTGAATTCCATAAGATTTAGACTTTATATAAAAATAACATTAAGTAATGGGAAGCTGGAGTTAAAGTATTGAAAACTGATGAGAAGTTTTGGAGTTTTTTTTCAACAGTGCTTATCTATCCATCCATCCATCCGTCCATTAAAAATTTTAACTTTGCTATTTTATCTTGAGAGCTACAGTATCTCTATTCCTATATAATGTATTAATGCTTCCCTTTTGTACCATAAATACACACAAACACTACGAAGCAACATATAAGTAATTATGTTTATTTTTCTTTATTTTATGTTAGCAAAGAAAATTGCACAGATGGGTTATAAAGTTTAATTAAGAAAATATGACAAAGTGTGAACTCTTATGTAACAACTCATGTTTGTGTGAATTGTTTGGGTTGTGAAAGTTTTGTTTTTGAATTAAGATTTCCTGAAGTTTTTTCTGCAATGTCTATTTTCTAATAATTTATTTATTTTAGCAGGTAGTTTCTCATATAGCCAAAGCAATATTTTCCTGCTGTTGATGAGTTCTGTACCTTCAAATTCCTTCATACTTTCAGGTTGTATCTGAAGTGAGTTAAGGTTACATCTATATCGTTAGGATTTGTCTGAAACTTAGTTGTTATTTGTTATGCTGTTGCTGTTGAGCCGCTAGCTGAGAGAAAACCCAGATTCTCAGACAAGAAAAGAGAAAAGTGCCTTTATTATTTTGATTTCCATATATATAGAGTTTTCAGAGGTCACCCAGATTGGTCAGCCAGAAACCTCCCTCTAGGCCTAATTGGCCAAGCCCGAACTGCCCTAATCTGGAGACGTTGTTTGCAAAACATCCAAACTTTATCTTTGTTTATGAAATGTAGCAAAATGTTCTCACAAGAAAGACCTGTGCTAGCCACATTATGCCTTTTTTATTGTTTGTTCGTCTACTTAATAGACTTTACCTGTTTTAAAATAAAATATTTCATTTCATATAGGAAAAGTTGTTGGTTTTATTCACCTCAGTTGAGGTGCACTACCAGATTCGTTGATCCACTGCAATGTTACCAAGTTTTATTCACAGGGTTGTCAGAAAAAAAAAATCAGAATGTATGTAACTTATGTCCCAGTTTTATTTTAGGAAATTAAGGACATCTTGGAATCGTAAGAGAGGATCAGATCCAGATTAGACAGCTGAGTATCAGGATTTAAAAATGAAAATTATGTTTCTGAAAAGATTGGATTGCTGATATCACTCTAAGACACAGGAAGGAAAAACTGCTCTTTTACTCCTATAAATATGCTAATATTAAGTCAGTAGTCTTAGTACCTCCAAATGCAATAGGCAGCTGCCAAATATTTCAAGTGGAAGGTGTCTTGGAAAAGAAGTCTGACCAAAAATATATTTCATCAGAAGCCAAAGATAAGTGCACTGACATAAAAGAGGTTGCATTAAATGACTTGGCATTTTAACACTAAGCCAGATTTAGTGCCAGCGACTCAAAAGACATTACAAATCAAGACAAGGATCTAAGCCAGCTACCAGCAAGGAGCTTCTTTCAGTATCATGGTAATATATTAGGAATTTAAAGAAATCTTGCACTGCATGTTAGAAAAGCAGTATACCTTGGTTTGTGGTTTGATCGTTTTTCAAACTCAAATCATGTTGCACAGAGACCATGTCTCAGGGAAATCTTTAAGAACATGTGTCTCAGAAACAAATGGTTCTTCCCTGACTGTACCTTATGTAGTCCTTTATAGCAAGAGCCAGCAAAACACTTTAGGATCTGTTTAATGTCAAGTATGTAGGCAGGCTATTTGACACAGTATGTTTAGGTTGTGTTTTAGATTGTGGAAATTATTGTAAAATGTAAACAACTTTGCTAGCTGAATAGGACAGGGTCATATTTAAAAAAACCCATTTTTTAATTATTAAATGAGAAAAATATTCAGACATCTCACATCACCTGTGTGTATGGCCACTTGGAGAAAAGACAACTCTGAGAATTGTTTCAGTTGAATGAAACACAGATTTTCTAAGCCAGCTAGAAAAAGGTTTGTGAGCCAAACTTTCCCGGTTAAAAATTGGTACTCATCAGAACCTATATACTTACATGAAATTTAAACAGTAGATGCATGAATCTTTGATGTCGGAAAAATTGCATCAGTTAACATGAAATTTCCAGATTTTTTCAATCAGCTCAGTTATGGGCACAGGACATTTTATGGTTGGACTTCAGACTCACAGTTAAAAATCTGAAGTAAAAATAAATGAAACCATGCCTGTCAAAAAGCTGTGGAAGCACTTAAAATCCTAGACTCCTACTTTTTTCCTAAGCTTAGAGAATTGTAAGCATCTATATACAGTCATGTCCATATTTAAAACTGACACACTGATGGCTATTTGAGTGCTGTAGAGTATGCTGCTAGTCATGGGGACATCAGCTTGAGACATCTCTGGCTTTAGTATCTACTTGGATAAATATTCCAACCAGTAGAGAGCCATAAAATACTTGGCAGTGTACTTCCATCATGGTTTGAAAGCCAGCTGAGAATAGAGTACAGTGTTGATTTATAGATGAATGCTCAGTTGAGCTACTTGAACTGAGATATTAAAGCATCCTTTACATAGATAACCATTGTTTTGCACCTTTCTTTTACTGTATTGTGAGTAGGTTGTAATTCAGGCATTATGGTATCAAGTTTATAGACCTACCAGTGCCTTATATATTACAATTAATTCTTACCTATGTACAAGTATAAGCATTGTGGAATAAACTCATGAACTAACTCTAGCAGGTAAAGCCAAGGACCTATTGAGACCAGAATTATGGTCAAAAGTGCATATCCATAGCAGAATAAGAATAGTGAAATTTTGCAGAGACTGTTTTACTTAATGACGCCTTGTTGACCAATTATTCGGTGCAGGATCTACCAGAGATAGAATTATTTCTGTATTTTCAGCAACTCTTTTCCATTCATTTTCCTACTCTTATCATAATCTTATGTGTGTAGAATTCTAACTCTATTTTAAGCAAACACCAGGTATGTTTGATGAATGTTATCCTCTCTTTCATTCCTAATTTTTAACTGACTCTTTTTTATTAACTTGTTAAAAAAGGTTCATTTGTTTGCTTTATCCCCAGCATTAAATAAGTAAATAAATAAATTCTTAAATAAATTCTCTGATGGGATTTTTTCTCCCTTGTAGACCAGAGTGATGCAAATACGACTCTGTTTAGTTTTTCCACAGTTTAATTCCTATCCCAAAGCTAATATGTGGAAACAGGCTTTTAGTCCAGAGTAAGACACCTTCATATAAACAAACTTTCAGATCAGATTTAGTTCTCTTTCGGTCTGCTTAGGGTAGTTAAAAATGTTTTCTCCTTTCTTAAACTTATCACAAATGCCAGAGGACTGAGAAAAAAGGGGGAAAAATGAAGGTCTCTAGTGCCTGTTTTAGCTTAGAGCACAGATTTTTCATTCTTTCTTGAGGTCCAGCCACTGCTGTAGCATGACCATTTATTCAGAAGATTCAGATAAGCACACACTTTTTGCATCTCACTGACCATTCTACTGACCCTCTCTGGGCACTTCTTGCCACCTCCCATTCCAGTAAAAAAAATCCCCGAAAATGGCAACCATATCAACACAGGGCCTAACACATAGCCTTGGGCACTTTGTAATGATGTCAGGGTACTTTGAATCCTGTTTCTTGTAAAATATACCTCTCAGGAATTATTTTGTTCCCAAGCCTTTCATTAAAGCTGTCAAGCTAAGATTTTTTTAGTAGGATTTAAGAATGGCCATTACAATTTTTTTTAAAAAACATTCATAATATCTGTAATTTATGTGTGATATCAATGTAGAAAATATTAACATTCATAAAAGATTACTGTCATTTTCTGAATAAATTAAGTTTGACTGTGTTTACATAAATTACAATGCATTGTTTATTTTATACAAGTTTGTCAATTTACTCTGAATAATTTACTCTTCTCATCGTATTTTCTATATTTAGTATTTCATTAGGTATAAATCAATATGTACATTTATATCTAAAATTGGAGCAGAGCTTTTGCACACAGAACTATTTTGAATACTGCCTGCATGCATAATAGCAAGGAATAACAGCTCATTAAAATGTTGAACCTGTGGTTAAGCAAGGAATGCTCTCCATTCTTATAATGTGAAGTATTCTCAGGAAAATATTCAGGATAGAATCAGAATGGTTTGGGTTGAAAAGGAGATTAAAGACGATCTAGTTCCAAACCACCTGCCATGGACAGCGGTACTTCCCACTAGATCAGGTAGCTCAAAGCCCCATCCAACCTGGCCTTAAACACTTCCATGGATGGAGCATACATAGCTTCTTTAGTCAACCTGTTCCAGTGCCTCACCACCCTCAATCATTCTGTGAATCTCTGATACAGCAAGAGGTGAAAAAACATAAAAATAAAATAGCATTTTTGATAGCAGCTCAATATGCAGAGTGGTTCATTATTACAAACACAGATTTTCCTGTTATTTCCTCTAAGTGAGGACCTGGCAAGACTAATTCATGTTTTTTGGGGATTTTTTTATCACTTCTATATAATTTAATTTCTCATCTCCAGCAAATGACTATCCCAATGCCTTTCTTTCACAGATAACATTCTGATTAACTTCTCACTCACCTACAGTTAATCAGCTATTGCTTGCTTGAGGCTAAAATTTTCTTCTGATGGTACCTACACTGTACATAGACATCCTTTTTCAATCTTGAGGCATCTTTCTTCTCTCTGAGACATTTGCCATGTCCTGCTTCTGTCAATGTAAGTATGGTCTTTTTATCTCCAGCACACCTACTAGTTAAGAACCCTTCTGTTCAATTGCTTCTTTCAATTCAAATCAGTCCTTATATTCTCATAGAGTTGTTTCCGTCTATTTATTGAGAGATATTGTTTTTACCTTCACACTATGTTTCTGTCTTAAATTTCTAAGTTATTTTCTTAATTCCTCAATGCCTGTATCTCTTTATTTTACAGAATACAAAATAACAAATTTGTCAAGTTGTGAAGCTTTATCTCTGCATAACTACATTATCTGGTGAAACCACTGTGACATTTCTGCTTGGAGATCCTGTCTACACATGCTGGTTCATGAAAGTCATTCAAAGTACAGTTACACACCCAGTTTACCAGAATTACTGCTGGCTTAGCATGATCATATATCAAACACTTGATGTAGGCAAGGACCTTGCAGATGACACACAGCATTCCAGCAGGCTTTTAGCTAGCTCCTTGCTTTTCCTGTTGCTAGCTGGTAGTAATTCATGGAAAATTAGAATTTGGGTTGAAGATCCCTGCTTCTCCTGCATTCTGCTTTCAAGGTAAATAGTTTTCACAGAAAGCAGCTGTATCTGGTTTGTTTGTTAGTAGTCTTCTACTTACACAGACATAGCAGTGACATGAGAATTTTACAGATGATATTTTGGGTTTAGCATAAGAAGTCTAGGAATAAATTGTATTTTTTGCTTTAAAATTCATTAAGCTCATATGTCAACAGTCTGCCCTTAGCTTAGATATAATATTTTTGTTGTCAGTCATTTTAATGGAATTTCCTTACAGTACCTGCTGCACTGCCAGATACATTGACTGACTGCAAGTTCCACAGGGTTACTTGGTTCATGAGAAAAAATGAAATGAGCAGCATATTGAAAATGTTGCAGAACTCTACTATTTCAGCCTAGAAAAAGTGTTATTCCCAGATATCTCTCATGAGATGTTTCATTATGTCATATGCCACAAAATGAACATTTTACTGTACCACACTCAGATTCTTATTAAGGGCAAAAGGAATATGATATATATATATGGAGTGAAATATTTACTGTTAGCCTTTTCTTAATAATCCAATCAAAACACAGTAGATATATTGTCTAGTTACAACAATATCAATACTTGTGGCCCAAATAAATTCCAAGAAAAGCCTTGTAAATTGCCACCTAAAATGCCTATAAAAGAAGTTTTTCTATCCACCTTCTATGGTATTATATTATGGCTTCCAATGTTCCTCTGGATGACAGTTAATGTGCTTTCTCAAGAAAAGAGTAGAGGGATTATAAGGAGTATTCAATGATCTGAGTTGTTTGATGGGAAACTCATGATGTTTATGTTTTCTTTCTCAACAATAGCAAAGTCCACTTGGATATATTTTTGGTATTCCCTAAGTGGAATGCAAGTCTGTTACTGTCCAACTGGTTCCCAGATATTTTGATATTTGCACAATAGCTCACCCTAAATGAAGTGACAAAAAGGAAAATTCTTTGTTGTGTAATGACTTGCTCACTTGGTCAGGCTTGACCACAGGAGGCATTCACAGACCTTGTAGCTGAAAGTGTGGCAGTGATTGCTAGGACACTAGTCAGTTCTGAAAACTGGTGAAAATCAGCTCAGACCAAAGCAGGCTCAGGTGAAATTGAGAACCTGTTCTGTCATGTCATAATAAAACTTAAGTCCTGTTTTAGTACTGGCAAAAAATTATTTGCTAGAAGATACTGCATCTTCTAAGTATTGACTGTAATTTTACTGGTAAGTGATTAGACTGAGTGCAACTACTTCCAGGAAATTCGAAAATAGAGAAAAATTATAATAATAGCTGCAGAATATCCCAATACTTGATTATCTTTTTCCTGATGTCCATTAAAGCATATCCAGCTCAGCATATCTAGGAACTGTATCCAGGTATAGTATGTATCCAGGTACAGTCTTATTATATAGATGCAGTTATACTGCATTCACTAGTGCTAACATTTATATAGATTTTTCAAGATGTAAGTAGAAGGTCCAGTGGAGCAGGTCTTGCCCAAGATCAATAACCCCTTGAATGAATGGAATTCACAGAATCACAAGAAAGTCACACCACATGCCTGAGAGCATTGTAGAAATGCTTCTTGAACTCTGTCAGGCTTGGCGACCACTTCCCTGGGGAGATGTTCCAGTGCCCAGCCACCCTCTGGGTGAAGAAACTTTCCCTATTATCCAACCTAAACCTCCCCTGACACAACTTCTCTCGGGTCATTGTCACTGGTCACAACTGAGAAGAGACCAGTGTCTGCCCCTCCGCTTCCCCTCACAAGGAAATTGTAACTGCAGTGCGGTCTCCCCTCAGTCTCCTCTTCTCCAGGCTAAACCGACAAAGTGCCCTCATCTGCTCCTCATATGGCTTCCCTCTGGAAGACTCTGATACAGTACAGCAGTTTGACAGAGCAAGTATTAAGGACCATCAAAAAGCCATGAGTGAAATTCCATGGAATGGCTACAATACAAACACTAATATAGCTAGTCTGTCCTTTGGCAAACTACAAAATAACACAGAAGTTTTAGTGGCAATCACTGACTTTAGTTATCTGATTGCTTATAGATTTTATCTGGTACCCTTGGTATTCCTGAGCCAATAAGGTTGTTACTGTGTCTAATCAAACTACAGCCAGAGTACACTTGTTCTAGCAGTTATCTCACCTAGAGTCACCCTATTATATTCCCAATTTCTAGCTGTTAGCCTTTTCCATTGATAGTATAATCTCCAATCTCCCTGGCTCAAAATCATTTAAAAGTCCTTCACATTAAAATTCTCTGACCTATTACATCTGGAACTTTGCTTTCTCTCTATTTCTATGGCCTTTTTTTCTGCTTTATTTTTGTCCTTAAAAGCGGTGACGACAAATAAGATACAAATGGAAAGCCACAACAAAGGCCTCTAACACCTATAAAGCTCACTAATTAGAATATAATTAATAATAGTTTCCCTGGAATATAAATGCACACAGATTAAAATGGTATAACAAAGTCAGAATGGAAATTTAAAAACGAGAGTGTTTGGATGATTTTCCTTTTTTCCTTTTTTTTTTTTGGTTTTGTTTGTTTTGGTTTTGGTTTTTTGGTTTTTTTGTATATAAAGAATCTTGTTTTTCCTCATATTGATACCAGAAAAGCTTTTTAATGTTTCAGAATATCTTCTTTCAAATAGTTTGCATTTGTTAGGTGGGGATGTCTGAAATCATATGAGATTCTACAGAAGTGCTAATTAAAACTAATTGTTCTATAAATAATTAAGGTTTATCCTGAATTCTTGCACAGTACCAAGGATATAGAAGTCTATGGTTAAATCAACTTATAAATTCTAACCTCTGAAATTGTAAATTTTCTTGGTTTACCATAATGGTACAACAAAACTTACTGTGAAACAAAATACAGGGAATTAAAGTAATTGGGGTTTTAGAATTTAAAACTAAGAAGTCTGGTAATAAACAAGTTCCATTTTAATAAGTGTAATTTATTCCAAGAGTATTTCAAAACTATATGATGGAAATCCCATTTTTTAAATTTATGAATTTTCTCAAAGTTCATGTGATTGAATATGTGTTTGTGTGTAATATGAAGATAAGAAGAATAATAAGAGCAGCTTGCTTCACTTGAGAAACATTAGAAGCAACGTCCTGCTAACAGTGCCAAGGTACCACTGTGAGAGACAAAGCTTTGTCTCCTGAATGTTTATTAAATTCACTTAGGCTAAAATGAATTTCCTTTATTTTTCTTGGACTGGCAGTCAACAATTTCCTTGTAGATGCCTTATATGGTCTTCAGCTCCTTCATTTTCTTAAAGTAAAAATTATTTTAATGAAAGGATAGATACCCAAGTAAAATAATTTTGGGATTGCAACAGTTATCTAAAGCACTTCTGTGACTAGCACAGGTCCTTCCCGTGGGAACATTTTGCTATATTTCATAAACAAGATAAAGTTTGGATGTTTTGCAAACAACTTCTCCGGATTGGGTCAGTTCGGGCTTGGCCAATTGGGCCTAGGGGGAGGTCTCGGGCTGACCAATCTGGGGCACCTCTGTAAACTCTATATATATGGAATTCAAAACAATAAAGCTCTCTTCTCCTCTCTTTCCTTGTCTGAGACCTTGGGTCAGTCCTCAGCTAGCCGCTCAACAGCGACACACTTCTTTCTCTTCATGTAATACCACTTTTGAATGAAAGCATCAGAAACAATATTTCAGGGCCATAACTCTGACCATAACCATAACGACTTAAATTTTTCTTGTAAAAAAACTAATTATACACTTCTATTTTCTAATCTCTTAGAAAGACACAAAAGTAGATCATCAGAATGGTGACTAATTTAACACAAAGTGTAGCTGTTTGTTTCTCAGTAATCTTGGCAAGGCTGATTTTCAGTCAATATCCATATGATGGTGATTTTTTTTTTAACACATGTAATTTGTACAATAACACACCAGCAAAGCTGTAAGTGAAGCTTCAGTCTAAAATTAGAAATTCCAGAAACAAGAGTTCTGAAGAAACAACTCTTCTGTACCTTTGTCTGATATCTTAATATGTTTGTCCCTTTGTAGAAATAGGAAATCAAAATACATTTCATAAATTCATTGACTTGATGTCAAAGAAACACCTTATGCCAAACTCTAATCCCAAATAATTTATCATGGATAAAATATAAGGACAAAATTACACTGAATGACACATAGACTAAACAATGTAAGAAAATCTTCCACTGTAGTCCTGAGAGTCCTTGCTTGTATTAGGTTTCAAATGTCCATGACATATGGTTTTTACTAATATTTACTCTGGCACTTTACACAGTAAGGTTGCTAAATCTGGAACTAATTTACCTACCATATTCTTACTAATTAGTCTATTTAACAAGTTTTTTTTGTTAATAGGTTTCACTCTGTATAAATGTCAAATCAGCCATTTGTTTTCTGTTGTACATTTTTATTGCCCAACCTTGATGTATGTATTATTGAAAACAGTCTAAGCATCTTCCCAGGAGGAATTAAACATTCTTTAATTTGTATTGTAATTTGACAGCCATTTTTGCCAAACATTATTTTCTCATCAAGATTTCTACTTAGAAATAAAATTATGTTAAATTTGAAGATAGTAATCCACAATCTGTGCTAAGTTTAACTTTATTTGTAAGGAATTCTAGTATATGGATTTACTGTTTTATGGTTTTTGATAAAAATCACATAATTTAAGCAAGCAATAACTTCCTTAAAACAAAATTACCTGTATTATCTATATTTCTTGAAAGAAATGATGGATAGAACTGCCTCTACTTTGGTCAAGGTTATTTGATCATCATATATAGGACTTCTAATTTTCTCTCTTTCTGTTACTTAGTATTGAAGCCTCTCAATTCTTTTGATTAATCTTAAAAAACCCTAAAACTTGGAACATGTCCAGAAATAGCTGCCAATAAATATTCAAATTCTGAAAAGATCATTCTGTTTGTTAGAACTTTAACAGTTTGATCTCTATTTATCAAGAAGAGGTTAAAGGGTGACTTGATCTCAGTCAATTTTATTTAGTTCAATTTGTGGCCTCTGTTTGACTGACGATTTTTTCAGGATATGGAAATGAGACAAATTCACCTTAAAAATAGATGTGATATTAACAATTAGCATAATTAAGCATTCATACAATCTGAGTAAAAATGTGATGTTTTCCACAATTTTTAATCATCAATTTCAGATTAACTGTGCCTTGAGATTCATTTTAATTCAACCAAAAATTCTAATCTGGAAGAAAATATATGCTCAAAATCTTTGTCTTTTATTTTTTTTTTTATCAGACCAGATTATTATTTCTTATGCTGATAGCTAGAAGTGCTAAACCATTAACAAGAGATCATGAGTGCTAATTCTTGTATTTGAAGTTTGTTGCAGTTTAGACCTTCTATGTAATTAAATCTGATAATTCAGCCTCTCTGACTTAATGGTTGGTTTTTCATCATCCTAAAATGTTAGTATTTCATTTAATGTTCTGTGTAAATATATACTATTTCAGTATTAGAACATGAGCAGTTTTATTTTATCTCATCTGGTATTCCAGCTCTCAGTAAATTTGAAGTATTCATTAAGGAACAGATCAGTTTATGTGTTTATAAAAGATGAAAACTCATGCTCACCATTTATCAGAATTTCTTATTAAACTCTTTCTAGAAGTAAAAAGCTGGCTGATAGCAGCTAATGTGCCAGACCAATAAAGAAGAGCCTTTTAGAGTAAAGGATAATTAGACACACAAAACAAGTTGAAAATATGTATATTTCTCATGTCTTCAACCAACCGCAACACAGAGAGAGAGATCTTAAATAACAGCAGCAGATAAAATTATGGCATACATTTTACCATGTATAAATCCATTTAAACCACATGCAAAACTGTCCTAATTCAAGAAACTCAATATTTGGTCCCACTATTTGCTTCTTCAGCACCTCTTCCTTAAAAAAAGAGAGTGAACAGAAGGGAGAGGAAATGAAATTCAGAAGGAAATATAAAAGAAAATAAGTTAAGAAAAGTCTTAACTATGCTCATGCAATAATATTTTTTCCTAGTCAATATTGTTGCAACATTCAGGAGAAAAAGCAAAACAAACAACCAAACAAGTAAACAAAAACCAAACACAAACTCATCAAGCTATAAATGATACTATTTACTTTATGCCATGTTTTGAACTCTTTGCAACAATTCAATCACATGTTTGTTTTGTTATTTCTTGTGGTGGTCATACCTTAACTCTTTGTGTTTAGAATGAAAACTTTTTAAGGTTGTTATAAAACATTCTTGTAGTTCCTAGAAGAGCTAAATTCTTTAATATATCAAGGAAATAACAGTTTATTTAATGTAGTTAAAAGCAATGACAAAGACAAAGACCAAACATGTATTGAATATACTAACTACATTCTGCCTAACAAGGCAATTTGTCCATGTTGCTACAGTATTATTTCTGAGTAAATTCATAAACCCATTACCAGCCATTAATTATGCATTTATTTAAGTAATTAACCATGGAAGTGGCTTTGCTGTCAGAGACATGATATATAACCTAAAAGTCATTTGGTTAATGTGGAACAGGAAGTGCTTGCTAACCAGGACAGGTATTTTGTTGGCAGCCTCTCTAATTACCCTGATAAGTTTTTACACGAGGATTCTGTATTCAGAAGTTTTGCTGCTTTTCTCTCTTTAGCCACAAGAAAAAGAAAGCCTTTTCTTTTTCTAAGTTCCTATATTATTTATGATAGAATTGTAGAATGGTTTGGGTTGGAAGGGAGCTTTATTGGACCATTTAGTCCAAGATCCCTGAAATGAGAAGGGAGATAACTGGATTATATCTTTGTTCAAAGGCAGTGTGTCTCAATTCTGTGCTTCTCATGAAAACAAAGATTCTCACTATTTACATTTGGGTAGTATTCTTTGATGTTGTGCTATGTCAGCTACATTGCAGAATTGCTGCAAGAATCACTTTCCATGAGGATATACCTAATAGACTCAAAGAATGCATAGGACAGAAGAAAATTTACCATTCTTAAAGCTGGATGAAGGGCAATTAAATTTTATGGTGTTGTCTTGCAGACATAGCACAAATTATATTAATGGAAAAGTATGCACTTAAATACATAAAAGATCAAGGTCTAAATCTGCTTTATAGTCTGCCAGCAGTTATAGAAGTCAAGTACCTCTCATTCAAGTGTCAAGAGCCTATTATTCAAATGTTGGTCTAGCCAAATATTGCTATTCTTTCTGTGAAAGTAGCAATAAGTAAATACATGAAAAAAGGTAAATGAATGTTTAAATGTTATTGGCTTCTAAAGGAATAAAGTGTGTGTGTGTTTTGGTTTGGGGATTTTTGGTTTTTTTGGTTGGTTGGTTGGTTGGTTTTTCTTTTTTTTTTCTTTTTTTTTTTCTTCTTTTTTGGGGGTGGGGGTTCTATTTCAATTAATGAAAAAGCAGATCTTGAAAGTCTGATGCCCCAAGAGTGCTAAAATTAATGTATATACATTCTATAATTGTATCATGCAGTACCATATTGCTTGAACATTATGAGATTCTCCACGACACACTTAATTTCAGTCTGAGTATTCTAGTAGACTGTAGAAGATAGGTATGTTATAATTCTATTTTTTTAATTCTGGGTTAGATCACCAATACTTTACACCACAGTTATAAAATAGGTCATATATAAGAAATTACTGTCATAATAATTCCATCAACAAGCTTATCACAGCTGGTTTTATTCCAAGCTATTTTGTTATAAAGAAAACATTAAGATTCACAAGAATATATTTAATAAAAATATATAGTTCTACCAAGTAATGAAAAATCCATATTAATCTAGGTAAATTTGTATTATCTAATAATAGATATATTTGATTGCAGATAAAACACAATGACACCTACCTTTTTCATAGTACTTCAATATGAATAGGAAATACATAACTAAAAACTACTGAAAACTATTTCTTTATGAAAACAACTCAGCTAATAAAAACAGAAATGCAGGCTTATAGAAAATATATTAAAATAAACTTTGAAAGGCATTTTTTTTGAGAGCCACCTGTGTATTATCACAGCAATGTTTACTGTTTTAGCAGAAATACTGAATTAAAAAAATCTGCTAATTCAAAGTCAAAATATAAATTCTGGAATTGTGTGTATGTGTGCTTGCATGCAGAAACAAAGCTTCCTACAAATATTTTGAGGCTTCAGGCAAAATGTAGTCAGGGTACTTGCACATTTTACAACTTGATAAGGCAGCAAATTAGATTTATTTTTTTATTCCAGAGTGAGATAAAATGGATTACTTTGTAAATGGTTATCACATAGAGTAATGTCACAACTTGTTGAATGGTGAGGTTTGAAATAAAGCACAATTCCATTTTTTTTTAATTACACAGGGTATCAGTTTGGGAAAGTTCATAACATGTTCACAAAGTTCCTATACATTTAATAATAAACTTTCATATTTTTACAGATACATATTGTAACATGATTTTTTTACCCTGAACTTGGGTATAGTTTCTGGCCTTGTAAAAGTGAGAACTTTTCTTTTAACAAGGCAAAAGATTACAGAAGATATGTGGTCCAGGAGCTCAACCACTGTGCTCTCACCCTCCCACACTCTCTCCTCAAAGCTCACAGAAGGTGGAATAACATATGTGCTTCCTGACGAGTATGCAGCACACAGAGCAAGATGCACCTTTTCCACAAAAGGTCATGCTATGCTGCTCAAGGCTGATTTCCTCATTAACCTAGTTTTAAACCCAGCTATGCTTCTTGCTTTAGGCATGTCCATGGCTCTTCTCTATGGATACTGCTAGAACCATTCATTAATTCTGCATTTTTCAATTATTAGCTCACAATTTAAACAGACTAATATTCTGGAGATATTGAAAAGCACTATACTTTTATAATAACAATTCTATTTGTATTTTAAAATTTTATTTATTTTTATTTTAAAGTAATCTACTGAAGCACACATTAAAGTTATTGGAAAAGACTACAGTTGCAGTCAACATTTTTATATAGCTGTAGCAATTTAATACGGTATATTATCCATCTGAACTTTGAACAGCCTTTCTGGGAAAATAGTGATGATAGACTTCAGGTCTCCAGTCCTCAGCAAAGGTGAGTCCATGATTATCTGTGCTGTCAGCTCAGTTTGCTATTTCACTCTTTCTCCTACACCTATCTGTGCTATGACAGTTATTTTTCAGAAACAATAAAGCTTTGACAAATAAACTGCTATTAGTAAGAGGAATGAAATAATTATGTGGTGTTATGATAAAACAACCTCCCAAAGTTCAATATAACAATACTGTATATTTGTTCCCCGTTAAGCATACTGGAAAAGATATTGTTTTTATACATTATCAACATTTTTGACACTTCAATTTAATTTCAAATTATAGTTATATTTCCAGTTTTTTAGCTCTTGCCTGATAATTGTTAAAAGTCATCAGCCACTTTAAAATGTGGTGTCCAACCTTTTTGAGTAGATGAGTTGCATGACTAATATAATTTAATGTCCCCCAGAACATACCGTATGCCCATCAAAATCAAGCACAGGGGGAGTACTGCAACTGCAGTTCCATTCATGACATATTGCCAAAAAAAATTAAATTGAGCTTCATTGGGCAAACAAGCGTATGTAAATGATTTATAAATGTTTACCTTTGCAGTTTTCTTTCTGAAGATGGAAATTCAGATTATCATTTCCAGTCTACCATGTATTCTCTCATGTAAATGGAAAACAGGTTATTAACAACTCAAAAATTAGTAAATGTACATATCTGTATGCAAATACATAGACACAGTGATATTGGACAACCTGTGGTAATTTCCTGATTCTACTATTCTTCAAAAGCACCTACTAACATTAATACCTTGTAACACTAATGTATTAACCTCCAGAGGAGAATAATGTCAGTAGAACCAATAAAATTTTTGGGCTTTTTTTGATTGTTTATTGTTTCTTTTAAAAGAACAAATATTTTGGCTACTACCTTTAATAGTATTTTTTATTGACAAAGCACTTGAAAACTTTAGCTGCTTAAGCAGGAACTCTTCACAATGCACATATAAATATTTTTTACGTTGTACAAGAACAGAAGCATAAGAATTAATAATATTTTCCAAATTCAGAAAAGCTCACATAAAATTTATATTCTCAATTTGTGAGTGCCATATTGATCCAGCAGAACTACCAGCATTTTTTTTTTTTTAAGGTAAGATTATTTAGCTTATTCTTTGGACATAGACTTAAAGAGAATTAGTCCTTCTGAAAGCCTTCCTTTTTAGTTTTGGTTTAATTAGTAGATTCTCAGCTTTATACTTTCCATGAGCTAAAGCTATGCAAAGTTTATGCAATGCCTTCAGCAAATTAGCGCTGTAGCAATGTTAAAATCCCCCATTGTAATTATACAGAATGACATGTGAAGGAATAAGTATATTAGGTATTATTAGTGCTCAATTTAGGTCTTATCAGCATATTCTTAATTTTGTACACCTCTTAATTTATTGTGTACAATGTCTAGTACTATTGTTGCACTGCAATCTATATATAACATCTAGTTTAGCTTAGTAGCACTTTAGTTATTAGTGGCATCAGAGCAATAAGACATTTTAGTAGTTATATTGGCTCATTAAGATGAAGTATCTACAGATATGCATAGGTTTTTATTAGATCTGTGAAAAGAGAGAGCTAATAGAAAAGTTAAGCAAGGTAATATGTATTGTTTCATTAATCAAAATATGCTTTAACAAAACAATATACCTTCTAAGATTAGGAGACAAAAAGGAGCAATGTGGGTAACCCAAATGTCCTTCTGAAAATGTTTCAATCTTTTTTTAAGCTTTTCTGACCTTACTGGTATTAAATGTCAAGAAAAGTAATCATGCAATCATGCACATACTGCTTCTTTAACAGAACAAACACCAAAAAAGTAACCTAGTCAATTAAAAAAAAAAAAAAATTAGGAAAGAACAATGATTTACTGAAATTGCACATAGACAGATGTGTTGACTTCCATGTGAGAAACTATATCTAAGCAGCTTATACTTTATTCTCATTTTCACTGGTATTTTATGCTAGCAACATGATATGCAGACACACTTAATATTGTATAGAGAAAGACCTTTGACCTAGGCCAGATGATTTATTGGTAATGTTTCATAAAGTGAAAATATTCGTAGCCATAATTTTTGCAGCAAAACATAATTGTCATTCCTACAAATAATTTTAATATTTTAGTCACATTTTTTTAATTCTTTCTGTATTTGTCTTCCTACATTAGAACATTTAATTTATGCCCATAGCCCATAAGACTCAAGTAAATTGGTAACGTAAAGCAACTTCGTTTGAAATCTACAGAATAGGTGCTATTTCTCTCAAGGATTACAGGAATTGTGAATGAAAAATGTAGCTGCCTTCTCAGCTTCATTTGTGAAACTTTTTCGGGGAATAATTTAAATTAAATATCTGTTTTTTGATAATAAATAGTTGAGAAAGATATTGAAGATGTTCCTAATTACTTTTTGTATGGTATACAGCTAAATAAGTTAATTAAGTTTTTATTATCATAATTTATGTTTCACCTGCAGTTGATAAGCTCATACAGTCTCTGTCACTTTCCTATGAATATCTACTGATGGTTTAATAAGCAGTTTTAAACACTTCAGCTATAGAATCTTATTTTTTATAAATATACATATATTTGAATGTTTAAAAGAAGTATGGATTAAACTTTAGTCAATTTTATTTTATCAAATTTATTCTCATATGAGACGACTGCTTCAGCTGCATCTTAATTCTTTCAATTATTTGCAAAATATTACATTAGGATTTCTAGAGGTTGCATAATTGGAGATTAGTGATAAAGATTAGAAAATGTGAAAATGAGAACGTATGTGTGTGTTGGTTTAGTCTGGAGTAGAGCTAATTTTCTTCCTAATAGCTAGCATGGGACTGTGTTTTGCATTTGTTCTGAAAACAGTGCTGATTACACAGGGATGTTTTTGTTACTACTGAGCAGTGCTGACACAGAATCAAGGCTTTTCTGCATCTCAGCCCACCTTGCCAGCAAGGAGGCTGGCGATACACAAGGAGCTGGGAGGAGACACCATCAGAACAGCTGATCCAAACTGACCACAGGGAAACTCCATGCCCTACAACATCACAATCAGCAATAAAGAGCTGGGAGAGGAAGTTTGGGGTCATGGTGTTTGTCCTCCCAGGCCATCATCAACATAATGGAGCCCTGCTTTCCTGGAGAGAGGACTGAACGTCTGCCTGCCCATGGGAAGTGGTGAATGAATTCTATATTTTGCTTTGCTTGTGCTTACAGCTTTTATTTTGCCTATTAAACTGTCTTTATCTCCACACACAAGGTCTGTCTCTTGTACTTTTCAGATTTTCTCCCATATCTTGCTATGGAAGAGTGAGTGAACAGCTGTATGGGGCTTGGTTTCTGGCTGGGATTAAACCATGACCATCCTTTTTAACACCCAAGATGGGGCTCAAAGTGCTCGAGATAATGACAGATTTGATTGGAAAGTCCTAAATCAAATTCATAGCTGCTATTGCTGTTTAGCTATGAATTTCCAGGCTTCTATGCTTGCCATTGAGCTTGCTTGCCTTACTATATATTAGTGTAGTGCTACTTACACCTCTGCTGCTATTCCTGTGTGCCTGTAATGAACAGGCAGAATCTGCAGTATCAATTCAAGCCAAAGGGGCTGTGACCTATGGGTGACTTCACGTGGGAGCAGGACACCCTGAAGCATCTGTGGCCATGGACAAGTCCATGCCAAAGCAGGTATATGTGAAAGCACCTGTAGCTGTGGTTATTATGCGTCTCAGCAGGTCTGTATCTGAAGGACCTGTGGCCCACAGATATGTCGACACTGCAGCAGAAGGTGGTACATCCCAAAGCATCTGTGGCTGTGGAGTGCTCCATGAAGCTCACCTTGAAGCATCAGTGGTTGTGCATGAGGTAATGCATGACCTCAGAGTATGTGACCACAAATAAGCCCAAAACAGAGCAGGAACACGTGCAGAGGGATTCCAGCCATGGGTATGGATGTGTTGGGGCAGGGTCACACCTGAAGGGACTGCTGCTGTGGGCAAGGCCAGGCAGGAGCAGGTATATCCCTGGAGGTATTGTGGCCCATGAGCAAGGCCACATTGGAGCATGTGCATCTCAAAGAGACCCTGGCTGTGGCTGGTCTGTGCTGCAGCAGGTATAGCCCTGAAATGACTGGCTCACAGATAAGGCTCCATTTAGAGCTGGCACACTTTACAGTAAGTCTATTCCAGAGCAGGGGCAAGGGAAGGGGCTCATTGTAATGTTAAATTCTACATTCTGATTCAAAGGCACCAGTGATACAGGTTGTTATGGAAATTGCTTTAACATTTAAACTGAGATTTGAGCTGCATGCTTTGTGAATGACTATAGCAGGAACCCCATGTTTGCCAGCCAGATGAGGAGAAAGGGGATGAGTTCATTTCATAGTTAAACCCTACGACCTGACCTAAGCAGACAACAGACTAGGAGTGGAGATGGTAAGGGGGATTTTACAGATGTTTTATGGGGTGGTCCACAAATTAAGAGAATGCTCTCTTTATTATAGCAAAGGATAGGGAAGGGAGTGGCTCCTATTGAGGATATATTGGATAGTGTGTGACGTGAGCATGGTATAAAAAATATGGGATAAGGACTGGAGAATGAAAAGGACTGTTTCAGTCTAACCTTCCCTTCTTGCTCCATGTTTTTGTATGCTGAACATGACAATATATGGTATGGAATATTCCCTAGGTCAGCTGGGGCCAGCAGTCCTGTCTGTGCTCCCTCCCAAGTTCTTGTGCACCCCCAGCCTCCTTGCTGGTGGGGTGGTATGAGCAGAGAAAGCCTTGACTGTGTAGGCCTTGCTCGGTAACAATTAAAACATCCCTGTGTTATGAATACGAAGCATGAAGGAAAAGCATAGTCTCATATAAGCTAATATGGAAAAAATTACCTCCATGTCATTCAAAACCAGCACAGGGCACACCCAGCATCATTACACTGAGCATATTCTAGAGACAGCTAATATGAGTCACATTGGCATTGTGATTGAACTGCATTTTACAAAAAAAACCCTTACATTTGTATTGCATTATGCAGCATATTTTGTATTACCCTGCTAAATCAGAAATCTTCTCTAAAATCAACTATCTTTAATAAGTAAATTTGATATTAAATATCATATCCTCCATGCATGGAATGTCTAAAAGAACCTAGTCAGAGAGTATTAAACTCTGTAAAAGGGGAAGGAAAAGTAGATGGTAATGTTAAAAGGAGAACAGGCCAGCATTTTTTGAGATATTCTAGATAATAAAATTATTAAACTATATTGTGTAATCAGATACTTCAGAAAAGTTTGTTCTAGCATTTCTTCAGGTTGTTGCACAGTAACATGAGGAAAGTCTCAGAATGAGTCTAAGAACAAAATCCCATTAAAATGATGAATTTAATATTTAAATACAGATTAATTATTGGACATGAATAATAAAATAATTTGTGATAGTGTAATGGGCAGGAATTCTAGCTATATTTTGCTTGTTTTCTTTCTTTCTTTTGTTTATTCTTATTTATCCTATTAAAACCAGATCACTGTTTTTAAAGTAGCAAATCAAATAACCATAAGCATGGTATGGAAACATTGCAGGTGTGATGAAGGCCTCCCAGAGGGTACAGGAATATCTACTAAAGACAATTTGTTAAATTCTATAGTTCACAGTACCTCATCAGTTCTTCAGTTTTAAGCCAATTCATTATCACCAGATAAAGTCTATGAAGCTCTCTTGTACTCAGATCTATCAGAAAGTCTGTCTAGGGATTACTAAGCAGTGACCTCATATGACATGTTATTGATTTCAAATTGAAACCTAATTCCTAAATCTACAAAAGGACTGTAGTTCAGTCTACTGCCACTGTGGCTGTAAAGAAGTGTGAGTACCAGAAATAAATTTCTTTCTTAGCCATTACACTTGAGCTGAAAAGTCCTTTGGACATCTTCCAGTTTATCAGTGTCAAATTTGAAAACGGTAACTCAAGATCCTCTTTAACTGCAAGGCAGACGTTAAGGGAATAAATATGACATTTACTTTTTCTATAATACGTACTCATTGGTACATTGTTATTGAGCAATTAAAAAATGGAAATTACACAAATTCAAGAAGGTTATGACACATTTAGGCCTAAAGTGGATACAAATAAAAAATAATTCACTGTATTTCTGTGAACATTTTTCAATACCCTCAAAGATTTATTTTTCTCTTTTTCTTTTAATTGTTGAAGACTTAATCCTATGCTGAGCATTCTTAAGTCCCTTCAGCTGCAGTAGAGCTGGAAGCTGAAGATATTCAACAGCTGTCAGGATGTGCCTCTCTAAGGTAAGCAGAGGAAGTACTACAGTTACGGGCATTTGATAAGGCTGAAGGGACCTAATGCAGAATATGCCAGTCAAATGTCTTCCATACTAAATACATATGGAAAAGATCTCCCTACTAAAACTGTAGAATCTTTTCTCTGAATCTAAAGAAATCAAGATTTCAACTGAAGGACCAGAATTTATGTCATCAAAACAAATCACAGTAAATCCATCTACCTATGTTTGTCATCTATTATCAAGCAAAATCCAGTCCAAGACACCTGGAAATGGAATATGTATACAGTGGTTTCACATAATCAGGTGTCAATGATGTTTTAAAAAACACAAGCAATAACTGCTGTGTGGACTCAGAAGAGAAAAATTCCATTCTCAGTAATGAATGGTTTCTAGGAATATGTTACTGAGCCAGGTGTAGCACTGTGAAAATACAAATTAAGGTAATCAATGGCAGTGGGTGACTAATGCTGTTCAAAATACTAGTCAGTGCAAGAACAAATACTAGAACAAGCGCAAGAACAACAGGTAGTAAAATTATAGCAACTTCACCACCAGGAAAAAGTAATTCAGTCATTCAGGGAGGCAGTGCTGGCTTCTGTAAGTTGAAGGAAGTATGTAAGCAGTCTTAAATGAGTCAGAGGCTTCTGGCAAAATATATTTTAAAAAAATATGAAAAAAATATGATCTAAAAATTGCTGAAATAAAATGCCTAAGAGTCCTGGTTTGGAAAAGCCAGGAATTTTTCCCCTACTTTGCGCAGAGTTCACCTGTCATCTACAGTTTATTCCCAAGTGGACTGAAATTACTCATTCAATACATGCTCTTATCATGAGTATCAGCTGCAGCATACCCTTGTGCCTATACTAAAATACAGATTACATAATTATTTCCCTTTCTGGTGTCTCTGAAAGTACATCTAGATGCTTCAGTGTTTCTTAGCAGAGAACAGCTCAGCAGAGAAAATTTATCGTCTGGAAGAGCAGTAAAGAAAACAGTATTTTTGTCACCTTGGTCCAAAAACCCTGTCTTCAAATATTGATATATTAGATAAAGAGCCAATAAAGATAATTTAGTAATAGTTTCTCAGTATAGCAAGGAAGATAAAAGTTGATCTATTCCTAAATTGTAAAATCTGTTGAGAATAAAATATGTGACATGAAGAATCAAATGAGGGAAGAATTAGAATAGTGGTAAATACTTAAAATGATTCAAAGATGAAATCTTGAACAAGAATCAAACAAAAAGCCACAGCAAGATTTTTAATTTTTTTTTTTACTTTTCAGAAAGCAGATCTAAGGAATTTCATTGCTAACCTCACATTCCAGTGAGAATGCAATAGAGAACATACAATTACATAACACTGTATTAACAAATTTAACTGAATTCTACTTATGTCTGTTTCATAATTGCTGACCTACTAAGTAATTGATTGTTGGGGGTTGAGTACATTAGAATTTCTCCCCATTCCTGTTACTAAGCAACAAATAGTTGGGTGTTTTAGAACCATCAAGCCTTTTGTAAAAGACAAAAGCTGGGCTTGGGCGAGGCAGGTGAAGGGAAGAACGAGGCCTTGGAACGTCTCTCTCTCGTGGTTCGGACGCTGAGAGGAAAGGCTGCTCTTTTTGCTTTTCGGCTGTGACCAGAGGAAATCCAACCGAGCCCTGTTTTTTCTCTTCTCCTGGCTGGGTGAGCTTTGATTCAACCTTTCTCCCCACTGGGAAGGGCACGTTTCCCCGGGCTGCGTTTTTCCCCGCAGCTGCTGCCGGGAGAGTCCGGCTGCTGGGAGAGCCTGGCTGCCCCTGCCGCCCGCCCCCTGCCCTCTGCCGCACGAGACCGCGGCATCTGCTGTGACTGCAGAAAATCCTCGCTAGCTGGCCGAGGAGAAAGCCAGCTCCTGCCCCTGCCGCTCCGCTCGCCGCTCCGAGCTGCTTTGCTGCCTGCTTTCTCAGCTCTCCGCCATTATCGGATGCCACTACCAGACCCGACCCTGCGCCACAGCGCCACCTGCAGCCGCTCGGGAGTCATCGCGCCTGCCCTGCCTGGCCGGGAGCTCAACAGCACCCCTGCTGCTTGCAACCGTGATTACACCACACAGGCAAAGGCTCAGCAGCTTACAAGTCACCTGCTGTTGGTCTTCTGGTTCTAGTTCTGGTTGCTATTATTGTTATTGCTTGTTTATAGATACTAGTAAAGAACTGATATTCCTTTTTTCCCATACCTTTGCCTGAAAGCCCTTGATTTACAAAATTGAATAATTCGGAGGGAGGGAGGAAAGGAAATCACATTCTCTGTCCTGGGGGAGGGTTCAACCTCTCTTGGCAGACGCCTGTCTTTCAAACCAAGACATTGATTAATAACTAAAAGTTGAATGCATAGCCTGTATTTAGCTTTTGTTCAATATTGTGTCTTGTAACAGTCTTGACTCAGGAAGACAGAGAAATTGCTCTGCAAACAACCTCTTAACTAAGTCTCTGATAAGATTTATTTATTAACAGCAGAAACTTCTGCCACAGTTGTCATTATTAATTATCAGATCTTGTTAGATAGTCTGTGCCATCATTTGGGACTCACCTTTGCTGATCTTACTTGTCTTGAATGATACTTAATTCATTGATCATTCCTTGCATTGTTTAAACATGTTCTGTTTGAATCCTTTATAACTATTATTAGAGTCTCATCTCAGCATTTTTTTTAATTCTCTCTCAGTACCTGATCTCATTAACACTCATTATGACAAGTTTTGGTCTCAGATAACATTTTCATGCAAGCAATACATCATTTTACAGTTTTGGTTGTTTGTTTGGTTGGGTTTTTTTAAACTTTTCCTTGACTTCCTTATTCCACTTTGACTCTGAGCGCGACTGTTTGATGTGTAAAATTAATGAATGCTAATATTTTGACCTGCAATGTTTCCCAAAGAGATCTCACAGTTGTTGAAACTGATATGACTGATGTCAGAAACCAAACATCATCCATAATGCTGAGCTGATGACATGAGGCTTTCCCCCAAGAAAATCACCTTTTTTCAGTACAGCTCAAGGAAAGAGCAGATACTTGGTGCTGACTGATGAGAAGAATGTTTTCCTTTTCTTATAACCAGAGTATTTCACCAATTTTCTACAAAACACAAAAATCATTAGAAGTAAATTATACGCTCATCTCAAATGTTTTTCAGCATTTTCACTTTCTAGGAAAAATTTCAATAGGATATCAATATTGTCATTATTTGAACTTTTTAATAAACTTGTGTTGTTAGTAGAAAACAATAGCAGCATTTCATTTGGAATCGACCAGTAATACTGAAGTAAGTAAAAAATACCACTTTAGGGACTGAACTTGAAGAAAAAATACTACTTATATTCACACAGTACAGATTAAAAACAAAATCATGTAAAATGACAGATTTTGGAAACCATAAGGGACCACAGCCAGGTGACTATTTTTTCTTATTACAATGATACATTGTCCTAGGTTACCATATAGATGTATTTAATATTCTATTACCACCAGCTGTGGGGCATTAGATGTTATCTCCTGCTATGACTCACCCCTGATAACAGACAATGGGACATCAAGAAACCACTGCATGACTCATGGACTTATCTCATCCTGTTGTGAGATGCTCCACCCAGGAGGGAGGAGCCAAGCATTCCCACCTGGATATAACCTGGCCTTGGAACTGCCCAAGTCAGCCCTGTCTACTGGGTTCCCAGAGGACAAGAGCTACCACTGGACCTTCAGCTGGAGACCAGACCTTCCACAGGATTGCTGCTTCAACTGAACTACTTCATCTGGACTGCTACCACCACCCTACCAGGGTGTCAGGTTGTATCTGACTTTGTCAGTGCTTTTTCCTTCTATTATTGCACTTATTTTATTTAATATTCCTATTAAATTTTAATTCTGACTTGTGATCTCCCACTGGTTTGTTTTCAAACCAATACATACATGGACTCAGACTGACAGATCTAGGTACTGGAGAAATACATCAAAATGTTCTGTCTCAAAGAGTTCTGATCCAGACATTACTGGTTTTGAACATCTTTTATCCCACTTTCACCATAATTTTCAGGCTTTCAGAGACTGATTGGCTAAACATCTGTATCAACATTCTTGATATAGTAGGATGTTTTCTAGTGTTAATGTTAAGCAGATGGAGGATCTAGATGCATTGGGCATTTCCCAATGTTCTGAAATTATTAGCAATATGCTTAGACATTGCAGTGACATCTCCAGTTAGATACAGGGAGAATCCAGAGACTTCAGAGGGATGTGTATACGAGCAATCGTATCAATCAAGAAACACCAAAATCTCTCTTCCATCTACCATTTTCATCCGCAAACACTCGTATCTTTTTGTCTTTGTTATCGGTGCTTTATTGGTTGTTGTGACTAGATAACCCAAACACCAAGCATCCCTGGCAGTCCACTGCAGCTATGGTACCACTTATGACCCTCAGCTATCAGGGACTGAGTTGCCATATGGGCAGAATTGCTTCTCATGCCTCCTACTGCCTCAATAAAACTTTGATTTATAACATATTGTCAGACTCCATTACTGTTTGGATTGCACCACCTCCTTTTTGGGGCTATTTCTCTCATTTGTTGTCATTATGAATACTTTTCGTTCAGTTTCTTGTATGTTTCCACACTCAGAAAAACTGTGGTTTGCATGTCTTTCCCCTTTTTCACTGAAATGAGTCACCATTTTTTAAAGTTTAGGCTTTGAGTTAATATTTTGTTAAATAGTTTTGAAATTGCAAACATAAAAATGCAGAATCAATGAAAAGGACAAACTTATGCTGAGATGTAAAACTGAAGCAGTGTATCTTGTGAATCACAACTAGAAAAAGAAAACAAACACCTAGATGAAAAAAACCAAAGACTAAACTATTCAAGACAGGAAAAAGAAATTCAATAAATAAGTCAGTCCAGGAAAAATTGAAACAGAGAATCAGACATAAAAGAATTAAAAAGATTTTTCAGGACACTGCAATAGCAGCAACCAACTTTACTTTTAAAGTAAGTGCAATAGAGAACAAGTGAAAATATTTATCCCTTCTTTACTCCCAAGTAGACTGTATTTTCAAAAGAAAATAAAATATAAAACCCCAAGAAAATAACACTGTATTACACCCTAATTCAGTTAGTCTCAATCATGAGATTACTTTGCCTCAAATTACACAAACCAATAATGATACACATTTCTGTTATTAGAAGAACAAATTGACATAGTTCACCTTCTTTTCTCAAAGCTTTATTTTATGGAGTATTATTACAACCCTCCTCCCCCAAATTCTCATAGACGTTCTTCTTGTGGAAATATGCTCCAGGTCTTTCATTGAGAAGACTGCTCATTGAGAGGCACAATGTTCATAGCAGCCATATGCTTCTTGTAATTCTTACAGGCAACTAAGTCTCCATCCTTTTTTATCTTCTTCTTCTCTTTATACAAAGAATGACGTGTCCTGTTTTGCTAAATTATAGCTTGCCAGCATGCTCTGTAACAGCCAAGAAAGCTTGAAATGACAGACAAAATACACAGACCTAGCTTTCCTTGATGGATTCAAGTCACCATTTTTACTATAGTGTATATACACATGAAAATAATTATAATTATTTTTAAAATTAACTGATACTTTGGTTGGATGTATTCTTGGTACAAAACACAATGAAACAACAGTGACTTGAATTCTTGAGAGTTTTTTCACAGCCACTGTACAGTGCCCTCTGATCTTAGAATTTTTGTTCTTCAGTTCTATTATGCCATAATTTGTGTTATTCCTATATAATATTTTATATTGTGAATATAGCATTATTATGTTATACTAAAGTTTTCCCAGTGTTTCCAAAAAACACTTATATAATCTACTTTTTGCCTTGCAGCAAAACAGTATTGATTTGAAACAGACGGAAAACTCCAGAAAGGCTGATTCTCAATGTATTCCTAATTTCTGCTTGCATAAAAAAATAATAACTTTTTTTGTTATCTTTGTGTAAATATGACAGAAAGATCAGTAAGTAAATTAAAATATGGCAGTTTTGAAGCCTCATGTCTCAATTTTGCCAAGGGGTTCTGACTGGAATGCTTCACGAATATTCTGTGCTCTGATTCTGTTCTGATTAATCAGATCATAACAAAACAAAGGTAGCTTTTTAAAAATGCTACCTTTTTTTGATAAAAATATCAGGGTTTTTTTGAGTTTAGGGAAGATAAAATCAGGGTTAATGTAGCAGGAAATGAGGCAATAGCTGCCTGCATGTCATAGAGCTACGAATATGGAAGACAGAATATTTGTTTGTTTTTACTTTTAAAGTAACAGTGTTTTGATATTATGCTTTTGGCAGCCACTTCAGATAATTTAACCTTTCCTGATGTTGAGAAGACATTTTAAGTGCCACCTAAGAATATTTCTTTTTCTCTTACAGCACTGTTTCATTTTACTAATATTTTTGTTACAAAACTTCAATTAATTTATTTTGATATTTAAATCATGTGGTTTGTCACTAGATACAGTTTCATCCATAAAAACCTATTGATTTGAGATCAATCCCTGATATTTGATTTTACTCTAATTTCAGAGTTTATTCAACTTTGTCAAACTTTTCAAGTTTGAATTTGAAAATAATGTCTCTGGAAGCTGACCATTAAAAAAAACAAACCCATTTTTTGTTATGAGCAGAAAGATATTTCTGTTCACAGACGTTTAGCAATCTTTTAAAGAGGGCTTTTTTGTGTTTTGTTTTGAAACAGAAGCAGATTCTTAAGTTTTTTAAAAGGTACAAATCTCTCAGTAAGAAGTGTCTATAGTCAGTTGCCATGGACTTCCTAGTCCTGAAGGTGCCTGCTCTGGTAGAGTGTAATTAGGATAAAAAATAATAAGTTTACTTAGTAATGAAAACCTAGACTGTCAAAGCATCAGTTCCTATAACAAACTTTTTCCTGACTCTCAATGGAAGACCAGATGATAAGTGGATAAACTTCTGAGAAGGCAGAAAGCAAAGACCTGTGGGTGGAATTTGCTAATGAAAGAATTAAAAATTCTCCCTACATACTTCCAAGATATTTTCAAGATTGCCAAGTATTTTCTCTCATTAATCAATTGGTAATTCTGTAATTTCTTGGAATGTTTTTCTTACCCTAGCATAATTAGGACTTCATTTCACCACAACTGAAGAATATTAGTGTCTTGCTTGGTTTTTTGTGATCTAAACTTTTAATGTCTCCAAATTGGCCCCTCTTCCATTCTCATGTTAATTTGTCTTCTGTACGCTGTCCGAAATTTCTTTACCTTTTCTGAAATAGAGACTCCAGAGGTATTATATCAAGATTACCCAGCCTAGTCATATAACCAAAATGCGTGACATTTGTACATTTTATGTGCAGGATTCCCTTTCTCTTTACATATTGATAAACAAAAATGATTATTTTGTACTTATGACTAATCTGTATATACAGATCCACATAAGAAACATCCCACTGAAATCTCAATTAATTTACCCAAATAAGAAAACAACCTTTAATTTTTCACAGAACAAGGAGGCATAAATATTTCATTACAAGTGAAATTCTTTCTTCAAAATTTTTGTCTGATGACACATACTAGAAAATGGTTATATTTTCTCTCATGTTTTTCTCTCCACCCACTATAAGTATAGAATATAAAAGATGATGTCAAGACTTGCACTAGACATGAAAGTGAAACAATGAGAAGTTTGTAGTCTTGCATCTTAAATTTTCTAAATTTTACAAAATTCAAACCACATTTCATAGCTGCAATTTGTTTAGATAAATGTTCATGCTATTGAGAAGCCAATTCTAAATCAATCATTACTGTCTCTCATAGGGTCCTTCTGGACAAAATGTCCAGCACACATCTGGATAAACACATCATGGGATGGGTGAGCAGCTGGCTCATGGATCAGGCACAAAGGGTTACAGGGAATGGGGTGACATCAGACTGGGGACCTGTCACTAGTGGGCTCCATCCTTGGCCCTGTGCTCTTCAACATCTTCATAAATGACATGAACATAGGACTGGAAGGGACACTGATCAAGTTCGCAGATGATACAAAGCTGAGAGGAGCTGTTGACTCCCTCAAAGGCAGGGAGGCCCTGCAGACAAACCTCAACAAGTTAGAGGGGTGAGCAATCACCAACCATGTGAAGTTCTACTAGGAAAAGTGCTGGATTCTGTACCTGGGATGGGAAAACCCTGGATGTAGGCACAGACTGGGGAAGGAGATGCTGGAAAGCAGTGCAGCAGAAAGGCACCTGGGGGTCCTGGTCAATGGCAAGTTGAACATGAGTCAGCAGTGCCCTGGCAGCCAGGAGGGCCAGCTGTGTCATGGGGTGCATCAGGCAGAGCATTGCCAGCCAGGCAAGGGAGGGGATTTTCCTGCTCTGCTCTGGGCTGGGGCAGCCTAACCTTGAGTTCTGGGGGCAGTTTTGGGTGCCATAATATAAGAAAGATTTAAAGCTATTACAGAGCATCTAAAGGAGAGCAGTGAAAATTATGAAGGGCCTTGAGGGGAAATCACATAAGGAGTGGCTGAGGTTGCTTGTTCTGTTCAGCCCGGAGGAGACTGAGAGGACACCTCATTGCAGTCTACAGCTTCCTCCTGAGGTGAAGAGTGGCAGACACCAATCTCTCCTCAGTTGTGACCAGTGCCAGGATTCAAGGGAAGGGACTGAAGCTGTGTCAGGGGAGGTTTAGGTTGGATAATAGGGAAAATTTCTTCCCCAGAGAGTGTTGGGGCACTGGAACAGTGTTGTAACGTGTGTCCTTCCCCTGATCCCTCCCCCTTGACCCTTCCGGACTGGCTGATGTGAGCCAGGACCGCCTCCTAACCCCACAGATAAAAGCCCAGCAGGACCTGGAACCCGAGCTCTTTGATTCTGGGCTTCATGGAGCAACTATCCTCCCCCGACTCTCCCTCTCCCTCCCCCACTCCCCAGCTCCCTCCTTTATTATCCCAATAAACCACCTGAAGCCTGGAATGAACAGCTGCCTTTCTAGAACTGCGACGCTTCCACAAAGACCCAGTCTGACCAGTCCCACCACCCGTGGCCAAGAAGAAATCATCCTGCGTGTCCCGGCTCTGGGGCAGCCCTCCCCCCCGCAGCAGGGGAGAGCTGCCCTTGGGTACTGCACTGCTGCAGAACAGCTTCCCAGGTAAGTGGTCACAGCACCAAGCCTGATGGAATTCAAGCAGTATTTGGACAATGTTCTCAGGCACATGGTGTGACTCTTGGGGATGGTGCTGTGTAGGGCCAGGAGTTGGACTGGCTGATGCTTGTGGGTTCCTTCCAACCCAAGACATTCTGTGATTCTATCAGTCCTACTTGAATTTTAAATCCAGCTGTGATTTTAAGCCCAGGAAAGGATGAAAATATCTCCTTTCTCTGTAAGTAATAGTGGAAAATGCTAACGAGTTTTGAGTGAGCAAATTAGAATACAACAACTGAATTTTATATTTACTGAGAATCTCATGCAGGAAAGTTACTACTGAGACTATAGCTGGATTCTAAATAACATCACAATCTTGTATGATTTCATAAAATTCTTGCTTCTTGTCTTCTGTGTTGCACATAGTCAGAAAACACATGATTTATGTTATATAAAATATTCAGGTGGTAATTTCTGAAGGGAATGAAGGGAAGTAGTGAAGAAACCCCCAATACAGCCATGATTCTTAATCTACCAGCTCTTTCAAAACTGTACAGATGAAAAAGTGGGGAGGTGTTGGTGCTTTCATAACAAAAATGTGGTACTTCTTCCTCCATAGTCTAAGGATAGAGGGTTTTATTATTTAGAGAAACTTTCAGGGACTTCTCTAAGCCTAATTTGTGTTCTCAGTCTTGGTTCAGGAGGTAAAAAGCATAATTTTAAAGAAAAAGTTTTAAATGTAATCCTACAACATCTGACTTTGGAAATGTCAACTTAAGACTTTAACCTCATGACTTCAGAACTCAAAGCAAGTAGGTACTGAACTGTCACTAAGAGTGTAAGTATAGGAAAGAAGGCACTAAAAATCCAGGATAAGAACTCTTGCCAACCACATGCTTTCTTGAATTATACATTAAAACAGCTTATACTATAAGAGTATCATCTTGTGAGTAGCAAGGTTGAGAAAACTACAGAGCAAAGCACATCACTTCTGGCACCTAAATTGCAAATGAGATGACAGTCATAAATTGATTTCAGTAAAAAAAGACTGAAGTTGCTATCTGTTCACTCGTTAAAATTCCCTCCACTTTAATAATCAGGATTACCTGATATGCTGAGACCTACAAGAGGTAACACCCTTTTAAAAAAGTGCATCAAGAATTTAGGAAAATCTAACATGTGGGATGAAAGTTATGATGTGAAATCAGAATATTAATTTAAAATTGCTTCTCTGCTTAACCTTTCTCAAAATATGAAATATTCTAAGTTTCTTTCAGGTTGGTAAAGCATTGCACAAATTCAGTAGTTCTTCCAGTTATTCAGAGTGAGAGTACCAATTAACAATTTCTAGGAGAAATATGTCCAGGATCAATTGTACTCCTATACTCAATTTCAAAACAAAAGATTCCACATTTTAACTTTAACCTGAACAGAAAAGGATAGTTGGAATCATCAGTCTTCCCTTTTCAGGGATTGCTTCTGTAATGGAATTTCTCAGCCTGTTTTTTCTCTTCTGCACACACACTGCACACAAATATAATGATTTTGAACAGAAAATATATTACTGCACATTATTGCTTTTGAGGATTCTCATGGACAAAAATGCTGTAAGTAGTTTGCAAATACAAATAATATAAAGCTGGAAATATTTAGTGGGATGATTTTCAATACTTTTACAAAAAGGTGTTACCACTGTGTTCAAAAATCTGGTAAAATGCATGAACAAAACTGAATAATTCTGTGAACACATTTGTTAATCAGAACAAACTCACCTAAAATATTTTACAATATTTTACTGATTATAAATATCTTGTGATATCCTTGCTAACAGTCCAAGAGTAATCATGTTTTAAAATATATTAATTTCCTTGAATTAATTGACTATTTTTAGGTAATTATATGGGATTTAAAAAATAATATTAATCAATATAACTGAATTAACCTCTGAATTTATAGCTGTCCACACGATACATGCAAATAAAATTAACTAACATTATCAAGGCTATCAAAAAGGCAGAATCATTGTGATATACTGTATTTTTACTTTAATTGGAATTTTTAAGTGTGAAATACAGACAGAAAAGAACAGAAAACATCACTGCAGAAATAACAAATCTAATGTGGTATCGTAATGATTATAAATTATTACTTTTATTTTCCTCTAGTAAATGACAGAAGAAGGAGATATGAGCATTGTGAGAAATAAGCCAATAAGTTTGCAGATAATATCTAGCTGGCTGAGGGTGTTGATCTGCTGGAGGGTAGGAAGGCTGTGTGGAGGACTGGATCAATGGACCAAGGCCAATTGTGTGAGGTTCAAGAAGGGAAAGGCCAAGGTTCTGAGCTTCAGCCACAGCAGCCCCACCCAGTGCTACGGGCTGGGGCAGAGTGGCTGGAAACTGTCTGATGGAAAAGGAGTTGAGGGTGCTGGTGACAGCAGCTAAACATGAGGCTGAGCTGTGCCCAGGTGGCCAAGAAAGCCAAAGGCGTCCTGGACTGTGTAAAAACAGTGTGGCCAGCTGGACCAGCAAAATGATTGTCCCCCTGTACCTGGCACTGGTGAGGCCACGCCTTAAATCCCGCGTTCAGGATTTTGGGGCTTCTCAGTACAAGAAGGACATTGAGGTGCTGGAGCAAGTCCAGAGAAGGGCAATGGAGCTGAGGAATGGTCTGGAGCACAAGTCTTATAAGGGGCAGCTGAGGGAATTGATGTTGCTTAGCCTGGAGAAAAGGAGTCTCAGGAGGGACTTTATCACCTGTACAACTGCAAGCAGGTTCTAGTGAGGTGGGGATGGGTCTCTTCTCTCTAGTGGCCTGGGACAGGACAAGAGAAAATGGCCTCAAGTTGGGCCTGGGGAGGAAACATTTCCTTGTTGAAAGCGTAGACAAGAACTGGAACAGGCTGCCCAGGGAACTGGTTGAGTCAGAAGCCCTGAAGGTATTTAAAAGATTTGTGGCACTTAAGGACATAGTTTAGTGGCAGGTTTGGCCAGTTTAATGGTTAGAGTTCAGTAGTTTAATGGCTGGAGCTGATGATCTTACAGGAAAAAATACTAAAATGTTTCCATCACCACTGACCTGAGAGAGTGGAAAGAAGTGAGAACAATGAAGTAGAATTATCAGATGTTATTAGATTAAAAATGGATGAAATTCACATATAATGCCACTATATGATATTGTCTTAAAAACACAATACATAGTTCCCATGTTTATATCTAAATTAACCTGGCATTTGCTGGGTGGGCTTTTTTGGTATTGCAAAATGCCTTGTTGTTTCTCTAGGATTAATATCAGCTATTTATTCATCTAATATAAGCAGCACATCCTGTAAGCACAGGATTTTTCAAAGGACACTTTCATCTCATTTGCTTTGCAGAAACTAGATTCTAGTCCATAGCTATTGAAGATAAAAGAGATTTAACTTACTTAGGTTAGCATTGATTTTAAACCACTCCTGCATATAACCATTGTCTCTTGTGTTATTGTTGCTGTAGAAAATCAATAAATGTATTCAGCAGTTATGTTTATTATATTTGTTATATTTATCCTTAGAAATCTCTAAAAAAACCTTTTTGCATGCACATAATATCATGGGATTACTTCAATGCTGCAAAGGTGTGACAAATGTTAACAGACATTTATGATACTCCTAGCACCTGTCACACTGATATTTAGATTTACTGAAATATACCAAAGGAATATAATTTGTTTCAGAAGAGTAAGTTTTGTCCAATGTTAAGATTTTTGAGGTTTACATTTTAACAGTTAAATTTCAAAATGAGTTTGATGAAACCAGTCAGCAATACAATTTTTTGTAGTAGGCTAAATTATTTCAGAAAAATGTGATATACCTGCAAGCCTGACTCACAGCTCTTCACCTCCCCTGGAAACTGCTGTTTCCCAGGCCATAGCATACCCTACAAACTAATTTTGACTTTGATATTAGGATACACAAAGTATTTAGAGACATAATTAGCAAGAGACTAAAGGAATGACATGATAGGAGACTGTGAAAGAACCTGAACTGTCATGCTAAAATGTATGGAAGCCACATGTACAAGATGAGGGGATCTAAATGAGCTATTATCACTCAGAAAGGAAGTCTTGGAATTACTGCAGGCAACCATCTGAAAATATCACTTGAAGTTGCTACTACTTCATGTAATAGATTCATTCTAATGCATCTCATAATAGGATTCTGACAGTCAAGGAAGTGTGATGAGATATATGGAAGAGTTTCCAAGCAAACAAGACCAAAGGAGGAAGGAGTAGGACAAACTAGTCAAAGAAGGCTATTACAGGAGTGCATAAAATAAAAGAGTAATCTAGCATAAGTGAATAGATTTTGAGTATTTCTAATTTTCTGAAGTAGTTGAATTAGAATGTATTCAGTGAAATATTAAACAAGAAGCTTCAAAGCTCGCAAAACAAGTACTTTTTCACATGCTTATGAATTGTAGAACTCTGTCACAGGATGCTATTCAGACCAGAACTATAAATGAGTTCCAGATAGTTTATTCAAATTAATGAAAACTAATATCATCTGCAGAGCAAAACAGTTTGTTTGGGTATTATCTCAGTTTCAGCACACTGTTGAAACACATGGCATCATCCTAATATACCTTCTCAAGAAACTAGTGCTTCCTATAATACCACAGACAGCATCTGAGCAGGAGGGACTTCTGTTTTAATGAGATTTGTCAAATTCTTCCTAATCACAAAATTAGAAACCAAGGCAATTTTTTTTTCATGCATGTATGTAAAGCTGTTACACAGCTGCAATAGAGTGTTTGGTTATTACTTACTTTTGACACTTAATGCAGACTCTTCTTTCTCTCAGAATAAAGATAGCTTTGTTCAGAAATATTGTCACCAGCCACAGCCAGTATAGGAAAAAATATAAAGTGTTAAGGGGCTGAACTCACGTAAGAAAGTTATAAAAGATGGGAGAAGTGTGAGGATGGGAGGGTGGCCCAGGGCAGGCAGGGCAGTGCATGCTGAGACAGAAGCAGAGCAGAGCAGGATGGCCCCAGCAGTGCATCCTGCCAAGGCACAACCAGGACAAAAGGAAGGTGATGAGCAAGGTTGAGATCAGTCTGGGGAGTACAGTCAGCACATCAGGATGGGCAGGAGCAGGACTAAGCCTGGGAACATCCACAGAGGGCTCAGGCAGGGATGTGATATTCAGATCTGAGCTTAACTCGAGCCTCTGAACAGAGAGACTGTGATATGTGTAAGGGAGGGAGTGTGCATCCTTGAGAGGGATCACGGGAGACTGACTGGGGCCATTTCCCTGTTACTCCTAGTTACCCTATGTGGATAAAGGATCAACAATTTATTATTGGCTATTTAGACATCTAATTTTGCTGTCAGCAAATTACAAGTTTCAAGTTTCTTAGTCTTCATGGTTCTTGTGACTACTGATAACATTCCTCCAGAATTTTTTTCACTTAAATATATGTATTAGTTTTATAAAGGAAGTAAGTTTAATAATTCCTTTCATGAGTAAATTCCTGTCATAAAGAACTATTTATCTGTAAAATACCAAAGAAGAAAAACAGTAGGTTCAGCTATCATATGGGCAATATCAGTAAGAGCTCTGGCATACATTGTGAACATCTGTGCACTCATGGCAGCCAGATATAATTAATATTAATTAAATAGTTACATTGAATTCAGCCTTCATTCTCTTGTCATGACAAGATCCCAGGACCTGGCATGAACAACATTAGAATAATCAGTTAATTCTGTTAAGACATGCTGAAATTTTACTTTAAGAGCACAACATGTCCCTTGCTTAGTTAATTCTTCTGCTCAGTTTCTCATAACCCCTACATGCTGAATTAGCTTAGCTTCCTATGGTAAGACTCCTCTTTTTTCTGCTGCTCTACTTCTGAAGCTGCTAATAGGTCACCTAAAGGTTCTCACAGCACAGAAATACAAAATCTTGTACCAAAACAATTCACTGCTGGATTTTCTTTTCTGTTTGCTTGTATTTTATCACTACTTAGGAAATTCTCTTTGTCACTGCAGAAAGAACTTTTAAGTTCCACATTGTGAAGACAAACTATACCCATGAGAAGTTTCCCAGAATGTGTCACTGTTTGCTGCTGGGCAAACACCTCAGAAGGGGTCCTGTGCCAGTCACTCAGCGTGGCTTGGCTGCTGGAGCTGAGAACCAGCAGTGCCAGCATGGCTGAGGGCACCCATGTCCTGTTGGCAGCCACTGGGAGAGGCTCCCGGGCATTCTGCAGGGATGCAATGGCCATCAAAGCCAGGGCCAAACCCCTGCCCATGGGGGTTGTGCTAATTTTTGTGGAGATGCTGGCACTTGTTCCCTGCCAGAGAATGTGTTATTTGCAATGCAGGCTCAGCCTTACAGTGGGCTGGACCTGGAAGGCATGGAGATGAGGCTCTGTTGGCAGCTTTCAGATTTGACAAATTCTCTACAAGTGCCTCTAAAAGAGACCTCTCAGTCTATGATGAAGAATGCTCTAAAAATACGTTGAAGAGATCATACAATAAATTTTAACTAGCTTATGTGTCATTATGCACACACAGAAAACAGAATTCTGTTTCCATTTTGACTGATTGTTGTCAGACTAGGTATGATGTAGCAGGGTCCGGGGGGCTGCACGAGCTGGCTCCCCCCCGGAACGGGGTCCCTGGTCAGCATAATTCTGCCAGATCCGGGGCGGGAGGCCCCCGGGGTCCCGCGGGTTGGCATGAGTCTCTTAGCCACAAAAATTCAGCAGAAAACAATAGTGGGACGAAGAAAAGAACTGGAATCCATCTCTGTTCTGCCAGGGAGGTTTGTTTGGGGTAGGGGGAGAAGGTTACAGGGAAAGGAGAAGGGGAGGTAAGCAGGGACAGGGTAGGGGCTGCCAGCGCAGAGATGGAAGACCGCTTTCTGACGCAGACACTAGCTTTTAAGGGAAAGGAAAGGGGGCGGGGGCTAGCCCTCTGAGAGCCAGTCCCAGGAGGAGGAAGGGAAGATTGGCAAAAGAGTACACACCAATAGGTTTTCAGGTACAGCATGATGCATATTTCAAAATGAACCAATAGCATACACAGCAGGGAAACAAAGGAAGCCACATGGAGATCTGAAAATTGCATTACTACATAGGTATTTTGCTGTTCTCCCATTTTCACTTTCTCAGATTCACCCCCTGGTGCTTTTCCTATGGTGGCAAACATTGGAGCTTGTGATGACCAAGTTTGAATGAAGAACTCTAACCACAGAGCAAAATCTTTGCAAAGAGTACTGACAATCTTAGATTCAGTCGTATGTAAATGTAGAGAACAGATTTTACTCCTATACACCATGTGCTATCCCAATGGGTGCTCCTCTTATACTTTAGAGACTGTGTAATTCAATGGATTTGTTCAAGTGCAGTTTGGCTGTTTCCTCACAGTCACAAGCTCCCCATTTCTGTGTCTGACACCACTCTCTCTGATAACAATGAGGATCTCTCTTAGCTTTTAAATATATTTCTTTCTCTCACTTCTTTTGTATCATTTTCTTTTCTTAGGAAAGAAATACAGCTCTCTCTAAGCCTGACCTTTGGATTAAAACTAAAGTTTTGGAGAAGTATTTTCAGTTATAATATTGGACTACGTGCTGTACACTTGAACTATCTTAAATGTGTTTAGGCTAGGCATTTATACTGTTCTCATCAGGTAATTTAGATTATTTGATGTCTAAATTATACCAGTTGTACTATGACCAACATGTTAAGAGATTACATTCAGACAGCCAGCTGGTCATGCCTTAGCTGCTATCTTCATTCTTTTGATTAAAAAAAAGGTAGTTATATATCTTAGACAGAAAATCCCACAACATCATCATAGAATCACAGAATCATAGAATCATTTGAGTTGGAAGGGACCTTAAAGATCAAATAGTTCCAATCTCATGCCATAGGCAGGGGCACCTTCCTGGTGGTGGTGCCCCTGGAAACTGGAAAGCAGTATTTCCTCATCAGTTCCTCTTTTTTGGGATTTTTAAATCTACCATATACTCTACATGTATGCATTGATATGTAATCATTGTTGTCTTGTATCTTGACTCCCCTTTTCCTTTTTTCATTGATGTTGTCATTTTGCTGATTGATGAAACTTCCTTTAATTTAAAGCTAAATTGGATGTGGAATAGGAGAAGAAGAGTACAAGGTAAGGGGGAAGAAGAAAGGGAGAGAGTGCAGTAGAGGGGTGAAGGTAGATCATTCAGCATTGGAAATATGTCTGTAAAGACAAAAAAGAAAATGCAGAGATTAAAACAGAGAAAATTATACATTATCTCAGGTTAGACCTCGAGAAATACTGCCAGTTGACTCACTAGAAAGGATATATTCCATTGTATATTATTACTTTCTTCTTGTTATTTTACTATGCTTTCCTTCCAACTATATTTTTGTTTTCTGCCTGAGACCAGTTTTCCTGTCAATACTAATGATCGTCCTGAATTGTTTCTTTCAAGATAGAATTTAATCATATGCATGCACAAATTTTGGCTGCAGTTCTATCCATTTACAAAGGATCTAAAAATGCTTTTTTTCTGATCATGGAAAGGGCAAACAGTGAAAGGCAGTTTTCTCATTCAAAAGCTGAAACATGACTTCAGCCAGTGCTCGGCCTCCCCCAAAAAAGACTTTTGGCTTTCTACCAAAGCTACAGTCCTGGTAATTTTTGGGATGTCCTCTGCCTTTCTGTTCGGGTGATTTTCTGATGCTTTTCACAGATCTGGCATTGATGGAAACAATACCAGCCTCTGGGATGGAAATACACTTCTATAAAAAATTATTGGCATACCTTTACCAAGCAAATTCAATACCTTCTGCAGTTTATTCTATGGTAGAACTATACATCAGAGAGTGTGATTTCTCACTATCAAAGTTTTCCCATCAAAAGAGAGCCCATGCAGCTATTGGCCCATGCAGACAGTAGTTCAATAGTTAGTATTTTGGCAATCTATAATAAATACTGCTGATTTGTTTCATTCAAAGGCTTTTTTTGGTTTTTTTTTTAAGAAAACACAATTATCCATGTTTTCTGTTAGTGCCCTAACATTCAAGTAGAAAGTGCAACTTTTCATTTTCCCATTTACTTAAACAGTTATTCATTCAATATACCCCAGAGAAAAAAATATTCTTAGAACTCACTGATATTCCTATCCTTGTATAGGAAGACCTACAGATTTCAGTTAATCAATGCCCAGAATCTAAGGAGACACAAAATGAAAACAATGCGTATTCAAAAAAGTGGTATTTTGAGTGATTGATATTTGATATTTGTGATTGATATTGAACAAAAGACCCACAAACAAACAAAAAACCCCAGAGCATTCAAGTGCAGCTTTATCTGAGATTGTTTTCCCAGTTGTTATAAACTGTATGAGGATGCCTTTTCTTGGACTTTAATTTGCAGAATTTTGTATATATGAATATGTATCTTGTAAGAAGGAGTGCAGGACATAGCCACCAGTGAACTCATAAAAATATGTAGCTGGCTTAATGTTAATGACTGCTCTGTTGTGTATGCATTTGGAGACAATAATTTGCATAGCTAATATTATGTAGACAAAGTAAGGGCTGGTAGTTTTATTTTTCTATAATCTGCTTCTTTAAAAAGTCTAAGTCAAAGCTGTAACCATCACTGAATAAGTAATTTTTAAGGTTCTAAGACTACCTACTCTTAATAACATGCCATGAGAAGTACACAAGGAAAGCAGGATAATTTGGATGATTTTTAGATATTATTGAACAGCCATTTGAAAGAGGTTGGTTTTCTACTTTTGTTTTGTTATTCAATTTTTCCATACCTGTCAGATAAAATTTCTTGTTCCATTGTTCTGATAGGTGTTTATGAGTTTACAGTTGTAGAGCTTTCAACTTCCCTTTACAATAACAATTACCTTTAAAAGTGTTGTGAGTTTTTTAGGATTAATATTACATTCTCCAGTATCTACGCTCTGAATTTACCTTGTTATCACAAGCATGGTAACTTAAAATGTATTTAAACATGCATGTTAACCAAATAAAGAGTTTTCTAACATAATTTCCATGTCATACGGGTAAAAACAGCTGACATAGAAAAATATTTGTAAACAAATTAAGCATTTACTTCCACTTCCTGTGAATTCCTCTAGTTTTAATTGATATATATTAATTTTTCCAAAATGAACTGACTGCAAAGGAAAGCTAGAAACTGAAGGAGCAGTTGTTTTCTGATTTGGTTTGCTTTTGCTTGGTTTCAGTTTATTGGTGTAATAGAGTCAAAATAGTTAGTTTCTTTCTTCTAATTAGCATCTGATTGTGACACAACTCTGTTGTTGTACAATGTTTTAGCTCTGTTGCAATGAGGTTTTAATAAAATTATGAGTGGCTGTTTACAAAGATTATAACATACCAACCTCTTTTCCATATGTAAACCAGCCCTCATGAGCTGAAAAATAAAGTCTGTTCTGAAAGATACCAAACTGTTACAAAACATTAGATGTCTTCTTAGGGCAAGTTTAGTCCAAAGATGAGTGCAGACTGGAAAACCTGTCTCTTGCCTACAGTCTAGATTTTGTGGATGGTTGTATCTCCTTTCAGAAGGAAGGTTCCAGCTTTAGATGCAGTAATTTCACAGTAGTCTTCACAGTTCTAGAATCTTACAGATCAGGTAATGTTTAGATTATTTTAATAAATACCTTTGTAGCCAGATATGTATATAGCAATAGCATCAAGACTTACCATAAAAAATTAAGTAGTACAGAATTTTTATAAATGCTTTGCAAATGTTAATTTGAGAGTTCACAATTTATGCACTTAAGCAGATTGAAAGATTCACAGAAGTCCAAAATCCTCTGGTCAGTGTATATATATATAAGTATATATATATACAAATAAAATCACTTCTTTCCTTCATAATGTACATTTTTATATTTAATCAGTTATCCCCAAACTGATTTCAAGAATCTGTGTTTCAGTAAAGCACAACTTCCAGAAAGAATGTCAGTCTTCATTTGAACATCCTGGCAAATATGAGTTAAAACACCTTGTTTAATTTGTTGTGGCCGTTGTATGAAGTGGTAACATCTGAATCCTTCATGCCATGAGTACTACCCCAGAATCCTCATTACACAAGAGATTTCTGATATCGCAGTGTGAAGGATCACTTTTCTAACAGCAAAGCTGTAAATCCCAGAGGGAGTTGTAAAAGCAGGCTGTCATTCATCCTGAACATGAATACTTTATTCAGTGGTGAGGTTGGTCATTTCCTGCCTTTTTGAAAACAGATGTTTAAATCAACCAAAGATTTTTTGAAAAGTCAACTTTCTTCCCAAGATGCACGAGTGAGTGAGCTGTGTAATGGCAGTTGTAAGATTACAGAAGGTACACGACAGGGGTAACCAGAGCAGAGTGTGAAAGGTTAAGACACCCATCAACTTTTAATGCATAAATCTCCCCGGAAATCAAAAGGGCTATTCCAATTTGACCATGTATTTCTTACTCTGTATTTCTGAAAATATTCACCTTCTATTTCACAGCTTCCTTACCACACAGGCATGTTTTATATGCCTAGAAGAAGAAGACGAAGGAATGAATAAAGCAGATGCATTTTCTTACTTCAGAGAGAGACAAATATCCCATCTGTTTCATAGAAGGCTAAGTAGATTTTTTTTCTGAAAACTACCTACTAGGCAAATGTCTGTTTCACTTTTATTTTCACTCTTGACTACATATCCACTTCAAATTCAGAATGCTTTTCTTTCAACTTATTTCCCCTCAAGGTGTTCAAAGGTGTGAATATGTAATCAATGCCAGTAATTATACAGAACATTCCTTTCACAGAATTTTTGTGAAGAAGCAGCAAAACTGTTCTTCCAAAAGTGCAAGTGTTAGATATAGACAACACCATTAACTTGATTTTACTCAGTTATTTCTTCCCAAACCTGTCATATTTCCAATAAACAAAAAGTACCTAAGTGCTGATGAGTTGTTTTCTTTTACTGAGAAGGAAAACAAAACAAAACCAAACCCAGAGCTATTGTATATAATTCCCAACACACAAACAGTTCCTGAATTGGGTCAAATATTTCAAACATAATGAAGTGGTTGAATGCTTACTATTTACAGTTGCAAAGGGCTACTACAGAACCTCTAGGAATTGCTTCAACTTTGTAACCTTAGAGAAAGTTGCAAAAGGATCTTGAAGCACCAGTTCACATAAGATACCACGCAGAAGAAATACAGACTTTCTCCAGACTATTCTGTCCATGACACCATGGCATCTAAATCCTCTTTTTGCATTATCACATATTCACATATTTGGAAACTTTTTTATGGGTTTGTTTTTTGGTGGTTTTTTTTGTTTTTGTTTTTTTTTTTCTGGTTTGGTTTGGTTTGGTGGGGGTTTTTTGGGTTTTTTTGTGGTTTTTTTTTGTTTTGTTTTGTTTTGTTTTTTTAATGGTTGACTACAATAGAACATCTCAGACATCTGGATTACTGAAAACTTGAAAAGTCTAGTTTCCAGTCTCTGGAGCATCCTCTCTAAAGTTTATCTTTCTGGTCTTTGCTTCTGTCACAAAGCTTTTCAGGGAAATATGTGTGTTTACAAGTTGTCTCATTCTGTCTGCTTAAAAGTAAGGTTGATGGTTGTCTACTTTTCTTTAAGTACATAAATAATTTCTTTAAATAAAAACATCTTTTTTTTTTTTTTAAGTAGAATTACAGAGACATTGGCTAAGCACAGAAACAGTTGACCAAATAAGGAAAAAAAATTGTAAGAATCAAAACACATTGTAAAAGCAAAATGACCACACTTCTCCTATTAATACATTCCTGACACAAATTATGAAACAAGCTTTCATTTATGGACACTAGTCTTGCCCATATTTTCTTTTGTTTTTATTTTATCTAAAAAAAAAAATACCCATTTCTTCTTACCGAGAAGTGATGTTTTTCTATATACATAATAATTTTTTTTTTTTACTGAGACAGTCTCATTAAAGTAACTAATATTATTATCTTTTTTATTTCCTCTCAAACTTTCTTAAAAACCTTCTTATCTCTAGTTTGTAACACACTCCACAAAAAAACCCTTACCTATTTATTTATGAGCTTACTGGTCCTCTTATATTTTGCAGAACAGAGACTTTTCTCTTTAATTTTTTTTTTTTTTTTTTGGTGAGATTTTCACTTCTTCCTAACTTAGTAAAAATTTTTTTTTTACTATATATCACCATGGTCCTCAATTTGTGAGGTTTTCTGAAATGCCAGTCCGTCATGTTGGGAAGAGCATAACTACTTTTTTACCCTCACAAGTAAAGAACCATTAAGAAAAGTCATCAAATTACCTGCATATTTTACATGAGCAAGCTTAGCATATCTGAAATTTTGCACTAACTTTCCTGTTAGGTGGCATTTTTTTTCATTTCAAACTATACTGCAAACCATCTGGGACCAATGAAAGCCTTTTATTTGACTTTAACATGCCTAGGATGAGGACTTGAAAGAGGAAAATAAGGTACATAACAGTTAAGTTAAAATTTCTCAGAGATACTCTGCAAAAGTAAAAATGCATGAGAGAAAAATAATGGAAGAAAATTGTTCCCTTATGGTAGTGAGAAAACCACTGACATTTGCATGCTTCCTTGTGCATTCTTTAATATTGCCATGACAGTTTCAGTATTCAGTTTTATAAGGTTTTTGCTTTCATATAAGAATTTCAATGCCTTTATAAAAGAGTGTACTGGACATTCTGTACTGAGAAGTAGCTCATCCATATAATTGGAAACTTGAAGCAGTTTTATTAAAGAATATGTTCTTACTGAAGAAGACCAAGGCACTAGAGTTAAATACAAGTCCTAAGACTTAGGAAGCAAAATTTTAAGATCTTGGCTCTCTGCAGTCCCTTCAAGTGTAACTACATAGAACTTCCTATGCATATATAAAAGATGATCATGCTGAGACAAACTAAAGATTTATCTCTCACAGCAACCTGTCTCTGAAGTGGCCAACAAAAAATGCTTAGGGAAAGACTATTCAAAATTGGCAAATATGGATTCCAAGGTTCTGGGAGCTCGAGATTTTAGAAGTGTATTTAATTTTTTTTTCCCTCAGTTCTGTCTTCTAAAACCTTAATAAAAATTATTTTTCCTGTTATAAACTTCTTCCATGATAGAACAGTGATGCCCTAATGCATACAACCAATCAATTGTGGCTAGCACAGGTCTTTCCCATGAGAACTTTCTCCTGTGTTTTATAAACAAAGATAAAGTTTGGATGTTATTAAAACAGTGTCTCGAGATTTGGACAGTTCAGGCCTGGCCAATCAGGCCTAGGGGGAGGTTTCTGACTGACCAATCTGGGTGACCTCTGAAAAGTCTGTATAAGTTGGAATCAAAATAATAAAGCTCTTTTCTATGCCACGCTGAGAATCCGGGTCCTTTTTCTCTGCTAGCGGCTCAACAGTGACAATCAATTTCAATCCCTGTGTGCAGATATTAGCATTTGGAAATATTCATGCAAGTGTTTGTATGTGGAAACTTGGGCCAACTCCCCACTGGAAACTAGGACCTAGAAGTGTGTTCCTTGGTAACTGCTCATATATAAACTCAGGTGTACATGAAAAAGAGAAGATTTATTAGCAGTCTCATTATGTCCCTGTCATAGAAACTGACTAAAATGGTGATGATACCTAGGGAAGTGACAGAAGCACTCATGGCTATTTTTTTACTAAATATATGGGTGTTACTCCAATTATGTTAGTGAGAATTATGTGTGCATATTGAGAAGGAAATAAATCAGCCTGCAAAGTACTGAAAGTGCGCAGGTGTTCCCACTTTTATTTTTTTCTCTTTAAACTGCTCATTTGTAATTTCCTCATGTATTCATATTCCCTAGAACTCTCTGCTGAATATTTTTCACACACTAAATCCTCAGAAAAATTTATAAAAACTTTATTCTCTGGTAAATAGTCTGTGTCCCTTCAGCAAAAGAAGGAAAAAGAAAAAAAGAAAAGAAAATGTAAAGACAACAATGCAGAACAATTTAAAGAACAAATGATGGTTCTTAAGTCATCTCAGTATTACCATCTGCAACATTTTATGGCAAAGTGTCCTCTCTGTATATAGACTACCTAATTTCTTTCCTCAGACAGAGTGAGATCTAGAAACTGAAATGTGACTCTAGTCTGTTATTCATTTATTCAGAATATTTGATATTGCTCAGCCTTCCTTAAACCCCTGAAATTTAGTCTCCATTTTTCAGATTTTTTCTGCATGACATTTTTAGTGACCTGAACCTTCCAACCCCTCTGTGCAATGAGAACACATTCGTACCATCTCATATTCTTTCATCATCCAGAGGAAATATAGAAGAGGGTCTATCTAGTTCATTTTAGAAAGACCATGTCCTTCATAAATATAATCTTTTCCTGGATATATCTAACCAACATTCTGAAAAGATCATTTTGTTAGTTCAAAGATTTACAAATACTTTCCAAACAGAAATATGCTCGCCCACAAGAAGGGAGAATGAGATGTGCCCATAGGTGCCTGGTCTGCTCACAACACAGACTTTCTGAGAATGTTCTATCAGGTACTATTGGTCTCACCTGCAAGTTTCTCTGCCAGTGGTAGCAGTTTATCTGAAATGAGCTAACAATTGTTTTAACCTGCCAAATGTTGATATTGGCTTTTTTATCACTATCTCAGGCAGCAGATGCGCAGAGGCTTCTTGTCTTAATTTAAAAAAAAAAAAAATCAAACCTTCAAAGACTCTCATCTTTCATTCAGTATTAGAAAATTATTTGATTTCCATATCACAAGCCTCTGACCTTCCAAATGTTGCACGCTGACTGAATTTTCAGACAAGTGTGCTGATAGTCAGTCCTTAGCATATTTTGTACTTCACACTTTTGCCCATATTTGAGTTAACAGGAAAAATGTCACATCATGAGTCTTAGGCATATGGCAGAATTCCTATGCCTTTCTGTTCAAATCAAGCTTGAAAGTACTAATTAAATATATGATTTCTTACAAGCAGAAATTTCAATCCATTTGCATTCAAGGTGAGGCTAGTTGATCCCTTTAAACCTTTAATTGTTAATTTAGCAATACTTTAGTGTGGCTTAAGTTTTAAGCAATTTTTGAGGGGTAAAATACTGATATGCATGTGAAAATCTTGTTTATTCTTCTAGAAATTTTCTTTTATTAGCTTATGATACTAATATTGCATTTAAAAAGTGGTAAAATCCGACATGACAAAAGGACTGGATATAAAATATTATGTATCTTAAAATGGAATCTCATACTGGCCTTACACATGCAAAGTATATACTGTATTTTTTCACATTCCTACTAAATTAATAAATTTGTCAAATACTTCCACATGCAGGAAAAGCATTCTCTGATATTGCTGTACTGTTTCATTGGAATTGTGTGTCCTCTGCAAACTGTTAAATAGGTAAGTGGCAAAAACACGTTTTCAAAGAAACACAACGTTACCACAGCACTGAATCTTAGAGTATCAGCATTACATTTATAATTTAAGGAATGGAGAACAATTTGCATTGCCATTAATATAAAACATAGCTGATTTTATAGTCACCTACTAGTTCTTAGATAATGCCTACACACAATAATAGCCATCTACATGAGTATTTATTATATTCCATAATTTCAAAATTTATCCAGTTTGTAATAAAATTTATCTTGCTGATCTGTCTGGGACAAAAATAAAGACTAGAGCAATTTAAAAAATTACAGAAAATCCCCTTAACCTAGACTGTTGATTGTCTACTAAAGGCAACAATGTCTTTATGCCATTTTGTTGTATTACTTTCACTGATGGGATGGTGAAATTAGAATATACTGAATAATATTAGTGGACAATTGCATCCAATTATCTAGAAAAGCAAAGTAGACAAATGCTAGAACAAAGCAATAATTTTATGATTCCAGCCTATGTCCTTATTTCAGTGAGAATTACATCCTTCCTCCATAATCTGTATTTGTACAACCAAAAGATGGCAGTGCTTCATCAACAATTCCCACAAAGTTTAAGTTTATCCTTAGGTCATCATTTACAATATGGGAAAGCTTTAAGAAAATGCACAGTTTTACAAGATATCCAGTCTCTATCTTTAACAATATTTCAAAGGGAATAAAAAAGGTTCAAATTTGTTTTTAAGGTGTTTTAGTTCTCTGACATCCTACAATGCATACTTGATTAATATTCTCTGTCTCACTTACCAAACAAGATTTTGTAGAATACTTAGTAAATGTAAATAATTTATGTCCTCTTCTAAGACAGTATAAATTTAGGTAATTCTGCATCTGGCAGTGAATCATCTTCATAGCTTTAAAATTTTTCCTCAAACTCATGATGTTAAAACCAGTGTCAAATCCTTGATCATTTTAAATAGAGACCAAAGACACTTCTTTAAAATTTTGTTTAAACCCAGTAACATAATTGTAGGGGGTTTTTCTCTCCATTTAAAACACAGGAGCCAATGTTTTTCTAGGGTTTTTTTATTTGTTTGTTTTTTTGGTTTTTTTTTTTTGTAAAAACCATATCTCATGCTCATGTTTCTGTCTATTCTTTTTCCATATTTATTTTCCTCAGAACAATTTTTATCCTTCAAAAAGTTGTTCACAACAGCCCTCTATCATAAATATTTTGGCAGAGTCTATGCTAGTGTTGCTCAGCATGTCTGTGTCATAAGTGTGAAAAGGATCTGTACTGTTTACCACGACCCTAGATTTGCTTTGTTTTTATGATGCTTCTCAGAGACACATTTTATTTCATGTAAAACATCTTCCTGTAAATAAGAAAATAATAACATACCACCTGATATACTTACAAACTAATGAAGAGTTATCTTAGAATTTATGAAATTGTTCTAATTCATTTATCAGAAAAGGACTATAGTGCAATAAGTGCTAAAGTTCAATAGTGCTTCCTGATCTGACAGTTTGGTTAAAATTTTAATTCAGCACTCTCTGCTTCATTTATTCTTTCTTGAAATAAGGATATAGATTCTAATATTTCATAAATAATTTTTGAATTATACTGATAAGTTATATATAAATATACACAGACATAAATAAAAATAGACATGAAAATCACGTGGTCACAGAATCATAGAATGGTTTTGGTTGGAAGAGATCTGAAAGGTCATTTGGTTCCAATCCCCCTGCCACGGGCAGAGTCACTAGACAGAGCTACATACTATGAACAGTGTTTTATATATTTCAACATCAGTAACATATTTGTTGTGCTCTCAAGTCTAAATTTTAGAAATGAAGCCTGATATTTGTCATCTGTTAATGTCTTTAGGAAAGAAGTGTATAAACACAGAATTAATAGACTTTTATTCTTTAAGGATTGAGAGTGTTTGGTTGTGTGAGACTGATAGCCCAGAAATGCTCAATGAACTGAACATCACAACATAATGTCCCTATTCCTTACTATTAATTCAATTTCTTGAATAGAAACACATCTCACTTTTTTGCTAATGTGACTTTATGCATGACGGGATATATGTAGGGTCTTGAGATATCTATAATGCAGTTTCCAAAAAGTACTAAAATAGTATTTTTGAATAAAAATTAGTTTTCTGCCAGCTCACCTGCTAGTTTCTGGCAACTCACTTGGTTGGCTATCACAGACAAGAGGCTTCTGGTTATGTTGATTGCATATCAGCATTTATATTTCCTCATCAGTCTATATTCACAGAAGTGTCTATTTTGCATGATGCAAATCCCTGGGCTTTTTGTCTCTTGTGCTTTTAACAGGTGTATGTATATTTAATTTCATTTAAACAAAACTCTATATATTCAAAACAAAGTAGCTTATTCCCAAGTAGAGTTTGTCACTAGACATTCTGCATTTTTCATATGAAATTTTTTTTCCATCAGATGGTGAAAACATGGGAAAAAAAATACTAATAACAGTCATCTGGGAAAGAACAATTAGAAAAAAAAAGGGTAGGGATAGACTTGCAATCATGAGAAAATGAAGGAGCAAAAATGCCTGTTTCTTCAACAGCAGGTACATAAAATGTTACAGACTAATTGAAAAGTTATTTTTTATCTTGGTAAAATTTCAGTCCATGTTCTCCTTCACCATATATCTGCTGCAGATAAGATGGAAACCAAACTGCTCAAATTTACTTTAGTGACTTAAACTACCTTGTAACAATGCTTCTGACCTGAAAGAGCCTTCTAATTTTAGGTAGAATTTGGGATTTAACACTGTAGAAATACAATTCTTCATGATTAAAAGACATAATTTTGCAGTTTTTGATGACAGCAGATTCCTCCTACACTAATTATTTTACTTCCTAACCTGTATGTGATCTATGACATTTTTTCCCTGAGCAGATTCTTTCTTAAGATAATGATATCCAGTAACTCTCAAGCTTTTTTACCCTGAATTAGATAAATGCCAAAAAAGTCTAGCTATCCGTGAGCCCACAGTTTGCAATCAAAATTAACTTTCTTCCTAATCGTAACAAAGTGTGTCCTTTGGCTATTTTGGATGTCACATTGGTAATGTCAGCATTTAGACAGAACTGGAACACATATTTAGTCTATGCAATAAAACATTACAAAGCACATTAAGAAACCTTACTTTGAGATGAAAATTGCTATTTGCAAGCTAAGGACTAAGCTTGTGTTAAACATAGTACAACACGCATATAACCATGTACCATATGGTAAAGGTTTACATTTTTATTTTATATTTGTATAGGCATGCAAGGATAGCTTCAGAGGAAAATGCTACATATCTTCCTACTGTTTATGTGTACAAATCAGCTCTTGTTCAAATTCCCACTGTCTCACACCTCAGCACGTCATACTGTACTTTTGCTTTGGTAAATGTAAACTCTTTGGATATTTTCATCTAAAATATCCTTTTTTATGGTCTCTGCCTTCACCATGTCATCTTTTCCCAAGTTTTTTGTTCTGTTAGACCAAACACAACCTGAGTACCTTTTATTACCCTGGCTTCATGACTTGTCCTGTTACACCTTTTCACTCATCAGTGCTACTTTTAATATGCCTCTTTGTGGCAATCTCTATTGCAGAGCCTGAATTTTCGGTCAAGCAGCTCCATGCTGTGGGTCACACATGACAATGGTAAACCGATACATTGTAAATAAAAATAACAGCACAAGTGAAATGCAATAAGAGTAATAACATTACTATCATCTGTGCTCTAGAGGTTTTGCTGTAGTCCATGGAATTAGGCTGAATAGCTCTTCATAAGATATAAAAATGTTTTATTTACCCAAACAATCATTTCCAGAGTTATTAGAACATTATGTGTAGGGGAAAGACCTAGGCTATGTAAACACAAACATGTAGTCTACATACCAGCAAGCAGACCTAAGAAATATCCAGGCTAATCCTGTGCAAAGCCAATTTGGTACGGTGGAGTTTGTGAACTTGGGACCTGTTTGATTGTCCCTAAACCATTTCTGGACTTCAGTTAATTCTAGAGAAAATACAGTTGCTTTAACACAATGCTACAAATGGGTTACTAAATCCCCTTGTTTCAACTTAGGTTTATTGTATTTAACCATCTACGTAATGACATGAGTATTTCTCCAAATTTCTGGGAATGGGTAAAAATCTGCTGTATATTGACCCTCTGGCTTTAGAGCACTGTAGTAATATAATTTTTTTTCCCTCTCAGTTTTTGTTTTGTATTTAAGATTTTAAGAGTGGCAGATCATATATGGACCCTTTAACATTTTTGCACTTGTTTCCTTGTTCAGGGAAATATATTTAATATTGGCTGCAAACTTCATAAGTAGATGAAGATACAAGTCAATATTACTAAGAATTACTGAATTGCTATGGAAACAAACCTCATCAGAACACTGTAAATAAAGGAGAGCTAATCAGACTAAAGCCAGCCTAAAGACATCAAGCCATGTCTTTTTTTGTGCTTGCATCTTGGTAATGTGACAGTGGAGAATCTAAATCAGTTGACTCAGAACATCTTGGAATAACTGCAGGTATGTCCTACCAAACTGCACCATCTGTCCACTGCATCATTTACTGCCCTCCATCAAGATTAGGTGTTATCACTAACACATTTAGCTGCTTTTGTTATTTAGTCTACTTTTTAATCTCTTTCTTTTCTTTTTTTCCTACTATGCACAAGTCAGCATTGACACTCCAGCTGGGAGAATAATCCTACCTACCGTATAATGTTATGATTATAGTCTGTGCTCTGAACTATCAATCAGCTCATCAAGAGCATTATAAGCATTAAATAGACATGTTTAATATATTTTTTGGAGTCTTTCAACTTTCCTGTTTTATCTGTTCTTGGGAAGATGAGAAATTCTTGTCTGAGAACCAGAATAGAAATATTTTGAAATATCTCATTTTTTAAAAAATTTAAAATCAAGGAAGATAAAATATGAATAGTTGTACTATTAAGCATAGAAACAAATTTTAATTGAGAATTCTTTTCAATATATCCTCAGTTTTAATTAATTGAATAGTTTGCATTCTGTGTTGCTACAAAATTTTCCCATTCTTAGATTGGTTCTTTCCAGGACAAAAAGAGAGAAAAAGTATGAAATGTTGATATGCTTGGCATCTGGCTTGTTTTGAGATTTGTTTCAAGTTATTTTTATTCACCTGCATCAGTGACCGAACTGAATTGAAGTGACTTTACTAAGTCACTTTACTACCTCTATAATCTCTATGAAAAGTTACCCATTCTCACTCACACAATGGAATTTAAATCTTTCTTTCCATTTAATTGTACTTGAGCTTTCAGACAGATATCATTGTCAAAATACTTTTAAACCATGACCCAGTTGCTAAGGGATATTCTGGAAGTAGGAAGAAATAAAACCATTCTCTTTGTTAGCCCTTATTTTAAGAAATGGCCTCACTAAGCAAAGCCCAGATGCTGGTAATATCTTTAGTAAACATATCTCTCGTCCAATTATACAAACTATTTCTAGATGAAACCTATGGCTTTCAAGCAAGATAAAGCACTTTTATTTGACCTAATTTTAGGCTGACAGTCCACAGATAGCACAGGTGAGATTTTTCCTAAATAAAGTATTTTAAATCAGTGGAGTTATACCAGTAAATATATAATGCATATGATCAAGTCACAGAATCACAGAATATTCCGAGTTGGAAGGGATCTAGAATGATCATTAACTCCCAACTCTTAAGTGAGTGGCCTGTACAGGGATTGAACCCCTAACCTGTGTGTTAGCACCATGGTCTAATCAACTGATCTATTCTCAAGTCCTTAATTTATTTTAGTACTGTTAAACACATTATTAAATAAATGAAATTAGTGCAATCTTGAAAAAATTGCCTTTTAAATACTGTAGGTATAAGCAATATCAGAAACCCATTGAGTTGTGTTTTCATTAGGGTTCTCTTAAGATGGTTCATGTCCACCAAAAATACACTATTACGTCCAGGAACACAAAAAATTACCCATGCACAGTTAAATACCTCCTTCATGTACCTTTGCTTACTGATGCAGTCTTTTATACACACTCATTTTAGAACCTGTTCCAATCCACAGCATATGTATTATAACTATTGCAGCATTAGTGATCCTGAGATGGATTTTTCAAAGACTTGGGGGATTTTTGCTAACTACTTTCTGTTCAGTTAGGGACACATATTTAAAAAAATCAAATAATAATCTTCTGTCCATGAATTAAAGGTAGATAAAAGTGATACAAATTAGATAACCACATGAAGATTTGTTATTCTAAGCATTTAGGGTCAGAGTGTATTGTTTTGTTGGGCGTTTTTGTCACAGGGAGGATTTCTACTAAAAACTATCAACTCCACTAAATATATACTACTTAGTAGGTTTTTGAAATTAAGATTTAAATATAGATTCACAGAGTATGTGAAAAAGTAACTTTATGAGTCAGTTCTTACATTTCTGTAAATCTTTTTACTCCCATCTAGTTAACTCCAGATCTAATTTTAAAAAATACAACATGGAAGTATGGCTCATCCAAGGCATGACCAGAAAAGCTCAATTATTTTTTCAGAAAAATTTGTGCTCTTTTCACTTTCTCAGATGGCTGTACTGAAGAGAAATGGTATAAGGCATAGTGACATCTGAGAAATTCTAAGTAGCCAGGGATTTACTAATCCTCTTTTGAACATACTGAAAAATGTGGAAAAGGGAAATGGAAATGAAGAATAGCATTTTCATGCGCATCCAGCTCCGCCTCTCTAGATAGAAGTGTGAAGTGAGGATTGCTTAAATGGGATGGAAGAAGGTGATGAAAAGCAGCATGAAATCTATCCACCATGTGACCAAGGCAAAACATATTATAGAGCTAAAATAGAAAGGCTTAAACAGTAAATATTTTCCAAAACCTAAAAAGAATTTGCCAAAAGTCTTAATAGGTTAAAAAAGAGCCACTGAGACATATTAAAATTTACTACATTTTCTGTGATGCATCAACTGTATTACCTGTCTCCAGGTACTCAATATTTTTAATGAAAAGACTAGTGAATCTTTAACTTTACAGCTTCCTTTCTCTTTCTCCTCATCCACCCTCTAACTTTTTTCTGTTCTATTTTCCCCTGGAATTTCTCAATTCAATTTGAAATTTTACCCTTCTGGATGAGGAAATCTTAGAGGGGGAAAAAAAAAAAAGGGACAAACAATTTATTTGCTTCAGGGAGCAGCTATACCTTTATTTGGGTAGATAGATGAAGGGAAATCTCTAAAGAATGTCTTTTGGATTTCTGGTTTTGTGCTGTCAGTAAAAGTACCAGTAAATGAACTTTTACTAATATAATGAGTAACAGCCACTTCTGGGTGAGTGACATAACTGGATAAAGACGTCTTCTATCAAAAGTGCACAGCTCTTCTATCTTGAATTGTGTGTTATCTTTATGAAGCTTTTAAATAGTTCAGTTCTTTGGGATAAGTATGTCTACAGATTAAAAAACAATGGGTATTTGTAGATCAATATGCTAAATACTTTTGTCTGTTTTTTAGGTGTTTTATGAAATGTTGGTGAAAACAAGGAACATTGCAAAAGAGTTAAGAATGTCTTTCAGTTTATTTAATGCTCTACCATTGAAAATCAAAATTCAGCACCCTTATCTTGCTATATGGGTAGAATAACTTCAGCTGCATGGACTCAGGAGAAACACATCCCACAAACAGGTGCAGTGATGGTGACCAGGAATTTGTGACATTGAAATGCTGCAATACAAATGTTAGCAAACTTCTTCAGCCACTCATCTTAAGGGCCCTAAACTATTTGTAAACTGAACATCAGTAATTTTCAATCTACAGTGCAAAAACATATTATATTAATTAAATATATAAATTTTTCTGGCATCATGTATAATAATCATCAAGGTTTTTTTACTTTTGCTAATTTCTTGTACAACATCAAAATCAAAATTTTTCTCAGTGAAATATTGTATAGTCAATTTTATCTCAACCCTCTGTACATAACATAGCCATCACTGACTTCTTAGACATAAATCACCATGTAGAACACATGCTGTTTCAATTGTTTTTAAAAAGACACCTTGCAATAAGAAATTTTAACTTTTACAGTCACACAATCTTAATAATAATAATTTCAAGAGCCTTGTATAAAAGTTTTGAAGGCTGAAAAATAATTTCTAAATATAGTGCTACATCTGTTGGTCTCTTTTGTTCGGCAAAGTGTTGCTCTGTTTTTAAGATGCTAGTCAGTTACAGAAATATTATGTTTCTTCTTTATCAAACAATCCAGACAAAGAAATTTCCTAGTCAGAGGAGCCTGAAATCCAAGAAATTACTCACACGAGAATTATCCATTGAACTTGATGAGGTATTCAAGGCAGGAGTGGGTGGTGGGGTGGAGACAGAAAGAATGTTGCTCTACTCTGTAATTTAATGATTTGAAACCAGAGCATAAAGATAAATTTTACTTAATTTTGTCTCTTGCATATGTACTTCTAATTACAAATCCAAGCTAAACCCGAAACTCTAAAAATTTTTAATCAGATTTTAGATGTGAAAATCTAACTCATGTTCTGACTATGAATGTTATTTTTATTAAAGTTCTTAACCCTGTCTTGAGCACCGGAGTCTGAAGAAGCCAGCTATTTTTATATAAACCTACTGGTGGCAAAGTAGTGTCTGATAGAGCTGTCAGAGCAGAGTCAATGGGATAATATGGAGTACAGTACTTCATATTCTTTATTTCACCATTTGTTTCACCATCATTTATCTCACCATTTCATTCTTCAATTCACCATGATGCAAAACTATTTAATTTCTATTTAAGAAGTTTACTGTGTGGAGTTCCTAAGTGGCAAAAGGCCTTTAAATCTCAAGATGAGGATTTTGTCTCAACATACTCTATCAATCAACACAGTTATGCTAATATTAGCATTTTCTGCATCTCACAAATGGGTCTGCATTCTGCTCTAGAGGTGAGGTACCTAGAAATTATGCATTTCAATGTTTGATTTACATATGCCAAAGTCCTTTAGATAAAAAATTCTCTTCCTTGTAAAGCACACAGATCAATAGCTAAGAGCAGTAAAAAAAATATGCAGGAAAAAATGTGATGTGTTGTTATTATACATGTTTCTGCTTCAAATACACTTCTATTTAAGTGTACTTGTGACAACCTTCATTGTACATTCAATTTTTTCAATAGTGTAAACAAACAACTTAAAGGTTCAAGTTACACAGACTTTTTAACAAATTATATGCAATATGGTAAACAAATAATCACATGCCTTTGATACATTGATATATAGGCATTGATATATAGGCAGAGAGAATTTCTAATGAATGGTTTTCTAACATTTTAGTAAGTGCACCATGAAAGCTTATTTTAAAACTTCTATTTAAACAATAAACTGTTCTTATGGTACTTTAGGGGCAGTGGAGAAAACAGGAGAAGAGAGGAAAAGTTTTGAAAAGATGCTAAAACAAATATGTAGAGTTAACTTTCAGGACACAATTTTACTACCTGACCTACATCAAAAGTTTTTCAAGTTTTGCAGCTTTTAAAGCATGAGTTTTGAATGAGAGATGTTTTTTCATCCAATAACATAGTAACAGTAACTAATGGGAAATACTATTTTTCTAGGTGCATGTGTGTCTGTGTGATCCTAACACAAAATTACAATTTTTTCTCATTTTCTGCCTTATCAAGTTATAGTTGGGTTTTGAGTACCCACAAGAACTTTGTCTAGAAGCTTATTGTATGATCAGAGTGTTTTTTATGATTCTTTTGCAGGGTTTAGTATTATTTCTTACTGACATTAAAAAATACTGTAGAACTTGAAACTAAAGTAATGAAAATACTTATTTCTCCTTTGTGCTGTAATTTGCCTCTAAGTTTTCTTTTTGCTACCTCATTGAAAAACTTTAACACCTGCTGGACTGATGGTCTTATAAACTGCAAACCCATCCTGTCATCTGTGTCTCCAACAGAAGGGGTGATCTGGAAGTGGTCCTGGACGTCAGGGAAGTCTGCAAATCCATGATAGCACTGCCAAGGCTGCAAGCAAGGTAAGTAGTTACTGCCACTGAAAGAAAAGATAAAGCAGCTAAAAGTGTCCTGTGACCTGGATTGCCCAATTCATCTCAGCCAAAAAAAAAAAAAAAGTGTTCTTTGGTTAGTATCTTTCAGCATCAAAACAGTTAAGACAAAAGTTATGACCTACCTTGTTTCAGATTTTCACGTTGAGGGTTTTTTTAATTTTCTTTTTTCACCTTTGCATTTCAGAGGTAGTAAACTGCTTCAGTTTCTTATATTTAGAAAGATGTCATCCTAGACATTCTCTGTGTATTTTGTCACAAAATAAGAGTTACTATTATTTACATGTACACCCATCATGCCAGCCTCCAGCTCTGTGCTGAAGCTTTACTGTCACTCTGAGCAATTATTTTTAGATTCATCTGACCCCTCCAAAACTTTGAGATATAAGAAATATACATAGACAATAATCAATTAAACTTTTATTTCATGCTTTGCTCCAGTTTTTACAGCATCCATGTGCCTCAGGTACACCTGGATTCTCACATGTTAATGAACTGTTAGCCAAAAAACCTGAATACATTTGTCCACAAAACAACAAACTGAAACAAGACCTAACAAGCTCAGCTATCCAAGAGGCAAGAGGCAGTCAGAAGTAGATTGGGGCAACATGCAAAGTTTCCATGCCTTGTGGTGCTGCTGATTTCCATGATCTTTTTGTTATCTTTATGTCATATTCTAAAGCTAATTAGCCTCACCAGTTCTGAAGAAAAGGAGTATTGGTTCCATGGGGACAAAACTTTTGCTAAAGATCAGAGAGAACCATAACCCAGGAGTTTTTAGACCCAGGGCTAAGATGCATCTGAAGGACACAGAATGTTGAAATCATAACAGTGGTCTAAATAAGATTGATTGAAACTGAATTATAACATCTTGAGTGAGATCCTTATTGTTTGACCATTCCTGTGTCTCTGTCTCCATTAAAAAGACTGTAAGAATCTTTGAAATGTCTTGGCTCGATACAGATGGGAGTAAGGATTTTCCCACTTTTATTTACAAATATTTGTCAAATAGGAAAATAGATCTCATTCAGGTTTAGTGCTACATTCTGCCAAAATAATTGCATGAAATCCCCAAATTCTATTGTGATACAAATAAAGTATGGTAATAACAACAATAATACTAACAGTGAATTGTATTATTTTTATGCCCAGTAACAGGGTAATTCTTCCTTGCCTTTAACACTTTTCCAAATTTAACTTTCATTTTAAATGTAAAAATCTTCACATATTTAGTGTTAGGATCAAAGCCTATTCAGAAATAATTTCAAAATCAAGTAGAAGCATACATCAGCCACATAAAAGTTAATAATTCTTCAGATCAACATCCTGATTTCAATCTTTGTTATATTGATTGCAAAATATATTTTCTTTTGTTTTCAGGTTGTTTTTTTTTTAATAAAAGGCAGGCTGGATACTGAATAGGAACATTTAATTAAATATTTTAAAATGGAAAAAAGAAAGAAAGACTTGGGGAACTACAGGCCAGTCAGTTTCATTTCCGCAGTCACCAGGACCAAGGAGCAGATCCTCCTGGAAACTGTACTAAGAGGCATGGAAAATAAAGAAGTGATTGGTGACAGTCAAGACAACTTCAGTAAGAGCAAAGCATGCCTCACACGTTGTGGCCTCTGCAACAGGGTTACACCATTGGTAAATAAGGGAAGAGCAACTGATGGCACCTAGCTGGGGGGGCTGACATGGCACAACAATGTGAGCTTGTCCCTTTCAACCCAAATTATTCTATGACTCTATGATAATATGAGTAAGTGAAGAATAAGATTTTTCTACCATGTTTTCAGTGCCAATGGGAAAATATATATATTGGAATTTACTTTATTTAATCTCACATGTTATTTCTTCCTTCACTCCTCATCTCCTTTAAGAGGCAGATTTAAGAACTTTCCCACATATTCTCCCTATGCTACCTTACCAATCAGTTACTGCAGTGGATAAAAATTTTATTCTCTGGGATTGATGAGGACAGGAGTAATTTGGTCACTGAAACTCTTCTTTTTTATTCATGCTTTTTCTCCTTATCTTACTTATTAAGAATGATTTTGACACAAGAGATAATGAATCCATCCCTGCTTCATTATTAATTTTGAATTAGATATTAAGCAACAGTTCCTCTGAAGGAAGAAGAGCATATAATTCCTACTCATGGACTGCATTAATTCTTATTATGTATATATTTAAAAATAAATGCACTTTATCAGCTACAGTATTGATGTGATATACTTAAACAGGCTCACATGTACCTGGCTCCTATTCGTGGAGAAACCTTTAGGTAATAATCTTGCTTCAGCAGTTGCCATCAAATTTTCTGTCTCTTAGCTCTGGATTTCACCAGCCAAGCAATTCAGTTTAATGATCTTTTATTACCAGATTTTGATTTTATTTTTGATTTTATTACCAGCCCTAAACATTTGATATAAATTAGGGTCAATCTAACAAAGATCAATAACAAAATCTGGGTAAAAAAAAATACCTTTTAAAATATGGTCTCCTCTAACGTCTACTTTTGGCTATAGGGAGCCACTAGCTCTTATGATAACTTCTAACCCTTTCACTTTTTAAGGTTTTCATCAATTTATTTAACAACAACAAAATGTGACTGCAGTCTGCATAGCCCCTCTGAAAGCAAATTACTGGAAGTTTTATTAGATAAATTTATTATTTTCTCCAAAATATGACTGATAAATGGATCGTCTCTTCAAAAAGAAGTAACTTCAAAAGCTGAAAAGAATAGCAGATGAAAAAAGGGTCATTTCATTTGACTTCTCTCAGCAGAAAAACAACCTGTAATGTTTGCTTGAAGCAGTTCATTACAATTACCTCAGAAACACAGAACAAGAGTATAAATGCATACATTCACTTTGCTACTACCCCCAAGCACATTCCCTCCAATTTAAAGATTTGAAAAGGTGTTTAAAATGTGCAAGAACAAAATTTTGCACTTTGATAAGCTGGCAGTATTCTCCTTGAATTCAAAATGTGATGGCTAAGATCACCTGGGAGTACAGTTTGCCCCCTTAGTAACATGTGGTGATGGAGATGTACACCAGCAATGTTTGTGTGGATCACAGAGTTTACCCTTGGGATAATACAGAGGAGACGTGTGTGACAAGAGCTGACATCTCACTTGGTTATGTGATACTCAGATGCACAGAGAATCCTGACCACCTTCTGTAAGTGCTATATAATTTTCATACCTGCTCCCCTTACCTCCAAACTTTTCCTCATATTTCCCCCATTCAGCCACAAGTTGCCTTCCGCAGTGCATTTCTTTTGCAGCTCTTCAGAGAAGAGACAGTTTTGTCACAAACAAGATGTGTCTCTGCTCCTTTGAAGACCCTTAACTTACTCCTTAATACTACGGACAGAAACAAAAAAAAAAATTCCAGCTTGGTGTTTTTCATATCTTTAATATGATTAATGATTAAATGGGAATGTTTATTAGCTTACTACTTTGCAGCCTAAACAACTGCACTTCACTTTTTTGGTTCTTTGAGTCTCTTTGTTTCTTGGGATTTTTTTGTGGGGGGAAGGGATATTCTGGTTTGATTTGAATTTTTGGTGTTTCTTGTATGTCTGTTTGTCTCTTTAAGGGTTTTAATTTCATTTTTTTCTTTTTCCCAAAACCAGCAAACCATTGGTTCTAAAGGATACTGATACCATGAAACTTCTGCAGGGCCAGAACTCTAGCTCAAGGAGTTAGGATGGGGATTTCAATACCGTGAAATTCAACTGATTTAGCCCACCATACTTAATAGAAGACACCTATAAATTTTAGTGGGCTTCTTGCTTCCATATTAAAAAAGGGCATCTTTAGACTTCACTGATAGCTGTAAGCGATTTTCCTCTTTTTACTTCTGTCTTGAAGTGGTAAGAAGAAACGATTGAATGAATTACTAAATATTCTTGATTACTAATTCCTTGTGGAGATAGAAGTAGACACTTTCCCTTCCTCTGCTGTAACCTGCTTACATTTTAGATCTCACAAATCTTAGGATTATGTAGGGACACTAAGGACAATTAAGCTGATTAAAACCAGCCCAGGTTTAACTTTATGCAAATGGTGGTAAACAGCACAATCCCTTTATTTATGTTTGCTGCTAGAATATATTCAGCTGAAGAAAATGGGAAAATTTTGAAATGTACACCACAATAAATTCATTTTCCCACATAATTCTGTAGTTAATCCATGTTATGGGTTGGTTTGTTTTTCTTCTCAGAGTAAACAGAGTAAGAAGAGAATAAAAACATTGCCCAAAAGGAAGATTTAGGATTTTCAGTTTACAGTTTTGTGTTATCAACCCTGAGCTTCTCTCTGAAAATTTAAGTTAGATCAAGGTATACAAGACTGAGCTGGCACAATCTCATAAATCATCTCTCATTTAAATTAACAACCCATTTTTAAAAAAATCTAATTAATGTTTTATAATCAAATAAGTTTTACAGTTTAAATGAGTAAACGCCTATCAGCTATGACACACTATTTTCAGCACAAAACACAATAAAATTATAATTCAAGACTGGCTGTAAGTATTTATGCTGTTAATAACTTTACAAACAGGTAGTGATTAACCAATTGTATACTACGCAAAAAGAAGATACACTATCTTTTTTAAAATGACCACTATGCAGTTCTGAAAAGCTGATGATTCATGTTGGATTTATTTCATTAATATTCAAACAATTCTCAAAAAACCCTAAGTTAATACGTAGCCTAAAACCATAAGCTAATATATACATTCAATCCATCATGATCTGGATGTGTACCACATAAAGTAAACACACATATTCTAGAAAATTTTTGTGGATGGTTATGCAATGCAAACACTGCTTAAAGAAAAGCTACACAACAAATTAGCCATGTTTTGCAAGAATATCAACTCTATTTCTATTTTTCTTGTTGCATGCAGAAATTCATCCTGATCACTTCTGATTACTGTAACAGAGTTTTTAATTTTCTGACTTCTGTCACTGCAGCACTTCACTTGGTCCAGACAGTCTCTGTCTGGGAAACACTTTATTCCCTCTTTTGACAGCTGCCATTGGCTGATGTACCCAGTTTCTCACTGTGTGCATTTTTTAGTGTCTTCAGTTATGAAAACCTCGTTGGCATTTACAAAGTCATCCTGAGCTCAAGACAGCTTAAAATTTAGTAAAAGTAAGTGTCCATTTACAGCAGTCAATACAAATCACTATGTTTGCTTGTTTTAATAAAAGATATAGTTGAAGAAATAAAGTAAAGTAGTTTTAAGACAGAATTGTCAAAAGTCCCCAGTTCTTCTGTCTGTCAGGCCGCTTTTGCATATTTGACACTATCGTGACAGGATTTTTGTCTTTCTGCATTCCTTGTTTCTGAGGTTACATGTCCAGTGAGAATTCTTGTACCTTAGCATTTAGATTTTATGTATATTTCTTTTGAAGTACTTCAGAGAGTCTGGACAGTTTAAATCCTAAACTTAACTTGATTCTTTCTTTTTTACTAGAAGATATAGAATGGCCACTATTTTTCACCAAAATATGCATGTCTTAATATCTGCTAAGATGGAACTGTCTCTTTTTTCATACTAGATATCAATCATTGGACTTTAGTGGCCAATTTATAACTATTTAACTCAGGACAGGTGAAAAACCGAAGTCTGTCTTTACGGGCTCAGACAGAATTACACAGCCTAGCTGTTTGACCCTTTGCAGCTGAGGGCTGCACAGTTCAGTTATTGGCACTAGCTGTGACACTCACATAAACATTTGGACGAATGTTTTGTTCAGCACTTCTGGCTGAAAAGGAACTCCTTTTAGGACTGTTTTCAGGCAACTCAGCTATCTTTGAACATATCTGTTACACATGTGCAGAAGTGCAGGCATAAGTTAGGGACAAATGTATTAACTGTGACTGGAACAAATGTAAGTGTTGAAACAAGAAAAAGGGAACACTGATTAATCAGAGGTTTGGTTGAAGATGTGAAAGCACATCCTCATAATGCATCTGTCAGTGTGAAACATCTCCTTCACTGAATCTTCCCTTCTATATTAGCTTGATTTTTCCTAAATATTTAATAAAAAGCTGAGTAAAATACATTTTTATCACTAATAAGCCTTATTTGATTGAGATTTACACCACTTAAAGTTGTCAGTGTGCTTGCTGTGAGTGATCATTTACTACCTTTCTTTTAAGGGTGCTGCATACAGCACTGTCCTGGGATGAGGGTAATCCTGTGTATTCCCATATCGTTGTTCGTATGCTCAGAAAATGTGGTCCTGCAGCTTTAACTGCTTTCAGGGGGGAGGCATTTGTTCGGAGCACTCTCCACCTACAGATATTTGTCTCTAATCCAGGACAAGCACAAAGCAGTTCACTTATAGAGAGAAATCAAAGCAAAGCACTTGCCCAAAAGAGATTTTTTTACTTTAATTTCAATCTTTCCTTTATGCAGAGTGACTAGATAAAAATAGAGTCTAGAACTTGCATCCAAGGACCCAACACAACATTTACTGACAGCTTGATCCTCTACTAGATGTAGTGACTAGAGTTAGAAATTTAGTCATCACTCTTGTTGACTGGATCATTCTGACAAGACAAGCTCATCTCTCATGACTGTAATGTCTGAACTATTACGGGTGTTGAGACCTTATTCAGAGTCTTTTATCTCGCTTGTTCTAATATGTACGTAAATCTCGTCTCAACAGATGCAGTAATTTTTGAGATAATTTGAGGAACAAAAGAAATCTGAAGATCCTAAAAACTTTAAAGTGTACAGGAACAAATAGTTTAAATATCTGCATGATTGAAAATGACTAATTGTCTCTTAAAAATTCTTCCAGGATGAAAAAAATGTATTCTCAAATGGTTTCAAATTCTATTTGTAAATAAGGGCAAAAAAATTGAAGAATTTAAACAAAATTAGATGTGGGGTTCCTTTGGTTTGGGAGGTGTTTTTTGGTAAATAAGAAATACATAAAGAGAGGACAGGGTCATAAGGAGACTGAACAAGACTGCAAATATAGTAGGACTGACACTAGAAAGAGATACCAGTATATTAGCTGGATAGAGAGGAAACAGAGGTCAGGAACCCATGAGAGAACACATATTTTTCTCACTAACTATGGACATGTTTCTCACCACCTATTTTTTCAATGTTTAAGTTCTGGGAATAAAACTTTGGATTTAAAATTTACAATTTCTTGTCACTGCTACCAGTTTCCTTAGGGATTCTGAACAAGACCATCATCTGCAGTCCTCAGATCATATTCTGTAAATCAGGCACTTTTACATAGCACTTCTCAGCAGCAGCATTATAAGATATTGTAAGAAGCATAACACATATTCCAGAAAGTGCAACTAAATTCAGAAATACCAGCAAAAAGATCTAAAATAATTCCGGAGTTTATCAAATAACAAATTTGCATAGTCTTTTAGCCAGTATATGATACTGTCCTCCTCACACATGAACTGTGACTGTTTTCTTTTGGTAAAAAATAGTTCAAAACAGGTCCTGTAATTCTACTAATTACAAAAAAGATAGCCAGTCCTCATCTGCAGACTGTGTCTGATTCCTTACTACAATCCATTTGCAGTATTTTTAATAAAATTCTTGGGGGGGTTATGCCCATTAAAGTCACCAGTTTTTTGTGGGGTTTTGTTTTGCACTTTTTTTCCCAGAATGTCACCTTAGAGTCAACAGTGCCTGAGAGGTACAACAATCACTCACTCTTGAATACTATTTAATGTGTAATTGAAATAATCAGCTATGTTTGAGAAATATGTGTAAAAGACGAAGGAAAGTAACTGACTGAAAAAAGAAAAGTAGTATAAACAGACATAAAGGTCATGCCAGAAAAAGAAGCAAGGATTAGTCAAAAAAAATCTGCACAGATTGGGGAATTAGAATAAGTGAAAAAGTATTGATGAGTACTGGTGGGTTCAAGTAGAGATGAAGCAATCATAATGAAAGGAGGTTTGTGTGTACAGACCAAACATAGTCCCATGTTGTAATCCACTTGTTCCCAGACAGGAACTCAATGTATTCTGATAACAATATTTCTGTGTTCATCGTTCTGATATTTGAACAGCTAAAGAGAAAAGTCAAGTTCAAACATTCTTGACTCAATAGAAAATTGGGCCTACTGTGATGAATCTTCTAATGTATTTATATTTCATCAAAATATGATGTCTGTTTAGCGGGTAGACTAGGAGTTGATTGGAAAGCTAGAGACACAATTCAGTTAAACACTGTCATCGTGCTGAGTGTTCAATTGTTTTTAAGCTTACTCCTAGTGATCATTACACACCTTTACTTTAGTATGAGTTTACTCTTAACTCCTCTGATTCATATTAAGCCTTTTCATAAGTCAGTCTATTAGCCCAGAGTTTTAATGTGAATTTTTATTTTGATTATGGCAGGTTTTTTTTTCTTTTTTCTTTTTTTTCAGGGAGTAGAGTGGTGTGTGTGAATGGGGTGTTGGGGCAGAAAAATGTACCTATCCAAAGTAATTAAAGTACTTTCTCTACAAACCTTGAATTTTCCAGGGCCTGTATGTCTGATATTCCCAAGTAGAGCAGTTGTCAAGTGTGGAATATTACCCCTTCTTAGGATCAAAGCAGAATTCTGTAAAACATATGATTAAGTTCTTTTGATGAAGCACATATTCATCAATGTAAGATAAGTATTGCAATATCTAGAAAAACCAATTCTGGCCACAAAAGATGACATAATTTATCCTTTCCAAGCACTGGTTATGAATAATTACATATATACCTGTTAATAGTACAGTTCCTATTCATTTTAACTCATTAATCCAAACTAGATGGGAGATCCTAAAGTAGCTGAAAAAATATCAATATTGAACTATTTACTACCAGGCAACTTCTTCCCCCTTATTCTGTCATAACTGCCAAATTGTATTTTTAACATAAGCAAGAAATCTGTGTAACATTTGAGTCTAAGTTAAGCAAATTCCTCAGTGTTATGAATTTGGAAAAAAGAAAAATTGTTGCAAACAGTCAGTTTGAAGAACTCTGTGTCATATTTACGTCCTGGTATGTGCATCTTCTATTTTCACTATTTCCATAGTTAATTTATATGTTTATTTATTATTTTACCATATTGAAACTGAACTGAATCAGTAGGGGGAGCTTTAAGACCCATGAGCCAAAATTATGTTTTTGTTCAGCCACTAAAGACTTAATATGCCTGAGGGCTTCCATGTTAAACATATTGCTCTGCTCAATGAATAGTGGCACAGAGATTTCTACAAATGTGAGTTTGTTTCCAAAACACTTGTAGGGTGTCTATAATCACCTTGTCCTTTGTAACATTGATTTTTAATATATATGACTAGGCCAGGATATTTTATAACCCAAATGAAAAGCTCCTGGAAGCAAATAGCACAAAGTACTGAAAGTGTATAGTTTATATATCCAGAAATAGAAAATCATTTGTTTAAATAAACTCAAGCTGAGCAGAGTAATTGATGGCTTCTTTACCCCCTGAAGTGCCTTGAAATGAGTGTGCCCTTATATAGTAATTAAAATGTGCCAACAACTATTTTATTGTCTCCAATGAAATTGTCAAGCATTGTTCCAAAAACAAACCAGAGGCAAAGCTGCTAAACATGGTATTATCTGCCATTGTAGTGTGTTGGCTTGTATTAAAAAAAGACCAACTGTCACATCATGCATATGCCTCCATCAATAGTGAGGATCCTGAGACTCTCTGTTCCTTTCTCATATCTTAAGTAAAAGCTTAAGTAAAAGTTTTTTTCTCTTTCTTAAATAGAAAATCTGCTATGTTCCTCTTTAAATGTACAAGGTGCACAAGAGACAGCATCTTTGTATTCTGTGGACAATGTTTTATTTATTAATAAAGAAAATTATAACCCAAATTTAAATAAGCATTCAGGTTCAATCTTTTCAATCTTTTGAAAAGAAAGGTTTAGGTACGTGTGTAAGGGAAAAAAATATGCTAAATTACTTAAGTGGTAATTCCCTTCTTTTTTTTTTTTTCCTTCCTATGAAATATCAGTCATATTTTAATTAGATGTATGGCTTGAAAAATTATTATATTCTTTAAAAAGAGATTCTATTTCCCTGCATTTTTTCCAGACTGATTTGTTTTGTTTGTACTGTTTGTACCACAACACCAAAAATCCAGTTACATCCAGTTACACATATATGCTGCTGAGGATTTTTGTCACATTTGCTAACCTTAAGCCTACTGCAGTCCAATGGAACATCCACTCTTCCTTGTGACTTGAGTGACCTATGTCACTGTGTTGCAGCTAAACACAGACAAGTACTAAAAGAGGATACTGAAACCCTTGTTACTCCACTTTCACCTGACATATCCTTAGAGTTCTTGGATCTCAGCAATCAAGTCATGAGAAATCACATGGAGCCAAAATCTGAAATCTATTTTGAGAGTTCTTTAAGTAACTCAAGACACACACTGAAAACAGAACTGAAGCATGACAGTCTAAAAACTGAAGATTTTTCTAATCAAAACCCTATTGATTTGAACACAGCAGAGAGAAGGATGATTTTGTCTTAATGTGGTTTAATTATATTGTAGCCTCATTAACTTTTTATAATTATATATATCCAACCATAATTCAGCCAGTGTGAACCAAACTTGTCTTAATAAACATTCTCTCAGGAAAGCAGAGTTCACAAATAATTTGCCTTTATACCACCCTGCAGCAATCCTGCCACATGTCCTTGCTGAGGCTGAAGACAGGGAATGGGAGGCTGCCCTCCTAACTGCATGTGCCAAAATTCTTGGCTTCTCTTATTCTTTATTCCTATTTCATTTTACTTAGGAAGTACAGATTCTTGCAAAATATTCAGTAGATGTTCCTAAAGTTGAAACAATGTGAAAGTGTAGTCATATCTGGTCTCTAAGTCCCACATTTGTGTCACTTCTGGGGGAAGGAAGGAACTTCCCCCACTGCTTTGCATCACTTTGTATCTAAAATAGCTTGTACGAATCAGGAATGAGGAACTGAAAAGGAATAATTTTGAAAGCAAGCCTAATTCAGCAATAGAGTATAAGTCTTTTTCAACCTTAGAAGAACAGAACAAATACACAAAGCAACAGCAGCTCTGTTATCTTAGCTGCCTTTCCCATCTCTGCCTAAACTGATGTGTTACAGCTTCCATATAAGACACTTAGGAAAAAAATGATAAAAAGCTAAATTAAACCATGACAATTGTCATTATGCTAAATGGCTTCCTGAGATCTGTGATTTTTCACTTTCCCTTTGTCCTTTCTGTGAGACTGCTTGCTGCAGCACCAGGTCCCAGCTCCTGTAAGTAGCACTAACATGGCTAGAACCAGCATGCCCAGCACATACTGTAGTCTTAGCCCTAAGGCAGCAAAAAACCTTCCTTTGCCTTTTCTTCTGCAATATATCTCAACACAATCTGTTGCTATATTTCAATTTAATTTTTAATTTCATTTCTAACTGCTACCCTTACTAGTTTTCTGAAGTTATCAAAAATAACTGAAAAGCAAAACTTTCCCAGCACTACCCTTTCTTTTTCCACATTTTTCTCTTTGCCACTTTTCTCTCTTTTTCTAGATTCTGTTTATTTCAAAAATGTTAGTGATCAAAGAGTTCTTTTCACTGCTTACTGTTTCTGCATTGAGTTTAAGTGGTGGGTGGTGTCTTGCATGGGAGACAGGAATTTTATGAGTTTTTGCAGTTTGACAGACTTTAAGATAGCTAGTTCCCCAAGACTTAGTCCTGTTCACAAGATTCTTTGATATCTGGCCGATTTGTCTAAAAATACCATTTATTTGACACAGAACATAACAAACATACAAACATAGAACAGATTGACACACATAAACACACAATGAATACATAATTGCAACACTATAATAGTTGAAAATGCAATTATGGGGGTAAAACCTTGCTTGAACTATAAAAATAGTTAAAAATGCAAGAAATGCTTGCTTGAGCTAGCTGAAATGCAAGTTAAGAAAGGTACCTATAAGTTAGCCAGAATAATACAATTTAGGAAACTCAAATAATCTTACCAAATCCAATTTTTGGAGCTGGGGATGCATTAAGATTTCCTCACTCAATCCCTCGGGAAGTAACCGCAGAGCCTGCGTCCAAGCTCAGGGGAGAAAGCTTTTACTTCACTCTCCAATGTCCATGTAGAAAAGCTTCTACTTTTGCTGAGTTTGTCGTGGTGTTTTATAGGGAAAAGAGTGTGTATTTGCGGTCACTTGAAAATTATTCACATTCTCTCAGTGTCTCACTCTGAGTTCCAGACGCCAGCATTGATAGTCTGGACTAAGCTATTGACTTAATCTGAGCCATCGATCTCGGCCAGCAATCAGGGATAGAGAGAAATCGGGGGGGGGCGGGGTGTTTGTCCTGCCACAGGTGGCAGGGAGGAGGCTTTGGTGCGCTCAGTGCTGCAGGGCAGCCTCTCTGAGGAGAGGGCAGGGATTGTCCTGTGCTGGACACAGCTGGTTCCAGCCACTTCCAGCCAGCTCCAGCAAACTCAGTGCACGGTGCAGCTGAGCCCCTCAGCTGAGATGGTGGCACCTCTGTGAATAAGTGTTTAAGAAAGGCCAAAACAAAACCAGATCCAGGTGGAAGAGAAAGAAAGGGATAGAGCAGGGACAATGCCTGAATCAGAGAAAAAGGAAGGGGAAGAAATCCTCCAGGTGCCTGTCTAGGTATTCTCCCCAATGTCCTTGAAGAACACCATGGAAAAGAAAGGTTTTGCTCCTGCAGTCCAGGGAGGACTAAGCTGGAGCAGATATTCATACTCTGGAGGCTCCTGGTAGATGTGCCCTGAAGGAAGCTGCAGCCCATGGAGAGCTCATAAGCTCTTGCAGGCACTGTGGCGGACCTGTGCTAAAGCAGTTTATATTGGATGGACTATGGAAAAAGCCCTCACTGGAGCAGTTCTTGAAGAATTGGAAGGGTATGAGTTGGAGCAATTTGTGAAGGACTGTATCCACCCCATGGGAGGGACTCCGCAATGCAGCAGGCAAAGAGTGTGAGAAGGATGAGCAGCAGCAGCAAAGATTGATTTTTATGAACAGGCTGCAAACCAAATTCCCCATCCCCCTGCACCATTTGGGAGGAAGGAGGTAGAAGACACAAGAGTGAAACTTCAGTCTGAGAAGAAGGCAGGGAGGGGGAAATGTGGTTTAGTTTTGGTCCTTGCTTCTCACCAACCAAGTCTGGTTTTAACTGGCAATAAATTAGACCAATCTCCCCATAGTTTAGTCTTTACCTTGAGTTACAATCTTTTCTATCTTCTTTTTCCCCTGCCCAGTTGAGAAAAGGAGAGACAACTGGGTGGGTTACTGGTAGCCTGCTAAGGTCAGCCCACTACACACGTGGAGTATAGCATTTTTCGCATGCTTGTTCCTAAAACTTATATAGTAAAATAATGCCATGCCAATTCTGATGAACTGTGCTGCACCTGGTGCTGGAATTAGCACAGTCTGCACTGGCTTAAATATCATTGTATTTATCTACATTGCATTTTTTTTTTCTTTACTAAGGAATTTAAACTACTTCAGAAACAAAGACAGCAGAAAATAAAGTTATGTGTGCATAAAAATATGCAGGTCAGCTATCTGACTAAGAAAATAATACCAAAGAAATTAAAATTTATCTTCTTGCAGATAGTAATTTTAAGAATGTATGCAAAATATCCACTTTTTGAGACGGTTTACCTTCCATAATTATGGTATGGGATTAAGTCCAGGAATGCATATAGATGCATTTACACTCTGGTTAAAGCCTGATACAGAAAATCACTTTGATGAAATCCTTGAACCAAAGCAAGGAGTCCTGAAGTTCAAGAAAGTCTGAAGTTCTCTACAGTCCTTAGGGTCAGGCTGCAGACTACTTTATTTTGGATCAGCAGGAATGAATTGTCCCAATGGGCTCATTGATTTCACAGAATTGTCATTTTTTGAATAGTTACAGGTGATTCTGCAATTTTCTCTTTGTTTCTCAGCTATTGCCACGATCCTTCAGCCCCAGCTCCCATCCCGCTGTAAAAGGGGAGTAGGGAAGGATTCTTTTTGATAGATTTCTCGGATGAAAATAAAGCGCAAACGCGGCAATATTATATCTGAGAACTGTTTATTGATAAAGAAAGATAAGTGTTCCTACCGAAGTGGGATAGAAAAGGGAGCAGAGAGGGGAAAAGAGAGACGGATAGAGGAACAGAGCCCCGGCACAGATCGCTCCCGCTGTTCCCCGGCGGCGGCAGCTCGGCAGATGGAGCTGTGCGCTGCGAGCTGCGCCGAGTCTGCGCGGCTGCGGGGCGGCTGGGCGCGATTTGCGAACTGCAGCGGCGGCGTGTGCCTGCCCTGGGCGAGGAACGGAAGCGGGAGCGGGAGCGGGAGCAGGTAGCTCAGGGTCAGCTCAGGACCAGGACCAGGACGCAGGACCAGGACCAGGCTCAGGCTCAGCTCAGACTCAGCTCAGCTCAGGCTCAGGCTCAGCTCAGGCTCAGCTCAGGCTCAGTGCCCAGGCTCAGCTCAGGAGCTCAGGTTCAGGCTCAGTCAGGCTGCCGTGGCTCCAGGCGCACTCGGCAGCAGCTGCGGCTGTCACGGCTGGACTCGGCGGCTCCGTCGGGCAAACAGCGAGCCCGAGGCTGTCGCGGCCACGGAGCTCCTCGGGGAAGCGGCGAAGCAGGGCCGGACAGGGGCGGGCAGGACAGACAGCCAGGGGAGAAGAGAAGCAGCACCGCCGGGAGAACAAGGCGAGGGGGAGGAGGTCCGAGCTGACCCTCCGGGCGAGTCCCGCTGCCTCCAAGAAACGCACAGAAAAAGGCCCGCTGGTGTCGCAGGTCACTGCTTTTGTGTGCTAAGGCTCCTCCATAGCCCGATCTCTGGGGAATTTGCCCCGGGCATCCCGGGATCAGCCCCACCGGCCAGGCGGGTGTCTCCAGCCCGACCGGGGAAGCTTTCTGTGCGCTGATCGCTGCCAGGCGAAGCCTCCCCGGGGACAGAGCTGCCAGCCCGGCACAGCCCGAGAGTCACCTGTCACCCCGTGGGTAACACAGGTTGAGGCATAAGTAAAAATCAAATTGGTCCCTCTCACTCAGAGAAAAAAAAATTCTTTCATCGCAAACTTCTGGATTGTAAAATGGGGACAAATAGAAGTAGCAAAAAAAAAAAAAAAAAAAAAATTACAATGGGCCTGCAGTATTGAAAAGATTCTATAAAGCCCTTTTATACTATTGGTGTTGGGGTAATCTTGCCCAGCTGCTGGATGCACCTCCAGATGTTCTATCATTCCCCTTCCTTAGCAGGCTGGGGGAAAAAATAAGGTAAAAATCTCGTGGGTTTGAGAATGATCACTTGCCAATTACCATCATGGACAAAAGAAACTCAGCGTAGGGAAAAGTAATTTAATTTATTACAGTAAAAATACACTTGGATAGTGAGAAACAAACATTAAACAGTGCCTTTCCTCCACACCCCTCCTTTATTCTGCAATCCAACTTCACTTTTTCATTCCCAATATCACTCCCTCTTCCCCCCAAATGGTGAAGAAGTATGGGGAATAGGAGACTGCAGTCAGTAGATAATTTCCTCTTTACCATTCCACCCTCCTCATGCTTTCCTCCTGCTCCTCTATGGGTGCTTTCCATGGCTGTAGTCCTTCAGGAATAGCATGGGCTCTCCATGGGCCATGGTACCCTCACCCAATATGCTTCTATTCCCATGGATCTCCCCACAGAGTGCAGGATTCCCCACCTATTCCATCATGTCTGCTTCCAAGGGCTGCAGGGGAATCTCTGCTCTGGTGCCTGGAGTGCCTCCTTCCCCTCTGTTTCTCACTATTCCCTCGCCAACATCCAGTTCAAGAAAGATGCAGACAGACTGTAGATGTTCTGGAGAAGGGCCAATGTGACGATAAAATTCTCCATGAAGAGAAGGGTCAGGGTAACCTGACCACTTTATTCCATTAAATAAACGGTGTCTGCAAAGAGGACAGAGGCTCTCTCTTTACAAGGACCCACATGGAGAGTGAACAGGTACAAGTTGGTCCAGGAGACATTTCAACTCAAGGAAGAAATTTTTTACAGTGAAAACAATTATTCATTGGACCAACATTCCCACAGATGTGGTAGAGTCCCCATTTCTGGAGGTTTTAGAGAGAGAATTGGACAGGGTGCTAGACAATCTCATCTAGGCTCTCTTTCCTACGAATGATTGGGCCACGTGATCATTCACAGTCGCTTCCTGGGACATTATATGATGATTGATCTCTATAAAACAAGTGATCACCCACTGATTGTCAATAAGTTTCAAAATTTCTCACTATACCCCTCTAATAATTAGTTACTCCAGTTACTCTCCTGTGGTAGTCATTTAGTTATCCCCACCAGAATCAATTGAGACTGGTCTGTTACATGAAGAAATAGCATTACGTTTATCCTCATAGGCAGTACTACAGAAGTATGCAGAAGACACAATTTCATGGAGGTTACTAAAGAGAAGGTAAAATAAGAACTTCACAGTAGTGTATGTAGTGAGGCTGGATGAGTGTGTGGAACTACATTGATATTAGAAAGTTGTGATGGAGAGTGAACTGGGTAAACTACCCTACAAAATATGTTAAAGAAAACTTTACAATTTTCATCCAAAACTCAAGTTCAGATTCAAATACTATAAGAAAGATGATGTCATACTTTTTAAGGTAGTGCTTGAGACACAAGTTTTAAGAAAACAAACTCTGAACTTGAAAGAGAAAACACTAAATTCTTCCTAATCTGTTCCAAAGTGAATACAATTCTTTTTGTATATGGTAGAGTTTGAATTTCTGCATTTCCTTGACTGGATTTTTTTCCAAGGTTAGCTGAAACTGACAGAGGCCCCCTGCACCTAAAATAATAAAATATACTGTCTTAGTGCATGATGATTTCTAGGTTACAATGAACTTGATATTACATGCAAAAGATCAGTAACATTCGTGAAATACCTTTGTACAGTGGAACTAACATACTTCAGACTAGAAATTAACACCACAGACAAATAAAAAAAGTTGTGGCTGACTCCAAGACAAGTTTTGTTTGAAATATAATTTGAAACACACTAATTGAATTTAAAACCTAGATCAAGTACTATATATCAGTCCTTTCACTTAGGATTAGCTCAACTATATGAAGGTCAGAAGAACATTTAAATATGCTGCTTAAAAGTTGTTTTGGAGCATGTGAGCAGAAAAGTTCGATTTATCTGCGTTTGATTTACCTGCCATCTGAGGAGAAAAACAGAGCCATTCCTATTACACTTCAGTGACAATGATAGGACCCTCTTCTGATGGTCTTCACTTGATGCATTAGATATGAATCTGTGACAACTCTAAATGAACTTTTGTTCTACAGAAAGAAACTCTGTTGGCCCATTTATCTTACAGAAATCTTTGAGGGTTTATACCACTTCATAGTCCATGTGCACCAGAAACTGTATATAAATCAGTCAATATTTCTTCATAAGGAACAGAATAACCATTTCCAGATGAAACTCACATTGAAACACAAAGTACTTTTTTCTTTCTTGCTTTTCTTGCTTAGTACAAGGCAAGACAGCTGAATTTAATCTGGAGTCAATAAAACATCTCTGTAGCAAATAAGAAAAATTCCATTCTTCATCATTAGAACACTGACTAAAACCCTTTATGTGAATGCTGTTTGGTTTTTTGTGATGCTACAGATTTCGTCAATGATGGAAATAAGGGAAAAGCATTACATTCTGCTTCCTGAAGGACAAATAGCCCAGTTCATATTATAGCAATGACTGAATATTGCCAGTATCTGATATCACGAACAGTCATGTATGAAAAAACATTTTTATTATTTTGGTAGTAAAATCTATTAAAGCAGATGTAGGGGTTTCTCAGTGTGTGGACCACAATTATTATCCTCGTGAACCTTTAATCCTTACTATGTCAATAAAAAACATGGATATTTTAAAATATGAAGATTTGCTAACCATAATTAATTGATAGCCCAGCATGAAAATGCTAAAAGAGCTTCCAGACTGACATCAAATGTGAAGGTCTTAATGCTCATAAGGATAAGTATTAGATTATTCTCTGAGCTGTTTTTCTTTCATGGCACAAGGAAAGTTTGGTCTATTGCCTACAGGAAATAAAGAGTAAAAATTAAGGACATGAATGCAAAAATTATTGAAGAATATCCATATTATGGTACAAAGTACAAAGGCCCTTTATGGATAAAAAACCAATAGGCAGTGAGTCAGTCAGAATCCCTTTCTTAATGCAAATGGCAGAGGCAGCAGAAACCTGGAAAAAATTCAAGTGTCTGGAAAGTTACTGCTCCTTACATTATCACATATACATATATTTTCTGCCATGTAAAAGTGTCTCCAGCAACATTTAAGTCACACAAATGGATATCCTGCTCCGACTGAAATGTAACCCATTTGGTAGCCACAAGTATTTGTAGGAGACAAGTGAAAAGAAGCAGAGTTGTGCATAGTCCTGGGAAGATCCACAAGAAATACTTTTCTCTCAGTGGAAGGGTGGGGAAGTCAGCAAGTAGCTGTGTGGTGCTTAGTTTCCATCTGGGGTTAAACCATGGCAACAGCCAAATTACCCTCTGCTACTTTTGAAATGATAATGAACTGTTTCAGTGGCAAAGCACAAAATAGCATGAATGGAAAATGAAAAAAAAAAGGAAAACCATAGGGCTGTAAACAAATCCTTCTTTGGCCATGGCTGAGGTGGTACCATGAATGACACCATTCAATTGCTGTATCAGTAAAAAAGAGACAAGCCACAAAATAGTTTTTGTGGCTGCTAATGCATTTCAAAATTCTACATCTTGGAAAGTTAGAATACTGTGATATACTATATATTCTATTGATAAAATGCATTGAAAACTATTGTTAAAGCCCAAGAATAATAAGGTAGCTGTGTAGAGCTTTCTTATGCAGCTTCATTGATTTTTTTGTCAGTTGAATAATTTATTTAAAGATAAGCTTGTTCACATTTATATTCTCTATTATTCAACAACTGTATATATTTCATTGTTTTGTTAATATATAATGTGAATTTACATTCCTATATGTATTACCCCATTCAAAATATCAAGAATAAGAACAAAATATCTGATTGATTTCAAGGACTTGAATCAGGTCTGTCCTTTGTACTTACTTACGTATTTTTAACAATAGTTCAGAAAAAAAGAGGTGTATTTTTGCATTAATCTCTTTCCATTTTTTGGACACAGTAATGGAAACTCTCCTCATGCAATTAAATGGAAACAAAGATTATCAAAAAGAAACATCTGACCCTCATCTTTGCAAAGAATGAGTTGCAAATAGCTCAGCAATTTTTCAGAGCTGAGAGTTTGGGGTTTACGTGTTTGCCAGCCTAGTTAACAAAAGGCAAAGACTATTGATGAAGAAAGATTGGTCATACTAATTCAAGTGTGTCAAAATGCAGTTCTTACAAACAGAATTATTCTGGACCAGATAAAACCTATTCTTTTAATTGTTGAATTTTTGTTTCATGTATTTGTACATTTAAGTATGATAATGAGATCTTTAATAAGATCTGATGTATTGTAACAAGATAAAAAGTTTTCTAAAATGAGACAGAATTAACTCTGACCTTACTGTAAGAGGGAACATCAAATTGTATTAGATTTTTGTTTTACTTCCTTTATTTCAGTAATGTACTCTGCTTCACTGATTATCAGATTAGTGTGAAAAGAAATATTTCTTTATTAAAAAGGTTGATTTTCTACAAACTCATTATGATGTTGGAAGATATTCTAGTTTGTTATAAAACTTTGAAAAGAGAAGCAGTTGCATGGAACAGTTCATATTTTCTAAAAGGGTAAGCAAGGCACTCATAAAAATTTAACAAGCCATATGTTTTAATCTAAAGAAGAAAAAGGAGTTTTGGGCAAGACATATCTAAAATTTTTTACCTCATATGATTTCTTTTTCTGTTCTGAACCTGTGAATTAAAAAAGCCTAAATTATTTAAACATATCCAAATTAATCAAGATGGGAGTATAATTTGTATAAGATTTGGACAAACTTCAGGTAAGTCCTTAATGCACTTTCATATAAAGATATTTACACACATATATAATGCATAGGAGGGGAAATAGTAGACATTTTTATTAATGCAAGTTGTTTTCTCATATAGTCAGAAAAGCACAAAATAAATGGATTTGTCAAAAAGAGAATACTGCACTAGTCTCAAATGTAGAAAAATCATGTAATTGATATGTCTTAGAGGGAATATTTTGGAACAAGGATTTTGCTATGGTTGCACAGATACACCTATATTTCAATGAAAGTTCAGATGCCAACAAGATCCTGCTTACAGTGCGAATACTGCAGTGCAAATTTTCATAGAAGTGGTAGTTACAGCAGAAATAGTGCCTTGGAGCAGCAGCCATATGAGAGAGATATTGTAATTGTTTGTTTATAGAATTTTCTTATTTAATTATAAAATTGAGGATCAAATTTAAGCTTTTAAAGCTTTTTTGCAAACTAATGTGACTGATACCTAGATGAGAAGAATAATCTAAAAGTCACATTGTGTATTCTGTTCCTGTGCAAGCTACTACAAATAGAATCACCAAGGTAGGGTAATACACTTTTTAGTCTCTAATATTGTCTCTAGCTTCTTAAAATTACAAACTAATGTTTAAAATATTTGTTATGCAGACAGTAGCATTAACCTTCCGGCAAAAATCAATACTGTATGAATGAAGTCCAATATGCAGCCAGTTCCACATTATTTTCTCCATCCGTTTTTCTGTAATAACAACCAAAAGATGATATCACAGGCGCTGTTACAATGCCTTCTTATGAAAGCTCTTCCACACTAGAGAGATTCTACAGGCACAAGTAGTTTATTAAAAGCTACTTTATACCAGTAAAGTTGTCTGAATTTTCCTGAATGCCAGAAGCTATTCTTTCAAAATTTGCACTTGGACATCCTCAGTTCATGGTGTAGCTAAAATGTCGAGAGATCAATTGAGGTAGAAAGGTTGCTTGTTTGCTTGCTTTTTAAATCCAGAAGTGTCAAGTATAAAGCAGGATGAATCAGATAATGGAAAAGCAGAAGCAAAGAACTTCAACAAATATGGAAGTAACTACAAGGAAACTGTCAGAATACAATTTCTGGATATCAAAAAGGGTGCTACTGACTTTTTGTTCCCTTCTCACCCATGAAATTAATTATGTCCCCTTTATGTCAGCATTAATGATCATGAGGATGTGGAGGGGATGAGTTCAGTCTAATAATCCTACTTTCTCCTTTTCCTCCAATTAATTTTTAGCAGAATCATCAAACTTCATGTTTACCATATGACTCAATAATTACTAGTTTATACACAGAAGAGGATATGTGAGAATCTGGGCCATCTTTTTAAATGGATTTATTTAAAATGAATTCTGAAACTGTACCTACAGGATTTTTCTTCCTCTTAAAAGAATTTACTAGATTAAAACCACTTGATTGAGTAGTCACGTCATCTTTAGAACCCATTTTAAATGTCATCTTCTCTGATGGTTTAAATTACATTTCAGCTCAATACAAATAATAATGGGACACTATTAAAAAGAGCTGACGTACTCCTAAGTTTTTCTTGATAGATAAAATTTTTGATGACAGAAATGGATCTTCTCCATATACCAAGCTAATGCCAGAGAAATTAATAAGTGTGTAAGAAGACTGAGTGAAAGAAGGAAAACTGCTGTCAAAAAATACCAGAAACTAGTAACAGTTTGGATTTGAGATGACCTGTAAAATGTATATGTAATAAAAACTCTACCTGATCAAGGAGCAACATTCAGAAAGACAGGCAGACTTTACCTCTGGGGAATCTGCTCGAACTCATAGGTTTTGTTTTGTTGCAATGAAATAAATAAAAGTTGCCATATTATCTGTTTAGACTGGATCCTAATTGATTCAGACATTCAAATATTTCACTTTTTTTTACAGCTTTTATATTAAGGTCTGAGCACAAAGAAGGCAGCTGCATACATTTTAGCAATATTTTTCCACAGTGGTCTCATGTGTTGTGTATGCCAACTTTTTCCAGGAAAAAAAAAAAATTCAGATAACTGAGTTCATTATTTTGTTAAAACATGGTGTTTCCATAGTTCAAAAGTTCTCATTGAGTCCATCAAACACTTTATAATAGTATGCTGAAAGCTATGGAGAGACTGATGAGCTATCACCAAAAGATATAATATGAAAATATTGTGGTTATTTGTGTTTGATCTTTCCACTGTATAGAAGCTCAACATCTACTGAACTGTACATGTATTTAAAAAGCTCATTTTTATTGGCTTCTTGGTGTTAAAGAAGTAGTTAACATAAAATCACAGAAAATATGACCTTCTTAGGTTGATACAACTTTACATAAACATTCCTGTTCTCACTGTAGGAAAAATTATTAATATTGCAATGTGTTTGTTTGTGGTATGTTGTTTTTGTTATGGTTTTGTTTTTGTTTTTTGTTTGTTTGGATATTTTGAGATTTTTTGGGGTTTTTTTTTGTATTTTTTGTTTTGTATACCAACATTTGGAGACTGACTGCTATGTTCCTTCATTTGGGACAGATGGTAGAGTTTGCTCATAGCTTTAAATAAGAGGTGATACAGATTCATATCTCTACACTAGAGAGGCGTTAAGTTAAAGTATGCAAGATAACATGAAAATGATTTCTATATTAGGCAACGTAATTCTCCATGAGATGGGGAATAGGAAAGCCATTGCATAATTAACCCAGATTTGACTTTACTGCCTTTGTGGCTACTGTCTCAGACTCAAGCCTGTGAGGTTTCAGACACAAAGAGGCAGAAGGTATTAGCAAGTTGCTGAGTTTGTCTTGGAGATGTGACTACTGGTGAATACCCCTCTGCAGTGATAAGGAAAAAATCTTGGCTAGGCTCTAGTTTCATCTGACATTCCTAAGGATCTCTCAGCCATCCATGCTGGATATTTAAGCTCTGTGGGGTTGATATGTATATCTAGGAAGTACTGTAGTCCAGGTTAAAAATGGAAACTGTGTGCAGCATAGGTTTCCAATCAGATGAAATACACTATGAGCAAACAGTATTTGTGGCAAATGACTCCCAAACTGTACTAGCTGGTATACAGGATTGCTAGAAAACTTTATGTCAATATTCGCTGCTGGCTAGGTTTCTGTACATGACAAAGCATCTAGTATATATTTCTTTTACCTATTTCTTCATGCTGCTTTGCAGTTATGACTGTGAGAATAGCAAATACAGATGATATTTACACACAGTTGTTGGTGTTTCTGTAAGGTAAATGTGTATTACACTTTAAATTAAATTAATCAATGTTAGTATTGTATGGAGAGATTAGCAGTCCATAGGGAAAGGGATTCCCTACCTAACATAGGCCACATCTGGATATTAAGGAACATGTGGAAATAGACAGATTTTGGAGTAAACTGCAGAAAGGTGCTCAATTTCATGATCTGCTTTTTGAAGAAAAGTAACTATGAATCATTAATCATCAAATGGCCATTACGGGCCAGAACAAAGGTGCATTTAACTAAACGCTTTGTGGCTAGCAGTGAATGTTAAGTGCTTGGAAAAAGGGTGTGAAAGAAAACAAGTTTAGAATATGCCTAAGGTAATCAACAGATTAGGAAATCTACGTGGTATAGTATTAGTCCTATATACCAATTTTAACTTTTATAAGTCTGTTTTTGGACAAGTCATTGCATTTTTTCACTTTTTTCATCCCTCTTGTCTTCCACACTAGCTTATTCTTTTAAAAAGTGCATTCATACAAGGACGTAACACAATGCAGCCTTGATCTTAGTGGGGGTCTGTGGCTTCTCACTTTCGAGTTCAGGCAGCACGCCCCAAAGCCACACAGAGAGGGTGAGCCGCCATGCCGCGCACCTGCTGGGTGTGCCCTGGTAGAGAAGCTTACTGACCGCTCTGCGGAGTCCCTGGGGGACAGAGGCAAGCAGGAAACGAGGTGGGACAGAAGAATGTACGACACGCAGTCTGCGGGCTTCCAGGGATTTATTTGAGGGTCTTCAGGTGAGGGTCCAGGGACAGCGAGAGGGGATGGAGAGACAGGGACGGGCTGAGGGCTGGAAGTCCGGAGGCTGCGAGCCCCGAACAGCCAGTGACAAAGGGTTATATGGGGAAGGAAAAGGGGAGTGGTTTGGTGCGCAGACCAACCGGGACAGTCAGAGGGAAGAGGGACAGGGACACAATTCAAATGAACAAATAGATACACAACTCAAGAGGGAACAAAGGAGAAGTCTCTAGAAATAATTTCTTCAACCGCAGGGGCTCATGGTTGGTTTCCACAGGTCTCCATGACCTAAACAGTCTAGGCTGTCACAGGCCCCTGCAGCTGGTCTCTTGAGCACTAGCACTTGCAGGCATGCACCGCAACAGGGGTCTGGAAATATCACTGTGATTTAGTCAATTCTCTTCAGTACTAGTTTAAGATCTACTTTTATTTATTTTGTAGAGAGCATACAGAAATGTACATTTATAATTGCTAGCAAATCAGATTAAAATTATCAGAGGCTGCTTAAGAGCAGAGTAATTTTTCATATGAAAATAAATATACATAATTCTGCACAATTTGTCAAGCTTTCAGTTCAGATTTTAGTGGTCCTTGCACATGCTCTTAAATCACATAACTAGGAAAAACTGACAGAAGTATTTTGCATCATCTGTGGGTGTTACTTGAATGGATGCCACTCCATATTCTTTTCTAATCAAAAAAACTAAGGTAAGAGCAAGCAGAACATATTACATGTAAAGTCAGAAAATAAATGACCACTTTTGTCATCAAGATTGATCAAGAAAGATACCTTTCATTGCAAGGTATAATTGAGACCCGGAGACAACTGTGATGAGAAATTTTGATTACTCAAGACATTACGTGGATATTGAACTCAGTAATGCTTCTTGCTGAAGCTGACTGTAATGCTGCAGTGTAACATGATAAAGGAGATGTGTATCCCTAAAATTTTAAAATCTTCATATGAATGATGCATTAAGAATGCTGCAGGCGGAACCTTTCTTTGATGGCATAGCTCATATAGATCATTTACAGGCAGTCTGAAGAATTTTTGTGTCCTGAAGAACAGAAGTATAACCCTTTTCTTCTGTCTGTTTCAATGACCAAAAAAAAGACACAGATAGAAATCTGTGATTATTTTCCTGCAATTATTTGCCAAAATTTAGTCATTTCTGCAGGATTAGAATGGGTCTGCTGTTCCTTAATATTTTCAGGGTAGTGTATCTTGGCACTAGTTCCAGTGTATTTTAAAGGAAGGAATCCAATGCAGAAATAGATATTGTCACTGATTTTGTCCTAATACTCATGGGTGTTACACAGTTAAATGACATGAAAGTCAAGCTCTAAGATAGTTAGGCCAAACCAATTAATCTTTTTGAAGATGCCAGTAAGTTTGAAACTGAGTAAGAAGAAAGAAAGAAAGAGGAGTTTTGATGTGGTATGGTGAGTTATGAAGTGATATTCCAGCCATTTGTTGTTACCTCTGTATTAATTTCCAGTTTGTGTCTGGTGTTGTCGTAAGTTGGTGAGGCATGAAATGGCCTCTCTCCTACCAAGATAAGACATTAGTGTGGTTTGCATCTGAGAGATATTGAGGTACATTTATAAGAATTAGGTGTAAATGAACAAAAATTTATAACAATGTAAGGAATAATAATATATTTGTTGAATTTGCTGCCCAGATTCCCTCTCAAAGAGAGAAATTCTAAAACTTTGAAAGTAAAATTCTATTAATTTACATTAAATAATTTAATAAATATACAGAACCTACTGTAACAAGTTCTCCTAAAAATTAAAATGATCTGATAAAGCTTTTTTTCTCCTCTTAAAATTGGTATCCTTGTCCTAGTTCTTCAGCATACCATATATTTTGATGTACTAAGATGGTTGTGCACATCTCTCCATCCTACTATTTGAACACCTCCCACGTGAATGAAGGATATTAAAATTATGATGTTCATTTTACATCAACCCTATTTCATTATTAGACTTTCCCTTTTTGGCATCAATAATAAAATATTTGGATGGGTGAATGCAATAACAAATTCCCAATAGAGCATGCTTGTCCAGAATTATTGAACTCTAAAAGTTTATTTTATAATTTAGCTTCTACATTTATAATCCTTAAGGGAGGAAAACTTCTTTTAAACTAAGGAAATGAAATCTTTCTACATATCATTAATGTTCTTGCAACTGTTTAGAGAGATATACTTAATACTGAAAAATACCTATAACATTCTTTTACTTTCTTATAACTACACCAAATCTTAATCTCTGTGACTGGTACATTCTTTACTTGATTTCTACTTGGAAATAAACATCTTTAAGATAAGTTTTTGAATAAAAGCTCTTCAGGTGTTTTTGGGGTGTTTTGGGTTTTTGTTTGTTTGTTGAAAATAATTCTCTTTATGTATTAATTTATTTATTACTTTCAGGATTGTTAAACAAAAACCTCACCCTTTTCTTAACAAAAAATCCTGAGTTTGCTTACTGAGTGAAATTACATGGAATGTGAAACATAGATTTTCATTAAATCACAACATGGTGGTCAAAAAATGAGCACAAATTCAGAACATGAATGCTTTTAAAACATAGATCTGTTTGTTAGCCACTCTCTTCAACAAAAATGCTTTTTGGCATGAGGCTTTTTAATTTAAATTTACAAAATACTGTTTCACAGCATTTAGATGTGCCATTAGTTCTGCATGTCAGTTCAGAGGCAATAATACCCTGTGTGCAAACTCTCAGTCCATCATATGGCTGCAAGTTTGTTTATTAGAACACTGTTTTATGTTTCTGAACACTATTCCCTGTCTGCTTTGGTTTCTGATGTTCTTATTTGACCTATAATATAATATCTCCTGTTATGCTTTAAAAACTGAATGTAGTATCTATTGTGTCTGACCACTGATTCAGTTCAGGTTTGATGGTTCCAGTTATGAGATATCAGTATTTTAAATCATACTATTTATTAGTTTGCCTAACCACTCCGGCAAGGGGAGAACTGAGAAAGAGAGGCAAAACCAAGTTCTACTATTCCTGACTTCTGATCATCTTGAAAGCTGATACTCACTCATTCCAAGCTTAAAAATATGTTTGACATTTCCAGGTCATTCCCAGTCTCTACTGGTTACAATATAGTAACATAGTTTGAAAAATATTCTTGGAAACAGCATATGCAAAAATTCTTAGTCATATGCATATGGAACAGGATGTTGTAGGGCAACCAAATTGAAAAATATGGTTCATAAAGAAAGACTGGACAAAAAAAAAAGTTAAGATTTATCACTAATCTCCCTTCCATACTTTTTTTTTTTATTAAGGACAATTTTATTCTTTCACAGAAGCATTTGGAATTACATTTTAACAGATTTTGCTGGGTCAAAACATGCTATTTAGTTAAAGAACACTTAAGGCATATTACTTATGGGAAATGGTGTTAACAGTAGTCTATCATATCTATCTGGACTCCATTACGTAAGGTAATGGGAGAATAATACAATAATTTGAAAAACATAAAGAAAAGAAATAGTACTGAAATAATTCATTTTACAATTAAAAATCTAGATTGCATTTGATTACAAGATATTCCATTTGTTCACTCTCCTGTCAGTTTGCTCCATCTCAATGAATAGTCACAAAACCAACAGATGTTACATCCCGCAGATGACAGCATAGAAACCCTCCAAACGTGTTAGAAGGCAGTGAGAGAAGAGACAGAGGAGAAGTCCTAAATTTCAGCTACTAAGAAACTTTTCCACTGGCTTCATGCTCCTTCTGAGGAGTTTAACTGGTGTGCAAAGACTTGTTAGCATGGAAAACGCATAATCACAGAATGAAAAAATGCAGGTGCCTTTGTTCTTGAGTTCAGGAAGTTGGGGGAAGTTCACCCAAATCTGACTTCAACATTGATCTGAAGTGAATACATTTTATACCTTCCCTTACATAAGGGTGGTATGATCATATGTTAATCATCAACTTAACATTGTTCTATTGTTTCTCCCCAAGCATGACTTTAAGCCCCCCTTCTCCAACAGTATATCTGATTTATTTCACAGGTGTGAATCTGCATCAGTTAACTGAAACAATACCGATATTTTCTAAGCAATCTTCGTATTTATGTCAACCTGACCCTGTACAAGCAGTTCTCACCTACTCCCGTTCCCAAAGCCTATTCTTAACTATCCTGATTTTAGAAACATTTTAACCCTATGTTAACAGACTGACCCTTTATTTCTATGACTACACCCTTCCTGAGGCTACAGAAACCTTTTGCTGGAGGACAAGATGCTGCAATTATGCGTAGTAACTGCTGTTTCCTAGTAAAGAATCTTTTCCAAGGGGCCTAAAGGGCTAAAATGGCATGGGGGAAGGTTAAGTGATGAATTAGAAAAGTTTATAGCAATCTAAGGCACTATGATTACATGCAGCTGCTACTATGAACTGTAGGTTGTTGGTTTTCAATCCTGTTCAGAAAAACAACTAAAGCACTAACTTAATTTATTCTGTATAGTATAAATGTATTAGTTTGAAAACAAACCAGTGGGAGATCACGAGGCAGGATTAAAAATTAATAAGAACATTAAAAATAAGTGTAATAATACAAGGAAAAGCACTGACAAAGTCAGATACAACCTGACACCCTGGTAGGGTGGTGGTAGCAGTCCCAGTGAAGTAGTTCAGTTGAAGCAGTGATCCTGTGGAAGGTCTGGTCTCCACCTGAAGGTCCAGCAGTAGCTTTTGTCCTCTGGGAACCCAGTAGACAAGGCTGACTTGGGCAGTTCCAAGGCCAGGTTATATCCAGGTGGGAATGCTTGGCTCCTCCCTCCTGGGTGGAGCATCTCACAATAGGATGAGATAATTCCATGAGTCATGCAGTGGTTTCTTGATGGCTCATTGTCTGTTGTTAGGGGTGAGTCATAGCAGGAGATAACAGCTAATGCCCCACAGCTGGTGGTAATAGAATACTAAATACATCTGTATTATAACATAGGACAATAAATAAGATTAATAATGAGTTGTAACTGTTGATGGTAAGGTTAGTAAGAACAACTCTATCTTTAAGTTTATGGTATTTTTACCTCTATTAATTGTCAAAATAGGAACTTTTTTAATAGTGTGCTTTCTTTACTTACTTGTTGAATTGTTGAATTAAAAAAATGTATACATTATTACTTTTTTCATTTTTGCAAGTATTACTTTTGGGGGCTGTATAGACACTGTGATGTCTCTATGTTATTTGACATTGCCCTATAACATCTGTGGGGAAAAAAAAGTGTAGATGAACCATGAAGTGAAAATTCACAAACATCTGATTTTCCATTCTTAATGCTTCTATTCATCTTGTTATGGGTCCTGAAGAAATGAGTTTGCTTAAATTCATATAAAAATGGATCATTATCATCTCTGTCTCACAGGAATGTTGAAAGCTGTTTCATTTGTGCCTTCAAGACTTTTTTAAATAACAAATTATTGCAGGTTTTGTGACGTCACAATGTCATAGCATTTTAAGCAGTACTCTTAATGAACTGTTCAGCAATAAAGGACAGTATTTCTAATAAATTTTAAGCCTTACTTTAGCTAACTTTTGCAATATCGATTGTAAACACCTCAGGTTTTGAGTAATTCAACTCTTTTATTAATCATGTCCTGAAGGAATGTCCGAGGTTATCACCTTTTGAACTTCCTTTAAAACTTCAGTTAATATTATTTAGGAATAGTATTAGCTTGAGTCTGTTATGAATGTTAATGGGAGTTGCAGCATCAGATTAACTGGGAAAAGATTCTTTAATGAGATAGCATTTGTATGATATTATTTGCCATAATTTGTCTGTACCTTTTCTGTAAGTAATTTTAAACACTAAAACTATCACATGTGAAAATAAACAGGGTCCTAAGCCTGGTATCATTATTGCCAGGGGTTTTTTTTGGGATTAAAGTGTAGAAGGTGTCTATGAACAAAATATTTTTAATTTCTGCCCATTTCCTAACTTCTTTTAGTGCCTTCATTTTAGACGCATGATAGCTGTCCAATTCTAATGCATATAACACTCACAAGTCTAGTCCATCAATGGATACAATTCTCAGTTTTCCTTTACCTCTTTGGATCCTCTGCTGAGATGAGGTGAGTTGAGTTTCTCAGATTAAGAGGTCAAGCCTTTAAAGTATCGAGGTATGAGATTCCAGATCTCTGAAACTTCCTAAGAAAGAGACAACTTGTCTGAAGTGATAGAAGGTGATTAATGGTTGGCAGTGCAGAGAAATATCTCCTCATCATTTCACACTGACTAGTTCTTTTCTCTCTTGTAAGTATTGAAAGAGAAGTTCTCTTTCTGTGGACTGTACTGAGGAAAGAATTTCTCTTACTGTGGTTATCTAAGTAGCTGGGTGCTTCTTTGCCCAAATTGCTTTATTGATAAAATTTATTTTTTGAGCTTACTCCAAAGTACTTGCCTGTACAGAGAATAATATATCTTTTAAAATGGTTACATGGGGTTTTTCTCATTGTTTGTGTGTGGAGCTGTTTGGGGTTTTTTCCTTTGGGAAGTGGGTAATTCTTGCCTTATAAATTCTAAGGTTTCTTATTTTCTACAAAGAATTCTTGTATGAAAATTAGAATTAGATAACGGCAAGTTGCACATTTAAAATGGAATTGCAGTCTGTTCAGAAAGACTTTGAGAAGCACTACTTGACTTTAAAGCATTGAATTACACAACATCTCCTAGGGATTCTTAGTTCTAATATTATTATTTGCATTTATATTAGAGAAGTGCCTAGCAGTCCAAAGTAAGCACAAGTTTGCTGTATATTGCACCTTCTAGATAAACAGCAAGGAGCAGACTGTATTCAAACAGCTTAAAAATTAAACAGGCAAGACAGGCTAACAAAAGTAAATTCTAAAAAGCTTTTTGTTCCAAGTCTTACAGGCAGAAATTAGGTGGTCTGTGCTTTAGATCTTTGGTAAAGTATTTCGGTTAGTCCTTAAAGAAGCTTCCTCATTCTGCTTAGGATCTGCACCACAGAATCTTGCCTTGAAAGCACTCAACTTCTTCATTTCACTCAAAAATTGAAAAGGGACAGTTTTTGATTTTGAAACACAGACACAGAATCTGTTACCAGTATGTAAGAACAGGTTACATGTAAGGGAGTTCTCAGACAAAGGGGCCTCCACGTGCATACATGTCAATATATGTTTGTGAGAGAAAGAACAGCTAGCTCATAATCAATATAATTAAACAGGAGAACAGAGTCCTGTGCTTTAATTCCTAATAATTGGGAGAATATATAAATAGTTCTGGTAAATGAGTTGAATGCAAAGGAAGTAATTCAACCTTTTATTGAAACCATGCATGAAAGGTGTCATTGTCTCCTATGTATTTAAAACAAAACCCTAGTAATTGTTTTATTATTGTACAGAACAATAGATCTGATTGCATACCAGCATGCTAGATAAATGTGATTTGATTAAACTTCTCAAAATTTAAGTGAAAATGCTCTTCCTTCTGGAATCCATCTGGGCTTAGAAGTTAGAATAGTAATGAACAAATACTAAATAACTCAACATGAACAGAAAAGAGTTTTTTTATATTAAAACATTTAAGTCACAAACAAGTTCTATAATCAGCCACAAAGTTTTTCAAGATCAGTCTTGGGATTAAATATCTGGGCTGAAATCTAGTTGCTTAATCTTAAATTCTTAGTGACATTTAAGATATTATTTTTATCTGAGACATCTGCAAAACCTATGACGCAGGAACCGTGAGATGTCCCATCTAGAGGCCATTTGTGTGATTTTAGGACACCAGACTGGCTGATTAACATGGGCATCTAGTGTCTATTTACATGCGTAATATATGCATTAGATCCCCAAAATACTTACTTTGTCTTTTGGATTTTTTATTTTGGCTTGTCCTTAAGTCTAAGGCCAAACACAAGTCCTATGGCAAAACCACTTGAAAATCAGAACTTCACACTTGACTGCTGCTCAGGGAGTTTTAGCATAAGGCAGGTTTTCTGGCTTTTCATTTTTTCTTCGTTTTTTTTGTTGGCTGCATGGGTGCCAGAAAAATCTTCTTTTTAGCATGGTAAAACTGACTTTGAGAAGAAACAGGTAAATGTCATTAAAAAAAAAAGTTATTATTTATTGCTATTTTACTTTTGGCCAAGACAAAGGGAAGGAACCATTGCTCCTATTGAAAATGTTACAAATATTTAACAGTAAAATTGTTTACACTTGCTTCAGAATCTCACTGAGAAGTCCAACTGTCTTTATGAAACACTGTTTCATCAAGCCTAAGTTTTGCAGTTAACATTACTACAAACTGCAAATTTATCAAAAAGACTACTCTATTTGTCAGAGGAATGGAAGGAGGGAAATGGAATAAAAACAGTCTGAAGCCCAACTCACTACCAAATATTACTTATCTGGAGTTCTTCCACATGTCAGTGTACATTAACATTATGCAACAGAATTTAAAATGATGATATATATATTTAGGGCCTAAGAAGTGAAAGTCTTGCTTTCTCCAAGGCAAATTACCCTGGTATACATTGGATCTATTAAACAAAAAAATATTAAATTGTATACAGACTCTTTTTATTAGGTCTGCAGTAATTAATTAAGTACAGATGTCTCACCAGAAGATGAAATGGAATGCATTCAGGGAAGCAAGGAAGAGGATAAAGAATAATGAGTTCCTGAAATACAATACATCAAATGAAGAGAATAATGTAAATTAGGGCCTAATCACATTCTGCATTACACAGATGCTCTGGGAGAGTGTGTGGACCTTCAAGGCAAATTGTGCATCTAGTATTCAAATCTGTGCAATGCTGCTCTGCAGATGCTCCACAACCTCTAAGGACAGCACATTCAGCTTATCTTGGCTAATTTTATGTACTAAGAGGTACAACATGTGCAGGCTGAAAGCACTCATGATTTTTCACTTTTCCTCATTGGTAAGAGTTTTCCAGTGACTTCAGAGGAGGAAGACCTACAGTGTTTTAAAGGAATTTTTGGACAAACACTTCTTCTTATTGTGCTGCCTTGTTTTTTTGGCTGTTGGAAGCCGTACAGTAGGCAAGTGCTAATCAGACTGTACCTCTACCCCTGACTGCATATTGGGCATGCAGAACATGCAACCAGCTGATATTTGCTCAGCTCTGAATCTTCTTCACAATCCTACCTTTTGCAGAATTCTTAATAGAAGCAGAACTTAAATGTTGAAATAAGCTTTCTCATTCACCTTTAATGAATCGTGGTTGAATTCAGAATATTAGACTGACAAATGGTTATTTTTTATGTCAGAGAAGTCATAAATTCAGCATGCTTCCAGTATCCATAGGATTAAATGAAGTCTAGTGAATGACTGTTAGTGAAATGAAGTTGGAGAAGGATTCCAAACCAATTATGACCTCCATCAGAGCATATAGTAGTTACAGAGATATTTCTTTCTGCCCTATGAACACTGAGCTAGAAATGGTGGACACTGCATATTGTATCACTAAGGACTGATTAAGAGTCTAATTATACACACTACAGCTTTATAATACTGATTATAGTGTTTCTGATAGACTGCTACCAGAAATACAGTGAGCAGCTGTAAACAGAACACTAGTCATCACTTTCCGTGTATTAATTTGGGAGGGAACATAATTAATTTGTGAATGCAACTTTTTTTTTGCACATTCATCAGCAAATGTGGGGTTTTAATTTAAATTTGTACTCTGGTTCTAAATAAATACTCATCTTTGTGTCTGAACTTTCAAATATGGCTTTATATAATGGGACAAAGAAACTAGAATAAAATGTTGCATTTTAAGTATTTTATAATTTATACAAAATTTGACTGAAAACATACCAGTTTATTTGATTATTAGAAAAACATTTAATTATAATTATTGTAATCTTTAGATCACCTTTTGTTCAAGGAAATCCTTCTATAGAAATAAAAAGTTTGAATATGTGAATTTCCCTTAAAATAACAGCAGCAGCAATGTTAGGGAAGACATTCAACATGAACAGTACCATTTGTGCCTGTAATTATTGCTTTTACTGGACCAGTTCTCATGTCACAGACTAGCTGACTATTTAGGTTTGCTTAACTATCAGGCTTTCTTGGCCAAAGGTGCAAAAGCTTTGAGAGCCTCTAACTGAAGGTATTGGCAGGAGGTGTACTGATTATAGTACATGTAAGAAACAAGCAGACCCACTGCAGTCTTTAAAAAAATGAAACTGATATTACAAAAAGAATTCACGGTGGAAGTTTTGTGCTTACTTTTTAACTCTTCCATTGTTAAAATAAGTGCTATATGGTCGGTGAATTAAAAGGCAATATTAATATGCCATTCTTTGCGAACAGTTTATCCAAGACGTACATTATGTTGGTGAATTTGAAAATATAAATTAACTTGTAACACTTAGCATGTGAAGAAATTTATTTTTTTTTTAAAACTCCCACACTTCAACAAATTACTGAAATATGAAACAAGTAGATAATAATTGCTTTCTTATAAACAGAATTTTAAATGGAAACATGAAGAACCTTATATGTGTGAATAATAAATAATGGCAGAGTGTGTTATTCTGTAAATAATAAATGCAAAATCTGTAAATTCCATGTTGCACTGAAAACAGTGGATTTATGGCAAGGTCTACCCTATGTAATGTGCATACAATATTTTAGAAAAATTAACCTGCTGTTAAGAATGTTGCCTGTGCTTCCAAGAAGTTGCTCAGCATGTAACTGGGAACAAAAATATATTAAGATTATTTTGAAACTTGAATTGTTTGGAAAAAAAAAACTTCTTCATTAGAAAATGAAATTCACTACTCCCTTTTGATCCAATTAATATTTTGATATAGAAAATTACCAGAATAATCTCAAAAAGAGGAGTGGTTTTGCAATTAAATGTAAGTAGCTATTTTTTCTCCCCATTGACCTAAATTTAAAGGTATTAAGACTTTTGAATTTTAGCCACTCTAGGTGGAAAAGGATACACAAGAAAAACTGCCAATTAATAAAACTGTACTTTGTCATTGGATGAGAGAGGAGTGGAAGGAGCAAAAAAGAGGAATGAGAAGAGAGAAAAAGAAAAAAAGTGGAAGAAATACTCCAATTCCTATGAAGGAAGCCAGACTCCATTAAATGACTTTGAAGCAGGTGGTCACATGCACTAAGAACAGAGGGTGACATGGAGATGTTGTTGGTCTCGTAGCAGCAAGCAGCACTGCTGGAGCATGCCTGGTGGGGCACCACCTCAAGAATGAAAATACTGCTATAAAATTACCTGTTTGATGATCTTAAATTCCTGAGTCTGACAGAGCTTTTCCCCATCACCCTAACAGTTCACACCTTTGTAACTTTAGAATGGGGCTGGAATTGCATATGGAACAATTTTCTTCTGGACAAAGGAAAAAGAAGTTAAAAAAATCTATTTTTTTTTCTATTACTAACAGAGGTGGGACCATGGAAGAGTATTTATTTTCAATTATATTTCCTAGGAAAATAAGACAACAGTCTGTCCTTATGTTTCTATGACATGTTCTCATTGTTTTTGTCAATCAGTTTCAACCATATAGAGGGTAAAGGTCTTCAATAAAAATTCTACAAGTTGTGTAACAAAAGGAAACTGTCTGAAGGAGATATGTTGAAATGGGTGATCCCTGGGGACAGACAGTTACAGGAATAATTTAGATCCATTCTGAATCAGAGCACCCAGTTATTATGAACAATTTGGCAAGGGTTCAGCATAATCCACATTGCCACAAACACAACCAAACAAGCTGAATGATATTATTAGGTTAAAAAAGAGAGATGAGTTTGGTCAATTTGTTACAGCCCCAATAACAATTTCCTTATTGCTCAGCAAGCTTATGTGTTCTTTATTTTTATCAAGACATTAATCTGGATGAACCTTTCTTCTTTCTGTGGATGTATATAGTCTTCATGTCTGTACTGTCTGTTATATAATAACATCAGTGTGTTTTTGTGGCACTCAGAATGTCATATCATGTCATTCGATGCTGTGAGACCACAGTGTGGACACATGCCAGTGTTAAAAGGGTCTGGAATAACTGAATTATGGCATGTAACCCCATGCCACCTTCTCCCACTTTGAACTATGGGAGGGGGAGAAAGCAGGTGAGTGAAAAAGCCACCATGGACCCACTGAGCCTTTCCCCTTTGCTTACACCAATAAGAACATTATCTGCCTTAGTACATTAATTAAATATGTGCGTTTTGTACATATTCAGCTTTGGTACACAATTTGCTGTAATTGTGTCATAGAGATGAGGCTGCTGCTGCTCTTGCCTTACAGAATCATGGGCAAATGTTTCCAGGGAACACATCCACAGCTGGACTCTGCCTGCTTCTTCACACAGCGGGGAGAAAGGGGAAGCTAGATTGTATTCAGAAGGGAAGAAGTGAGAGCAGTAATGCAGTGCTGCTTTTATTAGAATACTACAAAAGTAATTATAGATAGCTGCTGAAATCTATATTAATGTCTTCAGATGTCGTACAGTTTAAAGAGAAGATTCAGACAAACTAGAAGGAGACAGAGTGACTCCATTTTCTTCATTGTTCTTTTGTTCCATTTTGCTACGAAGGCCAGTTCACAGCTGTGCCATCACAGCCCTGGTTTCAAGCATTCTGACTTTGGTAGGTCATGTAAATTGATATCACTCAGTTCTGTCACATCAGTGACCTCACAATTAAAGTAGCCAAAATAGCTCTACAGCCAAACTCTCTCAATAAAAGGTGTAGACAACATGGCTGGACAAGCCAATATGTAAAGTGGTTTGAAATGAAATCATATCAAAGTGAACAACGTAAATGAGTTAACATTAAGATGCTCTGTTATATTTTTGATGGATTTTATTTTGTTACTGAACTTTATATTGTTTTTTACATTTTCCTTTTACATATGGAATTCTCATATTTTGATTGAGATTAAAATAAATTTCTGAGAGAAAAAATTTTTTGTCAGAAATATTTATACCAAATGGCTATAACAATTTGTTCCTAGGAGTTTTCATAGTATTTTACAATCATCATTAAATATTTAAATACCACATGGTTATAAGTTTGGAACTTCATTAACAGCAGCAGTATAATTCAGCATACACAAACAAACACAAAAAATTAGATCTGGTTCTTATATGTCTTCATTTTATGAATTGTACAACCCAATAAATATTATAGATAAAAATTCACACTAGCTTAATAGAGGCTGAAAAGCTGGTTTACAGGGTTGTCAGTTCTCCTTAGAAACCAGTGTACTACCATCTGCTGATTGCTGGATCTGGAAAGTAACTTTAAAGGTATATAATGCTGATTACTTGGAAGTAATTGATTACAGATTACTTTTTAAGTACTTTATTCAGTACAGCTACTACCATGCTGGCTACTATGACTTAGTACAATGATATTGCACACAATCAAGAGAATGGTGAGATTGCCACTAAAAGTAAAAGAGAGTAATTAGGGTTGCATTTTCACTTGACAAGTGCACAGATAACATCTTAGAACAGCATTTTTTTAAAAATCATTTCACTTACTCTTCTCCATTCTCTCAAAGCTCCTGCAAGCAGCAGTGGGCCTTCTTCACTTCTAATATTCTGGTGCTTTGGAAGAATTGCTGTTATAAAGCTAAGTAATTTAAGTACCCTATTAGACCAGCATATCTGATGCATTCATCCTTTTTTTATCTGCTCTAACATGGACAGTCATTTCGGTTATTTTTATCTCTCAGGACTATCATTTGTCAATCCCTCAGGACTGTGTCTAACCTAATTGAACGCAGGAGATGTGTGATATGACATAGTGCAGCTTCTCCGCTCTGAAGTGCTGTGGAACATGTGACCCTTACACAGTACTGATTAGGAAATCACAGCTTCCTAAACCATGCCCATGTTATTAGGTCTTTCCTATCCCTTTAATCTCAGCTTTTTCCTCCCTAAGATGCATAAGTAGATGTCTCTATAATTGCGCAATCTCTGATCAGAGAAAAAATATTTGTGGGACGATCTTGTTCCAAATGAACAAAAGATATCCAGATCTTAATTTATGTGAATGATAACAGAAAGTTATGAATAAAGATTGTCCTCACCAAGTGCTTGTTTTAACAAAATTGCTCACTGAAAAAGACAAATAAGACATCCCAAGGACCAATTCCATTGAATTTTGCCTTGCTGACTTCAAAATGCTAGATTTCTATCAGCCAGACAGATCTCTTTGTGCTAATGCAGAACACAAAGAGAAAAGATAGCAACATAAGATTATTAAGACTGAAATGAACAGACCAAACTATGTACCTTCTCTCTGCATAAGCTGAATCTATACTGTATACAACTCAAGAGAATAGTCTTCTTAGAGTTAATTTTATATATAGGCTCAAGGAAGATTTTTCTCAGGTTCTGTTCAACAGCAGCAACGGCAATTCATCAGCATCTTAGTCTAGCTTTCATTCTTATTCCAGAATTTTGTTAGAGCTGTTTGGGTTTGGGGTTTTTGGTTTTGGGGTTTTTTTGTATGTTTGTTTGTTTTTTCTTGGTTTGGTTTTTTGTTTGTTTTTTTTTTCCCCAAAAGAATGAATAATCCAATGCTGGAAAAAACTATACAGATCAAGAAACCCACCCTCACCCCCACCGTCTTGATGTATCTGCCTCTTCTGTCCCCAGCACTCCAGGTGGGAATGTCCTTTACTCAGTATGTTCACTAAGAGTATAACATAAGGCACATAAATCTGCCTCATATCTGACTTGGCTGGTGAAAGGTGTATTATATAGTGTATTATAAAATAATATATTTATATTGCTAACTTTGAGCTTACTGTAGAGCATATTTCCAGAAATACTTAGAAAATAAGAAATGCAGAAATAAAGCTTAAAACTTCTTGAATGTGATGTTTCAGTATTGCTGAAGTAAAGGAAGGGGAGGAATTCATCCTTACTAGCTATATTGCTAAAAGGCCATCTTTGTTAATACAAAGTACCTACTACTAAAGTTCTTAGTGCAATAAAATCTGCCAATGTCCTTTCCCTGGTGTTTCATATATTTGTTTATTTTTTGCCAATTGAATTCTTTTAAAAAATATCTATTTAAAAAGACTCAGTAATTGTATAAGTAAATTCAGCTTTGGCAAATGGTTAATGTATCCCTTTTAACAAAGAAAGTACTTGAAAATAAGCTGTTATTGCATCTTACACTTGATGCAGAATAGGCTTTCCTTTTTAAATAGGCATGTTCTTTTTTATATATTCTCATTTATCTGGACTACAGTTTCCTTCAGTGCATTTTAAAACATACATGGTAATAGAAGTTGGCAAGATAGCCTATTTTTCTTGATGTTAACTATGAATTGGTGGCAAATTCATGCAGTGAAACTTTTTCCTGTGATTTCCTCCTTGATAAAACTGTATAAAGAAATGCCTGTGATTGTGTTATTTGCTTCACATTTTATTCTTCGTAATAGATTCAACTGAGGTCTACTGTATGATGTGTTATAAAAAGAACCATCAATAACATAGTTTGCCACAGAATGGAATGACTACTAGAGAAAAAAACAATGTGCAGATTGTACAGATAATAGAGAACATATTAGGTACAGAGTTCAACACAGATAATGATTAATAGTTTTGACATTATTTTCATTAACCATTTTTATCTGAAAGCAAAACCAGTTCCTTGTTGAAGTGACACATACAATGATAGGTGTTACAAAGTTCACTGCATTTAGGAATACAAATTTAATGAAGGATAGTCAAAGTTAGGATGTGATATTACATCCAAACATTAAGGTACTAAGCAGGTAATAATGTCCACAATATGCACTACCGGATTGATTACAATCAACAGATTCTTTTGTGAAAATTACTTCAGGAAGGGGAATAAAATTCTGTGAAGCTAAAGCAGAGGTTATTAATAATGTGGTTAAGGGCTAGTCCAGTGGCAGCCAACATGTCAGAGCCTGGAACAAAAAGGTGATAACTTCTCCAAGTAACACTGTTATCATGATCCGATTAGTGAGAGATGTCTCTGCCTGAATTGTGGTGCAGACCAGACTATGTGCTGAAATCAATAATAAGGATTTTATTTAACAGTAAATGAGAGGCAGAAAGAAGTAGAAAAGGTGGGGGCAGACAGGGAGTGAGTGAGATCATGCAGTTGATAGTAAATAACTGTGGATCCACTGGCATTCCATTGAGCCTGGGCCAGGGCTTCTCAGTGGTGGGGTCCCAGATATGTTCTTCTGGGAGTACCACTTTTATACAATCCTATATTAGTTGTGAGTATGCAACAATGTGTAGAACTAGTCCTTTATAAAATCTTAGCTATCAGGCTAGTCAGCTTACAGAGCTTGCTGATAAGACAGAAATGCAGTAGTTGGTCTTTTTATTTTCTCTCCCCCGGGTCCTCAAATCTAGTATCTCTTCCTTTTGTAATGCAGTCATACTTCTAGAGAATTGCTAACCCATTGCCTCCCCTCCCTCTAAGATTTGCACTTTGCAGCACTGAGGCAGGCTTATTTTCCCAGGCCATGGCATGTGACTGCTCTGCTCTTTTTAAACTGCTCAGCTGCTGCTCCTTTCCTAAAAGCAAAACCTATCTTCACCCAGCTCTCAAGGCTGTGTTTTCTCAGTGATCAGTAATCGACCATCGGTGAATTTTTTATCATTCTGGGGCTCCTGCTTTCAACCTGTGCTCATATTTTCTAGACCTTTGTTGTTATCCCATGATGAAATTGTACATCATCAGAAAAGGCAGCAGATACCAAACTCTGGTTCACACAGTGAGGTCTCAGAAGCAGCTGATAAGAAGCCTAACAGGTCACAAGTAGGGCCTTGAAAAAAAGATACAGTTGGCATGAGTCCCTGTGGTGCAAAAAGAGTGAAAATTCTATTTTTACAGGACCACTGAGCAAAATAAAATGCTTAGAGAATTATAATAGATTGATGCTCTTAATGTTTAAGTACAAAACAAGCTGGTGTTAAAAGCTGCTTAAAGTAATTCTACTTTTACAGGTGCAGGTGGCCTCTGCTATATCTATACAGATTTATACTTTCCAAATGCCATTTACTACTAGCAATGTCTGTGGCAGTTACTTAGGAAGCATAGTCTAAGTTCTTTGTTGAGACACATGTTAGAATAAAAGGATCTTTGGATACTTAAATACACAGGTGTGATTCAAAGTGTCTGTTCTCCAGTCATCCCATCCAGTTGGTTTTGGCCAAGGAATTCCCTGAGCACTTGCAATTATATGTAGTGCTCATGCTCATGAATTGCACTATGGAGCAGCTAGAGATCTCGATCCTGCATGAACCACAAGAGTTTTTAAACAGCAGTTAGATTAGTATTTTCAAAGGCCAGATCTATTAGAAGTGCAAACTTGCTGATGAATTTGTAGAACTCTGTTTGAAATCACAGACTTTAACTATTTTGTATATATTATCTCAAATCAATCATCTGTTCTGGAATAAACCTAACAGATTATAGACTACGATATATCCTACTTAATATCTTAGTGCATAAGTGTGTTGTGATTTCCATAAAATATGAGCAGGAAATGTGCCAGCTAGTTGTGTTTTAATATTTATTTGATGAATGCAGTTTTACATTCACAGGATCTGTTCCCATAGAAGGTTATATCATGTGTTCTAGCCACAAGCTAAAGTCACTGAACCTCTTACAATAAGGAGAATGACTGTCCCATCTCTTGTGGAAGAAGTCTTTTAGTTGCACCACAGTGCAATGCATTCAAACAATGGACATTTCATGTGAATCTGTCTACCAAAAGGCTGCATACCATCAAAGGGGACTGTTATTTCCAGTACTAGCTTTGACCATAAACTGAAAGAAAGACATAATTCATTGTTCTCAGAATTATGTCCATATTCCAAATTTTGCTATTTATGGGGAAAAAAGAAACAGGGAGAAAAAAACATCAGCAGAACAGGAGAAAGCATTCCAGAAGCAAATGTCATACAGAAATGCAGTACAATAATGAAAGCACTTTGTAAAGTATATCACCACAGGAACAAGGAAATAGCTTTTATGTTTACAGCGTTTATGTATTTCTGCTTGCATCTATTCTGCAGTAATATATTTCTCCAAAGCCTCTGTTTATATGCCCTTTTTCATCTGGTGACAAACTATATACTTCCTCAGAATCCTGTCTCACTCACGGAGATTTGACATCTGTAGGAGACCATATAATAGCAACTTGAATAGTTTGCTACAAAATATGTTCCTTTTCCACAGAGGGAAAGAATGCATTTATTTCAGTTGTAGTTTACTCATTTGCATTTATTTCCTGCATATACTTTCACAGATTACTGGTGTTACTGATTACCACTTAAGGCTGAATAAAGTCCACATGTAATCTCAAAAATAAAAAAATATCTCACAATTTAGGTTCAAAGCAACTTTAAATTTCCCTCATTATTGAGGTTATTCCTTCATGTTTTCATTATGTGCAACTGATAAACTTTCTAGAGAAACTCAAGACATGAAACAGCAAATGATAGCATTACAATAGCTCTCTTAGAAGCTGATTGAGGAACTGCAGTAATAACACGTCTTGATAAGGACTCATAATTCAGAACTTATTTTTTACTCTGGTGCTTTGAAATCTACTAAATGGTGAGTCCATTCAGAGCTTTCCCCTGTGGAAGTATCCCACTATCAATTTACTCCACTATTCTGGGTTGTTTTGCAGTATAAACATAACTAAATATTTTTCTCCTCTAATGTGGCAATCTGTTTTGAAATAAAAATGATAATACACTATTCTTGAAACTTCTTGTTCTCTGTCCATTAGGACAAAAGGTATTTAACAAGTTGATTAATCATATTTTATTCCATCAGACCTATGTCAGAATAGATATAATTCAATGTAATTATTCCATTTTTGCACTGGCTAAGGGCTTATCTTGGTCTTCCATAATACACTGAATTCAGTATTGTGCAAACATACCATGTGATAATATAATCATGGAATCACTTAGGTTGGAAAAGGCCTCTAAGATCATCAACTCCAACTATTCACCCAGCACTGCCAATGGGTGAATTTTAGTTTTAGTGCCAAGCCCAGCACTAAAACATGTCCTTAAGTGCCCCATCTATATATATTTTAAATATCTTCAGGGATGACTTCACCACCTCCCTGGGCAGACACTTCCAATGCTTGACCACCCTTTCAGTGAAGATTTTTTCCCTAATACCCAATCTGAACATTGCTTGAGACCATTTTTTCTTGTTCTATCAACTTTTATTTGGGACAAGAGACCACATCCATCTTGCTGCTACCTCCTTTCAGGTAGCTGTAGAAAGTGTTAATGTCTTCCCTCAAGCTCCTTTTCTCCAGGCTAGACAACTCCTGTTCACTCAGGCATTTCTCATAAACTTTTGCTTTATACTCCTTACCAGCTGCATCTTCCTTCTTTGGCTATATACACATGGTGAGTACTTAGAACTAAAAGCAGTGTTTTCACTATAGTATAATCTGAAAAGCTGGTTACATGGTAAGCTATGCTGTTCTAATGTCATATTTTCATTGAACAAATCATCCTTTTCCTCCATGGTATGCCTCTAACTTTACTGCTCCCTTGTGACAGTCATTTGTGTTGTTACACTGGAGCACAAAGATCTCTTCCATGAACTAGTTTAAACTAACACCTTTCTCCTCCCTCTCCTTCACAATAAGCATCATTCTTCTGAGCTGATGAGCTAACTAGTAATGCTATAAAGAAGGGAAAGAAAATGTACTTTCAGAACTAGGGCAAAAGAAAGGAAGGAGGAGGAGTAGAAAGTAGGATAGCAGAGAGATCAAAACCTCTTCTTTGATAGGAGACTGGCTCAACAATCCTTGTCACTTCAGCCTGCAGCTGAAAGCTAAAAAATAATCTATAGCTCACTCTGTCTTGTTTAATAAAGAAAAAAATCTGATTACATTCCCATTTAGGGAATTTTCATCTACAGGTGCACATTAAAATAACTCTTAACCTCCTACACAGCCTGGTATCTACAACTGACATGAAAAACTCTCACAACTGAAACAGAAAACATTCCTTTTACATATATCAATAAACTGATATGTGGATATTCTATTACCCACCTGCTACTGTTGTTTTGGGTACGACACCAAAGGCACTATTTTAAAATGACCCAAGTATTTTTCGTATTTGAGGTTTCTCCTCATTACAGATTGGGCTAAATTTAATATCCAACTTAATGTCTCTGATTACACGGGCATTTTATTAGGAATCATGAAGTAAAATACATAAATATTCCAATTTTAAATATGCATAAGATAGGTTTAGGTTAAAAAATATGCTCCCATGCTCTAAGGCCTAGGATATCTTATAATTGAGAATGACAAAATCCTTCCCTCATAGCTACTGTTTTCTTTATTTGTTCAATTTTGTGGAGTTTTTATTTGGTTTTCTGCTGATGTTAATTATAGATGATGAGGATTTTCAATTGCATGAATTGCATGAAGCACTTTCTATACAAGAAGTGACTATGTAGATTCCATACATGAGGAAAAGAATTGGCTGAAAGGAAATATCACCCAGAAAATCATTAATGGATTGAAAGAAAGTATTATTTCTAAAACCATAAATTAATGCAGACAGTTTAGATTAATGGAACAAGTGTTGCATTTGTTATATTCTTCTCTGAGAGTATTTTTGGTGAAAAGTAAGATTGCATTGATATATTTCATTTTATGTTTAATACATAATCATGTATGGTTTTCAAATAAAACACCAAATTCTGGGCTGCTGGAGAGGCAAACTGCAGCTATACCAAAGCTACTGGAAATGTAGAATGAGAAATATAGAGAGGTCTTCCTGTGACTGAACCATGAGACCATTTTTTACTTAGAGTCTTTTAACTTGAATATCTGAAACAAATAGATTGATTTTTTTCTTTCCTTGGGAAAAAGAAAATCCAAATCTTCCTATAAAAGATTTTGCTTTGGGAGAGATAAGCATTTGCTGTTACAGTATTTAGCACTTGTCACTGTCCCGCTGTCTTCCCCCTCTCATTTGCATTATTTACAGGTAATCATTACCTCATTTACAGGTAATCTGGTAATGTGATGAAGGGGTAACATTTTGTGTTTTCACAATGAACTCACTACAGTATATCAAATCATAGAGCCATGGAAAGGCTTGAGTTGGAAGGGACCTTAAAGATCATCTAGTTGCAAGCCCGCTGCCATGGACAGGGACGTGGCACCTGACCAAGTTGCTCAGAGCTCCATCCAACCTGGCCTTAAACATTTCTGGTGCATTCACTTCCCTGGGCAACCTGTTCTGGTACCTCACCAGCCTCAACAGTCATGAATATTTTCCCTTATATATAATCTAAGCCTGCTCTCAATTCAAACCATTTCTCTGTTGCCCTGGCACTACATGCTCTTGTAAATAGTTTTGCATCATCTTTTCTGAAAGTTCCCTTCAGGTATGGAAAGGCCACAATTAGGTCATCATTAGGTACTCTCTTTTCTAGGCTGAACAACAATTCCCAGCCTTCCCTCATGGGAGTGGTATTCCATCCTATGTACTCCTTTCCAGTTTTTAAAGCATAATTTTACTTCTCTAGTCCAGAATATTTCAATTGTAAAGCAGTTGAAATATCCCATATGATCTCATGAACCTGTGGTTTAGTGATCAATTGGTAAGCTCTTGATTAGTAGCTAGTGAAGTTTTTAAAAGTCTATCACTTCCCAGAAGCTTTTGACTGGCTTTCCAGGTCCTTGAAGACAAATGAGAATCTCAAACTAATCAACAGTAATAAATCACTGGGCTTTCTGCTGATTAGGAATTATGTCTTCTACTTTTCAGGTTGGTTGTCAGCTAATATCCTATTTAAACATCTAATGTCTCTCAAGGGGGCTTCTATAAAAACTGTTGAAAAAAAATCGGTCATCTCAGGAAAAAAAAATAAAGAAATTTATGGTAAGAAATCAGTAAGAGAATTATATTTTATGTTTACGCATATGTATGCCCAAATTAGAATAATTTCACCTAGTTTACTAATACTAATTAACTGAATTACAGCTACTAATTGAAATGAAAATTATTTATTTTACATTAAAACAGATTTCAGGCTTTAATGGCCAGACACTATGTAATCTACTGAAATGAATGCAAGTTAAAGCCCCAGACATAGCATAATATTCCAGTATTTAAATATGTATGAAAGATTAGGTGCAGCTTTTAAGGATTTCCTGGTATTACTCAAATTCCAGACAGGGTCTGACTGCTGAGTTTTCCTCATGCAATAAACCTATGGTATTGACAGACAAACAGAAAAGTCATGTGTTACAAAACAGGTGTTAATCTTCAGCAGAAGATATGGAAAAGGCAGATAAGCTTTTCTGTTAACAATGTATTATTAAATTCTGGGTTTTTAAATGTCTAATTTTTTAATTATATTAAGGAAATCCTTAGATGTAAAAGTAAATATTTGGAAAGCAACTAATTAATGTTTCTATAAAGAACATGAATATAAATTTTATACACAATTATTTTTACATATTGAAAATATAAAAAGGACTGTCTTAGACTGTCTTTCTTAGGCTGTCTATGTAGATCTGTACTGCTCAGATGCTGAATCCTACATCATATAACACAGTAAAAATGTGGCCTGTGACCTTCTCTCACTCACCTCTTTCTTAAACAGAGTGGTGTTCCTCTCTGGCTGGCTGTGCCTTTCATCTCAAAGGATGCAGGGGCACATAATCTAAAAGAAAGATGTAATTTGCAGGTTGAAAACATTTTTTATAAAAAAAGGACAGATAACATATTAAAAAATAATGAAGGTGAAGATAAGTAGGCAAAGGAAGTACAGAATATCATAATATTTAATTTTAACTGTTACATAGACATAGTCCAGTTATTGCACAATTAGGGTCTAAGAGCCACATTGTCATACATCACCCTATTCTCTTGATCTTTTACCCCAATTTTGCAGCTCCACTCACTTTATAATGACTTTCCTTAAAATAAAATAATAGGAATGAAAAAACAAAACGCTCAATAAGCAACAGACATACTACAACATTCTGTGAACATCAAGAGTGAAATTATAAACTTACATGACATATGTGTTTTTCTTCAAAGACGAAAATCTTCAGTCGTTCTCTTGACTTTAAATCATTTTTAAGGATCTACACCAGATTTTTCACATCAAGTTGCTATAAAATTGAAGCTTTCGCTGATTAAAATTTTTCTATATCTGCTTCATAGTATTTAGTTCTATGGTGTATTTTATTTCATAATTTTGCTTTTTTGGGATGAAATGTGAAAGACTCCATGGGAAAGAATAAATTGCCACAAATTTTTAGGAAAAAAGAAGGCATCTAATCAAGATGTTTTATATAATACTAGGTAACTATCTAATCATAATAATCTTGTTTGTTCTTTCTTTTTCTTTCATTTATTGTGGGTTTTTTTATTGTCACAATTACTTATGATGGGTATGTGTGCTGCATTCAATATACATTTTCAGATCTCTCCTGACAGTTTTTCTTTCTAATTGCGTGTGGGCATGGTCACAGATATTTTTGTCTCCATTCTGTCTCTTGTACCATTTTTTAATCTCCATAAGGAAAACAGATTACCCTTCTTTGCCCTACTTCCATCAAACACTATGTATTTCCTTTTAATCTGTAAGGCATCTTTAGATTGCCTGCTAGTTCTGTTGAGGTTTTTAAACTGCATGTGATATTGGTACTGCATGTTCTACCTCTGAGATATTAAACAATCTCCTGCTTTCATTGTCTCATTCCATGTATCTGTTAATTTTTTTATTTAGAATATTTCGAGACCTGTATAATTTCAGAGGACACAATGAGGGTTATGATAAAATACACAAAAAAGCCTACCTTTAGAAGTTCTAAATGTTTATTTTTGCCTTTGTGGTGGAAGCTTGCCTTTCACCATAAATTGTTGAGTTATTGGCAAGCAGTAGTCACAAAAAGAGAAAAGCTTTCTCCACACTCTTATGAAGGTGTCATAAGAAGACATCCAAAATGTCAGAAACATTATAGACATTTTAATAAATTTTTAATCTACATGTGGTTCCTTTACTATAAAACAAATAGTTTTCTCTGAAAAACATTTTCTTTTTCCCAATGTGCTGAGATATTTTATTTTATTTATCATACCTCTGTATTGTCTATTTATAGTTGAACTCCGATTTTCTTTTAAATGAAAGTGTCAAAAATGTGTATCAGTGAGCCATTATTTAGGTATAATTGAGATCTTTATTCACTTCTTGCAAAAAATAATAGAAGTTCAAAAATATCTGCATAAAAATGTATTAAGTTAGACAATTGATTAAAAAAACAACTATAAAGCATAGAATTCACAACAACTGGTGTCATCTAGTTAGAAACAACTTTTTTGGGCGGGAATATGTAAACCAAAAAGCAAAATATTAAAATTTACTGTTTAAATTAAGATTCACTGCTTCTTTGCTTAAGTCAATCCACTACATAATGAGAGACCTCCACAGAAATAAAACAATCCTACCCAATAAAGTGTTACAACTGGTAGCCTTAGGATCAGAAGTGAGTTCCATGGATTTCTATTCATAAACAAATAAAAAATTAGTAAATCATTCCATTGAGAATATATATTGATTGACAAACAAGGAAAGAAAAATCTTTTGTGGTTGTTTTTCTTCCTTTGTTAATTATACTGAGCAGATATTTTAGTAACAGTGGGCACAGAAGGAACAGAAAGATTTCTAGGACATGGGCTGTCTTGCTTGCCATACCTAACCCACACACAATTCATCTCCCCAAAACTACAGTCGCCAAGAGATGACATTGCTGTAACATTTTCCTGGAGAACACCAGTGAAAATTTAAAAGTTATGAAATTACATTGAGGTCACATTGAATGCACTACACATTTACTTGGATCAACATTTACAAATGTAAGTGTTTAGCAAGAAAAAGAAATGAATGAGAACTTAATAGAGATCTGATGCTTATTCCATTCTTACAAAACAGGAACAGAGAAAACTATTACACCTTAAAAGCAATAAATTATTTAAAGACACAACAAGTACGATGCTAAATACTCTGTAACAACTGCAGAGAATTTTACCATGTGAAAGTATTAAGACAGACAATAAATTAAAGGTTACAAATTTCTTTTCAGCATGACAGGTTAAAAAAATTGTATAATACATAGTAGATGAAATATTGTAACCTGACGGGAAGGTTGTGATTTAGAATAGTAAACAAGTTGTATGGGAATCAGGAAGGTGTTAATTTTCATCCCTGAACTTGAGCACATGCAGGACAATGTGGAATTGAAGAAGTTTTTCCAGAATGCTATTATGTACAGAATGCTATCAATCACAAGCTTAAACTAGGTGTAGTTAGTGATTATACATAAGTTGTTATGCATACATTTTCTTCTACCAAGTATATTAAAAGAAACCTGTGACACACACAGACACACAAAGGCATGCAGAAATGCTGTCCATAATACCTGATTTTTAACATTTTTCACTGTCTTACTTTTCTGTCCTTCAAAACCATGGTCATAAAGCAAAATACTTGGAATTTTTCAAGAGAAAAAAAGAGAAAATATGGACCTTCCTAAAACAAACCCCACCCCCCAAAAACCCCCAAACAAACCACTTTCATTCCATCTTTAGAAAGTCCACTTAGTTTTTTTGGATTATGAGTGAACAGCCTTGAAAAATGTATTTGTGCGAGAAACAAAAATGAGAGAAAATACATATTCACACTGTTACTCTGCAACTGTGTGGCAAATGAAAATCTAAAACACTGGATCTTCTTCTAAGACTGAGATAAGGCTTTCATGTCAACATGCTACAGTACAAGCTGATGAACTATTATCAGACAAGAAATATCCATGATGCCTAAATGTACCTAAAAATGTACCTCTCATGTTATGGTGCTTATGTCCATAAATCAGATATAGTAAAGGAGTTTTATTCAAAGTGTTTGAGTTTTATTACAACTAGATATTTTGAGCTATGGACAAAGAGACACAATTTTTCAAATTTATAATGTGTGCAAATTCAGTGAAGTTGAAATATACTTTAAAATAAAAGGCAAGCAAAAGAAAGCCTTCAAGAGATTAAGTCAGAGAGGTCTGTTTTAATATAGCATGAATTGTAAGTATAGTATATTAGAAGGACTCTTAAGCACCTTGGTTATTTTCTCTTGTCAGAAGGAGTTCTAGATGAGATGAAATTGCAAATGCTGACTCCTGTCTTATTACACCAGAAGTTAATAGCTACAGCTTCAAAGTCATATGCGCAGTAATATGTCTGATCTATAAGGATTAAAATGGTTGGATAACTTGGTGATGATGTAAGCCTCTAGCTGCCACAAAATGTACACATCCACTTACAGTCATATCTTTGCAATTTCTGGAAGAAGAAGGAAAGAGAAAAAGAGACTGTCATTTCAGTGCAAATATTAAAGTTCACCTTGCGCAAAAGGGTAGTGCAAATACTTTTCTGTTTCAATTCTCAAAATGTAGAAAAGAAAAGATCAAATGTTAAGCAGTGAAATGGTAGGAACACCTACCATGGGAGATATTAACTTGCTGAAATCCTTCACAAACTGTTTTCATTATTTCAATATCACCTCATATACCTTTTATAATTCTTTATTTTAGAGAATCCTTTCATTGTTAAGGAGTAACTACTCGATGTATATGAAGTATTTGAATACTGAAAGAAGCTATATGTTCCTTGCAAAAACATCACCTCAGCTAGATAACTTCATAAAAATGCATGTTAAGCATCTTAACTTTGTAAAGATTATCCAAAACCCAAAGCCTTCTGAGCTTCATTCATCCCTAATTACAGGATGAAGATTCTACATCATCTGGTTTAGACTGGTTCTGTAGAAAGTTTTATTTCAGTAACACAGTGAAAAAGTAGAGAGTACTGAAGTTAATTTATATGAAAGCATTTCTCTTCCAAAGAACAACATAATTTAAGCAAATTAAAACAAGAACCATTAAGCACTTAAACAATTTAATCTACTTATTAAAAAATGTCTGAAATATGAGCCATAAAAAATATCTTTATGCAAAGACAATCAGCTAAAAGTCTTTATAAAATCATAAAAACTGTGGAACGTGATATATACATATATATCTATATAAAGTCATATATACGCATGCAATATAAATGAAAGTTCCTCTTCCCTGATCCCCAGAGGAATCATGCAGTCTTGCCTCAGATTGCCATATCCTGAAACTTGTGCAGTTTGAAATCATTTTCCATCTACACTTCTGAGAGATCTCCATAGACAAAATGGTCAGAAAGACAACGTGTGATCTTCATCCTTCTGGTTATCGGATAAACCTGAACATGAGGAACATCAAAACCAGGTAAGAAAAGTAAAAGAAATGTTTTGGGAAATTTGGATTTCAGTCTTCATAGGCTCAGTAAATATTTTTGAACAGCACTCAGACCTCAAGCTTTGGAGGATTAACATATTTGTCTCTTTAATAAAAAAGTTTTGTAAAATCCTCTTCCTTCTTTAGATGCAGGAATCTAGGGGCATAGAACTGGAACCTCCTGGAATACTGAGTTGAATTTCTTTATCTCTTTTTATCTTATTCATTCAAACTCTAGTTTACAACTGCTTAATGATATACTCCCCCTCACCCCACTTTATTCGTCTTTACTTGAGGTGTTATTGCTGAGGCCAGCAAGTAAGATCTTGCAAAAGGATAAAAACATATTGGGAGACACAGCATAATCCACTAAAAGCTGCTCATTCTCAGTGAATGGAGGAGCAAAGTCCAGTTATGTCTTCCTTATTTTTGGACAGAAAAAATTAATAGGACCATGGCATGCAGACAAAAAAGAAACTGAAAAGGAGGTGTAAAACAGAAGAAGTAGTAAACATCACTAAAACGAAGGAAATACATTCATATGTTCAATAAGTTCAGCGGTCTCTATACCATTAGGCTTGTAATAAACAAAGTAGGATGTAGCAACATGGGGTTTTAGGATTCCACGTGCTCCTTTGTCCCTCTGCTTTGTATACCATTGGTTCATTTTGAAATATGCTCTGCTGTAGCCCGAAATCTATTGGTGGGTTCCCTATGCCTGTCTTCCCTTCAGACTCCCTGGGACTGGCTCTGGGGGAGACAGTCCCTCCCCCTTCCTTTCCCTTTATAAGTCGATGTCCAGATCAGCTCGAGGTCTTCTCTCTGGGCTGGCAGCCCCTATCCCGTTCCTGCTTCCCTCCCCTTCTCCTTTCCCTGTGACCCTCTCCCCCGTACCCCAAATAAACCTCCCTGCCAGAACAGAGATGGAGTCCAGTTCTTTTCTTAGTGTCACTATATTCCTGCTGAATTGACATGGTTTGGAGACTGACGCCATGCCGAGCGGAACCTCGGGGGCCGCCCGCCTCAGATCTGGTGGAATTACACAGACCAGGGACCCCGGTCCGGGGGGGAGCCGGCCTGTGCCACCCTCCCAGACCCTGCCACATCAGTAGGATACATAGCAACATGCATGCTCCTTACAATATCATTCTGAGAATTCTATAGAATAAGTTGAAATTTTCCTTCAAAATGTGGGGATTTTTAAATGAAAAGTTACTTTTAAAAATGCATGTGTTTCCCATTTTTAATAATAAATTCTGAGAAAAATTTTAAAATATCTTGAAAAGTTAATTTTTTAATTTAAAGTCTTTTTTTTCTTTTTTTCTTTTTTTTTTTTTCCCAATTTCTTTTCAGGATACCAGAAATTCCTACACTATAAAAAGAAATTCCAGAAAGTAATAAAATCTAAATTCAAGGTAACTTTGAACTTGCCTGAATGCTACCTTGCAAATGACAACTGTTTCTTTTTATTACTATTGAAAACCACCAAGAAAATTCCAGACAAAATTTAGTCCCTTAGCGTCACATTCTTGAAAAGGGCTTTTGATATTTTCTTAGTCATGAAGCAATGAGTTTCACACTTGAGCCATGATATGTTCAATGATCCTGCATGTCTTATGTAAGTTCGTAGAAAGCTTTTGATTAGAATGTTTAACTGCAAAATTAGAGTTTTAATATGTTAAAAAAAAAAAAAAAAAGAAGTAAGGATTAACTTTTACTTGAAAGTTATTTTAATACTATTACAGAGAACCCAGAGGAGTGACTAAAAATATCACTTGAAACTACTTGTAGTTTGTTTGTTTGTTTGTTTTATTTTCCTCTCCCTATTCTCCTTCACCTCTCTCTGACTGTTAATATATCCCAATCTATCTGGATCAATTTTAGATTAAAAAAAATTTGAAGTGTTGTTTATTTGATCTTAAAATTTCCTGTTTAAGCATCAGGGGAAAAAACTCAACCATATTTTTCTGAGAAAAATAACCCTGAGAAGCAGCCAATTCAATCCCTTGCCTCTGGTTGTAAGTGTTTGAGATTTTTGAAGGAAAGTTTTTAATGTATCAGTTTAAAAGATGCCTGACAATCAAGCAGCTAAGATCATCAAGTATGAGTGGCCCAAATTTGCATGGCCTTAACTGAAGATCACAGATATATACAGAAGACATTTATTTATACGTAAACAAATAGCTTTTCTAGATTGTAAGGTTACTTACATCTAACAATTGCTCATGTAACACACACCCATGTTCTTCCAGTCTTGACTTTCTTAATTCAAGAAATCCATTAGAGTGTAATTTTTAAAATTCTTTATCTGTTGTTACTTTTGTTTCAGCTACAGAAATGTGTTCCTTGCTATGCTTTGCTAAGTTTTGTCTTTCAAAGTCAGGCTGCATATGCTTCACTGACATTTTTTTGCAGCAAGGTCATTGGCAACCTTGTGTAATAAGATTTTTATGGAAGTTTCATATTCTAACATTACTTTTCTTTATCTAGCTGTTACCAGAATCTATGTCTTCACCTTCTTCAAGACAATTACCCAGTGCTTAAGAGGAGAGGACTAAATATCTCTGAGTGAGTAATTACTGAAAAGTGCATTGTAATCCTTAAGCGTGGGTTTGTTTATGTGGGTGTTTTCATATGAGTATAATTTATTAAAAGTACTTGCTTTTTTTCCCAAATGTTAAAACAGTCTTGTTTTAGAGAGCTAAAGATTAATCACAATGTAAGACTTAAAATAGAGCACTTGGTGACACATCTAGTTTTCAGAGGGTCCTTCATCTTTATAAATATGATTAAGAAAATACAAGTAGCTGAAACAGAGCACAAGTATTTCAGTTTACCTTTTCAAATAACAAAATACAAAAAAGACAATGATTACTTCACAATTAATGAAAATTTAAATCAATATAATAAAATAACTAAACCAGTCTCATTTCATTATTAGAACAGGATAATGGTAATATTAACCAGACATCTAGAAAGTGTGTGTTTCATAAAATTTCAACCACTTCTGTTGTAAAATCCAATTAAAGATTTTTTATGTTTATTTTCTCTAAATCAAATACAGTTGCACTTCTCAGCACAAAAAGCAAGCTATCTAATGCTCATTTTACTGGTGTTGTATGAATGTTTTCCTGTACTCAACTGCTAATTTATTAAACAATATGTAAGAATAAACAGTTTCAATAATTTCACACATAATTTGATCCACTCTGGTCCCCATTTATATTCTATAATTTTGGGAGTACAGAACAAACTTTTCTGAAAGCACATGAGGTTTTTTTACCAACTATAAAATCTTTTTTTTTTTTTTTTTTTTTTTTTTTTTGCCAGGCAACTCAGAGAAGCAGACTATTAGATTATATATAGCAGTAATGGGCAAAAAAGTTTGAATGATCCTCTGGAACAAGGTAATGTATATCAGCAGCAGAAGGCTAACTAGCAGTTTTCTTTTGGGAATTTCCTGATTTCAAGCAGCTTCATAAAACACCTAAATGCATGCATTCAGTGAAAGAGTGATTATTTCCTGGCCATTAGCCACGTACATTCTGTTATGTGTCATGAATAAAATATGACTGTCAAATAAATATCCATCATGCTCCCTAATATTCTCTCACTAAGACTTTCAGCAAGTAATAAGACTACTCAGTATCTAAGGGATTAAAAGTCCAGTTTAAATTGAATGGAGAACTTTTCATTTCATAGATGGATTTTAATGAAAATGCCTCAGCTTGCTTTAGATTTCAGGTTCAAATAAAAAAAATGTGTCCTGACCAAATTCTGTTGCAATCAACAGTAGGGCAAAACCACTGTGATTTAAAAGCTTAGATGTTTCTAGCCCATAAAAGATACCGCCTTTCTTTAGAAACCTTCTTCATAGTGAAGACATCTGTATATATGTTTTCATGTATATGCTAACAAACACATATATAAAGTGGCACTTATGATACTCAGGAAAAGTGTTTAAGTTGGCTTTGAAGAATGTGCATCTAAATGACAGCACAAATTTGGAGTACATGTGAACTCCATAGCATTGCTCTCTGCCCAGTTCCTCATCTAGATTATCAACAAAAATTTTATATTAACTTGATTGATCTTTTGGATATAATTTCTAAGTATTCTATAGAGTAGTGTAATTTAATAAAGAGATAATGCAATAAGAATAATAATAATAAAAATAATGATAGTAATAATAATATCAATAATATGTAATATTAGTGCTTAAGGCATCCTAATTTTGGATCATAAACCAACAATACACGGTTAAATTTGTGCCACCCTACAAAATACTGAGGAAAAATATGCTATTGCATCTTCTTCTCACAGAGTTCTTATATTCATTGTCCTTAAAGCCACAGTCGGATTTGATGATCTCAAAGGTCTTTTCCAACATAAGTGATTCTATAATTCTGTCATTCCATTTAGCTGTTGGTTTTGTAATCGAAAGATAATCATGCTCAGCTGGAGCTATTGCAATCAGCCAGATAGGTGGAAATATAAAATGTTCTTCATGTTTTGACTGACACTTTTTCAAGCGTAATAATTAATTTATCTGATCTAATAATAGTTTAGATATTTAAGGCTTCTTAGACAAGCAGGAGGGCTACAACTAATTTTAGTGAGAACTTAGTTTTGATTTAATGAGTCAAATTAATCTCTGAGAGTAACTCAATTGAAATTAATGAAGCTGTCAGTGAGAAGGTATCTCTCTGGTATATATCTGTTCATCCATATTTGCAGTTGATTTACAGAATTGAGTCTGTTTTAGAGAAGAAAACAAAAATCCTTTACCAAGAGAAACTACCCTGTGGTCAGCACTGCTGGCACATACCATACTGAAAGGTCATTTTTTTGTTAAGTCTTCATGGTGCAAAACATGGCTGCAGAAAAGTATCCTGCCTGTCTCAGGAGACACAACTAAGCATATGAGTGTGAAAGTAGTGTGTTAGACAAAGAGAATAGTGTAAAAACACAGAAATACTGCTGCCTAAAATCAGCATATCTGGCATGGTACAGCACTGAGCAGGCTGAACAGACTATTGGTGCATTAACATCATGAGTTTCAGTTTCTATCCTTAATGTACTCATGCTCGGATATACTCTGACTTGAATAGTTGAATCCAATTAATTTTAAGAGACAAAACTACATACTGACATAAGAACATGTAATTCCACTCAGTGTTTCAGTAGATCTGGATTTCTGCACTGATTATAAAAGGAAAGCCTGTCTTCCTTCTTGGTTTCCTCTAAACTCTTTTGCAGATTTAGACAGTAGGTATTTTTAATTGTACAATCTCATTTTAAAATGTACTGGTAAAACCAGTTTTGTAATTTCTATGTAGGGTTGAGGGATGTCTAAATCTTCCTACCCTATTACAACATGCAGAGTTCAATGGAGCTTTTACAGATGAGTTCACAAAAGAAATATTGTGCAGGGGTACTAAAATAATTCTAAAGTTTCCATAGCATTCTTTTGAAGAAGTGAATTTTGGAAGATAAGTTCAATAATGAAAACTGGAATAATTCTATGCAAACAACAAATATACATGTAATTGTTTCCTCTGCCCTTTTTTTTCATTTTTATTAGGTGCACATGGAGTTACAATACTTGTACTTGGGGCTCTATAATACTAATGCTGTCCATAAAAGCAATCTCAATCCATACATTTTATAGCTCAATAGCTCTTTTGGTTGCAGGGTAAGTGACACAGGGATAGAACTAGTGACGTTAACACACACCCCCTAACTACTAACTCTGTGCCATTGACATTTGCTTTTATTAATAGCAAATATATCTTCAGAGGTTTTATTTATGGCCTCGTTTTATGTCTTCAAACCCTAACAGATCTATGTTACTCCAAAGTGTCCCAATCAATCAGTCACAAGTGCATATGCCCTAATGTATTTTATCTTTGTGAAGTGATGCTGCCTGACTGCACTTTTAGATGTATTATATTCTAAACTTTATTACATTGAAACTGCCCCTTTTAATTTGAACTTGAGTATGTTCTAATTTTTACAGAATAATATCAAAATGGGGTCACCAGTTGTTCAGAATATTATCAGTTAACAGAGTTAATCAAGTTAACATAGGTTTCCTTAATCACACCACATATGTGATTAAGCAATAATATACTTCTCTTGCAAATATCCACTCTGCTGCTAGGAGAAAAGAAAGGAAGAACCCAGATCTCAGTAGTAAAACTAGATTTGTAGTAACTGATTTTTGGAAAACTTTCATCAAAGCCAATGCTTTTACAAGCTGCTAGGCAATATTTTTATTTCAGGGCAATCCTCAATAAACATTTCAAGACTTTTTCGAGCAAAAATAGGCTAATTGGCTTCACTTCCACTCTTATAAAGAAGAGGATAACAATACCTTCTAGAGGTAATGAAAATTTTTATAAACATATCTGTTAGTATGAGTGCAGTACTTAATTGCTAAAAAGTATCAAAAGAGTGTACAAACAATTACACTGTTTAAGCCTTCCACTCCTTTATGGCTCACACAAAGGCACACAATTCCATATAAACAAGGAACAATTTTAGTGTATTTCACTCCTTCATCTGAATTTTCATAATAAGAGAATGCTGAGCAAAAATAGCAGCAAAAACATTTTTAAATTGTATGGAAATCATTTATCATTCACACAAAATAGTCATATGACTTTGTTTTCATTTGTTCACTTGTTTTATGATCTGTCTCTACTTCCAGTCAGATAAATTTAAAAATAAATAGAATAAGTAAAGCAAACATCCACGAATTATGTTATAGCTATCATCCAAGATGTTGAGAAGCTGTCCCAGTTATATTCATCAAAACACAGATCTCGACAGTTCCAGAGAAGTCACCCTGTAAGAACTGTTCCTTATAAGTGCAGACCTATCACATTTTTTTATACCATATGGCAAGTCAATATTAAATCCTAGGGGAAAACAGCTCTTAAAAGAGTTTCTATGCCTATGTTCACCCCATTTGAGCTTACCTTTCAGTAACTTTTTTCATGGGTTTCTTCTCAGTCCTTCAATCTAGTAGCTTTAATTCTTTTAATAAGTTATTTGAAAATTACTGCCAGGTCTGTAGAAACTTCAAAATGTCAATTCTCCCACACCATCACCATCTAGATCTGCTTTAAAATATTTCCTCTCATAGGAATAACTCGTTTCTAAAAATGCTAGGATCTTTGGAGCTATAAAAAAATTATCAAGGCAAAAAAGTCAGAATCCTCTAAAAAGTTGCATCTGTGATGCTGTTTTGTATATGGCATATTCACTGCAGAAAAGAACACACCTTATTTCCTGTATGGTCACAGAATGAATCAAGCTCATTTTATTTTACACACTACTGAAGTTTTAATTATTTACTATCTTGCTTAGCTACACTGCTATAGTAACCATCATCCTCACTCTAATGATGGTTCTGTAACAACAAATTTATTCATAAGGTCAAATGCACAATAGGTGATTTTAAGAGGGATGGAATGCATTTTTTTTTACATTAACACATACATTTTAATCTATTTAATATCTCAATTTATTTTAACTCCCCTTGTGAATAACACCCAAAAATAGTTGTTATTATTATTATTTTGATAATATTTAGATAATTGGTTGACTAGATTTTTCTGAGTGCATGAAAATAGAGATATTTTTCAAAAGAAGCAGATAGATATGGCTTTTTTTCAAAGGCTTTTCTAATTTAGATAGAAAACTTTAAACTACTAATAAAACAATGTGAAACAGTGAAACAATAGCAGTGAAAAAACCTGCTTTTTCATTAAAATGCTTAAACCTGCTTTTTTCATTAAAATGCTTAATCCTTTTCATAATAATTTATTTGATTTGCTGTTGTTTTTGTTGTTTTTCTTGTTGTTGCAGTCTTTGGGCTAGGAGCTGCTGGACTGTATTTTTCTCAAAAGTATGTGATACAGCTAGTGTGTAGACCTCTTGTAGCCTATCTTTTCCGTATTTTTCTGCACTATTTTGAACCTCCAGAACAATTTGTTGAAAGACAAAAATAATCCTTTGGTGCAGCTATCACATCCAAGGTGTTAACTTATGTATGTGAGAAGTACTGGACACCAGACTGATGCTCCTCCACCTTGCTTACCATTCTTCTCATCCCACAATGACACAGCTGCTGGCTCCAGAGACAGAAGTACCCCCAGACTGAATGTCCTATGGACACTATCTTCAGAAATGACATGGGAGAGACATTCCTTTGTGCAGTGGTGATTAAATTTACCCAGATTTTCTCTGGCATGTGTCTAGACATTAACAATTCTGCAAAAGATGATGGAATCCTCTGGTTTTATTCAGCCTGCTTCACTCATGAAAGAAACCAGTAAGGTTCAAATACTTATTAGTGACAAGCATGCACAGCATAATTGCAAATTTGCTAAGTGCATAATGATCTTGCTTGCCTTAGTCCTGAGCAGTCCCAGGAAATAATGAATTAGTGCACATCTAGAACTGAGCTCAGGTATCTGGGAGCAGATCATTGCTAAGGGATTCATCGACTCTTTCTTAGATATCTTCCTCAGACATATTTAAGGCAGAGTTTTCATTCATTATACTTCCTTTCTAAGTCCTTCCCTGAAGACAAAGTTCCACTGAATTAATCCAAAATCTCTTACATATTTTTAAATTAAGTACAAGAGTCTCTTTTCATATTTACCATGAAAAGACATTCAATTACTGTATATATTTGTATCTGTTTGTTTTAAAATACAAAACCATTTCACATTAAAAAACAAAAATGCCCTGTATTTAGGTGAAAATACAAAAATATTTTTTAGGAAAACAAAAAATGCCCTGTGAACCAATACTTCATGTTCATAGTCTCATATTCTTCATACTTTAGCTCATTTGAGTTTTCATCATAAACACCCACTTTATTGCTGGCTATACTTGGATCTATATATGTCTAATACCTTGATTTGTTTTTTATTTCTCCCAAATCAAGTAGAAGACAAAACTCACAAACTGGTAACTCCAAGTGTCCAACGTTACAGAAAGCTCTAGTCTTTATTTGGATCCTGTTTCCCTTTTATTCTGGTTTTTGGTGATTTCCTTTGTGTTGGGTTTTTCTGGGTTTTTTTGTTGTTTGGGATTTTGGTTTGGTTTGGTTTGGTGTGTTTTTTTGGAGGTTTTTTGCTGTTTTCTCTTTGTTTGTTTGTTTTGTTTTTTGTTTGTTTGCTTTTTATTTTTCCCCCTATGACTTTATTTATGTTCTTAGAATATTATGCGCAATATCATGTTTCACTGATTTGAAGGGGTACATGAAGCTTCTTTTCCATGTGGCTTTCAGGAACTGCTTTAATTTATTATACTGTTTCTTTGTTTGCAATACTCATTCACTGGGAAAAAAAAAAAAAAAGTTAATATTTCAAGATTGAAATCAAGAAGGGAACTGTTGGTTGTTCATTTAGATTTTGTGAACTTTTATAAACATAACCCTATAACTGTCCAGTTCATGGTAATCTTGTGTCTCCTTTTTGTAAGTTAGTGGAGACACAGCTGTTATTTTATTGATTACATCCATTACAATGTGATGAAGCCCATTTTGCCATTTGATTTATAAAAACTGATCTCCTGTACAGGTGACAGAATCACAGAATCACAGGTTGGGCAAGATTGGAGGGGATTAGTGGAGGTCACCTAGTTCAACCTCCATGCTCAAGAACATCAGTGCATCAAGGGTTGCACTTGAGCCAGGACGAGGTGGTCCTGAAATATTGACCAGCTCTGTTGGACACCTCTTCCCTCTAGGGTGCATTCCCATGAGATTCTTCTGTGTAGGTCCCTGAAGAGGCCACATTTAGATCTTTTGGAGTCCAAGTCATTTGACTTTCAATAGTTTTATGGCAAAACTAGTGTTCAGAAAAATCTGAATTATTCTTTTACTTTTCTCAAACATAAATGCGTTGCCCCATATTCTGGTTCTGGCTGGAGCAGAGTTAATTTTCTTTACAGTGACTGGTATAGGGCTGTGTTCTGGATTTGTGCTGAGCACAGGGTTGATAATATAGAGATGATTTTGTTCTTGCTGAGCAGGGATTGCACAGAGCCAAAGCCTTTTCTGCTTTTTGTTCTGACATGCTGGGGAGGGAACTGGGGGTGCATGGGAGGCTGGAAAAGACACAGCCAGCACTAGTTACCCAAACTGACCAAAGGGATGTCGCTGTTGAGCGGCTAGCTGAGGAATGACCCAAGGTCTCAGACAAGGAAAGAGAGAAGAGCAGAGGAGAAGAGAGCTTTATTGTTTTGAATTCCATATATATAGAGTTTACAGAGGTGCCCCAGATTGGTCAGCCTGAGACCTCCCCCTAGCTCCAATTGGCCAAGCCCGAACTGACCCAATCCAGAGAAGTTGTTTGCAAAGCACCCAAACTTTATCTTGTTTATGAAATATAGCAAAATGTTCCCACGGGAAGGACCTGTGCTAGCCACAGCGGGATACTCCAGACCATGTGATATCATGCTCAGTATTTAAAGTGGGGAGAAGAAGGAGAAAGAGGGGGACATTTGGAGTGATGGCATTGGTCTTGTCGAGTAACCATTGTGTGTGATGGGGCTCTGCTTTTCTGGGGCTGGCTGAACACCCATCTACCCCTGGGAAGCAGGGAATGAATTCCTCAGTTTTCCTTGTTTGCTTTTCCTATTAAACTGTCTTTATCTCAACCCACAAGTCCCCCAGCTTTTACCCTTCCAATTTTCTCCACAATCCTGTTGGTGGGGTGGTGAGCAAACGGCTGTGTGGTGCTCAATGCTGGCTGGGGATAAACCATGACACCCCATGTCATGATGCCATCAACTTATTGCAGTTATTCAGCACCTTCATCCTGTTCCTGTGCAATCTGGATCAGTCCATGGCAAATAGTGGGGCTCTGTTACCATCCCCAGGGCAACTGATTCCAGATGTAATGGACAACCCACCAAGTGGCCTGCACTCTATGTTATTAACACTGTTTTGGTCTCAAACCCAAAACATAGCCCCATACAAGCCACTGTGAAGACATTTACCTCTTTCCTAGCCAAAACCAGCACAGTAATGAAACACTTTTTTTTTAATGACAAATTTTATCACATAAATTTTTGTTGCCTGGATATTAGTTATTTACCATGTTATCTTTTTTCCTTATTATCCTAAAATTCCTTCCTCAATAACATACTATTCTTACATGCATTTATTGAGAAAAACTCATTAAGTGCCATTGCAGAATATGACCACAATCCATCACAGATAAGCTGAGAAGCAAAACACATTACTTAAATATAATATCAGAATACTTAATATTTCTACTATAGTATGAGTACTCTATTTCATCAACATCTAGTCAGAAACAGTCAGTATGACATATGCTTCAGTAGAAAAGGCTTTCCTGAAAAAAGCAAAGCACTGATATTTTTGACTATTGATATTTTACTATTTGATATTGATACTTTTTACTATTTGATATTACATTGCAGAATCTGTTATTAATATATAACAGCTCTTAGTCTTTTACTAGTAAGCATGACTATATATTATCTGCTGCAGTTTGAGTTCTGTGTTTTTCTTATGCAAGAAATGCTATATTTTAAAATATTTTGTGTCATTTCTTTAGCCACAGAGAAGTATTCTTAAAACAGAGTGGTTAAGACTGTTGATTGCTTCACTGCATTACAACTAGCTTGTTGGCATTAATCAGAAAGTACTATATGATTCATTAGCTGTGAAAGGCTTTAAATAATTGATTTGCAGCATGGGGGATTAACAAGGAATCTCATTAACTAAGAAAGTTTGCTATAGTTTTCATTTAAGCAGAACTTACACTTTGGAAATTGCTTGATAGGGGAAAAAAAGCTATAGCTGTCTCAACAGAATCTTGGTACTGCCAATAAAACAAAACATCCATCATATTATGTATCTTTTTTTTAATAGTTGAACATATGTCTGATATTATAAAAAACCTACTATGCACATTGGACATATATTGTTTGATTGAAATATTTGGTTTATTTGGTTGATGGTTTCTTTTTTTTCTTTTTTTTCTTTTTTTTTCTCTTTTTTTTATTTGTTTTGCTAAAGATTATGTGGGTTAGATGAAACTTGCTGTAGATGGACCATAAATATCAGATTTTTCTAATACCAGTGGGGAGTTCAAGTCTCATGAATTAAACTGCTTTGAGGTGCTGGATATTTTACTAACAAATGAGAGTGGGAAGGGACTGTGGGTTACCTAGTGAAGGCATTTTCAATGACATGTGTAGCAATGTGGGTTTTTAGGATTCCATGTGCTTCCATTGTTTCCCTGCTCTGTATGCCATTGGTTCATTTTAAAATATGCACTCTGCTGTATCTGAAAACCTATTGGTGTGTTTCCCCTGTCAATTCTCCCCCTCCATCTCCCGGGACTGGCTCTAGGGGAGAAAAATCCCACCCCTTCTCTTCCCCTTATAAGCCCGTGTCTGTGTCAGAAAGAGGTCTTCCATCTCTGAGCTGCTAGCACCTGCTACCTGCCCTATCTCCCTTCCCCCTTCTCCTTCCCTGCAACCCTTTTCCCCATACCCCAAATAAACCTCCCTAGCAGAACAGAGATGGAGTTCCAGTTCATTCTTTCGTCTCACTACATTTCCTGCTAGAATTTCTGTGGCTGGGAGACTCGCACCAGCCCGTGGGACCCCAGGGGCCACCCGCCCCAGATCTGGTGGAATTATGAGGACCAGGGACTTCGCTCCAGGCGGGAGCCTGCCTGTGCCACCCTCCCCGAGCCTGCAGTAACAGTCATGTTCCTCCATTATACAGCTATGTCTTTCTCGTTCATAGCTGCTTTTTCAGTGCTGCAGATGAGTTTCCTGAGGAGAAGCCCATTGCTTATATGCTGTGTCTATTCTAGGGATTTTTTCTTCTATTCGGTTATAACATCAGTGACCTGGAAGAGAGTCGGTTGAATTTAATTTTATATATCTTTAGCAGACTCATATCAGAGATATTCTAGAAAATAATTATTCTGATTCTTGCAAGGTCCCTTTTCTATCATTAAATAAATGTAGCAAAGTTGCTACTACTGAGTTGAAGCATCCCTCTAGGGTGTGATAGAAGAAAGAAAATATATATATATTTAGAATAACTAATATTTTTGCACTCATTTATTTACCAGAATGTGTTTTCAATTTTATCAACATGCTCTGTCAAAAGATTATATAGGGTAACATGTTAGATCAGTTTTGTCCAGCCTTCCCTTTTGTTTCTGATATCTGCCATTTTCAGATCCCTTTTAAAAATACAATTATAAAATAATCTGTTCATAAAAGAACAGTCGTCCTCCAAGTACTTAAAGACTGGTGAATGCACTGGAGCATAACTGTTTATTGATGTATCAAGGTCCAGGAGGGCTGCACAGGCCGGCTCCCCCCGGACCAGGGTCCCTGGTTCTTGTAAATACCACCGGATCTGGGGCGGGTGGCCCCCGAGGTTCTGCGGCATGGCGTCAGTCTTCAAACCACGTCAATTCTAGCAGGAATATAGTGAGGCTAAGAAAAGAACTGGACTTCATCTCTGTTCTGGCAGGGAGGTTTATTTGGGGTAACGGGGAAAAGGGGGTTGCAGGGAAGGAGAAGGGGGAAGGGAGACAAGGCAGGTAGCAGATGCTAGCAGCCCAGAGATGGAAGACCTCGAGCTGATCTGGACATCGACTTATAAAGGGAAAAGAAGGGGAGGGACTGTCTCCCCTAGAGCCAGTCCCGGGGAGCCTGAAGGGAAGACAGGCATAGGGAACCCACCAGTAGATTTCGGGTACAGCAAAGCATATTTCAAAATGAACCAATGGTATACAAAGCAGAGGGACAAAGGAGCACATGGAATCCTAAAACCCCACGTTGCTACAGTTTATATTCCTTGTAGACTTTTCACACATCAACATATACAAGAATTTTTACATCTCTATATATCTAAGCTTTTTGCTAACTAGTTAATAATACATTATTAAATCTTCTGCTCTCCATGTCCACAGAAAACTTTGCCCTCAATATTCTTCCCCTAATGAAACAACCTGTAATATTAGTGATTATTTTTTGAAATGGAGTAGATCAAACTGTACAGACTTCTTTACACAGACATTTTTCAAATGTCATACAAGATTATATGTGCAATTCAACTGCACCACCATTACATTTTACTCTGCTCTTTACTCATTCTTTAAAATTTAATTCAGGAATAATTTATTGGGGTTTGTTTTTAGCTCACCTGAATCAAGTGGTGGTCAACAATTTCCTACCTCTTTTATTTACTTTTTTTCCCTTAAATGATGGACATTTACAGGGAGGGGGAGAGAGCAGGGGGGAGAGTTTTGTATTTGCCCAGGTATATATTGATTTAATGGTGTAGTTGACCTCTTCATTTAGGTTTCTTTCCTCTTTCTGGTTTTATGAGCTCAGCCATTCCTGCTACTTTTCTGGTGCCAGCAGACTAGTAGAATTTTGGCTTGGGATACTGACAATCTACTAGCTTTTGGCTAAAGCAAAAACACTGTAAGTCTTCAAAGCACTGTAAATTTTAAAATATTTTCCACAACCATTTCCTAAATCACTCAAGTGGAGTAGTTTATGCCCACTTAGGTCTGTATAAGAAACCAGAGACATTTTAAAAAATACTGTAAAAATTTATTCATTTCTAATTTCTATATTTTCTTTGTTAATTTAAATGTATAATCTTAAATGTGGCACTAAGGTATATTAGGAAGTTCTTAGTGTAATTCTGTAGTGTCTGTTTTAATAAGCAGCATATTAAACAGTTTGGATAAAGTGTTAGCTATGAATTTTTTATTATTCATGCCATCAGCTCACATACAGCTCTAGCATAACATTTATGGTGTTTTTTATCATTTTATGGGAGGATCACAGGTCCTCAACAGGCAGTTTTTAACCACTGCCCTCCTAATGTGTAGCATAACTATTTTACAAGAAAGATGATTTAGAACAGTCATCATCATGCTGGAAATAATAAAATAAAAACAATATAAAAAGACCTAAACAGGAATGATTATGAACATAAAATGGTCTCACTTCACTGAGCAATCTCCAGTAGAGGTGAGGTTCCTTAGAACAGAAGAGTCAAGGATTTGACACTGCTGCCACATAATATGTGCTTCTATTGCCATTAGTCTGACAGTTCTTGTAAGCAGTAATTCCATTCTATACCTAAAAAAGGTCACCATTGAATATTCAGGTGTTAAATCTAAGTACAAAAATTAAATAATCCACAGACATGTAGCAATGTGTCACAAGCTTGTTTCTTTCATTATAAACTTTAGCAAAATAATCCTCTTCAACAACTTGTTCCAAGTAAATGATTATGATTTGAACATTGTGGTGCTATACAACAGCTTGTGTTGTAGCTCCATTTAAAGGAGATAAAATATAGAAAATTATATGTGTGGGACATACTTCTGCCTTTACTATGCATTCCTGTAACACAGAAAAATAAACAAATAAAATTAATAAAACTAATCTAAGTGTTTTCTGAAATGTTCTAAAGGTTTAAGAAATATTTATGCCTTCTAAACTAGAAAGAGTCAATGCTAAACCTTTCCAATTTAACTAAAAAATAGCACTAAACAATGTTACAGCATGTATTTTTTTCTCTGTTCTATCACAGGCGGAATCTTACCTAACCTTGCTAGAATCAGGTCAAAAATTCCTATTCTGTGAAAGTAAATTAAGGGTCAGAATAGCATTTCATCTTATACACATATTCAAACTAGGAGAGAAAGCATCTAATTTTTTTCTTCCCAGTTTTGCTTCTGTGATATTCTGTCACTGTGAAAGTTATTGATTCTGCATTTGATGAAGTGGCTTTTAAACTTAATAATTCTTCACTGCCATTTCTCTTTACCTTAATGTGGTAGCTACCTCAGACACTGAACATTCAATAAGTAAACCAAATAGATTTATTTTGTCTTGGGGTGAGGAAGAAAAATTATTAATGTTTATCCTTTGTGTATGTACTTGAAGCCACCACTGCCCAAAACAATGTTGATATCTTCTTCCCTCATATGTTAAATACTGTAATTTAAATTGTTTAATGATAACTAATGAAACTGCAGCCCATATAAAAATATAGCTAAATTGCTTATGAATTTCCAAAATGATTGATTTGAAAGAAGAAACACCACGCTCATTGCATTGCATGGCATTATAAAAAAAATCAGTAAAGTAGCTATTGACTGATGTTCAGATGGAAAATTGATTGCCAAAATGCATGCAAATTACATTTCCTCCCCAGAACCAACTCACAAATTGTGCTTTTATCTAAGAAATAACTATAATACTGAAAAGAGTTATTTTTATGAGTTACATGCTGTCAGTGTTATGCTTCCACACATGCTCTAAAGATACACCTAAATAGTTAAGAGAGAGAAAAATTAAATGTACATTTTGTAAACAACAAAAGTGTATTGTATAAAACTTTGGTTTTCATTAATACTAATAGAAAATGTAACAGACATGAACAAAGAAGAGAAATATTAAGGCTTTTGGAAGTCATACAAGATATTGAAGGACAAACCCAGGGATTTTAGATAACTGAAAATATGGCCATTCTTGCTTCCTAGAAACAGTACAGCATCAATTTGATGCCAAGGCTTAGTCATTCATTTCTAATTTGATTATAGTGTTTGTCTTAAAGAAAAAATAGATCTTTCTTGATCATATTGTTTCATTTTTTCAGCCTCCTTTTTTGTTTTTCAGTACTCTCAGGTCTAAATTTTATAATGTTTTTCTCTGTCTTCACCCAGTTTATGCAGATAAAAAGTATATTTGCGTAATTTGAAAAGCTTTGAATAAGAAGGAATGTAGAATGACAACTTTGTTCAATTTAATCTCCTGTTTGGCCTCATACAGTATAGGAAATATTATTTCTGTCAATACTAGCATAAGGCTATTGATTTTTTATTGGTCTGATCTGACTTTGATAGCTATGATAGCATTTGTCCAGCAGACAAGTAACTATGGCCTAAAATATTGCTTTAGTTATATTTTATTTTATAGTAATGATAAGAAAAATGTGTATACTGAACTGTTAATAATTCCTGAATAAAAATTAGGATTGTAGAAGGATATAGACACAGAATGACACCTGAGGCCCAGGAATGAAACCTTGTGAACCAGGCAGAACTGGACTAACATGTACTTGTCCTGTTACCATCAAATTTATTTTTATCTAGAAGTGACAACAGCAGTGGTAATGCGAAAATAGCACAGTGATAAAACTCTTCATTATATGAGCATCTCAGCCTACCTCTCCAGATCGCAGCTGGAAAACAACAGAATCCAGAGAAACTTAGATCTCAAATACACTTCAGTTAGAATTTTAAGAGATAGAGATTTTGCTTAAAATTGTAATCACACAATAAAATAGGAAGGAGCCAGAGAATCGGAATAAGAATAAAGGAAATTTATGCGAATATGAAATTTAATATTATAGGGGGGAAAAGAAGAAAAAACCCTCCTGTGTCTAAATTTATATTTTACTTCAAAGTATATTACTAAGTCTGTTAGGAATAAAATTGCACTCATCAAATTTAAGCTGAGAGATGGTGAGAGATAGCATTTAAAAGGATAAAGATGGAAATCCTGAAATGAACAAAAGTTCTCTACTATAATGCATTTAAATTCTTTTTACAGTAATTTTACATTTGTATCACAAATACAAAATGACATGCTTTTAATAATATCTTGAAATGGATAAATCATGTATATCCACAGATAGACCATATAGATATAGATGATATATGTTAAATATAGATAGGTATCTGCTGCAAGTACAAATTTATACTCAAGCTGACAAATATGTTTTCCATTCTTCATAGTAGTTTTCTACTCTTTCTGTCTAAGAAGAAACTGGCCTATTTCTTTATTTCTAAATTGTTTGCAATTCTTAAGTTTGATGGTCTTGCAAGTGACTCTGAAGAGGATTAAATCTCAGTGGGGTGTATTTTTGTCAATCATGTTCATTTATATTTTATTGATGTTATTTTGTCTCATGGTAATTTTACACAATTTCTTGTCCTAAGTAACAGACATAGGCATAGTGAAGTAATTAAAATAAAGTTTTGGTTGCCCAGCAATGTCAGAATTCACTAGATTCAGACTTCTGAAAACAGAGGAGTCACATCTCTCAAATTAAAACTCCCTCAATGAAGCACACACATTAGACAAGGACTAGTTCACACTGTTGGCTTTATGAAGATATTGGATATATTGCAAAGCTATCATTGTGTTTCTCCCAGTCTTTTCCTTTCTCGTCTAAATGAACCTGATTGTTCCTCAGAGATCATGTTTTCTCATTGTCTTACCATTTGTAATATCCTCTGTGAATGATTTATTTTGCCAGAAGACCAAGTAGCTTTTTTTGCAGATTAGGAATGTGCTCAAGCCGCTGGCATAATTGGGGATTTTAGTTAGATTGCATTATGTACAACTATGCATGACATAGAAACATTTTTGTTAGTACTTGGAATGACAGATTAATTAAACTGTCCTTTCTACTCTATGTAATTACTTACCATATCAGAATCTGACGGAAGTCATTATATTATAGAAACATAGAGATGATAAATATATTATTAAATCTAACACTACTTGGCTTAAAGATGCAAACTGAGCTTATGAAATCGTAGTGTTCCTTACTTCAGAGATTTGGGATCTTTAGGATCTCTTCTTATTCTTCAGTTATTTGTGCAGTTTACTCTTTCTAGGCAGAAAATGAAGCAAAAGCCAGCAAGAGGCAACTTGCGAGTCTCTGCAGACCAAAGCTGAGAACTGCAGCTACTGGTGCATCAGCCTTTGTCATTCTAAAGTCTCATGCAGAGCAGCCAATGCACAGAGTGCTCAATGCCTGTACTACATCCCAGGCATTCCTGTCCTATGTTTCCTCATGAGTTTCAGCTTTTGATGTTGTTCATTGGGCTGTTGAGTTTCTAAATACCATAACTCCAAAGGAAGCCTAACCAGAGGCACAACCATCTCAGGAGCAAACAGGAAATGAAAGATCTAAGGTGTGAATATTTTAAACTTTATGATGACTAATTGGGGTGTTTGATTTTTTAAACGCTGCAAGGACTACAGGGATAAACGAGTAGAACATAATCCTGAGTTGGGGTGGTTTGAATAATACCATAACAATCACAGCCACTTGATGGCTTTTTGTTTGGTTCCAAGAACCAGCTCCATCGTGGCTTTTTATTTTTTATTCCCAGATGGAATTCAGTCATCCAATGCAGAGAAAAGAGAGGAAAAACAGTAGTTTTATATTAATAACAAACTTTTTACTACAGTCTCTGAGAAACCATTGTAACCTACACAAACAGGCCTAAACTGTGATTTAGCAATCAAATTCTATTTTGTCTGCTGTTTTAATAGTAACAAAAGAATTAGCAGCATTTCTATTTAGTGAAATGTTCATTGCCACTCCTCTTTCTTTGAATAGGTTTAATTTGTTTTTCATTCATTCACTGGTATTTTCAAATGCATAACTGCAAAACTAAATAAAAAATTGATTAGTAATGTTTGGCTAGATGCATGAATAGATAGATGTACATGCTTTAATGGTATTTTTTGCTTACACAAGAAAAAAAGGTTTCACACTGATGCCTGATGGGTTTTTTTGCATTTTTTATTTTACTTTTATACTCTCTTTATATATAACCTTTTACCCTTCCCCGTTCCTGTACTTTTTACTCCCTGTATCTTAACCCTACATGTCTATCACCCTAGTACCCCTTGCCCTGCTCAGAATCCTTTGGGGAAGACGAAACATATCCACAATCGCAAAAGCATGACACACATGTGTTTTGTAAACTAAGTAGTAATCTTTGGGGGGGGGGGGGGGGCAATTTTAATAAGGGGGCAATTACTTCATTTGTTAGACTTCTTATCGGAGACTTTTAGATAGGTATTCTAATCTAGGCTGTCCATAAATTGTATACGGGAGATATCGTCGGGGCTTTTTGCTTGTTCGTCGGTGCGCATCTGAGATCCCATTAAACCAAGGTAAAACCCCTTTCCTATACTGTGTGTCTGCGTCTAAAAATTTTTTACTAGCAATTTAAGGCATCAACACAAGCAAGTAAATTTTTAAAATATAACTAATTTTCTCAATAATTATTATTATTTTGAAGAAAAGCTGTCTCAGTTAAGTATTTAAATCATTACAACATTCTGTGTGAAATATATTTATCTTTTTATTTAGTCCACTTTTTTTGACTCTGGCTTCTGGCTTTCTGGCTTTCTTACAGAATAATAGAAAAAACTATCAGTGACCTAAGGAAATCCTCATTTAAAAAAACCCATACAAATTTGTATTATAATATTTCATTGTGTAAACTTCCCTGAGAAATATATGTTCAAATTTTTTATTTTTTTTTAGTTACTGTGTCTACTATCTATGTTTTTGTTTTATAATCCTTATTGGAGTATCTATATAATTGTACATGTTGTGTCTTGGCAATATAGAGTCCTTATTTTTTTTCTTATGAAACTCAGTAAACAGTCATTTATTCATTTAGTCATTGCAACCCTTGTTTATGTGGACAAATAAATTTATAAATGTTCTCATGTGAATTAGCATCCACCAACATCTAAATTTTCCAACCCAGCATGAGCTTTGATAGCTATGACCATAAGATTGTATTCTGCCTATTACAACTATTAGATTGCACTTGGAGCATCCTAATAATTTTCACTCTCCTGCTTTAACAAATGATGAATTGAACAATAAATTTAAACTTTAATGAAGTTAAAACCCTCAAAGAGTAAATAGAGCTTGGGAAGATAATGGCCAGAATTTATATCAGCACAGATTTAGTTCTATAAAACCATAAACAGGACAATCAAGACCTTACTATGTTCACTTTAGAATTAATATATTGTTATTGAAACATGAGAGACAATGCATATTGGCAATGCAGATTTAGGAATTTCCTCTTAGGGAAACAAGAGGATTGACCTAAAGCATGTAGGCTTATGTGTAAGCCTAATTTTTTTGATACTGCAGTTTAGATGGTGAATAAACTACTGAAAGAACCTCAGACGATAAGAAAATTAGTATTTAAAATAAAATCATAACAAGTTTCAAAATGTAGATTGTATACACTAGTAAAAATACCCTGGTTTCAGAGGGGACAAAGTTTGTTTTCTTCTTAGTAGCTGTACAGGGCCATGGTTTGGATTAGGTATAAGAATAATTTAGATAACACACTGATGTTAGTTGTTGCTAAGTAGGGCTTAGTGTCTGCTAGCAAGGAGCTGCACAAAGAGCTGGGAAGGGAGCATGGCCAGGACAGCTGACCTGAACTGACCATAACACAGTGTTGTGCCCAGGATACAAACTGAGGGAGGTATCTGGAATTGGGACCTGACACTGTTGGGGATGGGCTGGACATCACTCTGTGGATAGTCAACAATTACACAGTGCATCACTTGTTTCTCTTGGGTCCTGTTACTGCCTCACCCTCTCATTATAACTGTATTTATTAACTTGTTAGTAGTAGCTTTCTTTTTTTTCCAGTTAGTATACTCCTCTTATCTCAAACCACGAGGTTTACCTTTTACTTCTGATTCTTCTCCTCACTGACAGAGAGGAAGTGAGCAGCTGCAGAGTAGTTCATTGCTACTTTAAGTTAAATCATGATTAAAAAAAAATTATTGCTCTTGATTCATGAAAATAATAGTAATAAAAATTAAACTTGGACATATGAGATCTTTTGAACTCCTTTCTCCCTAACTGATGTACCTAATTTCAGAAAATAGTGCTAGCTCTGAATATTAAAAAAATTATTGTTTTTATCTATCAGATAACTACATGCACTTCCATTTAAAATAAGTAATTTGCAGGAAGTAAAAGCATATGACTACGTAAAAGTTGGTCTCATTTTTCTTTTTCAAAAGTTGTTCTGGAAAATGCAAACATATTTTATTTCTTTCAAGATTTCTAACTCTTAGAATTTACTTACCCTAAATAATTTTGGAAACAATAGAACATTTTTCCAGACCTCAAGACTGTAAGAACCTAGTACAGTTATCCCAGTTCTATTTATAGTTGCACACCAAAAAAACTTTATCATAGAACACTTTTATTTACATCTTCACAGCTTCACAGGACAAAGAATCCCTTGGAAATGTTGAATTAACTTCCTTGAACTTAAGCTCAAACGTTGAACAGTCTGAGAATCTTCTATAACTTCTGCAGAATTTAAACTTGCGTATATAGTAAGAGGATGAATTAAAAAAGAAAAAAATTATAAAAATAATTTTTGTAGATCCATCACATTTCCTGATTATTCTCCTGACTGCAGTTGTTGTCCTGCAGACATTGCTATTAACAAACCTGTGAGAGCTGGGTATCAAAAGCAAACTATTATCAGTATTTCTTGCATCATTAAACATAAAGAACATTAACTAAGAAAATCAGTGTAGAGCCCAATTTATTTACAAAAGAAGGAACAGCAGGGAAACAAAAGAGTTTTCAAAAGTGCTCAATAGCCTCATCTCAAGCATTTGTATATGTGCCCCAAAAAGCAAAGCTATTTAATTTGTAATGCAAACATTGAATGTAATAGAACTATTAATTAAATAGCTTCTGTCTTTTGAAAAGTTTTCTTCTGATGGTTTATTTAGACAGTAATATCCTCCATTCACTTTAAAAGATTACATCAGTAAATGGAAAAAAATTCCACTGAGCAAAAATCCACAAAAAAGCCCCATGCAGTAGTATATGTCCAGACAGATCCAGGTTTTTTTTTTTGTTGTGCTCAATAACAGCACATAGTAGCTTGTTTACATATTACATATTGAAGAAAATTTAATGGAGTTCTTAGCATATAATTAAAATGTTCATGAAAATCTTTATTAAAATCAAATCAACTTCACAGATTTTTTTTTTACCTAATCATTGAAGTTTGGTTTCATTTCATCTGTCTAAAGCAGCAATGTAATGTCTAGCTCATTAGAATTAAGTGCAACCTTTCTATCCAACTCAAAGAAAAAAAATAAAATACCTATCTTTGAGAACTTATCTTTGAGAAATGCCTCTTTCTCCCCATGAGTGATGCAGGAAAAAAAAAAGTTAGAACCATTTGAATTTTCATCATCAAAAATTGGATGAGATCAAACCACTTCCAGTGGCTTTAGTAGCATACACTGAAATATGAATTTAAAAATCTTTTGAGTAAATGACTGTTAAGAAAGAAAGAATGGTGTTAAATGAAAAAAGGAAGAAAAATTGTTAACACAAACTATGAAAATACAACTATCACAACTATTGACAATCTATAAGCAATAAAGATATTTTACTAATATAAAATATAGCCCTGTTCAAGGTAAAAACACAGTAAAATTATTGGTGAGTCAATTGAATAGTTTTATGATTCTGACATGGAGAGTGAGAACAAAATTTTATGTATTTTTTGTAGGTTCATGGCAAAATTACAATCACCATGGTAACCCTTCTCATATTAAAAAAGTAGGATAATAGATTTTGACTGGTTGCTCATCTGCATCTTAATTTTCTGAGGCAAAAAAGATACTGTTTCAATTTGTTAATGATTACAGGATCATATTTTTGTCTTTATTAAAAATTAATGAATTACTATATTTTGCATAAATATATGGGATCTTGATGATTAAAATCTTACAAATGGTGTGAGTGAAGAGAACTATAAAACAACAGAAATAAACAAAGTCTTAAGAGTTTTCTCTCTTTTCTAAACACTCCTGATCCTTAAAACTCCATTAGTGAAGATGTTGGTTTGGGGTTTTTTTGCCAAAAACTCATATTATTTAGAGAGAAATCATGCTTACTATTCATCTATCCTTTTCTGACCAATTTACTCATGTGGAGTAGTGTTGCATAAACTTCAGAGGAAACCACTCACTGTGCCTTGTAAACACGGCTATCAGAATATTTGTATTTATCACTGAGTGAATTCATGTTTGATTACCAGTGCAATGCCTGTTGTATTCTCATGATTGAGACATCATATGATTCCTGTTAGTCCTGCTGGCTCTGTCCCTTTCCTAACCTTTGTTTTGGCATTGAACTTTGGTCATTCAAAGGACCAAAACATTGTCTTGCTGCCCGCTGGTTGTTGCTTGTGTGTTGACAGTGACCACATAGTTATCCTAGTTATTCCATTCATAATGCTTTTGTTCACTAATAATAGCATTCACATTTCATTTATTTGATTTTTTCCTACTTAATTTGTAAATGAAAAATGAAACTTAAAAATGAAACTGTGTGGTTCTCACTCAGAAATAAAGATCAAAACAATAACATTGTTTGAAAACCCTTTTTTGATAAATTGAAAATTTATAAAATTATAAATTTGAGAATCCTAATTTTATAAATTAGCAGCTTTAAATAAAAATCTTGAATATGCTACCAGATTTCATGTGAGTTATAGACTTTATTACTTTTTACAATTCAAGCCTATACATCCTTGTTTCCTGGAATTAAGATGTTTCCCTTTTAAATGAATCTAAATTAAGCAATGGAACTTTGCCGAAGTACTGTTGAAACCTAAGCAGGATCATGGAATCACGAGAATGGTTTGGACTGAAAGAGACTTTAAAGATATCTAGTTCCAACCCTCTGCCATGGGCACTACTTCACTAGACCAGATTGCTTAGAGCTCAGTCCAATATGGCCTTGAACTCCTCCAGAGATGGGGCATCCAGTTTCCCTGTTCCAGTGCCACACTCTGTTTCAACCTTTTCCAGCGCCTCACCACCCTCACAGCAAAGAATTTTTTCCTAATATCTGATCTAAACCAAACCTATTCTGTTTCAATTTGAACCATTTGCCCTTGTCTTGTCACTACACGCTTTTGTAAAAAGTCTTGCCCCAACTTTGCTGAAAGTTCCCTTCAGATACTAGAAGGCAGCAATTAGGCCACCCTGAATTCTTCTCCTTTCCACTCTGAAAGATCCCAATTCTTTCCACCTTACCTCATAGGAGAAGTGCACCATCCCTCTGATCAGCTTGATGTTCATCCTCTGGACTTGCTCCAACAGGTCCATGTCCTTCCTGCTGGATGCAGTACTTCAGGTGTGTTCTCATGAGAGGAGAGTAGAGGGTGCCTTGCATAACTTCTTGTTCTGTGATCTTCCCAGTCACAGACATGAGGCTGACAGGTCAGTTATTAGCAGGGTCATCCTTTCTTCCCTTTTTAAAAATAGATAATATGTTTCCCGTTTTTTTATTCACCTGGGACTTCCCCTGACATCTATGACTTTTCGAATACCGTGGAGAATGGCTTGGCAACCACATCAGCCAATTCCCTCAGCACTCTGGGATGCACCTCATTGGGTCCCACAGACTTGTGCACATCCAGGTTCCTCAGGCGATCATGAACGTGATTTTAATTACAGTGGGGAGCACTTTGCCCCTCCAGTCCCCATCCTGCTGTCCATCCACTCGAGATGTGTGGGAAGAGGGCTTGCCGTAGGAGACTGAGGCAAAAAAGTTGTTGAGCACACCAGCCTTCTCCTCATCCATGTTTCAGCATTGTTTACTGGATGGCATATCCTTTCTTTTACCTTCTTTTTCTGGTTAACACACCTGTAAAAGCCCTTCTTGTTATTCTCTGCATCCCTTGCTTCTGCTTGGCCTTCTGCACCCCATCCCTACACAACCAAACCGCTTCTCTATACTCTTCCCAGATTACCTGTCCTTGTCTCCATTGTCTGTGCATTTGCTTCTTTCCCTCTAGTTTGACCAGCACGTCCCTACTCAGCCATGCAAGTCTCTTGCCTTCCTTACCTGATGTCTTGCTCTTAATGATTGCCAGCTCTTGCACTCTATGGACTTCCTTAAAGATCTGCCAGCTCGGATACACACCCTTGTCCTCAAGAGGAGTCTCACAGGGCATCCCACTGACTATCTCCCTGAAGAGCTGGAACTTTGCTTTGTTAAAGTTCAGGGGTCTAACTTTATTCCTTACTTGACTCATATCCCTCAGGACTGCATACTCCACCAATACATGATCCCTGCAATCCAGACTGCCTCCAAACTTGATATCCCCAATTAGCTCACTTATGCTGGTGACCAACAGATCCAGTAGCACATTCCCTCTGGTAGGGCTATTGCTTGGCTCAAGAAAATATCCTCCATGCATTCTAGGAGTCTCCTGGATTGCCTGCAGCTCACCTATCACAATCATGGCTCAGTTTTGGTTTGAATTTTTATTTGAGCTTCTTTTTCTGCTGTCATCTATGTAGAGTTGAAAAATATTTTTAAAAAATCCTATTTAGTTTGGATTGCACCATGAAAGTTCCATTCTTATGACAACAGTGTTAAAGAAATTAAAAAACTAAATGTCTGGTTTTGATGCAGATAAAACAAATGATAGATAAATAATGTTATGAAATTCAATGTATCAAACGAAACTAACTGGAAATTTGGAACATTCTGTGAAAAATAAAATGTTTTTCATGACCTGTTGTTAGTTGTGTGAACTAATATCTAGGAAACTGTGTGTAGGAAATAGTGAAGTAGTGACAGCAGTTCTTCATAATGAAGAATATGAAAAAATATTTCTGTCATAATAGAACCAGTATTACTGAGGTAAGTGTTGGTAGAAACACTTAAGCAAAAGAAATTAAATCCTAACTAATTAAAACATGTGAAAAAATACTTTAAAATTGGAAACAGATGGTATGAAGGAAGAAGGAAATCAGAAGGAAGAAAAATTAAGAGATCAGTAAGGTTGAAAAAATATAAGAAACACATGCAGTGGTCCTCATGTGTTCCTTATTTTTCCATTTTATAAAGGTGACTGCCATTTTTAAACCATAAAATAAAAACCATTACAAATTTACAATTAAGCAGGGCATAAATGTGTAGACAACGGGCTAAAAATAACTCACTTCTCCATACGATTCAGGCATACACCTACAGTAGCAAAGTTATAAGATGGATGTCTGAAAGTAAGAAGGGAAGTGGGTGGTGAGAAAATAGAAAAGGAAGAGCTGATGCTGAGCAAGATCAGGATGCACGATTCTTGGTAAAAGTAGTATCAGTGGGAAAGAGTGAAGTTTGCTGGAGGGTGGTTTTAATAGTTTCTCATGGAGCTAAAGAAAATTGACAGATTGGCACAGCTGAAAACTTACATGGAGCTATGTAGTCTGAGATGCTTTATATGTTCTAATAGACACACAAATATTTTTGTTGTGAAATATATTACTGCCTCAAATATTCTGTGCTGAAATATTTCCAGCTTATTTGTCAGAGCTGTGTAATCATTTTGGCAAATAGCAGAGCTCATTCTCTAATGATGACAGCAATCTGTCATCATTAGGATTTCACAATGTGGAAGAATATACTTTACAATCTGTTTTTCTCAATCACTACACATTCTCTATTTTATTCTACAGAACTTTCCTTGGCACCATCCATTCGCTGTTAAAAGCTGTGTGCAAAAAAAAAAAAAAATGTTCCTGTTAAAAAGTTAATTACAGCACCTCAAAAGTGGACATAAAATGGAAAAAAATCCCAAAACCTCTGCCCATTCACATTCCTTCTTACTTGGAATTAGCAGTTTAAAACAGTAGATTTATTGAAAAACTAATAATAATTGCTTATGAAAACTGTTTCTTCTGATCACATAATTACAGATATTTACAGAATTCAAAAAGCTAGAGGGAAAATGAATGACAGAACTGTTTTAAGAGTATTGTGGTCAAAATTCTTCTGCAAGCTTAGTAAGAGAATAAATGAAATAAAAAGGAAATGTTAATGAAAATTAAAATCTTGTTTACTCTCTTCTAAGGTGTGGTAGTTTTTGCATATATTTCTCTTTTCTTTCTGTTTTACTTTATATCAAAATATAAATTTGTCAGGGGAGACCTCATTGCAGTCTTCAACATCCTCATGAGGGGAAGTGGAGGGGCAGGACCTTATCTCTTTACTCTTGTGACCAGTGACAGGACCTGAGGGAATGGCTTGAAGCTGAGTCAGGGGAGGTTTAGGTTGGATATCAGGAAAAGGTTTTTCATCCTAAGAGTGGCTGAGCACTGGAACAGCTCCCCAGGGCAGTGGTCACAGCACCAAGCCTGACAGAGTTCAAGAAGCATTTAGACAATGCTCTTGGGCACATGGTGTGACCCTTGAGGTGTCCTGTACAGGCACAGCAGTTGGACTCAATGATCCTGATGGGTCACTTTCAACTCAGCTTATTCGATGATTCTATGGCTGTTCATATTTAATACTATATTTAATCAGGTAGGTGTTGAACCTGAAATGTGTAGTGACACTTATACTGATGGCAGAATTTTTCAGTCTTTCTTCTATTTTATTTTAATAGATTATAGAAAAAACCTGTCTTCATATTTGCAATGAAACTTCTGCAAATAGTAAGATGGATCCCTGTTTCTTTTAACTCTGTCATAACAAGTAGGAAGAACTACGTTATCACAGTACATTTTAGTAATCATGGGAAGAAACTAACCCAAAATGCAACAGAGTATTAATATAGACTTTTAAGATTTTTAACACTCCCTATGTAAACAAGTTGCCAACCAAAGGATCTTGTCCTTAACAATTTTCCTTACAAGCTTACAGTGCAAATCTTAGACAATGGAATATTTTCCCAACAAAATACTCCCAAACAGTAGGCAAGATTTGAATTGAGCTTGAAAGGCTAAAATATGTATACAAGCATATCTTTACATTAGCATACCTTTACAAAAATTGTGGTTTCAGTATTCTAAAAAGAAATTTTGTCTTTCAGGGGCTGGCTACAGATGCTCTAGGAAGTACTTTTTCCACAAGAAGTATGTATGTACTTTAACACAATTAGAATTTTCCTGTAAAATGAGATATTTTGGGCTAATCAGCTCACTTCCTCATAAATCCTCAGGAGGAAACAAATTTTAACCCAGGTAAATGTTTCAACCACAGAACCAAAGTCTGTTTTCTTGTTCCCTTTCTGTCTTTAATGGAACATCTAAAGATTAGTCCAGTGAATATATGAACGTGTGCAGGAAAGTCCTTTCCACTGATACTCTGAGTTAGACAACCAGGAGAATCTTAACCTTTAACAATTCTCAAACCTTGCTTCAGAAAATATATGGATACACTAACTTGTCCATAGTTCATCTAAAAACGTCTGCTTTTTGAAGCAAGGTATTTGCTATGTTCTCCTGTAGGAGAAAGTAAAGATGCTATTTTTTATTCAACTCTCTTTTTTATGTTCTTACTTAGTAAAGTACTATCAGCAAACACATCATTCATTCCAAATTCCATAGCCAAGAAACCCTATTTAGTCAGCATGAAAACCCTTCTCCATTAAGAAAATAGAAACCAACTATTCAATGAAAGAAAAATTGTTTGTCTTATCAGGTTTTCATTATTTAGCAGACTTTCAGGAGATACAGGTTTATTTTCTCTGTGCCTGAAAATACCCAACTCATAATTTATCTCCAAAAACACTGGTCTAACTATCCAGTTTACTAGTTTACAGACTACTTTCCACAAATTAGTGAACAATTTGACTGGTCATACTGAAAGGGGAAGGTATAAAACAGTAGGTTAGGGTTCTTGTCAGAGGGGAAAGGTCCTCAGATTAGTCAATGTTATCAACATTAATTATAAAATAGGGAAATAGTCCAGACAACATTTTCAGCATGGATATAAGAAAAGCTTTCATCCAAAAAATCTCTCTTGTAGTCTGAAAACTTATGTATGGAAAAAGATAAATACCTTATGGGAAGAAAAAGGAAGTGATTTTTCATCTCTTAATGTCATGAAATGGAACCTAAATTGCCTGTAAGTGGGAGATATGATGACCAGCAATGATTGCAGGCATCTGTCTTCAGACTATATACTAACGATTCTGTTACTCTGAGAAAAACATGCAAATTCTTATTTCATGCAACATGTTCTCATCTGCCATATTAACTAGCCATATGTACATTTTGGGGTTTGATTCAAAGCACCTAGAGACTTAATTCTCTGGTTACAGATGGGGTCTGATGCAGCCCTTAGGGGTATATTGACTATGTGGGCTGGATGCCAGGTGCCTGCCAAAGTCGCTCTATCACTGCCCTCCCCAGATAGACACAGGAGAGAAAATATAATGAAAGGCTTGTGGGCCGAGGTAAGGACAGAGAGAAATCCCTCACTGATTACCATCATGGGCAGAACAAACTCAGCTTGGGGAAATTAGTTCAATTTACTAAGGATGAAATTTAAATAGGACAATGATAAATAAAAACTAAATCTTAAACCTTGGCCACCACTCCTCCCTTTTTCCTAGGCTCAACTGCATTCTAAATTTGCTTACCTCCTCCCCTGCAGACGGTACAGGGAGATGAAGCTGCAGGAAGATCATTGCATATTGTTTCTGCCACTCTTGCCTCCCTGCTCTCTTCCCCTCATCCAGAGTGGGATTTCTCCCATGAGGTACAGTCCTTCAGAAGCTGTCTGCTCCAGCATGAGTCCTCCGCAGCGTCTCAAATCCTGCCAGCAAACCTGCTCCAGTATGGCCATCCCAGTGGGTCACAGCCTCCTTTGCTCATCCACCTGCTCCACTCTGGGGTCCTGCATGGCTTCAGGTAAATCTCTGCTCTGTGGTGGGTCTATCTATGGTCTTCACCAAAGGCTGCAGGGCAATCTCTTCTCTAACACCTGCAGCACCTCCTCCTCGTTCTTCTTCATTGCCCTTGGTGCCTCCAGGTCTGTTTCTCTCATGTATCCACACTCTGCTCTCCAGCTGAAATAGCGCAATTTCCCCCCCCTTTTTAATAATGTTATGCCAGAGGCACTACCACCATCACTGATGGGCATCCTGGAGCTGTCTGGCATTGGCTCTGTCAGTCATGGGATAAGATACTGGCATTTTTGCAGAAAGCATACCCCTGTAGCCACCCTCCACACGCCACTACCAAAATCTTGCCATGCAAACTCAACACAAACTAACTATTCTATCTCAATCAGTCAAAAAAGCCGAAAAAACAGAAAAAAATTTTAATATATTTAAAAAATTGATGAGATTAGATTTTTTAGGGAGTGTGAGCATGTCAACATGCATTCAGTTGTATTATTTTCAAAATCAGGAGTTCTATTTCTTGATGGAATAAGTTGTGATTGGGCCTAGGAATGAGAAAATGTCAGACTGGACAATCCCCAGAACCATATGGAACACGACCACAAGAAGCTAAAATGAGATAGTCAAGTTCTTAAGCCTAAGCATGTCTTAATTCAGAACTTCTCTTTGGACTGCAGTATTGTATTTAGTTTTTGAAGTTCTGATAATAACCTGGTACCAGCAGTACCTGGAGCCCAGTAGTCCCATCAGAGAGAAGACAGCCAGCAAAGTGCCTATATTTGTTGACCAGAGGGACTGCATTGAAATAACTATGATCTACTCCTGATGCAAAAGATTATACAAGTATTTGTAGCCTATTTATACTAGATACCATTCATATAATAGAAACCCAAGAAGCATCATAGGGTGCTCAGAAAATGGGATTTAAATGAGTGGCAAATGCTCTCACAGTCAAATGGGGCCAGGGAGGACTGACAGCATGAGTGAATAAGTTAGTAGCTACAGGTGGTTGCCACTGAGAATTAATTTCTCTCTTCATTAAGCTCCTTATACACAGAGCCAAGGGAACTAAGATGGCATGATCCTCAATGAAGCAGGAAATTGAGTAATCCTAGTCAGTCTTCTTCTAAATAAACCTTGCCATTGGGAACTGGCTGCATAAGTAAAGTGACTAGTTCACTTTCCTCTTGCCTCAGCCTTTTCCTGCTTAATACCTTTGAGAATAGATGTCAATGTCTTGTAAACAAAATTTTCAAAAAGTAAAGAGGATTGTGATAATATAGCCTCAATGAAAGAGATGTCAAAAGCTCTCACAAAACATCTCGATTATAAAGTGTTCAGACTAGGGTCACAGATATCTTGCTCTTCAAGGTAATATATAAGAACACTATCAGAAAGACATCCTTGCAATAATATTCTTATAAGAGGACAGTTCTCTACTGGGGAAAGTAACTCTCATAAAGAAAAGCTTTCAAGAAAGAGATGGAAGTTATGGTGGATACTGGTTTAGTCTGCTTTTAGTACAGTACTAACATGTTACAGTGTTCCTTTTTGTCTGGCAAACTTGATATTGCTTAGTTTTTAACTGGAATCATAATTGAAAATTTATAAATGTGTTTAAAAAGACAAGATGTTCAGCTAATAACACAGCTGAAGGCTATCAAAATAGAAGTTGCCCCTTCAAAAAAGAGAATCAAAACAAGTGATTCTGGGTGCTGAGAAAATCTGCTAGTAAAAGAGTACTTTACACTAAATGATGCAGAAGTGCACTATTTTTAAAAAAACCCAAACATTTATGAAACGGCCAGTTTCTGATTGTCCTCAGTTCACTCAGTTCCCCCCAAAAACCTCCTCAAAGTGTGTAAAGAATCCTGAGAATTAGGTGCCAAAGATTTGTGTTCTCTGACAATCCAAACTTCTGCAGAGCAAACTGCAGCTGACATTACCATTGATTTCAGTGTCTCAGAGACATGGTGGGGACGTTTGGAGCACTGGGGATGGGTCAGCACAGATCTGCAGTGAAACATACTTAACCATCTGGCCTACCTTCTGGAAATCTCTTCCCCCGGCCTGGCATGGGCTGAATAAATATCTTCATTTATAATAATTTCCATAATGACTTAGAATGTTGACAGTGAATACTCATTATATTTCCCTCTATATGACCCAGCTAACACAACCCCCTAAGAGCATATACAGTTCATCTTTTCTATTTCAATTTTCCTCTTAAATAATGTCCCTGTAATTGGCAGCAATCACTTCTGGATTTAATTATTTAATATTTTTAGAGTGCCAACTACCCACTCTGGTCAACATGTTCCAGATTTTTTAAAATATATATATATATATCTGAGCTTCAATACGAGTTATAAATAAAGTCCAAATATGTAAACCAAAAAAGTTACCATTTGTCACTCTGTTGATACAACTTCAGCTGCAGACCTAAGTAAAACTGGTTTTAAAATTCTGTAATGTGTGCCCCTCCTCAAAAAACCCCACAATACCATAAAGCAAAAGAAACAAAGAATCTTGAATTTTACAGTCCCTATATATTTACTTCTCAATGGACTGTCGTTAGGTTGTGAGAAAAAAAATCATCACTTTTTGTTTGCTCGTTTTCTGCAAGGTAAATGAGAAGCTCGTGTCAATGTCAGCTTACCCCTCTAGCTGAAGAAAAGAGATGTCTGTGTTGTGGTTTAGGGATGGTATTCTCCACTTCAATGCTCCCACTGAATCCATGTGCTTCTTGCTCACTCCCTCCCCTCCCTCTGTTCCTCTCCCTGGAGAGAATTGGAGACACAAAAAAGCAAAGATCACAGGGTGAGATAGAACAATTTACTGGAAAGAGCAATGAGATAAGGAAACAAACACTAAAAGCAACAATACTAATGACAGAGGGTACAAGAAAGAGGCAAACAATTCACACAGAAACAACAACACCCAGCTGCTCCCTCTGCCACCCTTGGATAAATGGGAAGAGGCTGATTCCCTTCCCCCTGACCTTGGAAATGATGTGGTGTAGTTTGGGCCCTAACCATGCCCCCCATCCCCAGCTAGAGCAAAAAGGACATTTAAAAAGAATTTCACAGGTGGCTTTTCTTGATGTGAAAAGAGAAAAAAAAATTGCTTATATCATATGTTTCTGTGCAAGATTGTAAAATGTTTTGTAACACTTCATATTTAAGAAATTCAAATGGTATTATTGACTGTACTCACCTATGCCCATTATTTATTGTATTTCCACAGAAAAATTAACAGTGAAGATAAGAAATAGTAGTCTAATGTTAAATATTAACAAAAGCAACAATAGTGTTTAATGTCTTCCAAATAGCTTCTTACCTCATAGATATTTGAATGTCAATCACATTACCAAAATTGGTAAAATAAAATTCCTTAATACCAATATAGCATCAAGAAGCAGGCACTCTTATTTGGCACCTGATGTACAGGGAATATTTACAAGCCTATTGTGTATACAAAGTATAGAAAAGGTCACGTTTATGTACTATATTTTATATACATATTCATTGTTTTCCTGGAAAACACGCACAGATGATAACAATTCCCCCAAAATCATTAACATATTTTCCCTCCCATTGACACATACAACCCCTCTCCTGGGTGTCCCTCTGGTTGTCCTTGGTTGTCAATCCCACAGTTGTACCTAATAGCTTGATGATCTTGGTGTTACTCCCCAAATGTGGAGGTGAGTTGGCATTACTAGATTGGTTCATTGTTTTGCATCCTCTTCCTGCAATATTTAACCTGGTTCTGCAGAATGAGCATTGTGAGGTTCCAGAGAATATCAGAATAAGCATTTATCAGAATAAGCATTGCATCTTTCCACCAGCTGAGCAAATAGCTCTTTGTCTGGCAACAACAGAGGTTGTTTTCGTTGGCAAATAAGAGATTCTGGACACTGATGGGAAGTTATTGCAAATTCCCTAACTTTATGATGAAGATGACAGTATTATGATTGTCACCTAACATAGCAGTCACCATTTCTTGCCTAGACATAAAGCAGAGACGAAATACGGAAAAATTAGTAAAATCTCGGTATTCAATATAACCAGGGGATTAATAGTTTCAAATTCCAATAACTATTCCTTATTATACTTGATTTTTAAAAATTTTTATTTTTAGTTCTAGAAAATTGTTTTTCTTTGCTCTGTCATAAAATAATATGATAATATAATGCAGAAAGCTAACTACAATTCACATAAAAACAAGAAATCTTGTAGGAAAGCCCCACCAGCAGTAAAAGTTAAATCTAGTTAAAAAAGTTAAAAATATGATTTTGATTTTTTTAATTGCTGCATACAACTTTATTAACATCAAGATGCACATCTAGATGCACACAAACAAACATATATACATACATATAGGTATGTACATGTATATATATATTCCTTTTGTTTCTACATTTTGAAAGGAAAGGAAATAATATTTACTCTTTCACGAATTGAGATTGATTCCCATCTACTTTTATGAAGGCCTTGTTATTGAAAATAATTCTATTAGTTTTTTTCCATCCTAAAATAAAAATTTGAAGAACAAGATATTATTAGTTGCAAAAATAACATTTAAATATCCATTAATATTAAAAAATGACGTAATAAAATTTTTTAATTTAAAAAAGACAATCAATCAACACAACCCACAAACAAGGAGTGGAAGGGAAGGGGAAAAGTAGCTGGAACAGATATTAAAGAAGGAAGAAAAGAGAAAAAAACCTGGACCAACTAACCACTGTTCTGAAACGAAAGGTTAAAAGAAAATCTAGTATACACAAATTCTGTCTAGTTTCATTCTCATAGTTGTTAAATTCTCATAGATGTCACAGTAGCATGTTTTACATTACATAATCTAGAGCTTCTAAAAGGCACTGTAGCTGTATTTGCTAGGCTACTTGCTAGGCAGAAAATTTAAATTTAGAAAGTTTCTTTTAAATCCTCACCAAATACACAAAATTGGAGAAAATGAAGCTTTATGAAAGAACTTTCATAGATTTTCTAATCTAAGTCACTTCTTAATCTAAGTCACTTCTAAGTACCTTCAACTTATTTAAAGTTATAAGCCAGAGAAGCTTTGTCATGAATCACTACAACTCTTTGCCAAACCTTTTAGGTAATTGAGTTTTTGACTAATTCCACTGACAAAAATTTCTCAGCCAAATGAAGTCTTTTCAGCTTTGTTCCTGTTGTGCCTTTTTTCCTCTAATGTTTCTCATTACAAGTGTGTATAAATGGGCATATTTGACCTTAATACCATTAGATTACATTTTTTGCTAAGATTTACAGAAAAAAAGTTTATAAATAAGCAATCTCTTAGAAAGTCACTGTTCTCTGTAGGTTTTGTACCATTCACATAAAATCTGTGATATTGTCCTATGCAGTCATAGGGTCAGCCAAATACTTAAGTATTAGTTGTTTGATATTGTGGCATATTAATACATAAGAAAATGAAACAATATAGCAGCTTTTACAGAGTGATTAGCAAATAATAATTCTGAAAACTGAAATACTAAATTACCACATTTCTGAATGTAATTGTTATAGTATTTTTAAGTGGATACTCTAGCAACAAAAAACATGCTGAGGGGTTGTAACAAAACTAAATTGCATTCTCAGCATTTGTATTTATATTAATATGAAGTAACTGGAAGACAACATTATGAGGGTATATACAGCCATTTTTCATGGAAAAATAAATCAATTTTTAAAGTCCATTCTGAACAAAATTCAGAAATAAAATCGACATTAGATGAATAATGCGCATAATTAATATTACACTATTTAAAGCCCAGCAGAATTTACTCTTCAAATTTTGCAGTCTACTATCTTTTCCTTAAAACCTAAATGGGGTGTTTTGGTTTCAAAATAAGAACAGATTGCCAAATAGATAAAAAATTACAGCAAACATAATATTTCTATGTGCTTTAATCTTGAAAATCTATTTCAAAATTTAAGTTAACAACTTTCATTATTCAAAAATGGCAATGACATCCTTAATTTTATTTTAAAATAGGGGCTTTTTAATTTTGGGAGAGAAATGATACTGGACAGTTAAATTTTTCAGAAAAAATCCCGTTTATTTTGTCATGTGTTAGTCTCAAATATGTAAAACATTTCTCCTTCCTGTTCTTAACTAGAAACTGTAAACTTCTACTAGGAATTTTATTATCTTGCAGGGTAAGTTTTGGACTGAACTTCCAGACTCAAAGCTCCTCAATACAGATCATACGTTATTATTATTTTTCAATAAATGTCCTCTCTTTATGTGGTAATTGCAAAATAAAAAGTGTATGTTATGCAGGTGATTCAAATAATGTTGACAAATAGAGTTTTATTTTAACTGTACAAACTAGAGATTCCCATATTTTTGATCTCTCCTCAATGGAAACTTGTATGTTTGACTAAACAAATTGAAACCACTGGAAAGGTTTTCAGCTATTTCAATCTACACAAAAAACAGTATTTTGAGTACACAGCAAATGATCTGGCATACAATATTTAACAATGGGAAATATGAAAAACCAATGTACTTAAGTGTGGTTGTAAGAAAAAGGTGCAGCCAGGGAGGCAAGGAAGCGTGGCAGCAAAAGGACGCACAGCACACAGTCTGCGGTTCTCCAGAGGTTTATTGTAAGGCGCATTGGGGAAGGTCCGGGAGCGGAGAGACAGGGCGGAAACGCGGGGACGGATGAGGGGTTTGGCGCTCCAGAGGCTGCGAGCTGTTGGTGGCAGTTGGTCTCCTAAGGATTCCAGGGACAAGGGGGAGGAGAGAGGGAGTGGTTTGGCACGCAGGCCAACCGGGAAAGCCGTAGGAAAGACGGAAAAGGGCGTCAACCAATCATTACATACAGGGGGAGGATACATAATTCAAACCAACCAATGCTGTACAACCCAAGAGGGGAACAGTCTAGAAGCAACCTATATATAGAGAAGGGGGCGGGGGAGGAGTCTGGGCCAATGATCTTCTCTGCTGGCGCATACATTGCCGCAGGGGCTCATGGGCTGATCTTCTTCTTGCCGTGACTGAGACAGCACAGGCTGTCCCTGCCTCCACGGTCGGCCCTCTGGCTGGCAACTTGCAGAGGTGCAACCTCCACACTTAAGCATATTCAAACAAGGAGAAAAGGCATTTGTGCCTTCAAAAGTGACGAAAAACTCTGTCTCACTGATCAGTATCCAAGGGGCTTTCTCTTCTGATAGCAGTCAGTGATGTTAGGTTTGATACATTTGTTAACAAGGGTTTGTTTGAAACCAGGATCTTGGATGACCTGTAAGCAGTACAGACATTTTTAAGCACAGGTTTTATTTAGATTACTTTGAAATTACCTCACATGACATTATAATTAATCATTAGTGTAAGCAAACTAAGAATTGCTTTTTATGTAAGTATTTTACCCAGGAATCCAAATATAAAGTAGCTGTGATCATTTTACTTTTTTTTTCTCAGATTTGGTAAACATATTCATTAACAAAAATGATAATTTGGATGTAAAGAATATTTAGTTGATACCAAAAAATCTGTTATTTATTCATTATGACATCTATTTAATATGCAGGCTAACAGTACTTGAATTCATGTTTTCTGGAATATTATGGTACCTCATTAGAATGACCACCTAACTCACTTAGACATTCTTTCCTTCCCAAAAACTGGTCTGAAGAGTAAAAAACCCAGTTTAAATCTATATATAAAATTATTAAGGATAACTCCAGAGAATGTAGGAAGTACCAGTCAGATGATATCTGCTGGCACTAACGTAGGAGGATACAGTTTAAAATGGTATCTTTAATTATTCAAAAACTGAATTAAATTCAGTTTTCTTTGATTCTGGAATTTTTTTGCTGCTAATCTGTATAATAAAATATCCCAGTTTTAGAAAGGCGCTCTCACATATTTTTCTGACTTGCAGCAACTAACTTAACAGTTTTACTGCATACAAAACTAATGCTCTTATTCAAGATCATAGTCATGGTTTCATAATTCTCTTCAAGACATTTCCAGAATAAAAGTTAATGTAACCTAGGAGCCTCTTATTTTTACTCAAACCCGCAGAAACTCACATGTGTTTTAATAACGGCAGACTGGAGTATACAGGTAAAGAAAGAAAGAATAAAGTATTATAAATCAAATGTGAAAATCTGGTTATACTGACCTTAAAGAATTTTAATTTAGTTACATAGCCAGGGTGACACATTCACAGTATTATGGAACAGTCAGTAGCAAACTAATCTTATTTTTGTCATTTAAAATATGAACAAACTGGCACATTCACAACAAAACTGACATGATTGATTGCCACATGGTTTAGATGTTGGGTACATCCCAAGTTATGCTTAATCTAGTGCCATTCCAATTTATGGGTTTTGAAGAAGATAAACAACAGTTTGTTTGGTGGTTTGGTTTTTTTTTTTCTTTTTACTTAAGAAAGAAGAAAGAAACTCAACAGAACAGAGACATATCGATAGAAACCAAAAAGTTCAAAAGGATGAAGAAATGTTGTAGATCTATAGAGGGGAGTCCTTGCTGAAATTAACTAATGATAAGAACTAGGGCAAAAGAAACAGGAAGGTGTTCCAATATATTATTTTATTCCAATTGACTATGAGACAATTGGAATAAATTGTCAATGATTGACAATGTCAATCCAGCTTAAATAAAGCAAAATATTAGACCTTGTCCTCTGCATGGCTGTTGACTATATTTAAATTTCTCCATTTTAAAAGCAAAAAAATCAGCAAAATTAAGAATGAAAACACTAAAAAAGGTTGTTTGCAGTTTTGGTGGGAAGGCAATATTGTTTCTGATCTGTCACTATTCATATTTTTGGGCCAATCATGTAAATTTTGAAAGTTCCTATGCAGTCTCAGATAAAAATACCTCACAATTCCCTTCTAAATATGCATTTAAGTACAATGCAGAAAACATCACAAATGAAATTTGGAACTTTTTCCTACCATGCAGATAAAAATGGTTAGGAAGTTTTGTAAATTTATTCTTTTGCTAATTGCCTAAATGCAGAATTTCATCGTGTTGAGGCACATGCTTATATCCATGCAACATCTGATATTCCACCACAGATATTTTCTTAATCTTTGTAAGCTGAGCTCTTCAGGGCTTGAGAGGAATGTCAGGCTGCCTATTCCTTTACAGATCCTTCAGATGCTATGAGTAACTTGGCAGTCTAGAATCACAAGTAATACTTTTATATCCAGACAATATTTGATTAACTGGTCATTCTCTGCTAGTGAAGCAGAAACCTTTAACTTTTATGTATTATGATACAGACCTCTTAGACATCATATAAAATATCTTATGAAACAATTTGCACTTCTTGTAGCAATCTTTTCCTTGCTAATTCAGAAAATTCAAGTAAATAATGTAAGAAAATAACATCATCCTTTTATCAAACTGGTAAGGATTCCAGTTAGAAGTAGCATAATAGCAATTAAAGGTAATCAACTGTGTGTATATATCACTTTAGGTGACAATTGCTTTTTTCTTAGTTTATCTTGTGCATCTATAAAATAGTCTTCTGGACTACACATCTTCATTGTGGAGAGTTCTGGAGTATGTAAAATAGGAGTATTTTTTCTGATGCATCCAAGCATCTACAGATCATTTGACTGTTAGTAACTGGAGGATCATAATTTCCAGTGCTAATTCTTTGGCATGGAATTTGAAGGAACAGAAGGGAAATTACCAGCTTATAAGGGAAAATCAGAAATATATAAACTGAAAACCAGACCCAAATATTTTGACAAAAAGAAAGACATTTCAGAGGAATGATCAATTGCCACATTCATGGTTTCTCCTATTGTTTCTTTGATATGGGAAAAATAATTAACATCCTTTTATCTGTGAAATTATGCAAATTACATAATAGTATTGTATTTTGAAGTCCAACATCTGAATGTAAAATATGATAAGACAGATGTGAATAAATGCTGTTTGAAAGTTTCTGATAAGAGCTTTCTATAAATTAGTTGCATGCTCTAAGTGGTATAAAGGGAAAAAAAAGGAGAATTAAACTGTGAATAGTAATAAATAAGAGTACTTACATTGGATTATATTGTGACTAAATATACCATAAATCTGTTGCTTACATTGATTGAGCCATGAATGTCTGTTATCATAAATGAGCTCATAAAAAATACTTCACACACTAAGAGTAAATTACTCACTGATTAAACAGTTGCCACACTTTAGGCATCATTTCCTTCACTTAATTCAAATATTTCACAAATACAAATCTGCCATCAGCTTCAGAAGACAAAATGACTCCTTACATTAAGTTAGCTGTGCAAAGAATTTGCCATAGCATATAATTTAGCTTGGATCCCATTGAAAAATATGCATAAGTAGGAACACTGTGCTTTCTCCTATCAAAACCCAACTCTCTGTGTTCACAGAAGGCATAGTATTTAATTAAAAATACATGGTAGACTCTGAAAATTAAACAAATAGTTTAAGAACAATTCTTGTGTTTAAGGTTTTTAATGGCATTCAGTAAAACTCAGCAGTGATACCTGATCATAGAATCACAGAACAGTTTGGGTTGGAAAGGACTTCTGAAGGCCATTTAGTTGAAGCCCATGCTCAGGGAGAATCAAACAAGGGAGGGCAATGCCCTCCCCAGTCAAGGTCTGAATATCTCAAGGATGGAGGCTTTCATACCTTCATACCTTTTTGAGGTTCTCTTTCTTATTTGACCAGTCTTGATATTGAACCACTCAAGATGTATCTTGAAGAGCCCCTCAAGATTTGAATCAAACTTTGCTTTTTTTTTGCTATCAGTTGCTGAAGCTATTGCCTTGTGAATGTTTCATGTTCGACTAATTTTTTTTTTTTTTTTAAGAAAAAGGGAAGACAATCCCAAAATAAATGGGCTGTCTGTCTGATAGTCACCAGGAGTGAAGACAGAAGAACTGAGCAGGACCTGGTGGAAAAGTAATTCCTACAGGGAGACTGTGAGCACTGACCCATTGATCCCCTACTCAAAATGGACCCCAGACTCAGATGGAGGGAAGGACTGCACTTGTGGATTAATCAGCATGAGAAGCAAGATATAACTATCAAATAGGTCCATAGTCCTATTTATAGAAAGCAATTTAATTTGCTCTGTAAGTCAGTTGCATGGGTCTCCTTCTGAATCCTTATGTCCACATATGAATAAACATCTAACAAATTATAGACAGTGTTACAGGTAGTTATTCAGTATTTTAATTTTAAATTCTGAAATTTTCATCGTGCTTTTCTCACAATACATCAAGCAGAATTATATTGTAGCAAATCATCAACACAACTCTTTTTAAAATGTTTGGTTTGTTGAAAAGCTACCATACCTGACAAATAATGTATAAACTTTTTATCTCAGAAAACAGAAAAATAAGACATTGAAAATCTTGTCAAAGTATTTTAAAAAGAATTCAGAAATTTTTATTGCACTATGAAAAGGAATTTGCCAATGGTTCTCACACTGTCTGTCTTGCTAGCATACAACTATCAACTACTAGACTCACTAGAAGACAACCTAACATATTTTAAAATTTGTGATTTCCTGCTTTTATACCAAGCTATGAGTAAACTGGTAAGTATTTTGTATATATTAGCTCTCCAAATATATTAGCTCTCCAAAAACTCTGTAAATTTTAATCTAGTTTTAATCCATGGGGCTAAGGGTGCAGACAATATTAAGGAATGAGTTCAGATTCTGTTTGAATTTCATTGACTCCTTTTATAATTTCTAGAATCTTTGCTGAAAATGGAGAAGCCACTAGTTCACTGAGGAACAGCAAGGCAAGGAAAGGCAAAACAAAAGACTAATTTCCTGATACACCTATGAACTATCACAATATAAAGCTGAGAATAAGGAAGTGTTTAAATGAATGTCCTGTTCATTGAAAGTAAGGAAATAATTGTTCTTTGATTTCTTCTGGTTAAAAAATAAGCAATATAAAGATTATTGTTTTAAAAGTTGTGCTAAAAATCCTAGATGATGTGAGTAAAGATATAGGAAGATCTGAAATAGTCTTTTTTTACTGTAACCCATATTAAATTTTGGTGCTCTACCCTCTCACATTTGTTTAATTCAATTAGAATTGAAATAGAATTTTAAACATTCCACAGATTCCTTGTACCTTGATCTTACTGCAGCCATTTTGTCTGATGTGTCTACTTATGAAGACTTTTTTAAAACAAATTTCATTGAATATTTTCCTATATATTTTAGGGTTGTTATAATTTTCAGCAGTATGAACTATCTTGTCCTAATTCTGCCATTTAGAGAAGTGAACAACAAACTGTGGTCTTAAAGGAGATTTTTCAGGAGCACTTAAGTTTCTGGAGAACAGAAGACAGTGTGAAAATTACTTGGATTGAATTCAAGAATGTATTTTTTAAAAAGGAAAACAACCCTCTGTCCCATTTAGTAATTTTTCTTTATAGATGTGGCATTATTATATTTTAGGCCTGAACTCAAGAGTAAATGTTATAACACAGCTTGACTGAGTTCATCAGTCCATTTCACCACTACTGATGATCTAATCCTATTATATTAGATATCTATAGATACAGATATCTATATCTATATCTATATTAGATATCTAATTTATTCTCCCCTATTTATAAAGTATTTTGAAGTAACTAAATGACATGGACCTCAGACTCTGGCAGAATCCCTGTTGTTGACTTTTAGATTAGATTTCTCCTTAATTATCAAATTTAATTCTCTCCATTTCAGAAATTGATTATGTTCCTAAGAAAAAAGTAGACTTAGGTACTGCTATCTCAATTATTGAGAAAGCAAGGTTGGTATCCTTCCTTCAGTATGTTTGTATTTTTAACTAAATGGGCTTGAAAGAGTTTGAATTTTCACTGAAATTTAAGACATATATATTCTGATACACTGGGAAATCAAACTTCTATGATAGAAAACTACATAGTGACTCCTTTGGGTTTCTCAAAGAAGTTTAATGCAGAAAAAGCTAAATTTCCAAGTTTAGGACGCATACAGTAGATTATGCTAGATTACTGTCAGTGAAGAACAAAGCTGATGTCAGGTAAATATAGCACTAAGGAAAAGCAGGATTAAATTTTTCCCCTTAGGCATTCTCAATCCAGTGCCTTCTCCTGTCTGACAAGATAATACATTAAAGGAGGGAAAGTATTGGATTTTTATGACAAAGTGCAACTAAAATTCATTTCTTTGATAACTGTCCGGTTGCATGTGTTACTGATATGCATATGCATGAGTCCCCAAAGTTAGGTATAGCATATTTAATAGAATCATGTTTTTGGCAAAACTCATGAGGCACCATTTATCTTGGGGAGCTCCCCATTACCAGCCTGACAGCTTTATAGCTCTGTTGGGAAATGAAGTATAACATCAGGTTACTAAGCAACTCCACAGCTTTTTAAAAGTACTTCTTGGAACTCACTTGTTTCTCCTAATTGATTCAGTCCACATCATTTTGAACATAAATGGGACATCATGTTTAGAAATATGCTGCATAACTACTTTTAGCTAACATGTCTTGCTATCTCTGCATATCTAAATCAAGGTCTGGCATATAAATGTCATATTGAAAGCAAATTTTATCTTCTTCCTGAGTTGCATTGACATTTAATATATATAAATTATTTTGACAGTTCAAGCTAGTCTCTGAAGTTGTCTGCCAACTGTCAGAAAATAGCATAAAAGGCTAAGTAGCAATTTCATTTTCAAGTTTTACGTAGAATAAAGTTTTAATTAGTCAATCTGACTTTTTTAGTGAATTCATGTGCTATAATACATCAGAATTAATAGGAGACATATCTTTGTACATTGTAATCATGTTGATATTTTCTTGAGTCACTAAACCTTTGAGCAAGATACCATCTCACATCATCTCTGAATATTAGTGGAAAATATACTGGCATGTCACAACTTATGAAGAGTAAACTAGGCTTTATCATTCCTGACTTTTCTCCCCATTTTAGTGAAGGTGAATAACAAATAATGGAGCACAATATAGATAGGCTGACTTTGCTGTTCTTTCCTCAACCTAACCTATGTTTCTTTCCTTATACTCTTCCTTACTTTTCAAAAATTTTAATATGTTTGAAATGAGTAAATACAATTGGGAAAAAAAAGAAACAGACTGAGGATCAGCTACCAATGTGGTGTCTCCTGGTATTTTAAACCCTTCTTTCCCTATGTTGCTTAATATTTTGTTGATTGGCTCTTTTCTGCCTTCTACCTCTCAGTCTGCCATTTCCTGAAATATTTATCAATTTATTTACTTTTAATTTTAATTTTCATTAATTTAAGTGGGAGACAGCTTTCCTGTAACTGTGATGGCAAAAAAAAAAAAAAAAACAAACCAAACCCAAAAAAAAAAAACCCCAAAAAACCAAATCACCAAAACGTTGTATCTTGATCATCACTTAGACCTGTAATCTTTTTACTGTGCTCCATCAATTGTAATATTGCTGAAGGCTTAAATGTAATATGAGCCCTTACTGATTTGATTCAGTAACTAACATCTTTCAAGGTTAAAGTTTTAAATAGTAAGTTAAAACATAGAACATATTTTTAAATTGCTGAAATTACTTCCTTCCCCTCTCAATGGAAGGTATATTACACTTGTGAGAAATGTTTTTTGCTTACTGCAACTTGTATGAGTTTCTGTCTTGTGGAAGTTATACATGTATCTTATATAAATTGATAAATGTCCCAGATTGTGAGATCACCCCTGTAATGGGATAGACCTTTTTTGCATGTCTCCTATATGGAAAATTTATTGGTCCACTCTTAGGTTACCTCTGACCTGAGTCCCAGTGTTGTAGTGCTCTGGTTCTCCTATATGGAAAATTTATTGGTCCACTCTTAGGTTACCTCTGACCTGAGTCCCAGTGTTGTAGTGCTCTGGTTCAGCATGAGTCTGCTTTCAATGCTTTGCTGAGGAAGACTACTTCACTGTGCCTCTGCTGCTCCTGGGACCATAGACTTGATCACTAGTGAGGAGACCTCCCATTTTGTGGCCTGTGGAACAACTTAAAAATTGTGGTGCCAGAATTGTGGTGAGCAAATAGGAAGAAGGGATAATAGAAGTGAATTTCACAAGTATTTTGTGAGACTCACTGCAAGGGACATATTTTCAGTGAATGCCTTCTTCTCTGCATGTTTTTGCCCCTAATAAGAAACTCTCACCTGTATTTCTCCTTGCTTTCAAATTTTTCTAGTCACTGTCTTGCACTTTCTTGTCTGCTGGGAGAGGGGTGTTGTTAATTATCGTGCTTTGTGTATTTTTATGGTGCATACAATCAGTGATAATTCAGGTAATGATTTACCAGGTACACATAAGACCCGGGTAGATGGAAATTAAAGATATGGCAAAAGAGGATGAGAAATTGTCCTATAGAGATACTCCAAAAAACTCCAGCAATTAGGTGAGCTTTATGCCTCCATCTGCATTGGACCCAGGAAGATTTATCTGTATATATATATATCTATATCTATTTCTTTCTATATTTATATAATATATATATAGCTATATCTATCTGTATCAATCTATATCTATCCATCTAGCACTCACAGATCTCTGTTACTATATTTCCTGTTGAGTGAGCTACTGTGTTAGCTCACTTATTATTACCAATTCTGAATTTCTTTCCTATTTCTCCAATGAACCATACTATTCATTAATCTGGATCATGCAAGTTCATATTGAACTCAACCAGAACTATAGAACTTAGTTGTTAAATCAAATTATTTGTGAATCTGCCCTCATGAAAGTTCTTGTTGAACTCCACCAGACTTATAGAGCTGAATTGGTCATAATCAGAAATTAAACCCAGCTGCACCCAGCCCTCTGATAAATAAGGACCAACTGGAATATAAGAGGGTTTATTTTTTGCCAAATTTCTATACCCTTAGTGTAACCAAGGGGAAGGTCAAGAGGTTATCTACTACAGGACAGAAAGAGACCAAGGACCTGACACTGCCATTTTTCCTGTGTGGCACCGTGAAAACTTATGGATTTTAGTTTTTATGAATACTTTTCTAACTTACTTCTCAATATGCAATATTACAAAGTTGTTACCATATAGTTAGCACTGATGACTGCAGGCACTTAATGATTTTTAGTCATTAAGGTCTCAGTGATCTGACTTAAAAAACTGTTTGATGAGAGACGTCAAAGCCAAAGGTTTGTCTTGTTTCTTCTCCAATTCCCCTGGTTTATATCTAAGACTTGTAAGCTATTGTCTTTGATCCCCAAAGGGGGAGTGGCGGATGATGTCTCATCTGCTCCCAATAATGCTTATCTTGTTTTTCTTTTCTCTAGGTAGTCATTCTTCTTGCATATTCATTAGGATGTCCCTGCCTATTTGCAGTTCCTTGTGCTTATCTTGTTCTTTGTATGGCAATTTTTGTTTACTTTGGAGCCTCCTGTAAAAAATTACATATCTCTGAAATTTTGGAGGTCACATTGGTCACTATTGATGTAGTAAATATATGTCTAGCTATAAAATCACAGTGTTACAAAGTGTTTATATGTTGTTAATTACACTAATCAATACACTTAAATTCAACTATTCAATACACTTAAATTCAAAATCAAAGCAAGCTAATATTGACACCCTGATTAGGACATTTAGGGTTTACAGGTGTCACAAGCCTCTTCTTTGGCTACAGAAAAGTTACTGGCAGAGGAATTATTCTAGCCAGAAGATAATTTCCATTTCTCTTAACATGTGTCCTCATTAGAAAAGAATGCTAGTTGAAAAGTCATTTTACTAGTGAACTGAGGGATATCTTTTGAACATATTTTACAATGATATAGAAGGACCTTACATCCCAGTATTGGTAACAACATTGTATTATTTCAGAAAACCCTCAAAGTTTTGTACTTGCAAAGATCTCCAAGAAAATTATCTTTCCCCTGAAAAAAAAATTGTTTTTATCCTATCCCATGAACACTGAATGACTGGATGTTAGCTATATTTTTGTTCCAGTAGCACTCACCTAACCCATACAGGTGAAAAACAGTAGAAAAACACTTTTGAAACATTTTTAAAAGATGGCAGTTTTTCATCTGTAGTACAAAAACCATAAATGATACTATTTTAACTGCAGAGAACTAACAGAATTACTTGTTTAGCCTTTAACAGATACTAAATCTACAGCATGCAGAGGCAATATAACATGAAATTTCATTCCATTTTGCTAAACATCTGTAATAAAAAGACATCAACACCTCCCATTAGTTAAATGTGACTGTCACTGTTGAGCTGCTAGCAGAGAAAAAGTCCAGGTTTAAAGTGTGGCATCAAGAAGGCTTTATTATTTAATTCCAACTTATATAGACTTTTCAAAGGTCACCCAGATTGGTCAGTTTGAAGCCTCCCTCTAGGCCTGATTGGCCAAGCCTGAACTGTCCATACCTTGAGAAACTGTTTCAACAAACATCCAAACTTTATCTTTGTTTATAAAAACACAGGAAGAAGAGGGAAAGAATTCTCACGGGAAAGGTCTGTGCTAGTCACATGTGACTGGTGATCCCTCGGTTTATATTCAGAGAAAATCAATAGTTATATTTTGCTGGACACAGGAAAGGTGTGTCTTTGTCTTATTACAAATGAAAAATGTTTCAAGTATCTATCCTTTGATATAGATATTCTAGTGTCTTTATTGGATTTACCAGAGTTTTGAGTTTCCAGATGAGCCTCAGGATTGTTCATGTTTTCCTGAACATCACAGCTTAAGTCAATCAAGCCTTCATACTCACTGTTCTTGTTAGGCACCTTCACACAGGAGCTTCCTGAGTTTATCACAAACTTTTGACCATCAGAAATTATTGATACAAAGAGAAATGATAGAGGTTACATGCAGATGGCATGGAGAGAGCAGAAGCAATACAAAAAAATACCCACCAAACTTTGAAGATCTGGATAATTGGCTGGCGAACATGCCACTTCATACACTTCTCCATCGTCCCAGAGGAAAGAATTGTACAGTATAATTTCCTTCCTAACCAAGAGAAAAATCAGGCTCCAAAGTGTTTAAAAGAAAAACCAAGTCTTCAAATCAAGAGAAACGAGGCCTTGAAACTGAGTTGTTGCAACAACCTTCCTAGATTTTAGCAATGAGCTTGTCTTCCACTTTGCTCTTGGAGACCATCCAGGGTTATCTTTATACAATTCAACACACCTTTCTTATGTGCTCTTTCTTTTCACCAGTTCACAGTCATTCAATTTTCTGCCTTTCTTTGTTATCTCTGAACCAGTTTCATCTCATTCACAAGGCTGCCTTCTCTGTATCATGCTGTGTCTGCACTCTTCCACATCACTTTTTATTCTAGAGCTGCAGACAAATGAGTCTGATTCTAGGATTACGTGATTCCTATAAATAAAAACTTAATTAACACAGGACAGTGGTTATTTAGCCACTACACAATTTTAACCGCAGGTGAAACAAGTGAAAATAAGTCTAGTACAAGGCAATCATAGCACTGTCAAGTAAACACAAAATCAGTGGGTTTTTACTAGCAATGAAAAAAATGTTCTGGTCTAAAACTGTGTATTGGGTTTGCACAGCCAGGTTTTGTCAGCTGGGGGGCTAAAGGGGTGGCTTCTGTGAGAAGCTGGCAGAATGTCCTCTTCTGTGTCTGGCAGCGCCAATGGCAGCCAGCTCCTAGATGACGTGCTGCTGAACAAGGCTGGGCAGATTAGGGATGGTGGTAACACCACTGCGACGATATATTTAAGGGAGAAAAAAAATTATTGCACAGATACAACTGTGGCCGGAGAAGAGTGGAGTAATATGTGAGAGGAAAAACTGCAGACACCAAGGTCAGTGGAGAAGGAGGGGAAGGAGGGGCTCCAGGCACCAGAGCTGGTCTTCCCCTGCAGCCTGTGGTGAAGACCACGGTGAAGAAGCTGTGCCCTGCAGCCCATTGAGGTCCACAGGGATGCTGAGATCCTCCTGCAGCCCACGGAGGAGACCCACACTGGAGCAGGTGGATGCCTGTCCTAGGTTACAATATAGATGTATTTAGTATTCTATTACCACCAGCTGTGGGACATTAGCTGTTATCTACTGCTGTGACTCACCCCTGATAACAAACAATGGGCCTTCAAAAAACCACTGCATGACTCATGGAATTATTTCATCCTATTGTGAGATGCTCCACCCAGGAGGGAGGAGCCAAGCATTCCCACCTGGATATAACCTGGCCTTGGAACTGCCCAAGTCTGCCCTGTCTACTGGATTCCCAGAGGACAAGAGCTACCAGTGGACCTTCAGGTGGAGACCAGACCTTCCACAGGATCACTGCTTCAACTGAACTACTTCATTTGGACTGCTACCACCACCCTACCAGGGTGTCAGGTTGTGTCTGACTTTGTCAGTGCTTTTCCTTGTATTGTTACGCTTATTTTTAATCCTGACTTGTGATCTCCCACTGGTTTGTTTTCAAGCTAACACAATGCCTGAGAGTAGCTATGACCCTGTGGGAAACCCATGATGGAGCAGGCTCCTGGTAAGGACCTGCATGACCATGGAGAGAGGAGACCAAGTTGGATCAGGTTTGCTGATAGGACTTGTGACCCTGTGGGGGATCACATTGGAGCAGTCTGTCCTTGAAGGACTGCACCCTGTTGAAGAGTGACCCACATTGCAGCAGTTCATGGGCTACTGTTGCTCATGTGACAGAATAATGTTGGAGAAATTCTTGGAAAACTGTCTCCTATGGGAGACACTGGAACAGGGGAAGGGCTCCTCTCTCCTGCAGTGGCAGGAACAACATGTGATGAACTGACCATAACCCTCAGTCCTTGTCTCCCACTACCACTGAGGGGAGGAGATAGGGCTGGACAGGAATGAGGGGTGGAGGGAAGGTTTTTAGGGTCTTATTTTACTTCTCATTGTCCTGTTCTGATTTTGCCATTCATGAGTTCAATTAATATTTCTAGTTCTATCTTGTTCTGCCTGTGATGGTATTTGAAGAGTGATCTCACTCCGTCTTTATCGCAGCTAATGAACCCTTTGTTATATTTACTGTCCCCTGTCCAGCTGTGGAGTGAAGGGGAGTGCTGGAGCAGATTTGGTGGGTGTCTGGAATCCAGACAGAATCCACCAGCTGCAAATGGGCAGTCTGTTCAAAGGCTACAGAAGCAGACTTCTCCAGCCCATGGAGGAGACCAAGTCAGAGCAGATATCCACACTGCAGCACATGGAGAACCCCATGCCAGAGTGATGTTGTGCCTTGTAAAACCTTTGACTCATGGAGAGAAGCCCACACAGGATAGATTTCTGGCAGGGACTCATGGATGCAGAAATATGTTTGTTGTTAAGGACTGCAGCCCATGGGATGGAGCCACACTTAAACAAGCAGAAAGTGTAAAGCAGAAGGAGTGGAGCTGATCATTCCCATAATTCCACATATTCCATGAGCTCTTGGTAGAAGTTGTAGAAAAGTCAGGAATGAAGCTGGGCTTACTCAGGGTGGACTGAGGGGAAGGTGTTTAGTTTAGGTCATTGTTTCTCACCATCCCACTCCATTTAACTGAAATTCAATAAATTAAATAATTCTCTCTCAAGTTGAGTCTGTTTTGCCTGTGACAACAATTGGTGAGTGATCTTCACGTCTTTACCTCAACTTATGAGCTTTTTGATCTAATTTTCTCCTTCTGTCCTGTTAAGCAGGGTAAGTGAAAGTGTATGTATCTAACAGCTGGCCAATGTCAAACCTCCACAGATATTAAGTCAACACTGAAGAGAAAAAAGAACATGGGGAAAAAAAAAACCCAGCCAATTATATTTTAGGTTTCTAAAGCATTTGTATTATCTGAAAGATATTCTAAAATGATATTATTTTATAGATAATAGACTACACAGTTTTTATTAGAGACAGGTAAGAGTTTGTGTTATTTCTTTTAAAAGCACAATTTATTATGGTACAAAAATCATATTTTCCCTGGCTTAGTATATGATATATGTATTTTAAAGAGTCTAATTCCAAACGGTAAACAATTGAGAAATTTTTCTTAAATTTTTTTTGTAGAAAGTATTATTGTAAGACTAAAATTGCCGTGATTGAATTCAGTTTCCTAAATTTTTTGACTTTTCAGTGGCCACAAACCCAGAAGATTTTTTTTCCTTCCATTTCTCTTTTGTAATGGTAAGTAACTGTCATAAAGCTAAAGTCAAAGTGAAAAAGATTAAAAAAGGATCCTAGCAATTTTCAGGGTATATGAGATGTTATTGTCATCTTCTCTAGAAACTTTGACAAGTAAAAACCACATCAGTCTTCCAAACACATGAAGAGCAAGATGAAAGTGGTCTTTTCACTTCCATTTAGCATGAGTTTGTGGGTAATATTTTTTTCTTGTTTTGTTTTGGCTTTACTTTTCTTCTAAGATGATACCTTTTTTTCCCCACTTCAAAGTCTTAAATACGTTCTGGATAGAATCAGACAGAGGAATACTTGCTTTTTGAACACTGAATTTTATTTTTTCCTGATCTTCACTGACATTTATAACCCTTACTAAAACCTAAAGCACATATGTGGCACTTCTCTATCATAGTGTAGATAAGGTTTTTTAAGGATATCACAAAGAAAGATTGTCTGTACTTGTTTTACTTTTTTGTTAGAAGTTGTATGGGAAAGCCTGTCATTAAAAATATATATAAAATATTTTTGAGAGAGTTTGTTAAATTTTGACCTTTCTTTTATTTCTAAATTCTTATACACAGTGCAAGGCCTTTGTATTATGTTATCCTAAACCCAGCATAACACATTTCCAGGCACTACTCCAGAGTTTATTTCTCTAGGATCAGGTTCCTTTTTCCTTTTATTTTTTTTCTTTCAAGCGATATTGTTCCAAGTCGATAGTGGCTTGCCCTCTGTCCTTTCATCCTTTAGCCAGTTTTGTTTAAATTAATATGCCAGATTCTCCCCTGTTCAATGATTTTGAACCTTACACAACCTCTGATATTAAAAAGCTTCCTGAGAAGCCATTAAGTATGATGTCTACACTGCAGTTCCTTTCCCTACTTTGGCAATGATAACCTCATAGAACGAGCAAATTAGTAAGGCATAACCCTTCTATTCCAACCTTCATTTAATCAAGTTGTGCTTTTCTAAGCATTTTCCGATCTGGTGGTTTAAAGTAGTTCCTAATACTTTCCAGCAAATTGAAGTTAAACTATTTGGTCTTTAATTTCCTGCTGTGTCCCAAAGCTTTTCCTTAAATAAGGGTACTCTATTGGCTTCTCTGATTTCTGTTCCCGTTCCCAGCTCTTGGGAGATAACTGCTTCTGGAGTCTTGATCAATGTTCAGAGCTTTGCGTACTTGGTAAATTCAAAGTTTTATTTGTCCTTTTCTTAATGCATTATAATTTATCTCCTGTTCATTTGATTTCTCTACAAGTAAAACAAATTTCAAGGCTAACTATTTTGCAAACATCTTAAATATTTTTTTGTGTTGTTTTTAATTTTTTTGTTATTCCCTTTATTTGTAAATGCAGTGTACCAGACTTCTTTATTCATTTTGAAGTGTGTCATGTTTAAAAAATTTACCTTAAACTCATTTAAATGGAAGTGCTTGTCAGAATATATTCTGATGTGTTTTCTTTCTCCTTTCATACATTTTAATTTTAATATAATTTGTGAGATTTTTCTAACCTTTTGGTTTCTAAATTAAAAGCTGAATATCAAGTCTTTTCTGTTTCTTTTGCTAATTACCTGTCTTAGAAGTACTGAACTAAGCCTTTATTTGACACTATAAATAACTGACCCAATGTATACTTTTCTTAGATTTTTCTAATATAAAAAATTCGACAATTTCATGGTATGAGGAAGGAAGAAAAAAGTAATTCTGCTATAAAATGCTACAAATGACAGCCATGTGAATGAAGTCTAAATGCCGCACAGATGTACTCATCCACACTCACCCATCCACAACACATGGACACATTCTATATAAATATGTTTTGTACTTTCCATCTACGATTCCTAAAAACCTATGAAAAGATTTTTTTCCTTGAACATCTTAAAAAGTTTAAAGAAAATATATTTTTTGGTTTGTCTAACTCTCCAACATTTTTCCACATAGCAAAGTAAAATGCTTTTAGATGCAAAATTAAATTTTTCTCTGACTTCCTGGCTTCAGTGAATTACTAAAAAAAGTCTCACTGGGCTTTTTGTGAGAATAAATGATGGTCTGTTAACCTTTCTAAACAGTGAGTACCCAGTGAGAAGGGGAAATGATCAGAAGGATCTCCCATTTCACATTTGTGAATTATCTTGGAAAAAATTCTTTTCTATCAGAAAAAGAAAAAAAAGGACACCTTCTGAATAAAAACTATTTTAACAGAAGAAGTCGAAGAAGAAGCTCAAAAAAGTGTAAGAAGCTAAGTGGTGAACTTAGTATAAGAGCATCTGTTTTTATTGATGTTATTTATTATTATCCATGCTGTTTCTTCTAGTTACAAAAAATGCTGTGTAAGAACATCATTACAACAAATGTTCAGCTTTGTCTCCCTTGGACATACAAACATACATATAATTATTTAAAAATGCATATATTTTATACAGAAACCATGTCACAAATCATTTCTAGTTTATTGGCAAACATCTACCCAGTCATGCTATAATCCAGTCTTTATTAATTCAGAATAGAATAAATAATAATAAAAAATGACAAGATGTGCAGGAAATCATATATCCCTTGATGGGAGGTTTGAGGAGTTTTCCAGCAACCCTAAGGTATGATCTGCTCCTGCTTGCCAGGTGGTGTATTATTGCCTGGGTAACTGGCAAGCAACTTTTTTTGTTGGTTTGTTTTTTATGTCTGATGTCTTAATTAATGATAGTGAGGGATGTGCTTTATTTACTGGTAAAGAATTATTTTCTTGATAGTGAGTAAGTAGGTTCTACACTTTAAGAAATCTCTAAGGAAGCAGAGAAAAATCTCAGAAAACCTCCAGGTGTACAGAAAACTGGGGAAATAAAGCCGAATAGAGGTTGGACTATGAAGATATGGGCCTAATAGCCATCAGTCTCCTTGTATTCAAAAATATACCACACACCTTAAACCTCCAGAAATAACATCTAACAGAATGCTTCTGTTTATTACCTTCAATTAATTTTTTACCAATTGTGATATGTCAATATTACTATAAGCTTTATTTAACTCTCTACTTGAGTATTGGGTCAATGGATACTCCGGGATTCCAAATCCTTTGCTTGCATAAGCATAACTAGTTTTTTCTGTGTATGTTTTGCCAGAAGATGAACCACACACATCATAAACCCTTCAAACTTATTTTACCTGCCCAGTCATGCTGTGGCACATGCATTATACACAGGCACTTCCAAGATGTGCCAGGCCATTCCTCTGTTCAACAATTTTGTTATTCTTTACAGAATAAAGGAATTCAGCACAGACAAGAGTATAATACTATCCTGTAGCAGTGGGAGCATTTATGAAGAGAAATGTGAGTCCTCATTCCTGCGTTAGACAGCATTTTTCATTTGTTCTCAGTTATTTTGTTTAATATAAATATTTTTCCTTCTATAATTGCAATATTAGAGTAAAAAACCTTGCAAATTCAGGTTTTGTATCCATCCTCTTTAGAAAAGGAGTGACTGGTAGGATCAAAACTCTTCCTATGTTTTTTCCTCATTATCAGTTTTCTTTCGCCTTACGACATTTGATAGAGAATTCATCTGGATATGTGGTCTCACATGTCCTAAATATAAGGAAATCTTATAAACTAGATCATCCCTTTCCTGGTGACAGGTTTGAAAATTTAAAGAGAAGGCTTTTAATTCAGAATTTAAGTTTTAGAAAAACTCAATGGGGCTTAGTGAATTACTGTGAAAATAATGTTTATAGGAACCTTCCACTGGAAGAAAATTCACAGATTTAGGTCAGTGTGCAAGGAAAAGTTATTCAGAGGATCTTACTTCTTTTTTTGAGCACACAACACATAAGTGATATTTCTTACAGGTTCATTGTAAGTGTCTTGTCAATTAAAGTGTGGGGGTTTGTTTGTTTTTCTTCCAAATCACCCATCCTAGGTTTCTACTTATTTGGAGTGTCTTAATACATAGCTCATTTTAGGAACTAGGTTTCTCAAAGTAGGTCTTTCACTGGATATGATCTCCAATGTGCTCATTGCAAGATTTTTTTTTAGAATCTAAGCATTAGCATTAAGATACATCTTCATTAATAGAATAAACTAATGTTTTGCTTTCCTTTTTACATATTTCCAAATAATCATTCAACACTGAACCTTATGAGCAAATTCCTTACAAAGGACTAGTGTTCTACAAACACTCAGGAATTTAAAAAACAAAGAATAATCAAAACAACAATTCTCTTCCATATTAATTTCCTAATCTATCTGATAATATCAGGGTTTGGATACACACCTTGCTATTAAGCCAGCGTTGATCACTGTTCATGCAATATTCAGTGACATTTTGAGTACAAATACCAAGATTATTATCCTTTAATATTAAACATTATATGAGTGTTTAAAGGGCCTGTGAAGCATATTCATATTAAATATTATTGCTGACATTTGGAAAAGGTCAAAAGGGATGGCCTTATGCAAAAAAAACCATATTAGCAGCAAGACAGAGTTATTGCAATTATTAACAATAATAATTTGATTAGGAAAAGATTAAGTTTGAGAATCTTCTTGTCTTTTCGCAAATTAACAGAACTACCCATTTAAATTTAGTCAAAATTGCAATCTCTTGAACACACTAATATCAGTGTCAGGCTTTTCTGTCAATTCCATTGAGCATAGTTTTTTTCCTAGCCAGCCACATATTGAAAATATAAAACCCCAGAATGGAGGATATCACTTTTTCCCTTACACAGCAGATATAATTACTAAGCTCCCTATGCATCTAACAGAGGTGAGTAGGTGAAGCCAAGAAAGATGTTTGTTTACTAAACTCTGCCGCAGAAAAGCTAACGTTCTATAACTAATCTAATTCTGTGTTTGAACAGAGGGCTGGATTCTCTGCAGTCATCAGCCTTTGTCCCTAGACAGTCAAACTCTTCTCTGTAATCTGAAACTTTGTTTTGCTTAGAAACTTTATTAGCACTAAACTCATTTTAAATTAAGGTAATAAAAGAACGGGAGAGGAAACTCCAGATACATTAGCTACAGCTGTCTTCCTTCTTCTTCACTTCTGAATTCTTCCAAGACAGACAGGCATTTATCTTAATTTTCTGACTCAATTTCTTCTCATCAAGGGTCAGATTTTATTTAGTTGAGCATGTTCTCTTTCTGTGTATTTTAAGACTACATAATTCTCTCTTATTTGGAGAGTCATATCCTATAACTACCTGTTCATAAGTCAAAGTACAGTATAGTTTGATAGTTGCTAATCTGGAGACAGAAGTAGGTTATTTGGGTTTCAGACATAGAAAGTGGTAAATAAAATCTACAAATATAAATCAGCAGCCAAGTAACTTGCCTTTTATCTATGCCCATGTACAAATGATTAACAGAGAGTAACCTATTATAGCTCTGTCTAGCTTATTAGACAGAGCTATTAGCAGCCTCTTTTTCTCTAAAAAAGGATATATTTTACAGCTGCTTTATCTCCCACTGAGTAGAATTCTGATTTCATGTCTGATATAATGTATATGGCATTTTAAATTGTCATTCATAATGATATCGATGTCTGCAGCATAATCTAATGGGGTAGTTCAAGAATTATTATCAGACATGTCACTAATGCTCATTTATCCATGATCTAGATTGAAAATCTAAATATCTTTGATAATAGAATTTGCTGATGAGAAAGACTGAGGGGAAAGCAAATAAATAAGAGGGCAGGATACTGCTATCATAATCTTAATATCTTGGCTAAAAGGATTGAAAAAAAAATTAAAAGCCTATGAGAACTGAGAAGGAAGGTTATAGCTGTAAGGTGCATTGGGAAATTTTAGGGAATAGTAATGTAGATGGTAATGTAAGAGAGTATTAACTCAGAAATTCCATAGGTGCTGTGTAATATAGAAAAACTGATTTAATTGATTACATCAAAGACTTAAAACCAGATGGAAGTAGAGACAAGAGCTCTATGTGTTTGTGCAGCATTTTTATGGCCATTGTTATGAATAGGAAAGAAATCTTTGAAACATTTCCCGAACACTAAAGAAATAAATGCCTGGGACCTGAAACTTTATCACCATAATTTTGTTAATGAATACTAGCAAGAAGTCAAGGTATGCTAAGGAGAAGAGGAAAATATCTATATACCCTGGAAAACTTGAAAAAAGGGCAAATGTTAATAGAAAAAAGATTAAGATTGCAGTATCTGAAAGGAAATTTTTGATCATTCATTCTATTCCCAGATATTCCAAGTATGTAAACAAACAGACAACTTGTGGCAGGAAATATTAATTTTATATTTCCATGGAGTTAATCTGCTTAACCTCTTGTTTTCTTGTGGTGCTAAGGATGTCTGGAGTAATACTGATATGCAGCAGTCAAAATCATGGGGCAGAACCAACAGTTAGATTTAGTACGTTTAAGGAACAACAATAACTTACTAAAATATGTGAACTCATATGTACATATATAGGGAAATATGAGAACATTTTCTCATTCTTTGGGTATAGAACTTCCAATCAAATTTGTAAAATTTGAATTGTATAAAATATTCTTTCCTTCATGAAATATATTAACAATGTTCTTATCTATGCAGCTACATTTTGAAAGAAACTACTGGACTTTAGTGATATTTTCCTCATTGTTTTATTTTCTTGAATTTAGTCTGAAGGCCTCAGAAGTACCAGAGGTAAGGAGGAAGTAGAAAGCCAAATCAAATTTTTTTTGCCTCCTTAGGAAACAAACTTTAAAAACTCTCCTGTATGTTAACTTTAAATCCCTTTACCTGATATTCTTTTGCCACTATATGAGTAGCCGTATGTGATCTTCTGTGGTATCTGCTGCTGACTATTGCTATTTTCAATGTTATTTTCATAAGAATGTTTTTCAAGCTCTTCCAAATGCAGTAAGACGTGGATGCTTTTTTCAGAGGGTACTTTTAAAAAAACAAATTATGAAGAGATAAGTAGATCTCTGTGTAAGAAGGGGGCTATTTTTATAATGATTTAATTTCTTCATCCTAGATAGAGGCCTGGAGAAGTCTTCTCCAGAATTGTACCTCAAAGCTGCAGAGCAGCAGAAAGCTCACAAAATTGATTGGAAATCCAGTAATATTATGCACTACTCGATATTAAGCTTTCCAAAGCAATTTTTTGGTATGGTTAATAAAACACAAGCAAAGACATGAATTGTTAACCACCAGTGAATTTATTAGGAAGAACTCGAGAAATGCCCCTAATAATAGAGACTGCTTCAGGCAAGCAGATTGTCACACCTGCATTAAATCATAAACAAATAAAAATGCTACTAAATATGAAATTGTTCTAAATTTCCACAGCAGACAAAACAGGAACTTCTTAATTGATTGTCAGGCTCATCAAAGCAAAATCAGCAATCCCAAGTAAATGTGAATACCTCTTTTCATTCTTTTTCTAATGATTTTAATAAGACTTTCCAGGCAGCACTTTTTAATGTCATTAATCAAGGTTTTGAGAAGTTGCAGTCAGTGAAGTCTTCTGCCATAGAAGAATTCACCTGCGGCGTTTTATAATCATCCAGAAATGTGCTGTCTATTGTATCTTAGGATGAATTAGGAAATGGACAGGAATAATTTAACTAGCTCATGAGATGACAAAAATTGTGAGAATGAAGTTCACACAGGAGAAATGCTCATCAGGAACCTTCCTTTCAGGAAGGTGAAAACATCCATTAAAATTCCAAACTACAGGTTGAGTTCTTTATTCATATAAGAGTGAATAAGTAACCTTTTGCAAAATTATAAGCCTAATTAAAGTATAATTAAAGGGAGTTTAAAGTTGGATTGTCTTAGGAAGTTTTTGATGTAACTTTTTTCTGTAAAAAAGTTAGTTCAATAAAAGCAAAATCATTTTCATGAAGTATTTGTTTCCTATTTCTTCTTTCAAAATGATCAGAAAATAAGCTCTAAAGCTTTCAAAGGCATTCGCTTTGGATCTATGTAACTCAATAAATACGTGTTCAGGTTGAAATATTTCATAGTGTTTACCTCATACATAGCATTTAGCTCTTACAACAACGCTTACTTTGAAATGAAAAAATACAAATAACTTAGACTGGATCTAAGTTTGTGTATGGTTTTGCCTTATAGCGACAAAATCTCAAGATGGATACTTTCTGTTTTTCTTTTCTTAAATTGATTCTTTTCCAAGGAGATGAAAATCTTTTTTGAGAAGTTCTAATCACAGTAACAACATAATGGCTTAAATAAATGGTTGATGGTGCTACAGAAAAGTAAGTGTTTGGAAAGCCACATTCTAAAGAATGTGAAATTACTTGTAGTCCCTTTAGGATTCAGACAGTAGCAAAGTACTGATAATCTTACCAATGTCTCATCTTCAGTGCAACTCGTTTTTTGCATGACAAATAAAAGTCTTAGTTGGTTTAATTCATAATAAATATAGTTTGAAAGCTCTCAGTACCTCTTGGTTTTCTTCAAGGGGCTGCAGCATCTAAACTATAAGCATGTAATTGGTTTTCATGATTATAAATGAAAACATTCACACAAATAAAAGAATTTGGAAGTGAGTATCCAAAGTTTTATAGATCTGATACAACTATCTTTCTAAAAGCTTTTCTCAACCAGTGACATGTACTTTCTTTCCACACTTTATGTGGGTAATATCTACCAGGTTAGAACAGAAAGCAGGGATTTTATTTTGAGGTTTTTATTTGTTTTGTCTCACTACATCTGGAATCCACATAAAAGAAAAAAGCAAGTAAAATCCTTAGATGTCAACTGGGAAAAAAAGACTATTGGAAAAGAGAATAAAATGGAAATCAGAAATCCTCCTCAGCATCTGAAAACAACCCCCAAAATATATCCTGGATTTGAAACAGGCAATGAGTCATTTTCTTTTTGTATCAAAAATATGTTGCAGGATTTGTTTCAGTAAGGTTTACACAGATTATTTTTTGCATCGTTTTATCAGTTTGTATAGAATTCTTGGTTTTTTACAAGTTTTAATTCTTTGTCTTGCAGCTTTAGCTTCACAAATCAGCAAAAACTGACATTTTATCTCTGCACATCTCATCCTTATGAATTAGAGGATACCGTTGGGATGGTAACTTATTAAACAATTTCTTTAAAAAATAATTTTGCTTAATTTTTCTGTTTTTAAAAACTGAAAACATTTTAAACACCACATGAAATTAGTGTTGACTGTGTAAACAAGTGTATTTTTTTTCAATAAGTTTCCTGGGGAAATTTTAAATACTTTACTACTTAGCTTTACTAATATGTTGATAATGTGGAACTCATTGTCCTTGTGACCTTTTTGACCCTTTCTATTATGTACCTGTGCTTTTTAGCATGGTTTCAAGTTCATTTATTTTATTTGGCTGTCAGCTTCATTCAGTGTTAATAATTTGTTTTAGGTGATGTGCTATAGGTTTTTTCCTTAACCAGCAATTTTTAAAGGAAATAAGGGCTTTCATGGGAAAAGCCCAAACTTGTAGAACATAAAGAATTTCTTTATATTTAATAACCAAGTGCTGTTAACTTGTGCCAAGTCAGTGGAAATTTGCAACTTACTAAAAGGCAAAATACTTGTCTGTCCATATTGCCTCTCCCTGCGTCACACAAGAAACAAGATGAAAGTACCTTTCATTCAAATTTAAATTTAAATCACTTAATACTGAAGTTGTACTACTACTGGCTGTATCTATTTACTAGAATTTCAAATATCAGAGGCTTGGAGCACCTCTATTACTAAAACAGGATGGGAGAGTTGGGGTTTTTCAGCCTAGAGAAGAATCTGAGGAAACCCTAAAACAGCCTCCCAACACCTAAAGCCAGGGCCTAGAAAAAGGCTAGAGAGGGAATTTTTACAAGGGCATGTAGTGACAGGACAAGGGGCAATGGCTTCAAACTGAAAGTAAGTAGGTTGAGGTTAGATATTAGGAAAAAGTTCTTTGCTGTCATGTTGGTGAGGCATTGGAACAAGCTGCCCAGAGACATTGTGGATGCTCCATCCCTGGAAGTGCTCAAGCCAAGGGTGGATAGGACTTTGAGCAACCTGGTCTAGTGGAAGGTGTCCCTGCCCATGGCACAGGGCTTGAAACTACGATGCTTATGGTCCCTTCTTCTTACCCCATCTTGCCTGTTTCTGCTTGATATTTTTATGTTATTTGCTCTCTTCACAACTTTTTGCAGCTCCTCTGTATATTTTTAATATATTTTGCAGGATGTCCATTTTTTTGCAGTTCCATACACTTGTGTGGTTCTTGACTAGGAACTTTTGCTATACCTGTACACCTTCTATGTACTACACACATAGAAACTTCTTTTTCTCTTGTTGCTCAGATTGATCACATACTTACAGAAAAATCTTATGCATTGTGTCTGGCACATTATCACTGTATTATAAAATGCTTACATATGTTCATTATTTAGCTTATTTCAGCATGCTTATATTTGAGTTTCATGAAAGCTAATATTAATTATTTAGTTATTAATACACTTTGTAGAGGCATCAAAGTCTTCCACTTTGACTAGAATGGTTTAGTATCCTAGGTTACTTAAAATGGAATATATACCTATTCTTGGAAGGAATAGTGCAGGCAAGCAAACACTACTGACTTTATGATCTTACACAAAGTGCAGTTACAAGCATGACATCAAGGAAGGGAATACAGAAGTAGAGTAGGAATGTATGAGGCATAGAAGGTAGGATCAATGCTGTGAAACATCTTGGTGAAATAAATCTATTTTTCTGAGACCAATCTCTACCAATCTGAACAAAAATAAGTGTTTTTTCTTGTTTGATGTTGTGGCTATCATCTAGAGAAGTTTTATTCAACAAGTTTCTACACCTCCATTGATTTCTTGCAAAAGTGTAACTAAAGTTTTAATGTAAAATCTATCATGTGTATGTGAATACTCCTCCTTTAAATAAAATCTGCAAAACTAGAATGAAAAATAAAAATGATAAGTTGGTATTGCAACAACAATGTGGAAATTCAGTAATAAAAAGCCAGAATCCTCTACTCCTTATTTCTTTACAGAGAGGTGGTTGAGAATAGCAATGAGAAGAGTCTGGACTTTATCCCAAATAGTTTCCTGAGAAGACAAAAATGGAGTTTGGTGCACCTTAGTTCACACTAACTTTCATATTATTATAACTTGACAGCCATGATTCCAATCAATGAGATCTTGGTTAAGACTAAAACATGAGAAATTGTATATCATAGTTATAAATTTCTGAAAAGCAAATTAAACAGGTAAATTTGAAACTCTGCCTTAAATGTTATAAGAAAAAATTATGTTAATCACTCCAATAAATAAATAATACATGGCTTTCCAGAGCATATTGTGACTGAAAATAAAATACTAACATTGGAGAGGTGTCAAATTAAATGCAATTACATAATGGAGAGCTTTTATCTCCCTCAGTGGGCTCTGAACAAGCTGAAGGTTACTCTTCTGAGATCTGAAACCTTTATCATAGTACTAACTACCAGTGTGCTTAGCTGATCCCAAACTCCACAATATCATGATTTTTGCAGCTAAGGCTACTAACTTAACATTTTTCTTTAAACAGTGATAAAATAATTTCTCATGCTTGGAGCAATTTTTTTTAAGCAGGCATGATGTGTGCAGGAACAAGGGAGAATGGCACTTTTTGCAGACATGCCAGATATTTAAATGCTATAAGAAACAGTGTGTAGCAATTAAATAAATGGCTGTGAAGGCATATCATAGTTCACATTTTAAAGGATATTTTGTGTACAGACATTTGTTTCAAGTATCTTATACTCTCTATTTCATTCATATAAACAAAAGTATTATTTCATGTCAATATTTAAAACAAGAAAATACCCTACTTCAGTCATCACTTACAGTAAAGACCTCTATTTGATATATCAGGCAGCAATGACAAAAAAGAGATCACTTATTTGAAACTGAACTCAGTTGGTTCCTGATTGTCATCTTGTTTTCTTTCTTGGGAATTTTGCTTCAGATGTTGTGTCATCTTCTTTCATTGACAAGTCTTAATTCCTTTGTTTAAACCTGTAAGAATCAGGGGAAAATGAAAATCATGCTGTTATGTTTTGGAATCTTTTTAATCATCTATCACAATTTAATCACATTTCTGATCTTAATATTGTTGTAGTTTTAGGACCAACAGCCAGGGAACATCCAAAGGTTCCAACATCTGTAAGTCATACCACTGGAAAAAGATGCAGAGCTTATTTCTAACATAGAATATAAACCCCAAAAAGGCATCATTAAATGCCTTTTGCAATACTCATGCAGCTAGATGACCCCAATGTATTTTAATAAATATGTAATTATATTTCTGTGGATATATATACACGCACACATACATATGGGGTGTGTGCATGCGTATATATAAATATATATCTATATATACACACACACAAATATTTCATTGGAACTATGAGACCCGATATTAGAAGTAATAAAAATTTCAAACATTGAAACCTATTCAAATATTTAATATTCTCACACAATCTTATTTAGTAAGAATAAAAATATGTATATAGTATTACTTAAATGTTTCAAGGTTAGTTACAATTTTTTTCCAAATTAGTTTAGTTAGTTATTATTTCACAACAAAATAGCTAATATATAGTCAAATTATTTTGCATATTGGTTTTACATTGAAAAATATAAGTAAAATTAAATGCTTTATTAACATCATAATAAATCTCTGTGAAACTAGGATACCTACTTTTTGCATTGTACATCAAAACAATCATAGATTTGCAAAATTCTGGATAGTGACATTTTTATACATAGTACATGCATCTAAACATGTGAATATATCAATTCCTCAAACCCCAAAAACTATCCTTTGAAAGTAAATACCACTTTTTCTGTTTATCCTGGTGCATTGCTTTAAACACTTCAACAAACTGCATAATGACGGATTTAGTCTTAGCAATGAATATCATGATCCCCAAATCAAATGCAATAAAACAGTTTAGAATAGTGATACAAGGATTTTAATTTTTTAAAATGTAGAATACACACAGATTCTAGCCTGTTTAAGGCTCTTTGTATCTGGTTGAGATGCAGTATGCATGGCCCAGTACTATGACACCTGCTGTGACTTTGCATTATGTTTCAAAATAATAGGTTCTTCAAGAGGAGCAAATGCCTTCTAGTATAGTAATTGATTGCAAGCCTCAATAGAGCAGCTGCTTTTGTGCACTCAGGAATAACTTTATTTTAGGATTGTTGCTTTTTTAATAGCTTTATGTTTTTTATAGCAGCTTCCATTATTCTTCAGTGGTATTATTTCAGAGGCTTCTCCTAACAGTAGGGGAGGAGCTATAAAAGTGAAAAGATTGAACCTTATTTTTAGTGAGTATGTCCTATTCAAATTGTTAAATTTGACATCTCATTTCCTGTATAGATGTAGATACCTGCCATTAGTTAAATTCCAGTGGAGGGACAGCAGTTGCTTTAACAGCAGAAAACTGCCTCTGCAATTTTCATTATGAACAGCATAAAATGCAATACGTAATTAAAATCTAAAAGACATGTATATTAAGTAAGAATGTACATCTTCATCCACAGCACTTACAGAGCACTCAGGAACCAAGAAAGAAGGTCAGCACTTCTGTGAACTGCCTAAGCACTGCTTGATCTCATTTTCTTTCACATTATCCTAAGAAACCTCAAATTTGTACTTAATATCCTCAGGGACTTAAAACAAGTGTAGCATAGACACTCATATATGCATCATATTATTGAGTTCAAAACTTTCCTATATTACAATATGGGATTTTCTGAGATGTTTTATAAACTCATTGTAGCATTATCTAATCATCACGTTATCATTGAAACATACTTTCTCATGAGGAAAAAACATTTATCTTCATTTCACACCTTTTACTGTTTTAGTTTTTTAAACATTTCTAACATCTTTATTTGTCTAAGAGCTCTTTAGCAGCGATCCTGATATTGGAATTTACCCAATGTCAATGAGGTCAGTCCATTTTGTGTCTCTCATGGCTTAGATACTATACAAGGTGGAAGGAGAATTAGCCAATGCAAAAAGAGAGAACTAAACAAAATACCAAAAAAAGCCCCACACAAATAAACAAACCAATAGCAACAGAAACCCAGAGACAGAACAAGACCAAACAAAACCAACCAACCAACCAAAACAAGAAAAAACCACAAACAAACAAACAAATAACATGCACCCCTCAAACACAGCAGTCATGATGAGCAGGGGTTAAATTCTCAATTTACTGAGACAGACACACACTGATATTCCATCCTCTGAGGAATTAAAGTCCTTTACTTATTGTGGCAACAATTTCACATGGGTCATTTCACATAAGTAAAAGAACAACTAGACCTCTGAGTAGGGAGGAAATAGGAGGCAAGAAGAATTTTACCTCAGACTATTCTTTTAAAGGAAGCCCAGGGCATTACTGCTTTATTTATGAGAAGTTCTATCTGATGCGGAACATCAAAAGAGGAAGAGTTGTGTTTCCTAGGCAAGGAAGATTACTGCACTCACAATGACTCCTACAGTTTATGCTCTCACATCAAGTGGAACGGCCATAGCTAGAGGGTGGAAGCTGCCTCACACCTTCTTCCCTTATCCAAACTCCACAGGGAAAATCCTGCAATCTGATCAGCTTTGGGTATTTACTACATCTTAAGCTGAATAGCCTAGGGCAGGACTGCAGCACTTGTAGCCAAATTCAAAACAGGAGCTTAAGGTGCTATGAAAATTTGATACAGAAATTTCACCTTCCTACAACATCTAAGGGCATGCAGAATACCCAGGTGTCCCTTGGAGAGGGAAGTTTCAAAGATCTATGTTTGAGGCACTGTTTTCCAAAATTTCATTTAAATGCATTTGCTGTCTATTGCCCTTCATAGATCATTTCTGCAGCTTTACTGTTCTGGTCATGAAGTACAGAATATCTAAATCCTTTTTCCCCTTAGTGGTTGGGCCATTCAGGAAAGGCAAGTAAGAAGAAATCCATAGAACTAGTTTCTGCTCTTCCTCACCTTGAAACTGGACTAACCTTTAATAAATATAAGGAGAACAAACTAGCTATATTATTAAGAAGAAAAAAATAAATATTTTCTGTGAGCTACAAAGCATTCTGCAAGATAACAGAACATCAAAATGCATAATTACAGGGTAGAGTTTAAACATATTCATACTTTTCTGCCCATATTCTGAGTCTGCTTAATACAAGAAAATTTTTGTAGGAAGCTAAAGAGCTGCTCTAGCATGGTTGAGCCAGTGCGCCATTTCTCTTAATATTGTGTGAATTGTTCATGTCCTGCTTCTAGATGTAGACACTGTTCACAGCACTACACTAACCCAGATATATGTCTTTCATGCTTCAATGAGTATGGATCCAGCCAACTTAGAAAGCTTAAAGGATATCTATCTGTAGAGACATGGTAAGAAATGAAAATTAAAGCACATAATTTATTTTACTAGCCTTACTTGCACTGATATAATCCACTCTTGACAAACTGATTGAACAATAATTTGAACAAGCCAAGACTATAACATTTTTAGTAACTGAACATCAGATGTGATCGCATGCTAATCCACATTGTATGCTAGTAACATATTCCAGAGAAAACATGCCATAGTCCTTTATTTTCATTCCCAAGTTGTCTGTTGCATTGTCAAAGGTAGTAAGAAAGATTATATAAAATGAAAGGTGTTCTTGTGTTTAGAGGAAAAAAAATTAAAAAATCCCCCAACATTTGAGTTATCTTATTCTTACGTCTCTCTGGACTTGCCAAAACTCCAGGGTCCATAATTTTGGGACAGTCAGAGCTTCTTTGGGAAAACTGAGTAACTTAAGTAATTTTTGGAAATCAAAATTCAACATTCCTAGCCAACCAGGGCTGGTTGGATGCCTGGCATGTGCTTCCTTCTTCTTGTGAAGTTGTACACTGACAAAAACTGGAAGCCCTCAGATGGCATTAAAAGATTAATGACTCTGAAAAGATTTTGTAGCTACAGACCCTGAATTGATGTTCAGTGAAATTGATATTTTTGCAAGTTTCATGATGGGTAGACAGCTGAGACACAAAATATTTTTATATATAATCTTTTTTTTAAAATATATTACAACTAAGAAAACCTCTATGTATAGAAGAAGTGTCACATAATGAAATGTCAGTACATATCTACTATTACATACATATGTGCTCCACAGCTGATTTTTGGAAAACTTGTATTTTGATTAGCTCTCCTCAGAAGATTAAAATCTACTTGAATTTCTGCAAAAACTCTCATATATGACATTCAGAAAGCCATTGATTTTTGTTCCTAATTTACAATAGGAGGGAATCAGCTTCTATTTTTGTCTTCAGTTTACATCGCAGTGGCCGTAAAACAGATCTTTTACATATCTGCACAATAGGCTCTAGAGTACATAAGGTCCTTAATCTCAGCTGAAACACCTAAACTTTAATATGATAAAATAGTGAAAAGAACATTTGTAGTAATGCAATATTCAGATCTCCATGTGCTCCCTTTGTTTCCCCACTCCGTGTACCACTGGTTCATTTTAAAATATGCTCTGCTGTACCTCAAAACCTATTGGTGTGTAACCCTCCTGCCAATCTTCCCTTCGTCCTCCTGGGGCTGGCTCAGAGAAAGCCAGCCCCTGCCCCCTCTCCTTCCCTTTAAAAGGCAGAGCCTGGATCAGCTTGAGGTCTCTGCATCTCTGAGCTGGCACCCCTTATCCTGTCCCAGCGTTTCCTACCCCCTTCTCCTCCCCTGCAACCCCCTTTTCCCCGTTACCCCAAATAAACCTCCCTGCCAGAACAGAGATGGAGTCCAGTTCTTCCTTTGTCTCACTATATTCCTGCTTGAATTGACGTGGTTGGAAGACTCACGCCATGCCGCAGAACCTCGGGGGCCGCCCGCCCCAGATCCAGTGGCATTACACGGACCAGGGACCCCAGTCCGGGAGGGAGCCGGCCTGTGCAGCCCTCCCGGACCGTGATACATCAAACATTTATTCATCCAATGAACTATTTCCAAAGCATAGAACTTACGAAAAAAAAATTACCAGAAGGCATTGATGAAACAGCTAGAGTCAGGGAAATATTTAGAACTAAAAGACAGATGTTAAGACCAATTTTGTATTGGATGTTTCCCATTGCTTACGTCTGTCTTTATAAGTTGTTTAAAAAATAAATTTCTAATGAGAATGCTATTTTACTAAAAATAATTTCTTCCTTATTAATAGAGGTCTGACATTAACAGCCTCCATGATGGCCTCAAGAACAATTGGCAAACTTTGGCTTTTCAGGAACATTTAAGGATGTAGTGGCTTCCAAACAAATTGAATTGAATGTCTATCAAAAACTGTTGCTGCTGTATGTATTTGAATATTAAATGATGTGCTTTAGGTTAGCTAAGCAAAAGTAACAACAAAAATCATTCACAATTTTGCCTAACCTACAATAAGAAGGTTTAAAGGCTGTATAAACCATTAAGAAATTGTTATTGTTCAATTCTGTCTACTGAAAATGTGGTGAATTGGTGGTATACATACAAAATAATGCAAGGAAATGTGGCTAGAGAGGATTTTTTAATTTGTTCAGGGTTTTTTTGAGCCTCTTTATTTGAGAAACTTTTTTATGATGTTGTGGGACTCGATTTTGCAAGACACTTAAAAATCTAGCTGTCATAGGTATTTTTAAATGCTTATGTTATGTGAAATCTGAAAGGATGAGGTTTCTAATTAGTAAAAGATTGTGTCGATTTTTTTGATAGTAAACAACAGCTAGTGAAGAATTATTAAGTCTCTGAACTGTATAGAGAAAAATAAAATAATTTTGTTTGGAAAACCTCAGTCACTTTTAAATTTCAATGGACTAGAGGCTTAAGATAACTTGAGCTGAGTGAATGACATTTTGCATGTAATACCATTGTGTCTATATTTTAATTGCACAAGTATTGTAAGGTTTTCTAAAGTCTTTAATATTTTCCTACTAAGATCAATATTGAAGTTCCTTCAGCTTCAATAAGACCAGAGTTAGCACTATAGAATCCTTTTGAAAATCCCATTCAGGAAGTCTGGGATCTCTTTTTTCTTTTTTTTTCCCCAAAATTTCTCTTGTCATCTTGACTTTCAAGATGCAAAACAGGAGTATAAAGAAAATCTACAGGACAATTATTTGGAGCATGTCAAATACAGAAAAGAAAGCCCCCATGAATTATTTTTTTTTCTACTATCCTCTGCATATTTTTATAGGATATTTTGCTTGGTTTGAAGTCAGTAAGTTTTCTTTTTCTGGTGATGGAAATAGGAGAAAGTCATTAGCCAGCTATAGTGAAAATCAAGAATAATCAGGAATAGAATGGCTGAATTATGAAATAAGCATGACATTTTCAAGAGTCTATCTCAGCAATAATGGAAATGACAAGACATTGATTTTTATTTTTTTATGCTTCAATGCTAAGCTGAAGAAAATCTTACTGGACTACAACAAAGTCCAACTGCAAAATAAGAACAAATGAAACAAACTATTTTAAGAAAACTGACAAGGAAGTTGAAAATTTTCAGAGTATTATAAATCATTATTATTTTTCTTCTGACTAACTGGGTAGGGAGACTAATTTCTTCAGGTTTGGACTATCAATTTGTATTTAGACAGTTTCAGTCTTCATTAACTATCAGCGATGATTGGGAGTTTACTTGTTCCAGGAATGAAAATTCCAAATCATCCCCAATAAATGAATTCAGAAAATAATATGATAGTGTAATACTGTGTACTAGTTGTATGACACAGCAACATCACTTGTTGAAGATTGACATTTCTGTGTATCAGAACTTAAAATTATTCCCTCTCCAAATGGGAAACTCAGTGAACCATTAAATCCGGTGGTAAAAATTTAGGAATGCAGAAATAGAGAAATCAAAGGGTTCTTCTAGATCTCAAAGTCTTGCAGCTAACCTGCTGGTCTTTGATAACCTTCCAGGCAAACTGCTTCTGACTTGTAATTCCGTCTTTCTCCTCCATCCACATCTCAACAGTGCAGGACCCACACCTTATTATTTAAGTCTGTAATGGTTATGGATGATGTAAAGATAAATTTCTTTGCAGTAGTTGGTATGGGGTTGTGTTTTGGATTTGTGCTGATAACAAAGGGATGTTTTCATTATTGCTGCGCAGTGCTTACACAGAGTCAAGGCTTTTTCAGCTTCTTACCCTCACCCCCAGGGAAGAGGCTAGGGGTGCAGAAGTTGGGAGGGAACACAGGCAGGACACCTGGCACACACTGACTTGAGGGATATTCCATAGCATGTAGCATCATGCTCAGCAATAAAACTGAAAGAAGGAAGAGGAGGATGTTTGAAGTGATGGTGTTTGCCTTCCTGTCACTGTCACTGAGTGACAAAGCCTAGCTTCCCTGGAGGATGTTGAACACCTGCTTGCCAATGGGTAGCAGTCAAATTCTCTATTTGGCTTTGCTTGTGCGTGCAACTTTTGCCTAACTTGTTAAACTGTATTTATCTCAATCCACAAATTTTCTCACTCTCGCCCTCCTAATTCTCTCCTCCATCTTACTGCGGGGAAGTAAACAAGAAGTTGTGTAGTGCTGAGGGGCCTACTGGGATTAAACCTCAACAGGGTCCCACTTTTCTATTTCTAGTATACTCACAGTAGTTTCCTCTCCCAACTCTCACTTCACTCTGTATGTGGGACTCTTTACATTCTTCTACTTTTTCTTAGGAATAAGAACCCCAAGTTTTGGTAGGATCACCTATGTCTTTCAAAGAGGACTTCTTGCTATCAGTAGTAATCCCTATTATGGAACATTATTTACTGCTACCATAAAAAGACCAGACACTAGGATGGAACCACTGTTAAAAAGCAGAAATAATATATTCTTTCAAAATTTGAGAATTTTTTTTTTTTACCTGCACAGATAAGATTTTTCCTTTCATTGCTCATCAAATGGCCTGAAGTCAAATTTAATTTTAGTAGATTTTCCACAGCATAGTACCATTAAACACATAACACAGTACTGGCTGGGCTCACTCTAGGGCTATAGGACTGAAAAGCACTAACTTAGTGTTTGAGAATTTCTAATTATTGTTTAAATAATTGTTTGTGTTCAGTACAAGTTTTATCATATTTCTCCATCTTTCCTTTGATTATGTCTACATTCTTCAGTGGACCAAGGCATAAAACCCACTAAACTGCCACTAACTTAAGCCAGTTAATCAACACTGAAAAATGTCATCCTGAAGTTCATAAGGCTTGGCTGCAGTACCTCATGCATGTGGCTATATTGTCAACTCATTTATGTATCTTTGCATTGTGTTATGAAAACAGCATAGACCCAATACAGGTGTATTGACTAACCTCTTCCTGAGACACTGCTGCACTTGCCACAGCACGTGGTACTCACATATATGATTGCCTTGGAGGAGATGAAAGAATGGGTAATTAACTGAAGACATTCTATGAACCTCCCAAAATGCCAGTGTGGGATGCTTTCTGTGTAGCTGTATTCCAGCATTAATTTATGTCAAACCATTACACTTAGGGGGACTTCAGTGCATCCCTGAGCTATATGTGTACATGTGAGTATAACTGCTGTTATCTATACGTGTATTGACTGCAGGGTTAGGGTATTAGGATGATCTCTTTCTAGGACAGCAGCAATTGTGACACATAGCACAATATATGTGAGATAAGTTATTCCCTTAACATTATTCTTTTTTTTTTCCCTCTCCACATATTTGTCTTCAAGTATTAAATATGTAAAGCTGCAAGTAAGCTGTGACCAAAAAAAAAAAATTGTTTACTGCAATATATAGAAAACTGAGCTCAGGAAGCCCAGTTCATTAATTTTTTATGTACTTCCAGTTAAAAAAGGAATTAATGAATTTAATCTGAGCTCTGACCTGAAGATCCCTAGCTCTCTTATTGCCTCTAAACTTTAAAGCTATTACATGTAAATTTTACACCAACCATGGTATCTCTCAGCAATGTGCAGCAACAAAAAAAGGCATTTTATAAGGAATAAAAAGCTATCCACTTACGGTGGTTCTGAATTGTAAAAATAAACACTTAGGAACAGTAACACAAGACAAAAAAAAAAAAAGGAAAGCATTTCCAGGGGTACAAGTGAAAGAAAGAAAACAGAACTAGTTTAAAGGACATTTTTGCCTACTTTGCTTGGCTCAGTAGAAAGTGAATGCCCTCTACCACAAATTAGTTTTCAGGAAGCGCAAGTGGGTGTGTTGGATTAATCCCCATGTCAATGAAAGGATGAACTGATTCAAACTAGGAGCTTTGAAGTTAGGTGCCCTGCTGTCATTGAAATGTCCACTTACAAAATTTTCAGGCTATATGATATTAGTTTAATGCTACAGTTCCTCATTACCTTCACAGATGATGTCAAGTAAAAAAGTAAGTACAAAGTAACTTTGCATAAAAGTAGCAAAAAATTTAAGGTACTAAGAGTAGAGGCACAGCCTAGCACTGTATGTGCTGTACTGTGTGCAGGCTAAGTCAGGGCACATTAATATCTGGATTCTAGAACACAGTAATATTCTTAGTTTGTAATGTGCATTTGGTAAATGGAGTATACACTTGCTGTTCAATTTAACAAAATACTAAAGGAGCTTGCTACAGCACCAGGCTAATTATTATTTAAAATTATTTTGTTGCTCCTTGTTCAGTACTAACATTATTCATGATGAATTATTTGATTTTTATGTGATGTGCATGGAATTGCATGGGGACCCCAGCACAATTTAGCACTCATTTTTGTTCATAATTTTAGCAGAGAGGCTTTTTAAAAAATAATGTTGCTTCACATAATATTCTTCCTTACACGCTGTAAGATTCTATTCATTCTGCAACTACAAGGGTAGTTTTTGTCGTCTTGCTGCAAGGAAATATATTCAGACTGACAAATTTTCACATCTTCCAGTCACTTATGTGCTCTAGGGTAATTTTTCTTCTGGCTCGCTCTCTTCTACTGGAGTTGTTTCAATCTGAATTAAATGTTTACTGAGCCAAACAGTGTAAGCTTGAACCCTAGTTGTCTACACACTACCTGTACTTATTCTTGGCATTTTCCTTGTATGTTAATTCTATTTTATTTTCTTTCTTTCAACCTTTCCAGTATATACACAATGAGGTCTGTGACTGATCCAACACCCAGGGACAGCCTTTCTAGTGACATCCATGGTTATACCAGAACATCCTTGTTAAATATGACTATCATTTTTTCCAAGATACTTGTCATTTGGGGGCCTACATATGAGAAATCCTGCCAAGCAGGGATATAATAGAAACAAGACCACTTCTTCTTCTTTAACAGATGTTCTCAAAAGTGCTCTATAGAATAATGCTTACCATATATAAAATAATTCGTAGATCTAGTCAAATTCATTATTCTCAACAGCATTTATAGTGAACTGTTCTTTTTTCCCATTCAGAAATTAAAGTTTAATTTAGACTTAAAAAAAAATAAATAATTACTATTCTCCTATTGTAAAACACACTGAATAACACACCACTGATACTGCTATTAAAAATAGAAGTTAATATCTAGTAGTTATCAGGGCATTAAATCTATACACATCTTCTAATGGGTTATTATTTTGTAAAGTGAACAATCAATGACCCTAAGACAAGGATGTGCATGTCACTATATGGTGCTAATAAAAGATTAGTTATGTTTCAAAGAAAACCACAGTTCAAAGGCTATTGAAGAAAAACAGAGTCACTAGCAAGTTAACAACTGTTAACAAGTACAATTGCAAAATGGCATCAGAGAGTTTAAAAGTGCAGGTGAAGAAATATAAGGGAGGCACAGTGATAACAATTACCAGCGGTCAGCAACTGGTCATTAAAGGGATACAAAAACTGGTAAGTAATCGAAAGTGATCACAGAGACAAAGAGAAAAAAGAACCAGTTCAATATAGAAAAAAATTAGCATACAAAGTAAAACGTGGATATAGTGTATGCAAATACTACATTCTTAATTTAATGAATAAAGAGCAAGGAAGATGACAGTATTAGAAAATGTACAAAAATAGACCTGGTAGACTTAAGTGTAATGAGAATTTAAGAATTCCCTTCAACAACATATTCATCCATCACAAGAGGGAGCAGGAAGGCACACCTGTTTTGACTTTCCTTTTTTGGTTAACACACTTGTAGAAACTCTTGTTATTCTTTGCGTTCCTTGCCAGGTACATTTCCAGCTTTGCCTTGGCCTCCCTCACCCCATCCCTACACAATCAAACTGCTTCTCTGTTCTCTCCCCTTCCCAAGGTTACCTGTCCTTGTTCCCACTGTCTGTGCAATTGCTTATTTCCCTTTATTTTGACCAGCAGGTCCCTCCATACTCAGCCATGCCAGTCTCTTGCCTTCACTGTCTGATTTTGTGCTCCTGAGGATTGCCTCGTTGTACTCCATGGACTTCCTTAAAGATCTGCCAGCATTTTTCCACTCCCTTGCTCCTGAGGACAGTCTCACAGGGAATCTTGTTGACTACCTCCTTGAAGAGATGAAGGTATATTTTTATGTGTAGAATATACATGCTGACTCCAGTGATGCCACTTGAGTCTCAAGAAAATTTAAATGTTTGGAATCACTGGAGAACTTTGCTTCTAAATGAACACAAAAAGTAGGGGTTGTGGAGTGAAATCTCAGTCACTCTATACAGCCATTATGACATTGTGTTGGCAGGGGGTATGGCTCTCATGGAAAAAATATTAGGATTTTCACTTTTATTTTTTTTCTGTGTGAAATGCTTTAAGATCATGATATGTGAGTTAATTCGTAACAACTGCCTTTCTCATCTGAAAGCAAATTGAAAAAACATCCAATATATTTTGTAAGTCAGTTGTACAGGTAAATATTGGAGTTGTATCTGCAAGTCAAACACATATACAACTTCATGATTATTCATATCAGGTGACCACTTAGTTTTCAAGTTATCGTACTTAATTTAGAGGATTATGAAAAAAAAGCTCTCTCTTTTTGAAGACTGTACTAGTTAACACATAGATAGTCACGATTCATAACAGGTGTTCGCTGGTCATTTACAGATAGTCATGTAAAATATGAGAACACCTAGAAATCCTTTGTAGATACCTTGTGACTCTTAAACATTCTGTTGTGGTGATCTAGAATGTGTTTTTCTAAGTTTTTTGCTTTAGGTAAAATAATTCATACATCGAATAATATTGCTCAATGGATATTTTAAAATGTATGTGTTTTTCTGTTATTAGCACCACTGACACTTTGGTTCTGTGCAAACAGATTGTTCTCATTGAATAGACCATTTTCCTATAACTGCAGGAGGGGATTCCATACTTGTACTATACTTTCCTACCTCATAGCCACAAAATGAGGCATAGCCAAAGCAGGTATTACTCTCTGATGGAACTAAATAATTTTCTGTAAAGGTGCGAGTCCAGGCCAAGAAAAGTCTTAATTGCTTGGCAGCAGCATCTAATTAGCATTCTAACATATACTATTGTTCCTATACAGACACAGTATGTTATTACAAAAATAAAAGTCTCTTTGCACCTGATTTTCAATTTTCCTTAATTGGGGAACAGTCACAAACCAGCAGATGCCTCAGTTTTGTCATCAGATATGGTCCTGGTATACCTACAGTTTGATTAGAATTCCTGAAAGAAGGGATCACTGTAGTGGTCCTTATGATGAGAATAGGCCAGGAAAAAAACATAGATAATACATTATTGAATATATATATATAGCAAAGCTTTTAGATTTTGTGAGCAAAGTATGGCATGACCTGGATGGCGGTGCAGAATTACATTTCTTCACAGAATGGAACACCATTTCCTATCTATCTGCCTTCCTAGATAGTGTCCAAGTTAAAAATATCCAGGAAAATCAGAGAACTCTAGTTGTGACATCCATCCTTTGCCTTGTCACTAGATTCTGTTATCTGACATTTGTGTTCTCAGGTCTCAGAAAACTATGCTGTGACTGCCACAGCTAACCATGCTAACTACTGAGTCAGAATCTTACACACCTGCAGGAGCAGAATACAGAGATAGAGAGTGAGAAGTTTAAGTCCAGTCCTAAGAAAATAAGGAGATAAATGCATAAAGGAAGGCGATGCTGGCTAAATATAATTAGAGCCAGTAAACAAAGGCAGAGCCTTCAACAGCCAGGATTGTCAAGGTAAACACTTCAGTAGAGAAACTGATAGACCTAATTCTGCTCATCAGGTCTGGCAAAGTATGAAAGTAAACAGCTGTGAATTTGACCTTTCCGTTGTAATTAGAGAAGACACTGTGTTTTTATTGCGGGTCTCCAGGGTTTGAAATTTTTGCCTGAGAGTGTCTGAATGTCTGGGGTCAGAGTTATTTTACAGGTTGGCAGCTGCGTCTCTTTGGAAGTCAGAGAATGGTTCACGTGATTAACTAGCTATAAAAACTATATGAACTGATGCACCGATTTCCAAACACAGTGATTCAGTAGCAAATCCTACTTTTCTGTGTTTTTGTTGTTTGGAGGGAGAATGGGTGTGGGGGTCTTTAAGCTCATAATTTGTATGATATTCACTTTTTATCCTTTAAACATCTTTTTTTCTTTCTCCTTAAACGTTTTTCTAGATAATGTCATTGACATGCTGCACTATGACACGTGTGGCGTTCCAGTGAGAGGAACTGCGAGTTCTTTAATTAGATGGTCAGGAATGAAGTGAAGTCAACCGATGTGGCTAGCACAGGTTCTTCCCGTGGGAACATTTTGCTATATTTCATAAACAAGATAAAGTTTAGATGTTTTGCAAACAACTTCTCCGGATTGGGTCAGTTCGGGCTTGGCCAATTGGGCCTAGGGGGAGGTCTCGGGCTGACCAATCTGGGGCACTTCTGTAGACTCTATATATATGGAATTCAAAACAATAAAGTTCTCTTCTCCTCTCTTTCCTTGTCTGAGACCTTGGGTCATTCCTCAGCTAGCCGCTCAACAGCGACAAACCGAGACAGACTTGGTGTCTGAGAAGCATTTACTGAGAACAAAAAATAAAAGAAAGAGGCAACTGCCCCACTAAAGAGGGCTGGAAAAGACAGAAAAGAAGGAGAGAAAATGGAAAAAGAATGGGGGAGACAGAGGAGACAGAGAAAAGCGGGCCTTACCACCAGCAGGGCAGGCGATGCTGCGATGTCCCCGCGGCAGAGCATGTGGTGCACACGTTGCTTGCTGCGGGGCCTGCGCAGTGATCGGACAGGCGCGGCTCCTCCAGTGCGGTTCCCGCAGCAACAGACACGGCCGGACACATGGCGAGGGGCGACCGGCAGGACGTGCAGAACCCTGGGCATGGTCGCGGGGAAGGTCGCTGAGGCGAAAGCAGGTTGGAGGCAGGTCGGGAGGGCAGGCGGATCATGCGGCGGCCAGGGCAGGCAAAGGAGTTGGGCAAGCCAGGGACCGAGGCAGTCAGTGAGCCTCCCACTCAAAATGCCTCAAAAGCAAACAGCACAGTCTCCAAAAAGCCCTCCAGGTGAGCCTCCTCCAGGCAACCCCTCAAGCGAAAGCCCCAAGCGAACCCAAAGTGAAAAGCCCGAAGTTTGTGACACAGTTGGTTTTTATACCGCCTGGCCTCGCCCC